>CM066320.1:115722880-116999571 GCA_033807775.1 Saussurea involucrata | reverse complement strand
ATGCCAAATTCTCTAAGTGTGAATTTTGGATTCGAGATGTACATTTCTTAGGTCACGTGATCGGAGAGAAAGGGATTCACGTGGACCCGGCTAAAGTGGAATGTAACAACCCACAATCCAAATATACATATAACATATAATTCATAACATGTTTTCAACAAAAGTACTTCATATTTCACATTTGGTCCCAACTAAAGTCTGAACATAATAAGAAATTCAGTACAACTTGATCCTATTTAAATTTACAACATAATAATAAAAACCTAGTTGTAAGTACATGAGCATCCACAATTTCTTAATAATTATCTTCCCAAAAGCTACCCATCGAGTTTTCAGATCACTTGGTCTTACTGGAATCACCACCTGGAATACATATTTTTAAAACAGAAAATGAGGGTTAGACCTAAGGGTCTAGTGAGCAAATTCCTGACATTTGGAAATCATTAAAATTCATTTATATAAAATACTCTTTATATAAATACACATATATCACACATAAATTAATACCAGTCAAGATTGATGCATCATACCTGTCTCATCCCACCTAGTTGTAAGATTCCAAGCTTTTTTAATAAATGAACCCAAGTGCTCCTTTATATACTAGGAGAAAGGGTTGGGTATTACACAAAAGAGATGAGTCTTCTAATGGGTAAAAACTGCTGTGTTGTGGCAGAAATCAGCACCTTGTGCAAACTAATTACCTAATGGACCTTTTTCCAAGTCAATCTCCAAGTACATAAAGGAGTACTTGTTGCAATCTTCAATGTAGATGACATTTTGTACTTCCTCCAGCCATTTTCCTGCTAATGAACCTTCTTCCTCCAGCAAATTAAGTCCCAACTAGTAGTTTCTTTTGTGTTTCTTGATCAGCTCGAATAGTGGGCAGTCGTAGTGGGCACAACAGTGATCACTGCAGGATAAAATGTGAAAAACACCCAAATTCTACCAAATAGTTTATTAAACACTAAGGTTCGCTTCTTTTGCTCATTTTCGAGATTTATACCAAGAATGGGGGTTTTGAGAGGCGGAATGGCTAAAATTGACAAAATAAAATAGGAAAAACAAGGAAATAATAACTCTAAAAATAGAGTTATCACAACCTCAAACTTAAACCATTACTTGTCCCCAAGTAAAAAATAATGCACTTAGAGCTTTTAGGAACTTACCGACTTCTCATCTTGAATGGACGTTGATCTCCCTCCTTGGATACTTCTTTCGATTCTAACACTTTAAAGTTTCACTTTTGTTCTTGACGAAATCTTCCCTTGTTCACAATTTGATTAATAGGGCTTTACTTGGGTTCGAAAGGTTTTGTGGCTTTGAGTGTTTGTCCCAAGGGTTTTGGCACGCAGTTCCAAACATAGACCGAAGATCTCGCTTTGAGATTTTATTTTGAGAAGTGAGTGGTTTAGATATGGGTATGGACGCACACTTTCAGGCTTTATTTTGGGTATGGCTGTTTTTGTGAGAGTGGGCATTCTGATGGTCCAGAAAAGGCACACCATCTTTTTCTGTGGGAGTGGTCACTTTGATGGTCCAGAAAAGGCACACCATCAATTTTGTTAGTGACACTCCGTTTTTCTTCTGTTTTTTGTATTTTTGTGTTTTTTTTTGGGAGGTGGGTACAGCTTACCCACCTCAAACTTAGACTTCACAGTGTCCCCACTGTGGGCATACTGGAAGTCACTATGGAAGTCCCCACCTCAAATTTAAAACTGCACAGTGTCCCCACTGTGACTTGAATATTGGGTTCAAAGAGGTGGTTTTTTTTTTGTGTTACAAAAATAGGTTGTGTTTGGATGCAAAGATGGCCTAAATCATTTCATAGCTTCAAGTTTAAGATTCATACTTACAAAAGTGACCCTTTTATGTTGGAAACCGAAAGTTGTACCTAGAACTGGAAACGAGATCACACAAACATGCAAATTCGAAGTGAGTTAGTAACCAAAAGCACCCGCTAAACATAGCAGGGATCCATGCATCATTAGACAAAAGTATCGAAAACAGCAAATTGTGTCAAGAGCCTAGCCATAGGCATCATACAGAAAAATTAAAATTGTTTTGAGAGCATAGGGAATGAAACCAAAGTGTTTAAAACAAACCATTACGGCGTTTGGGTTGCCTTTGGTGAACGGTCGGCCAAATCTTCCTCAAAATCATTCTCACTTGCCACAGTGGGGCAGATCCCCTCTGGAAATTCTGGGATTTGTGCGGCAAGGAGAGGATCGGCAGCCATGTACATTTGGTTCACAACCTCATCACGATCGCGGTTATACATCCAGACTGATTCAAGGGCGCGGTTGATAATCTTTTGCTCAGCTGCGAGGAGGTCGACTTTGTACGTGAGTGCTGAAATGGCGTTCAGAATGGCGGTCATCGGGTTGACTGTGATGGTGCTTGTTTCTCTTGTAGTCTTCGGATACAGTGAGGTACCCTTCTTCTCCACAGTAAGCACCTCAGTGCCTACTATGTGCTCGTCGTCTATTCGCACGTTAGGCTGTACCTGGGCAGGCTCATCAGACTGGCCTCCTATCTCTCTTCTCATATTCTTAATGGTCTGAATACTGATGTTTTTCGTGGAAATGATCCACTGGTCTTCTGCAGCGGTGGGCACTCCGACATCTATTAGCAATAGTGTAATAAGGCAAGGAAGGGGTAGGATTACCTTGGTTCGTGTTCGGGACTGATGGATGGCACCATGCATAACGATTCCCAGATTGATCTTCTTTCTAGTGAGAACGCAGTAAAGCATGGCACACTTATGCATGGAGAGAGTCGTGTCGTGTGATGTCGGGGCCACAGAGGCCCGAAGGAATTGGAACCACACGGCAACCTCAGTTGTGAGGGACCCAGCGTATAGACACCTCCTCTGGCCATCTTGATTCCATGGCCTTCCCTCTATTGCTATTTCTTTTAAAATCAACTCCTCATCAGCCGGAGTCATCTTTGCCAGGAACTGTCCGAAGGCACAAGGTTCCGGGGCTCCTCTACCTAACACTCGATTTATATTACCTGGAGTATAGTCCACAACCTTTCCTCTAATCTTTACAAACGATTCTTTGGCTTGGGAGGCTTCAGCATAAAATTCCCGGACTAATGATGCATTAGCGCGGCGATTGGCAGTGGCAATGGTTGCCCAATCTTGCGCTATTAGTCTATTTTTGATAAAAGGATTGGTTTCTATGAAGTCGGGGTCGAAACCCCTCTCTAAATTCAACTTCCGAGTGCAAATACACTCATAGTGGGCTCTAGCTGCGGGGGAAGTGAACTGCCTCGGTATCCCACTGGGGGCATGAACAGTCCCCACAGTGGACAGATGTGGACTTTCAGATGGGGTTTGTTCACTCCCCGTATTAGTATCACTAGAAGAAGAACTTAAAGAGGGTTCGAGGCCCTTACCTTTTCTTGATGCTTTTCTTTTAGGCCTTGCGGATGATGCCTTCTTGGTTACACCAGATCGTGTAACCACTCCCCTGCTCCTCTGGAGTGTTCTGGTCGGGGTTTCCTCACTGTGGACAGTGGTGTGGACATCCTCCACACTATCAACATTTCTGTCTTGGGGAAATTCTATAGTCTGAGTCTGCTCCTTAATCTTTTTCTGCCTTTCTTCATCGACTCTTTTTCTTTCTTCTTCCTCACGTGCCAATCGCTCGTCTTTTTTTTTCTTTTCTTGCTCGAGAATCCTTGCCTCCTCAGCCTTCTTTCGTTCTTCCTCCTCTACTCGTTTTCTCTCCTCTTCTTCTCTAGCCAATCTTTCGGTTTCTTCCTTCTTCAATCTCTCCTCCTCTTCTCATTTTAATCTTTCCTCTTCCTCTCGACGCTTTCTCTCGGCTTCTTCCTTCCTTCTCTTGATTTTCGCGACCCTTTGGTTGAATTCCTCTTGTAACCTCTGCATTTCCTCATCCTCTTGCATATCTGTATCATCAAAAGGAGTTTGAACTGAGCCCGAGACCCTTGATGAAGATACGGCTTTCGGACTCTCTGGTTTGGACGAACTTGCGTCTGCAACATTGGAGACGACCGGAGGTTCGCCGGAGATCGGTGGGGTTTTATTGAGATCGCCGGTGACGGCCTCCGGTGTTTGGTCTTCGGCGGTGCGGCGGCGGACCGCCGGGCGTGTGGGTGCTTCGGGGTTTGTGTTTAATCTCTTGCTTCTAGCCATTTTAGGGTTTTGGGAGTTGTCTGGTTTGTGAAAAAGGAAGAAGAAGATGAAAAGTATAGGTGGTTTACGGAGAGAGAGAGAGAGACTTTATTTTTGAAAAGGAGGGGTTTTTTTTTTGAGAGGGAACGGTTTTTAGGAGAGAGAGAGAGATGGACAATGATGGTTTTTCTTGGGAATAAGTGGGGGGAGGACAAGTGGCAGGAAGGGATGACATATGTGTAAGAAAAAGCATGATGTGTGTCAGCCTTGGGCCCCCCAAACCGTCTCTTCATAAGTCAGACCGAGAGTGAGGAGCGCAGCGACCAGCCTCTGCCCACTGCGAACCTTTTTGTTCCAAAAAGTGCTAAAATTCTCCTACACACAAAGAAATAAACTACCATGCAGAATTAAAAATACCAACTTTAATAAAAAGACAGCAAACAACTGAAATAAAATATTTACAAGCAGCATTGACTTTCTCTAACCATAGTGAGGTGGAGAGTGGGCAGGGATGTGAGCACTCTCATGCAGAAAATGCTTTACCCTTTGTCCATTGACTTTAAAGGTCTGACCTGATTGTAGGGACTTCAACTCTACTGTTCCGAAAGGACTCACCTTGACAATGGTGTATGGTCCCGTCCATCTTGATTTTAGTTTACCTGGAAAGAGTTTGAGACGGGAGTTGAACAATAGTACCTGTTGTCCTTCCATGAACTCCCTATGGTTGATCCTTCGATCGTGCCACATCTTGGTCTTCTCTTTATACAACTTTGCGTTCTCATAGGAGTGATATCGCAACTCCTCTAGCTCATGCATTTCTAAACTCCTTTTGATTCCCGCAGCATCCTCACTCATGTTAAGCTCTTTAAGGACCCAAAACGCCTTGTGCTCTAATTCAATTGGTAAATGGCAAGCCTTGCCAAAAACTAATTTAAATGGAGACATTCCCAAAGGAGTTTTGTAGGCCGTTCGATAGGCCCAAAGAGCATCATCAAGTTTGGTTGACCAATCTTTGCGGTGCGGTTTAACAACTTTTTCCAAAATCCCTTTGATCTCCCGGTTTGAAAGTTCGGCCAAACAATTGGTTTGTGGATGGTATGCGGTGGCCACTCTATGATGTATGTCATATTTAGCAAGAACCGAGGCCATGACTTTGTTTATAAAATGGGTGCCTTCGTCACTAATCAATGCCCGTGGTGTTCCGAATCGAGTGAAAAAAAATTTATGCAAAAATTTCACCACGGTGTTGGCATCATTGGAGTGACATGCAATGGCTTCTACCCATTTCGAAACATAGTCTACCGCAACCAAGATATAAAAATTGTTGTTGGAATTTGGAAAAGGTCCCATGAAATCAATTCCCCAAACATCAAAAAGTTCAACCTTTAAAATGTTGTTAAGATGCATTTCATTTCTTTGCGATATATTCCCCGTACGTTGACATTGCTCACAATTTTTCACAAATTCATACGAGTCTTTAAAAACAGTGGGCCAAAAGAATTCACTTTGCAAGATTTTTGCAGCGGTACGGTTTCCACCGAAGTGGCCACCGTAGTGGGATGTGTGACAACCATGGAGTATTTGATGTTGCTCACTCCCATGGACACAACGCCTCAATATTTGGTCCGCCCCTATCTTGTACAAGAAAGGATCGTCCCAAACGTATTGTCGTGTGTCGTGTAAAAACTTTTTGAATGGTTGTCCACTCATCCCGTGGGGCTTAAGTCCACTTGCTAAAAAGTTTGCAAGATTAGCATACCAAGGAATATTATTTTCACGATGTTGAACAGATAGTAATTGTTCATCGGGAAAAGTTTCTTTTACCGGAGTGGGATCAGGAGTGGGATCAACAGTGCCCACTGTCTTCTCGAGCCTGGACAAATGGTCGGCAACCTGATTGCTTGTTCCTTTTCTGTCGACGATCTCAAGGTCAAATTCTTGAAGCAATAAAACCCATCTAATCAACCGTGGCTTGGAATCAGCCTTGTTGATCAAATATTTGATCGCTGCATGATCTGTGTGCACTATGACCTTCGTCCCTATCAAGTATGACCTGAAACGATCAAAAGCAAACACCACCGCAAGTAATTCTTTTTCTGTAACAGTGTAATTAATCTGAGCTTCAATAAGTGTTTTACTTGCATAATAAATGGGGTGAAAAACTTTGTTCTTTTTATGTCCGAGAACAGCCCCCATAGCCCAATCGCTGGCATCACACATCACTTCGAATGGGAGTGACCAGTCAGGAGTGGTCACTATGGGTGCTGTGACTAATGCTTCCTTGATTTTTTCAAAAGCTTCTCGGCATTCTTGGGTAAAAATGAAGTCTTTTTCATGTTGTAACAGGTTACATAGGGGTTTTGTAATTTTCGAAAAATCCTTGATGAACCTCCTATAAAAACCTGCGTGACCCAAGAAGCTTCTAATACCTTTTACTGTTGTAGGTTCGCGAAGTTGTGCCACTACCTCAAGCTTGGCTTTGTCAACTTCCAACCCTCTTTTTGAGACAAGGTGTCCTAAAACAATACCCTCTTCGACCATAAAATGACATTTTTCCCAATTTAAGACTAGGTCGTGGGTCTCACATCTCACTAGGCTTTTCTCTAAATTTCCCAAACAATTGCCAAATGATGTCCCTATCACAGAAAAATCGTCCATAAAAACTTCTATGGTATCTTCTATCATGTCGGTAAAAATGGCCATCATACAACGTTGAAAAGTGGCGGGGGCATTACACAATCCAAATGGCATTCTCTGGAATGCAAAAGTGCCGTAGGGACAAGTAAAGGTGGTCTTTTCTTGGTCCTCGGGTGCAATGTGGATTTGGTTGTATCCGGAGTATCCATCTAGAAAACAATAAAATTCCTTTCCCGCTAACCTATCAAGCATTTGATCGATGAAAGGTAAGGGAAAGTGGTCTTTCTTAGTGGCCAAGTTGAGTTGTCTATAGTCCATGCATATCCTCCATCCCGTGACAGTCCTAGTGGGAATGAGCTCGTTCTTTTCGTTCTTCACTACAGTCGTCCCTCCCTTTTTAGGGACACATTGAACGGGGCTCACCCAACTACTACTAGCAATGGGATAGATAATACCGGCATCTAACCACTTCAAGATTTCTTTCTTAACTACCTCCTTCATGATGGGGTTCAACCTTCTTTGAGGTTGGACTTTCCCCGGGTGATCACTCTCCAAGTTAATCTTATGTTGACATAAAGAGGGGCTAATTCCTCTAATATCTGCTATGGTCCAACCAATTGCTCCCTTATGCTTCATCAACAAATCGATCAGAAGTTGTTCTTGTTTCTCACTAAGTTTGGAAGAGATAATAACGGGAAGTTTATTATCTTTAGCGAGATAAGCATACTTTAAAAGGGAAGGCAATGGTTTAAGCTCTAATTCGGGAGGTTGTTCTATTTAAGGGGGTTGACCATTTCTATCCTTAAAGTCCAGAGGTTCTAAAGCTGCAACCATTTCGTTACACTCATCCTCAAAAGTGTCATCACTCTCTGATTCAGAGTGCTCACTATCATTCCCCACTGTGGGAACTGTATTCCGCACTGTGGGCAGTGTGTCAAGACTGTGGGTTCCATAAATCGAACTCAAGGCAAAGCAATCTTCGGTATCTATATATTTAAGAGACTTAAAAACATTGAATGTCACCTATTGGTCATTAACTCTCATCGTGAGTTCTCCTTTGTGCACATCGATCAAGGTACGTCCGGTTGCAAGAAACGGACGCCCTAAGATGATTGGGATTTCTTTATCGGCCTCATAATCTAGAACTAGAAAATCGGCGGGGAAGATTAATTTATCCACTTGGACCAGAACGTCTTCTATTTTCCCTTTGGGGTAGGCAATGGACCGTTTGGCTAGTGTCACACCCCGCTAAAGCGGAAACACGGGATGTCACAGTTAATGTTTCAAAAGCAATAGGTAGAAGACAACACCAACTCATCACATCAAAATAGTACCAATACAACGAGTTTTAAAAGAAAATACAACTTGTCCATAAAAACGTAAAGTACAATGACATGATGAAATAATTTGATGACGCTAAAGTGATGCCTTCTAAAGTGCGTCCTTACTTGCTATTTCCTGAAAAGCATGTAAAAGAGAGTGTCAACTAAAAATAGTTGGTGAGTTCATAGGTGTTGGTATACGCAAAAATGTAGTATAAGTTGTACGATATTGTTTTGTAACGCATGCTCATGGTATATATAAAAAAATGTAATGTAATGTGTAATGCCTCAGAGGTAGCAAACTAAGCCATTACTAAGCCTCATGACCTTGTATTCATTTGCCCCGAGTCATCATGTCCTATCATTAACATGGCAGTGTAGTAATTAATGCACCCTGTTTTTATCGTAGGTGGGTGGTCAACCAAATAACGTTATCCATGATTACCATGGCTCACACGCATGTGAGTTAATAAGTAATGTTAAGAGTGTTGGGGACTTTTGTATATGATAGTTGCAAACTTAGAAGCTTTCACATGTGCATATGTACCATAAAGAGCTTTAAACATGCGTAAAAGTTCGGAAATAAAACAATTTATTTCGAATAAAATTTGGAATCATGCTCTTCACCCCAAAATATGTAAAACAGTAAAAGGGTTGTGAAGACTCACAAGGTTGAAATAATAGTAACATGATTTTCACCCCAAAATGTATAAAACAGTAAAAACGGGCTATGAATACTCACAGTGGTTTGCGTAGGTGTTTCCCGAATGCGTAATGTGATTCCGAAATGAGATCCTACTTCGATCCTACGAATGTAAGGACACTAGTAAGATCCTAGGTTCTAGACTTTGTCACTTAAATCTCCATCTCATCATAAAATGCCTTTGTTGTTAAATTTGTATGTTGTTAAATGTTCTTTAATAGTTCATACTTAGAAAGAACGTTACATGTGATGGTTTTAAAATTACCGAAGTGTTGTAGAGGTAATAACGAAAATAAATGTTTTAGGTCCATAAGTAAATATGGTTTGGTGTTAGGTCATGTGTATTATGTATGTATGTACCACAATTCCATCATAAAAGATAAGAAAAGTTAGTAGTTAGATGTTAGATGTTAGATGTTAGATGCGTAAATGAAATGCGTAAATAAATACGTATAGGTATATTCCACAATTCCACCATGCAAATGGTGAAACGGGTAGAGTTAGATTAGTAATTATGTCTAAGTAATATATGTATAATATACCACAATTTCATCACCAAAGGTGAGGAAAAGGATCAAGAGATAGCATATAGCTAGTATACAATATAGTTGTTAGTAGTTAGAATTTGTTAGTCACTTTCGGTTACTGTTTGGATAACTTCCAGAGATTGTTAGGTTCTGATATTTTGTAGTCGGGTACTTCCATGTGTTAGGAAACTTTTGACATAAGATTCATGATTTTTGGATCAACATAAGTACATAAAATAACACTTGACAAAAACAGTGACAGAAACACGTAGCTGTTGCACACTGTTTTTGTAAAAACTGTTTGAGGGTTCAAAACTTAATATTTTTCGGTGATTCCAGTGGGGTTTGATTCCCAACTCATAAAAGTAAATTCCAGAAAAAGAATCACTGTATTTGGACCATTTTTGAGAGAGATAAGGGCATGCAAAGTCAGTAGAAATTTCTGACAGCAAGCTGATGAAAAAGGTCTTTTATATAAAAGCTATTTTCTAATTGGTTCTTCAAAAGATTTTGTTCTTTTTGTCAAGACACGATTTTTACTCAACTAAATCACATATTTTCAGATGAAATCTTTGCTTTTTAATCATCCCAAGCAACATGCAAGGAACTTTAGAAAATCATCTTGCCAAAATACTTTCAAAACTTGTTGTTTTTGAGCTTTTGTAAACACATGCATACCAAACATTCTTAGGTCACTAATATGGGTTTGATTATGGATTCATCACCCTTTTTTAATGACATGCAAGATGTCATGGTGATAGATCTACAAACATTAGTTTACCAAGAGTTGGATTTAGCAAGAAAAAGATGAAAACTTAGAGTTTTTAGAAGTTGAACTTTGAAAGAGAAGAGAAAGTTGTAGGAGGATGATTAAAGGAAGTTACAAAAATGTTTTTACCTTGGTTTCTTGAAGATATGTGGCTGATCTTGGAAGCCTTGGAGAAGAGAATTCTTGAGAGAATATGGAGGTTTTGAGAGAAGAGTTTGTGAAATGAGTGAAGAGTGAAAATGGAGAGGGAGAGGGGGTATTTATGGAGTGAGAAAGAGGGGTTAGGGTGGTGGTGGTGTGTGTGGCCGGTTTTGGGAGAGGGGAAAGGGAGTGTGTGGAGTGTGGTTTTGTATAAAATGATTGTGTTTGTATTTAAATTAAATTTTTATTTAAATCTTTTAATTAATTAAATTATTAAACATTTTTAATTAGTTGTTATTAATAATAATACTAGTTTAATTTGCTAGTATTTATTTTGTAAGGTATATGTATATAAGTATATATATATTTAAGTGTATTCATGTTTTTAATTGGCATTTTATGAGATGTATGGATAATTTCCTAAATTGAGGGATTTTAGACTGGATTTCTAAAATTTCCCTACTGTGTCGGGTTTACTGCTAAAACTAGACAGTGTGACATAGAATAACTGTATCTGACATAATTAGTGCAGTTCTAACCTGAACGCGATTTTGACGGTTGTCACAGTCTCCCCCGGTTAAAAGAATTTCGTCCCGAAATTCAAGAACTTTCGTCCGTAACCGGTTGTTTAGCAAATAAGTGAGGATACTTATGTTTCATGTAATCCTCTCGTTCCCATGTGTACTCAGGTCCACGCCTTGTGTTCCAGTGAACTTTCACTATTGGAATCTTGCTTTGCCTAAGACGCTTGACCTCTCGGTCAAGTATTTCGATTGGTTTTTTTTTAACAATGCACAGTTTTTCATTGACTTGGACTTCCTCCAAAGGTACGGTCATTTCCTCGTTGACTAGGCATTTCTTTAGATTGGACACGTGAAAGGTGTTGTGAATTGCACTTAGTTCCTTTGGCAATTCCAGCCTGTATGCTACTGGTCCGATTCTTTCGGTGATTTTGAAGGGTCCAATGTATCGAGGGCTCAACTTTCCTCGTTTTCCAAATCGGACGGTTCCCTTCCAAGGGGATACTTTCAGAAATACTCTATCTCCAATTTGAAACTCTAACGGTTTCCTACGGTTGTCAGCATAGCTCTTTTGACGATCTTGAGCTGCTTTGAGTCTATCCCTGATGATTGCGATCTTGTCGGTGGTTTCTTGTACAATGTCTAGACTAGACAATTGTCTATCTCCAATCTCCAACCAACAAAGAGGTGATCGACACTTGCGTCCATACAGTGCTTCATATGGCGCACACTTCATACTGGTGTGATAGCTATTGTTGTAGGAGAACTCAACTAATGGCAAGTGGTTATCCCAACTTCCTCCGAAGTCTAACACGCATGCTCGAAGCATGTCTTCCAACGTTTGAATGGTTCGCTCGCTCTGGCCGTCTGTTTGGGGATGATAGGCGGTACTTAAATTCAACTGCGTTCCCAATGCTCTTTGAAGTGACTGCCAAAATCGAGACGTGAAACGGCTATCTCTATCTGAGATGATAGAAATCGGGACTCCATGTCGCGTAACAATTTCCTTGATGTAGATCTGAGCCAGTTTTTCCATCTTGTAGTCTTCTCGAATCGGTAGGAAATGTGCAGATTTCGTGAACCGATCGACTATAACCCAAATTGAGTCGTGCCATCGGGCAGTTCTTGGCAATTTGGTTATAAAATCCATGGTTATTTGTTCCCATTTCCACTGGGGAATCTCTGGTTGTTGAAGCAAACCAGATGGTTTCTGATATACCGCTTTGACTTTTGAGCAAGTTACACATTTTCCTACGTATAAAGCAATATCCTTTTTCATTCCTGGCCACCAATAATATTCCCTTAAATCCTTATACATCTTATCCGCACCAGGATGAATTGAATATCGTGACTTGTGAGCTTCGTGCAGGATTATCTCCCGTATGTCGTTCGCTTTTGGAATCCAAACTCTATCCTTGAAATAACGTACTCCATCCACCTTAGTCTCAAATCTGCTTTCTATGCCGTGAAGGGTTTCGTCCTTCAAGTTTTCCGTTTTCATTGCTTCGGTCTGAGCTTCAAGAATTCGAGTCTTTAAGCTTGTTTGTACCAGTGCTCCCATTGCTCGTATACGTGACGGTTTTGTCCTTTCCTTCCTACTCAAGGCATCAGCCACTACATTGGCTTTACCTGGATGATAACGAATATCACAATCGTAATCACTGAGTAGTTCTACCCATCTTTTTTGTCTCATGTTTAGCATTTTCTGGTCTAGAATATGCTGAAGACTTTTATGATCGGTGAAGATGGTACACTTGGTGCCGTACAAATAATGTCTCCAAATATTTAGAGCAAAAACCACAGCTCCGAGCTCTAAATCGTGTGTGGTATAGTTCTTCTCATGAACTTTCAGTTGTCGCGAAGCGTATGCTATCACCTTGTCCTTTTGCATTAATACGCAACCTAATCCTTGATGAGACGCGTCACAATATACCACAAAGTTATCGGTTCCTTCCGGTAACGCCAGAATTGGTGCATTGCACAACTTCTTCTTCAATAACTGAAAGGCCTTTTCTTGTGATTCTCCCCAAATAAATTTACTATCCTTTTGGGTCAGTGTTGTGAGTGGTTTAGCGATTTTGGAGAAATTTTCAATAAATCGCCTGTAATACCCTGCCAATCCCAGAAATTGACGAATTTATGTTGGCTTTTTGGGAGCTTCCCATTTCTTAACGGCTTCTACTTTGGCTGGATCTACGTGAATTCCTTTTTCTCCAATTACGTGCCCAAGAAAGTGTACCTCTCTAATCCAAAATTCGCACTTAGAGAATTTGGCGTACAATTTCTGTTCCTTAAGGAGTTCTAGAATTACGCTTAAATGCTGCTCATGATCCTCCTTACTTCGAGAGTAAATCAGAATGTCATCTATAAACACTATCACAAACTTGTCAAGGTATGGTCGGCATACCCTGTTCATTAAATCCATGAATACTGCTGGAGCATTGGTTAAACCGAAAGGCATAACCAAAAACTCGTAGTGTCCATAACGGGTCCTAAAGGCTGTCTTAGGAATGTCCTCCTCTCGAACTCTTAATTGATGATAACCTGATCGATGATCAATCTTAGAAAAATACGTTGCACCTTGCAACTGGTCGAATAAATCGTCTATTCGAGGTAGAGGATATCGGTTCTTGATCGTTAACTTGTTCAATTCCCTATAGTCGATGCACATTCGAAACGATCCATCCTTTTTCTTAACGAACAGAACCGGAGCTCCCCAAGGTGAATAACTTGGTCTAATAAAGTCCTTGTCCAACAGTTCCTGAAGTTGGCTTGACAACTCTTGCATTTCGGCGGGTGCTAAGCGATAGGGTGCCTTAGCTACAGGCGCTGCTCCGGGTATAAGGTCAATTTGAAATTCAACTTGTCTAAACGGGGGCAGTCCAGGCAATTCGTCAGGAAACACTTCCGGGTGATCTTTTACCACGGGAATGTCTTGAATTCGCCTTTCCTTGGACTTCTTCTCGTCTATGAGTGCCAAAAATGCAACACATTCCTTCCTCAGATACTTACGAGCCTTAATACTTGACACCAGCTCTACGCTTCTTCCAACTTTGTGTCCTTGTATTACTAGGGTTCCTCCGTCTTGCAAAGGTATTCTAACCGACTTATCAAAACAGCAAATCTCCGCTCGATTCTTAGATAACCAGTCCATTCCTATAACTATGTCAAAACTCCCCAATTCGATAGGAATAAGATCAACGCTAAACAATTTATCGGCTAGATTTAAAGTACAATCTAAGATTACATCCTTAGCCTCGAATTTGTGACCATTAGCAACCTCAATAACATAAGCATTCGACATTCTCCTAGATTCCAAGTTAATTAGTGGTCTAAACTCCAATGAAATAAAACTTCTATCCGCTCCAGTGTCAAATAATACTGATGCGTAGTAGTTGTTTATGAGAAACGTACCTGTCACCACATTAGGGTCGCGACGTGCTTCGTCAGCTCCAATGACAAATGCCCGTCCTCGAGCCTGTCCTCCTTGGTTTCCCTGATTGACTTGTCTCGCCTGATTCCCCTTGTAGTTATTGTTCGGTTTCCTTCCAAACTTTGGGCAGGTATTCCGGTAGTGATCCGGACTTCCACATTCATAACATGCCCTCCTTCCTTCTATAGGGCCCTTTCCGCTTTTACAGAACTTAGCGGGATGACCTAGCCGCTTACAGTTATCACAGATGACGCAGGCTCCTTCGTGATGGTAGTTACACTTGTTACACTTAGGAAAGGATCCCTTGTACTGACCCGGTTCCTCTGTGCTTAGTCCGAAATTCCTTACAATACTCCTATCCTTACTTGCACTACCAAAGGATTTCTTCCCTGACGGGTACTCCGGCTTCCTCTTATGGCTAGCACTACCCGATGATAGAGTTCCAGCTCTCACAGCATCGTTTGTTAGGGTAGTTGCCATTGCTACAACCTCTTGAATTGTGGTCAATTTTGCCGAGGTAACCATTCCTCGAATTCCCGGTGCTAATCCCCATAAGTATCGGTCAATTCTCTTACTCTCGGGAGTGACCATGTGAGGTACCAGTTTCGCAAGTTCGTGGAAACGAGCTGTGTATCGATCTATGTCAGCTCCGATCATAGTATGGTTCCAGAATTCAACTTCTAGCTTCTAGAGTTCACTCTTTGGGCAGTACTCCTCAATGAGCAACTCTTTGAATTCCTCCCATGTGAGCTTGTAGGCATCTTCCCTTCCACGGGTTTGAACCTGGATATTCCACCAAGTTAGTGCCCTACCTTGGAGTTGACATGTAGCATATTCCACCTTGCGGTCCTCCGAACATTTGCTAATATGGAGCACCGACTCCATGCTATCAATCCTACGACGCCTTCCTTTCCATGGAATTCTTTGGGCTTACAAGACATAAAGGTCTTGTAGTTACATCCGGTGTCGTTATTTCCCGAGCTTCCTCCGCTACCTCCTTGATTCCTTGGGATTGCATTGAGGCCGGCGGTTACTTGTGAGACGATGTTAGGTATGGCTTCTTGAATGCGTTGTGCAATGATTCGTGCTATGTCGGGCGTTTGGTTTTCGGGGGTATTTTCCGTGTGACGTGTAGACCTTCTTGGAGGCATGATTCTAAAACATTTTTGTAAAAGAAATTTGTTTTAGTATAGTTTGTAAAGTCTTTGAATTCGTATTTTCAAAAATTTAAGATCAACAAGTTTTCATTCGGATATTTGAGCAATAAGTAAAGTGTAGAGTATTTAGACAATTTAACTAAAACTTCCCAAACATTTTCATTAATTTTTGGCGGTTTTACAAAATTTCCGGCGTGTATCATATACCGGTATAATTTTAAATGGAAGTACAACTTAAAATAAATGATAAGTAATAAAATATTTTCTCCAAAAGATCATTCCCCATGCCAAACTCGTTCATACTATGCCAAGTATGCTCCTAGCACGAGTAGAAACAACAACAACATTAGCACCATTCCTACAACCAAGCTTGTAGCTTGAGCCCTTGATGCCATCTCTCTCGCCATCCTTGCACTATCCCTTGCTTGCGTCGACATGACGGTTAGTTGGTGCGTGAGTTCTACTAGCTCTGTTAGAACTTGAGCTTGATGAGTCACTCTGACTTGACATCCATGCAACTCGGTTGTCATGGCCCGAATGTGTTGATCCCTTGCTATTCCTAACTCAGTTAAGCATCCAATCGGTACGCCGGGGGCAACCCTTGATGGTTCTGGCGCCTCGGGACGAGGAGTTGCTAGCGTGACTCTCCTAGGGATCGAAACACTTTTCCTAGCCGTTTGACGGATACGAAGTCCTCCGGACGACTGTTGTACGATTATTGGAGTGGGTCTTGGTAGAACCGTGTTGGGTTATACTCTCGGTCCATCGTATGGGTCTCGTTCGCTCGACACCTCGGGTTCCGAGTCCGTGCTATTGTAGGGGTCATCTTCTTGTCGGTTGCTAGACGGGATATCTTGCGATCGCCCCGTGTTGTGGCCCGATGCATTGGTTGAGTATGACGCGGGAGTGTAAGAAGGATTTGATGACGACGACATAGTGAAACTGAAGCAAAAGTGTACTTAGTAACCTATCGCATAAAGGATGTATCCTATCCTACGCCATGTCTATGTTCTAAGCATGCTCCTAACGAGTGTATGTAAAAATCGACATACTCCTACTATAACCATTTATAGTCTCGCATTAACCTACCTTAATCAAACATAGGTGATCAGGCTATGTTTAATTGAAGTCTGTTAATGCCATTCTAGACTTAGTTATACTAGTAGTAAGTTTAAATGTTTTCATGTCAGTTTTTGGACAATTGGTTATAGTTGGGTTTTTCCGATGAAAGACCGATGTTCTCTATAACCTTTGGCTCTGATACCACTTCTGTCACACCCCGCTAAAGCGGAAACACGGGATGTCACAGTTAATGTTTCAAAAGCAATAGGTAGAAGACAACACCAACTCATCACATCAAAATAGTACCAATACAACGAGTTTTAAAAGAAAATACAACTTGTCCATAAAAACGTAAAGTACAATGACATGATGAAATAATTTGATGACGCTAAAGTGATGCCTTCTAAAGTGCGTCCTTACTTGCTATTTCCTGAAAAGCATGTAAAAGAGAGTGTCAACTAAAAATAGTTGGTGAGTTCATAGGTGTTGGTATACGCAAAAATGTAGTATAAGTTGTACGATATTGTTTTGTAACGCATGCTCATGGTATATATAAAAAAATGTAATGTAATGTGTAATGCCTCAGAGGTAGCAAACTAAGCCATTACTAAGCCTCATGACCTTGTATTCATTTGCCCCGAGTCATCATGTCCTATCATTAACATGGCAGTGTAGTAATTAATGCACCCTGTTTTTATCGTAGGTGGGTGGTCAACCAAATAACGTTATCCATGATTACCATGGCTCACACGCATGTGAGTTAATAAGTAATGTTAAGAGTGTTGGGGACTTTTGTATATGATAGTTGCAAACTTAGAAGCTTTCACATGTGCATATGTACCATAAAGAGCTTTAAACATGCGTAAAAGTTCGGAAATAAAACAATTTATTTCGAATAAAGTTTGGAATCATGCTCTTCACCCCAAAATATGTAAAACAGTAAAAGGGTTGTGAAGACTCACAAGGTTGAAATAATAGTAACATGCTTTTCACCCCAAAATGTATAAAACAGTAAAAAGGGGCTATGAATACTCACAGTGGTTTGCGTAGGTGTTTCCCGAATGCGTAATGTGATTCCGAAATGAGATCCTACTTCGATCCTACGAATGTAAGGACACTAGTAAGATCCTAGGTTCTAGACTTTGTCACTTAAATCTCCATCTCATCATAAAATGCCTTTGTTGTTAAATTTGTATGTTGTTAAATGTTCTTTAATAGTTCATACTTAGAAAGAACGTTACATGTGATGGTTTTAAAATTACCGAAGTGTTGTAGAGGTAATAACGAAAATAAATGTTTTAGGTCCATAAGTAAATATGGTTTGGTGTTAGGTCATGTGTATTATGTATGTATGTACCACAATTCCATCATAAAAGATAAGAAAAGTTAGTAGTTAGATGTTAGATGTTAGATGTTAGATGCGTAAATGAAATGCGTAAATAAATACGTATAGGTATATTCCACAATTCCACCATGCAAATGGTGAAACGGGTAGAGTTAGATTAGTAATTATGTCTAAGTAATATATGTATAATATACCACAATTTCATCACCAAAGGTGAGGAAAAGGATCAAGAGATAGCATATAGCTAGTATACAATATAGTTGTTAGTAGTTAGAATTTGTTAGTCACTTTCGGTTACTGTTTGGATAACTTCCAGAGATTGTTAGGTTCTGATATTTTGTAGTCGGGTACTTCCATGTGTTAGGAAACTTTTGACATAAGATTCATGATTTTTGGATCAACATAAGTACATAAAATAACACTTGACAAAAACAGTGACAGAAACACGTAGCTGTTGCACACTGTTTTTGTAAAAACTGTTTGAGGGTTCAAAACTTAATATTTTTCGGTGATTCCAGTGGGGTTTGATTCCCAACTCATAAAAGTAAATTCCAGAAAAAGAATCACTGTATTTGGACCATTTTTGAGAGAGATAAGGGCATGCAAAGTCAGTAGAAATTTCTGACAGCAAGCTGATGAAAAAGGTCTTTTATATAAAAGCTATTTTCTAATTGGTTCTTCAAAAGATTTTGTTCTTTTTGTCAAGACACGATTTTTACTCAACTAAATCACATATTTTCAGATGAAATCTTTGCTTTTTAATCATCTCAAGCAACATGCAAGGAACTTTAGAAAATCATCTTGCCAAAATACTTTCAAAACTTGTTGTTTTTGAGCTTTTGTAAACACATGCATACCAAACATTCTTAGGTCACTAATATGGGTTTGATTATGGATTCATCACCCTTTTTTAATGACATGCAAGATGTCATGGTGATAGATCTACAAACATTAGTTTACCAAGAGTTGGATTTAGCAAGAAAAAGATGAAAACTTAGAGTTTTTAGAAGTTGAACTTTGAAAGAGAAGAGAAAGTTGTAGGAGGATGATTAAAGGAAGTTACAAAAATGTTTTTACCTTGGTTTCTTGAAGATATGTGGCTGATCTTGGAAGCCTTGGAGAAGAGAATTCTTGAGAGAATATGGAGGTTTTGAGAGAAGAGTTTGTGAAATGAGTGAAGAGTGAAAATGGAGAGGGAGAGGGGGTATTTATGGAGTGAGAAAGAGGGGTTAGGGTGGTGGTGGTGTGTGTGGCCGGTTTTGGGAGAGGGGAAAGGGAGTGTGTGGAGTGTGGTTTTGTATAAAATGATTGTGTTTGTATTTAAATTAAATTTTTATTTAAATCTTTTAATTAATTAAATTATTAAACATTTTTAATTAGTTGTTATTAATAATAATACTAGTTTAATTTGCTAGTATTTATTTTGTAAGGTATATGTATATAAGTATATATATATATATATTTAAGTGTATTCATGTTTTTAATTGGCATTTTATGAGATGTATGGATAATTTCCTAAATTGAGGGATTTTAGACTGGATTTCTAAAATTTCCCTACTGTGTCGGGTTTACTGCTAAAACTAGACAGTGTGACATAGAATAACTGTATCTGACATAATTAGTGCAGTTCTAACCTGAACGCGATTTTGACGGTTGTCACAGCTAGTTGTAATGTCACGGTTGTGGGTCTAGCCTCTCCAATACCTAACTTGTTAAAAATGGACAGCGGCATCAAGTTGACACTAGCTCCTAGATCACAAAGTGCTTGACCTACTTCTTGTCCTCCTATTGTGCATGGAATGGTGAAACTACCTGGGTCTTTCAACTTAGGTGGAATCTTGCTAGTAAGGAGTGCACTACATTCCTCGGTCAAAGCCACAGTTTCAAACTCACCCAATCTTTTCTTTTTGTTCAAAATATCCTTTAAAAATTTAACATAGATTGGCATTTGCTCGAGAGCTTCTACCAAGGGTATGTTAATATGAAGTTGTTTAAAAATGTCTAAGAATTTTTTAAATTGAACATCGACATTTTTAGGCTTCATTCTTTGAGGAAAAGGGACACTTCTTGGGTCAATTTGAGTTTGCTGTGGTGTTGGCTTTGGAATAGTAGGCTTTGGGACAGGTCCAAGAGTGAGAAGGTCAGGGATGTCGGTCCCCACTGTGGGGATCACAGTAACTTGAGGAGTGCCCACTGTGGTGCCCACAGTGGGTATTTGAGGCGAATCATTAGATTCAAAAATGATATCTTTCAGATCCTTTCTACTCCTCAGAGTTATTGAGTTGACATGTTCTGGCCCTTTTCCTATCACCCTAGCTTGCTCGGTATCACTAGGTAACGTTCCTGGTGGTCTATTCTTAACTTCAACAGCTAGTTGTCCTACTTGGGTCTCTATATTCCTAATGGCTGCTTGAGTTTGATTCATAAAACCCTTGAGAATTGATTCAATCGATTGTTGAACCTCAGCTGGTTGGTTGGATCATGGTTGGTATGGTTGTGAGGACTGCCCTTGGTGAAAGTTCTGTGGGTGCTGCCCACTGTGATGTGAGGATTGCCCACTGTGATGTTGCTGAAATCCAGGGGGGTTGTGTGGTCTTTGCTGGATATGACTCGGCCCTTGGGGTTGGAGTCCTTGATTACCAGACCAAGAGAAATTTGGATGATTTCTCCAACCTGGATTATAAGTCTGTGAATAAGGGTTATTCCTCGGGTTGGTTCCTATAACATTAACAGATTCGGGATTTGCTGGACAAAAATCAAAAACATGCTCCTCTCCACAGAGGGAGCAGTTTTCAGGGAGATGCGTTGCAGAATTGACTTGGCCTCTATTTTGATTTAAAACGATTTTGGTCAAGGCTACTAATTGTGCATTCATGGTTTTAAGTGCCTCGGAATCGATGGTGTTGGTCTTTGACATGGGTGCTCTCGGATTTGACCATTCGGTATTGTTGTTGGACACTTTTTCTAAGATTTGATATCCTTCGTTGTAAGTCATACTCGTAAATGTTCCACCGGCTGTTGCATCTAAGATGATTTTGGCTGCATTGGAAAGACCATTGTAAAAGGTCTCCAATTGGATGCAATGTGGGATGCCATGATGTGGGCATTTTCGAAGTAAATCTTTAAATCGTTCCCATGCATCCGAAACAGCCTCGTCTTCCTCTTTCCTAAACAAAATTATATCATTTCGAAACCTTACATTCCTTGTTGGAGGAAAGTATTTTTGCAAAAATTTATCGGCAAGCTCTTGCCAAGTGGTTATCGAATGAGGTGCATGTGCGTTCAGCCAAGACTTCGCCTTGTCCCTTAATGAAAAAGGGAAAAGCCTTAGTCTTAATGCCTCATCACTAACACCTTGCAATTGAAAGGAATCGGTCATTTCTAAAAAAGATTTTAAGTGCGAGTGCGGATCCTCAGATGGCGATCCTCCAAATTGACCCATGGCTTGGATCATTTGAAACATCACCGGTTTGAGTTCAAAATGCGTTGTTTCAGGGATGGGCCTTCGAATCCCGGAGCCTAAATCACTAACTCCGGAAGTAGCATAGTCCCGTATTTTTCGATCTTTGCTATCGGCAATCGTGATTGTGGTCTCCACTACAGGTGGCGGTATTGCAGCCATGTTCACAGTGGGTATCACAGGGGGTTGTCGATTTTTGTTTATGCGTCTTCTTCGAAAAGTTTTCTCTATTTCAAGATCGATTGGTAACAAATGTTCGTGTTGTTGCCTTGGCATGCAACACGAAAAGCTTAGAAAAACGAGTTACTCGGGCTCGAACAAAAACTAATGTCTTGAGATTTAAAATCACGTCAGTCCCCGGCAATGGCGCCAAAAACTTGTCACGTGCGAAATATGTGTTTTAATCGCAGTGGGTTGCAAACTGTCCACAGTGGAAAGTGCAAGTGTACACTGTCCACTATGATCGTCACAGCAAGTAATAGTTGGTAAAATACCAGAATCGAATCCACAGGGACTGGACAATCAAGACAATACGGTTCTCATGAGCTCCTTTTACAGGTTTCAACTAGAGAGGAAAATAATACTTGGTTTTGTTTGGTGAAAATAGCTACTTTAACGATTTTACTAATGTTTTAAAAAGAGGAATGTAGGTTAGATTTTCCCTAGATTTTATACCAAATACTCGGTCCTAAAAATGATCCTTGTATTCGAGGTAGGCATTTTCGCTAGAAAAGCCCGGTTACAAAATACTCACACCGTTAGATAAAAATCTCATACTTGTCGCATTCATTGTTTTGTCAATGGTAATCTAAAAAATGGACCTTTTCAGGTCTCGATGGAATGTGTAGAGACAAATACTCTAAGTGTTTTTAATACACAAACTAGCTTGCCTACTACTCCAGTGGGTTGAGATTAGCTCACTGTGCCGACCTCACTTTCGTAAGTGTCAAAAGAATTCTTTCGAATCCCCTAGCATCATTCAAGCTCGTGTCACTGCGTTCTACTTATTTCTAAGTTAAGAACTAGACTTTAGATCTTTGCAAGTGATCGGCTTGTTCGCATCCTTGGGTAAGTATCGAGAATGAATGACCAAAACAACAAATATTCTAAATACAAAGATTACTCAAGCATTTTTAATAAAATCCAGGTACTTCTCTTTCCTACATCCCAAAGGATGTTTAGCCTAACATTTCCGAAGTAAAGAAACAAAAGATGAAGATTTGCACATAATAAAACTGATAGTGGATTGAATAGTACTCACAGTGGGGAACGAGAATTCGTCCCTGTCCACTGTGTTTTACGAATTACAATTAACTAGGAAAGGAAATTACGGAAATTAAAGATAAATTAATGCAGTAATTAAAAGACTAAAACTAATGTGGTAGATGAGAGAAATTGAAGCTATTCTAAATTTAACCCAAGATGATTGTAAGATTCCAAGCTTTTTTAATAAATGAACCCAAGTGCTCCTTTATATACTAGGAGAAAGAGTTGGGTATTACACAAAAGAGATGAGTCTTCCAATGGGTAAAAACTGCTGTGTTGTGGCAGAAATCAGCACCTTGTGCAAACTAATTACCCAAATGGACCCTTTTCCAAGTCAATCTCCAAGTACATAAAGGAGTACTTGTTGCAATCTTCAATGTAGATGACATTTTGTACTTCCTCCAGCCATTTCCCTGCTAATGAACCTTCTTCCTTCAGCAAATTAAGTCCCAACTAGTAGTTTCTTTTGTCTTTCTTGATCAGCTCGAATAGTGGGCAGCCGGAGTGGGCACAACAGTGATCACTGCAGGATAAAATGTGAAAAACACCCAAATTCTACCAAATAGTTTATTAAACACTAAGGTTCGCTCCTTTTGCTCATTTTCGAGATTTATACCAAGAATGGGGGTTTTGAGAGGCGGAATGGCTAAAATTGACAAAATAAAATAGGAAAAACAAGGAAATAATAACTCTAAAAATAGAGTTATCACTTAGCTGATAAACTTTTTAGCGTTGATCTTATTCCAATTGAGTTGGGGAGTTTTGACGTAGTAATAGGCATGGATTGGTTATCTAAGAACCGAGCAGAGGTCAGTTGTTTTGAAAAGATTATCAGGTTACCCTTACAAGGCGGAGAAACCCTTGTTGTCCAAGGAGATAGAACTGGGAGAAACCTAAAGATAGTGTCTTGTATGAAGGTCCATAAGTATTTGAGGAAGAAGTGCGTTGCGTTCTTGGCGCAAGTAATCGAGAAGAAGTCTGAGGAGAGGCGAGTCCAAGATATTCTTGTGGTGAAGGATCACCCAGAAGTGTTTCCAGACGATTTGCCTGGACTTCCACCGTGTAGACAAGTCGAATTTCAGATTGACCTTATACCCGGAGCGGCACCTGTAGCCAAGGCCCCGTATCGCTTAGCACCTGCCGAAATGCAAGAGTTGTCCAATCAACTTCAAGAACTCCTGGATAAAGGATTCATTCGACCAAGTTCATCACCCTGGGGAGCCCCGATTCTTTTCGTCAAAAAGAAGGATGGATCGTTTCGAATGTGCATCGATTATAGGGAGCTAAACAAGATAACAATCAAGAACCGATATCCTCTCCATCGAATAGACGATTTGTTCGACCAGTTGCAGGGTGCAACTTACTTCTCGAAAATTGATCTTCGATCAGGATATCATCAGTTAAGAGTCCGAGAGGAGGACATCCCTAAAACAGCTTTTAGATCTCGCTATGGACACTACGAGTTTTTAGTTATGCCATTCGGTTTGACGAACGCACCAGCTGTGTTTATGGACCTAATGAATAGAGTATGTAGACCATACCTTAATAAGTTTGTGATTGTGTTCATCGATGATATACTGATCAATTCTCAGAGTAAGAAAGATCACGAGCAGCATCTAAAAGTGATTCTAGAACTTCTCAAGGAGCAGAAACTGTATGCCAAATTCTCTAAGTGTGAATTTTGGATTCGAGAAGTACAATTCTTAGGTCACGTGATCGGAGAGAAAGGGATTCACGTGGACCCGACTAATGTGGAATGTAACAACCCACAATCCAAATATACATATAACATATAATTCATAACATGTTTTCAACAAAAGTACTTCATATTTCACATTTGGTCCCAATTAAAGTCTGAACATAATAAGATATTCAGTACAACTTGATCCTATTTAAATTTACAACATAATAATAAAAACCTAGTTGTAAGTACAAGAGCATCCACAATTTCTTAATAATTATCTTCCCAAAAGCTACCCATCGAGTTTTCAGATCACTTGGTCTTACTGGAATCACCACCTGGAATACATATTTTTAAAACAGAAAATGAGGGTTAGACCTAAGGGTCTAGTGAGCAAATTCCTGACATTTGGAAATCATTAAAAATCATTTATATAAAATACTCTTTATATAAATACACATATATCACACATAAATTAATACCAGTCAAGATTGATGCATCATACCTGTCTCATCCCACCTTATCCCTCCACCAATGGCCAACTTTATTGGTTGCGAGCCAATTTTAACACACCGGTCAAAGCCCAGCCACGTATTATATTCCCATATAATACTCACGTAATTATAATATCTCAATATATTATAATCACCCACGTATGACATATTTATACAATTTTTCAAACATTTGTTATCCACATAATTTATTCCAGTAAAATACTTTTAAAGTAAAACTCACCTGTTTTGTTTATCACCAAAGTCCTTCCAAGTTAATTATCACGTATGACAATCCTTCACAGAATCTGAAATCACACAAAATACCAAATATCTCTTTTTAAGACTAAACTTATGAAATCCTCGACTCAAGTCGCAACCTACTAAAAGTAAATTAGAATCACAATGCACAGTGCCAAATCGCAACCATCTACTGCGACTTCACCCTAAATCGCAACCCACTATTGCGATTCCAATCCCAAATCGCAATTAACTACTGCGATTCCAAACCAAGTCACAACCGACCATTGCGATTCCAAAGCCAAGTCGCAACCGACCATTGCGACTTCATTGAATATCGCAATCAACCATTGCGACTTCGTTGAATGTCTCAGTTCACTGTTCATCCTAAAAACCCAGAAATCGTACTTTTAAGCTATGTATGTTACTGTAAAGGTGCAGATATGTTTAAGACTATGAACATAACCTAACCTTAAGCTTAGATTTCCCAAAACATCCATAAATCATCAAAACCCACTTCAAAACTTGTTGGATCCCAGATAAACTTAATCAAGATTAACAATCTATTAGTGGAGTTTAGAGTTTGATGCGGAAGCGTATTAAACTAACAGATATGTTTGATAGATATTAGAACGCACATATATAAAGAAAACAGTAAAGAAACAAAAGGATTTCTTGAATAGTTACTGTCATTCAATATATAATAACAACACGAAGAACAGATTAATAACTGTTGGTGTGTGTGAGAATATAACACTCAGATATTTGACAATAAAGCTTGAGAGTATTAGTGATTCCTTTTGTTTTCGTCCTTAGGAAGATCTCAACATGAGACTTCCTTTTATACTACTCTTAGAAGACTATGAAGTAGGTCACTGTTCCTTTTACGGCATGAATATTAAACTGGATGGTGTGAACAGTGGACTGGATGGTGTGAGCAGTTGTTTGAGCCATGCGCATTTAATGGAGCAGATGTACTTTTGGTAAATGCATTAAATGGCGCAGACGTCTATTTTGTACCTTTCCCTATTGAGTCCACTCAGAGCTTGACACGTGTTTTGATAGTACTTTTTCATGCAAGTTGATGAACGTATTCAGTAATATCTTCCAAGTCTTCATTGAGGACCACAGAGGCTCTGTAATGAATTACAGAGGTTCTGCGGTCTGGTCCTCTGTGGAGCAGTCTTCGCCGGATTCCGAGTCTTTGGTCTTCTTTGTGCGTATGACAGAGCTTCTGTAGGAAGCCTCTGCTGCTTCTGTAGCTTCTTGACCTTGATTTCTCGGTAATGTCGGCAGAGCCTCTGTAAGAGGCTTTCTTCACTTAGCCTATTTTTCACTACTTCTAAATACTTCTATGATTAGGAAGATTGAAGCTAACAATCTCCCCCTAAGTAGTGAAAAATAAAAAATTTGAACTTGAGTTAAGTTTGGCTAAGTTAGATAAGACAGAGGTTAAACAATACCTCGAAATTTCTTTCATTTAGAAATATGCCAGAGGCATTTTACATTTGAGTACAATGAAAGATAAAACTTTGTTTGCAGAGATTGGAGGTCTGTGAATCAGATTTTGGCATCTTTGAAATCGTTGTAGCTTCTGTTGTCTCTGCCGACTTTTCTGATCTCTTTGTAGAATCTGGTGCAGAGTTCTCTTAGGCGGATTGTTGAGTCTATTTCTCTGATGAAAGTATCTGCATCATCTCTATCCATTTTCTTTGTACCTCTGTATTTTACAAGGCTTGCTCTGAATTTGCTCAGAGTGCTGGTTGCGTACTTCTGACAATCCATGAGTACAAAAAGTTTAACCTGGTGTTGTGGGTTTTGAAATACTAACCCAAATCTTGGTTCTCTGATGATTGAGTTGGGCACAGCGTCTGGTGGGCAGCGATCTTCTGGTGGTCGTAGATCTAGATGTGTGAATTCCTCCCATGAAAAGGTAGTATATACATCCGTTCCTCTCGATTCTATATGAGCCTCCCACCAATACAGAGCATCACCTTTCAGCATCGCAGCTCCATAAAGTACTTTATCTTCTTCAACACATTTACACGTCTTGAAGATAGCCTCTATTTCTTTCAGCCATCTCATCGCTTTTACCGGATCCCGATCTCCTGAATATGTAGGGGGCTTGCAACTAAGAAACATTTTATAGTCACACCTTTTCATCACCGGTAAGACCGCAGAGGTAAGTGGTATTTCAACTTCGTGTTCCGGATTTGGTCTTTCAGTTTCATTATGACGATTATGTTCGAACATAGCTTGTATGCTATCCTGTAAAATCCCCATTTCCACAGTCAAATCATCCCGTGTAACAAACTCTGTACCATGCGGTTGTGTTCTTCCCCCAGTTCGGCCCCGAGTTCCCCTACCGATTCTGCCTCCACCACGATCTCCTCCTCTTCCCCCTGTTCCTATTGGGGGATTCTGTCCTCCCAAATTCCTTCCTCCTCTTTGATTCCTTTGTCTAGTGCCACTTGCCATTCTGTAGATTCAAACAAAGTTAATATACACATAAGCACGTACCCCATATAATAAGGTATTCATGTTCAAACATGTACCTGTAAGATCATAATTACACTGGCCTGGTGTAATTTGAAATTACCTTACATGATGTTCCTTCTACCTCTTATACTTAGCATCCCCAGGGTCTAAAATATTAGGGACATCCTACTTCACATGCAGTTTAAGTCTAGGTACAAATACTAATACCTAAATCCCTTAAACTATGGCTCTGATACCATTTGTAACAACCCACAATCCAAATATACATATAACATATAATTCATAACATGTTTTCAACAAAAGTACTTCATATTTCACATTTGGTCCCAACTAAAGTCTGAACATAATAAGAAATTCAGTACAACTTGATCCTATTTAAATTTACAACATATTAATAAAAACCTAGTTGTAAGTACAAGAGCATCCACAATTTCTTAATAATTATCTTCCCAAAAGCTACCCATCGAGTTTTCAGATCACTTGGTCTTACTGGAATCACCACCTGGAATACATATTTTTAAAACAGAAAATGAGGGTTAGACCTAAGGGTCTAGTGAGCAAATCCCTGACATTTGGAAATCATTAAAATTCATTTATATAAAATACTCTTTATATAAATACACATATATCACACATAAATTAATACCAGTCAAGATTGATGCATCATACCTGTCTCATCCCACCTTATCCCTCCACCAATGGCCAACTTTATTAGTTGCGAGCCAATTTTAACACACCGGTCCAAAGCCCGGCCACGTATTATATTCCCATATAATACTCACGTAATTATAATATCTCAATATATTATAATCACCCACGTATGACATATTCATACAATTTATCAAACATTTGTTATCCACATAATTTATTCCAGTAAAAATACTTTTAAAGTAAAACTCACCTATTTTGTTTATCACCAAAGTCCTTCCAAGTTAATTATCACGTATGACAATCCTTCACAGAATCTGAAATCACACAAAATACCAAATATCTCTTTTTAAGACTAAACTTATGAAATCCTCGACTCAAGTCGCAACCAACAAAAAGTAAATTAGAATCGCAATGCACAGTGCCAAATCGCAACCATCTACTGCGACTTCACCCTAAATCGCAACCCACTATTGCGATTCCAATCCCAAATCGCAATCAACTACTGCGATTCCAAACCAAGTCGCAACCGACCATTGCGATTCCAAAGCCAAGTCGCAACCGACCATTGCGACTTTGTTGAATATCGCAATCAACCATTGCGACTTCGTTGAATGTCTCAGTTCACTGTTCATCCTAAAAACCCAGAAATCGTACTTTTAAGCTATGTATGTTACTGTAAAGGTGCAGATATGTTTAAGACTATGAACATAACCTAACCTTAAGCTTAGATTTCCCAAAACATCCATAAATCATCAAAACCCACTTCAAAACTCATGTAAAAACTTCCTATACATAAAAGTAAAGATTGTATGGATTAATACCTTGATTTCTCCTGGATAATTTCCTAAACCTTGCTGCAGATTCTTCTGATTTCTTCTCCTTCTTAACTTTCTTTGATTTCTCTCTTTTCTCCCTTCTCTTCACGTACACACACATACACACTAATAACTTTCTAAATATCTTAAAAGAGGACACCTCCTCCTCTTGAGGTGGGTGTGGCATACCTCCAACTTATTCTATTTGGCAATATTTACCCCCAAACTTCCAAATAAAAATAAACTTACCCCTTAACTTCTAACTTCATAAAACATTAACATAAAATCTTATAAAAAATTTTAAATTTAAAATAGATTAAATACCTGGTTATTACATGGAAGCCATTCGGAAATGGGATGCCCCAAGGACTCCGACGAAAATTCGCCAATTTCTAGGTTTGGCAGGATATTATCGGCGTTTTATCGAGAATTTCTCTAAGATCGCTAAACCCCTCACCACGTTAACCCAAAAGGACAAGGAATTCATTTGGGGAGCTTCACAAGAAGAAGCGTTTCAACTTTTGAAGAAAAAGTTGTGCCATGCACCGATTTTAGCTTTACCGGAGGGAACGGAAAATTTTGTGGTGTATTGTGACGCATCGCATCAAGGATTAGGTTGCGTGTTGACGCAAAATGATAAGGTGATAGCATACGCCTCGAGACAATTAAAAGTTCATGAAATGAACTATACCACGCACGATTTGGAACTCGGAGCTGTGGTATTCGCTCTGAAGATATGGAGACATTATCTATATGGTACCAAGTGCACTATTTTCACCGACCACAAGAGTCTTCAGCACATCTTTGATCAAAAGATGCTTAATATGAGGCAAAGAAGATGGGTAGAACTACTCAGCGACTACGATTATGAGATACGTTACCACCCAGGAAAGGCCAACGTAGTAGCCGATGCCCTGAGTAGGAAAGAAAGGGTAAAACCTTCACAAGTCCGAGCGTTAGGAGCGCTGGTTCAAACAAGTTTGAAAACTCGGATTTTCGAAGCTCAAAACGAAGCAATGAAGTCTGAAAACCTGAAGGACGAGACCCTTCATGGTTTAGAGTCGAGTTTTGAAACTAAGATTGATGGAGTACGTTACTTTAAAGGCAGGGTATGGATCCCAAAGGCTGACCACCTGCGGGAAATGATTATGGAGGAGGCTCGTAAATCTAAATACTCAATTCACCCAGGAGCGGATAAGATGTATAAGGATTTAAGGGAGTACTATTGGTGGCCAGGAATGAAGAAGGATATTGCCATATATGTAGGGAAATGCATAACTTGCTCAAAGGTCAAGGTTGTTTATCAAAAGCCATCAGGATTGTTGCAACAACCAGAGATTCCACGGTGGAAATGGTAGCAAATCACTATGGATTTCATAACCAAACTTCCAAGAACTGCCAAAGGACACGACTCGATTTGGGTTATAGTAGATCGATTTACGAAGTCTGCACATTTCTTGCCTATTCGGGAAGACTTTAAGATGGAGAAGCTTGCTCAAATATATATCAAGGAAATCGTCACTCGTCATGGAGTCCCAGTTTCCATCATATCAGATAGAGATAGCCGTTTCACATCTCGATTTTGGCAGTCACTTCAAAAAGCGTTAGGTACGCAACTAAACTTGAGCACGGCCTATCATCCTCAAACGGATGGTCAGAGTGAGCGAACCATTCATACATTGGAAGACATGCTTCGGGCATGCGTGATAGACTTTGGAGGAAGTTGGGATAACCATTTGCCGTTAGTTGAATTTTCATACAACAATAGCTATCACACCAGTATTCAGTGTGCACCATATGAAGCTCTGTTTGGACGCAAGTGTCGGTCACCACTTTGTTGGTTGGAAATTGGAGATAGACAACTATCTAGTCCGGACATTGTCCAAGAAACCACTGACAAAATTGCAATCATCAGAGATAGGCTTAAAGCAGCTCAAGATCGTCAAAAGAGTTATGCGGACAATCGTAGGAAGCCTTTAGAATTTCAAGTTGGTGACAGAGTCTTTTTGAAAGTATCCCCTTGGAAGGGAACAATCCGGTTTGGGAAAAGAGGAAAATTGAGTCCACGGTATGTTGGACCATTCAAGATCGCGGAAAGAATTGGACCAGTAGCTTACAAGCTGGAATTGCCGATGGAGTTAAGTGCTATCCACAACATGTTTCACGTGTCAAACTTAAAGAAATGTCTAGCCGACGAAGCAGTAACCGTGCCTTTGGAAGAAATCCAAATCAACGATAAGCTGCACATCGTGGAGGAACCAATGGAGATACTTGATAGGGAGGTCAAGCGTCTTAAGCGAAGCAAAATCCCGATAGTAAAATTCCATTGGAACACAAGGCGTAGGCCTGAGTACACTTGGGAACGGGAGGATTACATGTTACATAAGTATCCTCATCTCTTTGCTAGCAAACCTGATAACGTTAGTAACACTTGAATTTCGGGACGAAATTCTTCTAACCGGGGGAGACTGTGACAAATGTCAAATTTACACCTCAGGTTAGAACTACACTGGATATCTCATTTACTCATGTCATAGTGCACACAGTGCAATTTTAGCAGTAAACGCGGTACGATAGGAAAATTCGAGAAATTTTTCCTAAGAAACCCTTGAATTAGGAAATTATCCATAAATCTCATAAAATGCCAATTTAACCTACACTTATACCACAAGTATTTATATAATTAACAATTTATGTATTTCAATCATATTATATAAAAATACTTTACTTTTATATAATTATTTTGTATTTTTAATTATTAAGAAAAATACTTGTATTTTAAAATTTAATCAAAAAGACAAGATTGGACTTTCATATTTGCATCACACTACCTCACCCCCCCCCCACCCCCCCACCCCCCCATGGAGAGCCCCCCCCCCCTCTCTACCCCTTATGTATTCCTTTAATCTCTACAATTCATTCACAACAACACTCCACTCTCTCTCACTAAAATCTCACTAGAGATTTCTCTCACCCTTTTCTCTCTCCATCTTCAAATCTTCATCACAATCTTCATCCATCTTCAACCAACAATTCAGCCCCTAAATCATCTCCTTTCAAAAGATCAAAAGAGTTCAAGGTAAATACAAGTGTGTTGGGTTAAATACACACACACACTCTTTTGTTTAAATTTCACTTTCTTGCACTTTTATGAATGTTCTTCATCTCCTTCTACACTTTCTTTAACTTTCTTAAAAATCATCTTTACAAATCTTAATGTTTGTAGATTTACCACCATAACATCAACTTGTTATTAAAAAGGTGGTGAATCCAAAATCAAACCCATGTTAAGATCAAAGATGAACTTTTAAAACACATGCATGTAGTTTTCTTGAGAAATCCATATCTTTATGTTCAAGAGTTTCATGAGTGGATCTTTGAAATCCACTAAAAACATACTTAAACAAACATGCATAAGCTCAAAATGCATAATTGTAAGTTGCATGTTGAAGTTCTTGACATGAACATCAACATTCTTCAGAATGAGTCTTTTTCAAGAGTTTATAAAAAATGCGTTGATGGGTAACTTGCATGTAATTTAAATGGTTCAAAAATGTGTTTTGGAACTGAAAATAAGTGTTTGGGGAAGGGTCAAATAGGATTTTGCATGCAAAGGAATAAGAATTTTGGTAAAGAAGTCAATATAGGAGCACATGCACAAAGGGTGGTTTTGACAGCTTGCTGTCAGATTCCACACCTCTTTTCAAAATGTCATATCTCTCTCAATACGACTCAAAATTAAGTAATTCTTTTTCTGGAAATTATTTTTATGTATTAGGATTCAAACCCAAGTGGTTTCACTCAAAAACTAAAAGATTTCGTCTACCAAAGAGTTTTCACAGAAACAGTGCGCAAGCAGCAACGTCTTCTGTCGAGTTTTACGTCAAGTATTATTTCATGTACTTAAACACTTCTAAAAATTATGAAACTTATGTCATAAGTTTCCTAACTCATTAAACCCCTTGGACATAAAATATCTTGACCTAACTATACCCGGATGTTACCCAAAGATGGACACAAAATGACTCCAAAATCTGGACAGCAAAAGACAAACTTCTTACTATAACTGAGGACTAACTTCTAATCCCATTTCATCATTTTATGATGAAATTGTGGAATATACGTATATATAACATATCTATTTATATTTATGCACTTTAAATACTTCCTCTTTACATTCAAAACCCCTTTTATCGTTCATACGATAAAAATTTTGGTTTATATATATGTACTATATATATATATATATATATATATATATATATATATACGTTCTTTAAACCCTTTTCGTTACTTATTGGGACGAAATTGCAGAAACTTTAATCTAACAAGAACAATGTATACTGTAACGTCCCAAAAATTACAAGGAATTTTAAATTTTAAAAACATGCATTTCATTATAAAACAATCACAATTTAATAATTCGTAACTCAAATGAAGTTAACGTCGTTAACTCGAACAGTCAATAAAGTTTATGCAGCGGAAATTTCATAAAATAAAATCCAAAGATTTGGAAATGAAACTTAAACAATTCTTGACACTTCGCGCCTAGTGTGTGTACCGTCAAGCCCGACTGCCGCTCGCACCTGAAATCACAACATATTGGGAAAAGGGTAAGCTAAACGCTTAGTGAATCCTATCACACACGCAGGTAGCAACCCCACGTATATCGCCCATACTCGCCAGTTGGCAACATCACCATCACCACGGATATAAATCCACATAACAATTAGCGTATAAATACGAACCTCGGTCCCACCGAGCACACCAAAAATATATCGATACAAGCTCAGTCCCACCGAGCCCTCGGTCCCACCGAGTAAAGACATTGATACAAGCTCAGTCCCATTGAGCCCTCGGTCCCACCGAGTAAAGACATTGATACAAGCTCAGTCCCACCGAGCCCTCGGTCTCACCGAGTAAAGACATTGATACAATTGTACTAGCTCAGTCCCACCGAGCCCTCGGTCCCACCGAGCCCCCCAGTCCCACTGAGGTGTACACAAGCATACATAATTCACATACACATTCAACAGATCACAACTAGATATCACATCCCAACTAATTCACGTAAACACGTAATAACACATAATAACACGTAACACAAAATAACGATATGCATGAAATTCCTAACTACGCGGTGAGAGAACTCACCTCAAAACAACGCGACGCGCTCCCGAGCCGCAACACCAGTACGTCAACCTTCCTCACTTTTTCCCACCTAAATACGCACTAAGAACGTCAACGGAAGGTCCCAACTCACGACACTTTTACTAGTTTAACAAAACTAAAAATCCAGCTTTTATACTAAAAACGCAGGTCTGTTCGGGACCCATTTTACCCCTGCTAAACTGATCAAACCAAAAATCTAATTCCACATTCAGGAAGTTAAATGTCTTACGGTTCCAGGGACGTATCGCACGCGTCCTAACGATATTCCTAGCACTCTATATGAATTTTACAAAAACACCTCTCAGAGCAGCTAAAACAGGACCTGTCCGTATAAAATGGCAATTTGACACTAGCTATGGCCCGAACTGGTTTTTCCACAAAACATATAAAAGTTACTAGACTCAGAATGGGAACTTTTGGCACCAGTTCCATCCCAATCCGACATTCCTAACAGAAGATATAGCTTATACAAAACAGGGCAGAAACTGCACGATTTACATAAAATGATAACTTTTGAACTTGAACCCAATAAGTTATCTTAATCCAAACAGACCCACGAAGAAACATGACTTACTGAATTAGGGTTAACATGGGCTGAACAAAACCATGCACCACCCACTGCCGCGTCCGGCGGTGGTGGTGGCTGGCGGTATTCTCGCGACGAACAAAACGAAAAGACACGGAAAGGAAAACGAACGATTACCTCGCTGCAACTCCTCCTTCTCGATTCCGGTAGCAAGCAGCGGCGTTCCTCTCCTTCCCGGCGTCTCTCACTCTCCGGCGAACACTCTCCCTCTCTCTCCTCTCGCCGGCGACCACACTCCCTTTCCCTCTCGATTTCCCTCTCTCTCTCTCCGGTTTCCCTCTCTCTCGGCCGAACACCACCAAAAGGGGGAGGGGGGAATGACTAAAGGGTTCTTGGGGAGTTACTAGCATGAAACCGAAGGGGAAGAGGAAGGGAGGGTCTCTTGGCTGATCCCTTGCCAAACTTTGGTGAAATGCCCCAATTAGCCCCTCAACTTTCCTTTCCTTGCAAAAACCCAAAAAGCTTGACTCATGTAACTTTTTGGTCCGGTTCGACTAACCCCGCTAATGGAAACCACATTAAATCCAACTTAAAAGAAAAGAATTAATAAAATAAATTACATACCGGGGTACGGGCTTTACAACTCTCCCCCACTTGGATTAGACTTCGTCCTCGAAGTCTAGACCGGCGAATAACTCAGAATAGTTCTTGAATACTTTTCTTACTAACAAAACTCCTTCAAGGACACCGAAATTATGATCGGAAGAACACTCCAACAACTGGATTCATTCCTAGTCAAACGACTTCGGTTGACTCCCATCCTTAGATGTTCCGCACATCCCGATTCAACTTTCAAGCTCTAACCATTCTGAATGTGCTCACCAATATACCCTACCGGATACTCGAATCCGATCATTCCTACCATTACTGCCGATTAACTTCAACGAGTTCTAATAGACTCCCAAAATTTATTTCACACGGGTCATCAAACCAGTAAACTTATAATCATCCAAGAAGGTCATTCCACCATAACCATTCACCACAAGCAAACATCTCAGGATTACTACTACCATCAACATAATTTCCTTAAAATCGGCTACAATTCCCCAAGGACACTAAGGCATTTGGCCTCAAGCCCAAAAGTCGACACCTAAGTATACTATTTACCTCAAAAATTCTACGCATTTATCCTCTTTATTACAAAGGGCATCATTCCCTAACCGATACTATTCGGCCTACAGTACCCACACGCGTGGGATACCCAACCTTCCACCATCGACGTATCTTTCACACTCGCTCTACGAAGCCTAGTTACACCCCAACGCCTACCTCTCAGGTACGTCTCAAGTCCCGGCACATCAGAGCTACCTCTCAGGTAAGTGCCCAAGACTGTATCCTCTTAGTGCCTACTGGAAAGTCAAGGTCATAACACATGAATACCGGAGTCCCACCCCGAGATACCCAACCGACCATTAAGACCGAGCAATTGACCCATGACTATCACAGACAAAATTCGTAATTTCCCCCGAAACTCTCTCGCGTTTGGCATTTTCCTCCAAAACTGCCACCTCCTGAGCACTACCTATCGACTCGAGAAGAGGTGCAACCACTGTTAACCGTTGACACAAGCCCCACAGTGGCTCACCATCCAGATGTCGACTAAGTGCGTCCGTAACAACATCCGCTTTACCGGGGTGGTAAAGTATCTCACCATCCTAATCCTTGACCACGTCAAGCCACCTCCTCTGACGCATGTTGAGGTTTTACCGGTCATCAAGTACTGGAGGCTTTTATGGTTAGTGTATACACTTGACGCCATACAAATAGTGCCTCAAATCTTGAGAGCAAACACCACCAAATATTACATACCCTCCGGCAAAGTCAACATCGGAGCCTCGCATAACGCCTGCGTAGCTCCTCAAAGCCCTTTGCTGCTCTTCACCCCAACTAAAAGCCGCAGATTTCTTCGTCAATCGGGTCATCGGTAAAGCAATCTTGGAGAAATCCTGAATGGATCTCCGGAAGTACCCTGCTAACCCAAGAAAACTCCGTACTTCAGTGAGAGTCTTTGGCACTTCCCACCGCATCACAGTCGTAATCTTGGCCGGATCCACCATAATACCATTCTGGTTCACGACATGCCCTCGAAAGTGGACCTCTCGTAACCAAAACTCACACTTGGAGAGCTTAGCATACGGCTTCTCCCGCCTCAAACTTCCAAAACTTCTCGCAAATGCATCTCATGCTCTTCCTTCGACTTCAATTACACAAGAATATCTTCGATGAACACGATCACCGATCGATCCCACATAGGGCTACATACCCGGTTCATGAGGTCCATGAACGCTGCGGGTGCATTGGTGAGCCCGAGAGGCATCACCACCAACATGTAAATGGCCATAACGTGAACGAAAGGCCGTCTACTCCGTATCCTCTCTCCTCACCCGCATCCGATGATACCCCGATCTCAAATCAACCTTAGAGAACCACGAGGCTCCCTGAAGCTGATCGAACAAGTCATCGATCCTTGGCGGAGGATAACGATTCTTCACCGTAAGCTTATTCAACTCACGGTAGTCTATACACATCCGTTGGGACCCGTCTTTCTTTTTCACAAACAGAATCGGGGCTCCCCACGGTGGACAACTCGGCTTGATCAACTCCTTTTCGATAAGTTCCTGCAACGAAGTGTACAACCCCTTCATTTCCGGTGGAGTCAGGCGGTAAGGTGCCTTGGCCACCGGAGCAGCACCCGGAAACACATCAACGTGGAACTCTACCTGTCGCTCGGGAGGTATACCCGGTAACTCCTCGGGAAAATACGTCAGCAAACTCCCGTACAACTGGCACATCCTCCATAGACTTCTTCTCTCCGTCGACGTGCGTGTCGATCACATACGCCAAAAATCCCTGACCACTGTGCTGCAAGTACCTCCGAGCCCTCGCAGCCGAACATATCGCTGAGGTCCGCCTGGGCAAGCCGCCCTGAACTAGCATTTCTCCCCCGCTTGTGGTTCGAACTCGTACTTGTTTGCGACGAAAAACAATCTCCGCATCATACGCATCCACCCAATCCATGCCCACAGTCACGCACAACTCCCGCATAGCGATCGGAATCAAATCAATCGGGAACCTCACACCAGAGATCTCCAAAGTGCACCCCCGGTACACGTCAGTAACCGTCAAGGTCCTGTCTTCAGCAACTGCAACCACAAGTGGATAGCCTAACCGTCCTACAACTCGGCCCCAACCACTCACTGACTATGTGAGACACGGAAGGATGAGTAGCCCCGCTATCAATCATCACCACAGCAAGCACCCAATTAACCAAGAACGTACCTGTCACCACTTTATACGTAGCTTGTGCCTCCTCCACTCCCAGTTGACGAACTCTACCTCTGGCCGCCTCCATCACTACAGTAAGTGAAGCATACTGCGCGGTACTCACGAACTCCCTGATCTTGGTACATAAAATATCCTTGCACCGTGTCCTCTTCATGTCCTCAAAAGCAGCATGCTAAGGATAGAATAATGTCATTTCCGTAAACTTTCGGTTCACCTCCTTTATGGCCTCTGCAGTCTGATAGAGCTCCAAGAACTCTTTGGCACTCCTCTCCATCTCCACTAGAGGCACATGCTCTACACGAAACATACGACGAACTCCTCCCAGGTCAAGTAGTGCGCCCGTTAAGCGTCAAAGCAATAGCATACCAATCCTTCGCTCCGTCTCGTAACAGATTCACCGCGAAGCGAACCTTCTAGTTCGCAGGACAACCACCGGTAAGGAATGTGCACTCTATAACCGATCCCGACCCTCTTGTTCGGGGCTGCCCACCCGCAGGGGGTGGAATCGCCGCGATGCGCTCCTCCATCGACACTATTACCTCATCACGAATGGCGGTAATAATTTCGGGGATCGCCTCCTCAAAATATGCGTCACCTCGACCGCAAACATCTCACGAATCTGATCAGCAATAATTCCAGCATCAGCATCTGGATCAACATTGTTGTTCCTCCTTAACGAGCTACTAGCACACATTAAAACCTGCTAACTACGCTCACACTCAACTCTTCGGATTCTCCGTGACTTTCCCCGACTCGAGCACGGATCCTGTGCTTCAGATAGTAGGAGCTCTGCTACTACCCTTCACACCTATCCTTACTCGTTTCGAGTCCTGTTCCGGGACGTCCAAGTAGTTGCTTACCACAAACAAACACATATGCCCATTCCAGCATATGCAAACACTTTTCCTAGCTCCCTAGAAAAGTCATAATACCCCACCACCCTTGCTAGAACGGAACCCCCACTAGCCCTGACGAGTCGCCTCGTGAACGCACAGTCGTATACAGTGGAAACCAGATAGACATTCTAATATAAGATTCTATCCTACAACGATTGGACTCAAACAAGAGCTGCGCAATAGAACTAAATCCAACATTCTAAGGCTATTCAGTTCCTACTGCATACAACCTATAGTGCATTCGCTTAACGACCTATCAAAGTTAGCATAAGTTCCTAATAACAAGTAACAAGTATACAGTACCACAAAATCCACGTAAGCAATCTAGCATACATACTCCTATGTTCTTAGAAAGCAATCTAGCATACGTACTCATATGTAAACGCTATTCCCAGCTCACTAGGAATTTCATCTCATCCCACTACTCTTGCTACAACGGAATCCCTGTTAGCCATAACGAGTTGCCTCGCGAATACCCAGTCGCACGCAGCGTGAATCAAATAGACATTCGAATACAAGATTCTATCCTAGAACGGTTGGACTCAAACAAGAGCTGCGCAATAGAACTAAATCAAATATTCTAAGGCTATATGATTCTTACTGCATGCAACCTATAGGGCCTTCACTTGACAACCTACTATAACTAGCATTGATTCCTACTAGCAAGCAGTCATCGTACAGTACAGTGTAAACAACCTCGGCAATCTAGCATGCATACCCTATGCCTAGAAAGCAATAAATACACTAAGTGTTGTACCTTCCCAATTGGCGTCGGTTGACTGTACACACTGCGCCCACGATCACCGTTTCCCAAACGGGATTTCTCCGTTCATTTATTTTCAAAGATTTTAATAAGAGAGTTTAAAAAAACTTCATAGCCGCAACTTGAGACCAAACACACCGAGATGTGTTTGATTCACTCAAGCTGTGCTCTGATACCAACTTGTAACGTCCCAAAAATTACAAGGAATTTTAAATTTTAAAAACATGCATTTCATTATAAAACAATCACAATTTAATAACTCGTAACTCAAATGAAGTTAACGTCGTTAACTCGAACAGTCAATAAAGTTTATGCAGCGGAAATTTCATAAAATAAAATCCAAAGGTTTGGAAATGAAACTTAAACAATTCTTGACACTTCGCGCCTAGTGTGTGTACCGTCAAGCCCGACTGCCGCTCGCACCTGAAATCACAACATATTGGGAAAAGGGTAAGCTAAACGCTTAGTGAATCCTATCACACACGCAGGTAGCAACCCCACGTATATCGCCCCTACTCGCCAGTAGGCAACATCACCATCACCACGGATATAAATCCACATAACAATTAGCGTATAAATACGAACCTCGGTCCCACCGAGCACACCAAAAATATATCGATACAAGCTCAGTCCCACCGAGCCCTCGGTCCCACCGAGTAAAGACATTGATACAAGCTCAGTCCCACCGAGCCCTCGGTCCCACCGAGTAAAGACATTGATACAAGCTCAGTCCCACCGAGCCCTCGGTCCCACCGAGTAAAGACATTGATACAATTGTACTAGCTCAGTCCCACCGAGCCCTCGGTCCCACCGAGCCCCCAGTCCCACTGAGGTGTACACAAGCATACATAATTCACATACACATTCAACAGATCACAACTAGATATCACATTCCAACTAATTCACGTAAACACGTAATAACACATAACAACACGTAACACAAAATAACGATATGCATGAAATTCCTAACTACGCGGTGAGAGAACTCACCTCAAAACAACGCGACGCGCTCCCGATCCGCAACACCAGTACGTCAACCTTCCTCACTTTTTCCCACCTAAATACGCACTAAGAACGTCAACGGAAGGTCCCAACTCACGACACTTTTACTAGTTTAACAAAACTAAAAATCCAGCTTTTATACTAAAAACGCAGGTCTGTTCGGGACCCATTTTACCCCTGCTAAACTGATCAAACCAAAAATCTAATTCCACATTCAGGAAGTTCAATGTCTTACGGTTCCAGGGACGTATCGCACGCGTCCTAACGATATTCCTAGCACTCTATATGAATTTTACAAAAACACCTCTCAGAGCAGCTAAAACAGGACCTGTCCGTATAAAATGGCAATTTGACACTAGCTATGGCCCGAACTGGTTTTTCCACAAAACATATAAACGTTACTAGACTCAGAATGGGAACGTTTGGCACCAGTTCCATCCCAATCCGACATTCCTAACAGAAGATATAGCTTATACAAAACAGGGCAGAAACTGCACGATTTACATAAAATGATAACTTTTGAACTTGAACCCAATAAGTTATCTTAATCCAAACAAACCCACGAAGAAACATGACTTACTGAATTAGGGTTAACATGGGCTGAACAAAACCATGCACCACCCACTGCCGCCTCCGGCGGTGGTGGTGGATGGCGGTATTCTCGCGACGAACAAAACGAAAAGACACGAAAAGGAAAACGAACGATTACCTCGCTGCAACTCCTCATTCTTCTCGATTCCGGTAGCAAGCAGTGGCGTTCCTCTCCTTCCCGGCGTCTCTCACTCTCCGGTGAACACTCTCCCTCTCTCTCCTCTCGCCGGCGACCACACTCCCTTTCCCTCTCGATTTCCCTCTCTCTCTCTCCGGTTTCCCTCTCTCTCGGCCGAACACCACCAAAAGGGGGAGGGGGGAATGACTAAAGGGTTCTTGGGGAGTTACTAGCATGAAACCGAAGGGGAAGAGGAAGGGAGGGTCTCTTGGCTGATCCCTTGCCAAACTTTGGTGAAATTCCCCAATTAGCCCCTCAACTTTCCTTTCCTTGCAAAAACCCAAAAAGGTTGACTCATTTAACTTTTTGGTCCGGTTCGACTAACCCCGCTAATGGAAACCACATTAAATCCAACTTAAAAGAAAAGAATTAATAAAATAAATTACATACCGGGGTACGGGCTTTACATATACACTTGTTACATTGATAATATTAAAACACAACAAGGCATTTTATGACGATTTAGATAGTTAATACCGAACCTTCAAGACAAAAACTCACTAGTGACCTTACGATTATAGGTTCGAAGTAGGATCATATCGAAGTACTTGTGGGAGATTCCCGGACTCTATCGCTTATCAAGTGAGTTATCACAACCCCTTTTTCAATATTTTACATATTTGGGGTGAAAAGCATGCCGTTACTACCATTACTTTTACGCACTGATTAACTCGTTTTATTGAAAACGTAAACTTTGCTATAGTTAGTTATGCTCTATAGTATGTATAGTTTACGCGTGTTGTAAGTTTGAGCTTTCTCTCTATCATACGTAAGTCCCCATTTGACTCTACATTACCCGTTTAACTCACGAGTGTGAGCCGTTGGTAATTATGAATAACGTTATTTGGTTGACACCCCACTCACAAGTAGCGCTTGTTTGAGTGCATAATTATTGTTTTCCATACACATTGTTGGTGATAGAACATGCGCTGGGGCTGCTGTCATATAGGTTGGGTAACGGGCTCACTACTTAAACATAATACATACTATTACAATGAGCAAGTATTTCATAACCGGTTGATTTATCCACTTGTACGGATTCAACTACTTTGATTTATCCACTTGTACGGATTTAAACTATTTTTCCTTATCCACTTCTGCGGATTTAAACTATTTTGCTATGGCAAACAATGTTGTACTCGTTAAACTTGTGATCTCACCAACAAGTTCACTAGTTGACCCTCTCATTTACATGCTTTTCAGGGGAACGTCATTATGGTTGGGATCTAGGAAGGCATCACGTGATGAAGCTTTCTTTAATTATCTTTAATTATGTCATTTCCCCTTTCTGAAAAACAATTGTAAAGACAAGGTTATTGAGTTTTAAATGTATTTTGATGGTTGATGTGATCTTGTAACTTTTGCTGTGAAACTTGAGCTGTACATCCCGTATTTCCGCTTTAGCGGGGTGTGACACAAATAAGGAGATTAGAGGTTAAACAACTTACTTAAGGGTTTATACAGAAAAACCTAGAATTTAGGAACCCTAGCTTTTCTTATAGATGACTTGAAACTTTAGCTTGCAAAACTTGAAGATCCACATGCAAGTATGAAAATCAAGGAGCTAGAACCCTAGATGATCTCCATTAATTGTATCTAGAGTTATGATTGAGAAGTAAATGAGGAGAGTGGTGGGTTTAGTGGGAATCGCCAAAAGGGAGGGAGAGAAGTCGCACAAAAGTCAGGATAATAAATGGGATTGCTTTACTCCCAAAAAGGTTGGTTCCCGTTGAGTATTTAAGCCAAACAGTCCACCAACGATTGTGACACTCGCGAGAGTGCCCCGAGTACTTTCTCCGGGCACTCTCGCCCATATTGTACCGCGAGTGATCGAAGGCCGCAGCTGCATCTCGGCAAGAATGACACTCGCGAGAGGGACCAGGCATACTCGCCATGGCACTCTCGCCATCTTTGTACCGAAAGTGGCTTTTAAGTTGCCGTTGACCCACACGAAATGGAGACATATGGCTTCATTTGTTACGTGCAATTGGTTTATCCCAAGCCTTCCAACTTAGCGTCTTTACAAACGATCTCATGTATATCTTTGTCGCGTGGAAACGACTTACTCTACATGCATGCATGTTTGTATGCACACGAAACTCACTACGAGAAGAAATCGAGGGAGATACCAAGAATCTAAATTAAACAATTAATTTATAAAAAAAGCTTACTCGGAATTTGGAGTGTTACAATCCTCCCCTCCTTAAAGAAGATTTCTTCCTTGAAATCTAGCACTACCCGAAGAGACGATGGTACCGCCTCCTCATATCCTCTTCCGATTCTGTAAAGCCCGTGTCCCGGTACGGATTATACTTTTGCTCAATTTGATTATGTTTAAAATGAGTCTCGTTAGCGGAACTCATCGAAAGGTAGCAGCGTTAGCTTATCGTTAAGATTTTAGGATTTAGGAGTTTTAATGTCATTAGCTTAAACTGCAGGGACCAATGTTGTAATGTTGCAAAAGTTTTGCATGGGGTTTGGCCAAATTTTGAGCCGACCCCTTTTCCCTCATCGTCTCTTATTCTCGTCACAATGAAACACTCCCAAAAAAACCCTACTTCCTTTCTTTCGCCGCCAACTGCCGAACGTCTTCTCCCCCCTCACCCTGCTGCCTCCGGTCACCCCAAACCCTCCCTACCATCTTCTTCTCCTTATTCACGACCGCCGCAGACCACCGTGAGACCACCAGCAGCAGCCGGCGCCGTTGGTCCTGCCGACGAGAAGAGAGAGAGAGCAGCGAGGAGAGAGAGAGAGACAGCAGCAACAGAGAGAGTAGCGAGAGTGATAGGGAGCAGCCGGTGATCGGGATTTCCGTACGTTAGCTGCTGAGTTCCGTCGTAGGGTAAGTTCCCTTTCGTTTGCTTCTTTTCGTCGCCACCGGAACCGCCATCGCCGCCGCAGCCTTGTCTGCCGGCGGTGTGGCCGTCGTCATGCGCCACCGCGAGTGGCGGCAGTTTGCGCGTAGTATGCTGGAGGTCGGGATAGGGTAAGGGTTTTGTTTCATATGTTATCGCCGAATTCGTAAACCTTAATCGTCGCCGCCGGTCGCCGCCGGAGACCACCACTGTCGGAGGTGGCAGTGGGTGGTGCGCGGTCGAGTCCAGACCCTAGTCACCATGAAACTATAACCCATGACCTGGTCGCGCAAACCCGAATCGAATAAGCCTTGAACCGTTTTTTTTATAAATCGTGATTTTGTGTAAATTCTAAGTGTGCTGTCCAGTTTTCGTTTGATCATAACTTTTCCGTCGTAACTCCGTTTGAGCCGAAACTGGCGCCCGCGGTTCAAGTTCGGGGTCGGGCACGTTTTCCATGTTTTAGCGGAAAACTGATTCGGCCTCTAGCTAGATGAAAAAGTGGTCGTAAGTTCAGTGATTCGTCATTTCATGTGAAAAATTCTGGAATCTGCCACTCTTTTGTGTAGACCATAACTTTCTGCTCGTAACTCGGTTCGGGGTGAAACCAGTGTCAAAAATTCCCTTTTTGAATCTAGAAACTTTTCTGTGTTTTGTGCAAAACCCAGTTCGGGACGTAGCATGGGTCAAACTGTCGTTTTATACTGAAAGGTGCTGATTTTCGCTGTTCTGGAAACTGTTTTTGTAAAATCCGTAGTAAATTGTAGAAAAATCGTTACGAGGCGTATAACATGTCCTTGGAACCCTAACTCAGAGGAATTTCTGGTCATGAATTAATATTGGGATTTTTCTGGGTTTAAAGGGGTCGAAACAGGTCCCGAACAGACCTGTTTTGTGAGAACGGAAATTAGTTTTAGTGACGGTTTAAGCGTGTGTCGTGTCATAGGGTCCGAGTGTCGTATTGACACATTTTAACATGCGTTTAGGTGCTGGGAAGTGACCGTATTTGTGAAGCTTGAATTGTGTTGTTAAGCTAGGCGCGCATACGAGGTGAGTTCTCTCACTATATCTAATAACGGTTGTTTTATCATTGCTGTAGTACGTGTGTGGTAGCTTTATGTGATTGTGTTGTGGAACTAGATAGTGGGGTGTCTAGTTGATACTATGTTGTCATGTTAACTCGGTGGGACCGAGGATCCGGCGGGGCCGGAGATTTTATACGCGGGTGGCGTAGAGACTCGGTGGGACCGGGGATTCGGCGGGGCCGGAGGTTTTATACGCGGGGCGTAGAGACTCGGTGGGACCGGGGATTCGGCGGGGCCGAAGATGTTATCATGTGGTCGGTGGGACCGACTTGTGCCTTTTAGGTGGGTGGTTGTGGATATACATGTTTATGATTTGTTCGTAGACCTGTATGATCGTTATGTGTCACTATCTGTTTTAGGGGTAGTGTGGAATAACTGTATTATTTATGGTGTTTGAATTCACTAAGCTTCGTGCTTACCCTTTCCCAATAAATTGTGGTTTCAGGTGCGAGTGGCTCTAAGGCGTGACGGGTACACACTGGCGCGTGAGGAGAGCTGGTTGCTTTATGGTTTAATAATTAAACGTTTATTCCGCTGGTTTTATTTTACAAAGATAATAATTATGTGTTTGCAAACGAAACGTTGGGATCATTTAATGAGTTGTTATAAATGAAATGTTTTTTTTAAAATTTTAAATTTGCTTGTAATTTTTGGGACGTTACAACTTGGTATCAGAGCACAGCTTGAGTGAATCAAATGCACCTCGGTGTGTTTGATCTCAAGTTTGCGGCTATAAAATTTTCTTTAAAATTTTTGGAAAATAAAAGAAAGGAAAACCCGTTGGAGAAACGGTGATCGATGGCGCAGTGTGTACAGTCAGCCGGAGCCAGGGGAAAAGGTACAGCACTTAGTGTTTTATTGCTTTCTAGATCATAGAGTATGCATGCTAGATTGCCTGTTGTTGACACTATGCTGTATGTTGAACTACTTGCTATTAGGAATTTATGCTAATTATGATAGGTTACTAAGTGGATGCCCTCTAGGTTGTATGCAGTAAGAGATTTATAGCCTTAGAATATTCGATTTAGTTCTATTGCGCAGCTCTTGTTTGAGTCCAACCGTTCTAGGATAGAGTCTTGTATTCGACTGTCTATTTGTTTCGCACTGCATATAATCGGGTATTCGCGAGGTCACCCGTTATAATTAGTAGGGATTCGGTAGTAGCAAGGGTAGTGGGATAAGAGGAAGTTCCTAGAGAGCTGGGAAGGGTGTTTATGTATGAGTACGTGTGCTAGATTGCTTTCTAGAACATAGGAGTATGTATGCTAAATTGCTTGGTGCTTATTACACTGTATTGCATGTCGGCTGCTTGCTATTAGGGATTTGGCAGTAGCAAGGGTAGTGGTTTGGATGGAATTCCTAGGGAGCTAGGAAGAGTGTGTACATATGCCGGTGCGGGCATATGTGTATAGTTTCGGCGAGAAACTACTTGGACCCCTTGGGATGGAACTCGGAACGGGCGATGATAGGTGTGGATGGTAGTAGTAGAGCTCCTACTACCGGAAGCACAGGATCAATGCTCGAGTCGGGGGAGTCACGAGGAATCCAAGGAGTTGAGCGTGAGTGTTGTTAGTATGAGTTATTATGTGCTAATAACGCGTTGTATTGTCTACCCAGAATAGCCATCACAAGGAGGAACAACTATAGTAAAACTACTAGTACAGGTGTGTACTCGAAGTGTTTTGAGGTGATGATCGTTGGGGGTAGTGATGAAGGTCCTAAACTAGTAGTCGTTGGAATAGAAAGACGATTCTAATATTAGTCACTTGGAGTGACGATAAGGATGATATTTGTTGTAAGCAGATCATTTCGGGCCAAGATGGAAGATTGTGCTAGGGTCATAGGCTCATAGGGCCGACTTTGATTTGAGGAAAACCCGTAAGATGATTTGATGTGATTTCCCAACTTGCCTTCAGAGGTTTAAATGTCTGGATGACAATAGTAGACCGGAGAGTTTCGGAGTAGTAGGGGTCGAGACGTTGAATGCCGAATGAGTCATGCACGAAGTTATTTTGAAAATAAGATTGCATTAACAAATTCTTGTGTTTCAAATCTTTGTATGGACGGTGTTTTGGAATTTTGGGAACTGCGCAACACACGCACAAGATTTTGAAATATGGTTTTGAAAGTGTATGAAATCGTTTTATCACGGGAGTGCAAACTTTGTTATAATTTGTCTCATTTTCGTTATTTTTCCAACGGTTCTTTCGGGTACGATGTTATCCGTGTTTTGGTGGTGGTTAAGATGTTGGGTAAGTGACTACGGATTGAGACTCTAACATTGGAACTCCTCCACATGTGTTAGAGTTGAGACGAAAAGTTACATTCCACGATGTCTGTATAAAGGCTATTTTGGTGATTTGTTTAAAATGAGTTTGGAATTCCAGTGTCGCTTAACTTTTCGTTCGAGAGTTTGTATTACTAAGCGTTTTATTGCAAATAGTTCAGTGTGTGGATTGATTCATGCGTGACATAAGTGATGCATGGAGGAATTTTGGTAACATTTCATAAGGAGTTGTTTAGTGCGCTTTTTAGTCAGCTAAAGGTTTTATTGACATTTCCATGAAAATGCGATTTATCGACTTAGGGGTATGCATACTGGGGTAACCTTTGTTCTCGACATTTTGATGAACGAGTCGTGCATGAAAATGTTTTAGTTCCTTCTTGTCGAAATGAAATACCATTTGATCCAAGGAGTATTTTCATGTTGTGAACATCATGCATACGATTACAATGTGTTATATTTTGGAAATATAAATGCGTAGATTTTTGACATTCGGTTAATTTAGAATTACCTATCATTTTTTTTGGGAAATTAAAAACTTTTGCTTTGGAGGGAACGAGTATTTTGAGCATTTTCGATAAATACATTTTTAAACTATAATGTTTTGACGTTATATGTCCCAAGTACGAAACTTGAGGAAGCGTTACAAGCTTGCATGCCTGCCCCCAGTTTGAGATTTTATGAGGTTTTAGTCGATATTTCCAATTAATAGAAGCGGACTGGTTTCTGTCTTCAAGTTTGAAACTTACACGAGACAGTTGTGTTTTAACAAAAATATATTTGTAAACCGTGTCATCGTTTTGTGTGATTAGCTGACGCGGGAAAAATTTGTGGGGAACCCTGTGCCACGTCATTTTTATGATTAAAAAGAAGAATTTTTGAATCAAATGTCGTGAAACTTATTTTGAATTATGTGCACACCTTTGTCGCACCCTGTTTAAGGTCAAGCGGTTACTTTAAGTGCACGTCATGAGTCAATCCATACTGGAATCGAGGCGGTTCATTTTAAAGAAATTATTTTTACGCTTGCTTTTGTGTGAGTAAACTGAACTGCAATGGAACGATTTTCAACATGATTTTCCTATGTGGGACGAGCGTGTCCAGTTTTGCGTAACTATCGATCAGGTAATAGTAGTTTTATTACATACGATCTTTTGAGATGAAAATCATGATGTTGAAAATATTTTGTAAATGATTTTGTAAACCATTTGGGGAAATGTGCTTTTAAGTGTCATGTGTCATTTCGAGAATTTTTAGGGTGTGAGTCCTTTTGGAAAACTCTTTTGTTTAACCCGTGTTGAGTCTGAGACTAAGGTTGATTTCAGAGTATTGCTTGCTTAAACTTTGTTTAAACGCATTTTCCGACCTATGGGTCTAGCAAGCGGGGAGCATTTTGCTCGGTTTTGACTTGGAGTTAGTCATGGGCCAATTGCCCGGTTTTAATGGCTCGATGTGGAGTCTAGTTGATGAGTTGTTTTTGTCGCACCGTTTGGCATTCTTTGCACGTTGAGTGCTTACATGTTTGGGTGAGTGAGTCAATCCGGAATAGGCATGTTGTTGGTAGGCTGTTTGCTTTGGATCCTTAGACACGTTAGTCAGTCGTTGGTAATGGTCGGTTGGGTATCTCGGGGTGGGACCCCGGTATTCATGTGTTTTAACCTAGACTTTCAAGTAGGTACTAGGAGGATATAGTTGTGGGCACTTAACTGGGAGGTAGTTCCGGTGTACTGGGTCTTGAGGCGTTACCTGGGAGGTAGACGTCAAGGTGTATCCTCGATACGGTGTGACTTGGCTTCGTAGAGCAAGTGTGGATGATACGTCGACGGTGGAAGGTAGATATTCCACGCGCGTTAGTACTGTAGGCCGAATAGTATCGGTTAAGGGATTGATGCCCTTTGTTATTAAGAGAATAAATGCGCATCAACCATTTTAATGTAGGTGGTATATCTAGGTGTCGACTTTTGGGCTTGAGGCCAAACACCTTTAGTATAACCGGAAAGTTGTAACCGATTTTAAGATAATCATGGTGACGGTAGTAGTAACCCTGAAATGATCACTTGTGATGGATGGTTATGGTGGAATGACCTACGTGTGTCTTAGTTGATTTGGTTGTGGGGGATATCTATTTGTGTTAGTGTCTAGTATAATACCACGCTTATGTGAGTTATTGTAATCGGTTGGACCGATGTTCGGCGGGTGGCCGATGTTTGTTATTGTAATCGGTTGGACCGATGTTCGGCGGGTGGCCGATGTTTGTTATTGTAATCGATTGGACCGATGTTCGGCGGGTGGCCGATGTGAGTTATTGTAATCGGTTGGACCGATTTTCGGCGGGTGGCCGATGTTTGTTATTGTAATCGGTTGGACCGATGTTCGGCGGGTGGCCGATGTTTTGTATTGTAATCGGTTGGACCGATGCTCGGCGGGGGGTCGATGTTTTGTTAATATAAGTTATTGAAAATCTTTGGAGTCTATTAGAATTCGTAGAAGTTAATCGTCAATTAATGATAGGAGGGATCGTAATCGAGTATCCTGTAGGGTATACTGGTGAGCAGCTTTAGAATGGTTAGAGCTTGAAAGTGGATTGAGTTTGGGATATCATCAAATGCGAGAGAATTATTAGAAGCTGTTTGCGGACATAGACTTCGGGGACGAAGTCTAATCCAAGTGGGGGAGAGTTGTAAAGCCCGTGTCCCGGTACGGATTATACTTTTGCTCAATTTGATTATGTTTAAAATGAGTCTCGTTAGCGGAACTCATCGAAAGGTAGCAGCGTTAGCTTATCGTTAAGATTTTAGGATTTAGGAGTTTTAATGTCATTAGCTTAAACTGCATGGACCAATGTTGTAATGTTGCAAAAGTTTTGCATGGGGTTTGGCCAAATTTTGAGCCGACCCCTTTTCCCTCATCGTCTCTTATTCTCGTCACAATGAAACACTCCCAAAAAAACCCTACTTCCTTTCTTTCGCCGCCAACTGCCGAACGTCTTCTCCCCCCTCACCCTGCTGCCTCCGGTCACCCCAAACCCTCCCTACCATCTTCTTCTCCTTATTCACGACCACCGCAGACCACCGTGAGACCACCACTAGCAGCCGGCGCCGCTGGTCCTGCCGACGAGAAGAGAGAGAGAGCAGCGAGGAGAGAGAGAGACAGCAGCAAGAGAGAGAGTAGCGAGAGTGATAGGGAGCAGCCGGTGATCGGGATTTCCGTACGTTAGCTGCTGAGTTCCGTCGTAGGGTATGTTCCCTTTCGTTTGCTTCTTTTCGTCGCCAATGGAACCGCCATCGCCGCCGCAGCCTTGGCTGCCGGCAGTGTGGCCGTCGTCATGCGCCACCGCGAGTGGCGGCAGTTTGCGCGTAGTATGCTGGAGGTCGGGATAGGGTAAGGGTTTCGTTTCATGTGTTATCGCCGAATTCGTAAACCTTAATCGTCGCCGCCGGCCGCCGCCGGCCGCCGCCGGAGACCTCCACTGCAGGAGGTGGCAGTGGGTGGTGCGCGGTCGAGTCCAGACCCTAGTCACCATGAAACTATAACCCGTGACCTGGTCGCGCAAACCCGAATCGAATAAGCCTTGAACCGTTTTTTTTTATAAATCGTGATTTTGTGTAAATTCTAAGTGTGCTGTCCAGTTTTCGTTTGATCATAACTTTTCCGTCGTAACTCCGTTTGAGCCGAAACTGGCGCCCACGGTTCAAGTTCGGGGTCGGGCACGTTTTCCATGTTTTAGCGGAAAACTGATTCGGCCTCTAGCTAGATGAAAAAGTGGTCGTAAGTTCAGTGATTCGTAATTTCATGTGAAAAATTCTGGAATCTGCCACTGTTTTGTGTAGACCATAACTTTCTGCTCGTAACTCGGTTTGGGGTGAAACCAGTGTCAAAAATTCCCTTTTTGAGTCTAGAAACTTTTCTGTGTTTTGTGCAAAACCCAGTTCGGGACGTAGCATGGGTCAAACTGTCGTTTTATACTGAAAGGTGCTGATTTTCGCTGTTCTGGAAACTGTTTTTGTAAAATCCGTAGTAAATTGTAGAAAAATCGTTAGGAGGCGTATAACATGTCCTTGGAACCCTAACTCAGAGGAATTTCTGGTCATGAATTAATATTGGGATTTTTCTGGGTTTAAAGGGGTCGAAACAGGTCCCGAACAGACCTGTTTTGTGAGAACGGAAATTAGTTTTAGTGACGGTTTAAGCGTGTGTCGTGTCATAGGGTCCGAGTCTCGTATTGACACGTTTTAACATGCGTTTAGGTGCTGGGAAGTGACCGTATTTGTGAAGCTTGAATTGTGTTGTTAAGCTAGGCGCGCATACGAGGTGAGTTCTCTCACTATATCTAATAACGGTTGTTTTATCATTGCTGTAGTACGTGTGTGGTAGCTTTATGTGATTGTGTTGTGGAACTAGATAGTGGGGTGTCTAGTTGATACTATGTTGTCATGTTAACTCGGTGGGACCGAGGATCCGGCGGGGCCGGAGATTTTATACGCGGGTGGCGTAGAGACTCGGTGGGACCGGGGATTCGGCGGGGCCGGAGGTTTTATACGCGGGGCGTAGAGACTCGGTGGGACCGGGGATTCGGCGGGGCCGAAGATGTTATCATGTGGTCGGTGGGACCGACTTGTGCCTTTTAGGTGGGTGGTTGTGGATATACATGTTTATGATTTGTTCGTAGACATGTATGATCGTTATGTGTCACTATCTGTTTTAGGGGTAGTGTGGAATAACTGTATTATTTATGGTGTTTGAATTCACTAAGCTTCGTGCTTACCCTTTCCCAATAAATTGTGGTTTCAGGTGCGAGTTGCTCTAAGGCGTGACGGGTACACACTGGCGCGCGAGGAGAGCTGGTTGCTTTATGGTTTAATAATTAAACGTTTATTCCGCTGGTTTTATTTTACAAAGATAATAATTATGTGTTTGCAAACGAAACGTTGGGATCATTTAATGAGTTGTTATAAATGAAATGTTTATTTTAAAATTTTAAATTTGCTTGTAATTTTTGGGACGTTACAGATTCCCCATGACGTTCGCCCCTCGGTGGTGTTTCCATCGTACATTCACCATCACCACCTATTTGTGGCGAAGCTTCTTCGTTTCTCTTTCCAAAATAGACTCTGGTTCCGCCATACATCGGTTGTTGTCGACATTGATTTCAGACAACGGGATGACATCCTTCTCTTCCGCTAAGCATTTCCGTAGGTAGCATACATGGAAGGTGGGATGAATCCCACTCATCTCGGGTGGTAGATCTAGCTTGTAGGCTTGAAGTCCCGCACGTTCAATAATTGGAAAAGGTCCTATTGGTTCCCGATTTTGTTTAAACAAGACTATCAGATCTATTAGTTCAAGTTTGAGTTTGATGCGGAAGCGTATTTGAAGAACTAACAGATATGTTTGATAGATTTAGAACATAATATAAATAAACATTGAACAGGAAGTAATATCTCAACGTTTACTGAATATATATATTAAGAATAGATTCAAGAACAGTGAGTAAGCAAAGCTTTTTAAAACATATATGACTCTCAAAGTGTTTAAAGCTTGTGATGTTTTTCTCTCTTGAATTCTTGTTTCGATTGTTCGATTGATCGATCGATTGATAGATGGATAGGAAGAACTCAACATGAGTCTTCCTTATATACAACTCTAAGGGGACCATAAAGCATATGCTACTATTCACAAAGGACGGTATGAATAGTTGGATGGATGGCATGAACAGTTGGACGTGTTGTATTGCATTTAATGCAGCAGACGTCTATTATGTACTAAGCCCTATTGAATCCAACCAGAGTTTGACACGTTGCAGTTGGACAGGGCATGCTACCATGCAAGTTGATGAACAGGTCCTGTAACAGTAGCAAGATATTATAAATATCTTTCAAATCTTTGTTGAAGACCGCAGAGGCTCTGTGAAGTGCAACAGAGGTTCTGCGGTTTGGTCCTTAGAAGAGCAGTCTTCACCGGATTCCGAGTCTTTGGTCTTCTTTGCGCGTATGACAGAGCTTCTGCAGGGCGCCTCTTTAGCTTCTGTAGCTTCTTGACCTTGATCTCTCGGTAAGTTCGGCAGAGACTCTGTAAGAGGCTTTCTTCACTTAGCCTATTTGTCACTACTTCTAAATACTTCTATGATTAGGAAGATTGAAGCTAACAATCTCCCCCTAAGTAGTGAAAAATAAAAAATTTAACTTGAGTTTAGTTAGGCTAAGTTAGATAAGACAGAGGTTAAACAATACCTCGAAAGTTCTTTCATTCAGAAATATGCCAGAGGCATTTTACATTTGAGTACAATGAAAGATAAACTTTTGACTTGGTTTGCAGAGATTTGAGGTTTGAGAATCAGATTTTGGCATCTTTGAAATCGTTGTAGCTTCTGTTGTCTCTTCCGATTCTTCTGATCTCTTTGTAGAAACTGATGCAGAGTTCTCTTAGGCGGATTGTGGCATCAATCTCTCTGATGAAAGTATCTGCAGCATCTCTATCCATTTTCTCTGTACCTCTGTATTTTACAAGGCTTGCTCTGAACTTGTTCAGAGTACTAGTTGCGTACTTCTGACAATCCATGCACACAAATAGTTTGATTTCGCCTTGTGGGTTTTGAAATACTAACCCGAATCTTGGTTCTGTAATAATAGAGTTGGGCACGGCGTCGGGTGGGCAGCGATCTTCTAGTGGTCGTAAATTTAGATGTTTGAGACCAAGATCCTTTCCCAGTTGAAAATCTATCATACTGAAGATCAAATGCTTTTACCTCATTGCTTTTCTTAATACTTGATAGGCTCTGGTGTTTGCCTCTGTGTTGTAGTTGTCCTTTGTCCATTGCAAAAGGTCAGGTAGATCATAAGGATTGATATTTCTTAGGTCAGCATCAGCGAAGGTGGTTTCTGAATTGTCTTCTCTTCTGACTTTGTAAAGATTGTACCTGACCCTTGGATAGGTTCTTGTAAAGGAGAACTTGCAGAAGATTACCTTTTTGATCTTGTAAAGCGCTTTTCATCAATTTTTCTGTAGGCTTGGGCAATGATTTCTTTTTCTTGGGCTCTTCTGTCAGTATTGCTTTGCCCTTGTCTTTGGCTTTTGGAGGTGCAGAACCTGTTTCTTCTGTAGGTTTGGAGGTTGGTGCTTCTGTTGGCTTGATGGTTGCCTCTGTAGGTTTTGACACTTGTGTTTTAGAGGACTTTTGTGGCGATGGTTCTGTTGGCTTGAGTTGCTCTGTAACCTCTGTTGGAGGTTCTTTGGTGACTTCTTCTGTGAGCTCTATTTCTGTTGGTGAAGATTGGACATCGAATCTTCTTGCCATTTTGAAAGCTAATGTGAACCTGTGCCTTTCTTCTTCTCTCTGCGACATTCGATCAGTCATTGTATTGTGCATCTTTCTCAGAATAGAAAAAGCAGAGGTCGCAGAGGTCGTTGCTCTTTTTGGTTTGGTGGCAATCGACTTTCTTCTTGGTATGGTTTGGGGTTTTTCTGTTGATTCTGTTGAAGGACTTTCTTCCAAGTTGATTACCGCAGGGGTGGTTGTTGCCTCTGTGGTATGCTGATTAGCTTCTGGAATATTGGTTTCTTCAGGACTTGATTCCACAGAGATGGGTGTTGTCTCTGTGGTCTGTTGATTTTGTTGTTGATCTTGGGTTTGTTCTGGAGGGGCTTGACAGTTTGGTTCTGCTGCGATTGGTGGAGCTTGTATTCCTCTGGTCGTAGCTTTCTCCCTTATATTCTCCCCCTCAGGATTATCTGATGGACCAGGATGGTCATCATCAGAATCATCCTGACTTTTATCAGAAGTACCCTCTGCTCTGCAGGAAGCTTTGGGTTTCTTTGGTAGTTCTGCTCCTGCGGCCATCAACTTCGCACATACATCATCACAGAGGACGAAAAGAGTTGCAAGCTCTGCTTCTGTGTTGAAGCGCATTCTGCCGACACTTTTTCTGAACTCTTTGACGTAGTTGGCATTTGCAGTAGTGAAGGAGACAATGACTTCAGTGACCTGGTTTATGACATTTTGGCCAAGCTCTGTTAGCTGTGCTCTGGTGATGTAGTCTTTAGGCTGCATCAGTATTGTGTTGCGCATTGCTTCTGCTTGAACGTTTTGCAGAGCCTTCTGTAGATCTGTGGGTGTGATGCTCTGTGATTTGTTGGATTGCTTGTTCATTTGTTCAAGGAAATGTTTTACTGATTCCTTGAATGCAGAAGTTGCGGTAATTCCAAAATCTTTAGAAGCAGAAGTGGCTGTAGTTGTTGTAGTTGTTTGCGCAGAAGATTTCATCTATGTGATGGGTGTTTTCACCTCTGTGGACAGATTGACCATTTTGGTGTTCAGATTCAGCAAGGCCGTTGATGTTTTCTCTGCAAAAGATGTGAAAGAGCTTTGCAACTCTTTCATGGTTTGGTTCACAGAGGTGACAAGGGTTTGGAACTCATCCCTTGATACTTGTGTCCCTGGTGTAACCTCTGGAGGAACACATTCGTCTCCAGAGTGAGTCCCTGCTCCTGGGACACCTTCGTTCACCCTTGTTTGTACGTTGGGGGTGGAAGGATTTCCATCTGATCTTCAAGCAGAAGCATCTAGTGCTTCAGACTCTACAGAAGTTCTGTGAACGACATTGTCTAGATCCACTCCAGAGGTGGGTACTAGATTATCCTTCTGTTGACTCGGAGACTTGTCTAGAGTCTCTTCGTCGTTGTGCTCACTACTTCTCTCTGAAAGAAGGGTTGGCCCTAGTTGTGTGCGTGTGGCAGAAGAAACGAATTCCTCTTTAGGGTATTCTGTTGTGATCTGGGGCGATTGATCACGAACTATAGGCGAGTCTCTCTGAGGAGACTTCCTAGGAATGGATTCCCCGGTTTCTGTGGGCGCAGAAGTCGAAAGAGTGAATTCTGGCTGGATGGGTTGGGTTTGGATCGAGCTGTGCTGCTCTATTTCAATAACTCCTTCTGCAGCTAGACCTGCGGAGTTAGATGTGTGGGTTACACTGAGAGGGGGTGAGGGATGTGTGCTCCACTGTTGAAGTTCTTTGCTCTATGCCTAAGAAGTCATACATTTGATGAGAGCCGTATAACTTCGTGACATGTGGATGATAGAGACCTTTTCGTATCCAGACAGCTTCTTCTTTGTCTGAATCTATCTCTGAGACCTCTATTCTTGTCTCTGTTACTTCATCTCTATTCCACTGAGCTTCTGTTTGTCCTATTTCTTCTGAAGCTGGGCTTGGACTCCTTCTGTGAACGTCCAATCCTTGCTGAATGAAGGGGTTCTGTAGAATAAAAGGTGTCTCAGCTGATTGATCTCTGGGTGTTTGATCATCTTCTTGCAGATGTGTGTCAATGCCGGAAATAGAGAAGTATTGTTCTTCTGGGGAATGGTGGTCGAGAGGTTGTGCCGTCCACCCTGCTGTATTTAAAGTGTTGGCAATGTCGGGGTTCTGTAGGAAATCGTTAATGTTTCCTTGGTGAGCAAATCGATCTGGGGATTGATGTGGCGATTGATATCCCTCTTCTGTCATTTCTTCTTCTGCATCTTCTTCTTCTGCAGTTCTTTCTTCTGCGATTGCTTCCTCTTCTATGGTAACCAATTTCTCAAGTGGTTTACCATGCTTCTTTTTGGTTTTCCTCCTCTTAGGTTTTGGTGCCCCTTCCTCTGTGGTTTTTGATTTTCTTTTCTTCTTCTGTTTTGGAGAAGAGAGAGGAGCAGAGGAGCCAATTTCTGTGGCATGAGGAGGTGAAGGTTGATCTTCTGCAGCGCTTGTAGAGGTGCCTTCTGCAGTTTTCCTCCTTTTTGATTTTGAAGAGGACTTCTTTCCCATGAGCTCTGCACGTTTGGCTATGAAGCTGAGTTGAATAGCCATGTGTTTTGCTAATTTATTATCTTTTTCTTCTTGAGTGGAAAGAGGTGTAAAGCCCGTGTCCCGGTACATATTTATTTATTTATTAATATTCTAATTATTGTTAATATTTTATTTAGCGGGGTTTAGTCGAATCGGAACAAAATGTTAATTGTGACAACTCTTGGGTTCTTGCAAGGAAAGGGATAAGTTGAGGGGCTATTAGGGACTTATACCCAAAGTTTGGAAAGGGGTCGGCCCAAGGGACGCCCCATCCCCCTTCCCCTTCGGTTTCACAGTGACACCACCACAACCCCAAGCCATTCTCCCCATCCCCTTCCCTTTGCTATCGCCGGAGAAGTGAGTGCAAGAGAGAGAGAGATCGACGAGGAAGAAAAATCGAGAGGGAAAGGGAGTGTGGTCGCCGACGGGAGGGGAGAGAGGGAGAGTGTTCGCCGGAGAGTGAGAGACGCCGGGAAGGAGAGGAACGCCTCTGCGTGCTACCGGAATCGGGAAGAAGGAGGAGTTGCAACGAGGTAATCGTTCGTTTTCCTTTCCGTGTCCTTTCGTTTGTTTGTCGCGAGAATACCGCCAGCCACCACCACCGCCGGAGGCGGCAGTGGGTGGTGCATGGTTTTGTTCAGCCCATGTTAACCCTAATTCAGTAAGTCATGTTTCTTCGTGGGTCTGTTTGGATTAAGACGTCTTATTGGGTTCAAGTTCAAAAGGTTATCATTTTATGTAAATTGTATAGTTTCTGCCCTGTTTTGTAAAAGCCATAACTTTTGCTAGGAATGTCGGATTAGGATAGAGCTGGTGCCAAAAGTTCCCATTCTGAGTCTAGTAACTTTTATATGTTTTGTGGAAAAACTAGTTCGGGCCATAGCTAGTGTCAAATTGCCATTTTATACGGACAGGTCCTGTTTTAGCTGCTCTGAGAGGTGTTTTTGTAAAATTCATATAGAGTGCTAGGAATATCGTTAGGACGCGTGCGATACGTCCCTGGAACCGTAAGACATTGAACTTCCTGAATGTCGAATTAGATTTTTGGTTTGATCAGTTTAGCAGGGGTAAAATGGGTCCCGAACAGACCTGCGTTTTTAGTATAAAAGCTGGAATTTTAGTTTTGTTAAACTAGTAAAAGTGTCGTGAGTTGGGACCTTCCGTTGACGTTCTTAGTGCGTATTTAGGTGGGAAAAAGTGAGGAAGGTTGACGTGCTGGTGTTGCGGCTCGGGAGCGCGTCGCGTTGTTTTGAGGTGAGTTCTCTCACCGCGTAGTTAGGAATTTCATGTATACCGCTGTTTTTGTGCTATGTGTTATTACGTGTTTACGTGGACCAATTTGGATGGGATGATTTAGCTGTGATTGTTGAAATTATATGTCGATTATTTGTGCTTGCGTACACCTCAGTGGGACTGGGGGGCTCGGTGGGACCGAGGGCTCGGTGGGACTGAGCTAGTACATCTATTTACCTTTACTCGGTGGGACCGAGGGCTCGGTGGGACTGAGCTAGTACAACTATTTACCTTTACTCGGTGGGACCGGGGGCTCGGTGGGACTGAGCTGGTATTGCTATATTTTTGTATACTCGGTGGGACCGAGGTTTGTATGTATGCATGAATCATTATGTGGCTTCGTATTCATGGTAGTGGTGATGTTTCCTACTTGCGAGTAGGGGCGATATGCGTGGGGTTGCTACCTACGTGTGTGGTTGAATTCACTAAGCATTATAGCTTACCCCTTCCCAATATGTTGTTATTTCAGGTGCGGGCGGCAGTCGGGCGTGACCGTACACACATCAAGCGCAGAGTACCAAAGATTGTTAAACTTTCACTTTCGAACCCTTTGAATTTAATTATATAATTTTCCGCTGCATAAACTTTGTTGACGGTTTGAGTCAACGACGTTAATTTCACTTAAGACGTGAATTATTGAATTATGGTTGTTTTATAATGAAATGTATGTTTTAAAATTTTTAAATTTCCTTGTAATTTTTGGGACGTTACAACTTGGTATCAGAGAACAGCTTGAGTGAATCAAACACATCTCGGTGTGTTTGGTCTCAAGTTGCGGCTATGAAGTTTTTTTAAACTCTCTTATTAAAATCTTTGATAATAAATGAACGGAGAAAGCCCGTTTGGGAAACGGTGATCGTGGGCGCAGTGTGTACAGTCAGCCGACGCCAATTGGGAAGGTACATCACTTAGTGTATTTATTGCTTTCTAGGGATAGGGTATGCATGCTAGATTGCCTAGGTTGTTTACACTGTACTGTACGATGACTGCTTGCTGGTAGGAATCAATGCTAGTTATAGTAGGTTGTCAAGTGAAGGCCCTATAGGTTGTATGCAGTAAGAATCATATAGCCTTAGAATATTTGATTTAGTTCTATTGCGCAGCTCTTGTTTGAGTCCAACCGTTCTAGGATAGAATCTTGTATTCGAATGTCTATTTGATTCACGATGCGTGCGACTGGGTATTCGCGAGGCAACTCGTTATGGCTAACAGGGATTCCGTTGTAGCAAGAGTAGTGGGATGAGATGAAATTCCTAGTGAGCTGGGAATAACGTTTACATATGAGTACGTATGCTAGATTGCTTTCTAGAACATAGGAGTATGTATGCTAGATTGCTTACGTGGATTTTGTGGTATTGTATGGTTGTTACTTGCTATTAGGAACTTATGCTAACCTTGATAGGTTGTTAAGCGAATGCACTATAGGCTGTATGCGGTAGGAACCGAATAGCCTTAGAATGTTAGATTTAGTTCTATTGCGCAGCTCTTGTTTGAGTCCAACCGTTTTAGGATAGAATCTTATATTCGAATGTCTATCTGGTTTCCACTGTATACGACTGTGCGTTCACGAGGCGACTCATCAGGGCTAGTGGGGGTTCCGATCTAGCAAGGGTAGTGGGGTATTATGACTTTTATAGGGAGCTAGGAAAAGTGTTTGCATATGCCGGAATGGGCATATGTGTTTGTTTGTGGTAAGCAACTACTTGGACGTCCCGGGACAGGACTCGAAACGAGTAAGGATAGGTGTGAAGGGTAGTAGCAGAGCTCCTACTATCTGAAGCACAGGATCCGTGCTCGAGTCGGGGAAAGTCACGGAGAATCCGAAGAGTTGAGTGTGAGCGTAGTTAGCAGGTTTTAATGTGTGTTAGTAGCTCGTTAAGGAGAAACAACAATGTTGATCCAGATGCTGATGCTGGAATTATTGCTGATCAGATTCGTGAGATGTTTGCGGTCGAGGTGACGCATATTTTGAGGAGGCGATCCCCGATATTATTACCGCCATTCGTGATGAGGTAATAGTGTCGATGGAGGAGCGCATCGCGGCGATTCCACCCCCTGCGGGTGGGCAGCCCCGAACAAGAGGGTCGGGATCGGTTATAGAGTGCACATTCCTTACCGGTGGTTGTCCTGCGAACTAGAAGGTTCGCTTCGCGGTGAATCTGTTACGAGACGGAGCGAAGGACTGGTGTGCTATTGCTTTGACGCTTAACGGGCTCACTACTTGACCTGGGAGGAGTTCGTCGTATGTTTCGTGTAGAGCATGTGCCTCTAGTGGAGATGAAGAGGAGTGCCAAAGAGTTCTTGGAGCTCTATCAGACTACGGAGGCCATAAAGGAGGTGAACCGAAAGTTTACGAAAATGACATTATTCTATCCTTAGCATGCTGCTTTTGAGGACATGAAGAGGACACGGTGCAAGGATATGTTACGTACCAAGATCAGGGAGTTCGTGAGTACCGCGCAGTATGCTTCACTTGCTGTAGTGATGGAGGCGGCCTGAGGTAGAGTTCGTCAACTGGGAGTGGAGGAGGCACAACCTACGTATAAAGTGGTGACAGGTACGTTCTTGGTTAACTCGGTGCTTGCTGTGGTGACGATTGATAGTGGGGCTACTCATCATTCCGTGTCTCACATAGTCAGTGAGTGTTTGGGGCCGAGTTGTAGGACGGTTAGGCTGTCCACTTGTGGTTGCAGTTGCTGAAGACAGGACCTTGACGGTTACTGACGTGTACCGGGGGTGCACTTTGGAGATCTCTGGTGTGAGGTTCCCGATTGATTTGATTCCGATCGCTATGCGGGAGTTGTGCGTGACTGTGGGCATGGATTGGATGGATGCGTATGATGCGGAGATTGTTTGTCGTCGCAAACAAGTACGAGTTCGAACCCCAAGCGGGGGAGATATGCTAGTTCAGGGCGGCTTGCCCAGGCGGACCTCAGCGATATGTTCGGCTGCGAGGGCTCGGAGGTACTTGCAGCACAGTGGTCAGGGATTTTTGGCGTATGTGATCGACACGCGCGTCGACGGAGAGAAGAAGTCTGTGGAGGATGTGCCAGTTGTACGGGAGTTTGCTGACGTATTTTCCCGAGGAGTTACCGGGGATACCTCCCGAGCGACAGGTAGAGTTCCACATTGATTTGATTCCGGATGCTGCTCCGGTGGCCATGGAACCTTATCGCCTGGCTCCACCGGAAATGAAGGAGTTGTACACTCGTTGCAGGAACTTATCGAAAAGGAGTTCATCAAGCCGAGTTGTCCACCGTGGGGAGCCCCGATTCTGTTTGTGAAAAAGAAAGACGGGTCCCAACGGATGTGTATAGACTACCGTGAGTTGAATAAGCTTACGGTGAAGAATCGTTATCCTCCGCCAAGGATCGATGACTTGTTCGATCAGCTTCAGGGAGCCTCGTGGTTCTCTAAGGTTGATTTAAGATCGGGGTATCATCGGATGCGGGTGAGGAGAGAGGATACGGAGTAGACGGCCTTTCGTTCACGTCATGGCCATTTACAAGTTGTGGTGATGCCTCTCGGGCTCACCAATGCACCCGCAACGTTCATGGACCTCATGAACCGGGTATGTAGCCCTATGTGGGATCGATCGGTGATCGTGTTCATCGACGATATTCTTGTGTAATCGAAGTCGAAGGAAGAGCATGAGATGCATTTGCGAGAAGTTTTGGAAGTTTTGAGGCGGGAGAAGCTGTATGCTAAGCTCTCCAAGTGTGAGTTCTGGTTACGAGAGGACCACTTTCGAGAGCATGTCGTGAACCAGAATAGTATTATGGTGGACCCGGCCAAGATTACGGCTGTGAAGCGGTGGAAAATGCCAATCGCGAGAGAGTTTCGGGGGAAAATTCCGAATTTTGTCCGTGATAGTCATGGGTCAATTTCTCGGTCTTAATGGAAGGTTGGGTATCCCACGCGTGTGGGTACTGTAGGCCGAATATTATCGGTTAGGGAATGCTGCCCTTTGTAATAAAGAGGATAAATGCGTAGAATTTTTGAGGTAAATAGTATACTTAGGTGTCGACTTTTGGGCTTGAGGCCAAATGCCTTAGTGTAATTGGGGAATTGTAGCCGATTTTAAGGAAATTATGTTGATGATAGTAGTAATCATGAGATGTTTGCTTGTGGTGGAATGACCTTCGTGGATGATTATAAATTTACTAGTTTGATAATTCATGTGGAGTAAATTGTGGGAGTCTATTATAACTCGTGAAAGTTAATCGACAGTTAATGATAGGAATGATCGAATTCGAGTATCCTGTAGGGTATATTGGTGAGCAACTTTAGAATGGTTAGAGCTTGAAATTTGAATCGGGATGTTTGGACTATCTATGGTTGGGAGACAACCGAAGTCGTTTGACCAGGAATGAATCCAGTTGTTGGAATGTTCCTCCGATCATACTTGCGGTGTACTTGAAGGAGTTTTGTGGTAAGAAAAGTATTCGAGAGATTTTTAGGCGGTGTGGGAAATCTTAAATTCCAGTTAGTGAAGGACCAGTGGAAACACTGAAAGGGTTCCGAGTGAACTTGGGAACCCGAGGTTGAGATGTGGGAGCCCGAAGCGGAGATGCGCGAGAGTTATCCCGAGCTTTTCGTCTGTCAAGACTTCGAGGACGAAGTCTAATTCAAGCGGGGGAGAGTTGTAAAGCCCGTGTCCCGGTACATATTTATTTATTTATTAATATTCTAATTATTGTTAATATTTTATTTAGCGGGGTTTAGTCGAATCGGAACAAAATGTTAATTGTGACAACTCTTGGGTTCTTGCAAGGAAAGGGATAAGTTGAGGGGCTATTAGGGACTTATACCCAAAGTTTGGAAAGGGGTCGGCCCAAGGGACGCCCCATCCCCCTTCCCCTTCGGTTTCACAGTGACACCACCACAACCCCAAGCCATTCTCCCCATCCCCTTCCCTTTGCTATCGCCGGAGAAGTGAGTGCAAGAGAGAGAGAGATCGACGAGGAAGAAAAATCGAGAGGGAAAGGGAGTGTGGTCGCCGACGGGAGGGGAGAGAGGGAGAGTGTTCGCCGGAGAGTGAGAGACGCCGGGAAGGAGAGGAACGCCTCTGCGTGCTACCGGAATCGGGAAGAAGGAGGAGTTGCAACGAGGTAATCGTTCGTTTTCCTTTCCGTGTCCTTTCGTTTGTTTGTCGCGAGAATACCGCCAGCCACCACCACCGCCGGAGGCGGCAGGGGGTGGTGCATGGTTTTGTTCAGCCCATGTTAACCCTAATTCAGTAAGTCATGTTTCTTCGTGGGTCTGTTTGGATTAAGACGTCTTATTGGGTTCAAGTTCAAAAGGTTATCATTTTATGTAAATTGTATAGTTTCTGCCCTGTTTTGTAAAAGCCATAACTTTTGCTAGGAATGTCGGATTAGGATAGAGCTGGTGCCAAAAGTTCCCATTCTGAGTCTAGTAACTTTTATATGTTTTGTGGAAAAACTAGTTCGGGCCATAGCTAGTGTCAAATTGCCATTTTATACGGACAGGTCCTGTTTTAGCTGCTCTGAGAGGTGTTTTTGTAAAATTCATATAGAGTGCTAGGAATATCGTTAGGACGCGTGCGATACGTCCCTGGAACCGTAAGACATTGAACTTCCTGAATGTCGAATTAGATTTTTGGTTTGATCAGTTTAGCAGGGGTAAAATGGGTCCCGAACAGACCTGCGTTTTTAGTATAAAAGCTGGAATTTTAGTTTTGTTAAACTAGTAAAAGTGTCGTGAGTTGGGACCTTCCGTTGACGTTCTTAGTGCGTATTTAGGTGGGAAAAAGTGAGGAAGGTTGACGTGCTGGTGTTGCGGCTCGGGAGCGCGTCGCGTTGTTTTGAGGTGAGTTCTCTCACCGCGTAGTTAGGAATTTCATGTATACCGCTGTTTTTGTGCTATGTGTTATTACGTGTTTACGTGGACCAATTTGGATGGGATGATTTAGCTGTGATTGTTGAAATTATATGTCGATTATTTGTGCTTGCGTACACCTCAGTGGGACTGGGGGGCTCGGTGGGACCGAGGGCTCGGTGGGACTGAGCTAGTACATCTATTTACCTTTACTCGGTGGGACCGAGGGCTCGGTGGGACTGAGCTAGTACAACTATTTACCTTTACTCGGTGGGACCGGGGGCTCGGTGGGACTGAGCTGGTATTGCTATATTTTTGTATACTCGGTGGGACCGAGGTTTGTATGTATGCATGAATCATTATGTGGCTTCGTATTCATGGTAGTGGTGATGTTTCCTACTTGCGAGTAGGGGCGATATGCGTGGGGTTGCTACCTACGTGTGTGGTTGAATTCACTAAGCATTATAGCTTACCCCTTCCCAATATGTTGTTATTTCAGGTGCGGGCGGCAGTCGGGCGTGACCGTACACACATCAAGCGCAGAGTACCAAAGATTGTTAAACTTTCACTTTCGAACCCTTTGAATTTAATTATATAATTTTCCGCTGCATAAACTTTGTTGACGGTTTGAGTCAACGACGTTAATTTCACTTAAGACGTGAATTATTGAATTATGGTTGTTTTATAATGAAATGTATGTTTTAAAATTTTTAAATTTCCTTGTAATTTTTGGGACGTTACAAGAGGTTCTGCAATCATTGTTCCTAGGGGGACACCTAAACGCGGGGGTGTCATAGGACTCGGTTTAGGAGTTCTATGATCGCGTATATACTCTTTCTTAAGGGTTTTATTTTTGGCATACCTCAGAAGTTTCTTTGACAAAGGTCTGCAGTGTGTGTAGCCATCTACATGATCAGTGGGAATATTTTTGCTCATTGGGAACTGTTTGGGAATTGGCCCTTCCATTGGCCATTTCTGTATTAGTAACAGAGGTTCGAACAAGACTCACAGTATTCTTTGGAATTGCAGAGGTGGTAGAAACTTAGGATCGTTCTCTTTGACCCTTCTTGTGTTGTTCTTTCTGTCGATGGTGTTAATGATCTCTTGCATCATTATGGTCGCGTAATCCAGTGGGAGATCATAGTAAACCCCATACATGATGGTCAATATATGATGTGAGCTCTGGTCAATACTGCCTATCTTCCCTGTCAGGCATCTGTTAAGAATTGAGAACAAGGTGTTCCACAAAGGTGGTAATCTGCCTCTGCGGAAGTCATTTCTCTTCCTCAGTGGTGTGTTGTACCCAAGCATTTCTAGGAAACGACAGATCTCGTCGTCTGTTGGTTGCCATGCGTACTTCTTTAATCCAAGAAGACCCCTTGTTGGTAGGTTGAATTCAAGTGAGAACATTGTTCTATTGAACTTGATTTCCAGATGCTTAGATTTGTCGGGTTTTGAAATGTATCCTTTGATAAGAGAATCATCTTTATCAAATCGTCAACTTTGCCAAAACTGGTTCAGATATCTTACTGGAATTTTCTTTGGGGTTCTTGAGAGTAAAGGGAAGAGGATATGATTTTCCATCATGTTTAGAAGAATGGCATGGGCTTCGCCGAAAGCAGTGGGTGAGGGGACTAAATAGCAATTTTTGGATTTGATTGGTAGTACTTTTTCGAAATGATCCTTTGCTATGAAGTTTTGAAGATGTGTGGTTGGAGCAAAGTCTGCTGAATCGCCGGAATCTTCTAGTTCAATGTTTTGGGCAGGGTTGGGGTTTTCTGAATGTTCAGAATGAGCAGGTGAATGTTCTGGTGAGGTCGCCGGAGAGTGTGCAGGGGAAATAGCTTGAGAAGATGAAGCCATTTGGTACTGAGAATAAGAAATTTGCAGGTTTCGCCGGAGAAGAATGAGAGTTTGTAAAAAGTTTATGAGAGGGTAAGCTTGGTTTTTATAGGAGGGTAAAAAGGTAGAACTCGAAAGAGTAAAATATATGGCAATGGATTAAAATTTGGAATCCGAACTCAAGTTAGAACGGCGGGTTCAACTTTCCACAGAAAACGTTCCATGTACGCCCAATGAAAATGGGACACGTAGGCCATGTCAGAGGATGACAGGACGTCGTGCGCGACCCATTAATGCTAGGCGCGTGGGGTTATTCTTAGCCACACGTAGTTAACTCTCAGTAAAAGTAACCGTTATTACTACAGAAATGCCCAAGTAACAGATTGACAGAACTTCTGTAGTTTACAGAGGTTCTGTGATTTTGAAAATCTTTGATGTGTATCCCTTTCTCATATATCTCATTGTTATCATGACTTCTGTGGGGTTCCTTTTTAACCAAAAATGTTTTGTAAAGGCATTGGAGAGGATCAAATAGGATTTTTAGTTAAGAGTTTTTACTCGCAGAGGTTTTGTGGCTCTGTTGGAACTTGCAGAAGCTCTGGGAGGGCTAGCAGAAGCACTGTGAGGGAAAAAATCTCATAACGAAAATTCTATTAACTTTTCTGATCATCTAATTTTTGATCTGTTTTAAGAGATGTTTTTCGGACATATTTGAAAGTTGGTGTCCGAAAAAATTGTTATGGAAAAAGTTTTGTTCGAGAAGGTCATGGTGAGTCTGTTTGGTTTCCGAGATAACATTCCAAAAGATCGATAGAGGTTAAAGTTGCGATCTCAGAGCATATTTCTGGCAGAGCTTCTGTTGAGCTCAGCAGAAGCTCTATGACCTTAAATTTCTCATAACTCAAATTTTATGAAACTTTTTGATCTTTTGATTTTTGAAATGTTATCCACAGTATATTTAGGACATATTTGACAATTTGTGTCCTAGAAAACTGTTTTCAAAAACCTTTTGTGCGAGAGACATACCTTTTGGTTCTTCTTTTCTCGGCAGTGATGTCTGACTTCTGTCAATATAGATTCATTGACATTCTTCTTTGGCTTTCCCTTGAAAGTTTTACCTCTGTTAGATCATTTCAGGATCCCTTTTTGCTCCCCCTTGATCTAATCACCTTTGTAGATCAGGAGTTTTTCTTTTGCTCCCCCTTGACCTATGCTTGGATCAAAGAATGATAAGTTTTGTATAGAACATAGGTCATATTTTCCAGAGGTTCTGTAGGGGTTGTCAGAGGTTCTGAGTAGACTTACAGAAGCTCTGTGAGTTTAAGAACTATTTAAGATTGAGAACTTACATACAGAAATAAATTAATTAAAGCAAAAATAATTAGAAATATATACATATTTACAGAAGATAAAGCTATACTTACAGAGGATTTTTACGTCATATTGATCATTCCTAACTTACCCACCAAGAAATTGAATCTTTTCTCGTCTAAAGCTTTGGTGAATAAGTCCGCGAGTTGGTATTTTGTGGGCACGAAATGCATCTCGATTGTACCGTATTCAACATGATGTTTCAAGAAATGGTACCTTATATCGATATGCTTGGTTTTGGAGTGTTGCACAGGATTGGCAGAGATAGCAATGGCACTCTTGGAATCACAGAAGATAGGTATTTTGAATAGGATGTGGCCGTAGTCTTTTAGCTGAGTCTTCATCCATAGAACCTGAGAACAACAGCTAGCAGCAGCAACGTATTCAGCTTCTGCAGTGGATGTTGAGACATAATTTTGCTTTTTGGAGGTCTAACTGACTTGTTTACAACCTAGGAATTGACAACTCCCAGAGGTACTCTTTCTGTCGAGCATGCATCCTCCATAGTCTGAATCTTTATAAGCTTTAAGACTAAAACCAGAGTTCTGTGGATACCAGAGACCAAGATTTTTGGTCCCCTTTAGATATCTAAAGATTCTTTTCACAGCATCATAGTGTGATTTCTTTGGATTAGCTTGATAACGTGCACAAAGACAGGTGGCATGCATAATGTCAGGTCTGCTTGCAGTTAAGTATAACAGAGATCCATTCATGCCTCTGTAGAGAGTGCATTCTACAGAGATGCCATCTGGATCTAAGGATAACTTATTTCTGTTAGCTTTAATTAGCTCCTAATTAAATGAATGTTTTATAAAGATATTTTAATGTTTTAGATATTTTCTTATAGATATTTTCTTAGATATTTTATATAGATATTTTAGATATTGTCTAGATTTTAGATATCTTAAATATCTAATGTGTAAATATGGCCCTATATAAGAGGCGTCCATATGTCTTTTTAAGAAGTGAGAGATATGGAAAGCACACAAAAACACACATAAACTAGTTTCTTATGAGAGTCGTTTCATGTTTAGTGTGGTGTTCTTCAACATTTCTCCTCTCCATATTTAATCATCAATGAATATGAGATAAGTTTATTTATGGTTGTTCTTCATGTATATCTTATCTCTATATTTAAATATGGACTTTATATTTCTTCTATTGTTGCTAAAAAATGGGATCAACAATTGGTATCAGAGCCGATTGAAGAAACATTTCTTCAAAATCGATCATCTATTCAACAATGGAAGTTTTAGATGGTTTAGTTTCTGATATACTTCATGTGTGTGTTTTTTATTCTTTCTCGTTCATTGGTTTTATTTGATAAGCACTAAGTAGATGGTTGATCTATGATCTCATCCTTGTGTGTGCTTAAGTCCATAGCAATTCTTTTTGCATCTTGGTAGTAAGGTTGTTGATCTTTGTTTGATCTGACCTTTATTTTCAAGATTGGACTATCTTTGATCCAGATTTTGTTTGTCTTCCGTTGCTCATAAACATTTATATATGGATAACAAAATCATTTGGGTCTTGAGAAAGTTGTTTGAGAAAGATTTGATGTTTTGTTACATGTTCAAAGTCTGATCTGAAACGTTTTTTAAAACTTTGAGTTCTTCTAATTAGTTTTCTGACTTGATCAATTAGAGATCGAATTATTTGCACTCACGGTTTTAAAAATTATATGAAGATCGTCTTATCTTTTACATCAAATCAGATTTAATGACAGATTTGCGCTGCTGTATTAAACTGATCATATCTCACTCATAAAAATACCGATTGATGCGATTCAAAAGGCTCTGGATTCCTAAGACACATATGAACAGATTTCGTGTTTTGAGAATTCAGAGATTCGAAATTTATAAAGGTCATATGCATCATTGAAGTAGACAACAGTGTGCTGATGGAAAGCTGATGGACAGATCTGCGCGACTGTGGTAAAACAACCATATCTTTGTCGTACGAGCTCAAAAAGAGATGATTCAAGATGATCTGAACATCTAACAAACAAATTCAAGTTGTTTGTGTTTTGAGTTTTTGTAAACTCCAGAGGTAAAATGGTCTAAATTAGTGTCAAAGTAAGTGTAAACACTTCTGCCAAGCCTCTGCCGCACACGACCAAGCTTCTGCCACACGCGACCAAGCCTCTGCCGCACACGACCAAGCTTCTGCCGCACGCGACCAAGCTTATGCCGCATGCGACCAAACCTCTGTCAGCCACGACTAAACCTCTGCCGAGCAGAGACAACCTCTGTCGAGCCACGACGAAACCTCTGCCGCCAAACCTCTACCAAGCGGCGACCAACCTCAACCAAGCAACGACCAAACCTCTGCCGAGCAGCAAACAACCTTCTGTGATACTGTTCACCACAGAGCCTCTGTGAAACCCGACAGAGCCTCTGTGGACTGAACCTCTGCGATCGAACCTCCGAGCCCGATTTTTGTTTACTTGCTGTCAGCTTTGCGCTGCTTCAGAAAAATACGCATAACTTTTGACTCGGTGCTCCAAATTACTCGATTCCAGTGGCATTGGAAAGATTATTCACAGATGCACGACTTTAATGCTTTGAGTTTTCTCAAATTATGTGTGCTGATATTCCAAACTCAGCCTCAAAGTCTGCTGCAAGGTGCTGGACCAAAAGCATCGCATTTCACTCATGCTCTTTCCGCTTTCAAGAACGGTGTTCTCTCAACGGTTCTTCATGGTGTCAAGATACATTTGTCACATTTTAAATGTCACTCCATCCTCTGTTATTCACGTTTAAAGCTCGGTGGATGAGCCTACATTTGAGGGGGAGCACATGATGCTTTGAAGACTTGAAGAACGGAACATCAAAGGTTCTAAAGAAAGCAAAGAGGAGACTATAAAATGATGTTTTCTTTATAAAACATTAGGGGGAGATTGTTAGCTTTAATTAGCTCCTAATTAAATGAATGTTTTATAAAGATATTTTAATGTTTTAGATATTTTCTTATAGATATTTACTTAGATATTTTATATAGATATTTTACATATTGTCTAGATTTTAGATATCTTAAATATCTAATGTGTAAATATGGCCCTATATAAGAGGTGTCCATATGTCTTTTTAAGAAGTGAGAGATATGGAAAGCACACAAAAACACACATAGACTAGTTTCTTATGAGAGTCGTTTCATGTTTAGTGTGGTGTTCTTCAACATTTCTCCTCTCTATATTTAATCATCAATGAATATGAGATAAGTTTCTTTATGGTTGTTCTTCATGTATATCTTATCTCTATATTTAAATATGGACTTTATATTTCTTCTATTGTTGCTAAAAAATGGGATCAACAATTTCCAGTGGCCATTGGAGTTTTCATTGCAGAGGTATCAGAGAGGCTATACTTGAAAAGAATGTCAGAGACATATTTGGCCTGATTTATAAAAATTCCCTCTGATGTTTGTTTGACTTGGAGTCCGAGGAAGAATGTTAGTTCTCTCATCATACTCATTTCAAACTCACTCTGCATGAGTTTTTCAAAACTTTTGCACTCTTCTGTGTTAGAAGACCCAAAAATTATGTCGTCCACATAGATTTGTACAAGCATTATTTCACTGTTTTTACGTTTATAGAATAAGGTAGTATCTGTTGTACCTCTGTCGTAGCCATTTACTAGAAAAAAGGTAGAAAGTCGTTCCTACCATGCTCTTGGAGCCTGTTTCAGTCCGTACAAAGCCTTTTTCAAGGTAGTATACATGCCTTGGGAACTTTGAGTTTCAAACCCTGGTGGCTGATTTACGTAAACCTCTTCTTGGATTTCACCGTTGAGAAAAGCTGATTTTACGTCCATCTGATAGACTTTAAAACCTCTGTGGGCTGCGAAGGCTAAGCGTATTCTTATTGTTTCGAGCCGTGCGACAGGGGCAAAAGTCTCATCGTAGTCTATGCCTTCTTCTTGTCTATATCCCTTGGCCACCAATCGTGCTTTGTTTCTGATGACCACTCCATCTTCATCCTTCTTATTTCTGTAGACCCACTTAGTCCCAATGGCCTGTTTCCCTTGTGGCAGAGGTACTAAAGTCCATACTCTGTTACGCTCAAACTGCAGAAGTTCTTCTTGCATGGCGTCTACCCAGTTTGGGTCATCTAGTGCTTCAGAAATCTTCTTTGGTTCTATCACACTAATAAAATTTGTAAAGAAACAAAAATTAGCAGTGGCATACCTGGTTTTTACTGAACCAGAAGGTTCTCCGATTATTTGGCTTGGAGGATGGCTTTTTGTCCACTGAGTGGTGCGAGGAAGATGGTCATCAATGTCATCGAACCTTTCTTCAGAAGCTTCTTGTGGATCTTCTTCTTGTATAGCCTATTTCGTTCTTCTTACCTTGGTAGAAGATTCTACCATTTGTGGAATGATTGGTATGAGTGGTGGTGGAGTTTGTTCCTCTGAGGACGTATAGTCTTGGTCCTCAATTACCTCTGTAATTGGTTCTTCTGTGGATTGTGGAGTTTGTTTTTCAGCAGCTTCTGTGGTCGTTTTTCTTGATGTTTCATCTTCTGCATTTTCTTCTTCGGCATTTGCATCTGTAGTATTTATAGAAGAAGATGAAGCATTATTTGGACCAGTTAGAGTCATTCCTGTAGGATTTTGTCCAACAGAGGATGGTTCTTCAGAAACTCTGATGGTTCCAACAGAAGGATCAATGTCATCGTGGAACATCTCTAAAAATAGAAGATTCAAGTCTTCTTTCGTTTGCGAGATGCCAGAGGTTTCTCTTTTAAGTTCGAGTTCTAAACGGATTTGCTCAGAAGTCATTTGGAAAGAATCATCAAAAGAAACATTGATACTTTCTACGATTTTGCGAGATCTTGTAAGGTATACTCTGTAGGCTTTGGAAGTGGCAGAGTATCCAATGAATTTTCCTTCGTCAGCTTTTACTTGAAACTTTCCTCTTGAATCTCTGTCGTTTAAAACAAAGCATTTACATCCAAACACATGGAAAAACTTGATGTTTGGCCGCCTTTTGTTGATCAGTTCGTAAGGAGTCTTGATGTGTCTTTTCACAATGGTTGACCGATTCTGTGTGTAACAAGCGGTAGAAATTGCTTCTGCCCAAAAGTTCATCGGTAATCCGTATGCTGATAGCATAGTTCTTGCGGCCTCCACGAGCGTTCGATTCTTCCTTTCGACTACGCCATTCTGCTGTGGAGTGCGTGCGGCAGAGAAGTTCTGTAATATTTCTTCTGTAGAAAGATAGGCTTCAATGACAGAGTTTTTAAATTTTGTGCCATTGTCACTTCTTAACTTTTGTATTCTGCATTCATAAAGAACTTGGATTCTTTTCATTAGATTAATCAAGATGATTGGAACATCCGATTTCTTTCGAACAAATTCAACCCATGTGAAGCGCGAATACTCATCAATTAAGACAAGTATATATTTCTTGCCTCCTAGGCTCTGTATGGCAATAGGACCGCAGAGGTCGACATGAAGCATGTACAGAGGCCTAGTGCACGACACATCTGTTTTGCCTCTGTGGGAAGCTGTTCTGAGTTTTCCCATCTCACAGACAGAACACAAGTGATCCTTATTAAATTTAACATTAGGAAAACCTGTAACTAGATCAAGTTTGACCAATTTATCCAAGGTGTGAAAGTTCAAGTGACAGAATCTGTTATGCCATAACCAGGCTTCTTTACTTTCGCAAGCTACAAGGAAAACTTTGTCATTGGTTGTTGAACAAAAGTTCATTAGATACAGATCACCTTTTCTTTTGGCTCGCAGAAGTTCCATTCCCGTGTCTTCACTTTGCAGAGAGCAGAAAGTCCTTTTGAACAAGACATCAAATCCTGTATCACAGAGTTGACTTACACTGAGTAGGTTGTGTTTAAGGCCATTCACATATGCAACTTTGTGTACATAGACGTTTTCCTTCTGTATGACTCCATAGCCTTTGATGTGTCCCTTCTTGTTGTCTCCAAAAGTTACAGATCCACCATTATGTGTTTCTTTGTACGTGGATAGTAAACTTTTGTCGCCAGTCATGTGCCTTGAGCATCCGGAGTCAAGATACCAAATTGGCACATACCGCTTCTGTAAGACAATCACAGAGACTTAGGTACCCATATCCATATGGGTCCAATATTGTTAGAATTTTTCAAGTTTGCCTTAGCATTCTTGAAATACATTTTATCTTGTGTAGAAAGATCAGATTGTATCTCTCTAGGTTTTGACTTTTGAGTCTGAATTTTAGTGGAGAGTAAGCAATCTGGACTTGAGAAGTGATTTTTTAATCTGAACATAAGATCAAAACAATGACAGTATTTAATATGAGACGTGATTTGTTTGAACTTTTCATTTAATTCATTGAACTGAGTCACAGAGGCATTACATTCGTTCTTAACATTAGATTTCCTATTACAAGAAGATCTATCAATACTGGAATGTTTTTTGCAAAAATCTTGTTTAGGTCCTGCCTTCTGTGAGTTTCTTCTGTGGTGAACGTCTGTCTTCACTGTCACAGAGGAAAGATATTTGTTAGCTTCAGCCCTTAAAGGTTTTGAAATTTTTGAGCTTTTAGGATTTTCAGAGACCTTTTTCAAATAATCAAGCTCTGTAGAGGTTTTGACTTGTATACACATTTTTAGAAAATCTGGACAGATAGGTATCTCTGTGATTTTCTCTTTTGGAGAAATTGTTCTGTTAAGAACCTCAGAGGAGAATTTAACATCCTCTGTGTCACAGTGAATTATCCATGATTTAGAATCAGTCTCTGAGTCGTCAGAGGATGAATCGTCCTCATATACAGAGGTTGAGTCATTTCTTTCGACAGAGGCTGGATTTTCTGAGCATGTATCGTACGAGTTTTCTTCCTCTATAGAAAAACTTTCATAGATGGCAGAGGTTTCAGATGAGATCTCTTCAGCGAGAATTTGATCTATAGAAGATGTACAGAGATTTTCTAAAACATTTGATTTCAAAACTTCCAAAATTTCTTTTTCAATTGATCTTTTAAGATTTTCTTCTGAAAAGATGGGTTTAAACTCAGGAGCTTTTGCAGATAATTTCTTTTTGACATCTATCATACAGACAAAAGCGACCTGTGTTTTCAGATATTTCTTTGGTTTGATTCCTCTGTTGACAGAGGTTGAAGATGATGAATCTGTGTTTTCAAACCACACATTGATCATCTTCGTATGTTTTCTTAAGTGAGGTTCTTCAGAGATTTTAACCCTCTTATTTACAGAGAGTAAGTTTGGAAAAATTGGTTTATTTGTTTTTCCTACCACAAACAGAGAAGACAGAGGTTTAAGTCTTTTTCCTTCAATACCTAGAGTAATATCATCGTACCCTATACCTCGTCTTCCTATTTGTGAGTTTACTTTCTCATACACCTTCTGTGCATCTTTATAGTTTTTAAGTAAAACCTCTCTTCTGAGTAGATCTTGCCAAAGTACCTCTCTCTCTTTTTGAAAGTATTATTTGAGAGCTCTTATGTCAGTTGTTTCACTCCTAGAAACTGAAATCTCTTTAGTTTTGACTTTTAAAGCAGAGGTTAATTCAGAAATTTGCCTTTTTAAAGGATCTACATTTTTGCTCCAATATTTTTCTACTCTTTCCTTTTCTTCAAAAATTTTGGCTTTTTCTTGAGTGAGAAGCCTTACTTTTCTCTCATTAAAGGTGAGTCTTTTCTGAATACTTTCATTTATCTCTTTGAGTTCAATCAATTCAATGTTAAGTCTAACTGAATCATTTTCTACATATTTAATACAAGAGGTAGAGTTTGAAATGGATACCTCATTGTCAGTGCCCGAGTCGACTTCTGCCATGCCACAGAACAGGGCATTGGTGGTGAATTCATCATCAGATGTAGAGTCTGACTCGAAGTCCTCTTTATTTGCTTCCGAATGCCCTTTGTTCGCCATTAGGGATTTTTGTGCATAATATTCAGCCTTCTTTTTGTAAAAAGCTGAGTCCTTCTGTGGGCGATTTTGTCTACTTCTTCAATCTTTTGCGAAATGGCCTGGCTTGCCGTAGTTGAAGCAACCTTGGGAGGTGTTTCCAGTTCGATCGTCGGACTTCTGTTGGTCTCCACCTTTCTCTGTTCGGCATTCGTTTGCATAATGACCAGGCTTACCACATTTGTAGCATTCTTGTGTGTGGCCTACCTTGTCATCTGACCTCTGTCGGTCATTTCCTCTATAGTTTATGTCGCTCGACCTCTGTCGGTCACTTCTGTAGTCTGACCTCTGTCGGTCACTTGATTCTTCTCTTCTTTCATCATCTCTTCTATCTCTCTGGTTGTCTCTGCTATATCTGTCATTTCCAAAATTTCTTTGGTTACCTCTGAACTCTCTTGTCAATAGAGCCAATGATTTAGCTAATGACGCAAGAGTTATTTCTTCATCTATCAGCTCGTCTTCTTCGCTATCAACCATCACTATCTTCTTCTTCTCCTTCTTCTTATCCTCTGTTGCTCTCTCATTTCTTGGTCTCTCTGTAGCCTCTGTTGATTTACTAACCAATGCGTATGGTGCAATGGCTATTGTTTTAGCATGTGCTATTTGAGGCTCTTGTGCAGCTAGTGTTCCATAGAGATCAGAGAGTGTCCATGAGTCTAGATCTTGGTTTGTTTGTAAAGACATAGACAGTTGAAGCCACTCATCATTCAGACTCTTTAGAAACATAACGTTATTTTCTTCCGAGGTTCTGTGAATGCCAGACTTTCTACATTTGTTTATGAGAGAGTTGAACCTGTCGTACGTTGTTTGCAGAGATTCTGTTGCAGAGGCTCTGAATGCATGATATTCATTTATGTACTGTGCCCTTCGGTTCTTCTGTGTTTTAGCACCCCCTTCCAACTGTCTTTCTAATTCTTTCCAAAGATCGTGCGCAGTTTCACATGCATCTAAGGATTGAAAAAGCTCGTTGGGGATAGCCATTATCAGGATTCTTTTTGTTTTCTGTGCAACTTCATCTTCTGCCTTATCTTCATTTGACCATTCTTCTTTTGGTTTTGGTTTTTGATGTTCAGGGATTTCTGGAGATTCAGCAGTAGCTGGTACTCGTGGTACTGCTATCATGGGAACAGGAGGAAGGTTGTAAAGATATTGTACTAGATTTTTTTCAGTACCCTCAAAGAAATGAACCATTCTTATCTTCCATTGAGGATACTCATCTCGTAGGAGAGTAGGAGGCTTGGTGAGTGAACCAGCAGTAAAGAAGTTATTTGTATTTGTCATTTTTAAGGTTCTGAAAAGATAGTATGATTTAAAGAGTATGAGTCTGAAGATCTGGAAAGTTTTCTGGGTTTGAACAGTTCCCAGAGTACACTTTAATGGAGTTTTAACCTAGAGATGAGGAATAGGAAAAAAATGATTTCTATCACTAATCTTGAAAAAACGAGGATCACTTGATATTGATAATCAAGCTTTGCTCTGATACCAATTGTTGGTTCCCGGTTTTGTTTAAACAAGATTATCAGATCTATTAGTTCAAGTTTAAGTTTGATGCGGAAGCGTATTTGAAGAACTAACAGTTATGTTTGATAGATTTAGAACATAATATAAATAAACAGTGAACAGGAAATAATATCTCAAAGTTTACTGAATATATATATTAAGAATAGATTCAAGAACAGTGAGTAAGCAAAGCTTTTTAAAACAGATATGACTCTCAAAGTGTTTAAAGCTTGTGATGTTTTTCTCTCTTGAATTCTTGTTTCGATTTTTCGATTGATCGATCGATTGATAGATGGATAGGAAGAACTCAACATGAGTCTTCCTTATATACTACTCTAAGGGGACCATAAAGCATATGCTACTATTCACAAAGGACGGTATGAATAGTTGGACGGATGGCATGAACAGTTGGACGTGCTGTATTGCATTTAATGCTGCAGACGTCTATTATGTACTAAGCCCTATTGAATCCAACCAGAGTTTGACACGTTGCAGTTGGACAGGGCATGCTACCATGCAAGTTGATGAACAGGTCCTGTAACAGTAGCAAGATATTATAAATATCTTTCAAGTCTTTGTCGAAGACCGTAGAGGCTCTGTGAAGTGCAACATAGGTTCTGCGGTTTGGTCCTTAGAAGAGCAGTCTTCACCGGATTCCGAGTCTTTGGTCTTCATTGCGCGTATGACAGAGCTTCTGCAGGGCGCCTCTTTAGCTTCTGTAGCTTCTTGACCTTGATCTCTCGGTAAGTTCGGCAGAGCCTCTGTAAGAGGCTTTTTTCACTTAGCCTATTTTTCACTACTTCTAAATACTTCTATGATTAGGAATATTGAAGCTAACAGGTCCAAGGAAACGAGGACTCGGCTTCCCACGTTTCCCAAACCTAATGATTCCCTTCCATGGAGAAACCTTTAACATTACGTGGTCACCCACTTGGAACTCAAACGGTCGCCTTTTCTTATCAGTATAACTTTTTTTACGATCTTGTGCCGCCTTCAAACGCTCCCGGATATCTCTTACCTTATTCGCCGTTTCTTGCACGATCTCCGGTTCGGCAAACTGTTTCTCACCCGTTTCGAGCCAACAAACGGGTGTTCTACATTTCCGTCCATACAAAGCCTCAAATGGTGCCACACCAAGACTCGAATGGTAATTGTTATTGTAAGCAAATCCACCAATGGGAGGTGAGAGACCCAATTTCCCCCAAAGTCGATAACACAAGACCTCAACGTGTCTTCCAAGGTCTGGATGGTTCGTTCGCTTTGCCCGTCCGTCTGAGGATAGTAAGCCGTACTCAACTTTACCTTCATTCCCAATTCCCTTTGAAAGGAGCTCCAAAAGTGAGAGGTAAAGAGACTATCGCGATCAGATACAATAGATAATGGCACACCATGCCTACAGACCACTTCGTTGATATACAACCTTGCCAATTTGTCCAATGGTGACGTTTCCCTCATAGCCAAAAAGTGAGCGCTCTTGGTCATCCGATCCACTATTACCAAAATGGTGTCACGACCTTTCAAAGTCCTCTGTAGTTTCGTCACATACTCCATTGTGATGTGATCCCACTTCCATTTCGTTATTTCAAGTGATTGGAAACTACCATAGGGTCGTTGGTGCTCGACTTTCACTAGCGAGCACGTAATGCATTTCTCTACACCACTGGCCACATCAAGCTTCATAATCGGCCACCAATATTTCAACTTCAGATCTATATACATTTTGGTGCTCCCGAGATGTATAGAGTACTTTGACTTGTGGGCCTCTTCCATGAGCAACTCTCGGCACCCTCCGATCTTAGCCACCTAAATCCGCCATTGGAAGAATTTCAATCCTCTATTATCTTTCGTCAATAGAAGATGATGCTTCACCATAGATTCATCCTTGAGGTTCGCTTCGAGTAGAGCTTCGGCTTGGGTGGTCTTGATCATGTCCATCAAGATCGAGATAATTTCAATCCTTGCCAAGGATATTTGCACCTTCCCAATATACTCCTTCCGACTCAAAGGGACCGCTACCACATTCACCTTACCCGTATGGTATAGTAGTTCACAATCATAGTCTTTCACCAACTCTAGCCATCTTCTTTGACGCATATTCAACTCCTTTTGGTCAAAAACGTATTTCAAACTCTTATGGTCGGTGTAAAGTGTGTACTTTGTCCCGTACAAGTAGTGTCACCAAAACTTCAAGGCAAACACGACTGCCGCCAACTCGAGATCATGAGTTGGGTAATTCCTTTCATGTTCTTTTAGTTGCCTTTTGATAAAGAGAAGTTGAGTAGTTATATAAAGATGGAGAAATACTCACCACATAAGGGTTTGTAAAGAGAAAACCCCAAGAAATGGAGGAAACCCTAGTTTTAACAAAAAAAATCAAGCAATTAGATTCTATGGTTCGTACAAACCATATCCCAAATAAGGAGATTAGAGGTTAAAACAACTTACTTAAGGGTTTATACAGAAAAACCTAGAATTTAGGAACCCTAGCTTTTCTTATAGATGACTTGAAACTTTAGCTTGCAAAACTTGAAGATCCACTTGCAAGTATGAAAATCAAGGAGCTAGAACCCTAGATGATCTCCATTAATTGTATCTAGAGTTATGATTGAGAAGTAAATGAGGAGAGTGGAGGATTGAGTGGGAATCGCCAAAAGGGAGGGAGAGAAGTCGCACAAAAGTTAGGATAATAAATATGATTGCTTTACTCCCAAAAAGGTTGGTTCCCGTTGATTAATTAAGCCAAACAGTCCACCAGCGATTGTGACACTCGCGAGAGTGCCCCGAGCACTTTCGCCGGGCACTCTCGCCCATATTGTACCGCGAGCGATCGAAGGCCGCAGCTGCATCTCGGCAAGAATGACACTCGCGAGAGTGACCAGGCATACTCGCCATGGAACTCTCGCCATCTTTGTACCGAAAGTGGCTTTTAAGTTGCTGTTGACCCACACGAAATGGAGACATATGGCTTCATTTGTTACGTGCAATTGCTTTATCCCAAGCCTTCCAACTTAGCGTCTTTACAAATGATCTCATGTACATATTTGTCGCGTGGAAACGACTTACTCTACATGCATGCACGTATGTATGCACACGAAACTCACAACGAGAAGAAATCGAGGGAGATACCAAGAATCTAAATTAAACCATTAATTTATAAAAAAACTTACCCGAAATTTGGAGTGTTACAATCCTCCCCTCCTTAAAGAATATTTCTTCCTTGAAATCTAGCACTACTCGAAGAGACGATGGTACCGCCTCCTCATATCCTCTTCCGATTCCCCATGACGTTCGCCCCTCGGTGGTGTTTCCATCGTACATTCACCATCACCACCTCTTTGTGGCGAAGCTTCTTCGTTTCTCTTTCCAAAATAGACTCCGGTTCCGCCATACATCGGTTGTTGTCGACATTGATTTCAGACAACGGGATGACATCCTTCTCTTCCGCTAAGCATTTCCGTAGGTAGCATACATGGAAGGTGGGATGAATCCCACTCATCTCGGGTGGTAGATCTAGCTTGTAGGCTTGAAGTCCCGCACGTTCAATAATTGGAAAAGGTCCAAGGAAACGAGGACTCAGCTTCCCACGTTTCCCAAACCTAATGATTCCCTTCCATGGCGAAACCTTTAACATTACGTGGTCACCCACTTGGAACTCAAACGGTCGCCTTTTCTTATCAGCATAACTTTTTTGACGATCTTGTGCCGCCTTCAAACGCCCCCGAATATCTCTTACCTTATTCGCCGTTTCTTGCACGATCTCCGATTCGGGAAACTGTTTCTCACCCGTTTCGAGCCAACAAACGGGAGTTCTACATTTCCGTCCATACAAAGCCTCAAATGGTGCCACACCAAGACTCGAATGGTAATTGTTATTGTAAGCAATTCCACCAATGGGAGGTGAGAGACCCAATTTCCCCCAACGTCGATAACACAAGACCTCAACGTGTCTTCCAAGATTTGGATGGTCCGTTCGCTTTGCCCGTCCGTCTGAGGATAGTAAGCCGTACTCAACTTTACCTTTGTTCCCAGTTCCCTTTGAAAGGCGCTCCAAAAGTGAGAGGTAAAGAGACTATCGCGATCAGATACAATAGATAATGGCACCCCATGCCTACAGACCACTTCGTTGATATACAACCTTGCCAATTTGTCCAATGGTGACGTTTCCCTCATAGCCAAAAAGTGAGCGCTCTTGGTCATCCGATCAACTATTACCGAAATGGTGTCACAACCTTTCAAAGTCCTCTGTAGTTTCGTCACAAAGTCCATTGTGATGTGATCCCACTTCCATTTCGGTATTTTAAGTGATTGCAAACTACCATAGGGTCGTTGGTGCTCGACTTTCACTAGCGAACACGTAATGTATTTCTCTACACAACTGGCCACATCAAGCTTCATAACCGGCCACCAATATTTCAACTTCAGATCTATATACATTTTGGTGCTCCCGGGATGTATAGAGTACTTTGACTTGTGGGCCTCTTCCATGAGCAACTCTCGGCACCCTCCGATCTTAGCCACCTAAATCCGCCATTGGAAGAATTTCAATCCTCTATTATCTTTCGTCAATAGAAGATGACGCTTCACCATAGATTCATCCTTGAGGTTCGCTTCGAGTAGAGCTTCGGCTTGGGTGGTCTTGATCATGTCCATCAAGATAGAGATAATATCAATCCTTGCCAAGGATGTTTGCACCTTCCCAATATACTCCTTCCGACTCAAAGGGACCGCTACCACATTCGCCTTACCCGTATGGTATAGTAGTTTACAATCGTAGTCTTTTTCCAACTCTAGATGTAAGTTTCAGGATACATTCTTACAATCAAATATGAACAATTAAGATCGTATTAACAACAACTGGTCATATGATCTATTAACAATCTGTGAATTACAAGATATTACAATGAATTTCTCTCTCAATAGATCTAACAATTTATGCGTAAAGAGTTATCCAAAAGGTTAGCCAAAGATACAGTTAGCTACAGTTGCTAACTCCTATATATACTGTAGATAATAGCTAAAGCTACAGTACATATGAGAAACAGACTAATAGAACAATTACACGTGTCCTAATTAGTAACTGAATATAACAGATAATATCCCAAGATATGAATTCTGAACATACTTCTGAATAAGCGCTTCAGAACATTTGTCTTCATAGTCAGAAGTTCTGAGTCTCCTACTCAGAACTCTGAACCTTCTAGTCAGAATCCAACACTTAGAATCTTTTTGAGATTTCTCACTCAGAACTTCTGAGTCTTCTACTCAGAACTTCTGAGTCTTCTGAGTCTTCTTTAGTCTTCTTACTCAGAACTCAACACTTGTGTTTTTGACAAAACTCTAGACCTAACAATCTCCCCCTTTTTGTCAAACACACTTGTACTTTTCACCATCAAATTCTTAGAGCAGGAACAATCTTCAGAAGGAGCTCTTCTGAATGTTTTGACAACTTTTGCTCAGAATTCTGAATAATCTGAGTTAACAACTTCTGGTCAGTCTTTAATCAGCAGCAGCAACGATTTCCAAATTGATTTCTGTTATATATTTGCTTTTTCTTTGCTCCCTCTTGAAATGACAATTCTCATCTTCATTTCAGCTTTCATAAGATTTCTTTATAAGAAACAACCGATCAGTTTTCTTTTCCTCTTCTTCTTCTTAAAATAACATTTCTCTCTTTTGTTATTTCTGTACAAAAACCATATCAATCTTCAAAATCTTTAGCTTTTCTCCCCCTAATGTTTTGGAAAGCAAAATCATCTTCAAAATCTTTAGCTTTTCTCCCCCTTGATTTTCAAAACTTTAGCGATGCTTTTTCTTCGAATGAAGTCTATGCTTTTTCTCCTCCTTAATGAATAACCTTGCTCCCCCTCAAAATAAGAATTCTGGAGCAGTTTGTTTTCTCCCCCTGAAAGTATGCATATATTTCATTAAAATTATTCATTTCAAATATAGTGCTTTAATGAAAACATTTATACAAGGAGAATAAGATTTACTGAACTACACTTAATAACTACTAACATTTGATCATTTGAAAACTTTACAAAAGAAATCCAACTTAATGAAATTTATCAGATTTTCAATCAAATGAAATCAAATGCATGTGTTTGGATTCAAATACAAGTCATCATTGCATATCGAGTTAAAAATGTTCAGTTTCAATCCCTTTATTAAATCTATTTGGTGTGCTTAGCATGCGAAATATGATTAGCTTCAAGCATATGCAATTCTAAAAACATATACGAATACTTTGCTCTACTCACACTATTTGTCCAAAATCAGGATTTTCACAAATTTACAGGTTTATTGCGACTTTGAATTTTCCCAAAGTTTCAAGAGATGTGTGCTCATTGGCATCTTTTAATTTTGTGCTCATTGACATCTTTTAATTTTGTGCTCATTGACATCTTTTAATTTTGTGCACATTGGCATCTTTTAATCAAAAAGTTTAGTAAGAATAAGATACATCGTTAAACATGACTTTCTATCTGGTTCTATAGCAGGATTTGGGTCAGCATATCCCAGACCAGTTGGTCTTAGGTGCTAGGTGACAAGCACCCCTTGGAACTTAATTTCCCAAACCATAAAGGCCACATCGATATATCTTAAACCCATTTGTACCAGTAGAACATGGTTTTCTATCTGATTCTATTGCAGGATTTGGGTCAGCCGATCCTAGACCAGTTGATCTTAGGGACTAGGTGTCGAGCACCCCTTAGGACTTACTCTCCCAAACCAGAAAGGCCACAGGTACAAATTTCAAACTAAATGATTTTGTATATATATATTGCATCTCAATCACTTGGTTCTAAAACGTAGTACTTCCCCCATATTTTCGTTTCCATCCAACATTCTGACAAATTATGCTTTTTGAGCATTATATTCTATATAAGTCTAAATTTCATAACATTGAGCATTCAGCATAATTTCATTCATGATTTGCTAACCTTTCGATTTATTTCAGAAGTGAAAGTTGAAACAAATATAGCTCTGATACCACATGTTAGGATCCAAGCGCTTACCACTACGCCAAAAGCAATTGCTGGTGGAGAAGGCGCAACTTATTTCCATATAGCGTAGCAGCCAGCGCCACGTTTCGATTTAGGGAGATGCTGGTCAATGACCCAACAATCCCCCCCCCCCCCCCCCCAGCATCTGCCAGCACTCTTGGCTGCACAACATGCCTTTGGCATTATAATGCACTCCATGGGATTCGAACCCGTGACCTGCTCTGATACCAATTGTAAGTTTCAGGATACATTCTTACAATCAAATATGAACAATTAAGATCGTATTAACAACAACTGGTCATATGATCTATTAACAATCTGTGAATTACAAGATATTACAATGAATTTCTCTCTCAATAGATCTAACAATTTATGCGTAAAGAGTTATCCAAAAGGTTAGCCAAAGATACAGTTAGCTACAGTTGCTAACTCCTATATATACTGTAGATAATAGCTAAAGCTACAGTACATATGAGAAACAGACTAATAGAACAATTACACGTGTCCTAATTAGTAACTGAATATAACAGATAATATCCCAAGATATGAATTCTGAACATACTTCTGAATAAGCGCTTCAGAACATTTGTCTTCATAGTCAGAAGTTCTGAGTCTCCTACTCAGAACTCTGAACCTTCTAGTCAGAATCCAACACTTAGAATCTTTTTGAGATTTCTCACTCAGAACTTCTGAGTCTTCTACTCAGAACTTCTGAGTCTTCTGAGTCTTCTTTAGTCTTCTTACTCAGAACTCAACACTTGTGTTTTTGACAAAACTCTAGACCTAACACTAGCCATCTTCTTTGACGCATATTCAACTCCTTTTGGTCAAAAACGTTTTTCAAACTCTTATGGTCGGTGTAAAGTGTGCACTTTGTCCCGTACAAGTAGTGTCACCAAAACTTCAAGGTAAACACGACTGCCGCCAACTCTAGATCATGGTTGGGTAATTCCTTTCATGTTCTTTTAGTTGCCTTTTGTTGGTTCCCGTTTTGCTTTAAACAAGATTATCGGATCTATTAGTTCAAGTTAATGTTTGATGCGGAAGCGTATTTGAAGAACTAACAGATAAGTTTGATAGATTTAGACCAAAATATAAATAAACAATGAACAGTAAATAATATTTCAAAGTTTACTGAATATATATTAAGAACAGATTTAAGAACAATGAGTAAGAAAAGCTTCAAAATAGATATGACTCTTAAGGTGAATAAGCTTTTTGTGTTCTTATGATGGTCGATTTATGAGATTGATTGATGATTAAGGAATAACTCAACATGAGTCTTCCTTATATACTACTCTAAAGGGGACCATAAAGCATATGCTACTATTCAGACGGTACTGATGAATAGTTGAACGGATGTCGTGAACAGTTGCAAGAACGGCATGAACAGTAAGACGTGTTGTATTGCATTTAATGCAGCAGACGTCTATTATGTACTAAGCCCCACTGAGTCCAATCAGAGTTTGACAGGTCGACGTTGGACAGGGCATGCTACCATGCAAGTTGATGAACGGGTCCTATAACAGTAGCAAGATATTATAAATATCTTTGAAGTCTTTCAGTGAGGACCACAGAGGCTCTGTAATGAGTTACAGAGGTTCTGCGGTCTGGTCCTCTGTGGAGCAGTCTTCACCGGATTCTCGAGATATTGGTCTTCTTTGTGCGTATGACAGAGCTTCTGTAGCGCGCCTCTTTAGCTTCCGTAGATTCTTGATCTTGAGCCCTCGGTAAGTCCGGCAGAGCCTCTGTAAGAGGCTTTCTTCACTTAGCCTATTTTCACTACTTCTAAATACTTCTATGATTAGGAAGATTGAAGCTAACAATCTCCCCCTAAGTAGTGAAAAATAAAAAATTTGAACTTGAGTTAAGTTAGGCTAAGTTAGATAAGACAGAGGTTAAACAATACCTCGAAGGTTCTTTCATTTAGAAATATGCCAGAGGCATTTTACATTTGAGTACAATGAAAGATAAACTTTGACTTGGTTTGCAGAGATTTGAGGTTTGAGAATCAGATTTTGGCATCTTTGAAATCGTTGTAGCTTCTGTTGTCTCTTCCGACTCTTCTGATCTCTTTGTAGAAACTGATGCAGAGTTCTCTTAGGTGGATTGTGGCATCAATCTCTCTGATGAAAGTATCTGCAACATCTCTATCCATTTTCTCTGTACCTCTGTATTTTACAAGGCTTGTTCTGAATTTGTTCAGAGTACTAGTTGCGTACTTCTGATAGTCAATGCACACAAACAGTTTAACTTCGCCTTGTGGGTTTTGAAATACTAACCCAAGCCGTGGTTCTGTGATGATTGAGTTAGGTACGGCGTCCGGTGGGCAGCGATCCTCTGGTGGTCGTAAATCCAGATGTTTGAGACCAAGATCCTTTCCCAGCTAGAAATCTATCATGCTGTAGAGCAGAAGCTTTTCCCTTATCGCTTTTCTCAACACTTGATAGGCTCTGGTGTTTGCCTCTGTGTTGTAGTTGTCCTTTGTCCATTGCAGAAGATCAGGTAGATCATAAGGATTGATATTTCTTAGGTCAGCATCAGCGAAGGTGGTTTCTGAATTGTCTTCTCTTCTGACTTTGTAAAGATTGTACCTGACCCTCGGATAGGTTCTTGTAAAGGAGAATTTGCAGAAGATTACCTTTTTGACCTTTGAGATTGAGAAGACATCTGCTTTGGTTCTTGGCTTTGTTCTTGTGAAGATGTTCTCAAATTCTTCTCTGATCCTTGGATCTGTCACATGATCTGTAGGATGATTGGTCTGAAAGGATTGTTTATAGAGATATGTGTATACCACTTCTTCCATCTCTTCATGTGTTGGACCAGGTTGTGGTACTTGTCTTCTGAGACTCTCCATCTTTTGAACAACTTCTGCAGCTCTACCAGTTAGAAGAATGTCTTACAGAAGCTTCAATCCATATGCCCAGTCAACTTCTTCAGGCTTTGGAGTTTGAAAGGTATCAAACGCGCTTTTCATTAATTTTTCTGTAGGCTTGGGCAATGACTTATTTTTCTTGGGCTCTTCTGTCAGTATTGCTTTGCCCTTATCTTTGGCTTTTGGAGGTGCAGAACCTGTTTCTTCTGTAGGTTTGGAGGTTGGTGCTTCTGTTGGTTTGATGGGGGTTGCCTCTGTAGGTTTTGACACTTGTTTTTGAGAGGAATTTTGTGGCGTTGGTTCTGTTGGCTTTCTTTGCTCTGTAACCTCTGTAGGATGTTCTTTGGTGACTTCTTCTGTAAGCTCGGTTTCTGTGGATTGAGGTATGTCGAATCTTCTTGCCATTTTGAACGCTAGTGTGAACCTGTGCCTTTCTTCTTCTCTCTGTGACATTCGATCAGTCATTGTATTGTGCATCTTTTTCAGAATGTCAGAAGCAGAGGTTGCAGAGGTCGTTGCTCTTATTGGTTTGGTGGCAATCGACTTTCTTCTTGGTATGGTTGGGGGTTTTTCTGTTGATTTTGTTGAAGGACTTTCTTCCAAAATGATTACCACAGGGGTGGTTGTTGCCTCTGTGGGTTGCTGATCAGCTTCTGGAATATTTGTTTCTTCAGGACTTGATTCCACAGAGATGGGTGTTGTCTATGTGGGCTATTGAGTTTGTTGTTGATCTCGGGTTTGTTCTGGAGGAACTTGACTGATTGGTTCTGCTGCGATTGGTGGAGTTTGTATTCCTCTGTTCGTAGCTTTCTCCCTTGTATTCTCCCCCTCAGGATTATCTGATGGACCAGGATGGTCATCATCAGAATCATCCTGACTCTTATTAGAACTACCCTCTGCTCTGCAAGAAGCTTTGGTTTTCTTCGGTAATTTTGCTCCTGCTGCTATCAACTTTGCACAGACGTCATCACAGAGGCCAAGTAGAGTCGCAAGCTCTGCCTCTGTTTTAAAACGCATTCCTCCAACACTTTTTCTGAAATCCTTGACAAAGTTGGCATTTGCTGTTGTGAAGGAGACAATGAATTCTGTGACCTGGTTTATGACGTTCTGTCCTAGCTCTGTTAGTTGTGCTCTGGTCATGTAGTCTTTTGGCTGCATCATTGTCGTGTTGCGCATTGCCTCTGCGTGTACTTGTTTTAGGGCATTCTGTAGATCTGCAGGAGTAATGCCCTCTGTTCTGTTGGATTGCGTTTTCATTTGTTCAAGGAAGTTTTTGACAGAGTCCTTGAACGCAAAAGTTGCATTTGTTCCGATTTCTTGAGCGACAGAGGTGGCTGTAGCTTTGGCAGTAGTTTCGGCAGAAGACTTCATCGCTGAGATTGCAGATTTTACCTCTGTGGACAGATTGTCCATTTTGGTGTTTAGTTTCAGGATAGCCGTCGATGTTGTCTTTGTAAAAGATTTGAAAGAGCTTTGCAACTCTTTCATTGTTTGGTTCACAGAGGTGACAAGGGTTTGGAACTCATCCCTTGATACTTGTGTTCCTTGTGTAACCTCTGGAGTAACACATTCGTCTCCAGAGTGAGTCCCTGTCCTTGGGACACCTTCGTTCACCCTTGTTTGTACGATGGGGGTGGAAGGATTTCCATCTGATCCTTGAGAAGAAGCATTTAGTGCTTCAGACTCTACAGAAGTTCTGTGAATGACATTGTCTAGATCCACTTCAGAGGTGGGTACTAGATTATCCTTCTGTTGACTCGGAGACTTGTCTAGAGTCTCTTCGTCGTTGTGCTCACTACTTCTCTCTGAAAGAGGTGTTGGCCCTAGTGTGTGTGTGGCAGAGGAAACGAATTCCTCTGTAGGGTGTTCTGTTGTGATCTGGGGCGATGGATCACGAACTTTAGGTGAGTCTCTCTGAGGAGACTCCCTAGGAATGGATTCCCTGGTTTCTGTGGGCGCAGAAGTCGAAAGAGTGACTTCTGGCTGGTTGGGTTGGGTTTGGATCGAGCTGTGCTGCTCTATTTCAATAACTTCTTCTGCAACTAGACCTGCAGAGTTAGATATGTGTGTTGCACTGGGAGTTGGTTGCGGTTGTGTGCCTCTATTAATCCAGGCATCTTTTCTTGTTTCTTCCTCTGTTAAGCACCCAAGCACTACATCACCGTCTATTATTTCAGCCTCTGTAGCTATCCTACGGCTTGGTGATTCTTCCCTTGCTTCTGTTGAGGTTCCTTGCTCTGTGCAAAAGAAGTCGTACATTTGATGAGAGCTTTATAATCTCATGACATGTGGATGATAGAAACCTTTTCGTATCCAGACAGCTTCTTCTTCATCTGAATCTACCTCTGAGACCTCTATCCTTGTCTCAGAAGCCTCTGTTACTTCACCTCTATTCCACTCAGTTTCTGTTAGTTCTTTTTCTTCTGAAGCTGGGTTTGGACTTCTTCTGTGGACGTCCAATCCCTGAATGAAAGGGTTCTGTAAAATAACAGGTGTGTTAGCTGGTTGATCTTTGGGTGCTGTGTCATCTTCTTGCAGATGTGTGTCAATGCCAGAGATGGAGAAATATTGTTCTTCTGGGGAGTGGTGGTCGAGAGGTTGTGCCGTCCACCCTACTGTATTTAAGGTATTGGCAATGTCAGGGTTCTGTAGGAAGTCGTTCAGATCTCCTTGGTGAGCAAATCTATCTGGAGATTGATAGGGTGATTGATATTCCTCTGTTGCCATTCCTTCTTCTGCATCTTCTTCTGCAGTTCTTTCTTCTGCGGTTTCTTCTACTTCGGGTTCCTCTTCTGCAATGGTAACCAATTTATCAAGTGATTTACCATGCTTCTTTTTGGTTTTCCTCCTCTTGGGTTTTGGTGCCCCTTCCTCTGTAATTTTCGATTTTCTTTTCTTCTTCTATTTTGGAGAAGAGGGAGGAGCGGAGGAGCCAATTTCCGTGGCATGGGGAGGTGAGGGTTGATCTTCTGCAGCGCTTGTGGAGGTTCCTTCTGCAGTTTTTCTCTTCTTTGCTTTTGGAGTAGATGCAGAGGTTTTTGAAGAAGATTTCTTTCCCAGAAGATCTGCACGTTTGGCTATGAAGCTAAGTTGAATAGCTATGTGTTTTGCTAATTTTTGATCCTTTTCTTCTTGAGTCGAAAGAGGTTCTGCTGTTATTGTTCCTAGGGGGACACCTAAACGCGGGGGTGTCATAGGACTCGGTTTAGGAGTTCTATGATCGCGTATATACTCTTTCTTAAGGGTTTTATTCGAGGCATACTTCAGAAGTTTCCTTGACAAAGGTCTGCAGTGTGTGTAGCCATCTACATGATCAGTGGGGACATTTTTGCTCATTGGAAACTGTTTGGGAATTGGCCCTTCCATTGGCCATTTCTGTATCACCAACAGAGGTTCGAATAATACTCCCAATATTCTTTGGAATTGCAGAGGTGGTAGAAAGTTGGGATCGTTCTCTTTGACCCGTTTGGTGTTGTTCTTTCTGTCGATGGTGTTGATGATCTCTTGCATCATTATCGTCGCGTAATCGAGTGGAAGATCATAGTACACCCCATACATGATGGTTAAGATCTGATGCGAGGTCTGGTCAATGCTGCCTATCTTCCCTGTCAGGCATCTGTTAAGAATAGAGAACAAGGTGTTCCACATAGGTGGTAATCTGCCTCTGTGGAAGTCATTTCTCTTCCGTAGTTGTGTGTTGTACCCAAGCATTTCTACGAATCGACAGAGCTCGTCGTCTGTTGGTTTCTCTGCATATTTCTTCAAACCAAGAAGACCCCTCGTGGGTAGGTTAAACTCAAGTGAGAATATTGTTCTGTTGAACTTGATTTCAAGATGTTCAGATTTGTCAGGTCTTGAAGTGTACCCTTTGATAATAGAGTCGTCTTTATCAAATCGGCAGCTCTGCCAAAACTGGTTCAAATATCTGACTGGTATTTTCTTTGGGGTTCTTGAGAGTAGAGGGAAGAGGATGTGATTTTCCATTATGTTCAGAAGAATGGCGTGGGCTTCGCCGAAAGCAGTGGATGAGGGGACCAAATAGCAGTTGTTGGATTTGATTGGTAGTACCTTTTCGAAGTGATCCTTGGCTATGAAGTTTTGCAGATGTGTTGTCGGAGCAAAGTCTGCTGAGTCGCCGGAATCTTCTAGTTCAATGTTCTGGGCAGGGTTGGGGTTTTCTGAATGTTCAGAATGAGCCGGTGAATGTTCTGGTGAGGTCGCCGGAGAGTGTGCAGGGGAGATAGCTTGAGAAGATGAAGCCATTTGATACTGAGAATGAGAAACTTGCAGGTTTTTTTTTTGCAGGGTTTCACCGGAGAAGAATGAGAGTTTGTAAAAGGTTTATGAGAGGGTAAGCTTGGTTTTTATAGGAGGGTAAAACGGTAGAATTCGAAAGAGTAGAATATATGGCAATGGATTAAAATTTGGAATCCGTACTCGAGTTAGAACGGCAGGTTCAACTTTCCACAGAAAACGTTCCATGTACGCCCAATGAAAATAGGACACGTAGGCCATGTCAGAAGATGACAGGACGACGTGCGCGGCCCATTAATGCTCGGCGCGTGGGGTTATTCTTAGCCATATGTAATTCACTCTCAGTAAAAGTAACCGTTATTACTCCAGAACTTCTGTACCTTACAGAAGCTATGTGAACTTGAAAATCTTTGTTGTTTATCCCTTTCATATATCTCATTGTTATCATGACTTCTGTGGGGTTCTTCTTTAACCAAAACATTTGTAAAGGCATTGGAGAGGATAAAATCGGATTTTTGTCAAGAAATTTGCTTCGCAGAGGTTTTGTGGCTCTGTTGGAACTTGCAGAAGTTATGTGAGGGCCAGCAGAAGCTCTATGAGGGAAAAAATCTCATAACATAAATTTTATTAAAATTTTTGATCATCCAATTTTTGATTTGGTTTAAGAGATGTTTTTCGGACATATTTGAAAGTTTGTGTCCGAGAAAACTGTTAAAAACAAACGGTTTGTTCGAGAAGGTCATGGTTTGTGTTTTCGGTTTCCGAGATAACATTCCAAAAGATCGACAGAGGGTTAATTTGTGATCACAGAGCATATTTCTTGCAGAACCTCTGTTGAGCTCAGCAGAAGCTCTATGACCTTAAATTTCTCTTAATTCGAATTTTGTGAAACTTTTTGAGCTTTTGACTTTTGAAATGTTATTCACAGTATATCTAGGACATATTTGACAATTCTTGTCCTAGAAAATTGTTTTCCAAAAACCTTTTGTGCGAGAGACATACCTTTTGGTTCTTCTTTTCTCGGTAGTGATGTCTGACTTCTGTCGATATGGAGTCATCGACATTTTTCTTTGGCTTTTCCTTGAAAGTTTGATCTCTTTAGATCATTTCAGGGTCCCCTTTTGCTCCCCCTTGATCTAATCACCTCTGTAGATCAAGTAATTTCCTTTTGCTCCCCCTTGACCTATGCTTGGATCAAAGAATGATAAGTTTTGCATAGAACAAAGGTCATGTTTTCCAGAGGTTCTGTAGGGGTCGTCAGAGGTTCTGAGTTGACTTACAGAAGCTCTGTGAATTTAAGAACTATTTAAGATTGAGAACTTACAAACATAAATGAATTAACTTAAAGCAAAAATAAAGGAAATTTGTACATATTTACAGAAGATAAAGCTATACTTACAGAGGATTGTCACACCATGTTTATCATTCCTAACTTACCCACCAAGAAATTGAACCTTTTCTCGTCTAGTGCTTTGGTGAATAAGTCAGCGAGTTGATATTCTGTTGGCACGAAATGCATTTCAATTGTACCGTATTCAACATGATGTTTCAAGAAATGGTACCTTATATCGATATGCTTGGTTTTCGAGTGTTGCACAGGATTGGCAGAGATAGCAATGGCACTTTTGGAATCACAGAAGATGGGTATTTTGAATAGGATGTGGCCGTAGTCTTTTAGTTGAGTTTTCATCCATAGAACCTGAGAACAACAGCTAGCAGCAGCAACGTATTCAGCTTCTGCAGTGGATGTTGAGACACAATTTTGCTTCTTGGAGGTCCAACTGACTAGTTTACCACCTAGGAATTGGCAACTCCCAGAGGTACTCTTTCTGTCGAGCATGCATCCTCCATAGTCTGAATCTGTATAAGCTTTAAGACTAAAACCAGAGTTTTGTGGATACCAGAGACATAGATTTTTGGTCCCCTTTAGGTATCTAAAGATTCTCTTCACCGCATCATAATGTGATTTCTTAGGATTAGCTTGATAACGTGCACAAAGACATATGACATGCATGATGTCAGGTCTGCTTGTTGTTAAGTATAACAGAGATCCAATCATGCCTCTGTAGAGAGTGCATTCTACAGAGATACCATTTGGATCTAAAAATAACTTATTTCCAGTGGCCATTGGAGTTTTCATTGCAGAGGTATCAGAGAGGCTATACTTGGAAAGAATGTCAGAGACATATTTGGCCTGATTTATAAAAATTCCCTCTGAAGTTTGTTTGACTTGAAGTCCAAGGAAGAAAGTTAATTCTCCCATCATACTCATTTCAAACTCACTCTGCATGAGTTTTTCAAAACTTTTACACTCTTCTGAATTAGTAGACCCAAAAATTATGTCATCCACATAGATTTGTACAAGCATTATCTCACCCTTTTTATGTTTATAGAATAAGGTAGTATCTGTTGTACCTCTGTTGTAGCCATTGACTAGAAGGAAGGTAGAAAGTCGTTCGTACCATGCTCTTGGAGCCTGTTTCAGTCCGTATAGAGCCTTTTCAAGGTAGTATACATGCCTTGGAAACTTTGAGCTTTCAAACCCTGGTGGCTGATTTACGTAAACCTCTTCTTGGATTTCACCGTTTAGAAAAGATGATTTTACGTCCATCTGATAGACTTTAAAACCTATGTGGGCTGCGAAGGCTAAGAATATTCTTATTGCTTCGAGTCGTGCGACAGGGGCAAAAGTCTCATCGTAGTCTATGCCTTCTTCTTGTCTTGTAAAGCCCGTATCCCGGTATGTAATTTATTAGTCTTATTTATTTTCTTTCAAGTTCGTATTATAGTGGTTCACGTTAACGGGGTTAGCCGAGTTGGGTCAATTCGTTAAGTACTGAAAATTGTGGCTAGTTGCGAGAGAAACGTAAGTTGAGGGGCTAGTTATGTCAAAGGGCCAAACACCCTTTTTGAGTTTCGGCCCATGCAGCATTTTGCCGAGACCCATTTTGTTCTTTTGGTATGTTGTGTCGTGAGGTGGTAGTAAAGAAAAGAAAACTTTAACCCAAAACCCTACTTGCAATGCTTCTTCTTCTTTTTTTCTCCTTGCGCCGTGAACAACCATCTCTCCTCCCCCATCCCGTTTGCTGCTGCCGCCGGCCAAACCCAAGACCACCACCACCAGCACGCCGCTGCTGCCACCACCCGCTGCCGGTGTGCAACGAGAGAGAGTGAAGCTGAGAGAGAGAGATCAGCGAGAGGGAGAGATCAGCAGAGAGAGAGAGACGATCGGAAGGGGTCGAGTTGTCGGCGTGGTCTCGTTGTCATCGCCAAGGTGCTGGGAAGTGACCGTAATTGTGAAGCTTGAATTGTGTTATTAAGCTGGGCGCGCATTCGAGGTGAGTTCTCTCACTGTGTAGTTAGGGGTTGTATGCATGTCATAATAGTTTGTATGTACTACTGTCTTTGTGGTGTGAACTAGTTGTTTGTGGTGTGTAATATTTGATTGGTTTGAATGCTTAGTATAAATGTATTACATTACAATTCGGTGGGACCGAGGAAGTGGAAAGAAACGTTGTGGGAACTCGGTGTGACGAGTGTGTTACATTACAATTCGGTGGGACCGAGGATGTGGAAAGAAACGTTGTGGGAACTCGGTGTGACGAGTGTGTTACCTTACAATTCGGTGGGACCGAGGGCTCGGTGGAACCGAGGTGTTGGATACATAATTACTTGTAGATGTTTACTCGTTTTATGTAACTGTGATGTTGTTGCTTATGTGCGGATAGGGGTGATGTGTATATAATTCCTATCTGCGCATGTGTTGGAATTCACTAAGCTTCGTGCTTACCCTTTCCCAATAAACTGTGGTTTCAGGTCCGAGTGGCTCCAAGGCGTGACAAGTACACACTGGCGCGCGAGGAGAGCTGGTTGTTTTATGGTTTTATTAATTAAACGTTTATTCCGCTGGTTTTTTTTTATTATAAAGATATTAATTATGAGTTTGCAAACGAAACGTTGGGATTCATTTAATGAGTTGTTATAAATGAATTGTATGTTTAAAAATTTAAATTTGCTTGTAATTTTTGGGACGTTACAACTTGGTATCAGAGCACGGCTTGAGTGAATCAAACGCATTTCGGTGTGTTTGATCTCAAGTTTGCGACTATAAAAATTTTCTTTAAAGTTTTTGGAAAATAAAAGAAAGGAAAACCCGTTTGAGAAACGGTGATCGACGGCGCAGTGTGTACAGTCAGCCGGAGCCAGGGGAAAAGGTACAGTACTTAGTGTTTTATTGCTTTCTAGATCATAGAGTATGCATGCTAGATTGCCTGTTGTGGACACTATGCTGTATGTTGAACTAATTGCTATTAGGAATTTAAGCTAATTATGATAGGTTACTAAGTGGATGCCCTCTAGGTTGTATGCAGTAAGAGATTTATAGCCTTAGAATATTCGATTTAGTTCTATTGCGCAGCTCTTGTTTGAGTCCAACCGTTCTAGGATAGAGTCTTGTATTCGACTGTCTATTTGTTTCGCACTGCATATAATCGGGTATTCGCGAGGTCACCCGTTATAATTAGTGGGGATTCGGTAGTAGCATGGGTAGTGGGATAAGAGGAAGTTCCTAGAGAGCTGGGAAGGGTGTTTATGTATGAGTACGTGTGCTAGATTGCTTTCTAGAACATAGGAGTATGTATGCTAAATTGCTTGGTGCTTGTTACACTGTATTGCATGTCTGCTGCTTGCTATTAGGATTTTGGCAGTAGCAAGGGTAGTGGTTTGGATGGAATTCCTAGGGAGCTAGGAAGAGTGTGTACATATGCCGGTGCGGGCATATGTGTATAGTTTCGGCGAGAAACTACTTGGACCCCTTGGGATGGAACTCGGAACGGGCGATGATAGGTGTGGATGGTTGTAGTAGAGCTCCTACTACCGGAGGCACATGATCAATGCTCGAGTCGGGGAAGTCACGAGGAATCCAAGGAGTTGAGCGTAAGTGTTGTTAGTATGAGTTATTATGTGCTAATAACGCGTTGTAATATCTACCCAGAATAGCCATCACAAGGAGGAACAACTATAGTAAACCTGCTAGTACAAGTGTGTACTTGATTTGCTTGAGGTGATGATCGTTGGGGTAGTGATGAAGGTTCTATACTAGTAGTCGTTGGGATAGAAGGACGTGTCTATTATCAATCACTTGGGGTGACGATAAGGATGTGGTTTGTTTTAAGTAGACCATTTCGGGTCAAAAATTGGCAATTGTGCTAGAATCATAGGCTTTTGAGCCGACTTTGATTTGAGGAAAACCCGCAAGATGATTTGATGTGATTTCCCAACTTGCCATAAGAGATTTAAATGTCCGGGTGACGATTGTGGATCGGGGAGTTTTGGAGGGATATGAGTCGAGACATCGAATGCCGACTGAGTCATGCACAGAGTTATTTTGAAAATAGGATTGCATTAACTAACCCTTGTGTTTCCAATCCTTATATGGATTGTGTTTTGAAACTTTGGGAAATGTCTAGCACACACACAAGATTTCGAATTATAATTTTGAAAATGCTTGAAACCGTTTTATCACGGGAATTGAAAACCTTGTAAAAGATTGTTTCATTTGATTATTTTCCAACGGTTCTTTCGGGTACGATAATATCCGTGTTGTGGCGGTTAAGATGTTGGGTAAGTGACTACGGCTTGAGACTCTAACATTGGAACTCCTCCACATGTGTTAGAGTTGAGACGGAAAGTTACATTCCACGATGTCTGTTTAAAGGCTATTTTAGTGATTTGTCTAAAATAAGTTTGGAATTCTTGTGTCGCTTAACTTTTCGTTCGAGAGTTTGTATTACTAAGTGTTTTATTGCAAATAGTTCAGTGTGTGGATTGATTCATGCGTGACATAAGTGATGCATGGAGGAATTTTGGTAACATTTCATAAGGAGTTGTTTTGTGCGCTTTTTAGTCAGCTAAAGGATTTTCTTTGACATTTCCATGAAAATGCGATTTATCGACTTAGGGGTATGCATACTAGGGTAACCTTTGTTCTCGACATTTTGATGAACGAGTCGTGCATGAAAATGTTTTTAGTTCCTTTTTGTCGAAATGAAAGACCATTTGATCCAAGGAGTGTTTTAATATTGTGAACATCATGCATACGATTACAATGTGTTATATTTTGGAAATATAAATGCGTAGATTTTTGACATTCGGTTAATTTAGAATTACCGATCATTTTTGGAAATTAAAAACTTTTGCTTTGGAGGAAACGAGTATTTTGAGCATTTTCGATAAATACATTTTTTAAACTATAATGTTTTGACGTTATATGTCCCAAGTACGAAACTTGAGGAAGTGTTACAAGCTTGCATGCCTGCCCCCAGTTTGAGATTTTATGAGGTTTTAGTCGATATTTCCAATTAATAGAAGCGGACTGGTTTCTGTCTTCAAGTTTGAAACTTATACGAGACAGTTGTGTTTTAACAAAAATATATTTGTAAATCGTGTCATCGTTTTGTGTGACTAGCTGACGCGCGAAAAATTTGTGGCGAACCCTGTGCCACGTCATTTTATGATTAAAAAGAAGAATTTTTGAATCAAATGTCGTGAAACTTATTTTGAATTATGTGCACACCTTTGTCGCACCCTGTTTAAGGTCAAGAGGGTACTTTAAGTGCACGTCGTGAGTCAATCCATACTGGAATCGAGGCGGTTCATTTTTAAAGAAATTATTTATTACGCTTTGCTTTTGTGTGAGTAAACTGAACTGCAATGGAACGATTTTCAACATGATTATCCTATGTGGGACGAGCGTGTCCAGCTTTGCGTAACTATCGATCAGGTAATAGTAGTTTTATTACATACGATCTTTTTGAGATGAAAATCCTGATGTTGAAAATATTTTGTAAATGATTTTGTAAACCATTTGGGGAAATGTGCTTTTAAGTGTCATGTGTCATTTCGAGAATTTTTAGGGTGTGAGTCCTTTTGGAAAACTCTTTTGGTTAACCCGTATTGAGTCTGGGACTAAGGTTGATTTCAGAGTATTGCTTGCTTAAACTTTGTTTAAACGTATTTTCCGACCTATGGGTCTAGCAAGCGTGGAGCATTTTGCTCGGTTTTGACTTGGAGTTAGTCATGGGCCAATTGCCCGGTTTTAATGGCTCGATGTGGAGTCTAGTTGATGAGTTGTTTTTGTCGCACCGTTTGGCATTCTTTGCACGTTGAGTGGTTACATGTTTGGGTGAGTGAGTCAATCCGGAATAGGCATGTTGTTGGTAGGCTGTTTGCTTTGGATCCTTAGACACGTCAGTCAGTCGTTGGTAATGGTCGGTTGGGTATCTCGGGGTGGCACCCCGGTATTCATGTGTTTTAACCTAGACTTTCCCGTAGGTACTAGGAGGATATAGTTGTGGGCACTTACCTGGGAGGTAGTTCCGGTGTGCTGGGTCTTGAGGCGTTACCTGGGAGGTAGACGTCAAGGTGTATCCTCGATACGGTGTGACTTGGCTTCGTAGAGCAAGTGTGGATGATAAGTAGACGGTGGAAGGTTGGGTATTCCACGCGTGTTGGTACTATAGGCCGAATGGTATCGATTAAGGGAATGATGCCCTTTGTATTAAAGAGAATAAATGCGTAGAACCTTTTGAGGTAAGTGGTATATTTAGGTGTCGACTTTTGGGCTTGAGGCCAAACACCTTTAGTATAATCGGAGAGTTGTAGCCGATTTTAAGATAATCATGGTGATGGTAGTAGTAACCCTGAAATGATCACTTGTGATGGATGGTTATGGTGGAATGACCTACGTGAGTGTTAGTTGTTTTGGTTGTGGGGGACATCTATTGGTGTTAGTGTCTAGGATAATACCACGTTTATGTTTGTTATTGTAATCGGTTGGACCGATGTTCGGCGGGTGGCCGATGTTTGTTATTGTAATCGATTGGACCGATGTTCGGCGGGTGGCCGATGTTTGTTATTGTAATCGGTCGGACCGATGTTCGGCGGGTGGCCGATGTTCGGCGGGTGGCCGATGTTTGGTATTGTAATCGGTTGGACCGATGTTCGACAGGGGGTCGATGTTTTGTTAATATAAGTTATTGAAAGCTTTGGAGTCTTTTGGAATTCGTGGAAGTTAATCGACAGTTAAGGGTAGGAATGATCGTAGTCGAGTATCCTGTAGGGTATACTGGTGAGCAGCTTTAGAATGGGTAGAGCTTGAAAGTGGATTGAGTTTGGGATATCATCAAATGCGAGAGAATTATTAAGAGCTGTTTGCGGACGTAGACTTCGGGGACGAAGTCTAATTCAAGTGGGGGAGAGTTGTAAAGCCCGTATCCCGGTATGTAATTTATTAGTCTTATTTATTTTCTTTCAAGTTCGTATTATAGTGGTTCACGTTAACGGGGTTAGCCGAGTTGGGTCAATTCGTTAAGTACTGAAAATTGTGGCTAGTTGCGAGAGAAACGTAAGTTGAGGGGCTAGTTATGTCAAAGGGCCAAACACCCTTTTTGAGTTTCGGCCCATGCAGCATTTTGCCGAGACCCATTTTGTTCTTTTGGTATGTTGTGTCGTGAGGTGGTAGTAAAGAAAAGAAAACTTTAACCCAAAACCCTACTTGCAATGCTTCTTCTTCTTTTTTTCTCCTTGCGCCGTGAACAACCATCTCTCCTCCCCCATACCGTTTGCTGCTGCCGCCGGCCAAACCCAAGACCACCACCAGCATGCCGCTGCTGCCACCACCCGCTGCCGGTGTGCAACGAGAGAGAGTGAAGCCGAGAGAGAGAGATCAGCGAGAGGGAGAGATCAGCAGAGAGAGAGAGACGATCGGAAGGGGTCGAGTTGTCGTCGTGGTCTCGTTGTCATCGCCAAGGTGCTGGGAAGTGACCGTAATTGTGAAGCTTGAATTGTGTTATTAAGCTGGGCGCGCATTCGAGGTGAGTTCTCTCACTGTGTAGTTAGGGGTTGTATGCATGTCATAATAGTTTGTATGTACTACTGTCTTTGTGGTGTGAACTAGTTGTTTGTGGTGTGTAATATTTGATTGGTTTGAATGCTTAGTATAAATGTATTACATTACAATTCGGTGGGACCGAGGAAGTGGAATGAAACGTTGTGGGAACTCGGTGTGACGAGTGTGTTACATTACAATTCGGTGGGACCGAGGATGTGGAAAGAAACGTTGTGGGAACTCGGTGTGACGAGTGTGTTACCTTACAATTCGGTGGGACCGAGGGCTCGGTGGAACCGATGTGTTGGATACATAATTACTTGTAGATGTTTACTCGTTTTATGTAACTGTGATGTTGTTGCTTATGTGCGGATAGGGGTGATGTGTATATAATTCCTATATGCGCATGTGTTGGAATTCACTAAGCTTCGTGCTTACCCTTTCCCAATAAACTGTGGTTTCAGGTCCGAGTGGCTCCAAGGCGTGACAAGTACACACTGGCGCGCGAGGAGAGCTGGTTGTTTTATGGTTTTATTAATTAAACGTTTATTCCGCTGGTTTTTTTATTATAAAGATATTAATTATGAGTTTGCAAACGAAACGTTGGGATTCATTTAATGAGTTGTTATAAATGAATTGTATGTTTAAAAATTTAAATTTGCTTGTAATTTTTGGGACGTTACATGTCTATATCCCTTTGCTACTAATCTTGCTTTGTTTCTGATGACCACTCCATCTTCATCCTTCTTGTTTCTGTAGACCCATTTAGTTCCAATGGCCTGTTTCCCTCGTGGCAGAGGTACTAAAGTCCATACTTTGTTACGCTCAAACTGCAGAAGTTCTTCTTGCATGGCGTCTACCCAATTTGGGTCATCTAGGGCTTCAGAAATCTTCTTTGGTTCTATCACACTGATAAAGTTAGTAAAAAAACAAAAATTAGCAGTGGCAGACCTGGTTTTTACTGAGTCAGAAGGTTCTCCGATTATTTGGCTTGGAGGATGGCTTTTTGTCCACTGAGTTGTGCGTGGAAGATGATCATCAATGTCCTCGAACCTTTCGTCAGCGGCTTCTTGTGTTTCTTCTTGTGTAGCCTCTGTCGATCTTCGTGTCTTGGTAGTTGATTCTACCGTTTGTGGTAATATTGGTATGAGTGGTGGTGGGGTTTGTTCCTCTGAGGACGTATAGTCTTGGTCCTCGATTTCCTCTGTAATTGGTTCTTCTGTGGATTGTGGAGTTTGTTTTTTAGCAACTTCTTTGGTAGTTTTTCTTGATGTTTCATCTTCTGCATGTTCTTTTTTGGCAATTGCTTCTGTAGTATTTATAGAAGAAGATGAAGCATTATTTGGACCTGTTAGAGTCATACCTGTAGGATTTTGTCCGACAGAGGATGGTTCTTCAGAAATTCTGATGGTTCCAACAGAAGGATCAATGTCATTGTTGAACATCTCTAAAAATAGAAGATCCAAATCTTCTTTTGTTTTTGAGATGTCAGAGGATTTCCCTTTAATTCCGAGTTCTGAACTGATTTGTTCAGAAGTCATATGGAATGAATCATCAAAAGAAACATTAATGCTTTCTACAATCTTGCGAGACTTTGTAAGGAAGGTTCTGTAGGCTTTGGAAGTGGCAGAGTATCCAATGAATTTGCCTTCATCAACTTTTACTTCAAATTTTCCTCTCGAATCTCTGTCGTTTAAAACAAAGCATTTGCATCCGAATACATGGAAAAACTTGATGTTTGGCCGCCTTTTGTGAAGTAATTCGTAAGGCGTCTTGAGTTGTCTTTTCACAATGTTTGAACGATTCTGTGTATAACACGCAGTAGAAATTGCTTCTGCCCAAAAGTTCATTGATAATCCGCATGCAGATAGCATAGTTCTTGCGGCCTCCACAAGTGTTCGATTCTTTCTTTCGACTACACCGTTCTGTTGTGGAGTTCGAGCGGCAGAGAAGTTCTGTGATATTCCTTCTGTAGAAAGATAGGCTTCAATGACACAGTTTTTAAATTCTGTGCCATTGTCACTTCTTAACTTCTGTATTCTGCAGTCATAAAGAACTTGAGATCTTTTCATTAGATTTATCAGTATAATTGGAACATCTGATTTCTTTCTAATAAATTCAACCCATGTGAAACGTGAATACTCATCAATTAGAACAAGTATGTATTTCTTGTCACCTAGGCTCTGTATAGCAATGGGACCGCAGAGGTCTACATGAAGCATGTACAGAGGCTTAGTGCAAGACACGTCTGTTTTGCCTTTGTGGGAAGCCCTTCTGTGTTTTCCCATTTCACAGGCCGAACACAAGTGATCCTTATTGAATTTAACATTTGGCAAACCTTTAACTAGATCGAGTTTTACTAGTTTATCCAGGGTGTGAAAGTTTAAGTGACATAACCTGTTGTGCCATAACCACGCTTCTTCACTTTTGCAGGCTACTAGGCAAACTTTGTCCTTGGATTTTGAAGTAAAATTCATTAGATATAGATCACCTCTTCTTTCAGCTCGCAGAAGTTCCATTCCTGTGTTTTCACTTTGTAGAGAGCAGAAAGTTCTTTTGAATAACACATCGAATCCTGTATCACATAGTTGACTTACACTTAGTAGGTTGTGTTTGAGGCCATTCATATATGCAACTTTGTATACATAGATATTTTCTTTCTGTATGACTCCATAGCCTTTGATGTGTCCCTTCTTGTTGTCTCCAAAAGTTACAGATCCACCATCGTGTGTTTCTTTGTATGTGGATAGTAATCTTCTGTCGCCAGTCATGTGCCTTGAGCATCCGGAGTCAAGATACCAAATTGGCACATGTTGCTTCTGCAAGACAATCACAGAGACATAGGTACCCATAACCATATGGGTCCAATATTGTTAGAATTTTTCAATTTTGCCTTAGCATTCTTGAAATACATTTTATCCTTTGTAGAAAGATCAGATTGTTTCTCTCGAGGTTTTGACTTTAGAGTTTGAATTTTAGTGGAGAGTAAGCAATCTGGATTTGAGAAGTGTTTATTCAATTTGAACATAAGATCAAAGCAATGACAGTATTTAATATGAGACGTGATTTGTTTGAACTTTTCATTTAATTTATTGAACTGAACCACAGAGGCATTACATTCTTTCTTAACATTAGATTTCCTATTACAAGAAGATCCATGAATACTAGAATGTTGTTTGCAAAAGTCTTGTTTAGGTCCTGCCTTCTGTGACTCTCTTCTGTGGTTAACATCTTTCTTCACTGTCACAGAGGAAAAGTATATGTTAGCTTCAGGCCATTTTCCCTTTTGTTGCCAAGTGAGATTCTCTTTAATTTTCCTTAAAGGTTTTGAAAATTTTTAACTTTTAGGATCTACATAGGTCTTCTTTAACATATCAAGCTCAGCAGAGGTTTTGACTTTTAAATTTATGTTCAAAAAATCTGGGCAGATAGGTATCTCGGTGATTTTCTCTTTTGGAGAAATAGTTCTGTTAAGAACTTCAGAGGAGATTTTAACATCCTCTGTGTCATAGTGAACTATCCCTGATTTAGAATCAGTCTTCAGAGGATGAATCGTCCTCATATACCGAAGTTGAGTCATCTCTTTCGACAGAGGCTGGATTTTCTGAGCAAGTATCGTACGAGCTTTCTTCCTCTGTAGAATGACTTTCATAGATGGCAGAGGTATCTGACGAGATCTTTTCAGCGAGAATTTGATCTATAGAAGATGTGCTGAGATTTTCTAAAACATTTGATTTTAAAACTTCCAAAATTTCTTTTTTCAATTGATTTTTCAAGTTTTTCTTCTGAAAAGATGGGTTTAAACTCAGGAGCTTCTGTTGATAGTTTCTTTTCATCGTTTATCATGTAGACAAAAGCGACATGTGTTTGAGTCTCTGGTTTACCAAACTTAAAGATACCAATCTGATCTTGTATTTTCAGATATTTCTTTGGTTTGATTCCTCTATTGACAGAGGTTGAAGATGAGGAATCTGTGTTTTCAAACCATACATTGATCATCTTCGTATGTTTCCTCAAGTGAGGTTCTGCAGAGATTTTAACCCTTTTACTTACAGAAAGTAAGTTTGGAAAGTTTGGTTTGTTATTTTTTCCCAAAACAAATAGAGAAGACAGAGGTTTTAGTTGTTTATTTTCAACTCCTAAGGTAATATCACTGTACCCTATACCTCGTCTTGCTATTTGAGAGTTTACTTTTTCATACACCTTCTGTGCATCTTTATAGTTTTTAAGTAAAACTTCTCTTCTTAAAAGATCTTGCCAAAGTACCTCTCTTTCCTTTTGAAAGTATTCTTTGAGAGCTCTTGTGTCTGTTGTTTCACTTCTTGAAACTGAAAGTTCTTTTGTTTTGATTTTTAAAGCATTGGTTAGATCAGAAATTTGTCTTTTTAAAGGATCTACGTTTTTGCTCCAATATTTTTCGATTTTTTCTTTTTCTTCAAAGATTTTGGCCTTTTCTTGAGTGAGAAGCCTTACTTCTCTCACATTAAAGGTCAGCCTTTTCTGAATGCTTTTATTTACTTCTTTCAGTTCATTGTTAAGTTCAAATAAATCATCATCTACAGTATTAATATTTGAGGTAGAGTTTGAAATGGATACCTCAGTGTCCGTGCCGGAGTCAACTTCTGCCATGCCACAGAACAGGGCATTTGTGGGGAATTCATCGTCAGAGGTAGAGTCTGACTCGAAGTCCTCCTTGCTTGCCTCAGAATGCCCTTTGTTCGCCATTAGGGATTTTTGCGCATAATACTCAGCCTTCTTTTTGTAAAAAGCTGAGTCCTTCTGTGGGCGATTTTGTCTACTTCTGCATTCTTTAGCGAAGTGACATGGCTTGCCGCAGTTGAAACAACCTTGGGAGGTATTTCCAGTTTGATCTTCGGACTTCTGTTGGTCTCCACCTTTCTCTGTTCTGCATTCGTTTGCGTAATGACCAGGCTTACCACATTTGTAGCATTCTTGTGTGTGGCCTACCTTGTCATCTGATCTCTGTCGGTCATTTCCTCTGTAGCTTCTTTCGCTCGACCTCTGTTGGTCATCATTTCTGTAGTCTGACCTCTGTCGGTCACTTGATTCTTCTCTTCTTCCTTCATTTCTTCTACCATCATCTCTTCTACCATCATCTCTTCTACCAGAATTCCTTTGGTTAATTCTAAACTCTCTTGTCAATAGAGCCATTGATTTAGCTAATGATGTAAGAGTTATTTCTCCCTCTTTCAGCTCGTCTTCTTCGCTATCAATCATTACCATCTTCTTTTTCTCCTTGTTTTTCTCCTCTGTAGATCTCTCATTTCTTGGTCTGTCCGTAGCCTCTGTAGAGATCAGAGAGTGTCCAGGAGTCTAGATCTTGATTTGTTTGTAAAGACATAGACAACTGAAGCCACTCATCGTTCAGGCTCTTTAGAAACATGACGTTATTTTCTTCCGTGGTTCTGTGAATACCAGACTTTCTGCATTTGTTTATGAGAGAGTTGAACCGATCGTATGTTGTTTGCAGCGATTCTGTTGCAGAGGCTCTGAAGGCATGATACTCGTTTATGTATTGTGCCCTTCGGTTCTTCTGTGTTTTAGCACCCCCTTCCAGTTGTCTTTCTAATTCTTTCCAAAGATCGTGCGCTGTTTCGCATGCATCTAAAGATTGAAATATTTCGTTGGGGATAGCCATGATTAATATTCTTTTCGTTTTCTGTGCAACTTCATCTTCTGCCTTATCTTCATCTGACCAGTCTACTTTCGGCTTAGGTTTCTTATGTTCAGGGATTTCAAGAGATTCGTCAGTAGCTGGTACACGTGGCATAGTTATCATAGGAACCAGAGGAAGATTATAAAGATATTGTTTGAGATTTTTTTCAGTACCCTCAAAAAAATGAACCATTCTTATTTTCCATTGAGGATACTCATCTCTAAGAAGAGTAGGAGGTTTAGTTAATGAGTCAACATTAAAAAAATTATTGGTATTTGTCATTTTGAGAAAAGGATAATCTGATGGAGGATTTATGAGTATGAAGATCTGAAAGTTTTTCTGGGTATAACTAATATCCAGAAATCTGGTGATGAAGAGAGAAAATAATCTATCAGAAAAAAGTTGTAAAACGAGGATCACTTGATATTGAAAATCAAGCCAAGCTCTGATACCAATTGTTGGTTCCCGTTTTGCTTTAAACAAGATTATCGGATCTATTAGTTCAAGTTAATGTTTGATGCGGAAGCGTATTTGAAGAACTAACAGATAAGTTTGATAGATTTAGACCAAAATATAAATAAACAATGAACAGGAAATAATATTTCAAAGTTTACTGAATATATATTAAGAACAGATTTAAGAACAATGAGTAAGAAAAGCTTCAAAATAGATATGACTCTTAAGGTGAATAAGCTTTTTGTGTTCTTATGATGGTCGATTTATGAGATTGATTGATGATTAAGGAAAAACTCAACATGAGTCTTCCTTATATACTACTCTAAAGGGGACCATATAGCATATGCTACTATTCAGACGGTATTGATGAATAGTTGAACGGATGTCGTGAACAGTTGCAAGAACGACATGAACAGTAAGACGTGTTGTATTGCATTTAATGCAGCAGACGTCTATTATGTACTAAGCCCTACTGAGTCCAATCAGAGTTTGACACGTCGACGTTGGACAGGGCATGCTACCATGCAAGTTGATGAACGGGTCCTGTAACAGTAGCAAGATATTATAAATATCTTTGAAGTCTTTCAGTGAGGACCACGGAGGCTCTGTAATGAGTTACAGAGGTTCTGCGGTCTGGTCCTCTGTGGGGCAGTCTTCACCGGATTCCGAGATATTGGTCTTCTTTGTGCGTATGACAGAGCTTCTGTAGCGCGCCTCTTTAGCTTCTGTAGATTCTTGATCTTGAGCCCTCGGTAAGTCCGGCAGAGCCTCTATAAGAGGCTTTCTTCACTTAGCCTATTTTTCACTACTTCTAAATACTTCTATGATTAGGAAGATTGAAGCTAACACCTTTTAATAAAGAGAAGTTGAGTAGTTATATAAAGTTGGAGAAATACTCACCACGTAAGGGTTTGTAAAGAGAAAACCCCAAGAAATGGAGGAAACCCTAGTTTTAACAAAAAAATCAAGCAATTAGATTCTATGGTTCGTACAAACCATATCCCAAATAAGGAGATTAGAGGTTAAAACAACTTACTTAAGGGTTTATACAGAAAAACCTAGAATTTAGGAACCCTAGCTTTTCTTATAGATGACTTGAAACTTTAGCTTGCAAAACTTGAAGATCCACTTGCAAGTATGAAAATCAAGGAGCTAGAACCCTAGATGATCTCCATTATTTGTATCTAGAGTTATGATTGAGAAGTAAATGAGGAGAGTGGTGGGTTGAGTGAGAATCGCCAAAAGGGAGGGAGAGAAGTCGCACAAAAGTCAGGATAGTAAATGAGATTGCTTTTCTACCAAAAAGGTTGGTTCCCGTTGACTATTTAAGCCAAACAGTCCACCAGCGATTGTGACACTCGCGAGAGTGCCCCGAGCACTTTCGCCGGGCACTCTCGCCCATATTGTACCGCGAACGATCGAAGGCCGCAGCTGCATCTCGGCAAGAATGACACTCGTGAGAGTGACCAGGCATACTCGCCATGGCACTCTCGCCATCTTTGTACCGAAAGTGGCTCTTAAGTTGCTGTTGACCCACACGAAAAGGAGACATATGGCTTCATTTGTTACGTGCGATTGGTTAATCCCAAGTCTTCCAACTTAGCGTCTTTACAAACGATCTCATGTACATCTTGGTCGCGTGGAAACGACATACTCTACATGCATGCACGTATGTATGCACACGAAACTCACTACGAGAAGAAATCGAGGGAGATACCAAGAATCTAAATTAAACCATTAATTTATAAAAAAGCTTACCCGAAATTTGGAGTGTTACAATCCTCCCCTCCTTAAAGAAGATTTCTTCCTTGAAATCTAGCACTACCCGAAGAGACGATGGTACCGCCTCCTCATATCCTCTTCCGATTCCCCATGACGTTCGCCCCTCGGTGGTGTTTCCATCGTACCTTCACCATCACCACCTCTTTGTGGCGAAGTTTCTTCGTTTCTGTTTCCAAAATAGACTCTGGTTCTTCCACACTTCGGTTGTTGTCGACATTGATTTCAGACAACAGGATGACATCCTTCTCTTCCGCTAAGCATTACATTAGTTAGCATACATGGAAGGTGGGATGAATCCCACTCATCTCGGGTGGTAGATCTAGCTTGTAGGCTTGAAGTCCCACACGTTCAATAATTGGAAAAGGTCCAAGGAAATGAGGACTCGACTTCCCACGTTTCCCAAACCTAATGATTCCCTTCCATGGCGAAACCTTTAACATTACGTGGTCACCCACTTGGAACTCAAACGGTCGTCTTTTCTTATCAGCATAACGTTTTTGACGATCTTGTGCCGCCTTCAAACGCCCCCGAATATCTCTTACCTTATTCGCCGTTTCTTGCACGATCTCCGTTTGGCAAACTGTTTCTCACCCGCTTCGAGCCAACAAACGGGTGTTCTACATTTCCGTCCATACAAAACCTCAAATGGTGCCATACCAAGACTCGAATGGTAACTGTTATTGTAAGCAAATCCACCAATGGGAGGTGAGAGACCCAATTTCCCCCAAAGTCGATAACTTAAGACCTCAACGTGTCTTCCAAGGTTTGGATGGTCCATTCGCTTTGCCCGTCCGTTTGAGGATAGTAAGCCGTACTCAACTTTACCTTCGTTCCCAATTCCCTTTGAAAGGCGCTCCAAAAGTGAGAGGTAAAGAGACTATCGCGATCAGATACAATAGATAATGGCACCCCATGCCTATAGACCACTTCGTTGATATACAACCTTGCCAATTTGTCCAATGGTGGCGTTTCCCTCATAGCCAAAAAGTGAGCGCTCTTGGTCATCCGATCCACTATTACCGAAATGGTGTCACGACCTTTCAAAGTCCTCTGTAGTTTCGTCACAAAGTCCATTGTGATGTGATCCCACTTCCATTTCGGTATTTCAAGTGATTGTAAACTACCATAAGGTCGTTGGTGCTCGACTTTCACTAGCGAACACGTAATGCATTTCACTACACAACTGGCGACATCAAGCTTCATAACCGGCCACCAATATTTCAACTTCAGATCTATATACATTTTGGTGCTCCCGGGATGTATAGAGTACTTTGACTTGTGGGCCTCTTCCATGAGCAACTCTCGGCACCCTCCGATCTTAGCCACCCAAATCCTCCATTGGAAGAATTTCAATCCTCTATTATCTTCCGTCAATAGAAGATGATGCTACACCATAGATTCATCCTTGAGGTTCGCTTCGAGTAGAGCTTCAGCTTGGGTGGTCTTGATCATGTCCATCAAGATCGAGATAATTTCAATCCTTGCCAAGGATGTTTGCACCTTCCCAATATACTCCTTCCGACTCAAAGCGTCCCCTACCACATTCGCCTTACCCGGATGTTATAGTAGTTCACAATCGTAGTCTTTCACCAACTCTAGCCATCTTCTTTGACGGATATTCAACTGCTTTTGGGCAAAACGTATTTCAAACTCTTATGGTCGGTGTAAAGTGTGCACTTTGTCCCGTACAAGTAGTGTCACCATAACTTCAAGGCAAACACGACTGCCGCCAACTCGAGATCATGAGTTAGGTAATTCCTTTCATGTTCTTTTAGTTGCCTTTTGATAAAGAGAAGTTGAGTAGTTATATAAAGATGGAGAAATACTCACCACATAAGGGGTTGTAAATAGAAAACCTCAAGAAATGGAGGAAACCCTAGTTTTAACAAAAAAAATCAAACAATTATATTCTATGGTTAGTACAAACCATATCCCAAATAAGGAGATTAGAGGTTAAAACAACTTACTTAAGGGTTTATACAGAAAAAACCTAGAATTTAGGAACCCTAGCTTTTCTTATAGTTGACTTGAAACTTTAGCTAGCAAAACATGAAGATCCACTTGCAAGTATGAAAATCAAGGAGCTAGAACCCTAGATGATCTCCATTAATTGTATCTAGAGTTATGATTGAGAAGTAAATGAGGAGAGTAGTGGGTTGAGTGAGAATCTCCAAAAGGGAGGGAGAGAAGTCGCACAAAACTCAGGATAATAAATGAGATTGCTTTTCTCCCAAAAAGGTTGGTTCCCGTTGATTATTTAAGCCAAACAGTCCACCAACGATTGTGACACTCGCGAGAGTGCCCCGAGCACTTTTGCCAGGCACTCTCGCCCATATTGTACCGCGAGCGATCAAAGGCCGCAGCTGCATCTCGGCAAGAATGACACTAGCGAAAGTGACCAGGCATACTCGCAATGGCACTCTCGCCATCTTTGTACCGAAAGTGGCTTTTGAGTTGCTATTGACCCACACGAAAAGGAGACATATGGCTTCATTTGTTACGTGCGATTGGTTTATCCCAAGCCTTCCAACTTAGCGTCTTTACAAACGATCTCATGTACATCTTTGTCGCGTGGAAACGACTTACTCTACATGCATGCACATATGTATGCACACGAAACTCACTACGAGAAGATATCGAGGGAGATACCAAGAATCTAAATTAAACCGTTAATTTACAAAAAAAGTTTACCCGAAATTTGGAGTGTTACAATCCTCCCCTCCTTAAAGAATATTTCTTCCTTGAAATGTAGCACTACCCGAAGAGACGATGGTACCGCCTCCTCGTATCCTCTTCCGATTACCCATGACGTTCGCCCCTCGGTGGTGTTTCCATCGTACCTTCACCATCACCACCTCTTTGTGGCGAAGCTTCTTCATTTCTCTTTCCAAAATACACCCCGGTTCCCCCACACATCGGTTGTTGTCGACATTGATTTCAGACAACGAGATGACATCCTTCTCTTCCGCTAACCATTTCCGTAGGTAGCATACATGAAAGGTGGGATGAATCCCACTCATCTCGGGTGGTAGATCTAGCTTGTAGGCTTGAAGTCTCACACGTTCAATAATTGGAAAAGGTCTAAGGAAACGAGGACTCAGCTTCCCACGTTTCCCAAACCTAATGATTCCCTTCCATGGCGAAACCTTTAACATTACGTGGTCATCCACTTGGAACTCAAACGGTCGCCTTTTCTTATCAGCATAACTTTTTTGACGATCTTGTGCCGCCTTCAAACTCCCCCGAATATCTCCTACCTTATTCGCCGTTTCTTGCACGATCTCCGGTTCGGCAAACTGTTTCTCACCCGCTTCGAGCCAACAAACGGGTGTTCTACATTTCTGTCCATACAAAGCCTCAAATGGTGCCACACCAAGACTCGAATGGTAACTGTTATTGTAAGTAAATCCACCAATGGGAGGTGAGAGTCCTAATTTCCCCCAAATTCGATAACACAAGACCTCAACGTGTCTTCCAAGGTTTGGATGGTCCGTTCGCTTCGCCCATCCATCTGAGGATAGTAAGACGTACTCAACTTTACCTTCGTTCCCAATTCCCTTTGAAAGGCGCTCCAAAAGTGAGAGGTAAAGCGACTATCACGATCAGATACAATAGATAATCCCACCCCATGCCTAGAGACCACTTCGTTGATATACAACCTTGCCAATTTGTCCAATGGTGACATTTCCCTCATAGCCAAAATGTTAGATTAAATTAGCTCCTAATTTAATTAAATGTTTTATAAAGAAAAAGTGTATGGGCTTTTTAGTTTGCTTTTTAGTTAACTTTATGGGCTTGAGCCTTTTAATGTAAATGGACCCTTTAAAAGGAAGTTTAGGGTTTCATTTATCATTTGAGAGAGAGGGTTTAACAAGATACACACAAAAACACACACTGACTTATTCTCATGAGAGTCATCTAAATGTAAAGTGTGGTGTTCTTCATGTTTTCTCCTCCATATTATTCATCAATGAATATGAGATGAGTTTCTTTATGATTGTTCTTATTGTTCATACGCCCCAGAACATGGGACCAACACAAAAAGTGAGCGCTCTTGGTCATCCGATCCACTATTACCAAAATGGTGTCGCGACCTTTCAAAGTCCTCTGTAGTTTCGTTACAAAGTCCATTGTTAGATCTGAAGTTTTCTCAAAAGTGACAAGTATAGGTTCTGGATGGAAGACTCAGAGTTCTGAGTAAGAAGACTCAGAAGCTCTGGCTGGGAAGTCTCGAAAAGATTACAAGTATGAAAGTCTGAATAGAAGGATCAGAGTTCTGAGTAGGAGACTCAGAACTTCTGAAGATGAAGTTGAAAGTCCAAGTGCTTTAAAGGAAGTTCTGATATGCTTAGTCAGAAGATTGTTCAGAAGTTCTGAACAACATGTTCCGAACTTATGACAGGATATTTTCCTTTGTATTCTGTTAGTTAAATAGGACACGTGTAATATTCCTATTAGACTTTCATGTATATGTACTGTAACTTTAGCATTTCCTTACAGTATATATAGTTGTTAGCACTGTTTTGCTAACTAACTTTCCCACATATTGTTGTATTCACTTTTGTAATCTTTGAGAGATCCTCTCTCTAGATTTGTTATCTGTTCTTGATTGAATACAATACTTTTGGATCCAATTCTCTATCATTTACTGTTTGATCATTCATATTTGATTGTAAGATTGAATCCTGGTTTCTACAATTGGTATCAGAGCCAATCAACAAACAAATTCGTTCAAGATCGTGTTCTTGAGGGTTTCTTGATCGCATTCTTGAAGATTTCTTGATCAATTCGTCAATTGATTCCGCTGCTACTTGTAATTCTTGAATTCTTAGTAATTCTTGAATTTGTTCTACAATTGTTCAAAGAAATTCGATTTGTATTTCTGTTGAATCATCTTACAATCATGTCTTCGAAAGAATTTCTCTCTACGGGGTCTGAAACAAAACCTCCTATTCTTATTCCCGAGGAATACCAGCAATGGAAGATTCGTATGATTCAGTTCTTGGATAATATCGATGAAAATCTTACGATCTTTATTCGTGAAGGTTCCATTGAAGTCTATGTTGTCGCTACACCTGCAACAGATACAACACCAAAGATTCCTGCTACAAGGGTGAAGAAAAAGTTTTCTCAATACACAGAAGCACAGAAACAGAGACATGCAATTGACAAAAGAGTTGTTACTCTAATGACTTTGGCTGTGCCAAATGAAGTTTTCAATAGAATTGATAGTGGAACTTCAGCTAAAGAAATGTGGGATGAACTAGAGAAGCAAATGCTTGGTACTGTTAAATCAATTCAAGCCAAACTGAACCAAAGTATCAATGCTTATGAAAGATTCAAAGTGAAGGAATCTGAAAGTCTCACTCACACATACAGCAAGTTCTGCACAATTTTAAATGATCTCAGAAGAAATGGGTTAAAGAAAACGAAGTATGAGATCAACTACAAGTTTTTGAACAGTCTTAATTCAGAATGGTCATCTTTTGCAATTAGTCTCCAAATGAATAAGGATATGTGTGAAAAATATCTGAATAATCTAGTATGTGTTCTGAATCAACATGAGGACTCTGTTAAACTAGTAGTTGAAGAAAAGAAAAGTGTGTCTAATCAGTTGGCTTTACTTTCTGAAAGAAAAACAAAAGTCACTAAAACTGCAAAGAAATCTTTGTTTTTGTCTGAAATTCCAAAGTTAGAGGAGGAATCTGAGAAAGAAGAAGGATCTGAAGAAGATGAGGATATCAAGATAATTGCTGAGAAACTGGCCTTGTTGACTAACACTTTCAACAAAAGATATGGAAAGAATAAGTTTCAGGGTAAGTACAGAAGGGAACAGGGGAGTTCAGAAGAGAAATATAAGAAGAAAGAAGATAGAGAAGAAAATAAGTTTGAGAAGAAAGAGGAGAAGGAAGAAAGAAAAGAGAAGAATATGTGTTTTAAGTGTGGAAAACCTGGTCACTTTGCTAGAGACTGCAGAGTGAAAGTGGTAAAAGATTATGAATATTACACAGAGAAGGCTCAGCTGGCTAAGAAAAGAGATAATGAGATTGCAATGTTGGCAGAACAGGAGAACTGGCTGTATTATACCTCAGATGAAGAGGATTGCATTCACTTTTCTCAAATGCAAAGTTATATGGCCAAAATGAGGAATGAGGATGATTCTGACTATGAAGATGCTGGTTCTGAATCTTCTGCTGAGGTACATTCTACACTTGAAATTGATTTAATGACTCAAATTGGCAATATGAATTCTGAATTTGTTAAACTCAGAAAACAAATAAAAGGTGAAAGAATTCTGGTTAACAAGTTCAGAACAGAAAAAGAGATAATTAAAGAACAGTTTGAAGAATCTGAAGTTGAGAAACAAAAAGTCAAAAATGAGAATTCTGATCTTTTAAAGAAGATTTCTGAATTGAAAACTCAATTTTCAGAAATAAAAGATGAAAAGGTTGATTTACAAATTAAATATGATATGTTACTTGAGGAAAGAAAGAATTTGTACACAAAAATCAAAGAGTTGGAAGACCTTAACCTGAAAAGAGGTCCAACTCAACAAACCTTGAATCTTCCCACTAGCAATGTTAAAGTCACAAGTTTCTATAATCCAAAAATGGGTTTAGGTTTGGAAGAAAATGTTGTTTTGAAAAGAGCTCCAACAAATCTGTATGATTTTGATAAATTACAGGTTCCTAAACCAAAAATCCCAGAGATTGTTGAAGTTTTTGTGAGACCTGCTAGTTCTATAACAAGTTCAGATAGTTTACAAAAATCAAGTCCTGTAAAAGCAAAGGAAACAATTTCTGAACCAAAAATTGAGAAGTCAGGAGATTCAGAAGACAAGGTTAAGAAATAAATTTCAAAACCAACAGAAGAGAAACCAAAATATAATGATGCTAAATTCAAATATGATTCTTTAAATGTCAGTTATAAAAATAAACAACCACAATTTTCATATCCTGACATTGAAAGTATATTTGATACAAGTAAGGTTTCTGAAATAGTCAGTCGGAAGTCTGAGTCTTCTAGTCAGAATTCTGACTCTATTAGTCAGAACTCTGAGTCTAAAGGTCAGAATTCTGAGTCAACTGAAAATTCTCTATTCGTTTCAGAAAGTTTTTCAGAACTTGAAAAGAGATTTAAACTTGTTAGTCAAGAACTTGAGGACTTAAGAAAAACTTTTGATGATCTTGAAAATGATTATTGTGATGTAGATTTTAAACTGGACCAAGTTTTAAAAGAAAACAACACTTATGTCCAGAAAATAATAGAGCTTGACAAGTTAAAGGTTGAATATGATATTTTCAAGATTAATGCCTTAAAAGAAGATAAGAAATTCTTTGATGAATCAAGTACATTTGAAAATGGTGAATCATCCAAATCATCTGCTAATTCTGTGAAATTGAATGTTTCAGAAAAAGAGGAAAGCAAAAGGAAAGATGATCTGAAAAGAGTTTATGAGGAGATTGGATTGAATACTACTTCTGAACCTAAAGTCAATAGTTCTTGTATGAAATGCAATTGTAATCTGAAAACTTGCAATAAAAGTGGAAAGACTTATGTTTCAGATCTATTGTCTCTTGCAAGAAAGAATCTCATATGTGTTCAATGTGGTAGTCATTCATTTCAATCATCTCAGAAAAGTCCAATTTTAATAACATCTGTTTCTTATATAAACAAAGCATATCAGAATTCAGAAAAGAAAACTGTTTTGATCCCTCAAACATAGATAAAAGAAAAGAAGATTGAAAACATTTCTCAATCTAATTCAAAAGTAAAGAAGAAAGAAAATTTGTTTCAAACTAAAGATAAGAAGACTGAAAATGTTTCTCAGTCTCAACCAAAAGTTTTCAAAAAGAAAAGAAACAATTTTGTGAACATAAAATGTTCTGACTTCATATAAGTTCAAGGAAAGTGGTGTTTAAAAGAAGATTTTGAATGGAATGTTAAAGGATCTTTTGTTAAATCAGATACCAAAACTAACAAAGATGGACCCATTCCAAAATGGGTACCTAAATCTAACTGATTGTTTTTGCAGGGCTGTCACGTGTGGTTTTTGGATTCTGGAGCTTGAAGACACATGACAACATAAAGGAGAGGTTAGAGGTTATGGGGATTTAACAAAGGGAGATCTGACTATTCATAAAGTTTTCTATGTGGAAGGATTACAACACAATCTATTCAGCATAAGTCAGTTTTTGGATAGCTTCTATCAAATCAAGTTCAGTAATACAAGTTGCTTAATTCTGACTGAAAAGGACATAAAGGTATTCTGGGCCAAGAGACATATGGATCTATTTGTGGTCAAATTTTCTAAAATTGTGGCATTAACTCCAGTATGTCTACTCTCAAATTGTAGGTTCCCAGATTCACGTTGCATCACATTAATGGTAATAATATAGACAGCGGAAGCATTTAAATATAAAGCCATTAAAGTGAGTGATTAAGTAAATGATATTGTAGTAGTGAGAATCAAATATAGAACAGGATAATGATAACAAGATCAAGTAAGAAACGCTGCTCGTATATTGATAATGGATAACACCAAGAACAAGATCAATGGTGTATCCTAAAATCTCATAGGGAACAATATCGTACAGAGGTAGTGCTAGGGATTACTGCAGTGTGTGTTTAAACAATTATGGAAAACTATTCTTCCAAAAGCTTACAATCGTTTGTTCCACTACCTCTCTATTTATAGCCATGATAAAGTGTAGACAGTGTACTATCGTTCCATAGAATGACACATGGAAAGTGTGTCTCTTACTTTTAGGGCATACGTGGAAAGTATGGACACTTGTCTAACACTTAGGATTTCTTACGAGGCTTAGGCTAACAAAGGTCTTCAGTCACCAGAGCTCCTTCGTAAGAGCTCTGTTTGTCTTCTGTTGATGCGCGGTTCTTCTGTTGGAAGTCTTATGACAGAGCTCTGTTGAGCTCTGTTAATTCACCAGAGCTCTGTTGAGCTCTGTTGGTCTTCTAGTTGAACTTCTTCCAAGTCATGTCTAATCTCTGTTGGTCATCTGACTTGATAATATTTTCAATACTTTTACATAACAGATTCTTGGAGCTAACAATCTCCCCCTAAGTATTGAAAATAAAAAATTACAACTAACAGAGATTAAACAAAAGAACATAGAACTCACCTCTGTTAAAGCCTTGCATTATTCTTTTAGAATGTTACAATGCAGGGTAAGAAATAGTACATTTAAGCGTAATTATCTCCCCTTAGAATCTTTTCGAATCTTCTGATTAGCCCTCGGAAGTCAAGCATGCGATCAATCTGTTCAATATAGAGTCTGAATTGCTCTTCTGGATATTTTTCTCTTGGGAGATTATGGATGATATTCTTGAGATACTGCAGTGACTCACTTGTGTACTTGTGGGTTTCAGCAGCTCTGATGGCCTTCTTTGTGCCCTTCTCTCGGCAGACAAAGACTGGAGGATCTTCTACAACGGTTCCAGTTCTATAATGGCCATAACCTACAAGACTTTCGTTCGGAGGTGCAATCGCCAGTTTCTCAACTTCGAACTCTATGCCTAGCTGGAAATCGATCTGTATTATGAGATTGATGTGCTCTTGCATAGCGAATCGAACTTCTGGTAGCGCAGTTCTTGCTGGTGTGTATCTTTCTGAGAAGTTCAAGCAATAGGAGTGAAGTAAGATCAGGTCATATGGGTTCAGAAGAACAAGATCATTGTCATTGAAGAGTTCATTTCTTCCTTCTGTTGATTCCACAGTGTACTCATGGTATATGACTCTGTCATGTTGAAACTTCTTGTGCTTGATGTCCAAGATTCTGCGGATACCGAAGTTTATGTTAATGGCTCTGTTCAGATTTAACTTGGTTTGAATGAACTTTAGCCTTGATTCAGAAAGAGTGTTTATTCTGATTGGGTTTAGGTATGTGTTAATGGGTATGGCATTGACATGGATGATGTCTATGTCAGCATATAGAAATGCAAATACCGTTTCTAAGGCAGGTTTTTCGGTGTGATGGGTAGAGGTTTCTGGGTTCTGTTCAGGTATCATTGGGTTTGGGTCATCGTGGGTTTCTGCCATAAGTATGTCGATGTGAGCAGATTCTTGAGTAGCTTGAGGTTGGGCTTGGCTTGTTTGTCCTTCAGCAGAGGACGAGTCTGTCCTCTCTGGTTCTTTTCTTGGAGATGTAGGAGGGGTATCTAGGCAGATGATCACTAGTGGTTCTTGTGTTGACTCTTCTGTTGGTTTGATGACTCTATCCTTGAACATGTAGTCAAATGCCACCACAGTTATTTCTGGCATGAATTCCTCTGTTATCCCCTTATCTCCTTCTCCTGTAGCCTCTGCCTCAGTTGCTTCTGTTACTCTCTCTTTACCCTTAGCTTCTCTCTCTCTTTCAACCTCTTTCTCTTTCTCTGCCTCTTTCTCCTTCTCTCTTTCTTTTTCTTTTTCTTTCTCTTTCTCCTTCTCCCTCTCTTTCTCTTTCTCCTTCTCCCCCTTTTGTTGTTCTGAGGTCTCACCCATCTGACTGTCTGAATGACCTTCTTGAGCATCCTCAAAATCATCATCATCGTCAGAAGTGTCAATTCGAGCTGTTGGTGAGGGCGGAACAACAAACTTCAGATCGGCTTTGTGTCTCTTTCTTGAAGGTTCTCCTGTAGGTGCTTCTTCAGCAGGTCTTTTCGATGTAGAGATAGCCTGTAAAAGAATGTTAGGAAAACTTGAGGCTGCCTTCTTTATTACATCCTCTACCTCTGTTGCGGCACCTCTGATCTCTTCTACTTGAGCTTCAAAGTTGACCTTGTGAGTATCAAGAGACGCTTTCACATGTTGTTTTGTCGCATTAGCTTTCATCACAAATTTTGATGAAATCGTCATCATTCGGCTAAGAATTGATCTTCTGAAGTCTCCCATTTGGCTAACTGTCATGGGTAGGTCATTTGGGTTAGGGCTGGAGATGTTGAGTGGAGTAGCAGATGATGTTGTTGCTTCTTTGATGGATTCCTTAACAGAGTTGGTAATGATCTCTGTCAAGGTTCTGACGTTAGATTCTGATAGGATAACTGTAGGGATGGGAAGGGTTTTGTTCATCTGAGCGTTGTGGTGCTCTATCATGAGTCTCTTTAGCTCTATTAGATCTGTCGAAATCTTTTTAGCTTCCTCTGCTCTGACTGTTTTTAGCTCTACTATCTTTGTTGTTAGCTTGGCAATCTCTTATCCTCTGACTCGTTCAGACTCTGTTCTGAGTGCTTCAGCCTCGGCATATTTCTGAGTTATCTCTGTATGTTTGTTAGAGATCTGTTGTAATTCCTCTTTAAGAAGAGCATTCTCCTTGCGAATCAGCTCATCCTTCTGTTCATTGATAAGTTTATACTCATTCAAGGAGTTGTTGATACTATCACAGAATCTTTCGAACTCTGCTCTTGTGACAGTGTCAACGGGGGTATCCTCGGTTCCAACACATGGATCCAATTCTGCCTCGAGTTCAGAGGCGCCTCCGTCAAGAGATGTGTTGATGTTGGTTCTTGGAGGACTTCCACCTGATCCTTGAGTTTCCCTTTGTGGGGAAACAACTACAAGTGTTCTGACCAGAGTTTCCTCTTCCAGCTCAGGTTCTGAAGAAAGAAATCTGATGTGATGAGAAGCATTTGGATCAAGCAAAGTCTTCCCTTTTTCTACTATGGTCTCCCATTCTCCCTGAGTCGGACAGATGCTACGTGAGATTACAAAGATCTCTGGTCTATTTTGTGTTATGTCTATATGAGCCACAGAGGTATCATTGTGTGGAGGTGACCTATTGATGTTCTGGGGCGAATGAACATCACTACTAAAGATATCTTCCCCAGATATGTGCGTACCAGAGGCATGAAGAGTTGCTTCGGGTGGTTCTTGTTGGTTGGGGTTCGAGGTGTGCACCTCTGTTTCAATAATCCTTTGGTCTTGATCACCAAAATTAGATTGTGTGGTAGCACTGGGATTTTGGTTAAGGAATCGCTCAGGTGTGCTCTGTTGAACATCTTTTTCTATTCTCACATTCTCCTCGGCTGCTACGGCTGTAGAACTCTCTGGATTCTCTCTGTCATTTCCCTCTTTCTCACCACTATCAGAGGAAATGGTTTCCACCTCTGGTGTTTCCTGAACAACCTCGTGGACAGCCTCCCTAGGAGATGCTCTGTCCTCTACTTCCTTCTCCATCACTCTAGAGGAAGACCCCACTTCGGGTGCTCTTGCCTCTGGTCTGTTAGCTTCCTCTCCTATTTCCTCATTCAAGCTTTCGAAAGAAGGCTCATATCCTAAGTATGTTGGGGTTCTCACCTCAGGTTCTTGAGGTTGAGCAGCACTCTGATAGTTTTGGATAGAGATGTGGTCTTGAGGGATAAGAGAAAGCATTGTACCTGGAATTCTTCGAATGAAGGGATATTCACCTGATGTAGTGGGAAGGAATTTGGACATTACCCAAACAGGTGTGGAGCGTCCCTGATGAGTTAATTCCAGTCTGTCGAAGGCTCTTCTGATTACTAGACTGATAAAAAGAGGAAACTTGATCATCTTTAAGAACTTGTGAGTTCCAACAACTCCTCCTCTTGCGATGGATGAGGTCTTTGTGTTAACAGCGGTAAGAAGATCGTTGTATAGTATGCTGGCGTAGTCAAAGTTTCGGTTAAAGAACAATCCATACATGATCTGTAGGATTTCTGTTGTTGCTTGATCTTTACTACCAGATTTGCTGGTAAGAGTTCTGTTCAAGGTGGAGAACATGAAGTTCCACATAGTGGGTAGATTCTGTCTTTTAAACTCTTCTATCCTATTCAGATCTTTGTTGTAACCCAAGAATTTCATGAAGTCAAGAAGAACAACTACTTTTGGTGGTTTCTCATAGGCTTCTATTCCTAGCTGTCTTTTGGTCTTCATTCTGAAGATTCTTCTTAAGGTGCTTGCTCGAATACGGATTGTTCCCGCTCCTCCATTTCTCGAGTTGACACTCCCAACAATCCCATCTTGTTCTTCTATGTACTGGCACGTGGTCCACCATTGTTGGACGTAGATTGCAGGAAGATGGTCAGCGAATTCTGTTAGGGCTCTAAAAATTTCAGAGTTCCTGAAAAACTCAATAAAAACATGATATAGGGGTAGATAGAGTCCTGGAGTGGGATCGAATCTATAGTTGTTGTCAGCAAACTCGTAAGGAAGAACAACGATTTCATCAGTGGGTTCTATTCGGCTAGAATCAGCAGTGTTTTGAGGTTCCGCCATTGTTGCAGGTTTTGGGGTTTTCTTGAAGAACACAGAGGATTTGAGTAACAGAGGGAAAGGTGAAGGGTTTTTGAAGTGTTAAGGAAGATTAAAAATGAAATAGGTCAAGGGTATGGATATTTATAGTCAAAACATGTGGCTGGATAATCGTCGTAGGTACTGTAGGCACTCGAGTGACAGAAGGTGGAATGGCCTGAACAGTGTATCGTGGGAACAGCTAGTGGTTTAGCTTTCAATTAGAGAGTGCCACGTGGATTTTGTTCTGACCACTTTCGTGCAAGTAAACCGTCGCGGTTAGAGATGTGTGGGTGACAAGTGGTTGACGCTTGGAAATAACCCGCACCTCTGATGACGTTACTTCTGATGACGTGGCATAAAAACCGACAGAGCTCTGTTGGAGCTATGTAAGTTTTTGCCTCTGATGAGTAGCCATTTTCCATTCTTTTCAACTATCCCTTGGTGTTTCACCTTTACCCGAAATTATTTAAAATTCTGTATCTGATGTGGAAATGGTCAAAGACCGAGAACAGAACTGACTCAGAAATTTCACAGATTTCTGGTGAGAATCAACAGAGGCTATGGTGAAATATCAGAGTTCTGGTAAGTTCTTGACGTTATCAAAGGATTTTCATCAGAACAAGTTTTCCCTCTTTCTTCAAAAAGATTTTTCTTTTCAGAACAAAGAGCAAAGTCATTTTGATTTTAAAAAGATTTGATTTGCTCCCCCTAAAACCATGCGCAAAATACTTTACAAGCTCCCCCTTGAAATATGAGCAAAAAAAACTTTTTACAAAAAGAAAAAAATTTACAACACAAGAGATATATATACAGACAGATTCACTAAGCTTGTTGAAAAAATATGCGTGACAGAGTTCTGGTGAATGTCAGAAGCTCTGTTTGAACTATCCTACCCAATTACTTGACAAAGCTCTGTTGGAACATCAGAGGCTCTGTTGAGTTTGAACAGAGTTAGGAGGACATGTTCAACATACCCATTTTGCTGATTAAGAAGTTAAATCTTCTTTCATCAAGGGCTTTTGTAAACAGGTCAGCAAGCTGGAAGTCGGTTGAAACAAAGTACATTTCAATCGTCCCTTTTTCAACATGATCCTTTATGAAGTGGTACCTTATGTCGATATGCTTTGTCTTGGAGTGCTGAACTGGATTAGCTGTGATTGCTATGGCACTTTTAGAGTCACACAGAATTGGAATTTTTCCATACTCCAGGCCATAGTCTTTGAGCTGGGTTTTCATCCATATCACTTGAGAGCAACAACTAGCAGCAGCAACATACTCTGCTTCTGCAGTAGAAGTTGATACGCAATTCTGTTTCTTGGATTTCCAACTCACCAATTTTTCACCAAGTAATTGGCAGCTACCAGACGTACTCTTTATGTCATTCTTGCATCCTCCGTAATCTGAGTCTGTATATGCTACAAGCTCGAAACCAGAGTTAAGAGGATACCAGAGACCAAAAAATTGAGTCCCTTTAAGATATTTAAATATGCGATTGACAACAGACAAATGAGATTCTTTAGGATTTGCTTGGAATCTGGCACAGAGACAGGTTGCAAACATTATATCAGGTCTGCTGGCAGTTAAGTACATAAGTGATCCTATCATGCCTCTGTAGTTCTTGACATCTGTAGGTTCACCATTAAGGTCAGAGTCAAGTTTAACTCCAGTGGCAATAGGAGTTTTCATTGGATTTGAATTGTTGAACTTGTATTTTTTCAAAATATCAGAGATGTATTTCGACTGACTTATAAAAGTCCCTCTGATGGATTGTTTTACTTGTAAACCAAGGAAGAATGAAAGTTCTCCCATCATGCTCATTTTGAATTCACTTTTCATCAAATCCTCAAACCTATCACAGTACTCTTGTTGAGTAGACCCAAAAATAATGTCATTAACATATATTTTCACCAGAAGTATATCATTCTAATACCTTCTAAAGAATAGAGTTTTATCGATATTACCTTTCTCGAAGTGATTTGTCAACAGAAAGCTGGACAGAGTTTCATACCATGCTCTAGGAGATTTCTTAAGGCCGTACAGAGCTTTGTCTAACTTGTAAACGTGGTCTGGAAAATCTGAGCTTTCAAAACCAGGTGGTTGCTGTACATAAACATCCTCTTGTAGTTTGCCATTCAGAAAGGCAGACTTTACATCCATCTGTTAGACCTTAAAACCTTTGTGAGCAGCATAGGCTAAGAAGATTCTGATGGCTTCTAGTCTAGCCACAGGAGCAAAAGTTTTGTCATACTCGATACCTTCTTCTTGGCAATATTCCTTTGCAACCAGACGGGCTTTGTTTCTGATGATAATCCCATCTTCATCCTTTTTATTCCTAAACACCCACTTGGTTCCAATGGCCGTTTTGCCTTTTGGAAGTGGAACCAAGGACCAAACTTTGTTTCTTTCGAATTCCAGAAGCTCTTCTTGCATAGCTTCGATCTATTTTGGGTCTTCAAGGGCTTTAGAAATCTTCTTTGGCTCAATCATGCTTAAGAAGTTTACAAAGAAAGCTTCATTGATTGTGGCCGATCTCGTCTTCACACCATCTTCAACAACACCTATAATTTGATGATGAGGATGATCCTTTGTCCATCTAGTCATTGGGGCATGGATAACAGGAGGGGTTTGGGCTTCTGATGGGAAAAGATGATCTTCAGAATCAGAGCTCCGTGGCACAAAACTCTGGAGAGTGGCCTCATTGCTCTATGAAGGTGATCTTTCAAATAGGGAATTTCTGCCAATATTGGTTAGCAGAGGTGATGATGGCTCTTGCACATGTTCTCTCTGTGGTTCCTCATTTCTCTGAACGACACCTGTAGACAGAGAAGTAGATGGTAAAGTATTGGAGGGACCACTAACAGTTGTACCTGTCAGATTATGTTCTGTTGAATTATGAACTTGGTCGCCTCTTATGATGTTGATAGAGAAAACATCATCATCGAAGAAATCATCGAACACAAGATTGATATCTTCTTCCCTTGTCTTTGAAGAACTTGGTTTCTTCTGTTCTGTATGTGTCCCCTCTGTTGATTGGCAATCAGAGGCACTTGATGTACTTTCATCAAATGACACATTAACGCTTTCTTGAATGACATGGGTTCTGGTGTTATAGACTCTGTAGGCTTTAGAGGTTAAGGAATAACGAATAAAGATTCCTTCGTCCGCCTTTTTGTCGAATTTACCCAGCTGTTCTCTGTCATTCAAGATGTAGCACTTGCAGCCAAAAACATGAAAAAATTTCACATTTGGCCTTCTATTGTTGATGAGTTCATAGGGAGTCTTTTTAAATCTTTTTACAATGACAGCTCTGTTTTGGGTAAAACAGGCGGTTGAGACTGCCTCTGTCCAGAAGTTGATGGGAAGGACAGAACTGGCCAACAAGGTTCTGGCGGCTTCTACCAGAGTTTTGTTCCTTCTTTCCACTACACCATTCTGTTGTGGAGTTCTGGCAGCTGAGAAGTTCTGGGAGATTCCTTCTTCCGAAAGATAGGCATCTATTCTTGCATTTTTGAATTCTGTCCCGTTATCACTTCTCAACTTTTGCACTTTCAATCCTAACAGAACCTGTATCCTTCTCAACAAACTTATTAGAATTTCTGGGACATCATATTTTACTCTGATGAACTCAATCCAAGTATATCTAGAAAATTCATCAATTAGCACAAGAATATACTTCTTGCCCGACAGACTTTGCACGTAGATAGGACCACATAGATCCACGTGAAGCATATGCAAAGGTATGGGACAACTATGATTACTCTTAGTTATGTGAGAAGATCTTTTTATCTTACCCAATTCACAGGCAGAACAGAGATGGCCTTTGTCAAATTTCAGCGGAGGAAGTCCTTTTACTAGCTTTAATTTCACAAGCTTGTCAAGGTTTTGAAAATTCAAATGGGCAAATCTTTTATGCCAGAGCCAGGCATCTTAATTTTTCAAAGACACTAAACAGATTTTTTCTGTTGTAGAGTTTTGGTTAGGATTGAAATTCATTTAATAAAGATTGCCTTTTCTGTCGGTTCTTAAGAGTTCTTGACCAGACTCGGAAAGCAACAGAGAACAATACTTCTTCCTAAAATTGACATCGAACCCATGATCACAGAGTTGACTTATGCTAAGCAGATTATGGTTTAATCCTTCAACATAAGCAACCTCAGAAACTGAAACACCACCATTGACTAAAGTACCGTAGCCTCTAATCTGTCCTACATTATCTCCTCCAAAGGTTACTGCACTTCCATTTTTATTCTTGAAAGAGGTAAGCAGCTCCTTATTCCCCGTCATGTGCCTTGAGAATCCTGAATCTAAATACCGGATCTGCACATGGAGTTTCTGCAAGACATATTAGTTTCTTTTAGGTACTCATTGCATAATGGGTCCTTTCTTGTTAGACTTAGGTGGGTTACCAGACTTTCCTTCAGGCTTTTCATTCTTTGATGATGTGCCAGAGGTTTTTATTTTTTGTGCATTCTGAACAGTCTTGGGATTTTTTTTCTTTGAGACGACTGGTTCAGAACACAATGGAGACCATTCATATGGTTCTGTAATTGTAACAGGAGTTGAATACAATTGCATTTGATAGAACATGAAAGTTGATGTAAATTGTTGTTTTTATTCAAAAACTGTTGTTTGTAGGGAGTTTGATTTTGAAAAGCTTTAGGACGAGATGTCTTTACATACATTCTGTCCTGTGACAGCTTTTTGAAATTGTTGTTTCTCGAAGCAAACTCTCTTGACACAAAGTTGTTTTTCTTTTGATTTACAGCTGGTGCAGTAATAGATTGGTCATTGACTTTCCATTTTCCTTTCTGCTCTGTTGTAAATTTGACTTGATCATAGCCATATGGAACTGAGGTATAGTCTTCATGAATGATTTTAGCTTTCCCTCTTTTCTTTTCTTCTATCTCATTAGAAGAGAAAATTTTGATACCCTTATTTTTCAAATTTGGCAAACGTATAAATATGTTCTGTTTCTTAAAGAATGAGACATTTTTCAGAGATCCAGATTCAACAATTGCCTGTTTAGGTTTATGTAAAGCAGTCTTAGGAGCACATAAAATTTGCTCATTTACCTCAGAGTCAGAGTCACTGTCAGAGCACAGAAAGTCTCTGGTGGCTTTGATAGAGGTGTTAGAGTCTTTGGGTATCTCAGAGTTGTCAGTTCTGGTGAGTTTGAACTTTCTTATCTTGGGTTTTAAAGCATCACAAGCAACATTTTCTCCAATAACTTTCAGAATATCCTCTTCAAAAGTTGTTCGAAAAGTTTCAGAGGATGGAGAGAAGACTGGGGCTTCAGGATTGAGTTCTCTCTGTGTTGTAGCACAAGAGGGTTCTGCAATAGAAGCAACAGACTTTTGTTCCTTGAAAGAGTTGAAGTTAAAGATTTCTTTCGGATCAAGACTTTTGATAGAATCAGTAAGCTTTATTTCAGCTCTTCCCTGATCAAGAATAAACTTTTCAGATGGTTTTGTAACTTTTTCCTGATTCAAGGAGTAATAGCTGACATTCCTTAAGCTGAGTCTCTTTGCCTTTGTAAAATCTGATATTTTGGCTCTTTTGAAAACAGTAGTTCCGGAGATCACATCCTCTTGCATTTTTCCAATAGAGAAGGCAAAGGGATAAGATGCCTTTATCCTTCTTTTGTATGGAACAATGTCATTAAAACCTAGACCTTGCTAGTCCTCATGAGAATAGATCTTGGTATACACATTCTGTGCATCCTGGTATTTTTTGATTAAAATCTCCTTTTTCTGCAGGGATTGATGTAAAATTTCCCTTTCTCTTTGAAAATAGTCTTTTAAAGCAACAGAGTTTAATCGTTCATTTTCAGATTTAGCAACTTCTTCAGCTTTTTCTTTCAAAATATCTTCAAACTCTTTAACCTTTTTGAAAACGTGATTTCTTTCTTTTGTTGTAAGACTTCTAGCTCAGATTTCTCTTTGAATATTTCTTCCTTTTCCTTTTCCAAGAGCGTTTTCTCTCTCTTGTAGAAGGACAGATCCTTCTGAGCTAGCTTTCTTAACTCTTTTTCCTCAGAAAGTTTTTGTTTTAAGATTTGAAACTCTTCAGTTAGCAATGACACATGCATCTCAAGTTCTGAGTCAGACTTGGATTCAGAGGAATGTACCTTGGCACTGGGTCTGGTGGTCTCCAGCGCTCTGTTGTCGGGCTCTGTTACGGTTAGAGCAAAAGCATGAGCTATATCTTCTTCTTCAGACCTTTCTATTCTTCCTCCGGTCATCCAATCAACTTCTCCTAGACTTCCATCATCCACAGCAACAATGGCTTGCTTTGGTTCATCGTCAGAGGATGAATCAGAGATCCAATTCTCCATCTCAGCAACATAGCTTCTTTCTATGTAGTTGTACTTGTATTTATTCTTGTAATAATCTTGATCTTTTACAAGTTTTCCTCTACAATTAGCAGAGAAATGGCCAAGTTTGCCACATCTAAAGCAATGCCCATCATTCTGATTGATGGGTTGGGCAGCATCAGCCTTCTGTGGAGCAGGAGCATTGAATTTATGTTGTGGTTGCTGTCTCTGTTCTGTCGATGCTCTGTTGTGTTGGTTCTGTTGTGGGGGCGCAGCATAAACTTTGTTCTCATCTTTCTCATATCTACCTCTTCTGTCGAATGCTCTGTTGCCAAATGTCTTGTTAAATTGTCGAGTGATTAATGCAAGAGATTTAGCAAACGCATTTATATCGTCATCCTCATCTGATGAGTTTTCTTCAGCATCACTTTCAGCTACCAAACTCTTCTTACCCTTCTTCTTCTTGCCTCTGCTAGAACTCTCTCTGTTGGACTTTCCTTCTGTGGATTTCTTTGATTCAGAAACTAACGCAATAGGTCCTGCAATGGTGGATTTGCCTTTTTGCTTGACAACATTCTTCTCTTGTGCGGCCAGAGTGCCATACACATCAGTAAGAGACCATGCATCTAGATCCTGGTTAGCTTGTAAAGACATGGACAGATTCAACCATTCATCATTCAAACTTTTCAGGAACAAAACATTGTTATCTTCCTTCGACCTAACAACCCCACACTTTTTACATTTGTTTATCAAAACATTGAATCTGTTGTAGGTTTGTTGTAAGGTTTCCACAGGAAGTGCCTTGAAATCGTTGTATTCATTTATACATTGGGTCCTTCTGTTCTTTTGGGTTTTGATACCACCCTCAAGTTGATTAAGAAGTTGATCCCAGATTTCTTTAGTAGTAACACATGAATCTAGTTCTTGAAATATTTCATTAGGAATAGCCATAATCAGAAGTCTAACTGCTTTTAGATCATTTTCCATTTTTATTGTATCTTCATCAGTGAACCCGGTGGTTTTGGGTTCAAGGTGAGCAGGAATCTCAGCAGTAGTTTGTGTTGCAGGTACACGTGGAACCAAAACCATGGGTTTGAATGGTCCATCTGTGACAAAACGCATTAAATCTCTGTCCATCCCATCAATGAAGTTAACCATCCTAATCTTCCATTGAGGATATTCATCTCTCAGAAGAGTAGGAGGTTTGGTCAGAGAACCAGCAGTATAAATGGCATTGATATTGTTATTAGCCATTTTTAGAAAGAAAAAAAAACAGAGTATGAAAGTTTTCAAGGGTTTTAAACTAAAGTAATCTGAAAGTTTGATGACCAGTGACCAATGGAATAGTAACTTTGAGTAGATAAGATCTTTACACTAAACTTTGAAAGCTTAAGATGACATTAAATAATATCTGAAAAACTCGTAATAAACTTTAAATAGTAAAAACATAGTATATTCAAGCTTTGAGACACACACTTAATCAACAACAGTGAATCAACCTTGGTAGATTGGATGCCTTGATTTGAGCAAATCAAGCAAGCTCTGATACCAATTGTAGGTTCCCAGATTCACGTCGCATCACATTAATGGTAATAATATAGACAGCGGAAGCATTTAAATATAAAGCCATTAAAGTGAGTGATTAAGTAAATGATATTGTAGTAGTGAGAATCAAATATAGAACTGGATAATGATAACAAGATCAAGTAAGAAACGCTGCTCGTATATTGATAATGGATAACACCAAGAACAAGATCAATGGTGTATCCTGAAATCTCACAGGGAACAATATCGTACAGAGGTAGTGCTAGGGATTACTGCAGTGTGTGTTTAAATAATTATGGAAAACTATTCTTCCAAAAGCTTACAATCGTTTTTTCCACTACCTCTCTATTTATAGCCCTGATAAAGTGTAGACAGTGTACTATCGTACCCTAGAATGACACGTGGAAAGTGTGTCTCTTACTTTTAGGGCATACGTGGAATGTATGGACACTTGTCTAACACTTAGGATTTCCTACGAGACTTAGGCTAACAAAGGTCTTCAGTCACCAGAGCTCCTTCGCAAGAGCTTTGTTTGTCTTCTGTTGATGCGCAGTTCTTCTGTTGGAAGTCTTCTGTCAGAGCTCTGTTGGGCTCTGTTAATTCACCAGAGCTCTGTTGAGCTCTGTTGGTCTTCTTGTTGAACTTCTTCCAAGTCGTGTCTGATCTCTGTTGGTCTTCTGACTTGATAATATTTTCAATACTTTTACATAACAAATTCTTGGGGCTAACACAAATTCTACTGCAAATGAAGTTTGGCTATGGCACAGAAGGTGTTCTCATCTAAATTTTAAGGAATTGAACAATCTTGTTAGCAAAAAGTTGGTTAAAGGATTACCAATGATCAAATTTGAGAAAGAATCATTATATTCAGCATGCGAAATGGACAAGATGTAGAAGAGTTCTCACAAAATCAAAATGGATTCTTCATGCAAGTCACCATTAGAGATGCTACATACAGATCTATGTGGTCCTATTTCAGTTCAATCAATGGGAGGAAAGAAATATATACTTGTTATTGTGGATGAATATTCCAGGTACACATGGGTTGAATTCATAAGAGCAAAGTCAGAGGCCGCTACAACACTGATTAATTTCATCAAAAGAATTCAAGTATTCTTACAACTTCCAGTCCAGAAAATCAGAAGTGACAATGGGACAGAGTTCAGAACTGAGACTCTTCAGAACTTTTTGCAAAGCCTGGGGATTTCTCATAACTTTTCTGCTGTCAAAACTCCTCAACAAAATGGTGTTGTTGAAAGGAAGAACAAAACTCTAGTTGAAGCTGCAAGAACCATGTTGGCTTATTCAAATCATCCAACCTTCCTATGGGCTGAAGCAATAGCCACTGCTTGTTTTACACAGAACAGAACTTTGATAAATAAAAGATTGAATAAAACTGCTTATGAACTGATAAAAAAAAAGAAAACCACTAATTAAATTTTTTCCTGTTTTTGGATGCATATGCTATGTTCTCAAAGACAGAGAGAACCTTGGTAAGTTTGATAAAAAGGCAGATGAAGGATACTTTGTTGGTTATTCACTAACTTCCAAAGCATTCAGACTCTACAACAGAAGAACCAAGAGGATAATGGAAAGCATAAATGTAACATTTGATGAGTCTAGAATGAAGACTTCTGAACAAAACAGTTCAGAACTCAAACATGATAAGACAACTATGACTTCTGAAAGAACTTCTAATCCTAACAGTTCAGAACTCAATATATTGTTTAAGGATGCATTTCTGGAACTAACTTCTGAATCTTATGCAGATTTTTAAAATCCTAAAATGGTTCAAGAAATGAAAAAGGGAACCTAAGAAGTGGTTCAAACAACAATAATTTCTGATACTGGTCCATCTGAGGAATGTCCAACTTTGATCAACACAAGTAATGAAACTTTTGAGCCTAGAACTCAGAATTCTAGACAAGTTAATCAGACTTCTGGTCAAGATACACAGACTTCTGGTCAGAGTACTCAGAACTCTGAACAAGTTATTCAGAATTCTGACTCTACTACTCAGAATCAAAACTTGGATGTTTCACCTCAACAAGTACCAGAACAAGGGGACAGTTCAGAATTACAAGCTATTATTGATATGAATGATACAAACAACAACTTTTCAGAGATTGATGTACTTCCTAGTTCAAATAAATGGACAAAAGACCATCATATTCATCAAGTGATAGGAGATCCATCAGTGGGAGTACAGACCAGATCAGCAACAGCAAATGAGGCAATGTTTGCAGGATTTTTGAGTGTGATTGAACCTAAGAAAACCAATGAAGCCCTAGAGGATCCAGATTGGATTTTAGCAATGAAAAGATGAATTGCTACAATTTGAAAGAAACAAAGTCTGGAGACTTGTTCCAAAACCTGAAGGAAAATCTATTATTGGAACAAAATGGGTATTCAGAAACAAGAAAGATGAGTCAGGTGTTGTAGTCAGAAATAAGGCTAGATTGGTTGCAAAGGGATATTCTCAAAAAGAAGGAATAGATTATAATGAGACATTTACACCTGTGGCAAGAATAGAAGCAATCAGAATATTCTTGGCATATGCTGCACATAAGAACTTTAAAGTGTACCAAATGGATGTCAAATCAGCTTTTCTGAATGGTATACTTAATGAAGAGGTTTATGTCTATCAACCAGAAGGTTTTGTTGACCCTGAATTTCTAGATCATGTTTATGTTTTAGATAAAGCCTTGTATGGTCTGAAACAAGCACCAAGAGCCTGGTATGACACTCTAACTCAACACTTATTAAAATCTGGCTTCAAGAAAGGTAAAATTGACACTACTCTGTTTCTAAAGAAAAAGGGTGATGATTTGATCTTAATTCAGATATATGTAGATGATATCATATTTGGTTCTACAAGTGCAGAATTATGTACTGAATTCTCAAAAGTCAAGGAATCAGAATTTGAAATGAGCATGATGGGAGAATTGAACTTTTTCCTTGGTCTTCAAGTAAAACAATTGTCAAATGTAATTTTCATAAATCAAGGAAAATATGTAAAAGATATTTTAAAGAAGTTTAAAATGTCTGATTGTGCTTCTATGAGAACACCAATGGCAACAAATGTCAAATTAGATGCTGATCTCTCTGGAGTTTCAGCATATATCAAGTTTTATAGAGGCATGATTGGTTCAATACTTTATCTGACTGCAAGTAGACCAGATATCATGTTTGCTACATGCTTATGTGCTAGATTTCAATCTAATCCAAAAGAATCTCATATGCTAGATGTTAAAAGGATCTTAAGTTATCTTAAAGGTTCACCTGATTTGGGCCTTTGGTATCCTAAAGAAACTGATTTTAAACTAACTGCTTTCACTGATGCTGATCATGCAGGAAGCAGATTGGACAGGAAAAGTACTTCTGGTGCTTGTCATTTTCTGGGAGACAAGATAGTTAGTTGGGCTTCAAAGAAGCAAAATTGTGTGTCCACATCCACTGCTGAAGCAGAGTATGTAGCTGTTGCTGCTTGTTGTTCTCAAACCTTGTGGATGAGAACACAACTCATGGACTATGGATATCAACTCAACAAAATTCCCATATATTGTGATTCAGAAAGTGCCATTGCAATAACTCAGAATCCTGTCCAGCACTCAAAGACCAAGCATATTGATGTAAGATATCATTTCATTAAGGACTATGTAGAAAAGGGAACAATTGAAATGCACTTTGTGCATACAAAGTAGCAATTGGCTGACTTGTTCACAAAGCCTCTTGATCCCAAAAGGTTCACTTTTCTCATATGTAAAATAGGAATGCTTAATTTGACTAATTGAACATATTTGTTATTTTTCAGAAATGAAATTTTTTCTAAGTGAGATTTTCTGAGTAGTGTTCTCAGAACTCTGACTCTCTTAATCAGAATTCTGACTCTTGAGTTCAGAACTTCTGAGTCTTGAGTTCAGAACTTCTGAGTCAATACTTCAGAAATCTAACTTCAAATTCTTTACTTCTGAATAGGTTAATCAGAACTTCTGACTACCTTTCAGAACACATTTCTGAAAATTACAAATATTTCAATATGTTGTTGTCAAGATCGATTCTTAACAAGAATTAAACTTCTTAGAAACAGAATTTAGAGAATCTTGCGGAATAGAACTCTAAATCAATTAAAGAACAATCAATAGAATTCAACACACTGTATATATCAAACTGTATTACTCACAAGCTTTACACCAAACCTCAATCTTGATGAACAGATCTCACCAAGACGACTTCTACTTCTCTAGAAATAGGATCTACGATCTTGAGGTTAATTCTCTCTAAATGGCTAAACAACTTTTTTAAAAACTGTTCTCTCTCTTAAAACCCTAATAGCTATCTATATATATAACAGAATAAGTACAAGATAACTACTAAGAATAAAACGATCTTCAAAATATACTTCCACGCTTATCTTCAGCTTTCCTTCTTTATTTTCTCATACCATACATATCTACTCAGCAGTATTAACAATGATTTGACTTAGCAGCATTAACGAACCTTCAGCAGTATTAACCTTCACAGTCTTCTAGCAGTAGTATCTCAGCTCAGCAGTACTAACCATGTCTTGCAGTAGTAATTTGGTCTAGCAGTACTAACCGTGTATACACAGTAGTAATCTTGCTCAACAGTATTAACTTTCTTCTGGCAGTATTAATGTAGACTTAGCAGTAGAAATCATGGACTAGCAGCACTATCCATACTTAGCTCATTTTCAGTTCCCAACAATCTCCCCCTAACTTGACTTTTAGGAAAAGAAGTCAAGTTCTTCAAATGATGCTACCAAAACTTAGTCATCATATAAGCATAGATCAGGACTTAAACATAGACTCTGATTTACAATCCTTCTTACCAAGAATCTTCCCATAGCAGAGTCTTTGTTGCAGACCAATTTTACATGTAACATCCCTTTCAGTCTTTTCATGCAGTGTTTGTAGCTTTCATCCACCAGATAATACTCCTGATATGTGTTGTCAATTGATATAACATACACTCCACAATTTTCATAGAGCATCCAGTGGGTTACTGCTTGAAAAGGTCTTGCTGTTATGTGCTGAACTACTTCTGGTCTGAACATTAGGCATAGGTATTCTAACACCATCTTTGTGATAGACATACCTCTTTCTGTCAACATGTTACCATAGATCTGCATGCCTACTTTGAACATCTCTTCCAAGTCAGATCTTGAGCATCTTCTTATAAATTGTCCCCATGTTCTGTAGACTTCAAACTGCCCATCAGCTCTCTTGAGTCTGATATACTCCTTTCTCTCATCTATCAAAGTATCCCAGTGACTGATTTCAGGAGGTTTTGAATCTAATGGAGTCACTTTGATTGGTTCAGTATCAACCATGGTGATGTACAAGTCACATTGTTCATTGCTAAGTGATTGTGCATTACTGGATTGACCTGTCTTACTATCTCCTTGTCCTTCATCCTTGGCAACTTCTCCCTTTTCTTTCTCTTCTACCACTGGTTTCTCAACAGGTTCTACCCTTTGCTTCTTTACACACTTCTTTTTAGTAGCCACAGACTTTGTTCTCTTTCTGCTGAAAACCATCTTTGCATCCTTAGTTTCTTCCTGTTTCTTGGCAGTTGGAGGTGTATCATGTTTGGCTTTGATTAAAGCCTCTGCAACCTCCACTTCTTCTACTGTAAGCTTCTTTGTTACTGTTTCAGCTTCTGTTTCTGTTACTGCTTTCTTTGTAGATTGAGCAGCATTAACTGTTTCTGCTGCTTGCTTAGAGTCAGCAGCATTAACAGTTTCTTCTGCTACTTCAGTTTCAGGCTCTTTCTCTGTTACTGCTGCTTTCAAGATTTCTGTTACTACTTCTTGTATGATTTCTGCTGCTTCATGAACATTTGCAGCATTAACAGTTTCTGCTTCAACTTCAGTTACTGCTTCTTTTGGAACTTCAGTTACTGCTGCCTTTACAGTTTCTGCTTCTTTAACAAGCTCTTCCATCTTTTCTGTCTCCCCCTTATTCTGTGCACTGGACTCCCCCTTAAACTGTGCATTATCAATTTCCATCTCAGTCTCCATCTGAACTGTCTCCCCCTCAACTTGTAGACCCTTCATATTCAGTTCTGCTTCTGATTCTGACTCTGACTCCCCCTTTTTGGGAGCATCATCAGTTGAAATTCTTCTTCTCAGCACAAATCTTGCCTTTTTCTTTCTGTGCAACAACTTGGTGACCATCTTCTTGAGCTTCTCAATTTGAGACTGTTGGTAGGTGATCACAGTCTTCAGTTGCTCAATCTCCTTCTTCTGTGCCATAACATCCAAGTTGACATTTCCAATGGTTTCCATCAATTCATCATAGTTATATCTATCCTCACCTTGTTTAGAAGTGTTTACCTTCTTTAAAGGATCACTGGAAGTAGCCATCAATTCCACTTTGTTATGTCTATCCTCACCCTTTTTAGAAGTTTTTACCTTCTTTAAGGGATCCTTGGAAGTTTTAGCAGAAGCCTTCTGCCTAGCAGAAGCACTAACTGCCCCCTTGGTTTCTTGGCACCTGGGTCCTCCTAATGATTTCTCATTTAGAGTTACCACGGGGAAGGTCTTATTTATGTTACCACTGTCCTTCTCTGTGCTAGCAGAAGTAGTGGCAGCCTTAGCACCCATATGCTCATCCTTCTCCTTAGAGAGCACCTTCTTGGGGTTGGGTGATACCCCTGTGGTTTCCCTTTCGATATTCTCCATTGGAGAATGCTCCAACAGAGGGCTTAAAGGCTTAGGGCTCTGAGTAGGTACATCAAGGGAAGGAACCTTGTGCACCTTTCTTCTTTGAAACTTGTTGGATAAAACAGGAGTGGGCTTTTGAAGTATGTGCTGAGGGATGTCTTTTGAGATGGAAGGTTGGGATTGGTCATCAGTGGGTGTGTCTAATGAGGGCCTTGACCCTGATGCCATACCTTCAATTGTGTGGGACACAACCATCATTGTAGAGAACAATGGTGTGTCAACTCCTTCCGAGTCCCTAGGAATTCTTCTCATATTTGAGAAAACCTTCCCTTTAGGGGATTTTGGTACATATACCTCATCAAACTGAGGTAAGTCCGTCAATTCCTTAGTTATCACTTCTTGAACAAACCTTGGATACATATAAAATCGCTTTTTGGATTCCAGGTTTGATACAAGATCATTAAAGATCATAGCTGAAAAATTGTACTTTCTGGCAGTGGATAAGCAGACCAAGACATATACAATGGGACTGCTGAACTCACTCCATCCAGTAGTTTTCTTGGAAATACAGTGCATCAGGGTATGAACAAGAAATCTCCATTGGTTGAAAAATTTTGACTTGTAGAATTTAAAAACACCAATGGGACCTTCATACCCCATTCTTTGTAAAGTCGAATATAGGTCATCAGAAGATAGAGAGGTTATACCTGAGGCATCATCCAAGTGAAGAGAGATGCGAATAACCTCCTCTGTGACTTTCAAGGGTTTATCACAAACCCTTGTTCGAATGGTTTTCTGCCCTTCTTCGAAACTAACAGTGGAATTCTCCCAAAATTGCGTCTGATGTTCGATATAGATGGTTGGGCTCACCGTTAGGGCATAAGAGATGTGCGAGGATTTAAGAAAATCGACGATGTCGTGGAATCCCGCAGCTTGTTTCGGCTTCTGAAGCATGGCTATTTCATTGTGCTCATCAACAAACTCCATGATTCCTGAGGATTCTTGAAAGAAAAACACAAAGATTCTGGGGAGACTAGGTTAGAACGAGAGAGAAGAAGTTAATGCGAAGAGTCGTTATGAACTTTGGCGGGCAAACAGGGGTATTTATTTGCCCTAGATTATCAAAAGCAGTATTAACGACATAAGCAGTATTAACGACTGAGCAGTATTAACTGCACAAGCAGTATTAACTGCACAAGCAGTATTAACTGCTGAGCAGTATTAACTACACAATCAGTATTAACTGCACAAGCAGTATTAACTGCTGAGCAGTATTAACTACACAAGCAGTATTAACTGCTGAGCAGTATTAACTGCAAAGCAGTATTAACCACACCTGCAGTATTAACTACAAAGCAGTATTAACTGCAAGGGCAGTATTAACTCTGCACTAGCAGTAGTAACTCTGCACTAGCAGTAGTAACTCTGCACTGGCTTTACTAGTCAAATCCTCAAATGTCATCTTACCTTCTGACACATCACCTTTACCACTTCTCTTACCTTCTGCAGGATTATTTCCAAAAGTAACATGTCCTCCATCAATTCATTTGAAATTCTTGAGGCAGGCCATGTTACCTGTCATGTGCCTGGAGCAACCACTATCAACATGCCAGATGCTCTTCCCCTTGAGCTGTTGGTTGCCCTGCACATTAGATAAAACAGTTAGTTTTTGTTAGGGACCCAAGCCATAGTGGTCTTGGGTCTCCCTTGATCATCAAAATACTTACATTCTGTTTTGATGAGCTTGTCAAAGTGAGGAACATCAGTGCTTGAGTACTTTGTTTTGATGATAGGTCTAGAAGCAGTACTAACTGATGCAGAAGTACTAACTTTGTTAGCAGCACTAACATTGTTAGCAGTATTATCGTTTAAGGAGGCATTAACAGTGTTAGCAGCACTAACACTGCTTCCAGAAGTACTAGCCTTCTCAGCAGTATTAACTAACTTAGCAGTACTAACACTAGAAGCAGTATTAATTGTTGAAGAGGTACTAACTGTGTTAGCAGTACTAACACTGCTAGCAACATTATTGCTTCCTGCAGTACTAACATTGTTAGCAGTACTAACTGAGTTGGCAGTATTATCATTAGTACCTTTAGGCATCCATACTCTAACACTTTCTGTTTCTGCCTTTTTCATGTGGCTTTTGGTTTTAACTTGTTTCTTTGCCACAACTTTCCTCACAGACTTTTTATAGCCACCATTCTTTCTGTAACCACCAGGTTTTTGAAAAGATCTTTGAGCATTAAACCTTTGGTTAACAGGATTGAAATAACAGTGTTTGGCTAAATGATTTAGCTTACCACAGATGAAACAAGGTTTTGGCCTGTTAATTTTGTTCAGATCAACTCCTTGTCTCATAGCCCACTGGTTATTCCAATTTCTTTGATTACCCCTTTTGTTATCATGTTTTTGGGGCTTAAGCTCTTTAGATTTCCTGCAAGAATACTGTTTACAAGTATTGGAGTTCACAACTGTGGTCTGTGTGTAATGAACTCCCTTTTCCTTTTCAGTCCTTTTGATCTCATTGTTCTTAACACATTGACTTTCATATTCCTCATCAGATTCTACTTTGTCAGTCTCATCCTCAACAACTACTTTATCTAAAGGATCTACTTCAGTGGCTCCTTTAGGTAAGTCCTTCCTATCCTTGGTTTCTAATAGGTCTGACTTAGGAGGGATGTAGTTGTTGTTATAGGGTGGAGGTGTGGCATTATACCCTAGGCCTGTTTTCACCTTACCATGGACTTGAGCATTTATTATTGTGTCCATGGCTTTAGATGCCTTTGAAAACTTTTCAACATCAGCTTTAACTTTCTTAAGTTCTTCTGTTAATTTCTCATTCTCCTCCCCAGACACTTTCAGCTTAATCTCATACTCATTCTTCTCCCACTTCCAATAGTTAGTATCATAGGAGTGTTGAAGTTCATTAGCTTGAAAAGCTCTAATCTGTTCCTCAAACCTTTCTACAATCCTAACATAATCTTTCACATCTTTCTCTAGCCTCTTAAGGTTATCACACATACCCTGATTGTGATCCCTATATCTTTAAACAGCATCAATGCAAGCTTGAGAACAGAGTTTAGATTGTACCTCAGTGGGAATATCAGATACTTCTGCCATAGGAGCTTGATTCTGACAGGTTTCCTCAGCTTGATCACTCCAATCAAATCCCATTCCTTGTTGAGAAACAAGGGCTTGAGAGGAGCTTCTGTTTTGGTTTCCATTTTGAGCCTGTTGATGTGATCCTCCACTTCTGCATTCTCTGGCAAAGTGTCCCATCTTGTGACACTTATAACACTCAACCTTGGACTTGTCAAAGCCTGCACCATCTTCTCTTCTCTGGGAAAAGTTGTTTCTCCCAGTCCTTTTGATGAATTTCTTCACCCTCATTGATAGCATAGCCATCTGCCACTTGATGTCCATCTCTTCCAGATCATCAGCATTAATCTGCTCTAAATCATCATTGATTAGAGAAGAGTGAACATGACTAGAAAAGAATGCTTCTAGTACAGAATCTGTAGTCTTCTCTTGATTAGTTCCACCAGCAGCATTAACAGAACCTGCAGTATTAACAGAATCAGGGTTAGCAGCATCATCAGAGGATGAAGATAATAAAGCGGCATTATAAACAAATCCAGATGGCCTTTTCTTGGCTTCAACTTCAGCCTCAAATACTCTCATATCATTGTAGAGGTCATCTAGCTCTTTGTCCTCCAATTGGTCATTCTGTCTGAATGAGACTGTGTACATGGTCCATTCTTCTCCCAATGATCTAAGGAACTTTCTATTGACATCATCAGCATCCATGTGTACACCCACCGTAGCTAATTCTCCAATCAACTTGTTAAATCTGTCAAAAGTTTGAGTCATAGACTCATTCTTTGCAGACATGAAGTTCTCATATTGTTGCCTGAGAATAGCCTTTTGATTTCTCTTTGTGCTCTTTGTGCCAGTAAATCTTTTCTCCAGAGCATTCCACAACATCTGTGCATCTGTGCAGTGTTGGAATTGATGTTGGTACTCATTAGGAATAGCCAAAAGCAGAGTGCTTAAGGCCTTCATCTCTGTTTGTCTGACTTTCTTTTCAGCATCTGTCTTGGGAGGAGGTCTCTTTCCATCTGCTCCAATCTTTCCTTCATTACATGGGCCATTTTCTATGATGTTCCATATTGCATAATCAGTAGGAAGAATGTACTGCTTGATTCTCAGTTTCCACATGTCAAATTCATTGGGTTTGAGCATGGGAACCTTTGAAACAAGAGTACTGTGAGTATCCATTGAATTGTCCATATCTTCTAAGATACCAAGGCTCTGATACCACTTGTCAGGATCGATTCTTAACAAGAATTAAACTTCTTAGAAACAGAATTTAGATAATCTTGCGGAATAGAACTCTAAATCAATTAAAGAACAATCAATAGAATTCAACACACTGTATATATCAAACTGTATTACTCACAAGCTTTACACCAAACCTCAATCTTGATGAACAGATCTCACCAAGACGACTTCTACTTCTCTAGAAATAGGATCTACGATCTTGAGGTTAATTCTCTCTAAATGGCTAAACAACTTTTTTAAAAACTGTTCTCTCTCTTAAAACCCTAATAGCTATCTATATATATAACAGAATAAGTACAAGATAACTACTAAGAATAAAACGATCTTCAAAATATACTTCCACGCTTATCTTCAGCTTTCCTTCTTTATATTCTCATACCATACATATCTACTCAGCAGTATTAACAATGATTTGACTTAGCAGCATTAACGAACCTTCAGCAGTATTAACCTTCACAGTCTTCTAGCAGTAGTATCTCAGCTCAACAGTACTAACCATGTCTTGCAGTAGTAATTTGGTCTAGCAGTACTAACAGTGTATACACAGTAGTAATCTTGCCCAGCAGTATTAACTTTCTTCTGGCAGTATTAATGTAGACTTAGCAGTAGAAATCATGGACTAGCAGCACTATCCATACTTAGCTCATTTTCAGTTCCCAACAGTTGTTAAGGTCTTTCTGTTTTTTTTTCATATTCCTTATAATATGTTTTTGAGTATATGCTAAAGTCAAGGGGGAGCATTGAAATCATTCAGATATCGTTCTAACGTACTTATAAGGTTTGTATATTCTTTTCTCGTCACTAATCATTCTAAGGGGAACAAGCTTTCAATGATAGACCTTTTTTCACTTGTTCAAACTACTTCTGAACCCTTAAATATTTTTCAAGATCAGTTGTTAGATTTTAAATGCTTTCAGAAATTTCAAATCATCAAAAGAAGGACAGAATTTTGATGATAAAATACTTTTCTATCTGTTCAAACTACTTCTGGATGATTAAACGTTTTTATATAATCAGAAGTTGATTTTAAATGAATTTTGGTTCCAAGGGAATTTCTTCTGAACTGTGTACTCAGAACTTCTGAGTATGCATTCTCATAACTCTGAGCGTGTTATTCGGAACTTTTAACTTGTATTAATTTCTATCCAATAACACGTGTCAGCTTCTTATTCTTCGAACTTGCCACGTTTCTTTTTAATATCTTCTGTGGCATTTCACAGTGTTTGAATTCGTTATAACTCTGACAAAAAGTAACTTCTCTCCGTTAATACCTTTCAGCTTCGCGGATTTTAAATAGACCTTGAAATCCCTCTTTCAAATTTTATTTGAATTCCAAAAGCGAAAAGTGAGAAACACACAATTCCTGAGTTCTTTGATCTTGTTTTCTTTCAAAATTCCGCATTACGATCATGTAAGGTTCAAGGAGAAGTAGAGCTATCTCATTACATTCATCAAAATCATTGATGGAATCTGATTCAGATGATGAAGTACAGAGGCCTGAAAATAGAGCCGTAGAAGAAGGGGCAATAGGAGAAAACATTGTATTAGGAAATGTTGAAGGAGAAGCAGGGGATGAACACATGGATGAATCAGAGGGAGACGCATATGAGGGAAATGAGAATATTCAACACGAACAGAGTGTGGTTAGGTCAGTCATGTCTGGAAGATCTAATTCTGGTGAGAGGATTGTTCCTAAGAGTGAATATTTGAGTTTATTGGAAAATAATTGTGTGTTAGTGCCTGATGTAACCATTTTCAAAGAAGAATATAGGATAATTATAGAATTGCTGAAATACCATCCTTTCAAGAAATGGTTTACAATGAAGAAGAGAGTGCCGGTACAGTACATTCAACAATGGTGGAAGCATTTGGAGTTACAAGGTAACAATTTTGTATCTGAAATAGGGGGAGTTACTGTAACTTTAAATATCCAATTTATGAGAACCATGCTTAGATTACCAGAAAAGGATGACTTGGAAAGGAGATCATATTTTGAAGATTCTCCTTTGACAGAGGAGTTGATTGCTGAAGTTAGGAGATTAGGTTACAATGAAGAATTGAGGAATTTGAGTAAATTTAAAAGGAACAAATTACCACCAATTTGGGCATTTTTCTTCAATACAATCAACAAATGTTTATCTGGGAAAAACAGTTCTCTAGATCAGGGATCAAAGCAGATTTTGCAAATCTTTCATGGGTTAGTAAAGAATAGGCATTATGACTATGCTTCTATTTTATGGGAAGATATGAAGAATACTTTTGAGAGGAAACAGAAGGCAATAAAAGGAAAAACAAAGGATAGGATACTCACATACATACCATATCAGAGGTATTGGCAGTTGCTAATATGGCATGCAATGGATCAAGACAGAAACATTCCAAGAAGAGCAAATGAGGAACATGGGCCAATCTTCTATATGGGTAAGATGATTTCTGCTACTAAAATTGACAATTTTCCAAATCACAGACCTCTTCCAAGGTCACTTAGGCAATACATTCCAAGGGAGAGTGATATATTAACAGCTTATTGCACCTCAATGGGACTTGAACAACCTCAAGCCCCTACCCATGAGGAATAACCTGAGTTGAGAGGTGAGGAGTCTATTCAAAATAGAGAGGGGGAGAATGTTCAAGGGGGAGAACATTTTGAGAGAATAGAGAGGGAAAATTCAGAGAGCTTGGTTAGAAATGAAAGTGAAAAACAAAAAGAGAGTGGTGAGAATGAGAGAATGTTAACAGAATTTGAAACAGAAAGAGGTAATTCTGATCCAGCCAACTTAATCCGGGCAACCACATCTACTGTTGGTTCACAACCCTTGGTGACCAACATTGAAGAAAACACCATGGAGCCCGTGGTGGAACTTGAACAACCCACCCCTAGCCACTCAGAAGCATTTCAACATGCTGCTGTTTCAAAACAAACAGGGGAACCATCCCAAACTCATTTGGAGCGAGGTGATAAATCCCAACCTATTCTTCAACACTTTGAGTCTGAATTGCACAGTGATATCCTAATTGAGCCTGAAATTCCTTTTCACACTAGCACATCACAAGAATTTCGTATTCCTGTATCAACATCCATAGACATTCCTATTATTGGTTGTCAAGGATTGGATGGAAGTCCTGGTGAAGTGAACATCTCAAAAGCTTCATTACACAGTGCCTCTGTGGTACATGGTGTCTCTGTGGCACCTACAGGCCAAGAGTTCTCTGAACACTTGAAAACTGGTTCATTTGTTGATCCAGGTTCACTGTTAGAACCTTCTGAATTTGAAAAGATTCAGAAACAAAATCAAGTGTTGGGAGAGAAAGTTGAGAAATTGGAGAATGCTATTGAATCTTTTAAAAATGAGGTAGAGGATCTCAAAAATCTGTTGGAAGGCAAAGCAAAGTCTGTTGAACAAAAAGTGGATGGAATGAAAGAGTCCTTGGAATCTCACAAAAAGGAGATCAAGGATAATATGACGGAATTTCAAAAGGATCTTCTGAAGAATATGAAGGATTTACAAACTTCTCTTGTGAAAGTAATCAGTTCTAATTTGGCCAGTGTTTCACAGCCCTTAGCCATCATGCCTTTGTCTGTTGCAGAACCTGAATCAGAATCAACTCAGTCCAAAAGAAAGTTTGATGATAATGATCCTCATGATCATCAAAAAGGGGAGAAAAGACAAAAGATAAGTACTGAGTTAGAAAAACAAAGCACTTGTGAGTTTGAAAATATTGAAAAGTCAGCAGATATTGGAGTGACAGATTTTGAGTTTGCAGATATGTAGTTAGCAGATGCAGATATTCAAAACTCAGAAAAGGTTGTTTTTGAAGAATCAGCAGATGTTCAAAAGGAAATAAGTATTCAGACAATAAGTTCAGATTCTGAAGATGATATGGAAACTGATAAAGTGGTAAAAGAAAACTCTTCTGAAAGTGTCCCTGATAAAACAGAGGAACTGGATTTGAATACTGAAATGGAGGTAAATTCTGATGAAACTGAAGTTCTTATGGCAGATGTTGAAGTCAGGGCAGATGAAAATGTTATAACAGATGTTGATGTTGTCATAAATGTTCAGAATGTCAAGTCAGCAAGTATTTTTGGATCAGATGAGGCAGTAATGACAGATCAAAATGCTATGACAGAAGAAGTAATGATAGATTCTTCTAAAGAAGGTTGTGAGATCAGTATGGCAGATATTTCTGAAGAAAGTTTGATTGAAAGTTCTGAAGTGAACACTTGTACATAAATTGTTCCTTATGCCAGAATTGAGCTTCTTAATTATGAGATGGAAGAAAGAAGGTTGAATGAGGTATTGATAAGGAGGATGCATAGTGAGTTGGTCAGAGCTCTTAATGTTCAGAAAATTCAAGGAATTATAAAGACAGTGAGACCTATTGATTTGTTGGGAGAAGTGGATCACTTAGTTGGATACACAAGTAGTTTTCAAGAGAATTTTGAACTTCATTTTCTGGATGAGTTAAATATTCTTAGTTGAGAATATGAAAGAGTTGAAAACTACTTCATGCCTTTGGAGTATGTGTACAGAAGACCCATTATGATTCCTAGGATTGAATTACCAGTATTAAAAGAACCTTTATGTGATTTCATTATCAGTCAGAGTGACACTCCTCTGGCTAGACATTTCATTAAGGATATCTTTCCAGAAGAAACATATGAGAATATCTACTGCGAAGAAGGTGACTCAGTAATAATTGAGAACTTTATTGATAGGTTCTTGGATGAAAGAATTCATATGATTTATGTGGAAGCTTCTAACAGATTCAGAAAACCTGATGAAAGACTACATGTTCAGAAAGCAATTGTGAAAGTACTAGAGTTTCAGACTGATGAGTTTGATGGGCTAAAGTATGTAAGTTTGATAGTTCAGAAGGAAGGAAATATGAAGGTTAGCATGACAAGTTTTGACTTTCACAGATTGTTTTTGAAAGATCAATTGTTTCTGGTAAAGTTCTTTGCTAGTACTGAAGAATCTTGGATAGAACTTGAATGCAGAAGAATTCTGGGGATTTATGTCAGAAATATATACTTCTATGATTTTCAGTTGGTAATTGAAGCAGGGAAAGAGAAATGTAACTTGAGCAAACCAATCAAAAAGCCTATTCATGAAATTGGAGGTCGTGGATTCATTACTGAAGGAGTTGAAAATGATGGTTTTGCGTACATAGTCTCTGGAGTAAGAATGTTTTTCAGATTAAATGATCTAGTGAAGTACATTAATGCTACTTTACAGTATTTGTTACTAGAAATGGCTGTAAATGCTGAGGGTGAGAAAGCAGTTATGAAACAAAAATGCAAAAAGGCATATCAAAGAGAGGTTGGATCTCAGAACAAGAATCAAAGACTGCAGTGAATGGATGCTCTCAGAAGAAAACCCAAAGAAACTGTTACGTAAAGACTTTGTATTCCCTGCTGAGTATGAGGTAAATGGAGTTTATTCAGAAGAGATTGAAGAAGATATTCCAGATGTGTCTTCACAAGATGTTAAAATGAAAGATGCAGATCAGCCAGAAAAGTCTGAGGCTAATGAAGAAGAAATACCTGTTGATGTTAATGGTTACTTTCTTGAGTATGCTCTTCCTAACTTCTTTCAACCAGAAGAAGTAAACTTTCTTAGTGTGTATCATGATAGAACAGATGTACATAAATGGCTTTGTACAGAGATGGCAAGATGCGTAGCAAAACCAAAAGAAGCAGTGTATTCAGATTTGTTAATCACTGGAATAAGAGAATTGAGTGTTAAGAAGTTCAGAAAACATGAGTATTATTCATTTGAAGTATTGAGAGAAGATGGAAAAGTCTATTACTTTACTGAGGCAGATTTTGACAAAATCTCAGTGACAGATTTCTACAGGTTGTATAGTCTTTTGTCGAATAAAGACTGTAGTAAACAAAAGAAGGAGAGAGGAGCATTGGCTGTAGTAAGAGATGCTATATTTTACATTCTGAGATGGTATGCATATACATATTTTCAGATTGCTCTGATATACAAAGACCATGTGTATATCTTTCAAAGCCAAACAATGGTCATGAACACTTGAATCTTCTGAAGAGTGGAAATGTTGTAAGATATCCAGAGTTGGGAGTTTTATTGAGAAATGACAGAAAAGAGAAGATTTTCTTCAGACCAGATGAAGTGGCAAAATATTGTTCTGGAACTCTAAGATTCATCAAACATAGCTTGGAGAAAAAGTTAACAAGAGGATCTCAAGTTGAAGAAATACAAGAGATCATAGAAAAGATTGATAGAAGGCTTAATATGAGAAATGTAATTCTTTTAAAGACTGTACCTGCTTTGAAAGAGTTCAATGTTGATAACTACATGACTATTTGACAAAAAGGGGGAGATTGTTAGATCTGAAGTTTTGTCAAAAGTGACAAGTATTGGTTCTGGATAGAAGACTTAGAGTTCTGAGTAAGAAGACTCAGAAGCTTTGGCTGAGAAGTCTCGAAAAGATTACAAGTATGAAAGTAAAATATTCGGATAAATATTTTTAGAATTGACGGTTAATCAGATCAAAAGGAGGAGATTGTTAATGGTATATTTCAAAGACTGTTGAAATTGAAAAGGTTTTTGATGATCATGATGCTCACAATCATCAAAAAGGGGGAGAAACTATGAAAGTTTCAATTTCAAGATAAAGAGGAGTCAAGAAGCTCGAGGTAACAATTCAAGATGTTTCAAGACGATTCAAGAAAGTTCAAAGTTCAAAGAGTGTTATTGTTCAAAGAAGTGAAGATACGCAGTTCAGGGAACTCAAAGCTACAAAGATTCAAGTTAATTCAAGAATGCTTTTCAAAGCTCAAAACCCGTTAAAGCACAAAAGACCGGTTCATAATGAAAGACTGAAGATATTTCTCAAAGATGCAAAGATCCGTGCTACGATGTTTCAAAGATTCGTGTTACATAGATCGGTGATACGAAGATTCAAGAAGATGAAGATTTTGTTTTTGAAGACTTTGACCAACACCGCAAAGATGTGAAGTTTGCAATTCGAGACTTTGATGATTATTTTATTTTGAAGATCCAGTTAAAGACTAAAGCAGTCAGATTGGATTTCTGAAGACAACGCTTATTCGAAGATTCTTTAGAGTTATTGTTCAAAGATTGTTCTTCCTTCAAAGCAAAGAGGAAGATTGTTCAAAGAGCTAAAGTGTTGAAGATCTGAAGATACAAAGAGTTGAAGACTATCGTCATCAATTTTTTAAATCTTGAATCCATAGGGGGAGATTGTTAGTGGATAAAATGTATTCAAGATTTAATATGTAATTGTATTATTTGTAAGAGTCAAATGCAATAGTCAAAAGTCAAAGTAAGGGTGTTAAAGGATCAAAGTCAAGGCAATTAGAGTGGAAAGTCAAAGTATATAAATAGTGAGCTTGTAATAGAAGTCTTTAGGTTGTCATTGTGGAGAAATACATGTGATTCAATATAGAGAGAGGGATGACGTCCTAGAGAGAGAGTTTAGATAGAGAAAGGGGATCTCATTCCAATCTTGTATTCCTTCTCATTTCTAATAAAGGTTTCTTGAGTTTTATCATTGTTACTTGATTAGATCTGGGATCACAATATCTCTTAAGCTTCAGATATTATCATTAAGCAGAAAACTCAACATAGTGTAGTGTGTGTGTGTGTTTTCAGAAGAGAAGAAGAAGAAAAGAAGGTTTTGTGGCTAAGGAATTCAATTTGGTGTACTTGGAAGTAATATTAAGGTATGTTTATGTACGTTTTATGTTTGTAATTGATACTAGAAGGTTTCTATCGGTGTAGAATATTCGATTTCATGTCTAGTAATGATTTCAGTCGAATCTGGGTGAAAAATGGGTAAACCGACAGAGGTTTCCGGACACAATATGAATGTGTCCGGTAGTTTCTTTCATAGTGTCCGGTAGTTTCTTTCGATGGTGTCTGGACGATTTCATTATCCGGTAAGTACTTCTTTTCCTTAAGTTTCCGGTTAAAATAAGATACCGGATAGTGTCCAGATTACTTTGGTGTCTGGACGTTGTCCGGATTGTTTAGGTTGTCCAGAAAGGTCATGCTGTCTGGATTGGTCATTCTGTCCGGAAAGTCATGCTATCCGGATTGTTTTTGTGTCGTCCGGATACTTTAGCTGTTTGGTCATTTTTGAGAATTCAGATACTTTTGAGTATCCAGTAGCCTGTGTTTTGTTGACTCTTAGATAGGGAATGAATGAGGACTGACTATTCCGTGGACTAGACTTAAGTTAGAGTTTGGGGGTAACATTTTAGGATAGAGTTATCTAGAGCCTTTAGCTTTAGTAAGTCTTATGTGTTCTATTTGGTAAAAAGATACTTGTATCTAATTGTTTCAGATACTGTGAATTTGGAGTGAAAGCTGAACCTTGTGGAAAAGACTGGCAAGGGTTTTTTATAAACAAACAGGTGAGGTTTACTTTAAAACGTTTTTAAACTGGAATACATATATGTGTGGATTGGGAATGTGATAGATGGTGTGATTATGTGTTTATGTTTGAAATATAATATATTGAGATATTGTATTTACATGAGCATTACACTATACGAGAATATGTTGGCCGGGTTTAGGACCGGTGGTGTTGGCTGTAATATTCGTACATCGGTGTTGGCTGTAATTGTCGTACATCGGAGTTAATTTATTAGTTGGCTTGCAACCAATTAATATGGCAAAGAGATTGAGTCAGGAAAGTATATGATGCATGAGTCATAACTGGTATTTGTATTTGTGTTATGTATATGATGGTTGTGCAAATGGTTCTAAAACTAACAGGGATTTTCTCACTTATACCTCTAGGTCTAACCCTCATTTTGTTTTAAAATATGTATGCCAGGTTGTGGATCGGGTAAGGGCAAGTGAATAGAGTAAACGGTGGCTAGCTTTTGTGAAGACTTATATTTTGAAGACGCTGACATGTTTTGTAGTTTTAAATTAGTTATCAGCTATCATGTATTTAGTTTGCAAAACGTTTGTAATGAATTATGTATTATGGGTGTAAAGACTAAGGGACCGAATGTGTATTTTGATATATCTTTTGAAATGAACGACATTATGCAATATATGTTATTTGATGTATGTTTGGGAATCCGGGTCGTTACAGATGGTATCAGAGCCCTAGTTTAAGGGATTTAGGTATTCGTATCTGTACCTAGACTTAAACTGCATGTGAAGTAAGATGTCCCTAATGATGTAGAACCTTGGGATGTTAAATATTAAAAGGTAGAAGGAACATCATGTAAGGTAATTTCAGATTACACCTGGCCAGTGTAATTATGATCTTACAGGTACATGTTTGAATTGGAATACCTTGTTATATGGGGTATGTGCTTGTGTGTATATTAACCTTGTTTGAATCTATAGAATGGCAAGTGGTACTCGACAAACGAATCGAGAGGGAGGAGGAAATCCTAATAGAACAAATCCAACAGTTGGGACAAGGGGAAGAGGGGGAGAAAAAGGTAGAGGCAGAACAGGCGGCAGCGTTCAACTGCGAGGTGCAGAATTTGTTACGAGAGACGACTTAGCGGCTGAAATGGGAAGATTACTGGCAAACATCCAAGCTATGTTCAACCGAACTCATAATACTGAAACGGAAATACCAGATCCTACTCATGAAGACGAGATGCCTATTACACCTACTGTCATACCAGTTACGAAGAAGTGTGATTATAAAATGTTCCTAAGTTGCAAACCTCCGACCTACTCAGGAGAAAGGGAACCAGTGAAAGCTATGAGGTGGCTGAAAGAAATAGAAGCTATCTTCAAAACTAGTAAGTGTGCCAAAGAGGATAGAGTACTATATGGGACTGCAATGCTAAAAGCCGATGTTCTATACTGGTGGGAAGCTCTTATTTCTTCTGGAGGATCCGACATATATTATATTTTCTCTTGGGAAGAATTCGTTATAGCTTTCAAGAAACAGTCTTGTCCCCAAGCAGCAGTTAAACAATTGGAAGGGGAGTTTATGAACTTGCAGCAAGGGAATTTATCGGTTCAGGACTACACCGCTCGTTTTCTGGAAAAGTCTCGTTTTGCGGAATACTACGTTGCCACGGAGGCAATGATGATTGAGAGGTTTATCTTTGGGTTGAATTCAGAAGTTAGAAGTCTGGTGATTGCTAAAGGACCAGAAACCTTCTTAGCCGTAGTAGACGCCGTGAAAACCATGGAACAGGATTAAGGGAGAAACGCAAGTGATAAAGGTATGGGAAAAAGAAAGTGGGAAGGACCACAGTATGATCCAAAGAAGTCCAGGTTTCAGAGGTTTGATAACCGTCCGCCTTTCCGACCAGCGAAAAGACCTTGTCCGAAATGCAACCGTATCCACCAAGGAAATTGTCAAGTTGATCCTCGGGTTTGTTATATGTGTGGGAAGACCGGACATGTTGCTAAAGACTGTCGAGTAACGCGGTTTTGTTTCTTATCTAATTCTCCGGATCACATTCAGTCTAATTGTCCGAGGGGAAGAGTACAGCAAGGGGGTACGTGAGGGAGACCAGTGGGTGTTAGACCAGTAGTACAAAGTCCAGAGCAACCAAAAGCCAAGGGCCGTGCATTTCAGATGACAACACAAGAAGCGGAGGAAACTCCGGATGTGGTTACAGGTACATTTTTAATAAACTCTACACGTGCTAAAGTGCTATTTGACTCCGGTGCAAACCGATCATTTGTGTCTCCTTCATTTGCTGCTTATATGCATTTAAAGCCTAATGTGTTAGATCATGCTTTAATGGTAGATACTGCAAATGATAATCAAGTATCTGTTAAAGATGTTATTGATAGTTGTGTGATAAATATAGAGGGGTGTGGAGTACCTATTCAATTATTTCCTATAGCCTTGATTGAGTTTGATGTAGTAGTGGGGATGGATTGGTTAGCCGAGAATCAGGCTAACATAGTTTGTGATAAGAAGTTGATCAATGTTGTCTTACGTGAGAAGGGACCGGTAGTGATTTATGTTGATCGTAGAAATCATTAGTCTTGCCTTATATCTATGTTAAAAGCTCGTAAGTGTGTCAGCAAAGGTTACCCGAGTTACTTAGCTTATGTGATAGATATTAAGCCAGAAAAGAATAAGTTGGAAGATATTCCTGTTGTCCATGAATTTCCAGAAGTTTTCCCCGAAGACTTGAATAGTCTTCCTCCCCTTAGACAAGTAGAGTTTGGTATAGATCTGATTCCTGGAGCCGCTCCTGTTGCTCGTGCACCGTATCGTTTAGCGCCACCAGAGATGAAAGAAATGATGACGCAACTACAAGACCTATCCGATAAGGGCTTCGTCAGACCTAGTTCTTCGCCGTGGGGTGCACCAGTCTTGTTTGTGAAAAAGAAGGATGGTTCGATGAGAATGTGTATTGATTACCGGGAACTGAATAAGCGCACGATCAAGAACAAGTATCCGCTTCCCATAATTGATGACCTCTTCGATCAATTAGTTGGAGCTTGTTATTTCTCCAAGATTGATCTAAGATCTGGTTATCATCAGCTGAAGGTTAAAGAAGAAGACGTTCTAAAAACTGCTTTTCGCACAAGGTACGGTCACTATGAATTCCTGGTGATGCCATTTGGACTGACGAACGCTCCAGCTGCTTTTATGGATCTAATGAACCGAGTATGTAAGCCATATCTCGATAAATTTGTTATTGTGTTTATCGATGATATCCTTATCTACTCCCGATCCAAAGAAGAGCACGCACAACATCTCCGTTTAATTTTGGAATTGTTGAAGAAGGAACAGTTGTACGCTAAGTTCTCTAAATGTGAATTCTGGCTACTGGAAGTTCAGTTTCTCGGACATGTGTTTCCGAGAAAGGTATTCAAGTTGATCCGATGAAAGTAGAGGCGATTAAAAAGTGGGAACCGCCGAAAACGGCAACTGAAGTACGAAGTTTTCTGGGTTTAGCCGGTTACTATCGAAAGTTTATAAAAGACTTTTCTCGTATCGCTACGCCTCTCACTAAGCTGACCCGGAAGAATCTAAAGTTCGAATGGAAAACAGAACAAGATGAAGCATTCCGAATATTTAAAGAGAAACTCTGTAGCGCCGATACTAGCATTACCTGAAGGTTCCGATGATTTTGTTGTTTACAGTGATGCTTCCAAACTGGGATTGGGTTGTGTACTAATGCAGCGTGGAAAGGTTATCGCTTATGCTTCTCGTCAACTAAAGGATCATGAACGGCAGTATCCTACACACGACATGGAACTTGCAGCAGTTGTGTTCGCGCTAAAGATTTGGAGACACTATCTCTACGGTTCTAAATGTCAAACTTTTACCGATCATAAGAGTCTCGAACATCTTTTCGATCAGTGGGAATTGAATATGAGGCAAAGAAGATGGTTAGAGCTGGTGAATGATTACGACTGTGAAATTCTTTATCATCCGGGAAAAGCGAATGTGGTAGCTGATGCACTGAGTCGTCAAGAAAGAAGTGGAACAATAAAAGCCATTGCACTACGATCTGAACTTCTACCTAACATCTTTGACGAATTGAAGAAGTGCCAAGTGGAAGCTTTTCAAGAAGAACATTTGAAACCAGAACGGTTAGTGGGTATATCAGCATTACTCGTATAAGATGATCGTGGATTATTGTGTCTGGGAAACAGAATCTGGGTGCCTCATTTGGGTGGTTTACGTGATCGGTTACTACAAGAAGCTCATCAATCTCGTTTCTCTATTCACCCAGGTACGAATAAGATGTATAAAGATTTAAAACAATTTTATTGGTGGCCGGTAATAAAAAGGAGTATTGCTCAGCATGTGGAAGGTTGTACTACTTGTAAGAAAGTAAATATTGAACATCAAAAGCCGTTTGGTCTGTTGCAATGTTTTGAAATACCTATGTGGAAATGGGATCAGATTACTATGGATTTCATCACGAAGTTACCAAGGACTCCGAAGGGATTTGATGCCATTTGGGTGATCATTGACAGATTGACGAAGTCTACTCACTTCCTGCCAATAAAAGAAACTTACTCGTTGGAAAGACTAGCCAGGTTGTACATCGACGAGATAGTAACTCGACATGGAATCCCAGTTTCGATTATTTCTGATCGGGATAGTCGTTTTACTTCAAGGTTCTGGAGGAGTTTTCAAAAAGAAATGGGAACGCAAATAAAGTTAAGTACAGCATATCATCCTAAAACTGATGGCCAGAGTGAACGAACGATTCAGACTTTAGAAGATATGCTACGAGCCTGCATTGTTGATTTTGGGGGATCATGGGATAATCATTTGCCGTTGATTGAATTTTGTAACACCCCGCTAAAGCGGAAACACGGAATATACAGCTCAAGTTTCATAGCAAAAGTTACAAGATCACATCAACCATCGAAATACATTCAAAAGGTTAAAACCTTGACTTTTACAACCGTTTTTACAAACGGGAAATGAACATAAAATTAAATATAGTAAAGAAAGTTTCATCACGTGTAACCTTCCTAATTTCCAACCTTAAGGATGTTCCGCTGAAAAGCATGTAAATGAGAGTGTCAACTAATGCACTAGTTGGTGAGATCACAGGTTTAATGAGTATAACATTGTTTGCCATAGCAAAATAGTTTAAATCCACACAAGGGATAAATAAATTGGTTATAAAAACCACTTGCTCAAGGTAATCGTATGTAAAATGTTTAAGTTATGAGCCCGTTACCCGACCTATACCGACAGAATCGCCCCGACGCATGTTCTATCGCCAACAATGCGCAAATACAAACAATAATTATGCACTCAAACAAGCGCTACTTGTGAGTGGGGTGTCAAACCAAATAACGTTATCCATAATTACCAACGGCTCAATACATGAGTTAAACGGGTAACGTAAAAATAAACGGGGACTTTTGAACGATAGCAAAAGAAACTCAAACTTACAACATTTGCAAAAACATAGATACCATGGAGCATAAACAAGTATAGCAAGTTTCGTATTTCCAAGAGAACGAGATAATCGGTGCGTAAAATAGTTGTAGTAACGACATGCTTTTCACCCCAAAATATGTAAAACATTGAAAAAAGGGCTGTGAACTCACATGATAAGCGATGGAATCCGGGAATCTCCCACAAGTACTCCGAGATGATCCTACTTCAAACCTATGAACGTAAGGTCACTAGTGAGTTTTCAATCTCGAAGGTTCGGTACTAACTATCCAAATCGTCATAAAATGTCTTGTTGTGTTTTAATATTATAACGTAATAAACGTATACATTGTTCTTGTTAGATTAAAGTTTCCGCAATTTCGTCACATTAAGTAACGAAAAGGGTTTTAAAGAACATAAACATATATAATACATATATATGTATAAACCAAAATTTTATCGTAATAACGATAAAATTAAAGGTTCTAAATGTAAAGGCAAGTATTTAAAGTGCATAAATATAAATGTATAGTATACATGTATATTCCACAATTTCATCATAAAATGATGAAATAGGATCAATAATATATAAATTGCATAAATATATATAAATATATTATATATATGTATATTCCACAATTTCATCATAAAATGATGAAAAGGGATGAAGAATAAATAAATTGCATAAATAAGTAAAATGCATAAATGTATATAAATATACGATATACATATATATTCCACTATATCATCATAAAATGATGAAATGGGATTAGAAGTTAGTCCTTAATAATAATAAGAAATTTGTCCTTCCTGTCCAGAATTTGGTGTCATTTTGTGTCCAACTTTGGATAACTTCCAGGTACAATGTGGTCATGAAATTTTATGTCCAATTAGTTCAATGAGTTAGGAATATTTTGGCATCAGTTTCATAATTTTTGGAAGAGTATAAGTACATGAAATAATACACGACGTAAAACCCGACAGAAGACATTGCTGTTTGTGCACGGATTTTGTGAGGACTGTTTGATAAATGAAATCTCTGGGTTTTTGAGTGAAACCACTTGGGTTTGAATCTTAACACATAAAAATGATTTCCAGAAAAAAGAATCACTCCATTTGGAGTTATATTGAGTGAGATATGACCCTTTGAAGTGGGGTGTGGAATTTGGCAGCAATCTGTCAAAATCACACTTTGTGCATGTGCTCACATGTTGACTTATTAACCAAAATTCTTATTCTTTTGCATGCACAATCTGATTTGACTCTCTTCCATACACTTATTTTCAGTTCCCAAGACACATTTTGATCCATTTAAAATGCAAGCAAGTTACCTATCAACTCAACTTTTATAAACTCTTGTAAAAGACACATTTTAGAAAAGGTTGATGTTCTTGCCAAGAACATCAACATGCAACTTAAAATTGTGCATCTTTAGCTCATGCATGTTTGTTTAAGTATGTTTTTAGTGGATTTCAAAGACTTACTCATAAAATTCTTGAATAAAAGATGGTGGATTTCTCAAGAAAACTACATGCATGTGTTCAAAATGTTCATCTTTGGTCTTAACATTGGTTTGATTTTGGATTCACCATCTTTTACTAACAAAAAGATATTATGATGGTAAATCTACAAACATTAAGACATAGTAAATATGGTTTTTAACAATATAAAGAAAGTGTAGAAAAGATGAAGAACATTCATAAAATGCAAGAAAGTTGGAAAAAGATTTAAAAGAGTGTGTGTGGATTTCACCCAACACACTTGTTTTTACCTTTGATTATCTTGAACTCTTGAAGAAATGTGATTTAGGGGCTGGAGTTGTGATGAAGATTGAAGATGAATATGAAGATGAGGATGAAGGTTTGAAGATGGAGAGAGAAGGAGATGATAACTTTCTCTTAGTGATAGAGTGAAATGAGACAATGAGGTGAAATGGTGAGTGTTGTTGCATACATATGGAGAGAGGGGGAGGTGTGGCTGGCCTCTCTAGGGGGGTGGGGTGTGGTGTGACAAAAATGTATTTAATCACTTCTTGTCTTTAAAGATTAAAATTAAAATACAAGTATTTTCTTAAAACTTAAAATACAAAGTAGGTATATATAAATTAAGGTATTTATATATATGATATGATTGAAATATATATAAATTATCAACTACATAAATACTTGTAGTATAAATGTATATTAAGTTGGCATTTTATGAGATTTATGGATAATTTCCTAATTCAAGGATTTCTTAAGCAAAATTTCTTGGATTTTTCCTATCGTACCGTGTTTACTGCTAAAATTGCACTGTGTAAACTATGTCATGAAAATAAGGTATCCAAAGTAGTTCTAACCTGAGGTGTAAATTTTACAGTTGTCACAGTCTCCCCCGGTTAGAAGAATTTTGTCCCGAAATTCAAGTGTTACTAGTGTTAACAGGTTTGCTTGCAAAGAGGTGAGGATACTTTTGTAACATGTAATCCTCCCGCTCCCAAGTGTATTCAGGCCCACGCCTCGTGTTCTAATGGACTTTTACTATCGGGATTTTGCTTCGCTTAAGACGCTTGACTTCCCTATCGAGCATTTCCATTGGTTCCTCTATTATGTGCAGTTTATCGTTGATTTGGACTTCTTCCAAAGGAACGGTTATTGCTTCGTCGGCTAAACACTTCTTTAAGTTTGACACGTGAAATGTGTTGTGAACCGTACTTAACTCTATTGGCAAATCCAGCTTGTAAGCTACTGGTCCAATTCTTTCTGTGATCTTGAATGGTCCAACATATCGTGGACTCAGCTTTCCTCTTTTCCCGAATCGGACTGTTCCCTTCCAAGGGGATACCTTCAAAAAGACTCTGTCACCAACTTGAAATTCTAAAGGCTTCCTTCGATTGTCCGCATAGCTCTTTTGACGTTCTTGAGATGCTTTAAGCCTATCCCTGATGATTGCGATCTTGTCGGTGGTTTCTTGAACATTGTCCAGACTAGATAGTTTCCTATCTCCAATTTCCAACCAACAAAGAGGTGATCGACACTTGCGGTAATATAGATCTTCATATGGCGCACACTGAATACTAGTGTGATAGCTATTGTTGTAAGAGAATTCAACTAACGGTAAGTGGTTATCCCAACTTCCTCCAAAGTCTATCACACATGCCCGAAGCATGCCCTCCAAAGTCTGAATGGTTCGCTCACTCTGACCATCCGTTTGAGGATGATAGGCCGTGCTCAAGTTTAACTGCGTACCTAACGCTTTTTGGAGTGACTGCCAAAATTGAGAGGTAAAACGACTATCTCTATCTGAAATGATGGAAACTGGGACTCCATGTCGCGTAACGATTTCCCTGATGTAGATCTGAGCAAGCTTTTCCATCTTATAATCTTCCCGAATAGGTAAGAAATGTGCAGACTTCGTAAATCGATCTACTATAACCTAAATCGAGTCATGTCCTTTGGCAGTTCTCGGGAGTTTGGTTATAAAATCCATAGTGATTTGCTCCCATTTCCACTCGGGAATCTCTAGTTGTTGTAACAGTCTCGATGGCTTTTGATGAACAGCCTTGACTTTTGCACACGTTATGCATTTTCCTACATATATGGCAATGTCCTTCTTCATTCCTGGCCACCAATAGTATTCCCTTAAGTTCTTGTACATCTTATCCGCTACTGGATGGATTGAATACTTAGATTTATGAGCCTCCTCCAAAATCATTTCCCGTAGGTTGTCAGCCTTTGGGATCCATACTCTGCTCTTAAAGTAGCGTACTCCATCAATCTTAGTTTCAAAACTAGACTCTAAGCCGTGAAGGGTCTCTTCCTTCAGGTTTTCAGATTTCAATGCTTCGATCTGAGCTTCAAAAATCCAGGTTTTCAAACTTGTTTGAACCAGTGCTCCTAACGCTCGGACTCGTGAAGGTTTTATCCTTTCTTTCCTACTCAGGGCATCGGTTACCACATTGGCCTTACCTGGGTGGTAACGTATCTCACAATCGTAGTCGCTGAGCAGTTCTACCCATCTCCTTTGCCTCATATTAAGCATCTTTTGATCAAAGATGTGTTGAAGACTTTTATGATCGGTGAAAATAGTGCACTTGGTACCATATAGATAATGTCTCCATATCTTCAGAGCGAATACCACAGCTCCGAGTTCCAAATCGTGTGTGGTATAGTTCTTCTCATGAACTTTTAATTGTCTCGAGGCATATGCTATCACCTTATCATTTTGCATCAATACGCAACCTAATCCTTGATGTGATGCGTCACAATACACTACAAAATTTTCCGTTCCTTCCGGTAAAGCTAAAATCGGTGCATTGCACAACTTTTTCTTCAGAAGTTGAAATGCTTCTTCTTGTGGAATTCCCCAAACGAATTCCTTCTCCTTTTGGGTTAATGTGGTAAGGGGTTTTGCGATCTTAGAAAAATTCTCGATAAAACGTCGATAATACCCTGCCAAGCCTAGAAATTGGCGAATTTCCGTTGGAGTTCTTGGGGCTTCCCATTTCTTAATGGCTTCCACTTTAGCTGGGTCCACGTGAATCCCTTACTCCCCGATTACGTGACCTAAGAAATGTACTTCCCGAATCCAAAATTCACACTTAGTAAATTTGGCATATAGCTTCTGTTCCTTGAGAAGCTCTAAAATCACTTTTAGATGCTGCTTGTGATCCTTCTTACTCTGAGAATAGATTAGTATATCATCGATGAATACAATCACAAACTAATCAAGGTATGACCTACATACTCTATTCATTAGATCCATAAATACAGCTGACGCGTTTGTCAAACCAAATGGCATAACTAAAAACTTGTAGTGTCCATAGCAAGTTCTAAAAGTTGTGTTAGGAATATCCTCCTCTCGGACTCTCAACTGATGATAACCCGATCGAAGATCAATCTTAGAGAAGTAAGTTGCACCCTGCAACTGGTCGAACAAATCGTCTATTCAAGGGAGAGGATATCGGTTCTTGATTGTCAACTTATTTAGCTCCCTATAATCGATACACATTCGAAACGATCCATCCTTCTTCTTAACGAAGAGAATCGGGGCTCCCCAGGGTGATGAACTTGGTCGAATGAATCCCTTACCCAAAAGTTCTTGAAGTTGATTCGACAACTCTTGCATTTCTGCAGGTGCTAGGCGATACGGAGCCTTGGCTACGGGCGCCGCTCTGGGTATAAGGTCAATCTGAAATTCGACTTGTCAAAACGGTGGAAGTCCAGGCAAATCGTCTGGAAATACTTCTGGATGATCCTTCACCACAGGAATATCCTGAACTCGCCTCTCCTCAGACTTCTTCTCGACTACTTGCGCCAAGAACGCAACATACTTCTTCCTCAAATACTTATGGACCTTCATACATGATACTATCTTCAGATTCCTTCCAACTCTATCTCCTTGGACAACAAGGGTTTCTCCGCCTTGTAATGGTAACCTAACCGTCTTTTCAAAACAACTAACCTCAGCTCGGTTCTTAGATAACCAATCCATGCCTATTACTACATCGAAACTCCCCAATTAAATTGGAATAAGATCAACACTAAATAGTTTATCAGCTAAGTTCAAGGTACAACCTAAGATTACATCCTTAGCTTCTAATTCAAATCCATTAGCAACCTCAACAATATAAGCGTTCGGCATTTTCTTAGATTCTAGATTGATCAAAGGCCTAAAATCTAACGAAACAAAGCTCTTATCGGCACCAGTGTCGAATAATACGGATGCATAATAATCGTTTAGAAGAAACGTACCTGTCACTACATTGGGGTCTCGACGTACTTCTTCTGCTCCTAAGACAAAAGCCCGTCCTCGAGCTTGTACTCCTTGGTTTCCCTGATTGGCTTGTATTGCTTGATACCCAGCGTTGTTATTGATTAGTCCCCTTTTCAGCCTTGGGCACACATTTCGGAAGTGATCCGGACTTCCGCACTCATAGCATACCCTTCCTTCCTCTTTCACATTCTTTCCCGTCTTGCAAAATCAGGCTAAATGACCCTTTTGCTTACAAATGCTACAAATGAGACAGGCTCCCTCATGATGCGAATTACATTGGTTGCACTTTGGGTGGGGTCTATTGTAACGTCCTACTTCCTTGGCATTCATCCCAAAGTTTCCCACTACTTTCTTGTTCCCACTTGAACTTCTTCCAATTGCCTTTCCTGACTAATTCTCCGGCCTTCGCTTGATACCGACACCTTTCTGAGTTAGAGTTCCTGCTCTGACCGCATCATGGGTCAAACTAGTTGCTAGTGCCACGGCGGCTTGGATCATGGTCGGACTTGATGACTTAACCATCCCTCGAATCTCCGCGGTTAATCCATACAAATATCGGTCAATCCTCTTGCTCTCCGTGGTAACCATGTGAGGTACTAACTTCGCAAGTTCGTGAAAACAAGCGGTGTAGCGATCTATCCCCGAACCAACCATGGTAAGATCCCAAAGTTCAGCCTCCAATTTCTAAACTTCGCTATTGGGACAGTATTCCTCCATGAGCAATTCCTTAAACTCAGTCCAGGACAGTTTGTATGCATCTTCTCTTCCACGGGTTTGGACTTGAATGTTCCACCAAGTTAGAGCTCACTTTTGCAACTGACAGGCCACATACTCTACCATGCGATCCTCTGAGCACTTACAGATATGAAGTACCGACTCCATACTATCGAACTATGAGAGTAATCCTATAGCACCCTCCGTTGCATGAAACTCCTTGGGCTTGCAAGTCATGAATGTCTTGTAGTTACATCCTCTATTGTCTTGAGTGTCATTGGGAGTTCCTCCTCCCACATTGACATTCCTTTGATGCTCATTAATGCCCGCAGTAACTTGGGCTATGATGTTAGGTATCGCCTCTTGGATACGTTGAGCTATGAGTTGGGCGATATCGGGGTTTTGATCATCAAGATTTTCTCCCGTGTGACGTGTGGATCTTCTTGGTGGCATTTTTCTAAAACACAATTGAAAATATCGAGTTGGTTAAAATTTTGAGTATATAAAGTCGGATGTTTTGTAAAGAATACATTTGAAATTTCGAAGTGTTGGAAAGTAATTAAATAACTATTTCATGTTCCACACATATATAATTAAAACGCGAAATTGCTTTTTCATTGAAGTCATTAATAATAGCCGTTTGATACAAAATTTCTGATGTGCATCGCACATCAGTATAGAATTACAAACTGAAATTTAAGATTGAAACAACTAGAAATAAAAGTTTCATTTTCTAAATTTTCCACCATCCACGTCAATATCCGCCCCGATACACTTCAATCGAAACCCATAACACCAATAACGTCAGTAGCATCACTACTACTATGCTCATTATCTCGGCTGGTAACGCTATCCTCCGAGCTATTTTCGCTCCGTTTACGGCATCGGACGACATGTTGGTCAAAAGGTGACTTAATTCCACTAGCTCGGTCACGACTTGACTCTGGTGACTGACCCTCATTTGACATCCGTGCAAATCCACTGTCACGGCCCTAAGGCATTGCTCTTTGGCCCAGGTCATGCCAGGCGCTCGACTAATCGGCACTCCCTCGATCACCCGTGAGGGTTCCGGTGCGTCTTGCTGATCTGACCTAAAACACACTCGTCTAGGTATGGGCACGCTCTTCCTAGCGGTTTGCCTCGTACGTGGACCCCTAGAATTAGGTTGTATCACTACCGGGAGGGGTTGTGGGGGAACCACAGTCGGAGGTATCCTCGGCCCATCGTACGGGTCTCGTTCCATGTCAGACGTACGCTCACTTGATGGCGTGTAGGAAGGTTGTGAGCTTGATGATGATGATGATGACATAGTATTGCTGAAGTAAGAGTGTGATGAGGATGTTGACATAGTGATACTAAAGTAAGAGTGTATAATATTACTATCGCGCAATATAAAGGCTAAGCGTACTATACTACCGCATACTATAGGCAATAACTACGCTCATACTAGGCATACAACGTGAAGCATCGAGTGTGAAAACACACATATTCCTAGTATATCCATTTCCGGTCTCACATTACTCTTTCTTTAATTAAACATAGGTGATAAGGCTTTGTTTCATTAAAGACAGATGATGCAATACCCGAATTAGTTATACTAGCAACATGTTTAGTAATTTAAGTGTTCTTTCCCGTTTTTTGTTATAGTTGTTGTTTTCCAAAGGAAAACCGGTATTCTCTATAACCTTTAGCTCTGATACCAAATCTGTAACACCCCGCTAAAGCGGAAACACGGAATGTACAGCTCAAGTTTCATAGCAAAAGTTACAAGATCACATCAACCATCGAAATACATTCAAAAAAGTTAAAACCTTGTCTCTTACAACCGTTTTTACAAAAGGGAAATAAACATAAACTTAAAGATAGTAAAGAAAGCTTCATCACGTGTAGCCTTCCTAATTTCCAACCTTAAGGATGTTCCCCTGAAAAGCATATAAATGAGAGTGTCAACTAATGCACTAGTTGGTGAGATCACAGTTTTAATGAGTATAACATTGTTTGCCATCGCAAAATAGTTTAAATCCACACAAGGGATAAATAAATCGGTTATAAAAACCACTTGCTCAAGGTAATCGTATGTAAAATGTTTAAGTTATGAGCCCATTACCCGACCTATACCGACAGAATCGCCCCGACGCATGTTCTATCGCCAACAATGCGCAAATACAAACAATAATTATGCACTCAAACAAGCGCTACTTGTGAGTGGGGTGTCAAATGATATTACAATGAAGCTGACAAAGCTAAGGTTGAAATTGATGAACTAGCCTTGACCTACTTGACTCAAGCCATCCCAAATGATATCTACAACCGTGTAGATAGTCGAAATACAGCTAAGGAAATATGGGATGAGTTAGAAAGGCAGTTTGAGGGATCTTCAAAATCAATGAAGTCTAAAAAGAATCAAAGCATCAATGCATATGAAGGGTTTAAGGCAAGAGATGGTGAATTATTGAAAGAGACCTACAACCGCTACAACATAATTCTAAATGATTTGAGAAGGAATGGAGTCGACAAATCGGAATCGGAGATAAACTACAAGTTTATCAAGAATCTTCTACCAGAATGGGATTCTTACTCCATTCATCTCCAAATGTCAAGAGATATGGATGAAGAAAAGTTGACCGACATTTTCAGTATTCTAAGTCAACACGAAGATAAAGTAAAAGCGGTTAAAGAAAAGGATAGAAAGGTCGAAGAGTCATTAGCCCTTTTGAGTGAACAAAGGAAAAGTGGTTCTTTGAAAACTAAGGCTTTGATTTCTGGAATGAGCAAGAAGAAGATAAGTTCTTCTGATGATGATAATAGCAGTTCTGAGGATGATATGGAGGATATTGCTGAAAAGTTAGCATTATTGACCAACAAGTTCCAAAACAGGTATAGTAGAAAGAAGTTCTACTCAAAGACTAAACCTGAATACAATAAGGTTAACAGATTTAAAAGGTTTGAGAAAAAGTATGAGAAAAAGGAGGAAGAGAAAGAAGAGAAAGAGGATAAAGAGGTGAAATTTGTAAAAAAGGAGAGGGGAGAAAAGAAGGATAGAGATGACCGAAACTGCTTCAACTGTGGGAAACCAGATCATTTTGCCAGAGACTGTAGGCAAAAGAAGGTCAAGGATTCTGAATATTATCAGCGTAAGGCACATCTAGCTAAAACCAAGGAAAGTGGAAAGCCTGTTAATGCTGAAGAGGAGATTTGGCTTATGGATTCCTCTGATGATGAAGAGGCGCATTTTACAGAAGTGAAGCACAGTCTGATGGCAAAGATAGATGAAGAAGATAAGGAATCTGAGGTACAATTTCTTTATCCTTCTGATAATTCTAATAACTGTGATGATTTTGAAAATGATTCTGAAACTGAAGATGATAGATATGAAGAAATGCAAATCGTGATACTTGAACTTAATGAGAAATTTGAAAAAGTTCAAAAGAATCTTCATAAAGTTCAAAAGAAACTTGAAGATGAGAAAAGTTCAAAGTTGAAATATCACGATGAAGCACAACTTTATAAATGTTTAGCGGAAGATAGAGAAAAAGAAAAAGAAGTTATTAGAACAAAAGTCAAAACACTTGAATCTGAAATTTTTGAGTTAAAGAAGAAAATGAAAGATATAAATGATGAAAACATAGACTTTCAGTTTAAAATCAAGATTCTTTCTGAAGAAAGAAAAGATGCCTTTGCAAAGATAAAAGAGCTTGAAGATTTAAATTATAAATGAGGTCAGACTGAGCAAACTCTGAAACTGTTGACTAGTAACCCAAAAGATTCTCGATTTTTTAATCCAAAAATGGGTATAGGTTTATCTAAGGTAGAGGTTCTTAAAAATGCACCTGAAAATCTTTACACAATTGAAAAATTGGGTGAACGTTTAAAGGAATCTTTCAAAACTGAAGAACCTAAAATTAAAAGTGAGGTGTTGAAGCAAACAATAACAAAGGAAATTCCTCCAATTTCAAAAGTCTTCGTTAAATCAAGTGATGAAGTCTTAAAACAAACTATTATATCAGAGGTTCCTTTAGTAAAACAAACTTTTATTATTTCTAATAATGAAAGTTTGAAACAATATATTGTTAATGATGATGCTTCAAATCCCTCAACTTCTAATTCGAACAAAGAGGAAGTAAAAACGGATAAAGATTCGGAAGAAAAGCCTAAATTTAATACTACAAATTTCAATTACGATGAACTAAATTCTAGTTACAAAACCAAAAGGGTTGAACTAACTGAATTTAATTCATTATTTTCAAGTGAATCTGTGACTAAGACAACTGATGAATCTGAATCTGTTAAATCTGAATCGAGTGCTGAATTGGAGTCAAAAATAACACCAGATTCTGACAAAGAGGGGTTTGTTCATAATACTTCTACTGAATTTCCTGATTTGGATTCAGCTTTACTTAAAATTGTTGATTTAGAAAGTCAAATTTCTAAATTACAATTAAATTTTGGAATATTAGAAGATGATTATGACAATATTGGAATAAATCATGATCATATTCAAAAAATCAATCTTGATCTTAAAGAGGAGATTCGACGACTTGAATCTCAATTATTCGAATTGTCAAAATCTAAGGTTTCAAAATCTTGCGAAAAATGTTCAAAACAAGCTGAATTCAAAGATCAGAGTAAATCTTCAAGTACAATTGATTCTGATGCAAAAGTATTTTTAGAAAAAGATAAGCTTTTTGAAGAAAACAAAGCACTTGTTTTGAGATGTGCAAAACATTCAAATCAAGTATCAGATTTTGAGAAAAGTGCTTTTTCTTGAGAAAGAGAAGTATAAAAAGGAAAGAACTGAGCTTGAAATTGAACTGAAATATTGTGAAGTATATCATACAAAGTTTTCATCAAATATATCTAATGTCAAAAAGGAACAAGAACTGAAAAGAAAAGAAAAAGAAAAATTATTCGAAACGAAACCAAATTTGTTTCCAAATAATGCTTCTAGTTCTAAGAGTTCTGACAATGTTTCTCATTTTTTCTCAGAAATGGATGAAGATAAGTGCGTGGATCTGAAGGAGAATGTTCCGAATAGCAAGAATAGGAATACCGATACTGAGAAATGTATTTCTTCAAATAAAAATTGTATTCATTCGTGTAATGTTTACAAAGTTTGTGAAAATAAAAATTCCGCAATTTCCAATTCTACTTTGTTGACACAAGCAAAAAGAAGAATACATTGTGCTCATTGTTGGGATAACTATTTCAAGCTAAATAGAAATGATCCAAAGAACAAAAAGTCTAATACTTCATCCTTTTCTTTAAAATCTTCAGCAAACAAATTTGCTAAAATGTTCGGTTTCGGATCAAAGAAACAGAATAAGAAGAAAGAAACAAAAACAGTTGATGTGAATATGGTTTGGATTCCCAAAGATCAACTCAACAAACCAAATTCACAAAATAATCTTACCTTTAAAGGCAAAATTCAAGGTTCATCAACTGTAATAAACAAACTGATCTGTACTAACAAGAAAGGACCCATACATATATGGGTACCTAAGATAAGGTAATTTTTTCTTTTTACAGGATAGTCATGTGTGGGTTATTGATTCGGGAGCTTCTAGACACATGACTGGGTACAAGCACTTATTGCACGATTTTACTGTACATCCTGGCGGATCGGTGGGGTTTGGAAATGATTCAAAAGGTCACATTCGAGGCTACGGAACGTTGAAAAATGACTCGATACAAATAGAAAAGATCTTGTATGTTGAAGGTTTAGGGCATAACCTTTTCAGTATTAGTCAATTCTGCGACAAGAACTGTAAGGTGTTATTCGACAAAGATTTTTGCTACATTTTGGATACTAATTGGTCAGAAATATTCAGGGCCAAAAGATGTGGAGACCTATACATGACTGATTTTACAACTCTTGTTGCTTCTAATCAAGTTTGTCTTGTATCAAAAGATTCACAAGAAGAGTGTTGGTTATGGCATCGAAGACTCTCACATCAAAATTTTCGCAGCATCAACAAGCTCCGAATAGATGGATTAGTTTCCGGGCTTCCTGAAATGAAAATTGACAAAGTTTCTGTGTGTCCAGCTTGTGAAATGGGAAAGATGAAACATGTTTCACACAAGGCCAAGACTTTGTCTAATTGCAACAACGCCTTGGAATTAATTCACATGGATCTCTGTGGCCCTATGCGAACTCAGTCAATGGGAGGAAAGAAATATATCTTGGTTATGGTTGATGAGTTTTTGCGATATACTTGGTTGGATTTCTTACGACTCAAGTCTGAAGCACCCGAGCAGATCATTAAGTTCATCAAGAAGATTCAAACTCTTTTACAACGCCCTGTTCGAAAAATCCGAAGTGACAACGGAACTGAATTCAAGAATGCAACTCTTCAATCTTTTCTTGAATCTGTTGGAATAACTCACAATTTTTCTGCCCCAATAACTCCACAACAAAATGGAGTAGTTGAAAGGAAAAATCGAACTCTTGTAGAAGCAGCTAGAACAATGCTTGCCTATTCAGGTCTTCCACCAAGTCTATGGGCTGAAGCAGTATCAACAACGTGTTTTACACAAAACAGAACTATTATCAATAAACGCTTTAACAAAACTGCATATGAATTAATCAACAATCGCAAACCTAACATAAAATTATTGCGTGTATTTGGATGCAGGTGTTTTGTCATGAAAGATCGTGAATATCTTTCAAAGCTTCAAGTTAAGGCTGATGAGGGCATCTTTATAGGCTATTCCTTGAACTCGAAGGCATACAGGATCTACAATAATCGAACAAAATCAGTTATCGAGAGCATCAACGTTACGTTTCACGAGACTGTGACTTTGACTTCTGGACAATTAAGTTCAGAACTCGTACAGAAATTTGACGCTTCTACTAAGAAAGGAGTAGAACCTGTGGCGAAACAGTTTTCTAATTCAGTTTTAAATACTAATACTACTGATCTAGATTTATTATTTCTTGATGCATTTATGGATTACTGTGCAGATATGGAACCACCCATCACATCTGTGAATGCATCTCCGCAACAGACGAGTGTCAATATCTCCGGACCATCTGAAGATGTCGGTATCAGTACTTCTGGGGAAATTAATAAGACTCCAACTGAACATGCTCCTGTCTCTGAACCTGAAATTCAACCAGACGTTCAGGTTTCAACAAATACTTCATCGGAGACTTCTACACCTGAAGGATTAGAAACAAAAGTTAACATACCGGAATCGACAAATATATCTTCAGCTGAATCAACCGAAGAGATTTTTGCAGTTTTGGATGAAAATGATTCATCAAACACTCGTATGGATATTCCAACTCTTCCGAGTAGTCATAAATGGACAAGAGCACATCCTCCGGCTGATATAATTGGTGATCTGAATGATGGAGTGAAGACCCGATCTGCGACTACAAACGAATGTTTGTACGTAAACTTTCTAAGCACGTTAGAACCCAAGAAAGCATCTGAAGCTTTACAAGATCCAGATTGGATCAACGCCATGCAAGAGGAATTAAACGAGTTCAAACGCAACGAAGTGTGGCACTTGGTGAAACGCCCAAAAGACAAAACCATAGTCGGAAATAAATGGGTTTTTAGAAACAAAAAGGACGAAGCGGGGATTATAGTCAGAAATAAAGCAAGACTGGTTGCTAAAGGTTACAATCAACAAGAAGGAATCGATTATGATGAAACCTATGCACCAGTAGCAAGGATTGAAGCAATCAGGATCTTTCTTGCATATGCAGCACACAAGAACATGAAGGTATTTCAAATGGACGTCAAATCTGCGTTTCTGAATGGAATACTACATGAGGAAGTGTATGTAAGTCAACCTGAAGGCTTTGTTGATCCAAAATATCCCAACCATGTCTATATTTTAGATAAAGCACTCTACGGCTTAAAGCAAGCACCGAGGGCATGATATGAGACTCTGACTATTCATCTGCTTGAAAATGAATACACCAAAGGTACAATTGATACAACTCTATTTCTCAAGAAAAAGGTAAAGATTTAATGCTAGTACAAATATATGTTGACGACATAATATTTGGTTCTACAAATCCAGATATGTGTAAAGATTTTGAAATGGTGATGAAAAGCCGCTTTCAAATGAGCATGATGGGAGAACTAAAATTTTTCCTTGGTCTCCAAGTGACACAGTCAAATAAAGGCATTTTTATCAATCAATCAAAATATATAAATGATATGCTTAAGAAATTTGACCTAAATTCCTCTTCCACCATGAAAACTCCCATGGCTACTGGTAAACTTTTGGACGCTGATTCATCCGGTGAATCGGTTGATCAAAAGTTATACCGTGGTATGATTGGATATTTACTATATCTAACGGCAAGTAGACCGGATATTTTGTTTGAAACATCCTTTTGTGCATGCTTTCAAGCTAACCCGAAGGTATCTCACCTTGTGGCTGTAAAGTGAATCCTTAGATATCTCAAAGGCACAAGAAATTTGGGTCTTTGGTATGCTAAGGATTCAGGGTTTGAACTAACTGCTTACACAGATGCAGATCATGCGGGAAATATGATGGACAGGAAAAGCACATCTGGTGCTTGTCAATTTTTGGGAGATAAACTTGTAAGCTGGTCATCAATGAAGCAAACCTGTGTGTCAACATCTACGGCTGTAGCAGAATATGTGGCAGCTGCCAGTTGTTGTTCACAAGTAATCTGGATGAAGACGCAGCTTAAGGATTATGGATACATCATCAACAAAATCCCAATTTACTGTGATTCCAAAAGCGCAATTGCAATAACTGAGAATCCTGTTCAGCACTCCAGGACAAAACTTATAGATGTAAGGTACCATTTTATCAAAGACCATGTTGAGAAGGGAACTATAGAAATGCACTTTGTACCAACAGAACTAGAACTTGCTGATCTTTTCACAAAACCTTTAGATGAAAAAAGGTTCAATTTTTTAATCAGCAAACTAGGAATGTTGAATCCTTAGTCATTTCTCACTCTCTTTAAAAACATTGAGGGGGAGTTCGTGTTCTTGTTTATTTAAATCTATGATCATATCCTAACCCACTAGGACCCAAATGCCATTGGGTACCAATATCTGCTTAATCTGTTTGCAGGTTCTTCATGTGTTGTACTGAATTGTAGATACATACCACACACATGACTGAAAACAGAAGAGAATCGGCGTATTTTTTTGAAAAATATTTGTACCATTAAGGGGGAGACAAATATTTTTGGCTTTTGGACATATCAGTTCAAAACCCGTTCTTCAAAGACTATGGCTTCTGAACAATTCAGTTCAGGACCCGTACTTAAAAAGACTAAGACTTCTAAACAAATCAGTTTAGAACTCACATTTCTCAGGTAATATCCTTAACTGTTCTATCTTTTACTTCAAAGAACAAGTGGTGAAAGGTAACATTGAATTATATTTTGTTTCTACTACTTTGAATACTTGAATCTTTAACAAATTTAATTCAATAACATGAAATTTTCAATCTTCACTCAATGAATTAAATGTGTGCTAAAAGATGATTTTACAAGAAACTTTGTATTATCAGAGTTAGATTTGCTTCAAATTTCACCTCTGAAATAAATCGAAAGGTCAGCAAAACATGAATGAAATTATGCTGAATGCTCAAAGTTATGTGAATCTGGACTTATATAGAATATAATGCTCAAAAAGCCTATTTGTCAGAATAATGGATGGAAATGAAAATATGGGAGGAGCACTATGTTTTAGAATCAAGTGATTGAGATAAAATTGTTGCACTATCATTTAGTTTGAAAGTTTGTGCTTGTGGCCTTTCTGGTTTGGGAGAGTAACTCCTAAGGGGTGCTCGACACCTAGTCCCTAAGATCAACTGGTCTGGGATCGGCTGACCCAAATCCTGCAATAGAACCAGATAGAAAGCTATGTTTTACTGGTACAAATGGGTTTAAGATATATCGATGTGGCCTTTCTGGTTTGGGAAATTAAGTTCTAAGGGGTGCTCGACACCTAGCACCTAAGGCCAACTGGTCTGGGAGCTGCTAACCCAAATCCTACTATAGAACAGATAGAAAGTCATGTTTAACGGTGTATCGTATTCTTACTAAACTTTTTGATCAAAAGATGCCAATGAGCACAAAATCAAAGGATGCCAATGAGCACAAAATCAAAAGATGCCAATGAGCACAAAATCAAAAGATTCCAATGTGCACAAAATCAAAAGATGCCAAAGAGCACACATCTCTTGAAACTTGGGGAAAATACAAAGTCGTGATAAACCTGTAAATTTATGAAATTCTGATTTTGGACAAATAGTGTGAGTAGAGCAGAGCATTCTTATATGTTTTTAGAAGAGCATAAGCTTTATGCTAATCATATTTCGCATGCTAGCACACCAAATAGATTTGATAAAGGGGTTGACACTGAATGTTTGTAACTTGATATGCAATGATGTCTTGTTCTTGAATCCAAACACATGCATTTGATTTCATCTGATTGAAATATCTGTTAAATTTATTAAGCTGAATTTCTTTTGTAAAGCTTTCAAATGATCAAATGTTAGTAGTCATAAAATAAAATTCAATAAATTTTACTTTCCTTGTGAAATGTGTTTTTGCTACAATTTCAAATACTGTGCGTTATTGAAATATATGCATACTTTCAGGGGGAGAAAACAAATTGCTCCAGAATTCTTATTTTGAGGGGGAGCAAGGTTATCCACTAAGGAGGAGATTGTTAGTAATACTAAGAGACACGACTGAAATTGAAGAAGGTTTTCGATGATAATGATGCTCACTTTCATCGAAAAAGGGGGAGAAATGTTTAATTCAATTTCATGTCAAAGAGCTTTCAAGTCAAAGATATTTCATGTCAAAGAACTTTCAAGTCAAAGATTCGTGAACAAAGACTGAAGATCAGGGGGAGAAGGATCATGTGAAGTCCAAATGTTGCTGAATTTGGTTATATTAGTTCTGAGTTGTTCTCGGAATGCGCTTACACCTAAAAGTTCAAAAATGTGGATGGTTTCACATCTTTCTGATCCAAACTCTAATAGTTTCTGATTCCTCTTGTTCCGAATTGATGGTTTTATATAAAGATCTGTTTTTCATATACAAGACTTGAAGATGGTTTGACAAAGTGTATGTTGGAGAAGATTGACTTTACAAAGAGCTGAAGACTGCTGTCATATTTTTTAAAATCTTGAATCCAAAGGGGGAGATTGTTAGAGCATTATTGTATTCAAGATTTATTGTAAAGTCAATGTACTGTATTAGTTGCTAATGCCTTTATACCTTGTATGTTATGGGTATAAATAGGCATGTCTAGTTCTTAGTTAGAAAGTGAATCTAGAACCCTTAAGAAACCTCTTGAGCATTGTGTCATTTGTACTTCAGCGATCAATATATGGATGACAAGTTTGCTATCTAGATTCTCTCTACATTTGTTCTTTACATATGGCTAGATTTGGGATTTCACAGTTATCCATAATTACCAACGGCTCAATACATGAGTTAAACGGGTAACGTAAAAATAAACGGGGACTTTTGAACGATAGCAAAAGAAACTCAAACTTACAACATTTGCAAAAACATAGATACCATAGAGCATAAACAAGTATAGCAAGTTTCGTATTTCCAAAAGAACGAGATAATCGGTGCCTAAAATAGTTGTAGTAACGACATGCTTTTCACCCCAAAATATGTAAAACATTGAAAAAGGGGCTGTGAACTCACATGATAAGCGATAGAATCCGGGAATCTCCCACAAGTACTCCGAGATGATCCTACTTCAAACCTATAACGTAAGGTCACTAGTGAGTTTTCAATCTCGAAGGTTCGGTACTAACTATCCAAATTGTCATAAAATGCCTTGTTGTGTTTTAATATTATAACATAATAAACGTATACGTTGTTCTTGTTAGATTAAAGTTTCCGCAATTTCGTCACATTAAGTAACGAAAAGGGTTTTAAAGAACATAAACATATATAGTACATATATATGTATAAACTGAAATTTTATCGTAAGAACGATAAAATTAAAGGTTCTAAATGTAAAGACAAGTATTTAAAGTGCATAAATATAAATGTATAGTATACATGTATATTCCACAATTTCATCATAAAATGATGAAATAGGATCAATAATATATAAATTGCATAAATATATATAAATATATTATATATATGTATATTCCACAATTTCATCATAAAATGATGAAAAGGGATGAAGAATAAATAAATTGCATAAATAAGTAAAATGCATAAATGTATATAAATATAAGATATACATATATATTCCACTATTTCATCATAAAATGATGAAATGAGATTAGAAGTTAGTCCTTAATAATAATAAGAAATTTGTCCTTGCTGTCCAGAATTTGGTGTCATTTTCTGTCCAACTTTGGATAACTTCAGGTACAATTTGGTCATGAAATTTTATGTCCAATTAGTTCAATGAGTTAGGGATATTTTGGCATCAGTTTCATAATTTTTGGAAGAGTATAACTACATGAAATAATACACGACGTAAAACCCGACAGAAGACTTTGCTGTTTGTGCACGGATTTTGTGAGGACTGTTTGATAAATGAAATCTCTGGGTTTTTGAGTGAAACCACTTGGGTTTGCATCTTAACACATAAAAATGATTTCCAGAAAAAAAGAATCACTCCATTTGGAGTTATATTGAGTGAGATATGACCCTTTGAAGTGGGGTGTGGAATTTGGCAGCAATCTGTCAAAATCACACTTATTAACCAAAATTTTTATTCTTTTGCATGCACAATCCGATTTGACTCTCTTCCATACACTTATTTTCTGTTCCCAAAACATATTTTGATCCATTTAAAATGCATGCAAGTTACCTATCAACTCAACTTTTATAAACTCTTGTAAAAGACACATTTTAGAAAAGGTTGATGTTCTTGCCAAGAACATCAACATACAACTTAAAATTGTGCATCTTTAGCTCATGCATGTTTGTTTAAGTATGTTTTTAGTGGATTTCAAAGACTTACTCATAAAATTCTTGAATAAAAGATGATGGATTTCTCAAGAAAACTACATGCATGTGTTTAAAATGTTCATCTTTGGTCTTAACTTAGGTTTGATTTTGGATTCACCATCTTTTACTAACAAAAAGATGTTATAATGGTAAATCTACAAACATTAAGACATAGTAAAGATGGTTTTAACAATATAAAGAAAGTGTATAAAAGATGAAGAACATTCATAAAATGCAAGAAAGTTGGAAAAAGATTTAAAAGAGTGTGTGTGGATTTCACCCAACACACTTGTTTTTACCTTTGATTATCTTGAACTCTTGAAGAAATATGATTTAGGGGCTGGAGTTGTGATGAAGATTGAAGATGAATATGAAGATGAGGATGAAGGTTTGAAGATGGAGAGAGAAGGAGATGATAACTTTCTCTTAGTGAGAGAGTGAAATGAGACAATGAGGTGAAATGGTGAGTGTTGTTACATACATATGGAGAGAGGGTGAGGTGTGGCCGGCCTCTCTAGGGGGGTGGGGTGTGGTGTGACACAAATGTATTTAGTCACTTCTTGTCTTTAAAGATTAAAATTAAAATACAAGTATTTTCTTAAAACTTAAAATACAAAGTAGGTACATATAAATTAAGATATTTATATATATAATATGATTGAAATATATATAAATTATCAACTACATAAATACTTGTAGTATAAATGTATATTAAGTTGGCATTTTATGAGATTTATGGATAATTTCCTAATTCAAGGATTTCTTAGGCAAAATTTCTTGGATTTTTTCTATCGTACCGTGTTTACTGCTAAAATTGCACTGTGTAAACTATGTCATGAAAATAAAGTATCCAAAGTAGTTCTAACCTGAGGTGTAAATTTTACAGTTGTCACAAATTTGACTACAATAACAGTTATCATTCCAGCATACAAGTGGCACCGTTTGAAGTTCTGTATGGTAGAAAATGCCGAACGCCTCTGTGTTGGAATTAAGTAGGAGAGAAACAGTTAGCGGGACCAGATATATTTCAGTTAACCGCGAATAAGATTACTCAGATTCGGGAATGATTGAAAGTAGCTCAAGACAGGCAGAAAAGCTACGCTGACCGACGCCGAAAGCCGTTAAAGTTCCAAATTGGAGATTTCGTAATGTTAAAAGTCTCGCCTTGGAAAGGAGTCATTCGATTTGGCAAGCAAGGTAAACTTAGTCCAAGGTATATCGGACTGTTTGCAATAACAGAAAGAATCGGTGAAGTAGCTTACCTGTTAGATCTCCTGCCAGAATTAAGCCGTGTACACAACGCCTTTCATGTATCGAATTTCGAAAGTGTTTGGTTACACCAGATCAGGCCGTTTCTCTACCGGATATAAAAGTTGATGAAAAGCCGAATTATGTGGAGGAACCTGAAGCTATAATTGACCACAAAGTTAAAGTGTTGCGGAACAAAGTAATCAAGCAAGTAAAAGTACAGTGGAGACACCATAAGGGTCAGGATGCTACTTGGGAATCAGAATCCGAAATGAGAACTAAGTACCCGTACCTTTTTGCTTAACCGAATTCCAGGACATAATTCTTTTGAGGGGGAGATGATGTAATACCCCGGGTAAGTTCGTTAGTTAAATCCTAGTTCCGTTAAATTTATTTAAATCTATAATTGATATTTAGGATAAGTTTGGGTTAATTTATAAGTTAAAGGTATTTTGGTCATTAATGAATAGTTCAAGGACTAAATGGTAAAAATGGGTTGATAATATCTCTTAAGCTTCAGATATTATCATTAAGCAGAAAACTCAGCATAGTGTAGTGTGTGTGTGTTTTGAGAAGAGAACAAGAATAAAAGAAGGTTTTGTGGCTAAGGGATTCAATTTGGTGTACTTGGAAGTAATATTAAGGTATGTTTCTGTACATTTTATGTTTGTAATTGATAGTAGAAGGTTTCTATCGGTGTAGAATAGTCGATTTCATGTCTAGTAATGATTTCAGTCGAATCTGGGTGAAAAATGGGTAAACCGACAGAGGTTTCCGGACACAATATGAATGTGTCCGGTAGTTTCTTTGATAGTGTCCGGTAGTTTCTTTCGATGGTGTCCGGACGATTTCATTATCCGGTAAGTACTTCTTTTCCTTAAGTTTCCGGTTAAAATAAGATACCAGATAGTGTCCGGATTACTTTGGTGTCCGGACGTTGTCCGGATTGTTTAGGTTGTCCGGAAAGGTCATGCTGTCTGGATTGGTCATGCTGTCCGGAAAGTCATGCTGTCCAGATTGTTTTTGTGTTGTCCGGATACTTTAGCTGTTTGGTCATCTTTGAGAATTCAGATACTTTTGAGTATCCAGTAGCCTGTGTTTTATTGACTCTTAGATAGGGAATGAATGAGGACTGACTATTTTGTGGACTCGACTTAAGTTCGAGTTTGGGGGTAACATTTGAGGATAGAGTTATCTAGAGCCTTTAGCTTTAGTAAGTCTTATATGTTCTATTTGGAAAAAAGATACTTGTATCTAATTGTTTCAGATACTGTGAATTTGGAGTGAAAGCTGAATCTTGTGGAAAAGACAGGAAAGGATTTTTGATAAACAAACAGGTGAGTTTTACTTTAAAACGTTTTTAAACTGGAATACATATATGTGTGGATTGGGAATGTGATAGATGGTGTGATTATGTGTTTATGTTTGAAATATAATATATTGAGATATTGTATTTACATGAGCATTACACTATACGAGAATACGTTGGCCGGGTTTTGGACCGGTGGTGTTGGCTGTAATATTCGTACAGCGGTGTTGGCTGTAATTGTCGTACAGCGGAGTTAATTTATTAGTTGGCTTGCAACCAATTAATATGGCCAAGAGAATGAGACATGAAAGTATATGATGCATGAGTCATAATTGGTATTTGTATTTGTGTTATGTATATGATGGTTGTGCAAATGGTTCTAAAACTAACAGGGATTTTCTCACTTAGACCTCTAGGTCTAACCCTCATTTTGTTTTAAAATATGTATTCCAGGTTGTGGATCGGGTAAGGGCAAGTGAATAGAGTAAACGGTGGCTAGCTTTTGTGAAGACTTATATTTTGAAGACTCTGACATGTTTTGTAGTTTTAAATTAGTTATCAGATATCATGTATTTAGTTAGCAAAAAGTTTGTAATGAATTATGTATTATGGGTGTAAAGACTAAGCGACCGAATGTGTATTTTGATATATCTTTTGAATGAACGACGTTATGCAATATATGTTATTTGATGTATGTTTGGGAATCCGGGTCATTACAATCCATTTGTTTCTTTATTTAGGCCACTCGATCCTCTGTGACTTTTGCCTTAGGATCCAGAACGGGTATATTTGACAGAGGAGTAAAACCGAAAGCCCAATCTTATTCTTCTGGCTTTGGTGTCACATATGCGTCGAAGGAGCTCTTCGTCAATTTCTCTGTAGGTTGATGCTTTGGCTTCTTCTTGGGTTCCTCTGTCATTATCCCTTTGCCTTCGCCTTTTGCCTTCGGCTGTTGATATTCTTGCAGAGATGGGATTGCTTCTGTTGGCTTTTCCTTTTGGATTTCTGAGGGAGCTTCTGTAGTTTTGGGGGTTGCCTCTGTTGGTTTTGACACTTGTGTTTCTGAGGACTTTGTTGGTGAGATTGGTTTGTTCAGAGACTTGGTTGGTGAGGCTTCTGTGGTTTTGCTCAGATGTTTTCTTTTGTGAGCAATGGTTTTGGTTCTGGTTTTGGGTGTGGGAGATGGGGGTTTTGTTGTTGCAGCTTCTGGTGAGTTTGGTTTTGGTGATTGGGATGGTTGATCTTCTTCGGAGGATGTTAGGATTTGGAATTCTTCACGGGTTGGGACATCTGCTCCGAATACATAGATTGTTTCCACAGAGGTGGGTGTTGCCCTTGTGGCCTTCTGTTGTTGATCTTGGTTGGTTTTAGGTACTTGGGTTGCGATTGGGGTTTCTTCAGAGAGTATTTCCACAGAGGTGGTTGCCTCTGTGGTCTGTTGTTGGTTTCCTCCTTGGGTTTTGTAATACCCCGGGTAAGTCCGTTAGTTAAAAATATTATTCCGTTAAATTATTTAACCTAAAAGTTTCTATTTTAGGTAAGTTAAGTAAATTTATAAGTTAAAACGGAGTTATGGTCATTGAAGAATAGAATAGGGTTAAAAGTGTAAAAGTTAGTAGATATTAGCTAAAAGCAATTCAGATATTTCATAAAAAAAATCAGATGTGCAGTGTGTGTTAGTGTGTGTTTTGAGAGAAAAGAAGAAGGAAGAAAGTTAAAAGCTAGGGATCCAAATTGGTGCAATTGGAAGTAAAATTTAGGTATGTTTCTTGTATGTTTTATGTCTATAATCACCAATAAGTAGTTTCTATCGGAGTAAAATAACCGATTGCACATCCAGTAGTGATTTCTGTTGATTCTGGGTCGAAAATGTTGAAACCGACAGAGGTGTCCGGACGCAGTATGAAGGTGTCCGGACAGTTTTGTTGAAGGTTTCCGGGTAGTTCTTTGATGGTATCCGGGTAGTTCTTAGTCGGTGTCCGGACAAGTCTTTTCCGGGTAAGTTCTCTTTTCTTGATTGTCCGAATGAAGTATGTTTCCGGATAGTGTCCGGATTACTTATGCTGTCCGGAAAAGACATGCTGTCCGGATTATTGGTGTTGTCCGGAAAACTCTGTTGTGTCCGGATACATAGCGGAACCCCCGTGGTAAGTCGCCTTAGGGGAACATTTGAGGATTTGAGTTCTTTAGAGTTCTTAGCCTTAGTAAGACTTGTGTGTTTTATGTGGTAAAGATATATCTGTATCTATGTGTTACAGATCCTGTGAATTCTGGGTAAAAGACTGAACCTGTTTAGAAGGCTTGGAAACGTGTTGATAAGCAATCAGGTGAGTTTTACTTTAAAAATGTTTTTAACTGGAATACGTATATGTGTGGATTGGGAATGAAATAGTTGATGACTATGTGTTTATATGTGAATTATAATATAGTGAGGTATTATATTTACATGAGTATTATAATGTGTTATAATACGTTGGCCGGGTCTAGGAACGGTGTGTTTGGCTATAGAATCCGTATAGCGTTGTTTGGCTGTAGATGTTGTGCAGCGTTGTATATTATTAGTTGGCTTGCTACCACTAATATGGCCAAGAGGAATGAGAAGGGAAGGTACATGATATGTGAGCTTAATTGGATATATGTAATTGTGTTGTGTGATTTATATGAATGAAGTTATATAAATGGTTTTCAAACTAACAAGGATTTCTCACATAGACCATCAGGTCTAACCCTCATTTTGTTTTAAAATATGTATTCCAGGTGGCGGATCAAGTAAGGGCAAGTAAATAGAGTACGAATTGGAAGGCTAGTGAGAAGGACTATAAGATGAAGCTTTTGACTTATTTAGTAGTTGTATTGAAATGTTAAATGTTATGTATGTAAATAGTACAAGGATTGTATTTCAAATGTTTTCTTTCTTTTGTAAAAGACTACTGGACCGTACTTGAAAAGTGAAGTTTGTTCGTTATATCTATTTGTGTTATATTGCGTGTTATGTTGTGTATATAGGATATGGGATGTTACAAATGGTATCAGAGCCTTAGTTTAAGGGATTTAGGTATTAGTATTTGTACCTAGACTTAAACTGCATGTGAAGTAAGATGTCCCTATTATGGTAGAACCTCGGGATACTAAGTATAAAAGGTAGAAGGAACATCATGTAAGGTAATTTCATACTACACCTGGCCAGTGTAATCGTGATCTTACAGGTACATGTTTGAACTAGAATACCTTGTTATATGGGGTATGTGCTTATGTGTATATTAATCTTGTTTAAATCTACAGAATGGCAAGTGGTACAAGAAATTCGAATCGAGGAGGAGGAAGAAACCCAAACAGAACTAATCCGCCTGTAGGAACAGGGGACAGGGGAGGAAGAACGGGGGGCAGAGTTGGAGGTAGAATTAGAGGTAGAGCTGGAGGTCGAGCCGGAGGCAGAACCCAACAAAATAGTACGGATTTCATTACCAGGGCTGATCTAATGACAGAAATGGGAAGACTACAAGACAATATTCAAGCTATGTTCAACCAAACTCATAATACTGAAACAGAAGGACCAGACCCTACTCATGAAGAGGAGATGCCAATCACCCCTACGGTCTTACCGGTAATGAGAAAATGTGATTACAAAATGTTTCTTAGTTGCAAACCTCCTACGTACTCAGGGGATCGGGATCCAGTAAAAGCAATGAGATGGATGAAGGAAATTGAAGCCATTTTCAAAACAAGCAAGTGTGCGGATGAAGATAGAGTATTATATGGGGCAGCTATGTTAAAAGGAGATGCATTGTATTGGTGGGAATCTTTTATACATTCTAAAGGATCGGACGTATATTCTACCCTCTATTGGGAAGAGTTTGTGATAGCCTACAGGAACGCATTTTGTCCCCAAGCAGCCGTCAAACAACTGGAAGGGGAATTTATGAATTTACAACAAGGAAGCTTGTCCGTTCGAGATTATACTGCTAGCTTCTTGGAAAAGTCTCGGTTCGCAGAATACTATGTTGCTACGGAGGCAATGAAGACGGAAAGGTTTATTTTCGGACTGAACTCAGAGGTTAGAAGACTAGTGACTGCAAAAGGACCCGATACCTTTTCAGCTGCAGTCGATGCCGCGGAAAATGTTGAACGAGATATGAGAAGAGATGCTGGGGATAAGAGTATCGGAAAGAGAAAGTGGGAAGGACCACAATATGATCCGAAGAGGTCCCGATTTCAGAAGTATGATAACCGTCCGCCGTTTCGACCAGCGGAAAGACCATGTCCGAAGTGCAACCGTGTCCATCAGGGAAACTGTCAAGGTGATTTACGAGCATGCTATAAGTGTGGGAAGACCGAACACGTCATCAAGGATTGTAAGGTAACGCGGCTATGTTTCTTATGCAATTCTCCGGATCATCTTCAGTCAAACTGTCCGCGGGGGAGGATACAGCAAAGTGGGTCATCGGGCAGGCCAGCGATTGTTAAACCAGTAATACCGAGGCTGGAACCGCAGTAACCAGGGGTCGTGCCTTTCAAATGATTGAGAAAGAAGCGGAGGAGACGCCGGATGTGGTCACAGGTACATTTTTGATAAACTCTACACGTGCTAAGGTGTTGTTTGATTCCGGTGCAAACCGATCGTTTGTGTCTCCTGAATTTGCTGCTTGTCTGTGTTTGAAACCTAAATTGTTAGAACATGCTCTATTAGTAGATATTGCAAATGATAACCACGTGTCGGTTAGTGAAGTATTTGATGGTTGTATGATTAATATAGAGGGGTGTGGAGTGCCTATACAATTGTTTCCTATGACTTTAATAGAGTTTGACGTAGTAGTGGGAATGGACTGGTTAGCCGAGAATCAGGCTAATATAGTGTGTGATAAGAAGTTAATAAATGTTGTATTACCTGAAAGGGGACCGGTAGTGATTTATGGCGATCGTAGGAATCATCAGTCTTGTATTATATCGATAGTAAAAGCACGTAGGTGTGTTAATAAGGGTTGTCAGAGCTACTTGGCATACGTGATAGATGTGAAGCCGGAAAAGAATAGGATGGAAGATATTCCTATCGTTAGTGAATTCCCTGAAGTATTCCCTGAAGACTTGAACAGTCTTCCGCCGGTTAGACAAGTAGAGTTCGGTATAGACCTAATTCCTGGAGCCACTCCTGTAGCCCGTGCACCGTACCGTTTGGCACCTCCAGAGATGAAAGAGATGATGGCACAACTACAAGATCTATCCGATAAGGGTTTCATCAGACCTAGTTCTTCGCCGTGGGGAGCACCAGTGTTATTTGTGAAAAAGAAAGATGGGTCGATGAGAATGTGTATTGACTACCGAGAATTGAATAAGCGCACGATAAAGAACAAGTATCCGCTACCCCGAATTGATGATCTCTTTGATCAGTTAGTTGGAGCTTGCTATTTCTCCAAGATTGATCTAAGGTCCGGTTATCACCAGTTGAAGGTTAAAGAAGAATACGTATTAAAGACTGCTTTTCGAACGAGGTATGGTCACCATGAATTTTTAGTAATGCCATTTGGATTGACAAACGCTCCAGCTGCCTTTATGGATTTAATGAATCGGGTATGTAAGCCGTATCTCGATAAATTTGTAATTGTATTTATCGATGATATCCTTATCTATTCTCGATCCAAGGAAGAGCACGCGCAGCATCTTCGATTGATTCTAGAGCTGCTGAAGAAGGAAAAATTGTACGCGAAATTTTCTAAATGTGAATTCTGGCTACGGAAAGTACAATTTCTGGGGCACGTGGTTTCTGAGAAAGGTATACAAGTCGATCCGATGAAAGTAGAAGCAGTTGAAAAGTGGGAACAGCCTAAGACAGCAACAGAGGTACGCAGTTTTCTGGGTTTAGCCGGTTACTATCGGAAATTCATAAAGGACTTCTCTCGTATCGCAACGCCTTTGACTAAGCTGACCCGAAAGAATTTGAAGTTTGAATGGAAAGCAGAACAGGACGAGGCATTCAGAATATTGAAAGAGAAACTATGCAGCGCGCCAATTCTATCACTACCTGAAGGTTCTGAAGACTTTGTCGTTTACAGTGATGCGTCTAAATTGGGATTGGGTTGTGTGCTTATGCAGCGCGGAAAGGTTATAGCTTATGCTTCTCGCCAACTGAAGGATCATGAACGGCAGTATCCTACGCACGATATGGAACTTGCAGCAGTCGTCTTTGCGTTAAAGGTTTGGAGACATTATTTGTATGGTTCCAAATGTCAGATTTATACTGATCACAAGAGTCTTCAACACCTCTTTGATCAGAAGGAACTAAATATGAGACAAAGGAGATGGTTGGAACTGCTGAATGATTACGACTGTGAAATCCTTTATCACCCGGGAAAGGCGAATGTGGTGGCAGATGCGCTCAGTCGTCAAGAAAGGAGCGGAACAATAAAAGTTATTTCGCTACGAACTGAACTCCTACCCAACGTAGTTGATGAATTACAGAAGTGTCAAGTGGAGGCTTATCAGGAGGAACACCTAAAATCAGAACGGTTAGTGGGAATGTCAGCATTGTTAGAAAAGGATGATCGCGGGTTATTGTGTCTGGGGAACAGAGTGTGGGTACCTCGATTGGGTGGGTTACGTGATCGTGTTTTACAGGAAGCTCATCAATCCCGTTTCTCTATTCACCCAGGTACAAACAAGATGTATAAAGACCTAAAGCAATTCTATTGGTGGCCGGGGATAAAAAGAGGGATTGCTCGGTATGTAGAACGGTGTGATACTTGTAAGAAGGTAAAGATCGAACATCAAAAGCCATTTGGTCAACTACAACGACTAGAAATACCTATGTGGAAGTGGGAGCAGATTACCACGGACTTTATCACAAAGCTACAAAGAACTCCGAAGGGATTCGATTCTATTTGGGTGATCGTCGACAGGTTGACAAAGTCTGCACACTTCCTACCGATAAAGGAAACCGATTCAATGGAGCGATTGGCTAAGTTGTACATTGATGAAATAGTAACTCGACATGGAGTTCCAATCTCGATCATTTCTGATCGTGATAGTCGTTTTACTTCAAGATTTTGGAGAAGTTTTCAAAGGGAAATGGGGACTCAGATAAAGTTAAGTACGGCGTATCATCCTCAAACCGATGGGCAGAGTGAACGAACAATTCAGACCTTAGAAGATATGCTCCGAGCTTGCATTGTTGATTTTGGGGGATCGTGGGATAAGCATTTACCATTAATCGAATTCGCTTACAACAACAGTTATCATTCAAGCATACAAGCGGCACCGTTCGAAGTATTGTATGGTAGGAAATGCCGAACGCCTCTGTGCTGGAACGAAGTGGGAGAAAAACAACTAGCAGGGCCGGAAATAGTTCAGTTAACCGCCGATAAGGTTACCCAAATTCGAGAAAGATTGAAAGTGGCACAGGATAGACAAAAGAGTTACGCTGATCGTCGTCGAAAACCGTTGGAATTTCAAGTTGGGGATTACGTAATGTTAAAGGTTTCGCCGTGGAAAGGAGTCATCAGATTTGGTCGACAAGGTAAACTTAGCCCAAGGTATATTGGAACGTTTGCAATTACAGAAAGGATCGGAGAAGTAGCTTATAGATTAGATCTTCCACCATAATTGAGCAGAATCCATAATGCATTTCATGTATCGAACTTTCGAAAGTGTTTGGTTACTCCAGATCAGTCGGTCTCCCTACCAGAAATACAAGTCGATGAAAGACTGAATTATGTGGAAGAACCGGAAGCAATAGTTGATTATAAAGTCAAAGTGCTGCGGAATAAGGAGATCAGGCAAGTGAAAGTTCAGTGGAGGCATCATAGAGGTCAGGATGCCACGTGGGAATCCGAATCGGAAATGAGAACCAAATACCCTCACCTTTTTGACTAATCGAATTCCGGGACGGAATTCTTTTGAGGGGGAGATGATGTAATACCCCGGGTAAGTCCGTTAGTTAAAAATATTATTCCGTTAAATTATTTAACCTAAAAGTTTCTATTTTAGGTAAGTTAAGTAAATTTATAAGTTAAAAGGGAGTTATGGTCATTGAAGAATAGAATATGGTTAAAAGTGTAAAAGTTAGTAGATATTAGCTAAAAGCAATTCAGATATTTCATAAAAAAAATCAGATGTGCAGTGTGTGTTAGTGTGTGTTTTGAGAGAAAAGAAGAAGGAAGAAAGTTAAAAGCTAGGGATCCAAATTGGTGCAATTGGAAGTAAAATTTAGGTATGTTTCTTGTATTTTTTATGTCTATAATCACCAATAAGTAGTTTATATCGGAGTAAAATAACCGATTGCACATCCAGTAGTGATTTCTGTTGATTCTGGGTCGAAAATGTTGAAACCGACAGAGGTGTCCGGACGCAGTATGAAGGTGTCCAGACAGTTTTGTTGAAGGTTTCCGGGTAGTTCTTTGATGGTATCCGGGTAGTTCTTAGTCGGTGTCCGGACAAGTCTTTTCCGGGTAAGTTCTCTGTTCTTGATTGTCCGGATGAAGTATGTTTTCGGATAGTGTCCGGATTACTTATGCTGTCCGGAAAAGGCATGTTGTCCGGAAAAGGCATGCTGTCCGGATTATTGGTGTTGTCCGGAAAACTCTGTTGTGTCCGGATACTTTAGTTGTTTGGTTATTTTTTAACTAGTTGTTTGGCTGTAGATGTTGTGCAGCGTTGTATATTATTAGTTGGCTTGCTACCACTAATATGGCCAGGAGGAATGAGAAGGGAAGGTACATGATATGTGAGCTTAATTGGATATATGTAATTGTGTTGTGTGATTTATATGAATGAAGTTATATAAATGGTTTTCAAACTAACAGGGATTTCTCACTTAGACCATCAGGTCTAACCCTCATTTTGTTTTAAAATTTGTATTCCAGGTGGCGGATCAAGTAAGGGCAAGTAAATAGAGTACGAATTGGAAGGCTAGTGAGAAGGACTATAAGATGAAGCTTTTGACTTATTTAGTAGTTGTATTGAAATGTTAAATGTTATGTATGTAAATAGTACAAGGATTGTATTTCAAATGTTTTCTTTCTTTTGTAAAAGACTATTGGACCGTACTTGAAAAGTGAAGTTTGTTCGTTATATCTATTTGTGTTATATTGCGTGTTATGTTGTGTATATAGGATATGGGATGTTACAGGTTTGAGTTTGGGGAACTTGGTTTAGGGGTTCTTCCCTCTGTTTGCAGTTTCTTCCCTTTGTTTCTCCCCCTCAGGATGATCTGATGAATCCTCAGAGTCATCATCAGAGCCATCCTGACCCTTGTTTTTGGTACCCTCTGCTCTGCACGATGTTTCAGGCTTTTTCGGTGGAGTTGCACCTGCGGATATGAGTTTTGCGCATACATCATCACAGAGACCAAGAAGTGTGTGGAGCTCTGCTTCTGTGTTATAGCACATTCTGCCGACGCTCCTCTGAAAATCCTTGACATAATTGGCGTTTGCGGCAGTGAAGGCTCGGATGAATTCTGTCATTTGATCAAGTATTCCTTGCCCAAGCTCTGTCAGCTGAGCTCTGGTCATATAATCTGAGGGCTTCATGGCCAGAGTTGCTTCTGTTGTTTTCTCTTGGACTTGCTCGAGGGCCTTCTTTAAATCTTCAGGAGTAAGGCCCTTGGGGGTGGAGGCTTGATATTTGAGTTGAGCCATGAGTTCTTTGACAGAAGTTTGGAAGGCAGAGGTTGTGGCCTTCTCAAACTCAGCAGCAACAGATGTGGCAGAGGTTGTCGCAGCAGTTCTCATCTGGGCTAGAGCAATTTGCACCTCTGTGGAAAAGTTGTCCATTTTGGTGTTCATTTCGTTTAAGGCCCTTGAGGTTGTGCCTGCAAAAGAATCAAAAGAGATTTTCAACTCTTTCAATGTGTTGTTCACAGAGGTGACAAGGATTTGGAACTCATCCCTTGATACATGTGGACTTGGTGTAACCTCTGGGGGAACACATTCGTCCCCAGAGTGTGTCTCTGTTCCTGAGACGCCTTCTTTCGCTCCTGTTTGTATGTTGAGAGCGGAAGGACTTCCCTCTAATCCTCGAGCAGAGGCTTTTTCAGCTTCAGACTCTATAGAGGTTCTGTTAAGGACATTGTCTTGATCCACTCCAGAGGTGGGTACAAGAGTATCCTCAAGTTGACTTGGGGATTTGTCTAGAATCCCTTCGTCTTCGTGCACTCTTGGCCCCTCTGAAAGGCTTGTTGGACTTACGTGTGTGTGCGTGTCAGAGGAAACAAATTCCTCTGTTGGGATTTCTGTTGTGATCTGGGGCAATTGATCACTTACTAAGGGAAAGTCCTTTAGAGAGGACTCCCCTGGAATGGTTTCCCCGGCTAAGATTGGCACAGAGGTAGAAAGGGTTACCTCTGCCCGGTCATTTTGGGTTGGGGTCGAGTCGTGCTGCTCTTGTTCAATATTACCTTCTGCCACTAGACTGGCGGTAATAGACATGTGGGATGCACTGGGAGTTGGTTGTGGGGGTGTGCCTCTTCTATTCCAGGCATCAGTTCTAGCTTCTGCTTCTGTGGAGCATCCAACCACTTCTTCTCCATCTATAGTCTCAACCTCTTTTTCTATCCTAACTTCTGTGGATGCTTCTGCCCCAGTGCGTAAAGAGTTGTACATTGGATGAGAGCCAATTAATTGACGTACATGGGGATGCAGAGGTCCTTCGTCTACTTGTTCAGCTTCTTTTTCATCAGAATCCACTTCTGCAACTGTGAAAGGTGGGGTTTTAACCTGATCATCTGGACTTGCTCTTAGGACATCAAATCTTCTTTGGAGAAAGGGGTTCTGTAGTACTTCTGGCGTTTCAATCTGAATATTTTGAGGAGTTTGGTCATCCTCTTCCAAGTCAGAAGAGAATCTGAAGTTTGAAGCTTCTGTTGATTGATTGGAGAGGGCTTCTGCGTTCCAGCCCGAAGTATCTAGGGAGTCAGCAATTCCGGGTTGTTGGAGGAAGGCAGAGAAGTCACCTTGATCTTCTGCATAGTGGATAGGTGAAGGAGAGAGTAGAGGTTGTTCATTGGTTTCTTCGACCATTTCTGTATCCTCTGCAATGGTTCGTAGAGGAGTATGGGGCTTTTTGGATTTCTTCTTGCTCTTCCTTTTCTTTGGTTTGGGGACATCCACCTCATAAGACTTATGTTTTCGTTTCTTCTTTTCTTTTGGAAGAGGGGGAGGAGCAGATGATCCAACTTCTGTTGTATGAGGAGGGGATAGTTGAGCAGCAGAGGTAGAGGTGTCCTCTGTAGTTTTCTTGTGGGTTTTCTTCTTCTTCTTGGCAGAGGATTTTTTCTTTGTTGCAGGGGAGAAAATCGCTTCCATCTGAGCTTGAAAGTTGGCCTGTATAAGCCGATGTTTGGCCAAAGCTGCAGCCCATTGCTTATCTGTCATCCTTTCTACAACCCTAGTTCCTAATGGGACACCTAGACTCGGTTCTGGAGTCCTATGATCGCGTATGTAGTCTAACTTAAGGGTTTCGTCGGTAGCATAGGCCAGAAGTTTGGTTGGCAGAGGTCTGCAGAACGGATAACCATCTTCATGCTCTGTTGGGGAGTTCTTCGTCATGGCATACATTCTAGCAGTTGGTCCCTCCATGGGCCATTTTTGTAGAAGTAACAGAGGTTCTAGAAGAACACCCAAAATACGCTGATATTGCAGAGGAGGGAGATATTCTTTTGATCGTCCTTTGGCCTTCGGGGTAGAGATTCTACGGTCGATGGTGTTTACCATTTCCCTCATCATGAGGGTGGCATAGTCCAGAGGTAGGTCATAATATACCCCGTACATTATGGCCAAGATTTGATGAGAAGACTGGTCTGGACTACCCACTTTCCCATTTAGGCACCTGTTAAGAATGGAAAAAAGAGTATTCCATATAGGGGGTAATCGATTTCTTCTGAAATCATTTATTTTCCTTAGGGTTGTGTTATACCCTAACATTTCAACAAACCTGCAGAGTTCAGTATCTGTAGGTTCCTCTGCGTATGCCTTTATCCCTAGTAGACCTTTGGTGGGTAGACTGAACTCCAGAGAGAACGTTGTTCTGTTGAACTTGAGTTCCAAGTGCTCGGATTTGTCTGGTTTGGAGATATAGCCTTTGATTTGTCTGTCTTCAGGGTCGAATCTGCTGCTTTGCCAAAATTGGTTGAGATACCTGGCAGGGATTTTACTGACGGTTTTGGTTGATAGAGGGTTGAGGTAATGATTTTCCAAGATGTGAAGAAGTATGGCATCATTTTCCCCAAAATCGGTTTTAGAGGGTACAAGGTAATAGTTGTTGGATTTTAAGGGTAGAACCTGCTCAAAATGTTCTTGAGCGGTGAAGTTTAGAAGATGGGTTGTAGGTTCAAAATTTGCTTCATCGCTGGAGTTTTCCTGTTCTAGGTTTCTGGCCATATTTGGGTTTTGGGAATGCTCAGAATGAGCAGGGGAGTTTATCGGAACGTTGGAGGTGGAAGCCATTTCGATAGTCTGGAAGAATGAGAGTAGATAAAAAAGAGGTTGCAGGTTTTGCAAGGGTTCGCCGGAGGTTATGAAGAGAGAAAGTTCGTAAAGTTTGAGAAGGAATGCTAAGTTGGGTTTTATACTGAAGAGATATGGTAGAATCTGAAAGGATAAATAGGTGAAAGTTAATAATATTTGGGGTCCGCAATCGAGTGTATTTGGCTGGTTTAACTTTCCAGGAGAACGTGTGCCATGTACGCCCAATCAAATAGTGCCAAATCATTAGTGTTAGAGTACGATTAGATGGCGTGTGCGGCCCATTAATGCTAGGCACGTGGGTCTTTCCTCTTTCAGATAACTTGTTACTCGCAGTAGAAAATCTGTATTGTTACAGAATTTCCCTAAAAAGCCTAGTATCAGAAATGACAGAAGCTCTGTAGTGGAATGGGCTCTGTGGTCTGACACTTGCTCTTTTTGTCTCCTTTTCGCTTGTACCTTTACCAAAAACGTTTGAAGAAGCATTGGAGAGGATCGATAAATTTTAGTGCAGAAATTGCATTCACAGAGGTTTTGAAGCTCTGTCAAAGCCAGCAGCAGCTCTATGAGTTGGAATTTCTCATAACTAAAAATTTATAAAACATTTTGATCCTCCAAGGTTTTCACTGTTTTACAAACTGTTTTTAGGACATATTTGGAAAGTTTTGACCTAGAAAACTGTTTTGGAAAAGATTATGTGCGAGATGCTTATTGTTTGATTGTCTAGGTTGGGCGACATAGACTCTTTGTTGGAGTGAGCTCTTCGACCCAAAAGACTTTCTTCCAGTAACCTTTTGTGTGTATTTGCACGTGCGAATCCTTAAAGAGAACTTTGAAGATGATCAATAGAGTTCCCTCATGAGATTTTGCAGTTATAGAGGATCAGGCTTACAGAAGCTCTGTTGAGCTCAGCAGAAGCTCTATGGCTCTAAATTTCTCAAAACGGAAGGCTCGTAAATGCTTTTGATCAATTCTTGTTCGTTATGTCTTAAACAGTGTTTCTAGGACATATTCGAAAATTGGTGTCCTAGAAAATTGTTTTTCAGAAAGGATTTGTGCGAGAAACTTACCTTTTGGCTCTTCCTTGTTCGGCATAATACCTGACTTCTGTTGATATGATTGTGCACTTCTCTTCTTTGGCTCCCCCTTGAATGATCAACCTCTGTAGATCATTTCAAGGTCTCCTTCTGTTCCCCCTTGACCTATGCTTAGATCAAATGAGATAAGTAGTGCACGGAACATAGGTCAAGTTTTCTGTGGAGATTGTCAGCGGTTCTGAAGAATCCCACAGAAGCTCTGTAGAGTATTGAGCTTTTGATTGATAAAGAATTTACATTAAAAAGAAGTAAATATTTATAGAAAGTTCAGGAAGACGGAAAACTAGTAAATATTTTGCTAATTACAAACTAAAAGTGTAAGTATATGTATATCTATTTCTTTGAGAAGATCAATTCATACTTACAGAGGTTTCAACTCATGTTAATCATTCCTAACTTACCCACCAAGAAAAGGAATCTTTTCTCATCTAGTGCCTTGGTGAATAGGTCAGCAAGCTGGTATTTTGTGGACACAAAGTGCATTTCGATTGTGCCATATTCAACATGATGCTTCAGAAAGTGGTACCTTATATCGTGTGGATCCCAGATTAACAAGTAACAATGAATATGAAACGATTAATCCTTTTGTGATTGAATGCAGAGTGTTACAAGATTAGAATGATGAACAAACTCTCTCTCTAAACACTGTTAAGCGCACGGCTAATCTCACCACTACTTCTCTAACCTAATTATCACTCTAATCACACAATAAATACCAAGGGCTTGACAGGCCCAAGCCCATTAGCCATAAAGCCATTATCTTGAGAGGCTTTACAAACCAATAAATAACACTAATTATTTCTTTATATCACTTTCTATTTTATAGGACTTTTAGTCCTAACAATCTCCCCCTAAAGTTATATAAAGAAAAAATATGAACTTGAACTCTTCCGATCTTGATCTTCTCTTTGTCTTGAATCTTTGAAGCACTTTAGTGTTGCTTATCTTCATATCTTTCATGCTCCCCTTGAAATATGCTCTTGGTCTTCTTAATATCACGAGTTGAACCACGAGTTGAACCACGAGTTGAACCACGAGTTGAATTAGCTTTGAAAACTTCAGCACTTTGTTAAACGGATAGAAGAACCATGCACGTTGTAATATTTTCAGCACAGGTTATAACAGTTACTCCCCCTCAACTCTTGCTTACTCCCCCTCAACTTGATAGTCTGGGTCTTTGAACTTCTATAACGTTTTTCCCCTCATGGTGATGATCTTTGTCTTTGAATTTGTATCAGTTCTCCCCCTCATGATGATTAGGAGCATCCTGAGCATCATGTAACTTCAAAGACAACACTGATGAGTAGCAAAAGTACCATATAAAACGGTAAGTAACCAAAATAGGGTAATCATCTAACACATAAACCCAATAGTAACTGTTATCACAACAATTAAAATAATTGTGCGGCCTATGTTCAGAGTTGGCATCGGGGTATCTCTGATAGGACTTCCAGTTATCACTGAAGTAAAATATCAAAAATTACCTCTCAAACTGTTCCGGCAATATCACGAAGATATGCAATGGGAATCACAAAGACTCGTGCATGTGTGAAAGAAATAAATTATATCGATTTGGCTCAAAAATTGATTTAACCTGGGACTCAAGTTAAAAATCAATTGACACAGTGAATAGAATATGAAGTTCGGAGACCGGAGCTGATGTCTTCCTTTTTCAATATCTATGACCTCCGAGTGAGGAATAGATAGACTATGTGCTAAATCTCCGTGCATTTATGAAACAAACATCTTTTTTGAGATGCTTGAGTGGCTAGGTGGGGTGACACGAGTTGTCGACACTGGGTCCATGTCTGTTTCAATATTCATCTCCAAAGAACGAGAATGAATAGATTGTGTGGTTACCCGGCTAACTGACTCGGTTTGGTAAGGACCAATATGTCTTTTAAGTCCTGTCACATCCTCACCATTTTTTTTCACTCCAAACTCGTCTATACATCTAGACCCCTCACTATTATCTAAAAAGGATGTGTTTCTTGGGTAGGTCCTTCCGGTTCTGGATAGACCATAGAAACGATGTAATTCCTAACACTCTTTGAATGAACCAATAAAACATTAAGCACACATTGAAGTACGAGTTCAAAATTGGCATGTTTAGAAGTCAATCTTTTAAGAACGAGTCCTGATCTGAGTTGATCAGAAGTCATTATAAAATGTGAATGAAGATCAAAGAACAAGTTCAAGCGCGACTAGGATGACTCAGTAAGCACAGTGTTTGCAACAAATGAAACAATTGATCAGAAAGTTTAATTGTGAAGAACAAGTCACAATTAATTTACCAGAGAAGAACTGAATCATTAGTAAGTAAGGACGTACTATGAGAACAAAATTGGAATTCAAGCGGGTGTATTTCCATCGAAAAATCAACAAAATATGTGAGACATGGAAATAACTAAATCAAAGAAAATATAACACGTGGCAATTCTGGAATTTAAAAACGGAGAAAAACAAACTCAAGTAAGTTTTTCAGGATGAATTGCCACGGTTCTTTGAATTCACAAAAAATTCATGTATATGTCAAATACCTGATGCTCCCCCTCAAATGTGGCACAACCTTCGAACGCAGTCATGTGAAAATAAAATTCTGTATATTATCACACATGAAATCCCTGCAAAAACAGATCAAAAAGATTTTGGTATCCATGCTTTGATGGATCCTTGTTGGTTAGATGTCTTGACTTTAAAATGGGGATTTGGGATACTATAAGTACCATACCAGTTATTGACGTACCTTGGATGTACAAAGTCACTCTTTCCACAATACGTGCAACAGACCTTTGCTCGGTTTAAACTGATCAGCTTAGCTATAGGGTAAACATGAGCACGTGAACCAGTCTTGGAAATAAAAGACTTTGTATCAACTACAGGGGAATCATGAAACGTGTTTCCATTACATTCTTCTGTAGTTGATTTCTTTCTCCAAACCATTTTTACTTTTCTAAAAACATGATTATCTGAAGAATCATGAGGCTCACTGTCAGTAGAACTAGAGTAATAAGATTGTCTTTTGTGAGACTTACCGGGTGTTCGGGCGTTTCTTTGACCGTCTTTTAGATTTTGAATTTGAAGAATTGGTCTTAGAAACATATTTGGAGTTGGAACATTCTCCCTTTTTAAAATTAACCGGTGAAGGCATTTTCTCAAGTAGTTGAATGTGACTTGCAAGCTTAGGAGCAACATCAATCTTAGAAAAATCATCTTCATGACAAGGAGTGGAATTCATAAACTCAGAAAATCTTCTTGCAGAATCAGGTGGAGTGTCGCCATCAGAGTCAGACGAGGAGTCATTCCCAAAGGGATTATCAAAAACCGGAAAAAGATTCTTTTGAACAGAATCGGGTTCGATGGCCTTACCTTTATCCTTAAAGCTCAAATCTTTAGTAGTGGTGTCATCAGACACTCCCATAAAGGCTTTGCACGACGAACTATCCGAAAAGATCTGAGCATCATCAAACGAGATTGTTTCAGAAGTGACCGGCGTCATTGGGGTATCCACAGAATTCCCCTTAGCCATTCTCAGCGTTAAGGCTTCAGATGCCAAAACAGCCAATTGAGACGTCAACTTATCAATCTCGGTTCGATAGGACTCTCTTTCAGATTCGGGTAGTGTGTCGGGTTTAGTCTGTTTGAGCTTTTCAATAGAATCTAAAAGTACAATCCTTTCGGTTTCATAAATGACCTTATCTCTCGCAATTGACTCTTCCAGTTTAAAAATAATGTTTTCCAAAATCAGAGGTGGAACATAACGTTTCAACTCTGTTTGATCATTAAAGTCTTCATCTGCGGTTGCCGGAACAGGAGGCGGAGTCTCAACCGTTTTGGCAAGAGAACAGATGTCTAAATAGTTATTGGGGAGATAAGGAATTTTGCTATTTAAATACGATGCATTAAGCGTTTCGTACACAAAGGGAATTTGTACATTTATGTTCTTCCTAGGCGGCGCATCATCCGATTTCGTGTCATTTTCAGAAGTAGGATTTTCAGATTTAGGTTTTGCCTCTATTGGTGGTAGAGGTATGGCTGTTTGTCTTTTAAAATCCTCAAACTCCTCATCTTCCGGAGATGCCTTAGTCCACTTAATTTTGTACTCGGGATAAATCTTGTCTAAGCCCATGAAATCAACTTCATAAAGATTGGGGACCTTCGACAAGACTTTCTTTAGGTAGCACGGATTATCATATCCGAGTCCCCAAGGCGAGTTGTAATATTTGAACTCCTTAGGCTTGTTCAAGTGGATGGTTTGTTCAGATTGACCAAGTTTGTAAAGTTTGGATTCAAACTCCTTAAGCTTAGTGGTCAACTTTTCATTTTCTTTTAAAACATTTTCTTGAACTAAGATGCTTTTAGAATACTCCTCATGAGATTTCTCTAACTTTTGAGAATATTCAGATATTTGGGTCTCGAGGAGTTTAGCGCTTTCTGAATAGACCGAGCACTCAGTTTGATAGTTTTCTATCACACATTTGTCCTCAGCCTTTTCAATCGCTAGCCTGCCTATGGCATCATATTTGATCTTAGCCTCGGCTTCTAGCTTAGAGATATGCGCTTCTAAAAGAGAAACTTTCTCTTTGAGCTCAGAGTAAGTCGGATAAGACATTGTTACTTGACAGAAGTGATCGTGAGACAATTCAAGATATCGATCAAAAGCAGACAAGGTTTACTGATCCGGAATTAAAAGCCTGTTCAGTTTACTGTGGTGTGATCGAACTCATAGTTGTAGGTGTTTTTGCTAGTGAGTGCAGGTCAAATAAAGTCATTAAACCCTCATCTTCTTCCTACAAGAAATCCTCTAACCCTAGGGCTAGAGATGACAAGTACAAGAAGCTGAAAGAAAAGTATGCAAAGCTGAAAAGCTTTAAGAAGAAAGGTAAAGGCATGATCGCTGAAGATCATGACTGGGCTCTTTCTGATGAAGAATCATCTGACTCTGAAGATGATGATGAGTCCAATCTTTGCCTCATGGCTCAAATAGAAGAAGAGGAAGAACAAACTGAAATTCCCTCTACTTCTACCTCCACCTCTCAGGTATCAAACTCTCTCAATGATACTAAAACTTCAGCCCTTAGTGACATCGAAAGACGTCGGACCGTCGAACTTTTGACTATCGATTTATATGATGCCATGAATGGCAAGACCAAAGCTGAAAAATTAAATATTGATCTCGCTGAACAGCTTAAGAATTGTAACTTAGAAATTCAAAATCTTTCTAAAATAGAAGAAAATCTAAAAGATCAGGTCTGTATAAATCAACTCATTCGTATCGAACGAGAAGATGCTGTCTCTGCATTAAAGGCTGAAAAGGCTACTGTTGAAGGATGGTGTAAATCCTCAACAACGATCACTGAGATACTCCGTGCTCAGATTCCCCTGAGTGATAAAAGCGGTCTTGGAATGTTCGTATCCTCCATCCCTGACACTTCTTCATCTCAGTGTTCTTCTTCTAAAACTCCTATTCCTGAGGAAACCTCTACCTCAAGTTCTAAACTTAAAGGTAAAGGTAAAGAAAACGTTTTTAATCAAAAACCTCATAAGGGTACCTTTGTACCTAAGCTGAATGTTTCTAAACCTTCAGTGAATTATCCCTCTACTTCTAAGAACAAGATCCCTGGATTTATTCAGCGATCTACTCCTAGAATCAGAGTGGATATAATTGGTAAGAAATTTGAAGAACTGATTGTTCCTCCAATTTCCAATGCCAAATGTATACTTGGTGTTGGCCCTGCTCATTTAAAATTATGGGCTAAGCATGCAAATGGTCCTAAAGCTACTTTTAGCTATAGGAAATGTTATCACTGTGGACTTACCGATCATATTGCTAGTAAGTGCCCCACAACCACCAAAGCTGAAAAGTTAGCTAATGTAGAAACCAGGATTCAATCTTACAATCAATTATGAACAATCAAACAGTAAATGATAGAGAATTTGATCAAACAAACTTGTATTCAATCAAGAACAGATTATAAATCTAGAGAGAGAACCTCTCAAAGATTACAAAGTGTGATAAACCCAGATCGAGCAATGTAAATCAATATCTAGTAGAGAGAATCTAGAGAGCAAATGTGTCATCCATATATTGAACAAAGATTACAAATGACATTAAGCATGAAAGTGTTTCTAGATTGTTACTAGCTAATGAACTAGACATTCCTATTTATACCCATAACATACAAGGTATAAAGGCAAAGCAATACAACATAGACTCATTACAGTACATTGACTTTACAGTAAATCTTGAATACAATAATGCTCTAACAATCTCCCCCTTTGGATTCAAGATTTAAAAAATATGACAGCAGTCTTCAGCTCTTTGTAAAGTCAATCTTCTCCAACAGACACTCTATCAAACCTGTTAGCTCCAAATATTCATAATATTAGAAGTATTGAAAAATAGGCTTAAGTATGAAAGAGTTCCACAGAAGCTCTGCGGTGTTCCACAGAAGCTCTGCCGAAGCAAACAAGATCATTCAAGAAACACCAAGTCCCAAGAAGAATCTACAGAAGACTACTCACAAAGGACCAAAGAAGGATCTACAGAAGAAAGCTCACCAAGGACCGAGCCGCAGAACCTCTGTCACCCTTGACAGAACCTCTGCGGTTCAGATTGAAGACTTGGAAGATATTTATAATATCTTGCCACTGTTGCAGAAATATCTTACCACTGTTACAGAAATATCTTGCTACTGTTCCAAGGTCCGTTCATCAACTTGTAAAAGGCATGGTCCGACAACAAACACGTGTCAAACTCTGATAGGAATCCTTGCAAGTTGATATTAGCGCATTTAATGCATGCAGATTTCCAACTGTTCATGCCATCCATTCTTTCCTGTAGCATTAGTCCTTTTTGTCTAGAATAGTTCTTTTGTAGTAGTATAAAAGGAAGACTCATGTTGAGTTCTTCCTCATCAGATAACAAGTTCATATACAAGAAAAACACACACACACAATTAACGTCAAATCTATTGTTAGTGTTCTTCATCAAATACAGTAAACTTTGAGATATTCATCTGTTCTTCATATACTGTTTATTTGATAGTTTGTATTGTTTCTATAAAAACATATCTGTTAGTTCTTCAAATACGCTTCCGCAACACATCTTATTTGAACTAATAGATAAGATAATCTTTGTTAATCAAATACGGGAACCAACAATTGGTATCAGAGCGAAGCTTGGTTTTCAATATCAAGCAATCCTCATTTAACAAGATTATTGATAGAAACATGGTCTGATTTTAACCTGTTATTCATTCCGTCAAACAGATTCTACTTTTCAGCCATTATTGATTTATTCGATATCTGGTAAATCAAGAGAAACTCTTTCTTTAGTTAAAACTCCATAAAAGTGCATTGCTAAGAACTTCCAAACCCAGAAAATCCTTCCAGTTTATTCTCTCGTACTTTTCGTGTCATATCTTCATTCTGAATCTTTCCACTCTTAAAATGACAAGCACACAAAACTTCTTCACAGCTGGTTCATTAACCAAACCACATTCTCTTCTAAGAAATGAGTATCCTCAGTGGAAAATAAGAATGATCCACTTCTTTGAGGGTACTGATAAAGAGCTCGTACAATACCTTTATAATCCTCCTCATGTTCCTATGTTAATAGTACCTCGTGTACCTGCGACAGCTGACACTCCTGAAATCCATGAGCATCGAAAACCTAAAACCAGGGATGGTTGGTCAGATCAAGACAAGGTTAAAGATGAACTCACGCAGAAAACAAAAAGAATTCTGATTATGGCAATCCCCAACGAACTCTTCCAGTCTTTAGATGCATGCGAATCTTCGTATGGTCTTTGGAAAGAACTGGAAAAACAACTTGAAGGGGGAGCTAAAACTCAGAAAAACCGAATGGCTCAATACATAAACGAGTATTACGCTTTTAAAGCCCTGACAAAGGAATCTTTGCAGACAACATACGACAGGTTCAACTCTTTGATCAATAACTGCAAAAAGTTCGGCATCCACAGAACTTCTGAAGAGAATAATGTCATGTTTCTCAAAAGTCTGAACGAAGAATGACTCCAGCTATCTATGTCTTTACAAACCAATCAAGATTTAGATTCCTGGACTCTTTCAGACCTCTACGGAACATTAGCTGGTCAAGAGCCTCAAATCGCACAGACAAAGACACTAACCACTGCACCTCTTGCTTTGGTTGGCAAAACTACAGAAGATACAGAGAGGCCAAGGAAAGAAAGAACTACAGAGGAAAAGAAGGAGAAAAAGAAAAAGATGGTGGTAGTTGACAGCGAAGATGAAGAGATTGTGGAAGAAGGAGAAATTACTCTGGCATCAATAGCTACATCCTTAGCTCTATTGACAAGAGAATTCAGAGGAAACCAAAAGAATTCTGGTAATGATAGACATGGCAGAGAGAGAAGAGAAGATTGGAATAGAAGGGATCAAGGAAGAAGGGAAGAATCAGTTGACCGACAGAGGTCAGACGACAGAAGTAACGACCAACAAAGGTCGAGTGAAAGGTATAACAGAAAAAATGACCGACAGAGGTCAGATGACAAGACAAGCTACACACCACAAGAATGCTACAAGTGTGGTAAGCCTAGTCATTATGCAAATGAATGCAGATCGGAAAAAGGTGGTGATCGACAGAAGTCCGACAATCGTGCTGGTAATTCTTCCCAGAACAAAGGTTGCTACAACTGTGGGAAGCCAGGCCACTTTGCCAATGAATGTAGAAGCAGCTCAAATCGCCCACAGAAGGACTCAGCTTTTTACAAAAAGAAAGCCGAGTATTATGCTCAAAAGTCACTCATGGCGAACAAAGTGGTGAACAAGGAAGATTGGGAGTCAGATAAAACCTCTGATGAAGAATTCACCAAAAAGCCTTGTTATGTGGCATGGCAGACATCAGCTCCGACTCTGACACTGAGGTATCTACTTCAAACTCCACCTCTAATACTACAGAAGTTGATTTGCTTATAATTAAAACTGAAAATGTTGAACTGAAAAAGACTTGTGATGATATTCAGAAAAAGCTCACTTTTTATGAAAGAGAAGCTAGACTTCTCACCGAAGAAAAAGCAAAAAATTTCAAAGAAAAGGAAGAATTAGAAGCACACTAGAACAAAATTCTTTTTCCTTTAAAAGAGAAAATTTCTGAATTAAATACATCTTTAAAATCCAAAACAAAAGAACTTTCAGATTCTGAGAGCGACAGACTTAACATTTTAGCTCTTAAAGAATATTTTCAAAAGGAAAGAGAAGTCCTTTGGCAAGATCTACTTAGAAGAGATGTTTTAATTAAAAATTATCGTGATGCTCAAAAGGTGTATGAGAAAATAAATACTCAAATAGGAAGGCGAGGTATTGGGTACAGTGATATTAATCAAGGTACAAAAAACAAGAAGAATAAACCTCTGTCATCTCTATTTACAGTAGGAAAAGTCAACAAACCTAATTTTCCAAACTTAATCTTTGTAAGTAAGAGAGTAAAAGTCTCTAGGGAACTTCACTTAAGGAAACCCATGAAGATGATAAATGTGTGGTTTGAAAACACAGACTTATCACCTTCAACCTCTGTCAAAAGAGGATCCAAACCAAAGAGATATCTGAAAACTCAAGATCAGATAGGAATCTTTAAGTTTGGTAAACCAGAGACTCAAACTCAAGTTGCTTTTGTCTGTACAATAGATTCTGAAAAGAAATTATATGCAGAAGCACTTGAGTTCAAACCAAACTTTTCAGAAGAAAAACTAAGAAATATAATTGAAAAGGATATAATGGAAATTGGGAAAATAAAAATATTGAAAAATCCATATACACCTTCTGTAGATCAAAAACTCTCTGAAGAGATCTTGTCAGACACCTCTGTTGACTTAGAAAGTAATATTTCAGAGGAAGAAAGCAAGTATGACACATGCTCGGAAACTCCAGCCTCTGTCGAAAGAAATAATGATGACTCAACCTCTGTATACGAGGACGACTCATCATCTGACGAATCAGAGGCTGACAGAATAGAAAAGTTTCCTTGTGACACAGAGGTTGTCAAACAAACCTCTGAAGTTCTTAACAGAACTATTTCTCCAAAAGAGAAAATCACTGGAATTCCTATCTGTCCAGACTTTATGAAAATGTGCATACAAGCCAAAACCTCTATTGAGCTTGAAAAGTTGAAACAAAAGAAGTTAATGTCCTCTCAAAATCTAAAAGATTCAAAATTTTTAAAACCCTTAAAAATAAAAGAGAAACCAACATGGCAACAAAAGGGTAAATGGACAAAACCTAACAAATCTTTTTCACCTGTGACAGTGAAATCAACAGAAGTTCACCACAGAAGGGACTCACAGAAGGCTGCTACAAACAAAGATTTTTGCCAACAATCTAATCTACATACATCTTCTTGTAATAGGAAGCCATATGCTAGAATAGAATGTAATGCCTCTGTGGCCCAGTTTAAAGCTTTCAATTAAAATTTCAAGCAAATCACCTCTGATGTTCAATACTGTCATTGCTTTGATCTAATGTTCAAGTTAAATAATCATTTCTGTAGTTCAAATTGTTTTCTCTCTGCAGTTAAATAAAATATAAAAGAGAAACAAACTGATTCTTCGACAAAAAATAAAATGTATTTCAAGAATGCCAAGGCAAAATTAAAAAATTCTGACGAAACTGGACCCATGTGGATATGGGTACCTAAATCTCTGTGATTGTTTTGCAGAAGCAGTTTGTGCCAATATGGTATCTAGACTCCGGATGCTCAAGGCACATGACTGGCAACAGAAGTCTTCTATCCACATTCCAAGAAAAACAAGATGGTGGATCAGTGACTTTTGGAGATAACAAAAAGGGGCATATCAAAGGCTATGGAGTCATAAAGAAAGAGAATATCACAGTACACAAAGTTGCATATGTGGATGGCCTTAAACACAACCTACTCAGTGTAAGCCAACTTTGTGATACGGGATTCGATGTACTATTCAAGAGAACATTCTGCTCTCTACTAAGTGAAGACACAGGAATTGAACTTCTGCGAGCCAAAAGAAAAGGTGATCTGTATCTATGAACTTCAATGCCAAAAACAAGGACAACATTTGTCTTGTTGCAAGCAAAAGTGAGAAGCCTGGCTATGGCACAACAGGTTCTGTCACTTAAACTTTCATACTCTAGATAAACTGGTAAAACTTGATCTGGTCAAAGGTTTACCACATGTTATATTTAATAAGGATCATTTATGCTCTGCTTGTGAAATGGGAAAACTCAAGAGAGCTTCCCACAGAGGCAAAACTGATGAGTCTTGTCCTAGACCTCTGTACATGCTTCACGTTGACCTCTGCGGTCCAATCGATATACAGAGCCTAGGTGGCAAGAAATATATACTTGTCTTAATTGATGAGTTTTCACGATTTACATGGGTTGAATTTGTCAAAAAGAAATCAGATGTTCCATGCATCTTGATTAATCTAATGAAAAGAATCCAAGTTCTCTATGAGTGCAGAATTCTGAAGTTACGAAGTGACAATGGCACAGAATTCAAAAACTCTGTCATTGAAGCCTATCTCACAGAAGAAGGAATATCCCAGAACTTCTCTGCCGCTCGCACCCCACAACAGAATGGTGTGGTCGAACGAAAGAACCGCACGCTAGTGGAGGCTGCAAGAACCATGCTTTCTGCATGTGGATTACCAATGACCTTTTGGGCAGAAGCAATTTCAACTGCTTGCTATACCCAAAGGCGTTCAACAATCGTGAAAAGACACATCAAAACTCCTTATGAATTGATCAACAAACGACGACCAAACATCAAGTTTTTCCATTTGTTTGGATGCAAATGCTTTGTCTTAAACGACAGAGACTCAAGAGGAAAGTTTGAAGAAAAGGCTGATCAAGGCAGGTTCATCGGGTACTCTGCCGCTTCCAAAGCCTACAGAGTTTACCTTCTGAAGTCACGCATGATAGTAGAAAGCATCAATGTGTCCTTTGATGATTCATTCCAAAAGACTTCTGGACAACTCAGTTCAGAACTCAGACTAAACATGGAAACCTCTGGCATCTAAAAAACAAATGAAGATTTAGGTCTTCTATTTCAAGAGATGTTCAACAACGACGTTAATCCCTCTGCTGGAACAAAAAGCACCTTTGCAGAATAACCAATAAACGAAGTAAGTATCTCTCTGTCTGATCCATTTAATCCCACATCCTCTTCTACAAATACCACAAGTATTGAAAATCTAACAGAAGATACGACAACAAAAGATTCTACAACAAAGGTTATCCAAGTTCTAACAAATCCAACAGAGGAAGCAACAACAGAAGAAACACCAGAAAGAAGTGAAGATGAAACCACAATACCTACAGAGAAGGAAATCCCAACTTTAATACCCATTCCTACAGAAGCTGAACCATCAACCACTTCAACTACAGAAGTTCAACTTGATGACTCAAATGATCATCTTTCACGAACAACTCAATGGACAAAAAGCCATCCTCAAACACAAATCATCGGTAATCCCTCTGATAAGGTAAAAACAAGATCAGCTTCTGCAAATTTTTGTTTCTTTACCAACTTTATTAGTGTGATCGAACCAAAAAAGATTTCTGAGGCTCTGGACGACCCAAACTGGGTGGATGCTATGCAAGACGAGCTTTTACAGTTTGAGCGAAACAAAGTCTGGACTCTAGTACCTCTGCCACGAGGGAAACAGGCCATAGGGACTAAATGGGTCTTCAGAAACAAAAAGGATGAAGATGGAGTGATCATTCGAAATAAAGCAAGACTGGTGGCCAAGGGATATCGCCAAGAAGAGGGCATCGATTACGGTGAAACTTTTGCTCATGTTGCACGGCTCGAAGCAATAAGAATTTTCTTAGCCTTCGCAGCCCACAGAGGTTTTAAAGTATATCAAATGGATGTAAAATCTGCCTTTCTCAATGGAGAAATTCAAGAAGAAGTATATGTCCAACAACCACCGGGATTTGAAAGCTCAAAGTACCCAAGGTATGTCTATTACCTCGACAAGGCTCTGTATGGACTAAAACAGGCTCCAAGAGCATGGTACGAAAGACTTTCCACCTTTCTGCTCAATAACGACTACAACAGAGGTACCACTGATACAACTCTATTCTTTAAAGGTGAAGGAAATGAGCTTATTCTTGTACAAATATATGTAGATGATATTATTTTTGGGTCTACAAATACACAAAAATGTAAAGATTTTAAAAAACTCATGCAGAGTGAGTTTGAAATGAGCATGATGGGAGAATTAACCTTTTTCCTCGGACTTCAAGTCAAACAAACATCAGAAGGAATTTTCATAAACCAATCAAAATATGTCTCTGACATACTTGAAAAATGTAGCCTCTATGATGCCTCTGTCATGAAAACCCCAATGGCCACTAGAAATAAACTTTTTTCAGATCCAAATGGCATCTCTGTCGAGTGCACACTTTACAGAGGAATGATTGGGTCTTTATTATACTTAACGGCCAGTAGACCTGACATAATGCATGCCACATGTCTTTGTGCAAGATATCAAGCTAATCCTAAAAAGTCACATTATATTGTTGTAAAGAGAATCTTCAGATACCTCAGAGGGACCAAAAATCTTGGCCTCTGGTATCCGCAGAACTCTAGTTTTGGACTAAAAGCATACACAGATTCAGATTATGGAGGATGCAAACTCGACAGAAAGAGTACCTCTGGGAGTTGTCAATTCCTAGGTGGGAAATTAGTAAGCTGGACTTCAAAGTAACATAATTGTGTCTCAACATATTCGGCAGAAGCTGAATACGTTGCTGCTGCTAGCTGTTGCTCTCAAGTTCTATGGATGAAAACTCAGCTGAAAGACTTTGGTCACATCATCTGCAAAATCCCCATCTTCTGTGATTCCAACAGTGCGATTGCCATCTCTGCAAATCCAGTACAGCATTCAAAGACAAAGCATATAGATATCAGGTATCACTTTCTGAAGTATCATGTGGAAAATCAAACCATCGAGATGCATTTTGTACCAACATAATTTCAGCTTGCTGATTTATTCACCAAGGCACTTGATGAGAAAAGATTCCTTTACTTGGTGGGTAAATTAGGAATGATAAATATGGATTAACCTCTGTAAGTATCTTTATATTATACAGTATGTATATTTTCTGTTTTGTTTGTTTTTGTAAATTATTTTCGTTGTAAATTCTAAAATCTCAATTCTGAAAAATACAGAGATTCTGAAAGTCTCCTTAGAACCTCTGACGATTCTTACAGACCCTCTGTTACACGACCTATGTTATATACATTTACTTCTGATTATTTGAACCAAGCATAGGTCAAGGGGGAGAAAAGGAAAACAATCTTGATCTACAGAGGATGATTAGATCAAGGGGGAGCAAAAGAAGACCTTGCTTAAATCTACAGAGATTTATAAGTCAAGGGGGAGCAGAGGAAGAGATGAAAACAACAAAAGAAAAGAACATTGCCGGACAAAGAAGAACAAAAAGGTTAGTATCTCGAACAAATTCTTTTTGAAAATAATTTTCTAGGACACAAATTTCTAAATATGTTCTAGAAACATTATTAAACACATTCCAAATAAAATTTGATCAAAAAGAATGTTGAGTTTTCCATTATTAGAAATTTAAGGTCACAGAGCATCTGCTGAGTCCAACAGAGGTTTTGCAGGCAAAAGCTCTAATCTTAAATCAATAATTCTTGGAAACTCTGTCAATCTTTTTAGGTATCAAAATCAAAAAGAATCATCGCGTACAAGCACTGCAACAGAAGTATCCGGTTACAGAGTTCTCTCCACAAGAAAGACCTTCTGTAGACCAACACATGTTTAAAAAAAAAACTTTTTGCTGCACAAAACCTTTTTCAAAAACAATTTTCTAGGACACCAGCTTTCAAACATGTCCTAAAAACATTGTTAAAATCAATCAAAAACTTGGATGATCAAAAATGTTTATAAATTGTTAGTTAGACGAAATTTCTTGTCTCAGAACCTCTGCTGGCTCTGACAGAGGTCCAAAAACCTCTGTAAAGGAGTTTCTATACAAATAATTTATCGATCCTCTCCATGGATTTTTCAACCATTCTTTGTGAAGGTACAACCTACAGAGGCAAGAAAAATAAGATTCTCAAATCACAGAGCCTCTGTCAGTTTTTACTTTAGGCATTTCTGTAACAGTAACGGTAACTTTTCTGCGAGTGAGAATCATGTGGAGGTAAAGAGGCCCATGCGCCCAGCATTTAATAAGGCCGCCCACGACGTCTCGTCATAACTGACACTGAGGACGTGTCATCTTTTCATTGGACCTACATGCAACACGTTCCTATGGAAAGTTGAACCCGCCGTAACCACTCAAGTGCGGACCCCAAATATTATTTACCTCAAAATATTAACTCTTTCAGATTCTACGGCCACAAACTCAGTATAAAACCAAAGTTACCATACCTCACAAAATCTTTACTCACTCTCTTCTCCGGCGAACCTGCAACAATATTCAAAATCAGCATTTTACTTTGCAAAATGGCTTCCAGTTCCCACGCTGCTCAAAACTCTCTAGCGAACTCTCCTCAACACTCCCCAGTGCATTCAGAGCACTCCCAAAACCCTAACATCGCCGTAAATGCTGAAACAGAAAACTCCGGCGACTCTGCAAACTTTGCACCAACCACAAACCTTCAACATTTTCTGAACAAAGAACATTTTGAGGATGTTCTTCCATTGAAATCCAACAATTGCTACCTGGTACCCTCACCAACAGCCTTCGGCGAAGCCCATGCTCTTCTCCTCAATATCATGGAAAACCATATATTATATCCTCTCCTTTCCAAAACCCCAACAAAAATCCCTGCACGATATCTGAATCAATTTTGGCAAAGTTGTCGATTTGATTCAGATGATTCTTTGATAAAGGGCTATATTTCAAAGCCAGACAAGTCTGAGTACCTAGAACTCATGTTTAACAGAACCATGTTCTCACTGGAGTTCAACCTGCCAACCAGAGGTCTTCTTGGAATCAAGAAATATGCTGAGGTTCCTACGGACAAGGAGCTATGCCGATTCGTAGAAATGTTAGGGTATAACACAACCCTGAGGAAACGCAATGATTTCCGCAGAGGCAGACTACCACCTCTGTGGAATACCCTGTTCTCCATCTTAAATCGTTGCCTCACAGGGAAAACCGGTAGGCCTGACCAAAGCTCATTCCAAATCCTGACCATCATGTATGGAATCTATTACGACATTCCACTTGACTACGCCACCATCATGATGCAGGAAATAGTGAATGCAAACGACAGAAAGCTCGCAACTCAAAAGGCCAAAAGGAACACACCAGGGTATCTGCCTCCTCTGCAATACCAAAGAATTTTAGGAGTAATCTTCGAACCTCTACTTCAAATGCAGAAGTGGCCAATGGAAGGGCCATCTGTAAAGCTTTACCCAGCGAATAAATATACTCCTACAGAGCATGAAGACAGTTACCCCCACTGCAGACCTCTGTCGAAGAACCTTCTGGCATATGCAACTGATGAGGATAGGAAATTAGAGTATATACGCGTCAACAGGACTCCAGAACCAAGTTCTGTGACACCCCCGCGTCTAGGAACCCCCTTAGGTGTAGATGTAGTAGAAAGGATGACAGAAGAGGAATGGGCTAGAGCTTTAGAGAAACACTATTCAGTACCCCTCTTCTCCGAAAAGAAAAACCTCTGCAGCAACACCCAAGAAGAAGAGCAAGAAAAGAAAACCAACAGAGGAAACTACAACCTCTGCAGCTCAACACTCTTCTCCACCACAAGCTGTAGAAACAAGATCTTCTGCACCTCCCTCACCTCCAAAACAAAAGAAACGAAAATCCAAATCAACAGAAGAGGGAGCTCCTAAGCCAAAGAAGAGAAAGTCAAAGAAGAAGAAACTAAGATCACCTCTGCAGGTAATCACAGAGGATGTCGAACAAGAAGAGGAAGATCAGGCTATACCTCTGCAACCTCCCTCCCCAATAGTTTATACAGATCAACAGGGAGATTTCAATGCCTTCCTCAACAATCCCGACATTGCTCAAACCTTAGATCCATCAGGATGGGTCGCAGAACCATCGGATCAGTCTACAGAGGCTATGCGCACAACAAAAGTCATTTCTGCAGCTCAAGGTACACAAACCATGCACCCTCACGTACGAAAACTCATAGGATCTCATTTCATTTATGATTCCTTAAGAGAAGAAGCAGAAACAGTAGCGCCTACAGAGGAAACCTCAGTAGAAGAGGTAAACATAGACTTAACAATAGAGGAAGAGGGCAGGATAAAAACAGCAGAGGGTTCTGCAGAAAAAGATGCCGAAGAAGAAGATGGCACACATCCCCAACCCCCTCCTAGTGCAACCCACATTTCTAATACCGTCGGTCTAGCGGCAGAGGGTATCATTGAAATAGAGCAGCACAGCTCAATCCCAACCCCTCCCAGCCAGCCAGAGGTTACTAATTCAACCTCTGTGCCTAATATAACCAGGGAAACCATTCCTGGGGAGTCCTCTCGAAAGGACTCACCCATAGTTCGTGATTTATTGCCCCAAATCACACCTGACATCCTTGCAGAGGATTTCGTTTCCTCTGCCACGCACACAACGATAGGGCCAAACCTCCTTTCAGAGAGGAGTAGAGAGCACAATGACGAAGAGACTCTAGACAAGTCTCCAAGTCAACAGAAGGACATTCTAATACCCACCTCTGGAGTAGAGTTGGACTCTGACCTTCACAGAACTTCTGTAGGGGTTGAAACTCATATTTCTCCTCGAGGATCAGAAGGAAATCCTTCCACCCTCAACGTACAAACAGGGGTGACAGAAGGTGTCCAAGGAACAAGGACAAACTCTGGAGACAAATGTGTTCCTCCAGAGGTTACCACGAGTTCACACGTATCAAGGGGTGAGTTCCAAACCCTTGTCACCTCTGTGAACCAAACGTTGGAAGAGTTGAAAAGCTCTTTCAAATCTTTTGCAGAAGTTACATCCAAGGCCATCTCAGAACTAAACACCAAAATGGACAACTTGTCCACAGAGGTGCAATCTACTCTAGCCCAGATGAAGACTGCTGCCACAACTTCTGCCACCACACCTGCCTCTGTTGCTGTTGATTTTGAAAAAGCTGCAACTTCTGCTTTCAACAACTCGATCAAAATATATCTGGAAAAGATGAAAGAACAAGTGTCATCATCAAAAGCTATTACTCCAGAAGAACTGCAGAAAGCTCTACGACAAGTTCAGGAACAAACAACAGAAGCCACTCTAGCCATGAAGCCTACCTACTACATGACCAAAGCACAGTTGACAGAACTTGGGCAAAGCATCTTGAATCAAATGATGGAATTTATCAGAGCCTTCACAATAGCCAACGCTTCTTACATAAAATACTTCAAAGCTAGTGTGGGAAAGATGCGGTTCAACATAGAGGCCGAAGTTCAAACTCTTCTTGGTCTTTGTGATGATCTCTGTGTCAAAATGATGGTAGCCGGGGCAAAGAAACCTGACACTACTTGCAGAGCAGAGGGTAAAGAAGATAAGGGTCAGGATGACTCTGATGATGATGATTCATCAGATCATCCTGAGGGGGAGACACAAGGGAAGAAACAAAAAGAAACAGCTGCAACCAGTCCTCCAATATCTGCATTACCAATCTCATCTGCACCACCCACCCAAACCCAAACTCAGGAAAAACAACAGAGACCCACAAAGGAAACACCAGCCTCTGTGGAAACCACCTCTGTCCTTGAAAAAGATGTCCCTGAAGTTCAAATCCTGACTTCTTCATCCTCAGAAGAACTTCCCCATTCTCCACCAAAATCCAAACCCAAAACTCACCCAAGAAGAAAATCCATTGCCCACAAACCAAAAACATCTAAACGTTCTACTACTTATGTCCTAAAAAGAATGGAATTCGTATCCGCTTTCAGAGCTGCAAAACGTTTTGATATCCCTCCACAAACCACAATCGAGCTAACAGAAGAAACATCTACAGAACCCAAATCCCCAATCAAACCAACAGAACCATCCCCACCAAAGTCCTCAGAAACTGAAGTGTCAAAAACTACAGAGGCAATCCCCATCATACCAACAGAGACCTCAACACCCAAACCAACAGAAGCAATCCCACAGAGTCTAAAGCAGACAACAAGTTCTGAGCCTTCCCAAACCAAAAATAAAGGAAAGGGAATCATGACAGAAGAACCACAGAAGAAAAAGCAAATGCCACAAACGACAGAGAAGTTGATGAAGAGCACATTCAATGCCTTTGTCACTCCTAAACCTGAAGACGACTGGGCAACAGAGGGTAGGGTTGCAGAGATAAAACGACAAATGGATGCTCTGCGAATACCAATACCACCACCAGATACACGACATGCAGAAATGGAAGAGTTGGTGTATAGGTACCTTTACAAACAGCAATATCAGAACAACCCTATACCACACATCGAAGATCCTCAACTCAGAGCTGACCTTGACAACACCTTCAGCAGAACAAAGCCAAAATCAAGGGCAGAAGTTTTCTCAGAGTCCAAAATTGAAAAGGTAATATACTGCAAATTCTCTCAAACGAGAACTTTTCCAAATATCAGGTACAACATTTACAAAGTCAAAAGGGAGAACAAGTCCGAAAATCAATTTTCAGATGCCGATATAAGGAACTTGAACCCCTACGATCTACCAGATCTTCTACTTTGGACAAAAGAAAACTTCGACAACGATGCTAACAGAAGGGCCTATCAAGTGTTCCGAAAAGCGATGAGAGAAAAGCTTCTGCTGTATAGCATCATAGACTTTCAACTAGGAAGAGATCTTGGAGTCAGAAACTTGAGTCTGAGACCACCAGAGGATCACTGCCCACCTTCTGCAATACCCAACACAATCATAACAACACCAAGGTACGGGTTAGTATATAAGGATCCTGCTGGTCAAGTAAAACTTTTTGTGGAAATGGACTGTCAGAAGTATGCAACCAGTACTCTGAACAAGTTCAGATCAATCTTAGAAGAGAACAGAGGTACTGAGCTTATGGATCAAGAATCAGCAGAAAGAATGATCAGAGAAATAGATGCTACAATCGGCTTGAGAGAACTCTGCATCAAATTTTATCACGAGCTTAGATAAGTGGGATTCGACAACAGAAGTTTCAACGACTTCAAAGATGCAAATGTCTAAATCTTAGTTACTTATCTCTGTAATCTTTAAAAGGAAATGAAATGAAACTTTTGAGGTATTGTTTAACCTCTGTCTACTTTACTTAGCCTAAATTATGCATAAAATCAAATTTTCATTTTTCAATACTTAGGGGGAGATTGTTAGCTCCAAATATTCATAATATTAGAAGTATTGAAAAATAGGCTTAAGTATGAAAGAGTTCCACAGAAGCTCTGTGGTGTTCTACATAAGCTCTGCCGAAGCAATCAAGATCATTCAAGAAACACCAAGTCCCAAGAAGAATCTATAGAAGACTACTCACAAAGGACCAAAGAAGGATCTACAGAAGAAAGCTCACCAAGGACCGAGCCACAGAACCTCTGTCACCCTTGACAGAACCTCTGCGGTTCAGATTGAAGACATGGAAGATATTTATAATATCTTGCCACTGTTGCAGAAATATCTTACCACTGTTACAGAAATATCTTGCTACTGTTCCAAGGTCCGTTCATCAACTTATACAAGGCATGGTCCGACAACAAACACGTGTCAAACTCTGATAGGAATCCTTGCAAGTTGATATTAGCGCATTTAATGCATGCAGATTTCCAACTGTTCATGCCATCCCTTCTTTCCTGTAGCATTAGTCCTTTTTGTCTAGAATAGTTCTTTTGTAGTAGTATAAAAGGAAGACTCATGTTGAGTTCTTCCTCATCAGATAACAAGTTCTTATACAAGAAAAACACACACACACAATTAACGTCAAATCTATTGTTAGTGTTCTTCATCAAATACAGTAAACTTTGAGATACTCATATGTTCTTCATATACTGTTTATTTGATAGTTTGTATTGTTTCTATACAAACATATCTGTTAGTTCTTCAAATACGCTTCCGCAACACATCTTATTTGAACTAATAGATAAGATAATCTTTGTTAATCAAATACGGGAACCAACAAAACCATCTTCAAGTCTTGTACATGAAAAACAAATCTTTGCAGCTTTATCAGTCTTTGACAAACAGTAACTTCTCGTATCTTTCTTAATGCAAGAACCTTAGTTCTCATATTAATTTTCTCATATTAAAAGGATCTGAAACCATCAATTCGGATGTAGGCAAATCAGACACCAATAGAATTCGGATGTAGAAAGATCTGAAACCAAGAGAATTCGGAACAAGAAGGATGCGAAACCATCAATTCGTATCATGTAGGATGCGAAACTGTAGGAACCCAGATACAACAAGTAACAATAATAATAGCAATAATCTTTGTATATTTACTAATAAAGAGAAGAGTTTACAATATAGGAATTAAGAACAACTCTCTCTTGAAGCTTTCTCTCTCTCAGTAAACGTATGAAAGTAAAATGAGACTAGGAGGCTTAACCTAAAATTCTGTAAGACAAGACTTTATAACCAATACAACAATTGGTTATTTACACTTTTAGCCCTTGACAATCAACAAATACAAATAAGTCCTTGACACTATTTCTTTATAAAACATTCATATAAATTAGGGGCTAATTAAAGCTAACAATCCCCCCCTAATGTTTTATAAAGAAAGAATCATCTTGTAGTCTCCCCCTTGCTTTCTTTAGAGGCGTTGGAGTGTCAATCTTCAAGTCTTGTGAGTCTTCTTTTCCTGATCTTCCACATTTTCAGTTGCATTAGTTCATTTTTTTAACTCCCCCTTGATCTTTGCCTACTCCCCCTTGAATGTTGCTTTATTTTTCAGATCCCAATTATCTCCCATAGATTAAACTCAAACAATCAGAGAACGATTTGATGTGTGGAAGCTTGTATAACCAGTTTGAGTAATAACCGATGGTAGATAAACAACTAGGAGATGAAGAGTAGCGAACACATTCGGCTCATGAGAATCTGCATTAACAATAATAAGTAACCAGGGGTAATCATCTAACACAAAAGCACATAGCAACTGTTATCACAACAATTAAAATAATTATGTGGCCTATGTTCAGAGTTGACAAATATGAAGCTCTGATAGGACTTCCGGTTATCATAGAAGTACAATTATAAAATTAAACTTCTCAAACTGTTCTGGCAATATCACATAGATATGCATGTGGAATCACAAAGATTCGTGATATTGTGTGGAAGAAAAATAGAATATTATCTATTAGGCTCAAAAGTGTGTAAACTGTTTGGACATAACAGGTGTCCACAGACTCAATGTGCATGAGTGAAGTGTGAAGGTGGGGCAAATTTCCTTCTTTTCAATATCCAACCTTCCAAATAAAGATCAGATAGCATATATGTTGCTTCCCCGTGGATAAGTGAAGTATTTCCCTGTTGAGAAGGAAATAAGTAGCTAGTGGGGTTAATTCAAGAGTTGGCATGGGCTCACTGCCTGTTTCAATGATAATCACCAAAGAATCGTGATAAATCAGTAATGTGGCTTGCCCGGCTCAGAAAAAGTTAGTGCAGAGTTGTATAATTCTTTTGACTCAGTTCTCACACCCTCTTTCTTTTTATCATTTAGGTCACATCTAACCAAACTATCTTTTCATTTTTACCTCTTAAGCACAATGAGAAAAACTCAGATGAGTTGTCTCCCCCACTCTTTAATGTAGACCCTTTACCTCTCAATCACTCAAGGTTTATTTCTTTGGTAGGAAACACGGGTTTAAGTGAATCCATAGAAGTGCTATATATGCTCACACAATGATCCCATGAAATTGTTGTCCTAAAGATTGTATTGTTCCACACACTGACTATTTTTAGTCTCAGAAAAGCATTTAAAATCCAACTTCTATATCAGAAAAAACATTTAGCATCTAGAAGTGGTTTGACCATTTTTGAAAGGTTTTATCATTTTAAAGTTAGTCTTCTTTAAAAATGACGAGTCTAAAGATTTAGAAATTAACCGTTGGATGTACATGGTCAGATTGGCATTCTCCCCCTCAAATTGAGTATTTAATCTCATTGAAGCTCAATTTGAAATTAGATATCCTGTAAAATCAAAAAATATTTTGGTAATCATCTTTGATGATTCCTCATTTATTAGGAATATCCAAATGCACTAATAATTAAAAACAATGCAAGGGTCAGAGTTTAGAAATACCAGTTAAAAAACTCTGAACTGAACATATCTGAGGTACTGGTCCTACACTGAGTTATGTAGAAGCATCAATTCTGATGAGGTACTGGTTCTACACTGCTGTGTGTAGAAACGTCGAGAGAACACCTTTCTTGAAAGCGAAAGGAGCATGAATTAAATGCAATGCTTTCGGTCCAGCACCTTACAACAGACTTTGAAGTTGTTTTTGGCATATCAACACACATAATTTGAGAAAATGCAGAACATCAAATTCGTGCGTCTGTGAATTATCTTTCCAATGCAACTGGACTCGTGTAATTTGGAGCTCCGAGTCAAAAGTTATGTGCATGTTTCTGAAGCAGCGCAAAGCTGTCAAACAAACAATTTTCGGGCTCTGCACAACTTCTGACAAACCAACAGAGCTCTGGTAGATGTTTGGCGGCAGAGGTTGGTCGGCAGAGGTTTGGCGGCAGAGGTTGGTCGGCAGAGGTTTGGCGGCAGAGGTTTTGCGGCAGAGGTTGATCGTAGTGCCGACAGAGGCTGATCTCGTGTCGACAGAGGCTGATCTCGTGTCGACAGAGGTTGATCAACTGCTGACAGAGGTCTACCTTATGATTTACATGAACTTTGATCTTCAAGACTGCTTCTGATCTTTTGAGTCTCTGAAAAACTCCACAGAGCTCTGATGATGATTTTAGTGAAACACAACTTTCTGTCCAGCATATGTATACTGACTTTAGCAGAGATTCTGACCAAGAAGAACACTGATTCAGACCAATCTCAAAACACTAACATTGTTCATCTGTGTCTTAGGAATCCAACGCATCTGGACTCATCAAATTTGGAGCTTCGAGGAGGGAGTTCTGTTGAAAATACGAAAGGTGCGCAAAGCTGACAGCAAGTACTAAGACGTTGGGCTACGGGCTCTGAGGTTCGGTCGCAGAGGTTCAGTACACAGAGGCTCTATCGGGTTTCACAGAGGCTCTGTGGTGAACAGTACCACAGAGGGTGGTCGCAAAATTCTGAGCCAAAGCTTATGTTGTCGCCAGAAGTTGGTCTGAGTGGTCGACAAAGAATGATCGCGGCTTGACAAACGCTTGACAAAGGCTCGGCAGAGGTTTGGTCGCGGCTCGGCAGAGGTTGGTCGTGGCTCGGCAGAGGTTGGTCGCTCCTCGGCAGAGGTTGGTCGCTTCTCGGCAGAGGTTGGTCGCGGCTCTGTGATCTGAGACTTGACTTTTATTCTTCTCTAGACTTGCATCTTTACCAAGATCGTTTGAAAAAGCATTGGAACTGATCGATAGAGCGTTAGCACGGAATTTTCACCAACAGAGGTTTTGAAGCTCTGTGAAACTCGGCAGAGGTTCTATGGGAGAAAATTTCTAATAGCTAACGATTCATAAACATTTTTTATCATCCAAAGTTTTCATCGTTTTAGGCAATGTTTTTAGGACGTATTTGGAAGTTGGTGTCCTAGAAAACTGTTTTTAAAAAGATTTTGTGCGATACATTCTTAATTTGGTTTACACTTGCTCGGAAGAGGTTTGGTCACAGCCGGAAGAGGTTTGGTTGCGGCTCGGCAGAGGTTGGTCTCGTCCGGCAGAGGTTTGGTAGCGTCCGGCAGAGGTTTGGTCGCGGCTCGGCAGAACCTTAACAGAAATGTTACACTAACTTTGACACTGATTTAGACCATTTTACCTCTGGAGTTTGCAAAAACTCAAAACACAAACAACTTTCATTGGTTTGTTATCTGTTCAGATCATCATGAATCAGCTCTTTTGGAGCTCGTACGAATAAGATATGGTAGATTTACCACAGTCGCGTAGATCTGTCCATCAGCTTTCCATCAGCACACTGTTGTATACTTCAACGAAGCATATGACCTGTCTAAATTTCGAATCTCTGAAATATTAAAACACAAAAGCTGTTCATCAATGTGTTTTAAATCCAGGGCCTTTTGAATCGCATCAATTGGAGTCTTGATCAGTGAGATATGATCAATTTACTACAACATCGCAAATCTGTCAGCATGCTGTCATAGTACTTGATTGTTGTGCACCGAAATCAATTGCCTTTGAAGGATGAGTCTTAAACTGAGTGTTTAAGAGTCCATTGTCCACTGAAGTGTGAGTCCTTAACAGATGTATTAAGGAGTCCAAGTACCTGCAAAACAGATTAAAGACATTCTGGTACCCATTTCCAAATGGGTCCTTTTCTGTTAAGATTAGGATCTGTTGTAAGGTCCTCTGGTTTGCCAAGTTTAGTTGGTTTGCCAGGTTCCTTTCTATGACTTTTCTCACTTTGGGTCTTTGGAATTTTCTTTTGAAATGACCCATTTTGAACATAGTTTGATCTAGACAAATGGTTCGTTAATGTAAACAGAAGATTAAAGCATTTACAGTTATATAAGTGATGAGATGAAACAGAAACAAAAAGCTTTGGAGCATTTTTGACAGGAGTAGAGCTTTTGACTTTCCAAACCATTTTCACTCTTTTGAAAACAAGATTATCTGTATTATCAACACGAGAGTTTTCTAAGTCAAATTCCTTAAGCCTTTTAGCTAAAACATCTTTTTCTTTAAGATTCAAATCAAACTTCTTTAGAAGATCTGATTTATACATCTTCTACAACATAATATTGGTTGACAAAACAGATAGTTTTTTTGTCAATTTGGACATTTCAGCTTTAAAAACCTTTCTTTCTCTCTCAAAATCATCTTTCAAACATTTTGTTTGAAATCCTTCAATCTTCTTCTTCTCAAACTCCTTTCTTTCAAGATCAGACTCTAACCTCTCCTTTTCAAGAGCTCTCTGTAATTCTGAGATTTTGCAAGAAAATTCCACAGACTTTGTTTCAAAAATTGTTTTCTCCTTTTCAAACTTTTCTCTTTCACAGATCACAAGCTTTTTAAAATCAGAAACCAAATTAGAAAATTTTAAACATTTAAGTTCACGTCTTTTCTTCTCTTCTTCAAAAATCTTTTCAGACTCACATAATTTTCTCTTAAGATCGAGATTTTCACAGGTTAAGAGTTTACCTGATTCTTCAAGCTTAGCAATCTTTTCTGAATCAATCAGAATGCTTTTGTTCTTTTCCTCCAACTCTTTCTCAAGATTATGAATAATTTTGCGAAAATTAGTACTGAGTTTAGAATAATAATGAGCATCAGCATCAGCACTAAATCTTATTCTTGACATATTGTTACTTGAAAGATCGTTAACAGATACTTTGTGCGAAAAAGAATTAATTGTTACACAGTCTTTTGTCTTAATGCACTAACCTGTCTCAGCCCAAATCTTGTCGGATTGAGCTGAAATTTGGTAGGTAGGTGTACGAGGATATTCTGGACAACTTTAATTCTTCGAGTTTTGTCCAAAAACCATCAGAAAATGGTTTTTCGAAGCAAAAACGTGTGCAGTAAATAAAAGTTATATTCAAATGTTCTTGAGTCAATTGTTTTCAAAAATGATCGGATTGAGCTGAAATTTGGTACACAGGTTCGCGACACTATTCTGAGAAACTTTAATGCTTGGTGTTTTGTCCAAAAACCAAGAGAAAGTGGTTTTCTGAAGCAAACCAGAGTGCAGAAAAATAAAAGCTTAAAACTCTGAAAATTGAGTAAATGAACAAACTGAGCAACAAACCTAGTGATTTTACGGAATAAAACACTCATGTATTATCTACTAACAACCCTTGATCGATTCTAAACCAGTAGAAGAACTCTAATGGCCAAAACCAACCAAAAAGATGAAGAACTTGAAGAACTCTCAACTTTGCACAAAAACACAATAATCTCTCAAAAATTGATAAAAATCCATGGATTGAAGCACAAATTCGAATCTGTTTGGCTCTGATACCAATTGTAGGAACCCAGATACAACAAGTAACAATAATAATAGCAAAAATCTTTGTATATTGACTAATAAAGAGAAGAGTTTACAATATAGGAATTAAGAACAACTCTCTCTTGAAGCTTTCTCTCTCTCAGTAAACTTATGAAAGTAAAATGAGACTAGGAGGCTTAACCTAAAATTCTCTAAGACAAGACTTTATAACCAATACAACAATTGGTTATTTACACTTTTAGCCCTTGACACTCAACAAATACAAATAAGTCATTGACACTATTTCTTTATAAAACATTCATATAAATTAGGGGCTAATTAAAGCAAACAGAAACCATGTGAATTCGGATCAAGGCAGATGCAAAACCATCAATTCGTATCATGTAGGATGCGAAACCATGTGAATTCGGATCAAGGCAGATGCGAAACCATCAATTCGGATCAAGTTGGATGCGAAATCTCCATATTTTTGAACTTTTAGGTGTAAGCACAATCCGAAAATAATACCTCTCAGATCTAAGATGACCAAATTCAGTAACATTTCAGACTTCACATGATCTGAAACCAATGCAATTTTGAACAATCCGAATCCAGCATGCGAATTTTGGACTTCTTGTATTTTGAATGATTTCTTGAACTTAGTATCTTCATCTCTTTGATCTTGAATTATCTTCGACATGAAATTGAATTAAACATTTCTCCCCCTTTTTCGATGATTGTGAGCATCATAATCATCAAAAACCTTTTTCAATTTCAGTCGCATCTCTGAGTATCACTAACAATCTCCTCCTTAATGAATAACCTTGCTCCCCCTCAAAATAAGAATTCTGGAGCAATTTGATTTCTCCCCCTGAAAGTAAACATATATTTCATTAAAGCACAGTATTTGAAATTTTAGCACAGATTTAAAAAATTTATACAAGGAAAATAAAATTCATTGAACTACATTTTATAACTACTAACATTTGATCATTTGAAAAACTTTACAAAAGAAATCCAACTTAATGAAATTTAACAGATTTTTCAATCAAATGAAATCAAATGCATGTGTTTGGATTCAAATACAAGTCATCATTGCATATCAAGTTAAAAATGTTCAGTTTCAACACCTTTATTAAATCTATTTGGTGTGAAAGCAGGCGAAATATGATTAGCTTCAAGCATATGCAATTCTAAAACATACAAGAATACATTGCTCTGCTCACACTCTTTGTCCAAAATTAGGATTTTCACAAATTTACGGGTTTAACGCGACTTTGTATTATCCCCAAGTTTCAAGATATGTGTGCGCATTGGCATCTTTTTATTTTGTGCTCATTGGCATCTTTTAATAAAAAAGTTTAGTAAGAATAAGATACACCGTTAAACATGGTTTTCTATCTGGTTCTATAGCAGGATTTGGGTCAGCCGATCCCAGACCAATTGGCCTTAGGTGCTAGGTGTCGAGCACCCCTTGGAACTTACTCTCCCAAACCAGAAAGGCCACATCGATATATTTTAAACCCATTTGTACCCGTAAAACATGGCTTTTTATCTGGTTCTATAGCAGGATTTGGGTCAGCCGATCCCAGACCAGTTGGCCTTAGGGACTAGGTGACGAGCACCCCTTAGGACTTACTCTCCCATACCAGAAAGGCCACAGGTACAAACTTTCAAACTAAATGATTTTTCCCCCATATTTTCGTTTCCATTCATCATTCTGACAAAAGGCTTTTTGAGCATTATATTCTATATAAGTCCAGATTTCCATAATTTTGAGCATTCATCATAATTTCATTCATGTTTTGCTGACCTTTCGATTTATTTCAGAAGTGAAAGATGAAACAAATATAACTCAGATAATACAAAAACACATGTAAAATCACCCTTGACACACATTTCATTCATTTAATGAAAATTAAAAAAATTCATCTCATTGAATTAAATTTGTTAAGACTCAAACATTCAAAGCAATAGAAATAAAACGTAATGCAATATTACCTTTCACCACTTGTTCCTTGAAACAGAAAGATGTGACAGTTAAGGATATCACTTGAGAAGTATGAGTTCTAAACTGATTTTTTTAGAAGTCTTAGTCTTTGAAGTACGGGTCCTGAACTGAATTGTTCAGAAGCCATTATCTCTTTGCTCCCCCTTAATGGCACATGTACTCTTCTTCAAAAAAAATTCACTGCTTCTCTTCTGTTTTTCAGTCATGTGTGTGGTACATATGTAACATTCAGCACAACACATGAAGAACCTACAAAACAGATTAGGCAGATTTTGGTACCCAACGGGACTTGGGTCCTAGTGTGTTATGTGTAGATTTCTTAAAAGGAATACTGTAAGTATTGTACCAATAAGAAGTGTTGGTTCCAAATTCAAGAAACAATAATAGAAATGATGCTTTATGTTGAAATGATTGAGAAATTACAAACTATGCTTGAAGAACAATTCTCTCAATTGAAGCTCTCTCTCAAAAATACTTATGAGTGTAATTAGAGGCTTAACCTAAAATCTAACAAATTACACATTATATACCTAATCTTTAAGGCCTAAGCCCATTTGCTACTAAAGGCCCATAAACACACTTTGGGCTTTTTACATTTAAGAAATAATCTTGAATACAATATAAAATAATAGTCAACAATCTCCCCCTTTGTATTCAAGATTAAAAGTAGCCCGATCTTCCACAATGTTAGTTGCTTCAATTCCTTCTTTGACTCCCCCTTGATCGTTGCATACTTCTCCTTGATCTTTGCATACTCCCCCTTGACTGTTGCTTTGCTTTTCTGCTCTCAGTTATCTCTCAACCGATCAAAGAACGATTTGGTATGCGGAAGTTTGTATAACCAGTTTGAGTAATAACTGATGATAGATGAACAGCTAGGAGATGAAGAGTAGCAAATTCATTCTGCTCATGAGAATCTGCATTAAAGAACAAGTAACCGGGGTAATCGTCTAACACAAAAGCGCATAGCAACTGTTATCACAACAATTAAAATAATTGTGTGGCCTATGTTCAGAATTGGCAAATATGAAGCTCTGATAGGACTTCCAGTTATCATAGAAGTATAATTATAAAAATTAAACTTCTCAAACCGTTTCGGCAATATCACATAGAAATGCATGTGGAATCACAAAGATTTGTGATATTGTGTGGAAGAAAAAAGTGTATATAATATGTTATCTATTAGGCTCAAAAGTGTGTAAACTGTTTGGACATAACAGAATTCCACAGACTCAATGTGCATGAGTGAAGTGTGAAGGTGGGGCAAACTTCCTTCTTTTCAATATCCAACCTTCCAAAGAAAGATCGGATAGCATATGTGTAAATCCAAGATCTATCAAGATTAGAGAGAAATTCTAGAGAGAGAGTAGAGAGAGAAAGTAGATCTTATTATGTCGGCTCTCTGTGTTTACAAGATATGAGTTATGACCAAAAGCTTACAAAGAAAGTCTAAACAAAGCCTTCTATACCCTAAGACTTATTAAGGAAATAAGGTAGCTTTGACTTTCTACACATGACTAAATACATTGACTTTGACTCTATAAATCAAGATTAAATCTTGAAGACATATTTGTCCTAACAATCTCCCCCTTGGATTCAAGATTTAAACATTTGAGAACAGCAGTCTTCGGCTTCTTGAATCTTCAAAATCTTCGGTCTTTATCAGGCTTGTCAAAGTCAAATTGTCACAAAATCTTCAGATGGGGAACTGACGGAGATTTTCTTTCTTTGATATGGAGAATTTGATTCTTCACACAACGCATTTTGATACAGATTAGCACAAATTTAAGAAAAGGAGATCACAAGATGATCAATCGATTTTTCTTAAATTCTTGAAAAATTCTCCCCCAGTTCTTTCTTTGATTGGAGAAATTCTTGCTTCAGTGATGGTATTCACAATGTAGCACAAGTTTAAGAAAAAGAGATCACAGGATGATCAATCGATTTTTCTTAAACCCTTGAAGAAGAATTCTCCCCCTTTTACTATCTTGAGACGGAATCTTCTTGAAAGCTCTTTGACATGAAATTGAAATAAACATTTCTCCCCCTTTTTCGATGAAAGTGAGCATCATGATCATCGAAAACCTTCTTGTTAGCTTCAATCTTCCTAATCATAGAAGTATTGAGAAGTAGTGAAAAATAGGCTAAGTAAATAAAGCCTCTTACAGAGGCTCTGCCGAACTTACCGAGAGATCAAGGTCAAGAAGCTACAGAAGCTAAAGAGGCGTCCTACAGAAGCTCTGTCATACGCACAAAGAAGACCAAAGACTCGGAATCCGATGAAGACTGCTCTACAAAGGACCAGACCGCAGAACCTCTGTAACACTTTACAGAGCCTCTGTGGTCCTCTCTAAAAGACCTGTAGATATTTATAATATCTTGCTACTGTTACTGGACCTGTTCATCAACTTGCATGGTAGCATGCCCTGTCCATCTTCAACGTGTCAACCTCTGATTGGATTCAATAGGGCTAAGTACATAATAGACGTCTGCTGCATTAAATGCAATACAGCACGTCCAACTGTTCATGCCATCTGTTCCACTATTCATACCGTCCGTTCTGAATAGTAGCTTATGCTTTATGGTCCCCTTAGAGTACTATATAAGGATGACTCATGTTGAGTTCTTCCTAATCGATAATTAAGAGAGAAAAACATCAAGAACATATAGCTTATATACTTTGAGAGTCATATTTGTTTTAAAGCTTTGCTTACTCACTGTTCTTAAATCTGTTCTTGATATATATATATATATATATATATATATATATATATATTCAGTAAACTTTGAGATATTATTTCCTGTTCACTGTTTATTTATATTGTGATCTAAATCTATCAATCATATTTGTTAGTTCTTCAAATACGCTTCCGCATCAAACATAAACTTGAACTAATAGATCTGATAATCTTGTTTAAAACAAAACCGGGAACCAACAATTGGTATCAGAGTCTACCTTGATTTTCAATATCAAGTGATCCTCTTTGTTACAAGATTGGTGATAGACATCATTCCTTTTTAACCTATTCCTCATTTCTAGGTTAAAACTCCATTAAAGTGTACTCTGGGAACTGTTTAAACCCAGAAAACTTTCCAGATCATCAGACTCAATACTCTTTAATCATACTATCTTTTCAGAACCTTTACAATGACAAATACAAATAACTTCTTTACTGCTGGTTCACTCACCAAGCCTCCTACTCTCCTTCGAGATGAGTATCCTCAATGGAAAATAAGAATGGTCCATTTCTTTGAGGGTACTGAAAAAAATCTAGTACAATATCTTCACAACCTTCCTCCTGTTCCCATGATATTAGTACCCCGAGTACCAGCTACTGCTGAATCTCCTGAAATCCATGAACATCAAAAACCGAAGCCAAAAGAAGAATGGTCAAATGAAGATAAGGCAGAAGATGAAGTTGCACAGAAAACAAAAAGAATATTGATAATGGCTATCCCCAACGAACTTTTTCAATCCTTAGATGCATGCGAAACTGCGCACGATCTTTGGAAAGAATTAGAAAGACAGTTGGAAGGGGGTGCTAAAACGCAGAAGAACCGAAGGGCACAGTACATAAATGAATATCATGCATTCAGAGCCTCTGCAACAGAATCTCTGCAAACGACGTACGACAGGTTTAACTCTCTCATAAACAAATGTAGAAAGTCTGGCATTCACAGAACCTCAGAAGAAAATAATGTCATGTTTCTAAAAAGCCTGAATGATGAATGGCTCCAGCTGTCTATGTCCTTACAAACAAACCAAGATCTAGACTCCTAGACTCTCTCTGATCTCTATGGAACACTAGCCGCACAAGAACCTCAAATAGCACAGGCTAAAACACTAACCATTGCACCATATGCATTGGTTAGTAAATCTACAGAGGCTACAGAGAGACCAAGAAATGAGAAAGCAATAGAGGAGAAGAAAAAGGAAAAGAAGAAGATAGTGATGATTGATAGCGAAGAAGACGAGCTGATAGACGAAGAGATAACTCTTGCGTCATTAGCTAAATCCTTAGCTCTGTTGACAAGAGAGTTCAGAGGAAACCGAAGAGGTTCAAGGAATGATCGATATGGCAGAGACAACCAAGGTGACCGTAGAGATAACGGAAGAAGAGAAGAATCAAGTGACAGGCAGAGGTCAGATGATAGAAATGGCCGACAGAGGTCAAGCGACAGATACTACAGAAGTAGTGACCAACAGAGGACAGATGACAAGATGATCCACATACAACAAGAATGCTACAAATGTGGCAAGCCTGGTCATTACGCAAACGAATGCCGATCGGAGAAAGGTGGAGACCGACAAAAATCCGACGATCGTGCTGGAAACACTTCTCAAGGATGTTTCAACTGCGGGAAGCAAGGTCATTTCGCTAATGAGTGCAGAAGCAGATCAAATCGCCCACAGAAGGACTCAGCTTTTTACAAAAAGAAGGTTGAGTATTATGCACAAAAATCCCTAATGGCGAACAAAGGGCATTCTGAGGCGAACAAAGAGGACTTCGAGTCAGACTCTACCTCTGACGAAGAATACACAACCAATGCCCTATTCTGTGGCATGGCAGAAGTCGACTCCAGCACTAACACTGAGGTATCCACTTCAAACTCTACCTCTTGTACTAATTCTGTAGATGATGATTCACTTAAACTTATTGAAATGATTGAACTAAAAGAAATAAATGTAGGCATTCAGAAAAGACTCACCTTTAATGAGAGAGAAGTACGGCTTCTCACTCAAGAAAAAGCCAAAATTTTTGAAGAAAAAGTGAGAATAGAAAAGAATTGGAACAAAAATCTAGATCCTTTAAAAAAATCTGAATTATCCTCGGAGTTAAAAATCAAAACAAAAGAACTTCCAGTTTCCAGGAGTGAAACTACTGACATAAGAGCTCTCAAGGAATACTTTCAAAGAGAGAGAGAGGTACTTTGGCAAGATCTACTCAGAAGAGAGGTTTTACTCAAAAACTATAAAGATGCACAGAAGGTTTATGAAAAAGTAAACTCACAAATAGAAAGACGAGGTATAGGGTACGATGATATTACCCTAGGTGTTGAAGGCAAAAGAATTAAACCTCTGTCTTCTCTGTTTGTGTTGGAAAAAACAAACAAACCAGATTTTCCAAACTTACTCTCTATAAGTAAAAGGGCTAAAATCTCTGTGGAACCTCACTTAAGGAAACATACGAAGATGATCAATGTGTGGTTTGAAAACACAGATTCATTATCTTCAACCTCTGTCAATAGAGGAATCAAACCAAAGAAATATCTGAAAACGCAAGATCAGATTGGTATCTTCAAGTTTGGTAAACCAGAGACTCAAACGCAGGTTGCTTTTGTCTGTATGATAAATGTTGAAAAGAAATTATCAGCAGAAGCTCCTGAGTTTACACCCACTTTTTCAGAAGAAAAACTTACAGAAATAATTGAAAAGGAAATTTTGGAAGTATGGAAAACAAACGTTGTAGAAAACTTTTGTACATCTTCTGTAGATAAAATTCTCACTGAAGAGATCTTATCAGAAACCTCTGCCATCTATGAAAATTATTTTACAGAGGAAGAAAGCTCGTATAATACATGCTCGGAAACTCCATCCTCTGTCGAAAGAGATGAATCAACCTCTGTATATGAGGACGATTCATCTTCTGACGACTCAGTGACTGATGTTACGTCAGGGATAGTTCACTATGACACAGAGGATGTTAAATTCTCCTCTGAAGTTCTTAACAGAACTATTTCTCCAAAAGAGAAAATCACAGAGATACCTATCTTCCCAGATTTTCTGAACATGTATTTACATGTCAAAACCTCTGCTGAGCTTGATAGGTTAAAGAAGACCTCTGTAGATACTAAAAGTTCAAAATTTTCAAAACCTTTAATGCAAATTAACGAAAATCCCACTTGGCAACAAAAGGGAACATGGCCTAAAGTTAACAAATCTTTTTCCTCTGTGACAGTGAATAAAGATGTTCACCACAGAAAAGACTCACAGAAGGCAAGAACTAAACAAAGCTTTTGCAATCAACATTTAAGTACCCATAGATCTTCTTGTAATAAGAAATCTAATGTTAAGAAAGAATGTAATGCCTCTGTGGCTCAGTTCAATGAAAAGTTCAAGCAAATCACGTCTCATATTCAATACTGCCATTGCTTTGATCTTATGTTCAAATTGAATAATCACTTCTCAAGTCCAGATTGCTTTCTCTCCACTAAAATTCAAACTCCAAAGTCAGAACCTAGAAAGAAACAATCTGATTCTTCTACAAAAGATAAAATGTATTTCAAGAATGCTAAGGCAAACTTAAAAAATTCTAACAATATTGGACCCATGTGGATATGGGTACCTAAGTCTCTGTGATTATTTTACAGAAGCAGTTCGTGCCAATTTGGTATCTTGACTCCGGATGCTCAAGGCACATGACTGGCGACAGAAGTTTACTATCCACGTACAAAGAAACACACGATGGTGGATCTATAACTTTTGGAGACAACAAGAAGGGACACATCAAAGGCTATGGAGTTATACAGAAGGAAAACGTCTCTGTATACAAAGTTGCATATCTGAATGGCCTTAAACACAACCTACTCAGTGTAAGTCAACTCTGTGATACAGGTTTTGATGTCTTATTCAAAAGAACTTTCTGCTCTCTGCAAAGTGAAGACACATGAATGGAACTTCTGCGAGCCGAAAGAAGAGGTGATCTGTATCTAATGAATTTCAGTTCCAAGAACAAGGACAAAGTTTGCCTTGTAGCCTGCAAAAGTGAGGAAGCCTGGTTATGGCATAACAGGTTCTGTCACTTGAACTTTCACACCTTGGATAAACTGGTCAAACTTTATCTAGTTAAAGGGTTGCCTAATGTTAAATTTAATAAAGATCACTTGTGTTCTGCCTGTGAAATGGGAAAACTCAGAAGAGCTTCCCACAGAGGCAAAACAGATGTGTCTTGCACTAGACCTCTGTACATGCTTCATGTTGACCTCTGCGGTCCCATTGCCATACAGAGCCTAGGTGGCAAGAAATACATACTTGTCTTAATTGACAAGTATTCGCGTTTCACAAGGGTTGAATTTGTTCGAAAGAAATCAGATGTTCCAATCATCTTGATAAATCTAATGAAAAGAATCCAAGTTCTTTATGAATGCAGAATACAGAAGTTAAGAAGTGACAATGGCACAGAATTCAAAAACTCTGTCATTGAAGCCTATCTTTCTACAGAAGGAATATCACAGAACTTCTCTACCGCACGCACTCCACAGCAAATCGGCGTAGTCGAAAGAAAGAATCGAACGCTTGTGGAGGCCGCAAGAGCTATGCTATCAACATGCGGATTTCCGATGAACTTTCGGGCAGAAGCGATTTCTACTGCTTGTAGAATCGTTCAACCATTGTGAAAAGACACCTCAAGACTCCTTACGAATTAATCAACAAAAGGAGGCCAAACATCAAATTTTTCCATGTGTTCGGATGTAAATGCTTTGTTTTAAACGACAGAGATTCCAGAGGAAAGTTTGAGTTAAAAGCTGACGAAGGCAAATTCATTGGATACTCTGCCACCTCCAAAGCCTACAGAGCATTCCTTACAAGATCTCGCAAAATTGTAGAAAGCATCAATGTTTCTTTTGATGATTCATTCCAGAAGACTTCTGAACAAATCAGTTCAGAACTCGGACTTAAAGGGGAATCCTCTGGCATCTCACAAGCAAAAGAAGACTTAAATCTTCTATTTTTTGAGATGTTCTACGATGACATTGATCCCTCTGTTGGAACCATCAGAGCTTCTGAAGAACCATCTTCCATCGGTTAAAATCCAACAAGTATGACTCTAACTGGACCAAATAATGCTTCATCTTCTTCTGTAAATACTACAGATGCAAATGCCGAGGTAGAGATCGCAGAAGATGAAACCACAAGGAAAACGACCACAGAAGCAGCTGCAAATCAAACTTCACAATCCACAGAGGAACCAATTACAGAGGACATAGATGACCAAGTCTAAACGTCCTCAGAGGAACAAACTCCACCACCTTTCATACCAATCATTCCACAAGCTGTAGGATCAACTACAAAGGCACGCACTACTACAGAGGCTATACAAGAAGAAGAAGAACAACAAGAAGCCTTTGAAGAAAGATTCGATGACATTGGTGACCACCTTCCACACACAACTAAGTGGACAAAAAACCATCCTCCAAGCCAAATAATCGGCGAACCTTCTGACACGATAAAAACCAGGTCTGCCACTGCTAATTTTTGTTTCTTTACAAATTTTATTAGTGTGATAGAACCAAAGAAGATTTCTGAAGCCCTAGATGACCCAAACTGGGTAGACGCCATGCAAGAAGAGCTTCTGCAGTTTGAGCGTAACAGAGTATGGACTTTAGTACCTCTGCCACAAGGGAAACAGGCCATTAGGACTAAATGGGTCTACAGAAATAAGAAGTATGAAGATGGAGTGGTCATCAGAAACAAAGCACGATTAGTGGCCAAGGGATATAGACAAGAAGAAGGCATAGACTACGATGAAACTTTTGCCCCTGTCGCACGGCTCGAAGCAATAAGAATATTCTTAGCCTTCGCAGCCCACAGAGGATTTAAAGTTTATCAGATGGACGTAAAATCAGCTTTTCTCAACGGTGAAATCCAAGAAGAGGTTTACGTAAATCAGCCACCAGGGTTTGAAAGCTCAAAGTTCCCAAGGCATGTATACTACCTTGAAAAGGCTCTGTACGGACTGAAACAGGCTCCAAAAGCATGGTACGAACGACTTTCTACTTTTCTTCTAGTCAATGGCTACGACAGAGGTACAACAGATACTACCTTATTCTATAAACGTAAAAACAGTGAAATAATGCTTGTACAAATCTATGTGGACGACATAATTTTTGGGTCTACTAATACAGAGGAGTGCAAAAGTTTTGAAAAACTCATGCAGAGTGAGTTTGAAATGAGTATGATGGGAGAATTAACATTCTTCCTCGGACTCCAAGTCAAACAATCATCAGAAGAAATTTTTATAAATCAGGCCAAATATGTCTCTGACATTCTTTGCAAATATAGCCTTTCTGATACCTCTACAATAAAAACTCCAATGGCCACTGGAAATAAGTTATCCTTAGATCCAGATGGCATCTCTGTAGAATGCACTCTCTACAGAGGCATGATTGGATCTCTGTTATACTTAACTGCAAGCAGACCTGACATTATGCATGCCACATGTCTTTGTGCACGTTATCAAGCTAATCCTAAAAATCACATTATGATGCTGTTAAGAGAATCTTTAGATACTTAAAGGGAACCAAATATCTTGGTATCTGGTATCCACAGAACTCTGGCTTTTGTCTTAAAGCTTATACAGATTCAGACTATGGAGGATGCATGCTCGACAGAAAGAGTACCTCTGGGAGTTGTCAATTCCTAGGTGGTAAGCTAGTCAGTTGGACCTCCAAAAAGCAGAACTGTGTATCAACATCTACGGCAGAAGCTGAATACGTTGCTGCTGCTAGCTGTTGTTCTCAGGTTCTGTGGATGAAGACTCAGCTAAAAGACTACGGCCACATTCTATTCAAAATACCCATCTTCTGTGATTCCAAAAGTGCCATTGCCATCTCTGCCAATCCTGGGCAACATTCCAAAACCAAGCATATCGATATAAGGTACCACTTCTTGAAACATCATGTTGAACACGTGTAATAACCAGGTATTTTATCTAAGTTACTTTTGGAATTTTATAAGTAGTATTTTAATTTAATATTATGGAGTTAGAGTTAAAGGGTAAGTTAGAAGTTTTAATTTAAAAGTAAGGGGTATTTAGTGTCAAGTAAGATAAGTCTAGGGTTTGTTTGGTCTATATTCCAAACCTAACTCCTACCACCGCCATTCTTCCACCTCATGTAGAGGAGGTGTCCTCTTGTAAGAGTTTTAGATAAAAATTATAGTGTGTGTGTGTGATTACGTGAAGAAAGGAAAGACTAGAGAGACTTGAGAGAAAATTGAAAGGAAGAAGAAGAAGGAAGGACAAGCCGATTTACAGCAGTAATATAAGGATTAATCTGAAGTAGACAAAGATTTTGTGAAGAATCGACCTACGTGATTGATCTTGGAAGAGTTTTGTGATAAACACAAGAGGTGAGTTTTTAATTGAAATGTTTTCAAAATGGAATACATATATGTGATTAAATGTAATATGGTGCATAAAGTGTTTATATGAATAATACATTGTATGAGTACAAGTTGGCCGGGCTTAGGACCGGTGAAAGTTGGCTGTGCAAGGGACAGTGGTGTTGGCTGTATTTAGTACAGCGGTGTAAATAAATTAATTGGCTTGCTACCAATTAATATGGCCAAGGAAAAGAAAAGAGAAAGAGATGGAAAGATACATGATGCATGAGTCGTAATTGGTATTCTTATGTGAATTACGTGAATGATTATGTGCAAATGTTTCCTTTAACTAACGGGGATTTTCTCACTAGACCTCAAGGTCTAACCCTCATTTTTGTTTTAAAATATGTATTCCAGGTCATGGAGCAAACAAGAGACAATGATAGGATTTATCATGTTAGCTTTTGTGGATGTTGAATGATTATGAAGATTTCAGTTATAATTAGTAGTTGTTATGTATTTTACTTTATTCGAAAAAGTTTGTACCGAAAGACCTAATTGTAGAATTTAAGGGACCATTTTTGGATTATGATATGTTATTTTGTGGTGAATTATATGGAACTTGTATGTTGGGATTAAGGGGTGTTACAAATGGTATCAGAGCCTTAGTTTAAGAGATTTAGGTATTAGTATCTGTACCTAGACTTAAACTGCATGCGAAGTAGGATGTCCTTGTTATTTTAGAACCTTGGGATGATAAATATAAAAAGGTAGAAGGAACATCATGTAAGGTAATTTCAGATTACACCTGGCCAGTGTAATTATGATCTTACAGGTACATGTTTGAACCAGAATACTTTATTATATGGGGTATGTGCTTATGTGTATATTAACCTTGTTTGAATCAACAGAATGGCAAGTGGAACGAGACAAACAGCCGGAGGAAGGGGAAGAGGGGGAGAAAGAGGCAGAGGTAGGACAGGGAGCAGTGTACATGGGCGAGGCACAAAGTTTGTTACAAGAGACGATCTGGCGGTTGAAATGGGAAGACTTCAGGCAAATATTCAAGCCATGTTTAACCAGACTCATCATTCGGAAACAGAAATACCAGACCCTACCCTTGGAAACGAAGTACCTATCGCGCCTATTGTCACATCAGTACCAAGAAAGTGTGATTATAAAATGTTTTTAAGCTGTAAACCACCCACGTATGGAGGGGACAGAGATCCAGTAAAAGCAATGAGATGGCTGAAGGAAGTTGAAGCTGTATTTAAGACCAGTAAATGCGCGGAAGAAGATAAAGTGTTATATGGAACAGCAATGTTGAAAACGGACGCCTTGTATTGGTGGGAGGCCCTTATTGACTCTGAAGGACCTGAGGTATATTCAACTTTTACTTGGGGCGAATTCTCGAGAGCATTTAAGGAACAGTTTTGCCCGCAAGCCGCAGTTAGACAGTTGGAAGAGGAATTCCTGAGCCTACAGCAAGGAAATTTATCGGTAAGAGACTACACTGCTCGTTTCTTGGAAAAATCACGTTTCGGAGAATATTATGTTGCCACCGAAAAGATGAAGATGGAAAGGTATGTTTTCGGATTGAATTCGGAGATTAGAAAGTTGGTAACTGCAGCGAGACCTAATACTTTTTCAGAAGCAGTCAATGCTGCGGAAAATGTGGAGCGAGACAATAAGAGGGATGTTGGGGATAAGAGTGCGGGAAAGAGGAAATGGGAAGGACCACCACATGATATGAAGAAGTCTGGGTTTCAGCGTTTTGACAATCGTCCACCTTTTAGAGCAGCTGAAAGACCTTGCCCAAAGTGCCACCGTTTTCACCAAGGAAACTGTCAAGTAGATCCTAGAAACTGTTATAAGTGCGGGAAGTTTGGGCACATTGCAAAAGACTGTCGGGTGGTCCGATTTTGTTATTCATGCAATTCGCCAGATCATCTTCAATCAGATTGTCCACTGGGAAGGATACCATCGGGTGGCACGTCAACAAGAGCACCGGGTGTTAGACCAACAGTACCGAGGTCAGAGCTAGCAAGAGCAAGAGGCCGATCATTTCAGATGACAGCAAAGGAAGCGGAGGAAACTTCGGACGTAGTTACAGGTACATTCTTAATAAATTCCACACGTGCTAAGGTGTTATTTGATTCTGGTGCAAACCGATCGTTTGTGTCTCCTTCATTTGCTGCTTACATGCGTTTAAAGCCGAAAGTGTTAGATCATGCTTTATTGGTAGATACAGCAAATGAAAATCAAGTGTCGGTTAAAGAAGTATTTGATAGTTGCGTGATAGATATAGAAGGGTGCGGAGTACCGATTCAGTTATTTCCAATAGCCCTGGTAGAGTTTGATGTGGTAGTGGGAATGGACTGGTTAGCCGAGAACCAAGCTAATATAAATTGTGATAAGAAGTTAATAAACGTTGTGTTACCTGAAAAAGGGCCGGTAGTGATTTATGGCGATCGTAGGAATTATCAGTATAATCTTATTAACATGATAAAAGCCCGTAAGTGTGTTAGTAAAGGTTGTCAGAGTTACTTAGCTTATGTAATAGATACTAAGCTAGAGAAGAGTAAGTTGGAAGACATTCCAATTGTTAGTGATTTTCCAGAAGTATTTCCTGAAGACTTGAACAGTCTTCCGCCCGTTAGACAGGTAGAGTTCGGTATAGATCTAATTCCTGGAGCCAACCCTGTAGCCCGTGCACCGTATCGTTTGGCGCCTCCGGAAATGAAAGAAATGATGGCACAACTGCAAGATCTATCCGATAAGGGTTTCATCAGACCAAGTTCTTCACCGTGGGGAGCACCAGTCTTATTTGTGAAAAAGAAGGATGGTTCGATGAGAATGTGTATCGACTACAGAGAATTGAATAAACGCACGATCAAAAATAAGTATCCTCTACCTAGAATTGATGACCTCTTCGATCAATTAGTTGGAGCTCGTTGTTTCTCCAAGATTGATTTGAGATCCGGTTATCATCAGTTGAAGGTCAAAGAAGAAGACGTGTTGAAAACTGCTTTTCGCACCAGGTACGGTCACTATGAGTTTCTAGTAATGCCATTTGGTTTGACAAACGCTCCAGCCGCCTTTATGGACTTAATGAATCGGGTATGTAAGCAATATCTTGATAAATTCGTCATCGTATTTATCGATGATATACTTATTTATTCCCGATCCAAAGAAGATCATGCACGACATCTTCGTTTGATTTTGGAATTATTGAAGAAAGAAAAGTTGTATGCGAAATTTTCAAAGTGTGAATTCTGGTTGCGGGAAGTTCAGTTTTTGGGGCATATAGTTTCTGAAAAGGGTATACAAGTCGATCCGATGAAAGTGGAAGCAGTTGAAAAATGGGAACCGCCAAAGACAGCAACAGAAGTACGAAGTTTTCTGGGTTTGGCCGGCTACTACCGAAAGTTTATAAAAGATTTCTCTCGTATTGCCACACCTTTGACTAAGCTGACTCGGAAGAATTTGAAGTTCGAATGGAAGGCAGAATAGGACGAAGCATTCAGGATATTAAAGGAGAAACTCTGCAGCGCGCCGATTTTAGCATTGCCAGAAGGTTCGGATGATTTGGTGGTCTACAGTGATGCTTCCAAGTTAGGTTTGGGATGTGTACTCATGCAACGTGGAAAAGTAATTGCCTATGCTTCTCGTCAATTAAAGGATCATGAAAGGCAATATCCTACCCACGATATGGAACTTGCAGCGGTTGTCTTTGCATTGAAGATATGGAGACATTATCTGTATGGTTCCAAATGTCAAATTTTTACTGATCATAAGAGTCTCCAACATCTTTTTGACCAAAAGGAACTGAATATGAGGCAAAGAAGGTGGCTTGAGTTAGTGAATGATTATGATTGTGAAATCCTTTATCACCCAGGGAAAGCGAATGTGGTGGCAGATGCACTAAGTCGACAAGAAAGAAGTGGAACGATAAAGGCGATATCTTTAAGAGATGAACTTCTTCCAAACATTTTTGACGAATTACTGAAGTGCCAATTAGATGCTTATCAAGAAGAAAGTTTGAAATCTGAACGGTTAGTTGGGATATCAGCATTGCTTGGGAAAGATAACCGTGGGTTGTTGTGTTTGGGGAACAGGATTTGGGTACCTCGTTTGGGTGGATTACGTGATCGTGTACTGCAAGAAGCTCATCAATCTCGATTCTCCATTCATCCAGGTACAAATAAAATGTATAGAGATCTGAAGCAATTTTACTGGTGGCCGGGGATGAAAAGAAGCATTGCAAAGTATGTGGAGGAATGTACTACTTGCAAGAAGGTAAAGATTGAACATCAAAAACCTTTTGGTCAACTGCAACGATTAGAAATTCCAGTGTGGAAATGGGATCAGATCACAACTGATTTTATTACCAAGTTACCAAGAACTTCAAAAGGATTCGATTCTATTTGGGTGATTGTGGATAGGTTGACAAAGTCTGCTCATTTCTTGCCGATAAAAGAAACCGATTCTTTGGAACGTTTGGCCAAACTGTACATTAACGAAATAGTAACTCGACATGGAGTACCAATTTCGATTATTTCTGATCGAGATAGTCGTTTTACTTCTAGGTTTTGGAGAAGCTTTCAAAAAGAGATGGGAACGCAGATTAAGTTGAGCACAGCATATCATCCACAGACAGACGGGCAGAGTGAAAGAACGATCCAGACTTTAGAAGATATGCTTCGGGCCTGTATAGTAGATTTTGGGGGATCATGGGATAAACATTTGCCTTTGATAGAGTTCGCTTACAACAACAGTTATCATTCTAGCATTCAGGCGGCACCGTTTGAAGTATTGTATGGTAGGAAATGCCGAACGCCTTTGTGTTGGAATGAAGTGGGGGAAAAGCAGTTAGCAGGGCCAGAAATAGTACAGTTAACAGCAGATAAGATTACTCAAATCCGAGATAGATTGAAAACGGCACAATACAGACAGAAAAGTTATGCAGATCGACGTCGGAAACCGTTAGAATTTCAGGTTGGGGAATTTGTGATGTTAAAAGTTTCACCTTGGAAAGGAGTCATACGTTTTGGGAAACAAGGTAAACTCAGTCCGCGGTATATTGGGCCATTTAAAATTTCAGAAAGAATTGGTGAAGTGGCATACAGATTGGATCTTCCGTTGGAGTTGAGTAGGATTCATAACGCGTTTCATGTGTCGAACTTTCGGAAATGTTTAGTTACACCGGACCAGGCAGTGTCTCTACCGGATATCCAGGTTGATGAAAAGTTGAACTATGTGGAGGAACCGGAAGCGATAGTTGATCACAAGGTTAAAGTATTAAGGAAATCAGGCAGGTAAAGGTTCAGTGGAAACATCATAGAGGTCAGGATGCGACATGGGAATCAGAAGCGGAAATGAGAGCCAAATACCCTCATCTGTTCTCTTAACTGAATTCCGGGACGGAATTCTTTTAAGGGGGAGATGTTGTAATAACCAGGTATTTTATCTAAGTTACTTTTGGAATTTTATAAGTAGTATTTTAATTTAATATTATGGAGTTAGAGTTAAAGGGTAAGTTAGAAGTTTTAATTTAAAAGTAAGGGGTATTTAGTGTCAAGTAAGATAAGTCTAGGGTTTGTTTGGTCTATATTCCAAACCTAACTCCTACCACCGCCATTCTTCCACCTCATGTAGAGGAGGTGTCCTCTTGTAAGAGTTTTAGATAAAAATTATAGTGTGTGTGTGTGTGATTACGTGAAGAAAGGAAAGACTAGAGAGACTTGAGAGAAAATTGAAAGGAAGAAGAAGAAGGAAGGACAAGCCGATTTACAGCAGTAATATAAGGATTAATCTGAAGTAGACAAAGATTTTGTGAAGAATCGACCTACGTGATTGATCTTGGAAGAGTTTTGTGATAAACACAAGAGGTGAGTTTCTAATTGAAATGTTTTCAAAATGGAATACATATATGTGATTAAATGTAATATGGTGCATAAAGTGTTTATATGAATATTACATTGTATGAGTACAAGTTGGCCGGGCTTAGGACCGGTGAAAGTTGGCTGTGCAAGGGACAGTGGTGTTGGCTGTATTTAGTACAGCGGTGTAAATAAATTAATTGGCTTGCTACCAATTAATATGGCCAAGGAAAAGAAAAGAGAAAGAGATGGAAAGATACATGATGCATGAGTCGTAATTGGTATTCTTATGTGAATTACGTGAATGATTATGTGCAAATGTTTCCTTTAACTAACGGGGATTTTCTCACTAGACCTCAAGGTCTAACCCTCATTTTTGTTTTAAAATATGTATTCCAGGTCATGGAGCAAACAAGAGACAATGATAGGATTTATCATGTTAGCTTTTGTGGATGTTGAATGATTATGAAGATTTCAGTTATAATTAGTAGTTGTTATGTATTTTACTTTATTCGAAAAAGTTTGTACCGAAAGACCTAATTGTAGAATTTAAGGGACCATTTTTGGATTATGATATGTTATTTTGTGGTGAATTATATGGAACTTGTATGTTGGGATTAAGGGGTGTTACAACACGGTACAATCGAGATGTATTTCGTGCCCACAGAATATCAACTCGCGGACTTATTCACCAAAGCATTAGACGAGAAAAGATTCAATTTCTTGGTGGGTAAGTTAGGAATGATTAATATGACGTGAAAATCCTCTGTAAGTATAGATTTATCTTCTGTGAGTAAGTATATATTTCCACTACTTTATTTAAATACTTTGATTAATTTCTTTCAGTGTGTAAATTCTCAATCTTAAATAGTTCTTGATATCACAGAGCTTCTGTGGGTCTGCTCAGAACCTCTGACGACCCCCACAGAACCTCTGTAAAAACATGACCTATGCTCTATGCAAAACTTATCATTTTTTTGATCCAAGCATAGGTCAAGGGGGAGCAAAAGGAAATTACTTGATCTACAGAGGTGATTAGATCAAGGGGGAGCAAACGGGACCTTGAAATAATCTACAGATGTTAATTTTTCAAGGGGGAACCAAAGAAGAGTGTCGATGAATCTATATCGACAGAAGTCAGACATCACTGCCGAAAAAAGAAGAACCAAAAAGGTATGTCTCTCGTACAAAAAGTTTTTGAAAACAGTTTTCTGGGACACAAATTGTCAAATATGTCCTAGATATACTATGAATAACATGCCAAAAATCAAAAGATCAAAAAGTGTCATAAAATTCAAGTTATGAGAAATTTGAGGTCATAGAGCCTCTGCTGAGCTCAACAGAGGCTCTGCAAGAAATATGCTCTGTGATCGCAAATTTAACCTCTATCGATCTTTTGGAATGTTATCTCGGAAACCGAATACACACACCATGACCTTCACGAACAAAACTTTTTCCATAACAGTTTTTTTTCGGACACCAACTTTCAAATATGTCCGAAAAATGTTTCTGAGTACAATTCAAAACTTGGATGATCAAAATCGTTGATAGATTTTTAGTTATAAGAAATTTTCTTTCATAGAGCTTCTGCTGGCCCTGACAGAGCTTCTGCAAGCTCCTACAGAGCCTCAAAACCTCTGAACGAAATTTCTTCACTAAAATCCTATTAATCCTTTCCAATGCCTTTACAAATGTTTTGGTTAAAGAAGAACCTACAGAGTCATGATAACAATGAGATATATGAGGCAATGAACATCAAGTTTTTCAAAATTACATAAGCTTCTGTAAACCACAGAGGTTCTGTCAATATGCAACTTGGGCATTTCTGTAAAAATAACGGTTACTTTTAACTGAGAGTGAATTTCATATGTCTAAGAACAACCCCACGCGCCTAGCATTAATGGGCCGCGCACGACGTCCTGTCATCCTCTGACATGGCCTACGTGTCTCTTTTTCATTGGGCGTACATGGAACGTTTTCTATGGAAAGTTGAACTTGCCGTTCTAACTCGAGTACGGATTCCAAATATCTATCCATTGCCATATATTTTCACTCTTCCAAATTCTTCCATTTTACACTCATATAAAACCCAAGCTTACCTTCTCATAAAACCTTTACGAACTCTCATTCTTCTCCGGCGAAACACTGCAAACGCTTGCCAGAATCCTATTCTTCTTACCAAATGGCTTCATCTTCTCAAGCTATCTCCCCTGTACACTCTCCGGTGAACTCACCAGAACACTCACCTACTCATTCTGAACATTCAGAAAACCCCCATCTCGCCAAAAATATTGAACAAGAAGATTCCGGCGACTCAGCAGACTTTGCTCCGACCACACATCTTCAAAACTTTATAGCAAAGGATCATTTCGAAAAGGTACTGCCAATCAAATCCAACAATTGCTATTTGGTCCCGTCACCCACTGCTTTCGGCGAAGTCCATGCCATTCTTCTGCACATAATGGAAAATCATATACTCTTCCCTCTACTTTCAAGAACCCCAAAGAAAATACCTGTTAGGTATTTGAACCAATTTTGGCAGAGCTGCAGATATGGTAAAGATGATTCTTTGATCAAAGGGTACATCTCAAAGTCGGACAACTCAGAGCATCTGGAACTCAAATTTAATAGAACAATGTTCTCTCTGGAGTTCAATTTACCAACTAGAGGTCTTCTGGGATTGAAAAAAATATACGGAACAACCTACAGACGACGAGCTCTGTCGTTTTGTAGAAATGCTGGGGTACAACACCCACCTGAGGAAAAGAAATGACTTCCGCAGAGGCAGACTACCACCTCTGTGGAACACCTTGTTTTCGATCCTCAACAGATGCCTGACAGGGAAGATAGGCAGCATTGATCAAAGCTCGCATCAGATCTTAACCATCATGTATGGGGTCTACTACGATCTCCCACTCGATTACTCGACCATCATGCTGCAGGAGATCATCAATACAATCGACAGAAAGAACAACATCCTAAAGGCTAAAGAGACTGATCCCACATATCTACCACCTCTGCAATTCCAAAGAATCTTGGGTGTTCTGTTCGAACCTCTGCTAATGATGCAGAAATTGCCAGTGGAAGGATCAATTCCCGATGAACAAGAACATCCCCACCGATCATACAGAAGGCTACAACCACTGCAGACCTCTTTCAAAAAGGCTTCTGAAATATGCAACGAACAAAACCCTTAAGCAAGAGTATATACGCGATCACAGGACTCCAGAACCGAGCCCTGTGACACCCCCGCGTTTAGGTGTCCCCTTAGGAACAATAGTTGTAGAACCCCTCTCTACAAAATCGAAGAAGAAGAAACTGGCAAAATATCTGGAAATCCAACGAAGTTTTATGGCCAAACGTGACAAGCTCATGGGAAAGAGATCTTCTTCTAAAACCTCTGCCTCTACCCCAAAAACAAAGAAGAGGAAAACTGAAGAAGGCACCTCTACAAACATTGCAGAAGATCAACCTTCACCTCCTCGTGCCACAGAAGTTGGCTCCTCTGCTCCTCCCTCTTCTCCAAAACAGAAGAAGAAAAGAAAATCGAAAACCACAGAGGAAGGGGCACCAAAACCAAAGAGGAGGAAGACCAAAAAGAAGTTTGATAAATTGGTTACCATCGCAGAAGAGGCAGCTGCAGAAGTGGTTGAAGAAGAGGTCGCAGGAACCCGGGTCGAAGATACTACAGAAGAAGAAACTACAGAAGTCGAAGTTGCAGAAGAGGGATATCAATCACCTTATGAATCCCCAGATCGATTCGCTCATCAAGGCAGCTTGAATGATTTTCTTCAACACCCTGAAATTGCCAACACCCTAAATACAGCTGGGTGGACGGCACAACCACTTGACCACCACACCTCAGAAGAACAAGACTTCTCTATCCCTGGAATTGACTCTGCAAGAAGATGATCAAACCCCCAGAGATCAACCATCTGAAACCCCTAACATTCTACAGAACCCCTTCATCTAACAGGGACTGGACGTCCACAGAAGGAGTCCAAACCAGGCCTCAGAAGCTGAGTGGAATAGAGAAGAGGTTACAGAGGTGTTAGAAAGAATAGGAGGAGAAGAAAAAGAAAAAGGTATCGAAGGTATAGAGGTCTCAGAGGTAGATACTGATGAAGAAGAAGCTGACCAAATCCGAAAAGGTCTATATCATCCACATGTCATGCATCTATACGGCTCTCATCCAATGTACGACTTCTTAGTCACAGAGGAAGAAACAAGAAAAGATGCTGAAGTTGCAGAAGGCACAAATCCCTCACCCCCTCCCAGTGCAACCCACACATCTAACTCCGCAGGTCTAGCTGCAGAAGGAGTTATTGAAAAAGAGCAGCACAGCTCGATCCAAACCCAACCCATCCAGCCAGAGGTCACTCTTTCGACTTCTGCGCCCACAAAAACCGGGGAATCCATTCCTAGGGAGTCTCCTCAGAGAGACTCGCCTATAGTTCGTGATCAATCGCCCCAGATCACATCAGAACACCCTACAGAGGAATTCATTTCCTCTGCCACACACAAATTAGGGCCAACACTTCTTTCAGAGAGAACTAGTGAGCACATAGACGAAGAGACTCTAGACAAGTCTCCAAGTCAACAGAAGAACATTCCGATACCCACCTCTGGAGTGGATTTGGACACTGTTCTTCCCAGAACTTCTGTAGAGACTGAAACTCTTGTTTCTTCTCAAAGATCAGATGGAAATCCTTCCACCTCCATCGTACAAACAAGGGTGAACGAAGGTGTCCTAGGAGCAGGGACTCACTCTGGAGACGAATGTGTTCCTCCAGAGGTTACAACAGGGACACAAGTATCAAGGGATGAGTTCCAAACCCTTGTCACCTCTGTGAACCAAACCATAAAAGAGTTGCAAAGCTCTTTCACATCTTTTGCAGAGACAACATCAACAGCTTTACAAAATCTGAACACCAAAATGGACAATCTGTCCACAGAGGTGAAATCAGCCATAACAGAGATGAAGTGTTCTGCTCAAACAACTGCCACAACTACAGCCACTTCTGCTGCTAAAGATTTCGGAAGAGCTGCAACATCTGCATTCAAGGAATCAGTCAAGCATTTCCTTGAACAAATGAACAAGCAATCCAACAAATCACAGAGCCTCACACTTACAGATCTACAGAAGGCTCTGCAAAACGTTCAAGCAGAAGCAATGCGCAACACAATATTGATGCAGCCAAAAGACTACATGACCAGAGCACAGCTAACAGAGCTCGGGCAAAATGTGATAAACCAGGTCACAGAAGTCATCGTCTCCTTCACTTCTGCGAATGCCAACTACGTGAAAGAATTCAGACAAAGTGTCGGCAAAATGCGCTTCAACACAGAAGCAGAGCTTGCAACTCTAATCGGCCTATGTGATGATGTGTGTACGAAGTTGATGGCCGCAGGAGCAGAACTACCAAAGAAACCCAAAGCTTCCTGTAGAGCAGAGGGTACTTCTGATAAGAGTCAGGATGACTCTGATGATGACCATCCTGGTCCATCAGATCATCCTGAGGGGGAGAATATAAAGGAGAAAGCTACGACCAGAGGACTACATGCTCCACCAATCGCAGCAGAACCAATCAGCCAAGCCCCTCCACAACAAACCAAAGATCAACAAACTCAACAGACCACAGAGACAACACCCATCTCTGTGGAATCAACCGCTGAAGAAACCCATGTACCAGAAACTCAAAAGACCACAGAGGCAACACCCACCTCTGTGGAATTCCCTACAATGTTTGGAGTAGATGTTCAAAATCTGTCATCCTCCACAGAAGAAGATCTTCCCCCCCCAAACTACAAAACCAACAGAAAAAACCCAATCCATCCCAAGAAGAAAGTCTATTGCCCACAAACCAAAAAGAACAACGACCTCTGCTTCTTCTGTTCTAAGGAATATGGACAAAACAATGACTGAACGAATGGTGCAGAGAGAAGAAGAAAGGCAAAGGTTCACATTAGCTTTCAAAATGGCAAGAAGATTTGATATCCAACCTTCACCAACAGAAACCAAGCTCACAGAAGAAGTCACCAAAGAACCACCAACAGAGGTTACAGAGCAAATCAAGCCAACAGAACCAATGCCACAAAAGTCCTCTCAAACACAAGTGTCAAAACCTACAGAGGCAACTCCCATCATTCCAACAGAAGCACCAACAGCCAAACCTACAGAAGTAACAGGTTCTGCACCTCCAAAAGCCAAAGACAAGGGAAAGGAAAAAATAACAGAAGAGCCCAAGAAAAAGAAATCAGTGCCCAATCCTACAGAAAAACTGATGAAGAGCTCCTTTGATGCTTTTCAAACTCCAAAGCCTGAAGAAGAGGACTGGGCATATGGATTAAAGCCCCTGTCAGACATTCCACTTACTGGCAGAGCTGCAGAAGTTGTTCAACAGATGGAGAGTCTCAGAAGACAAGTACCACCACATGGTCCAACATATGAAGAAATGGAAGAAGTGATGTACAAATATCTCTACAAACAACCCTTTCAGAACCTCCATCCAACAGACCAAATCACAAATCTGAACATCAGAGAAGAATCTGAGAACATCTTCAGTAGAACAAAGCCAAGAACCAAAGCAGAAGTCTTCTCAATTCATAAAATCAAAAAGGTAATCTTCTGCAGGTTCTCCTTCACAAGAACCTATCCAAGAGTCAGGTACAATCTTTACAGAGTCAAAAGGGTAAACAATTCAGAAACCACCTTCGCTGATGCTGACATAAGGAATCTGAATCCCTATGATCTACCTGAACTTCTGCAATGGACGAAGGACAACTACAACACAGAGCCAAACACCAGAGCCTATCAAGTGTTGAGAAAAGCAATGAGGGAAAGGCTTCTAATCTACAGTCTGACAGACTTTCAGCTGGGAAAGGATCTTGGTCTTAAACGTCTGAATCTACGACCACCAGAGGATCGCTGCCCACCTGACGCCGTGCCCAACTCAATCATTACAGAACCAAGATTCGGATTAGTATTTCAAAACCCACAAGGCGAAGTCAAACTTTTTGTGAGCATGGACTGTCAGAAGTACGCAACTAGTACTCTGAACAAGTTCAGAGCAAACCTTGTAAAATACAGAGATACCGAGCAAATAGATAGAGACGCTGCAGATACCCTCATCAGAGAGATTGATGCTACAATACGCTTAAGAGAACTCTGCATAAGTTTCTACAAAGAGATCAGAGAAGTCGGAAGAGACAACAGAAGCTTCAACGATTTCAAAGACGCCAAAATCTGATTCTCAAACAACCAATCTCTGCAAACCATGTTAAAGTTTATCTTTCATTGTACTCAAATATAAAATGCCTCTGGCATATCTCTGAATGAAAGAACTTTCGAGGTATTGTTTAACCTCTGTCTTATCTAACTTAGCCTAAAAATACTTAAATGTCAAATTTTTATTTTTCACTACTTAGGGGGGAGATTGTTAGCTTCAATCTTCCTAATCATAGAAGTATTGAGAAGTAGTGAAAATAGGCTAAGTAAATAAAGCCTCTTATAGAGGCTCTGCCGAACTTACCGAGAGATCAAGGTCAAGAAGCTACAGAAGCTAAAGAGGCGTCCTACAGAAGCTCTGTCATACGCACAAAGAAGACCAAAGACTCGGAATCCGGTGAAGACTGCTCTACAAAGGACCAGACCGCAGAACCTCTGTAACACTTTACAGAGCCTCTGTGGTCCTCTCTAAAAGACCTGAAGATATTTATAATATCTTGCAACTGTTACTGGACCTGTTCATCAACTTGCATGGTAGCATGCCATGTCCATCTTCAACGTGTCAAACTCTGATTGGATTCAATAGGGCTTAGTACATAATAGACGTATGCTGCATTAAATGCAATACAGGACGTCCAACTGTTCATGCCATCCGTTCCACTATTCATACCGTCTGTTCTGAATAGTAGCTTCTGCTTTATGGTCCCCTTAGAGTAGTATATAAGGATGACTCATGTTGAGTTCTTCCTAATCGAGAATTAAGAGAGAAAAACATCAAGAACATATAGCTTATATACTTTGAGAGTCATATATGTTTTAAAGCTTTGCTTACTCACTGTTCTTAAATCTGTTCTTGATATATATATATTCAGTAAACTTTGAGATATTATTTCATGTTCACTGTTTATTTATATTGTGATCTAAATCTATCAATCATATTTGTTAGTTCTTCAAATACGTTTCCGCATCAAACATAAACTTGAACTAATAGATCTGATAATCTTGTTTAAAACAAAACCGGGAACCAACACTTCTTCAATTTCAGTCGCGTCTCTGATTATCACTAACAATCTCCTCCTTAAAGAATAACCTTGCTCCCCCTCAAAATAAGAATTCTGGAGCATGTTGTATTCTCCCCCTGAAAATATGCATATATTTCATTAATGAACAGTATTTGAAATTTTAGCACATATTTAAAAAATTGATACAAGGAAGATAAAATTCAATGAACTACACTTTATAACTACTAATATTTGATCATTTGAAAACTTTACAAAAGAAATTCAACTTAATGAAATTTAACAGATTTTTCAATCAAATGAAATCAAATGCATGTGTTTGGATTCAAATACAAGACATCATTGCATATCAAGTTAAAAATGTTCAGTTTCAACCCCTTTATTAAATCTATTTGGTGTGCTAGCATGCGAAATATGATTTGCAACAATCATATGCAATTCTAAAACATATCAGAATACTCTGCTCTACTCACACTATTTGTCCAAAATCAGAATTTTCACAAATTTACAGGTTTATCGCGACTTTGTATTTTCCCCAAGTTTCAAGAGATGTGTGCTCATTGGCATCTTTTGATTTTGTGCACATTGGCATCTTTTGATTTTGTGCTCATTGGCATCTTTTGATTTTGTGCTCATTGGCATCTTTTAATCACAAAGTTTATTAAGAATAAGATACACTGTTAAACATGGCTTTCTAACTGGTTCTATAGCAGGATTTGGGTCAGCGGATCCCAGACCAGTTGGCCTTAGGTGCTAGGTGACGAGCACCCCTTAGAACTTACTTTCCCAAACCAGAAAGGCCACATCGATATATCTTAAACCCATTTGTACCAGTAGAACATGGCTTTCTATCTGGTTCTATAGCAGGATTTGGGTCAGCCGATCCCAGACCAGTTGGTCTTAGGGACTACGTGTCGAGCACCCCTTAGGACTTAATCTCCCAAACCAGAAAGGCCACAGGCACAAACTTTCAAACTAAATGATTAGATTTAAAACTTAGAGCATCTCAATCACTTGGTTCTAAAACATAGTGCTTTCCCCATATTTTCGTTTCCATCCATCATTCTGACAAAAGGCTTTTTGAGCATTATATTCTATATAAGTCTAGAATCACATAATTTTGAGCATTCAGCATAATTTCATTCATGTTTTGCTGACCTTTCGATTTATTTCAGAAGTGAAAGATGAAACAGATGTAACTCAGATAAGACAAAAACGCTTGTAAAATCACCCTTGACACACATTTCATTCATTGAATGAAAGTTGAAAAAATTTCACTTCATTGAATTAAATTTGTAAAGATTCAAACATTCAAAGCAGTAGAAATAAAACATAATGCAATGTTTCCTTTTACCACTTGTTCTTTGAAATAGAAAGATGTGACAGTTAAGGATATCACCTGATAAGTATGAGTTCTAAACTGATTTGTTTAGAAGTCTTAGTCTTTGAAGTACGGGTCCTGAACTGAATTGTTCAGAAGCCATTAACTGTGAAATCTGGGTTCTAAACTGATGTGTTTAGAACCCAATCTCTTTACTCCCCCTTAATGGCACAAATAATCTTCTTCCGAGAGTTCAACGCGTTGCTTCTAAATCTGCAAAAACAGATTAAGTAGATTTTTGTACCCAACGTGTCTTGGGTCCTGGCTTGTTAAGCGGAGCTCTATAGGAAGGAAAACGATAAGTACCATACCAATATTGAATGCTATCATTTTTAATAAAATCATTAGTACCACAATAAGAACAACAAAAATTCTTTTGTGCTAACCTGATTAAATGATTTGCAGAATATAATGAATCAGGTTTAGCAAAAGATTTACCTTTCAGGTTAGTGTTCTTGTTGGGAACAGATGATTTTGGTACATCGTTTTCAGGAATTGTACCTTTGACTCTCCATTGCATGTTGACTTTCTTGTATGAAGGAAGATTAGCAAATTGATACTTGGAAGAATTATCCACTGAATGATCATAGAAAAGATTAGACGGTCGAATCGGACTTTCTGAATAGCTTTTGGATTTGTTGAGTGACTTCACTTTGTTTGATAAGTCATTACGTTCCTTGGTCACGAAATCAAGCTTCTTCTGAATGTCACAATTAACTTTCTTCTCTTTCATGATATTAGTAGATAACACGGCCAAATACTTTGTGAGCTTTCATATTTCTTGCTGAAAAATTTTCCTTTCAACAGAAAATTCATCTTTGACGCTCCTGGCCTGAAAGTCAGCTTTCTTTCTTTTTTCCAGCTCTTGTCTTTCTTCATCTAATTCTTTTTGAAGCTCAAATATCTTCTTTGAAAACTTCACATTCTTTGCTTCAAAGTCTTTCCTTTTATTTTCAAATTCAATCCTTTCCTTTTCCAATTTCTCTTTTTCAAGAAATAAAACTTTCTCAAAATCTGAGTTTTGTTTGGAAAGTTTTCTGCATCTGAGTTCAAGAGCTTTCTTTTCTTCATTTTCTTTCTTCTCATTCTTCTCATTCTTTTCAAGTTCAGAAACTTTCTGTGAAAGAGACAGAATTTGCTTATCATAGCAATTTTTCTCATTTAACTGATTAGCTCTTTCTTTTTTGAAATCCTCTATTTCTACTTTAAGCAGCTTTTCCATGTCAGACAACTTCTTAGTAAGCTCAATGACCTTTTCCTTAAGATCTTTATTTTCAGCTTCTGACATGTTCTGTTCTGCATCCTCTTTTTCAGCTTTCTTTTCTTCTTCCTTTCTCTTAAAAGCAACTTCAGATCCAAGCATTTGCTTTGTTAATTCGTTCCACATCTGCATTGGGTTGTTTTTGAAACATTCAACGCGTTTGAAGATGTGTTGCGGAAGTTTGTAGAGTGCGAATATCAAGTTGGATGAAGCTTCCTTGTCGGCTTTCATTCTGTTAATCTCTTCTTATGTATAATCTTTGCCAGTTCGGATCATTGGGCCTTCAATGAAAGATTTTATCATATTTTCACCATTTTCTCTACTTTCAATAAAATCGATGAACGAAACTCTCCATAGTTCAAAATCAGATTCTTTGAACAGCACTGGAAGCCGCTTCATGATTGAAAATGTAATCTGAAAAATTCAAACAAATTAGAAGAAAAAAAAAATTCAAAAATAAAATCTGAAAAACAAATTAGAAATTTGTCTTCCAAAAATTAATTCTGAAAAGTTAAGCGGACATGTTGAACTTTAATCGTCAAACCTGCAAAAAAAAATTATCAGTTACGAATAAAAGCAGGTAAAAATAACAAAAAATCGACACTAAAATGACTAAAAATGTCAAAAAATACAAAATATAGGGACTAAAACCGACAAAAATGAAACTAATACGAAAAATAAGGACTGAAAATGTTATTAAACTAACGAAACTAACGGAGTTCCGTTAAGTACTATTCATCATCATCTACCTCACGACCCAATCCGCAAAAATCATTATGGCACAATCCTTTTCGACCGAAACTCTTCGTTTATGATCCCTTAAGCTCTCTTAACTGATTAGAAGTCGAAACACGCTTTCAAACTCCCAAACGAAGCAACCGAATGTTTTCGATAAAAATCGAATGAAAACTTTAAATGATGATATCTCCTTCGTTTCTCGACGAAAATCGCTGATTTTTGTTGCGTTGAGATTGTTATTCGAATACCAATCAGATGCAATCAAAAAATGTCGATCATGCAACGATTTTCGAAGACCCGCGTTTTTCCGGCGAAAAACGTTTTTCCGGCGAGAACTCCGGTGAGTTCTGTGGTTTAGAAGGATACGAGTTCTTGAACACAATTGTGAGTTCTTTGTAATGGGTTGCAATGTGAGTTCTTGTATAAGCTATCTTGAGTTTGAACTTAATTGGAATAGTAAGTCAGAACTGGAAAAATATGAAAATCAGCTATGTACAGAAAATCGCAAGCAAGGATTGCGTTATGTGAAAAATTCGCAAGAGAAGGTTGCGAAATATGGACTTAGTAAAAATCTGAGAAGCTGGAAGAAATTTGGTAACAACAGATGGTTACTTTTCGCAAGAGACAGTTGCGAAAAGTTGAGCTTTTCGGTTAAGAGACTTGTGAAAAAACAGAAAGTCGCAAGTAGTGAGAAGCGAGAAGTTTCAAAACTCTGGACAGTAGGATGCGAATAGCTTTGCGAGAAGTGGACTTAGATGATGAACAACACTGAACTTGATGAAGCTTGCGAGAAGAAGTATGAATGTTGCGAAAAGTATGATGAAGGTTGCGAGAAATGAAGATCTTGCGAAATACTTTCAAAAACGACAGAAATCACTGAAAACTCAAAATCACTGAAATCAAACTGTGTAGATCTGTTCGAAATCTAAATTCGAACACTTCTTCTTCATACACAAACCTCTGAAAACCTCTTAATCCTAAATTGAATCGATCGAACAGTAGAAACCTGCGAACAGACCAAAAACTCAGAAAAGTGCAAAATTGATCTTGAAATCCTTCGAATTAGCTCTCGATTCTTGAATGAAAGTTGCTCTAAACAGTAAAACGAATCCAAAGAACCAAATCTTCAAGCAAATAGATCAAGAAACAGAAAAAATTTGAACAAATTTCAAGAAAATGAGATTTTCTTGAAAAATCAAGAAACTCAATCGAATTCTCTTGAAGAATTAGTCAAAATTTTCGTGATTGATCACAGAAAATCTCCCCTGAATCTCGAATCCAGCTCTGATACCAATTGTAAATCCAAGATCTATCAAGATTAGAGAGAAATTCTAGAGAGAGAGAGTAGAGAGAGAAAGTAGATCTTATTATGTCGGCTCTCTGTGTTTACAAGATATGAGTTATGACCAAAAGCTTACAAAGAAAGTCTAAACAAAGCCTTATATACCCTAAGACTTATTAAGGAAATAAGCTAGCTTTGACTTTCTACACATGACTAAATACATTGACTTTGACTCTATAAATCAAGATTAAATCTTGAAGACATATTTGTCCTAACAATATGTGTTGCTTCCCCGTGAAAAGTGAAACAGTTCCTTGTGGAGAAGGAAGTGAGTGGCTGGTGGGGTTAAATCAAGAGTTGGCATGGGCTAGTTGCCTGTTTCAATGATTATCACCAAAGAGTTGTGATAGATCAGAAATGTGGCTTGCCCGGCTCAGAAAAGGTTAGGTGCAGAGTTGTATAGTTTTTTTTGACTCTGTTCTCACACACTCCTTCTTTTTAATCATGTAGCTCACATCTAACCAAACTCTCTTTTTAATTTTTACCTCTTAAGCACAATGAGAAAAACTCAGATGAGTTATCTCCCCCACTCTTTGATGTAGACCCTTCACCTCTCAAACACTCAAGGTTTACTTCTTGGGTGGGAAACACAGGTTTAAGTGATCCATAGAAGTTCTATAAATCTCACACATTGATCCCGTGAAATTGTTGTCCTAATTATTGCATTGTTCCACACACTTGACCATTTGATGTCTCAGAAAACCATTTAAAATCCAACTTCTAGGTTTGACCATTTGAAAGGGTTTTTATCATTCTAAAGATGGCCTTTCTTTAAAGGTTTAGAAATTTTACCTTTTCATGGACATGGTCAGACTGGCTTTCTCCCCCTCAAATTGAGCAATAAATCTCATTTAGGCTCAATTTGAAATCAGATATCCTATAAAAATCAAAATGTGTTGGTAATCATCTTTGATGATTCCACATTTGTTAGGAATATCCACAAACAGCACAAATAATTTTAAATTAAAAAGAAACAGGTGCTGGGGGTTAGAGATTGGAAATACCAGTCTTTGATGATTCCACATTTGTTAGTCCTACATTGATTTATGTAGAAACAAAATTCGGTTTATGCACTGTTTCTACACCGTGTTGTGTAGAGGCACAATTCTGATCTGATTATGGCAATGAAGAGAGTGAAGTGTGATGCTTTCGATCCAGCAAATATCTGTTGACTTTGACATTAAATTAGGCATATCAGATCACGGAATTTGAGAAAACTCAAAACTTCAAAGTCGTACATCTGGGTTTTAGGGATTTAATGCAACTGGATTCGTGTCATTTGGAGCACCGAGCTGAAAGTTGTACACGTGTTTCTGAAACAGCGCAAAGTTGTCGAGAAAACCAAAAACAATTCGGGCTCCAGGCTTTTGGTTCATCGAAACTTCTGTACCATCAGCTTCTAATAAACATGTTCTGAAATACGTCTGGTCCCCTCTGGTTGTTACTCTTAAAAACGAAGATTTGCACTACAGAGGCTCTGTCGTTAACCTCTGTCGTTAAGCTCTACGCACAGCCTCTGTGGGCATCTGATCGACAGAGCAAGTTCTGTCATAGCTCTGTTCAATTTCTGCCTTAGAAAATATGGTTTCATCCTCTGTGGTTGCCTTCTGTGATCAACAAAGCGTTTTTGGACATGCCTCTGATCTTCTTTTGATAGCCTCTGAAAAATCACAGAGGCTCTGTGAATTTGCTCAGAGGCTCTGCTGGATACGCTCTGCATATTTGATCCTCTATACCACCTGATTGCATATTTCTTGATTTTGGACAGCAAGGTTCAAGAATCTGCAGACATATGGAGCTTCTTTGTCGATGACCATAGCTTCTGTATAAGTTCTGTTGGATCATCAACAGCAGGTGCAAAAATCTGCTGAATTTGAGCAGCAAAATGGAGAAAAGTCCAGAGGCAGAATCCTCAAGCTTTACCCATCTGAATTTCTGAACATTTCATACTGCTTCTGCTGTTGTCTCAGAATCGTTTTGCGTAACAGCTAATTAAATTTGTTGCTTCTGCCTGGACAGGTTCTATGTGCACAGAGGCTCTGTGCGACTTCACAGAGGCTCTGTGCTATCAGCTTCTGTGGTGCAGCCTCTGTGAATAAATCTGACATCCTACAATCAGTTCTGTTTCAATTTGCTGCTGTTAATAAGAGCTCAATCTGGACAGCAACTTTATGAGGACTAAACTGTGATCCGCAGAATCTGCTTCTGCTCAGGCATTAATCCTTTGAACAATATTCTGTTGATAAGCAAAGCTTCTAAGAGATCACAGAGGGCGAAGCTTCTGAGAGATCACAGAGGCTCTGTGCATTAGATCAGAGGCTCTGTGCATTAGATCAGAGGCTCTGTGCATTAGATCAGAGGCTCTGTGAATTGCACCTTTTTCTGCACAAGTTTAGAACAGCAACTAGAAGCCTCTGTGCATACCCTCTATGATCGAGCATTGCACAGATATGATCTTGAACAAAAACACCACTTATATATTCTGCATAACTTTTCTTGTACAATCCAATGCATGAGATATGTTTAGACCCAAGAAGTTGTGAGTTGCATCTTCTATCAATAAGCAAAGCTTCTGAGCTGCTGAATGTAGAGGCCTCTGCAGTGTGTAAGAGAGCATCACATCAGCCACTTAACAGAACTGCAACATGATAGCAGCAGCTTTTTGATTAAGCTCTGCATCAGCACAGTTTCTGCTGAGTTCTCTTCTCTAAATCCCCAGCTTCTGTGAGTCCAAGCATAGGATTCAACTCTTGTTCAAATGGATCTACAGCAGCTCTGCATATTTTGGAAAGCTTCATAGAAGCTCTATACAAATCTTAAGAGGGCCTATTTGATCAGTTTCTGAAGTGCAATCTGCACATTCTACTCCTTTGCTGCTAGTTGTTTGGATCTGCAAGGCTTCACAGAACCCCACTTATGTTATAATTCTGTGCATTTTAAGCACACAAGTGATCTGTTTCTACAATTGGACAACCTCTATGAGCACAGAGGCTCTGTGCACATTCACAGAGGTTCTGGACTGTACAGAAGTCTTCTGCACAAATTTGGAAAGTCTCTTTACACTTCCCAATCTCTAATCACAGCCTGTTGCACACAACCTCTAGACTTTCACAGAAGCTCTGTGTACGATCACAGAGGCTCTGTATGAGCACTCTTTTGCGATCAAACGTTGAAATGTGGATCCGTCACCAATTCTGAACATCAACAGTAAACAGATTTCAATTTTTGATCTGAACTTTGAAGTCTTGCTGCACTTTTCTGCTTCTGAACAATAGCGGATTGAGGATAGATATGTTTTGATCTGTTACAACAGTTTCTGCAAAACCTGTGTCAACGACCCATTGATCCTTAATTAGTCTTCCGTGTGCAGCATCTGTACATAAGGCCTCCTTTGCTCCACTGACATTTGAAAACATAGGAAGGTTAAATCATCTCCAGGCTTTAACTTCTGCTTTGAATTGGCCCTAAACAGCAGCAAACAGTCAGCTTAACAGCAGCCAAGCAGCAGCCAAACAACAGCCAGACAGCAGCTAAAACAGATTAACACTTCAAGGTCTGTTTGCACATTAAGCACTGCAGGTCTGTATGGCTTATTTGTGACCTGCACAAATGAATTGTTATAGAAACATTAAATCTTTTGTTACAACAGCAAACATCAGATAAAATCATTTAACAGTAAACAGCAGTTAACAAGTCATTTTACAACTGGGGGTTTGCGATTTTCGAACTTTTAGAACTTTAAATCACCATAACTCGCTCAAAAATCAGAATTTTGCAATGAAATTTTACAGGGTTACTTGGAATGTGATTCTGAACACATTCTCTGGAATGTTTTCTACTAAAAACACCTACAAGTATGAGTTCGATCACACCACAGTAAACTGAACTTTTTCGAGATTTTTTTTCTTAAAATCAACAAATTGATTTATAAACAGTTATGAACAATAAACCCTGTCTTGATCTGAATCCATTATCTACTGAAGTGTGAGTCCTTAACAGATGTATTAAGGAGTCCATTTCAACTGAAGATTGAGTCCTAAACTGATGTGTTTAGGAGTCCGTGTACCTGCAAGACAGATCAAACAATTTTTGGTACCCATTTCCAAATGGGTCCTATTTTGTTAGGATTTGCATGAAGTGCTTTGCTGATCTTGTTATGTTCAACAGAAACAAATGGCTTTCGAACATTTTGAACAAGTGAAGAGCCTTTGACTATCCAAACCATTTTTACTCTTCTAAAAACTTGATTAACTGATTTATCTAGCCTACGATAATAGAAAGGATTAGAAGTAGAGATCTGATTTGTTGAAAACTTGTTTGGCTTAATGAACTCTTTTGTTTTAACAGAACTTTTAGTATTTAATTTGAGAACCAAATCATTTCGTTCTTTAATGCACAGCTCAACTTGTGATTGTAAATCAGATTTCAACTTCCTCTCTTTCCTAATCTCAGCAGATAAATCAAAGAACCTTATTGTCAGTCTCTTTACTTCAGATCTAAAGTACACTCTCTCTCTTTCAAAGTCATCTTTTAGGCATTTCTCTTGAAATCCTTGAACCTTCAACTTTTCGGACTCTTTTCTTTCAAAATCACACTCTTTCCTCTCCTTTTCAAGAGTTTTCTGTAACTCTGAAATTTTGCAAGAAAATCCATAGATTTTGTTTCAAAAATGGTTTTCTCTTTTTCAAATTTCTCTCTCTCACAGATCACAAGTTTCTCAAAATCAGAACTCAGACTAGAAAATTTTAAGCATTTGAGTTCAAGTCTTTTCTTCTCTTCTTCAAAAACTGTCTTAACTTCCTCAAACTTCTCTTTCTCCTTTTCACAAAGCTTTTCTGACTCAGATAATTTCCTTTTCAGTTCAACATTTTCATAGTTTAAGAGTTTACCTGACTCTTCAAGTTCGGCAATCTTTTCTGATTGAACAAGGATGCTTTTCTTCCTATCCTCCGATTCTTTCTCAAGATTAATAATCATATCGCGAAAGTTAGGACTAAGTTTACAAAAGTAATGAAGCTCTACACTCGAATTGAGATATCGTTTCAACATATTGTTACTCGAGAGATCGTGAGACAATTGAATATCGACTCAATGAATAAAACACAGATATAAATCTGTCAAAACAGAGATTCAATCACACAGTTCAATCACCGACTTATCGCAAATATCAACCACGGCAGGTCAGATTTGACCTAAACTAAAACACATCAGACCTTTGATTTCAGTTTTTCAAACACAATCTGATGAAAACTGACTACTCAATTTAAACAGATTTTAGGTTCAAACAGCAACTATCCATAATCAACCACAATTAGATCCCAATAAGAACTCAGATTTCAAAACACAGGAGCTGAATGAAATCTGGAACTTGAAATCAGTTTGAGAAATCGACCAACAGTTCTTAATCCAGAAATCCGATTGAAAAATTTGTTCAAAAACAAAAAAAAAACGATCAGTTAAGCTTTAACCCATAAATGCGATTGACAAAATAAATCAAGATCAAAACGCATGGCAATTATCAATTAAGCATAGAATCGAATTATTAAGATGATGAAATTCAAAACCTAGATTATTCGATGAAAAATCAAATCTGGAAATCTTAACCTGTTCTTGAGGAATCGAACAAGAATATGTATCCAGTTGAACCAGATGCCGGAATCGATGGAACAACTCTGAGATGAAATCGATGAAAAGATGTTTTTAAACAAAAATTGAAGAACAGAAATCACAGCCAGAAAATTGATTGAACCAATTTGCTCTTTAAATCAGAGATTCTTGTCTCTTTGGCTCTGATACCAATTGTTGGTTCCAAATTCAAGTAACAATAATAGAAATGATGCTTTATGTTGAAATGATTGAGAAATTACAAAGTAAGCTTGAAGAACAATTCTCTCAATTGAAGCTCTCTCTCAAAAATACGTATGAGTGTAATTAGAGGCTTAACCTAAAATCTAACAAATTACACATTATATACCTAGGCTTTAAGGCCTAAGCCCATTTGCTACTAAAGGCCCATAAACACACTTTGGGCTTTTTACATTTAAGAAATAATCTTGAATACAATATAAAATAATAGTCAACAAGAAGTATAATCTTTATGCACAAAATCATTTGATCCACAGTAAGAACAACAGATTTTCTTATGTGCCAACCTAATCAGATGATTTGTAGAATAAACAAGATTAGGTGAAACGTAAGATTTACCTTTCGAAGCATTGTTCCTTTTTGCATTTGATGTGGAGGTAGATGATTTTGGTACATCTTTCTTTGGAATTGTTGTGCCTTTGACTCTCCATTCCATCTTCACTTTCTTGAAGACTGGAGTTTCTTGAGGTTTTGAAATATTAACTATAGGCATATTTGGTTTGTTATCTGATTTATCAAACAAAGGATCATAGAAGAGATTTGTAGAACGAATCTGATCTTTAAAGAAATCATTTGATCTATTACATTGTTTAGAAGAAATGTTTTTAAAACTCGAACTTGAAGCAGTTTTAAAAGAGCATTCAGAATCATTTGAATCAACAAATGGAGTCTGAAAGATAGTGTCAGAACTGACCTGCTTTGAGACATCAAATTTAAAAATGATATCTTCAAGTTCTCTGACTTTGTTTATCAAAACATTTTTCTCCTTATAAATTAGATCAAATTTCTTTTGGAGATCAGATTTGATCAATTGATTCTTCATAATATCCGCTGATAAACCAGATAATCTTTTGGTAAGATTAAGAATCGCATCTTCAAAATATTTGCGTTCCGATTCAAAATCTTTTTCCAATAATTTTCTTTTATCAGTTATCTCTTTGAAAGTTTCCATGTTTTTCTTTTTAAGAGTTTTATTTTCCTTTTCAAAGAGATTTTTGTTTTCCGCAAAATCTTTTCTTTCCTTTTCCAAAAGATTTTCTAAATCAGAGATTTTCACGGAAAGTTCAGAACTTTTAATCTCAAAAGATTTGCGTTCAGTTTCAAAAACAACTCTTTCTTTTTCGAGCTTTTGTTTTTCTAAAAATAAAACTTTCTCAAAATCGGAGATTTGTTTCAAAAGTTTTATGTATTTCAGTTCAATTACTTCCTTTTCTTTAAGAACTTTCTTTGAAGAAGGAGACTCTCTTTCACGTTCGGAAAGCTTTTTCTTCAATTCAACGTTTTCACCTTCCAACGTTGTTCTTTTCTCTTGAACTTCTTTTAATTGAACTCGTAAATGTAAGTTCCAGATCACTCTCTTTTCTTCTCTACTCTTCATATCAGCATTTTCACTTTGAAGAGTTGTTACTTTCTCTTGAAGTTTCTCGATTTGATCGTGCAGACTTGAGTTGTCTTTCTTTGTTTCAAGACCTGCAATACAAACTTCAATATCAGTAATTCTTTTAGTAAGTTCAGCATTTTGATCTTTTAAAATAGATTTTTCATTTGAAGAATAAATGACTAAAATTTGTCTCTTTAGATCAGCATTTTCTACCTCCAATGCTTTTATATTCTCTTGAAGCTCTTTCATATCATCATGATGAGTTGAGATGTCAAGTGTCTTGTTCTTCTCTTCAAGAACTACGATCTTGCCATTCAAATTTTTCAGTTCGGACTCAAGAGAAGAGACTTTTCTTTCTTCTTCATCAAAATATCTCATGTATTTATTGGATAAACATTCAAGACGCTTGATCTCATCTTTAGCTTCAGAAACAGTCCATTTTCTCTCATTTAACTTCTCTAGATAATTCATCTTGATAAACATTTTGAAAAGAATGCTAGATGGATCTTTTAGAAAATCAAGCAGAAAGTGTATGAAATACACTATAGAAAACAAAATTATATAAATTTTTTTCTTGAAAAACTTTTAAAGTGTATAAAATACACTATAGAAAAAATTTCAGAATAAAAAATTTTCTCAAAAAATTTTTTTTTTATCAACACTAATTCGGATCAAGTTGGATGTGAAACCACGGAATCCAGATGTATAAGGATCCGAAACCAAGGAATTCGGATGTATAAGGATCCGAAACCCCGGATTTCGTATGCTGAAGGATCCGAAACCCCGGATTTCGTATGCAACAGAATGCGAAACCACTTGAATTCGAATTAAACAAGATCAGAAACCAACGATTTCGTATCCTAAATGATCCGAAACCCAAACTTGTGAAAATATCACTTTTCCTATGTGATCCGAAATCAGGTAGAATCTCTCTTGAGATATCCGAAACCTCTATGAATGATCCGGAATCCTCAAGAATGATCCGAAATCCTCAAGAATAATCCAAAACCTTCACTTAATACCCAAAAACCACTGATTCTGCCATAACTTCTTCGATTCTTGATCAATTGAAATGAAACTTACACCGAATTGTTCGAAATCAAATTCCACACACTTTTCTATTTGATCACAAATCCTAATTCGATCGATTTAATCGAATTAAGATCCAAAAACAGTGAAAAGAGGGTTTTCGAACACAAGATGTAAAATGTTCAAATTCGATGTAATCTGTGCAGAATTTGATAGTAATCCAATAATTAAAGATGATCAGGGATGAAAATCGAGTCCAGTGATGTAAAATATCAATCCAATAGATAAAAAATGGTAGAAAAAGTGAAATCTGGATGAACAGTAATCGAAGAACAATCAGAAATCATCATGAACGGTAATCGATGAAGGATCCGAATTCTTCAAAACAGTGTAAAAAATCTTCAAAATGGTTCTTGATCTGCTTGAATTTTCTGTTTAGCTCTGATACCAATTGTTAGCCCCATGATCATCAACAATTCAAGTATTAGAGAGAGATTGGATCAAAGAAGTCATCCTCATATTAGATTTAAGCCTTTGAGTACAATATGGATGACTTTCTCTCTCTAAGCTTTAGCCCTCTCTCTCTACATTTTAGCTCTCAATCTAGTGCACACTAACAAATGAACTATCTAACACATTATATAGTCCAACTATTAGAAGGCCCAAGCCCATTTAGCTTAAAGCCCAAGCCCAAGCCCAAATACAAAATACAAGGCTTTACAAAACTTTCACAAATTAGGACAATTTTAGTGTCCTAACATATTGGAGCCTGTTTCAGTCCATATAGAGCTTTATCAAGGAAGTAAACATGGTTTGGGTACTTGGCACTTTCGAACCCTGGTTGCTGCTGGACGTATACTTCTTCTTGAATTTGACCATTCAGAAAGGCAGATTTTACATCCATTTGAAAAACTTTGAAACCTCTGTGGGTTGCGAAGGCTAAGAAGATTCTTATTGCTTCTAGCCGTGCGACAGGGGCAAAAGTTTCATCGTAATCAATGCCTTCTGCTTGGCAATATCCCTTGGCCACCAATCTCGCTTTATTTCTGATGACCACCCCATCCTCATCCTTCTTGTTTCTAAAGACCCATTTAGTCCCTATTACTTGTTTTCCTCTTGGCAGAGGAACTAGGGTCCATACCTAGTTTTTATCAAACTGTAGAAGCTCTTCTTGCATCGCATCTACCCAGTTTGGGTCATCTAGGGCTTCAGAAACACGTTTTGGCTCTATCACACTGATAAAATTTATAAAGAAACAAAAGTTAGCAGTGGCTGATCTTGTCTTGACCTTTTCAGAAGGATCGCCGATTATTTGGCTTTGAGGATGGCTCTTTGTCACTTTGTCGTTTTTGGAAGATGGTCATTAGCATCATCTAGTTGAACCTCTGTGGTTGCACAATGTGGTTCTTGTTCAACCTCTGTGGTTGCACACTGTGGTTCTTGTTCAACCTCTGTAGCTGATGGTACTTCAGTGCTTGAACTTGGTTCTTCAATTTGTGCAGGTATTGGGAAAACAGTCGGAATTGATTCCTCTGAGGTTATAGAGACAGAATCCTCGTTTTCCTCTGGTATTGCTTCCTATGTTGTAGCTGGAGTTGGTATTTCCAGTGCCTCTGTGGTAGAATCTTTGCTTGTATCATCTTCTGGTGGCTCCCCTCAGCACTTGCATCTGCACGATTTACAGAAGAGGGTGAAGTATTTAATGGACCAGTTAGAGATATACTTGACTCAGTCTGGTTAGCAGAAGATGTTTCTCCAGAGGCTCTGATTGCTCCAGCAGAGGGATCAATATCATCATGGAACATCTCTTCAAATAGCAGATTTAGGTATGCTTCTCTTGTCTTTGAGATGCCAGAGGATTCCTTATTCAGACCGAGTTCTGAACTGATTTGTTCGGAAGTCTTTTGAAAGGAATCGTCAAAAGAGACATTGATACTCTCTATAATGGTTCGGGACCGCAGAAGGTTAACTCTATAGGCCTTTGAGGTGGCAGAGTACCCAATGAACTTGCCTTTGTCTGCTTTCACATCAAACTTTCCTCTAGCTTCTCTATCATTCAGGATAAAACACTTGCATCCAAATACATGGAAGAACTTGATATTTGGTCGCCTTTTATTGATCAAGTGGTAAGGTGTTTTGATGTGTCTCTTCACTATTGTTGATCGATGTTGGGTATAGCAAGCGGTTGACACTGCTTCTGCCCAGAAAGAAATAGGCAATCCATATGCTGTCAGCATAGTTCTTGCAGCCTCCACAAGCGTGCGGTTTTTTCGTTCAACCACGCCGTTCTGTTGTGGGGTGCGTGCAGCAGAGAAGTTCTGAGATATGCCTTCTTCTGTGAGGTAAACTTTAATGACAGAGTTTTTGAATTATGTGCCATTGTCGCTTCTCAACTTTTGAATCCAGCACTCATACAGAACCTAGATTCTTTTCATTAGGTTTATCAGAATGTTTGGAACATCTTATTTCTTTCTGACAAATTCCACCCTTGTCGAGTATTCATCAATCAACACAAGTATATATTTCTTGCCGCCTAGGCTTTGTGTAGCGATTGGACCGCAGAGGTCAACGTGTAGCATGTACAGAGGCCTAGGGAAGACACATCAGTCTTGCCTTTATGGGAAGCTCTTTTGAGTTTACCCATTTCGCAGGCAGAGCACAAATGATCTTTACTGAATTTGACATTTGGAAAACCTTTAACAAGATCAAGTTTAACAAGCTTATCTAAAGTATGAAAGTTTAAGTGGCAGAACCTGTTATGCCATAACCAGGCTTCTTCGTTCTTACAGGCAACAAGGCAGAGCTTGTCTTTCTCGTTCTTGACACTAAAGTTCATGAGGTACAAATCTCCCTTACGTTCGGCTCGCAGAAGTTCGACTCCTATATCTTCACCTTGCAGACAGCAGAGGGTTCTTTTGAACATGACGTCGAAACCCGTATCATAAAGTTGGCTAACACTGAGAAGATTGTGCTTAAGGCCATCCACATATGCAACTTTGCATACGGTTATATTTTCCTTTTTGATGACTCCGTAACCTTTTATACACCCCTTCTTGTTGTCCCCAAAGGTCACAGATCCTCCATCAAGTTTATCTTTGTAAGAGGATAGTGGACCTCTGTCGCCAGTCATGTGCCGCGAGCACCCGGAGTCTAGATACCAGATCGGCACATACTGCTTCTATAACACAATTAGAGAGTTTTAGGTACCCATATCCAAATGGGTCCAGCTCTGTTAGGGGTCTTCAAGGTTTCCTTAGTATCATTGGGTTTGGATTTAACTTCAGATGAAGAACCAGTTTGTTTCTTCTTACCCTTGAATTTTGCATTCTTTTTGGGTCTAGAGAGGAAACAGTGCGGACTAGAGAAGTGTTTATTCAATTGATGCATAAGTTCAAAACAATGACAATAATGAATATGCGAAGAAATTTGCTTGAACTTTTCATTAAAAACACTGAATAGGGGTACAGAGGCTTTATTATTACAATCTAACCTAGCATCTAACTTCCTATTACAAGAAGACCTATGTAGACTAGATTGTTGTTTTGAAAATTCTCTGTTGGGAGTAGCCTTCTGTGGACCCCTTCCTCTGTGGTGAACATCTGCAGGTTTCACTGTCACAGAAGAAAAAGATTTGTTATTTTCAACCCACTTACCCTTCTGTTGCCATGTTAATTTTTCTTGAAATGGCCTTAAGGGTTTTGAAGTTTTTGAACTTGTTGGATTTTAAGAAGACATTTCCTTTTGTTGTTTGATTTTCTCAAGTTCAAGAGAGGTTTTGGCTTGTATACACATGTCCAAAAAGTCTGGACAGATAGTAATCCTTGTGATTTTTTCCTTAGGGGGAATGGTTCTGTTAAGAATTCCAGAGGGAAGTTTAAATCCCTCTGAATCACAGGGCACTATCTCTGACTCATTTGAGTCAGTCTCAGATTCGTCAGAGGATGAATCGTCCTCATATATAGAGGTTGAGTCACTGAGATCTCTGTCGACAGAGGATGGACTTTCAGAACATGTGCAGTACTCACTTTCTTCCTTATCTTTGGGAATATCTTCCAAATCAGCAGAAGTATTTATCAAGATTTTCTCAGAGATATTTTGTTCTTCAGAAGATGTACAGAGGCTCTCATAAAAATTGTTTTTACCGATTTCCACTAACTCATTTTCAGAAATATGATTAAGTTTTTCTTCTGAAGTGGCGGGCATGAACTCAGGTGCCTCTGCCGATAATTTCTTTTCAGAGTCTATCATGCAGACAAAAGCAACCTGTGTTTGAGTCTCGGGGTAACCAAACTTGAAGATTCCTATCTGATCTTGAGTTTTCAGATATCTCTTAGGTTTGGATTCTCTTTTGACAGATGTTGAAGGTGATAAATCTGTGTTTTGATACCACACATTTATCATCTTCAGAGGTTTCCTCTTGTGAGGTTCCCTAGAGACTTTTTGCCTTTTGCTGACAGAGAGTAAGTTTGGAAATCCGGGTTTTCTTGTATTTCCTATACAAAACAGAGAGGATAGGGACTTGTCTCTTTTGTTTCCAGTATACGGATCTATATCGCAGAAGCCAATTCCCCGTCTCCCTATTTGTGTATTCACCTTTTCATATACCATCTGTGCATCTTGATATTTTTTTAATTAAAAGGTCTCTCTGAGTAGGTCTTGATGAAGGGCTTCTCTTTCCTTTTGAAAATAGTGTTTAAGAGCAAGAATATTCATTCTGTCGCTCTCAACAAGGTAGATTGAGTTCTGAAATATTTTATTTTAAAGGATTTAGATGTTTATGCCAGTTAGTTTCAATCTCTTCCTTTTCTTGAAATATTTTTGCCTTTTCTTGAGTGAGAAGTTTGGCTTCTCTCTCAAAGAATGCAAGTTTTTTCTGGACATTTTCACAAGTCTTTTTAAGTTCAGTGTATTCAACAGTCAGTTTAAGCAAATCAGCTTCTGTTTCATTTGAGGAATAGTCATAAGTGGATACCTCACTGTCAGTGTCGGAGGAGCTGACCTCTGCCATCCCGCAGAACAGGGCGTTCTTCTTTTCACCTTCATTAGAGGATTCATCTGACTGCCAGTTCTCTTGCTCCACCATGAGCGACTTCTGAGCATAGTATTATGCTTTCTTTTTATAGAAAGCAGAGTCCCTCTGAGGGCGGTTTGGGTTGCTCCTGCAGTCTGTAGCATAGTGGCCTGGCTTGCCACAGTTGAAACAACCCTGATTCTGGGGTGCATTCCCAGCTCTGTCGCCTGACCTCTGTTGGTCACCACCTCTGTCACCTTTGTCACTTGACCTCTTTTGGTCATTCGCGTCTTCTCTTCCTTAATTCCTTGGCTCATACTTCCCGCCACGATCATCTCTCCCATTGTGTTCATATCCTGACTTCTTCTGGTACCCTCTGCTGAACTCTCTTGTCAATAGAGCTAATGATTTAGCTATTGAGGCCATTGTTGCCTCCTCTTCTTCTACCAATTCCTCCTCTTCTTCTACCAATTCCTCCTCTTCACTATCAACGACCAACACCTTCTTTTTCTTCTCTTTCTTCTCCTCCACAGACTTCTCTTTCTTTGGTTTCTCCTTTGGTTCTGCAGCCTTACCAACAAGTGCAAGAGGCCCACCGGTTTGAGCTTTTGCTTGAGCAATCTGAGGTTCTTGGGCAGCCAGTGTTCCGTAAAGATCTAACAGATTCCAGGTGTCTAAGTCCTGATTAGTTTGCAGAGACATAGACAACTGGAGCCATTCTTCATTAAGGCTCTTTAGGAACATGACGTTGTTCTCTTCAGAAGTTCTGTGAATTCCGAACTTCTTACACTTGTTGATAAGAGAGTTGAACCTGTCGTATGTTGACTGCAGAGATTCTGTCGGCAGAGCTTTGAATGCGTAGTATTCGTTGATGCATTGGGCTCTGCGATTCTTCTGAGTCTTGGCCCCTCCCTCCAATTGTTTCTCCAGTTCCTTCCATAGATCGTATGCAGATTCACACGCATCTAGGGATTGGAAGAGGTCATTGGGTATGGCCATTATCAGAAGTCGCTTGGTCTTCTGAGCAATCTCGTATTTCTCCCAATCTGTAGTAGACCATTTGTCCTTTGTCTTTGGTTTCGCGTACTCAGCAACCTCTGGAGTGTCATCTGTGGTAGGTACACGTGGTACTGTGACCATGGGAACGAAAGGAGGATTGTGGATATAGTGGACCAGTTCTTTGTCAGTACCCTCAAAGAAATGAATCATTCGTATCTTCCATTGAGGGTACTCATCTCTTAGCAGAGTGGGTGACTTGGTTAAAGAACCAGCAGTGAAGAAGTTGTTTGTGTTTGCCATTTTGAGCAGATTTGTGAGTACCAGAAAAACAGAGTATGAACTGAAAGTTTTCAACTGATGTGATAGATACTTCGAAAAGAGTTTATAAGCTTAAAACCTTGAACAATGCACTAAAATGGAAAGATTTAACCAACAAAACAGGTTCTGTTAGTTTACTAAAGTCGAACTGGTCGAGAATAGCAGAAAAACAAAGGTTGTTTGAAAGATAAAGAACAGGTCAAAATCAGTCCAAGTTTCTACCAAAAATAGTTAAAATCATTGTCAGAGTGGATCTCTTGATATAGAAAATCAAGGAAGGCTCTGATACCAATTGTTGATCCCTATATTACTCAACAATGATATTAATCTCTATTAGTTCAAACAAATAAGTATGCGGAAGCGTTTTTTAAAGAACTAACGAGATAATCTAGGTAAAAAAACACACAGAATCGAATACGTGAAATAATAATAAACATAAGTTTAACTCAAATATTCTGCTCTAACAGGTGTGTGTGTGTGTGTGTGTGTGTGTGTGTGTGTGTGTGTGTGTGTGTGTGTGTGTGTGTGTGTGTGTGTGTGTGTGTGTTGTGCAAAGTTAATAGAAGAGCTCAACATGAGCCTTCTATTTATACTATTCTACAGGGGACAAGCTTTAGACAAGAAGTACTAAGGGTACAAAGACACGATCGTGGGAGTGCATCAGGTACAACGTTAATGTAGTGCGCCGTTTTCTGCAAAGGTTGTAACCCATCAGTGGTGGACACGTGGAATGTGCAGGGCACGCCTTGTACGAATGATCTTCAGGATCTTCGTACAGCAGAGGCACGTGAGAGGCACGAACGTCCTTGTCTTGAACTTCAGAATTCTTTATTCTTCTAAGTCTTCTTACCACAGAGGCTCTGTCAAGTATGACAGAGGCTCTGTGGCCTTGTCCTCTGAGAGCGTCTTCTGTAGATCCTTCACTTGGATCTTTACTCGGTGTCTTGGCAGAGGCTCTGTCCATGTTTTTACACTTAGCCTATTTTTCAATACTTCTTTACATAGAAGTTGGAGCTAATACGCTTTATTATATGATCGCCATAACAAAAGACAAAAATGATTTTTAAAGGTTTGATTGTTCTCTAGGCTAGGCCCGATTTTCCAAAGTTACAATCATTATTACCCACGACAAACATTCGGATGCCCGTAACTGGTCAAGACATGGAAAAAATTTATAAGAAACAAAAGATCGATGATTGTATTAGAGTTAATCCAAAAATATACAAGTGTTGACACAACCTTGAACGATCACCCAAGAGGAAATTAAATAAATAATTTTTTTCTAAGCTTTAGGAGGGGGACGAACTTCCTCAATCGCCTTCTCCACCGCCCTCCTCCTTGACAGGGATGTTCTCTGCAATATCCTTGACCACTTCCTCCTCTTTTGAAACGATGTTCTTCTTCGGCGTTATTAAGTGGGGCTTTCCCTTCCAGGTGCTAACGCATGACCGACGCCCTTGCCTTCGGACGAGTAAAGTCATCCAAACCCTCAAGCTCCTCTTTTTGGCTGGCGACCTTGTTCTTCACTATCACCAAGGTCGAATTAGGATTCCCAAACTATTTTTCATTCACTTTCCAGGGCGATCTTAGTGGCCTTTCCTTCTGCCGCATATGTGGATAGCTTCGATAAGTTCTCTTTCAAGCGATCTTGAAGATCTTCCTTGGCACAACCCTCTTCCTCCAGTTGAGAAAGAGTGTAAAGCAATTTGACATTTGTCGTGTTCTTGGCCGCCTCAACATCTTTATCCTTCTTCAGCAAGATCGTAGATCAATGATGAACAATCTCGATACTTTTATGCATGCCCATAGAAGACTAAAAAACATGAAAGAGAAACAAATTTGATATTAGCGACTAAGAAGTGTACAAGTTCAACAAAAAGTTAAGACGTGTGAAAACTTACCATGAAGGAAAGCCCGATCGAGTGCATATCCACTTCCTCGATAAGGGCTTCGACATACTTCCCTTTATTATGAGGAAGCAAGAAGGAATTCAGGTAAGGGAAGGTGTCGTGAATAATATCATCTCCTTGCTTAAAGTCGACGGGAACCCTAATCGTCATGGACATCGTTTTAGGGCCCTCTTTGACCTTTAGTTTCCTTTCTCTTCCTAGAAGAAGCAGAGGCGAGTATCTGCGACACCTCCTTTGGAACAGAAGGTGTCATGCCAAGAGGAGTTGGCACCTTTGCCTTCTCCATATCGACGACCTTTAGGTGGTCGTCAACCTTTGATGACGGTTCCTTCTGAACCATCTTCTTCTTCATCCTATTGGTGTCTACCCCCAACACATATTCGTCCTTTTCAACAACTGGCCCTTGCAGGGAAGTTCAACATCATTCCTCTTCTTAGAGAGAGGGGTGGTCACGAGTTTCTTGGGAGTCGAAATTCTCCCAAAGGTTTATCCTACAAAAAAAACAAAAAGAGAAGTTAGACGATGATGTTATCCTCTACTTGATTACCACGACGAAATAGTTATCCATCATCTCTTCCTCACTCTATTCATAAGGACTTGTCGAGTTTAAAAACTCTACCTCTTTCTTTCCCTTGGCTTCATCTGGCAACGACTTACTCTTGGTCGGCTAATCAAACTCCCGACTGGGCAGATGAAGAAACTTCCCATGTTTTTTCTGAGTGTCCTCCAAAGGTGACACTCGAGAGAAATCAATTTATGCGACCACAACAAAGAAAACATTAGATATTGAGGATAATATCTATGATAAAATAAAAAGATAACAACGACAAACACAATTGGTATCCTAGCCATATTCCAACCACGGATCCTTGTCCTTCAAGTATGACACTCGTCAAAAAACGTAGTGGGACTTCTAGTTCCAGTTACTGGCGGAAGTACACAGAACCCGGATCTTGTTACGCCTAGCCTTGGGGTAAAGGCTGTAACGATGGTTGCTCAAGGGCTTACAGTAAGCTTGTGGATGGAAAACGAGGATTCCCATCCACTCGTCAGTCTTTTGAAGACGCTCAGTCCTCTAAAATTGGGGCATCATCTTCCCCGTAGAGTGGTTGAAGGCATCCAAGAATGCCCTTAACAAGGCGGTAAAAGGTCAGGTAAACCCATTCTTTAAGGGCTATTTGTATAAAATAAACCACCCTTGAAGGCATTCATCTAGATGTAGGTTGCCCGGACCACAAATCTCAATATCCGAGGGTATCTCGAATATGAGTCAAAAACCGTTAAGATCTCATTATTCTTCGATTACAGTCGTAGAGTCTTTCATTTCTGTATAGTCCGATAAGGTGACAGAGGCAATATAGAGGTCCTAATATCCTGATGTTTTCTAAGTTTCTTCGTTGAATGCTTAAGAGGTGGCATATAAAAAAGAGAGAATCGTACCTTCCAACCTTATAAAGTAACACGAATGGAAGAGATTTCTTGTAGGGAACAATTTCGTGAACTTGTATCTGTTAAATATTTCTCACTCAAAATACTGCAGAAAGCTTGTGCATGTAAAAAGGGAATGTATGCGAAGATAATTTGTATTTATATGGATTTTCGAAGATTTTCCATAACTATAGCCACCGAACTGACGCCTCGATACACGACAACTGTCCCAAAGGTTCATACACCCACCCCATAGACGACGCGTTATAGATATTTGTCTGGCACACGCCGTCATCACCACGTGTGCCTCCACAATCTCCAAAACCATCCATTCAACTTCCAAAAACCCCGATTTAGTTTCCTCCCAATAGAATTAGTTTGAAGAATTCATAGGTGTCATCTTGTCCACTAAAACCAATTTTTTTGGAGCGAGGTTTGAAAATCAAATGAAATTTTGAAAACCGAATCTCGGGGGAAAGTTGCTTGGGTAAAAATTCTAAAGTGCAACTGTCGAAGATATGATCCTTGACCAAGCATATTATCCTCGATCATACATTTAGATTCCATGACACCCATATCCCCGATCAAGGGTCATCAATCACCCGATTAATGATTAAATTCTATTGACAAACTATCATTTTTTTATTGTTTATTGCACGTACCGTTTTAATAGAGAGTTATGATCAATGGCTCAAACATTAAAACATGACCATTTCACCATGAATCACTCAATAAAGACGACTCTTACAATAGTTAGTACCTTTTAAGAGAAATTACAACGACTCCTTGTTAGAGATAAATTGTAATTGTATCAAAGTAGATGGGCTTATATGTTAAATACTCTTGGGGTATAAATAGTTTTTGTCTTTGTTAGATATGAATCTAGCCTTATCATTTGTACTTTCAAGCTAATATTCTCTCTGTATCCTTACCTTCAATATATGACATATTGATTGAAGATCTTGATTGTGTGTTGTATTGTTTACTATGATGAAATCACTTGTTACTGGAATCAAAATTGAAGAATTGCTCCGAAGTGCTATCAATCGTTCGCACGACAATCACTCACGGTCATCCATGACACATCGATTTATTTTAGTTTATTTTAAATTATCCATGTCTTTTATTAACATCTGTTATTATTAAGCCCGACGTCCCTGATTGGCGTCCATAGTGCGTCGACGATATCAACGATCGTCCTTCATTTTTTCCGTCAAGAAGGGTTTTCTGCGTCATCAAATCGATTGTTTTATTTACATTTTTTTCGTTATTTTTATTCTTTATTTCGAAGAATAATCTATAGTTGATTAGGCTACACAGTGCAAACCTTCGATCGTACTTATGCGATTATTGGCATAAACAACCATCGTGGTTTGCAAGAACGTTCGGATTTTATCCCTTTCTCTAGCGATAGTTAAAAAAATTCGTTAAAAGGGGATCATTTTCGTTATTTTTTTTGTTTTTGTTTTTTACCTAATAAGAAACCGTAGGGACCAAAATTATAAAATTGATTTTGATTCGGTAAAAGGCAAAAGATTGATAAAAGAACAAAAATGGCCCTCATTTAACATAATTTGTTAACGACCGTTATAGGAGGAACCAAATCCGATTGTTTTTGCAACCATGATAACCATGTTGTAATTTTGAAATTACAGGGATACAAAATTTTATTTTGGAGAAAACTACACGGACCAAATTTGTAGTTTACTCTTTATTTTTAGACGGGATAGGATGGGGTAAAGGGTTAGCAGTTTCGTTGGGGATGTGTTCTTTTCGTACGTTTTACACAATTTTATTAACTGCTCACAATTTTACATTCACCATATGCTAATCTTTATTAACTGCTCACAATTTTACACAAGTTGAGAATATTTACGGAAACACCTAATCTATTCTACTTTTTAAGATAGAGGTTACGCCTACGTATATTTTACCTTCAAACCTATTTTCGCGAGGGATTTACTATGTCCATTTTGCTTGATTTGGTTTATTTCTATTAAGTCCTAATCCTTCACCAAAGAGGTAAATCTTTTTTGATTCACCATTTATACTTTTGTTGAACGCAAACCTAGACTTTTGGTAGTAGTGATATAAGGCATACACTTTTGATTATAATTTCTTTAAGTCAATTGACGCAATAATATTCAGAGGACTTTCACGTCGTTTGGAATTAAAAATTTGATAAAAGATTAACTAACTATTGATGAATATGAACACAAGATTGACAGCTAAAATTTTCTCTCATTAAAATTTGATAAAGCTTATTAGCTAAGATTTTCTCTCATAAAACATTAATGTAGAAGAATATTTAATACAAAAGAAGAAGAAGAAGAAACTAATATATATATATATATATATATATATATACCTAGAACTAAAATACTAATTAAAATAAAGAAATTGTTCCCTACACTAGAGATAAATATTTGGATTCGAAACCTGAACCAATATTCTATTTGTATGCACGCATAATTAATGGGAACCAAACAGGGTAAGTTGCAACGATTATTAAGACAAGAATGAGGGCAAGGGCAATGCAAGTACATTTCCTGGAGCTCTTCTGCAACTCCTTGGATTCCACTAATTGCTCGGTTCCACGATGAACAAACGAACTCGCACGACCCACATGGCTCTCGATATCGTTCAACTGTTGTCCTTGGGCTTCAACCAGCGCCGCCATGTCCAAAAATATCTGATGGAGTTCGATTAAGTTCTTTTCTATATCTTTCACAGCATCGTGTCTTTCTTGGATCTCTGAGATTGTATCCATGATTTGGCCTCGACCCTGATCTTGGATAGCCTTTTGAAGGAAATCTTCGCCTTCACCACTTGATATCAGATTCTCGATTAATTCCTCGTTTGCTTTCTCACCTGTAATTGTAAAATACCTTCTCCCAACGGTCTCTTTGTACTCTTCGTTCATCTTGGTCCGCAATGCCTGGAAGTTGTCCATCATGGTCTTGAGCTTCTTGCCCAAACCGCTAACAACCGATGTGCGGGTTCGATCAGTGGACGAGCCAGGGCCACAACCAGGAGTCTTTCGATGTTCCACGTTCGATTTGTCAAGGGCCACAAGCTTTTCTTTAATGATCTTTACACGTTTTAGTACCAGCTCCACGTCTGAGTCCATTTTGGCTCGAAGTTGTTTCATTGTTTTGGCATTATGAACCGTTTTACTCTCCTCATTCGATTCCTGTAGTCGTTTGTACAGTTTCTGGACGCCGTCCATGTCCTCTTTAACATTCTCCACATCCTGGAAGAACTTATCAAGATCCACCGTGTCATTGGCACCGCCACCACCGGCCTCCATGTCAAGATAAGACGACCGTGTTTTGACATCTTGGGATTGCTTGAAAGAACTAGAGAATAGATCATTCATATTGAATTATATATATATATATATATATATATATATATAATTGGCTTTTTCTCCAACTTGTTATTCTTTCAATATTTGATCTGGTTTCCAACCAAAAAGATAACTTATGAAACCAGATTTAGGATATAAACGAAAACACCTTCCCTTCTTCTCTCCTGGGAAAACATGATGCATGGAATAATAATAACCGGAGGAAGAAGTGGAAGGAAAGGTGAAAAAAGCAAAGGGTTGAGGGATTCATCAACTAATAAATGTTATTAATTAGTATTAATTTTTGATGGAAGAAAGATGACACTGGAGGGATGCATGATAACTATTTATTATGGGGTCGATAGTTAAAGTAGGAGAAATTTAATGGTAGAACAAAAAATCAATTTAATCCAATAACCTCTTTCGTTTGTGTCTAGGTTTCTACATCTATCCTACATCAATTAATAAGCATTCTAACCACAATTCATAAAAACATATATTAATGCAGTGAGTATAAGGTTTTAAAGCACAAACACTACTACAGAATTACTAATGGTACCCGGTTAAATAACCAAATGGTACCTGGTTGTTATAAATTAACCGGGGACAATAAGGTAGCAAGAGCCAAAAGTACCTCCCATCATAGAACCCACTTTCTTCAAAGAACCGGGTAAAATCGATGTTTTTAATTCAAAAAAACCTGCTTATAATTATGTTACTCATCCTGTGTATGTATATTTCAGTTTACGACCATAAAACAAAATCTATATTTGAAGAACACATGAAAAATGGACCAAAAACAGCAGTATACATCCAAAGATCAGGGTACAAGTCTATAAATAAACCAAAATTAATAGCTCCATGTCTAAAACCAAATCCAAATACACATGCCATTGCATCAGTGTTATATATAGTGCTAATTTGAGCGTTTACAAAATGGTTGGTATCAAATTCCTATATATGATGTTTAAGTGCTTGGTAGAACAATATTGAAACCTCGAGTAGTATCTGGAAGACCGAAAGTCTGCACACCAAAGAACCTTCTATTATGTTGGGCAATATAACATCCAGCAAACTGATGCATCACATCCGTGGAAGATTGCAAGTATAACAATCAAATTCACTGTGAAAATATTTAAACAACTTCCTAGGATTTATATGAATAAAAAATTAAGTTTTATGTTATATCCTAACAAAAAAAATCAAACATACCACTCTCTTGGTAAACCCAAAAATACACAATCTGATTAATGTAGAATAATATTATACTCATGTAAGTTTAAAAAATATATGTATCGTTATTTCATATACCATCTCAAAGTGTGACTATTGGTATCATCTACCGTGAGGAACAATCTGACCCTACGACAAAAATATCAAACATAAATAAATGAGTGAAAATAAATATCAAGTTACGAGCAACTAACCTGTTAGCTCCAAATATTTCTATGTGTAAAGGTATTGAAAATTTCACAAGTCAGAAGACATCAGAGATAGCCCAGAAGACTTAGCAGAAGATCAACAGAAGAACGTCAGAGATCAAGCGCCAGAGAGCAAGACTCCAGAAGACCATCAGAGCTCTGGCAAATGTCCTCTGATGACCAAGACCTCTGTGAAGCCCAAGACTCGTATAATTCTCTTAAGTGTTAGTTCACTGTTTACACTTTCCACGTCAGCCCTAAAGGACAACCACACACTTTACACGTGTCATTCCAGGGTTTGATAGTACACTGTATTACACTTTATCAAACTATAAATAGTGAGTAGTGGAGCACACAATTGTAAGAATTCATGTAAGAACACGTTCACTGCACATTCCATTCCATTATTTTTGTACGATTGTAGGTATTCTTGGTGTTCTTCATTTTAAATATACGAGCAGTTTGTTCATTAAATCTTATCTTGTTCATTGTTTTAGTATATTATCATTCTCTCTTGTTGTTCTTATCAAGCAATCACTCATTCTCAAACAGTAATATTATGTTTCCGCTTTCTTTGTTACATCTGTTTGATTGAATGAGACAAGGTGAATCTGGGAACCAACAATTCGTATCATAGCAAATTGATTTGCTTAAATCAAATTGATCTAATCTATTCAAGTTGATTCACTCTTGTTGATTGTTAGTTATTCTTCATTTCAAATTTTCTTATGTTATTATTACCCTATTTTTATCAAAAACCTGAAACTCTTGATTTCCAGTCTTAAATCGTTCTTCAAATCTAAAATACAAGTTTAGACCGTGTTCTTACATTAGTTATATCACTCTTTACATCTCTGTTTATCTTTTTTCAAGCTTAAAACTCTTTCTCTATTCAAGAACATCTTCACACTTTGTTTTCTACAAAAATGACAAACAACATCAATGCCATTTATATTGCTGGTTCTTTAACCAAACCTCCTACTCTTCTGAAATATGAATATCCTCAATGGAAGATTAGGATGGTTAACTTCTTTGAAGGCATGGATAAGGATCTCATGTGATCTGTCACGAGTGGACCATTCCAACCAATGGTTATGGTTCCTTGTGTTCCAACTACAGAAACTACTGCTGAGATTCCTACTCATCTTGAGCCTAAAACTACTGGTTTTACTGAAGAAGATAAGCTTACACTGGAAAATAACTCAAAAGCCGTTAGACTTCTGATAATGGACATTCCAAACGATATTTTCCAAGAACTAGACTCATGTGTTACTGCCAAAGAAATTTGGGATCAACTTCTGAACCAACTTGAAGGGGGAATCAAAACCCAAAAGAACAGAAGGACCTAATGTATTAGTGAATACAATGATTTCTCTGCTCTTCCGGATGAAACCTTGCAACAAACCTATAATAGGTTCAATGTATTGATAAACAAATGCAGAAATGTGGGGTTGTAAGATCAAAAGAAGATAACAATGTTCTGTTTCTGAAAAGTTTAAATGATGAATGTCTGCACTTATCTATGTCTTTGCAAGCAAATCAGGACCTTGATACATGGTCACTCACAGATGTGTATGGCAGTCTGGCTGCCGAAGAAAAAGATGTTGTCAGACAAAAAGGCAAAGCGACTGGTGGAGGACCTCTGGCACTAATCTCTGAATCAAAAACACTCTCAGAAGGGAAATCTACCAGAGAAGGTGCCACTAGAGAGAAGAAAATAAAAGAGAAGGCACTGGAAAAGAAGGGGAAGAAGAGCCTGATAGCAGAGAGTGATGATGAAGAGAGCATGCCATATGCTGATGAAGATGACGATATCAATGCATTTGCCCAAACTCTTACACTAATAACTCAACAATTTAACAAGAGATTTGACAAGAAGGTTTTTGACAGAAGATGGAGATTTGAGAAAGAAGAGAAAGAAGAGAGAAGAGGCTACCAGAATGAACAAAGGCCTGCACAGTTCCAGAATCACAGAGCTGTACAATTTCAGGATCAGAGACCACTTCAATATCTACAGAGGTACATTCAGCCAGCACCACAGAAACCAACAGATACTGCACAACCCATCAACCAGAATGATGGAAGATGTTTCAGATGTAGCAAACCAGGCCATTTATCTGGAAACTGCAAGGGTAGACTGGTAAAAGACCAGGACTATTATAAGATCAAATACAAGTACAAAGGTATGTTCCACCTCTGATTCTAAGTCTGGTTTTGAACTTCAAATGAATGTGTCTAAACTTGCTCAAGAATTTCAAGCCCTAAAACAAAAGCTTTCTGAAGAAAAAGAATTAAGAAAACTAGTTCAGAAAGACTTATCCTTCTACAAGAGAGAAAAAGATCTCTTGGAGATGGAGAAAGAAGACATTTCTAAAGAGAAATCTGAGCTAGAAGCTTTACAAGAACAAAAGGAGTTATCATTTTATGCTAAATATAAAGAGTTTGAAGAAGTTTTGAAACAATAAAAGTACTAGGATAACTATTAATTTTAATAGAATAAAGGTAGTATTGGAACAAAAAGTAATTAAAAAACTCACAATATAACAACTCACAAGATACAACTAATGTTCTAAAAGAACGCGCCTTGGCGTCGAGATAAGGCGTGGAGCTCGTTATGGCGCTCCATGGCGCGTTATGGCGTTACAAATTTGTGTACTTTCGATTTTTGAATCTATGTATTTTGAAATTCTATTCGCATTTGTTCATTAGTATCGATTAGAATTTAGAATCTCTTTTGTTTATTGTTTTATATGAATTAAAATTGTTAATAACTTAATCATTATTGTTTAAGACACTGACATAAACACACACGCATATATATATATATATTATATACATATTTGTCGTCTTAAGCCACGTCTTGAAAAACGTCATGGTCTCGCCGTTACTCGTAAGGCTTGAGGCTTGATTTCGCCGCCACGTCACGCCTCACATCATTTAGAACCTTGGATACAACATAGTGCTACAAAAGTGTGGAGATATTAGAAGAAAAAAGAAGTTCTATGAAAATGTGAATGATGATTTAGATACACCAAATTTTATTGAATGGTAGGAAATGTGGAGTTAACTAATTAACAGAAATGTGGAGTTATCATTTTATGCTAAATATAAAGATTTTTTTTAAAATACTAGGATAACTATTAATTTTAATAGAATAAAAAACTCTAATAAAGGTAGTATTGGAACAAAAAGTAATTAAAAATACTTAAGATTCTCGTTATCCTATATAATAGGATATAACAAATCCTATATAATAGGATATAACAAATTATTTCAATTTATCTTTAAAATAAAAAAGACAAAATATTAGCATCTTCCGATTAACAATTATCAAAAATGAGATTTTTATTAAAAAAACAAAAAAATTAGAAAGAGGTAGTGAAAGGTTTTTTATAATAGGTTAAATTTTATAAAATATTATATGTGATATTATCACACGTCATATGTGATTACATATGATAATATCACATATCATATGTGATTGCATATGATAATATAAAAAACATCATATATAATACTATCAATGATCATATGTGATGCTATCAATTATCACATCCAACCAATATCAAATATTATATGTGATATTATCACACGTCATATGTGGTTACATTTGATAATATCAAATATCACATGTGATAATATCACAGATCATATATGATTACATATGGTAATATAAAAAATATCATATATGATACTATCAATGATCATATGTGATACTATCAATTATCGCATCTGACTAATATCAAATATTATATTTGATATTATCAAACATCATATGTAATATCAAATATCACATGTGATAATGTCCCAGATCATATATGATTACATATGGTAATATAAAAAATAGGGAAATTAATTAAAATGCCACAAGTTTGAAAGGGACTTACCAAAATACCCTAAAAAATTAATTTCTTACCAAAATGCCATTTTTCCCCGCGATAAGAGCCCGCGATCGCGGGCAGGGACCAATTGTGAAATTTTTTGCAAGATATATTTACACTTTCAGTCCCTGGCCCCCGCGATCGAGGCCCGCGATGGCCCGCTATGGGGACTGAAAGTGTAAATAATCTTGCAAAATTTTACACTTTCAGTCCTTGCCCGCTATAGAGGGCTCCCTCCGCGGAAAAAATGGCATTTTGGTAAACTTTTCATTTTTTTGAGTATTTTGATAACTCACTTTCAAACTTATGGCATTTTAATTAATTTCCCTAAAAAATATCATATATGATACTATCAATGATCATATGTGATACTATCAATTATCACATTAGACTAATAACAAATATTATATCTGATATTATCAAACATCATATGTAATATCAAATATCACATGTGATAATGTCACATATCATATGTGATTACATAATGATAATATAAAAAATATCATATATGATACTATCAATGATCATATATGATAATATCAAGAGTGATTCATTAAAATGCCCCAAGTTCACCAACTCTTTCATCCATTTGCCCTCTCTCTTTCTTAATTTACCAAAATACCCTAAAAATCCGTGGACATCCGTGGACCAGCAAAAAAATCCGTGGCAATGAAAAAATTCCGTGGGCCACGGCTTAGCCCACGGATTTTCAGGGTATTTTGGCAAATTGGGAGGGAGATAGGGCAAATGGATGAAAACAATGTGAACTTGGGGCATTTTGTTTAATTTCTCTAATATGAATATCATATGTGATTACATGTGATAGATTAAAATAATGCTAAAATAAATTAATCTAATACCAAAGATAATATTAAACATCATATTTGATGATATCAATGATCACATGTGATAATATCAAATATCACATATGATATTATCAATGATTACATTTGATAATATCATCATATATGATCACATGTGATTTACACCAACATTGACTACAACGTTAATCATGGTTGCTAAAAACCGAAATCCATCAAGACTAGGTCCTTCGATTGTAATTTTGGTGACAGTTGCGAATAACATGGTATTGTTGGTGTTTATATACCAATTATGTATGATTTATTTGTATAATACTTTCGATTTGAATTAAATTGGATGTTGATAATAAATAAATAAATTAATTAAGAAAAAAATGTATAATATGTTAATTTAGGATGATGAGGAGACATGCGGGTATTTAAATGATGGATATCATACTTATGATAAGATTTAGTTCTTAAATTTGTTTAAAAAATCAAAACAAAATTTTGATTTATTTGAAAAAAATACGGTTAGAAATAAGAATCTATTATAAAATGACCTTGATACCCTTATTAAATTACTTTTAGAGAATTTTATTTAAATTAATAATTTAATATGTATGTGGTTTATATTCCTTCTGACCTTCTCGCAAATGGTTGACCTTCTCGCATGATCTTCTCTCTCTCTCTCTCCTTCCCCCTCTCTCTCTCTCTCTCTCTCTCTCTCTCTATATATATATATATATATATATATATATATACATATAATAAATAAGTAATTAGCATGCCACGTGTCGTCTTCTGGTGAGCCGACTTCAGTATTTTCCCGCCTAAACATGTATCTGGACGCAGTTTACATTATAAATTCAATTATCACACTCACATTCACTTCTCCTTAAATCTCTCATTAATTCAATTTTTTTAATTTATACGTTACATTTACTACCCTTATAATTAGGTATGTAGTTTACTTTTAAACCCTTACTTTTTTATTTTTTATTTTAGACTCTTTTCATATTAACATAAATAATGTATATGAACTAAAATGCATTAAAATATTTCTATTTTTTACAAATTATATCATTGTAATCGCTTCGTCAATACCTTCGAAATGAGTCAAATATTGAATATTTTTTGATTTAATATATTATTAAATATCATAAACATATACGAATTAATGTGTCGTGATTAGTATGAGATTTGTTGAAATTAGTATGAGATTTTGTACAAATAATCACTAAATTGTCGTGATTTTCTTTTTGCAATTTCATATCAATTTTTACTTCAAAGTCGAATTCCTTCGACGAATTACAACTCTATCAAATTTCATTCTGTCAACGAAACACCCTTAGAATTATCATAAGAGATTTAATTACTTGGAAAAAAATATCACTTATCAACTGACTTTTGGATTATGAGTTCGAACCTTTTTCAAAAATATAAATATGCAAATATTTTAGTATAGTATATTTAATTATTTATACTTTCTTAATCATTATTATATTATTTCCTCTAATTTTAATTGAACTACATAATATCAGTTATGAACAGATGGTTAGTTAATGATATTTTCAAAGTCAAATTGTTATGATTTCCGTCAATTCAGTTTAAATTAATCTTTCATAATAGTTGATAAGTTTTCTAGCATTATTTAATTTTTTTAAATTACACCGTGTAATAGATGGTTCGAACCTAGTGTTTATATATATATATATATACTACCTATATGTAATCAAATACACATCGTGAAAGCTAGTTCAAATAATTTCAATATTATTTCATATATTTTATTCTTTGTATGTTTTAAGTATATGTATATGTATATCATATATAAAAATATGGGTATATATTTTTGTAACACCTCGAATTTCCATTATATTATAATTAATATAAATGGGATCGAATTGTAATTTAGTCTAAGTTTGTGGACTAATTGTAAATGTAAACTCCAGGGTCGAATTTGCAGTTTGACCAAAGTTTAAAGTTAGTATTGAAAATTAATTTGAGGGTCTGTTTAGTCATTCTTTGTAAGTTGAGTTTCCTTAAGAATGGGGTAAGCTGAATTGAGATATTATCTCAATTCAGTATTACTGGAGTCGGCTAAAAATTCAGAGAGAAAGAAGAAAAGAGAAGAGAAGAATTGAACGGTGGTTCTTGTGGTAAGGGTTTTGAAATCTCTTCTTTAATTTCTTAATCAGTTTGGTAACATCAGTTGAATCACCTTTCATTAGGTTGTGAAGTAGAGAAAGAGAATATTGGGATTGCTGGGTTAAAAACTTCAATCAGATGAGTTCATCCCTTTCATTTAGAAATTAACAGTTGAAATTGAATCAGATTTGGTATATAAACTGTCTGAATGAATTGGTATAATTGTTAGAAATGAAATCGATCAATAAGCTGTATTTTAGATAAGCTTTTTGGAGTTAATTTGACGTGAATCGAATGTACAGTATCGAAGTCCCGGTATTGGAGAATTTCGGAACTGGGCTTATGGGTTCCGAAAATTAAATGGGATCCGGAATTAGGCCTTAGATCCGAAAAATAGGAGTTCCGGAATTGGGTCATGGATCCGGAAATGAGGAATTCCGGAATTTAGCTTAGGAACCGAAAAATGGGAGTTCTGGAAATTGGGTTAAAATCCGGTATTAAAAGGGTTCCGGAATGGGCTTATTGGACACGTAAATGAGAAGTTCCGGAATTATGGTTTAGGATCCAGAAATATTGGATTCCGAAATGGGCTTTTTGGATCCGATATTAAAATAATTTCCGGAATGGGCTTGGACCCGGAATTAAGAAGAACCGGAATTGATCCGGTATCGAATGTGATCCGGAACTGATCCGAAAATAGATGTGATCCAGAATGAATCTTGTTTCAGTGGGGATCCGAAAATAGCGGAACCCCCGTGCTAAGTCGCCGAAGGGGGAACAATTGAGGATGAGGATATATACGATAGGTTATCTAGTATTCTTAGAGTTGAGAATATGATACGAGATGTGGCGTGATATGTTGTTATGCATATACGCTAGTAAAGTATAATGGATCCATAGGCACTGATAGTATTTGTAACGAGAAATATGCATAAAGTAAATTGTAATTCCCGTTGACCTGAAATGAGGAATAAGCATAAAGTAAATTGCAATTCTCATTTCGAAATGTGATGAGAAGCGTGGAATGGGCAAGGGATGATTGCTATTCCTGTTTATATTTGATTAATGTGGAATGGGCAAGGGATGATTGCTATTCCCATTATATTTGAGAAAACGTGGAATAGGCATAAAGTAATTTGTAATTCCAGTTGACCTGAAATGTGGAATAGGCATAAAGTAAATTGTAATTCCCATTTAGTAGTATAGAAATCGAGGAATAGGCATAAAGTAAATTGTAATTCCTGAAATCTATGGGAAGGTAAGAGATAGGCATAAAGTAAATTGTAATCTCTACTTCCACTACAAGAAATAGGCATAAAGTAACTTGTAATTTCTTGGATATGAGCAATGATCTAGAATCTGCAATGATTCGTAGTATGCTCTCGAATATGATGATATGATTTTCTGAATGTTAGTCATACTCATGGGATCGGGTATGTTCCCGACATTATGAGACGAGTACGAGTACGGTAAGAATGGGGACAAACCAGGTTTGTTTATATGCTTTGGATATCTGAGTTTTCAAAGTTGTTAATGTCTTAATTTGAATTTGGATGTTCTCACTAGGCGTAAGCCTAATCGTTCAAATTAAATTTTCTTACCAGGTACGAACTCAGGGAAGTAATGGGATGTGAGACGAGTGCTTTTGGTATTCGACTTTTGATGATAAGCGGAGAAATTAGCTGATACGATGAGGCTTTGGATGGATGGCTTAGATAACCTATTTAATTTAATTATAGTTGACATGATTAGATTAATAGGTTATTTAGAGAATTCGATTTGTGTAAATATGAACCCTCATAGTTAATTCTCTGCTTATATATATAAAAGTTTGGATGATATTCTGATTTATCTTGTTAAATTTAAAGGTTTAAATTGGCCCTGATTCTAGGGTGTTACAATTTTCTATATATATATATATAGAAAATATTTTTTTACATGATATTTTTTTAATCAAATGCTAGAATTTATTATATTTTGCTTCATATATATTTGTTTTATAATATGATAGTTTCACATGGATTTGTTTCACCGTGTGAATATTTTTTACGAGTATTTTTTATTTCACTAGGTGAAACAAAATTCGTTTTCCACGTGTAACCTTTTACAAGGTGAACACGAACATATTTGTAACAATATCTTAGATCATAGGTTTTGATGAAAAAAAAATCATATAAACAAATATTTTTATATCAGTTCTCACGGATTTGTAACTTATTTATTGTTCTCATTTGATTATCGTCCTATAAACATATTTCTTTAACTTTTCCGTACATAAAAAGCTTTGAACGATTCATATATAAGACGATATTATATTGTAACACCCAATTCCGGGTTGTTCGTTATGCAAAAAGAAAAGAGAGAAAAAGCCTAAGGGTTAGATGAATTAACGTTGAAAACCTTTAAGTGTAAAAGGATCTTAATAGGAGATGCAAATTTATCGGGGCTATTTGTGAACTTGAGATTAACCCATTCAAATTAAAACAGGGGTGGAAGTTGAGAGAAAATAGGGCAGCAACATGTGGCGTCAATTAAGGAAGCTAAGGGCTGAAAATAATGTCGTCTACTACACCTTGTTGTTGTCAAACATAAATTGGATCGAGAGGGTGAGACAGAGACAAAGAGAAAGAGAGAGAGGAAAACCTCAAGAGGAATCGAGAAACCAAGAAGAGTTACATATCCAAGAATCGATTTTAAGTGACGCCGAGTTAGGGCTTAAATTTCTGGCCGTTTTGGCTCTATTTTTAGTTAGGTTCGAGAAAGAAGTAGCGCCACGAGAGAGAAACAAAAGCACTATTGGTCGTGCATGAAATGATTGAGATATAAGTAAGATATCTATCGAGAAACGGTCTAAGGCTCGTTCTATTAAAGACGAGAATCGAGCAAGTGACGTATGAGCCTACGCTAATTCTAATTCAGGCGAGTTTCATGTGAATTTTGGATGTGAGATACACCTTGATTAATTATTGATGTTGGATTCTTGTTATGATATTGAATGAGTATGCTACGTTTTTATATATACATTTTCATGCTAGTGATGTTGGATGTTTTATGATATGAGATATTTGTCAACATGCTATATTTCTATATTGAATAAAGTGCATGCACATATGATTCACATTTCACGAATGATTAAATTGGAAAGATGTAATATGGCTGTAAGTGTTGGGCTCATTATCGTGTTACTGGTAGAGGACGGCGGGAAACCACAGATGATGATTGATAGGTAGTAAATGTACCGGAAGGGCTATACCTCTGAGACTGCACTATGGCATGGTAGTCAAGAAATGTGCTTGTGAGCACCTCTGAGCATGACTAGAAATGGACGGATTAGAGATATTGATGACAAGTTACACATATGATATTTGCGTGAGATGTTTGAATATGCATGCTGTTTTATGAATGTTTTATTATATAATTTTTGTTTCCGATTTACATTGTCATGATGATTCACAATTGAAATGATGAAACCATAAACTCACTTAGCATAAAGCTAACGTTAGCTACATCTCAGGTTGTTGCGAGAGTGAGAGTAGTAAGAGCAAATGTATGATTTGATGTCATACAACTAGGTCGTTTGGATCTAGTTTTTTTTTTGGAAAGGAGGCGACACTCCTGTCAATATATTAAAACAAAAGGAAAAACACCTATATGGCGAGGGACTCCCTCCCGAAAAGGAACTGCAACCACCGTAAAAGGACATGCCCTAAACGGATTGGGTCTAGTTATTGTTAATTAAGTTATTTGATATTGTATATCTCTAAGTTGAATTCATATGAATGTACGTTGGATGACTCAACGTTATGGTGTTGAAAGTTTTTCACTGTGATATGCCGTTACGCCCTTAATGAAAAATTGGGGTGTAACATATATGAAACACTATATTTTTCATGTATTGTTTTGTATATAACCTAAGATAAAACTTAGTTTGTAAGTCTATAATACTTGTTATGAGATAAATATGTTAAAGTAAGGCTTTTAGATTGAAGAATATATATATATATATATATATATATATATATATATATATATATTGAAGGAACTGTAATTCTGTTCTTTCATTGGGATAAAATATATGTTTATATTTTTTTTACTGCCAAGGGACCAACCCCATCCAGCTCATAAACCGCATTTAGGGCTTTATATGGCTGGGTTAGTTGGATTTGAGGTATTTGAATAATTCAAATATTTGTTTTTTGAAAAATTTCAATGTAATTCAATCCAATCTAAACTATAACTCAATCCAAAACAAATCATGTGGGCTGATTTGGGTTGGGCTAAATTTTTTATATTATATTATAATCCATCTAAGCTTTTGTGTTTTAATTTGTGGTGTTAATGAATCGAGCTTTTAACGAGCTATTCGATCTCGAGCCTAATAATTATCGAGCCCAAGTCAATCTCAAAAACAAAATAAAGTGCATTTAACTTAACTAGTCGAGCTTTGTAACACTAATGTTCGACTCGACTCGTTCGAAAGCTCGATTAAACTTTACGAGTCGAGCCATTCGAGCCTACAATTTTCCAAGCCAAGCATATTCATATGTTTAGTTGTTTACAAAGTATATAATAAAAATATAAAATTATCGTTATTGAGTAAATAAACGAGTTAATCGATCTTGAATTGGTGTTGTTAGTCAGCACCCCCTAACCGCATTCAACCTTGATTGTAGATCAAAAAAGTAATATGGAATCTGGTGATAAGCAGCCAGCCCGAGAACCCATGCAGTTGCAGCACCATGAAGCATCCCCACAAAGGCCCATATGGCAGATTATAATGGTGGCTGCCATCGCCGCCGGTGTGCAGTTCGGATGGGCCCTCCAACTCTCCCTTCTAACCCCGTATGTTCAGCTAATCGGTGTTCCCCATACCTGGTCCTCCTTCATCTGGCTCTGTGGTCCAGTCTCCGGAATGGTCGTTCAACCAGTCGTCGGTTACTACAGCGACCGCTGCACTTCCAGCTTCGGTCGCCGCCGTCCCTTCATTGCCGGCGGAGCCTTTCTTGTTGCCATCGCCGTCTTCCTCATCGGCTACGCAGCCGACATTGGTGTCACCCTCGGAGATAAAATCGGCGCCACATCCAAACCTAGAGCCATCGCCTTGTTCGTCATCGGCTTCTGGATCCTCGACGTGGCTAACAACACGCTTCAAGGTCCATGCCGTGCTTTGTTAGCTGACTTAGCCGGCTCAAATTCAAGTCGGATCCGAACCGGAAACGCCTTGTTTGCTTTCTTCATGGGTGTCGGCAACGTTCTCGGTTACGCCGCGGGTTCTTACACTCACCTCTACAGAATCGTTCCCTTCACCAAAACAGCCGCCTGTGACGTGTACTGCGCCAATTTAAAAACTTGTTTTTTTATATCCATCGCACTTTTGGGAATCATAACCGTGTTGGCTCTAACCACGGTGTCGGAGGAGGTTTTCGTGCCGGAGGTGGTTTACAACGAAAAATCAAGCGGAGGAAAACAGATGGTGTTCTTCGGGGAAATGTTTGGTGCATTGAAGGAGTTGTCACGTCCCATGTGGATCCTATTATGGGTGACGTGTCTCAACTGGATTGCATGGTTTCCATTTTTGCTTTTTGACACCGATTGGATGGGTAAGGAGGTGTACGGCGGCACCGTCGGAGAAGGGCAGTTGTACAACCGTGGTGTTCGTGCCGGAGCTCTGGGTTTGATGCTTAACTCCGTCGTCTCGGGTATTGCGTCCCTTTTTATCGAGCATTTGGCTCGTTGCATGGGTGGCGTGAAGCGGTTGTGGGGTGGTGTTAACTTTCTTCTTGCTGTGAGTTTGTCGATGACGGTTTTGGTGACGAAGATGGCGGAGTCTTCGAGGCAGTTCACGACGTTGCCGGATGGAACCACCACTCCTCTGCCACCCAACACCGGTGTCAAGGCCGGAGCTTTGACTATATTTGCCGTCCTCGGTGCTCCACTCGCGGTCAGTAGTAATTGTATCTCTTCTTTTTGCCTGCCTACAAACACTCGTCTTAAATAACGTTTTTTGATGATGATTTTCATCATATAAGCTTTTTTTTCGATTTAAGAAATGATTTATTTAAATTATAAATTAACAAAATGCTTAATCCTAACCTCATTTTTATGTTCTATATATAAATCAGGTGACTTTCAGTGTCCCATGCGCTCTTGCCTCCATATTTTCTAACAACTCCGGAGCTGGACAAGGTAAAGTTAAACTACCTTTAATTTGTATTTTTTTTTTCTCTATTATTTCGAAGAAAGAAACAACTAGAAACAAGAACGTACATAAATAATTATTAATTATATGTGCATCTGATCGCAAGATTTGATATGGTTTTTTTCATCTTTGTATTTAATCCAACTTTTAATTTATTTATGCTCATCCTTCAGGTCTGTCACTTGGTGTCTTGAATCTTGCAATCGTCGTACCCCAGGTACGTATTTTTATTCAAAATTGTTACCATAATTCCAATGTTAACATTGAATTAATATTCCCTTTTGTAAATATGTCTTTATAAAATTTACAAATTGTGGGAGTTTTCAAACTTTTTAGAGATTTTATAATAAACTCATAACCAAGTTAATTATACTTTTGTTACAAAGAGTTCAACGGTAAGTTGTAACTTTGGGGGAATTTAAAACTAAATGGACTCAATTGAAATGACTTTTACCTATAAAATTTATCCAAAGAAATTTCCGTCTGTGATTATCCACGGATCACTCACAAAATACCAATGGTTCGGTAAAATCTGATGTTTTCGAGAAAATACCCATGGATCACCCATAAAATCACTGGGTAATCTGTCACTGATTTGCATTACCCACAAAAAGTTACCCACCAACTTTGGTGATGATTTTGTGACGAATCACCCTTTAGCAACAAATTTCCCAGAGAAAAGTTCGTAGACAAAATTGTCTTTGGTATAGTGGTGTGATGGATGTCTCTTGATTTATGACCAAAGGACACAAGTATTCTCGAGACTTGTAGTCTTACTAGCTAGAATTGGACTCATATACCACTTGGTCACCACAATATTCCAAAAGAAGCTTTGTGTGTAAATTGCATATACATCTAAAACAATGGAACTTTTAAGGAGACATTTTTGGCCATGTGCATGCATGCTACATTGCATTCTCATCATTTACTAAAACCAAAACATTCACATACACCATTATTTGACTTCCATTGGACTAACATGCTATGGGGGGTGCTTTGTCCCACGCCTATTAATTTTAGGACCCCTCACACTTTGTCACGATTCCACATGGCCAAAACATGAGGTATATATGCATTAGAAATTATAGCATCTTGTTTAGATTTTAATCTTAAGAAACTAATTAGTATTTTTAGATGTATATTTTTATATTTATGACAAGAAAATCTCATATAAGAAAGTTAATCTATGTTCCTTTTTTCATAATGAATTTTTGTTTAAAAAGTTATTATACATTATCATAGATTGCCATAAAATTATATTATATTATTCTTCTCTTAATCGCACCAAAGTTCTATTATGTTCTTTAAAATTAGGTTTTGAAAGTAGATTTCACATAATAGGAACCATAACAAACTATATTTTCTTTTGATAATTTAGTAATTTCTCCATGAATTGGATTGTGTTGATCGACTTAAAACCGCAGTTTTAAAGCTTGCGGTTGTTTGTCATCATTAAATAGGACCAGAACTTGATCGAACTATTTTGTTTCTAATCATAGATGGTGGTATCGATACTAATTGGACCATGGGATGCCATGTTCGGTGGCGGAAACTTACCAGCGTTTGTGGTTGGAGCAGTTGCGGCCGTCGCAAGTGGGATTTTTGCATTCACCATGCTTCCTTCACCACCTCCTGATGTCGTACAAGCAAAGGTTTCCGAAGGCGGGATGCATTAGAGTAAAAAACACCATAACTCGACCGAAAGGTCCCAAACAGGGCGATCCTAGGGTTTTTGGTGCCTTGGGCGAAATCAGTCAAAAGTGTCCTCAATAAAAAAAACCTTAATTTTTTTTACGTTTCATAACAATGTCGAAAATGATGTTACCGAGCAAAAAACCAGCACAAAATGTGTGTTTCACTAGGGATAAGATAATAATCTTTGTTCAATGGCTTCTAAAGTGTAAAAGTTTATGTAAATGGAAAGTAGCAGCCATATTGTGAAGAAACTATTTGAAATAATCAAATATTCATTGCTTGTGAATAATTCTCTTGAAGTCGGTTCTCAAACAGGGTTTAAAAGAATCAATCTGTAAGAAACTCATATAATTCATTAAACAACCTAAATACAAACCGAAGATACATGTGCAGTAGATGAAAAAAAAAAGATAACTTGCCAATTTCTTATATAAACATATATGATGAAATAATACACATAATAAAAGCAATATGCTTTCAAGTATTATCATAGTGTTTTCTCAAAACAAAAACCTTTACAAAATGTTAATTGTTGGATTTTATTATTGCTTTTAGTTTTTTTATTCTAATTCAAACAAATATATCATTATAAAGTGGGGAAAAAAATCAACGAGTTTTAATAAAAGGGAGCTGGGAAAGAAAGAAATAAAATTTAATTGTAGACAAATAAAAAACAAAATTACGAATAGCATAGTGGAAAGGTTGTTTGTAATAATCCTATAAGTATCATGTTCTAGTCTTGTCCTTAACATCCTCAGTGATTTGATAATGACCCTCTCTTATATACTTAGTGAAAATTGTAAGTAAACAATATGTATCAGAGTTTCACTATCGCTGATAAGTACTAAGATCTTCCAGTACCGCTGATAGGAACTCTCGCTCTTTAGATTAAACATTCAGCGAAACAGTTCACCATAATACTCTGAGTCTGTTCAGTACTTATGGTGATCGCTGATAAGTTAGTTGTTTACTTATGATTCCTGAAGACAAGTTTCACGTCAACATAGGTTCTACGCTGAAGTCGAGGATCAAGCTCAAGAACCAGCGACAAGTCTCCTAATGAACTGATGCGGATCAGCGAAGACTCAGATTTGTCCACTCAACGTGAAGTATCAAGTACAAGACTTCAGCTATCGCTGAACTCTATCATTCGCTGATGAAGAATGATAGATCGTTGAATCATCGAAAAGCTGATCATGAAGTCTTCCGTACAAAGTACGTTTTGTCTAATCCACCCTTGCACGACTCCGTACGATATGTCAGAACAGAACCTCCTTATTGTCTGAAATCGTACAACCACTCTGATACTTCACTGTTCAACATGCGGCTACTAAGGTTGTCAACAAAGGTCAATGACATGCAACCAATCAGCTGCTGCCACGTGTAAAGTGTAAACTGCAATGCATTAAATGCATGCAGTATATAAGAAGAAGAAGAACTCACTTCTTTTTGAAGTAACTTGCTAACTTTGGACAAGTTCATCCTTCTTATCTTGAGATAGGTTATTATTAGTAATTTCCTTCTCCTTCTTAGTGCAAGAAACTTAGTGTTCCAACTTGTTTAGATTTAGGATTTATCCTTAATCTTGTTTCCGCAACAAGCTGTAAATTGTTAATGATTTATCAATAAACAATTTAGAAAAGTAAAATCTGTGTGTTTGTATTCAACCCCCCCTTCTACAAACTTGTGTAACCCTTCGGGACCAACAAGTGGTATCAGAGCGGATTTGTTTAAACTCATAAACAAGATCTAATCTATACTAAGATTTCTCTTCCTTGCTATTTCTAAAAATGGCCACCAACACAAACACAAACTATATAGACAATGGTTCTCTTGCAAAACCCCCTAGATTCTCCAGAGATAATTTTAATCTATGGAAAAATAGGATGACTCTTTTCCTAGAAGGTGTAGAACCTACTATGCCTTATTATCTTGAAAACGGCCCATTTATTCCTATAAGAATTGATGCCGCAGTACCTGCCGCTGAGAATAGACTTGCTATTCCAGAAAGGCTGGTACCCAAAGATGTTCATACGTGGACTGGCGAAGATAAGAAGAAAGTGGCTATCGACACAAAAGCCAGATCCATACTATCCATGGCTCTTCCTGACGAAGTCTACCATTCCGTCATGAACCTGAAATCCTCAAAAGCCATGCGGGACACAATATGTGTTCAGTATGAAGGTACTACTGAAGTTCAGGATTCTCGAAAGAGCAACCTGGTAAGACAGTATGAAAGTTTCATTTGTGGTAAGAATGAGACTCTCTCTGAAGTTCACCAACGTTTTAATTGCTTAATAATAGATCTGAAAACTGTTGGTAAGGAATATTCTAACTTTGAAGTGCTGACAAAGTTTCTAGAATGTTTAACTGAAAGCTGGGACAATTATTCTATGTGTCTCAAGCTGTCAAAAGATCTAAGATCAATGACTCTTGCTACCTTATATGGCACAATGCCGAATCATGAGCAATCAAGCCATCTTAAGAAGAATCTTGTAAAAGATTCCAAAAGCACCCCTGTTGCTTTAATCTCAGAGGAACCTTCTACTCAGCGACCCTCGGTCACTATCACTGAGTTAGAGAGTAACTCTGAAAGGTCATCAGATTCTGAATCTTTAGATGATGATGAATCTTTGGCTCTCCTAACTAAAAAGTTCAGGAGATTCGCCAAAAAGTAAATGTTCAGAAAGAACAAACCTCTTTCTATAACTGATAAGCCAAGATCATCAGCTACTGTTGATAAGGCTACTGCTACTTGTTTTAACTGCGAAAAGATTGGACATTTCGCTAACGAGTGCAGGTCTAAGAAAGTATCAAGAAACTCAGCGTTTCCCAAGAAATCTTTTATTCCCAGGAATAAAGATGACAAATATTCTAAGCTGAAAGAAAAATATGCAAAGCTGAAAAGCTTCAAGAAGAAAGGCAAAGGCCTGATGGTTTATGATTGGGCTGCTTCAGAAGAAGAAGAATCATCATCTGACTCTGAAGATGATGAAGCCAATCTCTGTCTTATGGCAAAGATTGAGGATGAGGAAGAAAGTTCAGAAATTCCCTCTACTTCAACCTCTGCTATTCAGGTATCACCTTCCATCTTTACAAATATTGCAAATATTGATGAAGCTGATAGTCTCCGCAAAATCGATCTCTTGACTAGAAGCTTATATGAAGCCATGAATGGCAAAACTATAGTTGAAAACCAAAACCTTGATCTCGCTGAACAACTTAAAAACTGTCACCTTCAAATAGAAAAGCTTTCTAAAATTGAAGAAGATTTTAAAGATCAAGTGGATTTAAATCAGCTAGTCAAAATCGAACGAGCAGAAGCTATCGCTGCTTTAAAAGCTGAAAAGGCTACTGTTGAAGGATGGTGTAACTCTTCAACAAAGATCACTGAGATAATTAAGTCTCAGATACCCCTGAGTGATAAACGTGGTCTTGGTTACAAATATGAAACTCAAGAACCAACCAATGATCGTTCCATGCTCTTGTTTGGAACTTTCGTATCCTCAGTTGCTGACACTTCATCTTCTCAGTGTTCGTCCTCCAGACCGCCTATCCCTGAGGAAATCTCTGCCTCTTCAAAAGGTAAAGAGAAAATGGTTTATCCAAAACCTACCTCTGTCTTTAAAGATAAAGGTAAAGGAATTGCGTTGAACCAAAATCCTCAGAAGGGTACTTTAGCACCAAAGTTGAATGCTTCTAAAGCTTTAGTGATTTATTCCTCTGGATCAAGAAACCAGATCTCTGGATCTACTCAGCGTGGGTCTATTCAGCGATCTACTCCTAGACTCAGAGTGGATATCCTTGGTAAGAAATCTGAAGAACCAAGTGTTCCTCCCATTTCTAAAGCCAAAAGCTTATTTGGTGCTGGTCCTTCAAATTCAAAATCTAAAACTCAGCATTCAAATAGTCCTAGAACTATTTTTAGTTATAGGAAATGTTATCACTGTGGACTCACTGATCATATTGCTAGTAAGTGCCCCACAGCCACCAAAGCTGATAAGATAGCTAAGGTGAAGATTGCCCCCAAGGCAAAGAAGACCACTGAGGTTAAGAAATTAACCAAAGTGAAGACTGACAAAGCTGAATCTTCAAATGCTGCGAAGATTGCTGAACCTTCCATTCCAACTGCTTCCACTGACAAACGTGTACACATGGTTAAGTGGGTACCCAAGAAAAACTAATCTTCCTTTGTGATGCAGGTTCAGAAGGGTATCTGGTATCTCGATAGCGGATGCTCTAGACACATGACTGGAAAGAAAAGCCTGCTCGCTGAATACAAGGAAGAGAAGGGTCCCTCTGTGACTTTCGGTGGAAATGGAAAAGGACATACCCGAGGGTTTGGTGTACTCTCTAATGGTACAACCACCTTCAGAAGAGTCGCATATGTTGAAGGGCTGAAGCATAATCTGTTAAGCATCAGTCAGCTTTGCGACAAGTATAACAAAGTAATCTTTACCAAGGAATCCTGCTTTGTCACTGACAAAAAGGAGAAGATAGCTCTCAGCGGTTATCGTTTGGGAAATGTTTATGTAATAAACATGGACTCAACAACCACTGAGAACTCCTGTTTCTTCTCAAAAGCCTCATCTGATGTAAACTGGCTATGGCATAAGAGGCTCTCTCATCTGAATTTCAAGACACTGAACTCTCTTTCTTCAAAAGAGTTAGTTACTGGTCTACCTCAACACTCATATGCCAAAGAGTCTTTATGTTCAGCATGTGAGAAAGGGAAGCAGACCAAAGCAAGCTTTAAATCAAAGCAAGTCTCCTCAGTGTCATCTCCTCTACAACTACTCCATATGGATTTGTTTGGCCCTGTTAACAAACAATCCATCGCTGGAAAGAAATATACACTGGACATAGTTTATGAATTCTCTCGTTATACATGGGTTATGTTTCTCCGTTCCAAGAGTGACACCCCTGAAGAACTCATCACCTTTGTTCGAAAGATGGAAACCCTGAACAATTTGACCGTTCGCTCAATAAGGAGTGATCATGGGGCTGAATTCAAAAACAGTTCTCTTGATTCCTTCTTTGAGAGTAAGGGTATTTCTCACAACTTTTCTTCAGTGAGAACACCGCAACAAAATGGAGTCGCTGAAAGAAGAAATAGAACAATTATTGAAGCTGCACGTTCAATGCTCAGCGATTCTCCCCTGCCTACTCAGTTTTGGGCAGAAGCTGTCAACACCGCTGATAGTCAAAAGATTCAATAAAACAGCCTATGAACTATTTCATGGGAGAAAGCCTTCAATCAGCTTTCTTCACATCTTTGGATGTCAGTGTTTCATACTGAACCACAGAGATGCCCTTGGAAAGTTTGATCCTAAGGCTGATGATGGAATCTTTCTTGGATGCTCCTCAGTTTCCAAAGCCTTCAGAGTCTTTAATCGAAGAAGACAAACTGTTGAAGAAACAATTCACGTCACGTTTGACGAGTCCCGTTCAGCGAACTCTAAACCGTCCGCTGATACTGAAGAACTGAATCAATGGATGTTTTCTCATCTTGGTGATTCAGAAGATGTTCCCACTCCTCGTGCTCACACAGTTGAAGATGATGGTCCAACTATCATTCCAAATATGCAGAATAGTGAAGCTGAAACATCATGGGTCTCAGCTGTTCCTATAAACACTATACCTGCTTCTGAAACCAATATCTCAGATATTCCATCCACTTCTCAACAATCAGTGAATATAATGACAACTGCATCCATTCCTCTCTTAGCTGATACTCCAGACGTCGTTGAAGCTTCATCTTCAGCTCCTCCAGTTCAGGTTGAGTCAGCGTCTCACGCTCCGGCTCAGCGATGGACTATAAATCACCCAATTGATCAAATTCTTGGTGATCCAAACGCTGGTATTCAGACTCGACGAAGTGCAGGTAATATTTGTTTATTTGTAAATTTTATTTCACTAACTGAACCAAAGAAAGTAGATGATGCCCTCAAAGATCCAAACTGGGTCAGCGCCATGCAAGAAGAGCTGACAAAATTCGAAAGAAACAAAGTTTGGAAACTTGTTCGAAGACCAACTGACAAAACAGTGATAGACACTAAATGGGTCTATCGAAACAAGTTGGACGAACATGGAACTGTAACCAGCAACAAGGATCGTCTTGTTGCTCAGGGATACAGACAAGAGGAAGGCATAGATTATGACGAAACATTTGCTCCAGTAGCAAGATTAGAATCTATTCGTCTATTCTTAGCATACGCTGTACACAAAGACTTCAAAGTATATCAGATGGATGTTAAGTCAGTGTTTCTAAATGGAAAGCTGAATGAAGAAGTCTATGTGGAAACCTCCAGGATTCTCAGATCCTAAGCATCCAGGTTATGTTTATAAACTGGATAAGGCACTTTATGGCTTAAAGCAAGCTCCACGTGTATGGTATGACACTCTTTCTACTTATCTCCATATTGAAAAATTTGAGCGAGGCAAAATAGACAAAACTCTATTTTTTAGGAAAGTAAAAGGTCATATCATTCTTGTTCAAATATATGTTGATGATATTATATTTGGCTCGACTAACCCTGATCTCTGTACTCGTTTCGCTGATAGAATGAAAGAAGAGTATAAAATGAGCATGATGGGTGAACTAACATATTTCCTTGGTCTACAGATAAAACAAAATGAAAAAGGAACTTTCATTAATCAGGGAAAGTATGTTAAAGAAATGCTGAAGAAATTTGACTTAACTGAAAGTTCAGCTATGAAAACCCCTATGGCACCACCGCTGACACTTGATAAGGACACTAAGGGTGTTCCTGTCAATGTCACGTTGTACCGTGGGATGATTGGCTCACTACTGTATCTTACAGCTAGCCGACCCGATATTATGTTTGCAACATGCTTGTGTGCACGATATCAAGCTGAACCTAAGATATCTCATATGAAAGCTGTAAAGCGAATTTTTCGATATCTTAAGGGTACAGCGAATCTAGGTCTTTGGTATCCCAAAGACTCAGGATTCGATTTAATCGCCTATTCAGATAGTGATTTTGCAGGTTGCAGAATGGATAGGAAAAGCATCACAGGAGGATGTCAGCTCCTGGGTGGAAAGCTGGTAAGTTGGACAAGTAAAAAGCAAAACTCAATGTCCACTTCCACAGCTGAAGCTGAGTATGTAGCCGCTGGAAGCTGTTGTTCTCAGGTCTTGTGGATGAGAAATCAACTACTGGACTATGACCTTCAACTCTCAAATATTCCAATCTATTGCGACAGCACAAGTGCCATCGCTATAGCTAATAATCCAGTGCTACACTCAAAGACAAAACACATCGAAATCAGGTATCACTTTATCAGAGATCATGTGATGAATGGTGATATAGAACTTCATTTTATCCCAACTGATTATCAGTTAGCTGATCTGTTCACAAAACCTCTTGATGAGACAAGATTCAACTTTCTCATCAGCGAGCTTGGAATGCTGAACTTTGAAGGATAAAATCTTCAGCAGTTCACATTTGATCAGCGATAGGATAAGATCAACTTGTATAACCCATTCTATCCTCCTCTCTATCCTGATTCGCTGATATCAAGGTATGTTTTTCTCTCTGACAAATCGCATGTAAATGCAAGATTTCAAAACAAATCTCATCGCTGAATATCTCTTCCTTATCAGCGATACTTTGAAATTTCTTAAAACCAACTGATATTTCTATTCAGTGCTTCATGTTTTCAAAAGTGTCCCTGAGTTTTTCAAAACCTCAGAGACAACCAAGAATATGAAAGGACAGTTGTGACATCATTACAACGGATAAACCCAGACACGTTCTTCTTTCTGACACACGTTTGCACGTTTCGTTTACTTGCCAATCAAATGCAAACACGTGTCCGTGTCATGATGAAAATCTTTTCTCGCTCAAGATTTTCTCTTTCTAAAATCTCTCTATATAAACAAATTCTCCGTTTATATTCTCCTTTTACGCGAACTTCTCCTCCAAGCAAAGAAAGGATTCACTGTTGCATTTTGCTCTCGATTTTTCAAGAACAACTGTTCATCTTCTTCAAACATCAAAGGTTAATATGTTCTTATTTTTTTTACCAAATGCAAATAACTTGTTTCTGATCTTCTCATTGTTTTAACAAGATCAAACAAAAGAACTTCTTAAAAATGAAATCATTTTCTTTCATGGTTTTATAAACACAACCATTTCATGGTTGTTCTTCAAGTTTAAATGCAAAAATCTTAAACTTGTTTTTCACACATTCGTTTTTCCAGAATCCCTATCTTCAAAGGAAACTGGAAAACAAGATTTTTATTGGGTTTGAATTTAAAAAAAAAACCCTAATCTTCATTAAGACATTTTGTCAGAATGAAATGGACAAAATTCGAACCATCTTATTGGAAAATCTTTCCTCATTAAGATTATTCTTATTTGTTAATCCTTTGGTTGAACTGATAATACAGAAAATGGCATCTTCTGACATTCCCAAGAACACCAACGCTGAAAATACTTCTACTGATGACACTGGTGAGGAAGTGGACATCTTCAAGGCTCCTCAAGTCAAATTTGCCCTTGACAAACTGGATTGGACTAAGGTGAACAACCTCTACGCGCTTCTCGAGTTTCCTCCTCGAAAGCAAGTCACACATCTAGCTGATGCTGTGAACTTCCTAAAGAATTGCTGCATCTCCACAGCCCTGACCATAACATCTCCTGCACATCAGCTTTTGCTCTCACAATTCTGGTACTCAGCCAGACACTCTCAGCTACCCTCAGCCAAAGACCCCTCCAAAACAATCGATTGCATCCTCTGCGATATCGAATATGGCACCATGAAGATTACCCCTACCATAATTCGCAAAGCTCTCAGCCTTCCCATCGCCACTAAGGAAAAACCCTTTGTTCCCCTCCCTGACCCCAAGAAAAACTCAGACAGGGAAGCCATCATTGCATTTTTCGATGCAATGGGCTATGTATGGGAAATCGGCAAAGACATGAAGCCCGAGAAGAAGCTGACAATTATCAAGAAATCAAAAATGCCCAGCGAGATGAATTTCATCTTCGCTCATTTGATCAGCTGCATGACTGCCAAGAGCGGCTCCTCTGACCAAGCCGCTAAGCCTCAACAAGCAATGGGATAAGCTTTGCTGAAAGGTCTTAACATAGACTGGGCATCGATTATCTATGATGACCTGGTTCTCAGAGTGGACACCGTCGCTGACAGACCTCCATGGGTTCCATATCCTCGGTTCATCAGCGCTATTTTCCAAAGAGGCCTGAAAGACAGCTACCCAGAAGAGGGTGACCTGAAACTCTCTCAAGTCGGCCCTAAAATACTCAACTTCAAACCAGTGGCGAATGAGGTACGTCTTTCTACACTCTTGAATCTTCTTAACCCTACTACTTCTTCTACTTCTGCAGCTCCTTCAGCGGACAAACCCACCGCTGATACCCCAGCTGCTACCTCCTTTCCTCTTGAAAGGAAACATTCTGACACCCACCTTGGTTCCAAAAGAACTAAGAAGACCAAGGAGCAACCCAAGCAATCTCCTGCTAAAAACTCCTCAGCTCCTCCTGTTGAGCTGAAGGAAAGTTCAGTGGTACGCTCTGCCACACCTGAACAAGCCATCCCTTTAATCCCGACCTTAGCATCTCCAAACGTTGAGGTTACAAACTTGGAAACTACCCAACCTCCCTCAGTCTCTCAAAAGACTGATGAAGTGATTCTCAGCGATTCCAACGCTGAACTCAGTAACCAACCTCCATTCTTATCCTTCGCTTCTCCCTACACTCATTTGGACCCCACTCCAGTTATCACAGCTGCACCTGTCATTCCTCCAGGAACTAAAGGAACGACGGAAGTAGGACTCGCAGAGCTGTCCATACGTCCACATACTCTCGCTGACGATATGGAACTTTACTCAGGAACCTGTGATTTTGATGAATTCACCAATCCTCCTGCAGGTACTCACCAATCCCTATACACTGTTACTAAACCCCAAACTTCTGAGCTTTCCTCTGTTCACAAGTTTTTATATGTTACAGGTCCTAATTTGAGAGACATCAACACGTCTCTGAAGACAGTAGAGACAACGCTGACTGGTCTCACGTCTACTCTTTCCGGCAACTCTTCAGTTGTAACAACCGCTGAAGAAAATCTCTTAAAACTTACAACCGAAGTCGGAAAGAATGCCTCCAAAACTGACATGGAGAAGGTTGATCAATCACTGAGCAACTTTGCCAAAGTTCTCGCTGACATCTACACAGACTACCTCGACATTAAGAAATCTGTAGACACCATGTCCAGCGAAGTCACAACGCTGAAGCCATTGGTTGGCACACTCGAAGGTGATATGTCTGTTGTAAAGACTGATGTCAGTTCAGTGAAAACTGATATGAGTTATGTAAAGACTGATGTCAACACGATAAAGAATGACATCTCTTCAATTCAGAACTTGTTGAAGCAGATTCTGACCAACACGACCGCCCCTACACCTGCCCCTGCACCTCCATCTTTTACTACGGCGGATCGTGCTGAACTTGTGAAGATCAATCCTGGTATTTCTGACATGGAAAACAGATTATTAGCGATTGAAATGTTAATAGGGATCCCTGGCCAAGAAGACAGGGAAACCACACGAGCTGCTGAATCTTCTCATTCCTCCCCCAGTCATCATGATAAAGAGGGAGAGAAGAGCGCTGAAGACCTCTCCAAAAGCGCTGAAGACCTTTCCCATGATGAATCTATCAGGGGAGAGAAGACTGAAGACCTCACCTTCACTGAAGAGGGTGAGAAGACAATTGAAGCTGAAGCAGCCGCTGGACCTCAGGGAGATGAAAACCCTGAGGGAACCGAGAAGCTCGCCTCTGTATCTGAGGGGGAGCAACTCGAAGAAGAAGCTGAAGAAACAGAGTCTGAAGCTGAATATGAAGAAGCCATCGATTTGTCTGATGCTGAACCATCCTCTTCTCCAAAAAATGATGATGACGAAGATGACGATGATGATGATTCTTTTATCGTCAAGCCTGCTCAGAGAACTAAAGCTCTTAAAGGGATTCTGATAAATGAACCTTCAGGGGAGCGGACAAAGACAAAGCCATCAACATCTGAAGCTGACAAAGGCAAAGGAAAAGGTGTCGCTGAAGATGAAAATCTGATGATCTTGCTTAACAAGCCGGTTTGTCAGGTACATTAATCCTACACAATATCCCTCCTCTATACACTTTATCAGTTCTCTACCTCCGCAAACCTCTATACACAATCCCATTCTTTCCATCTCTGTTGTTACTTGTAAGATCGCTGCGTTTCAGCTATTCCTCTCCCCTGTTTGAGGATATCGCTGAAGTTCTTACAGCTGCGACTTCAACAACAATCCCATCTCTCAACGCTGAAGATATAATCCCAGTCTTGGATTTGATCTCTGAGACTGATGAACCTGAAGAACAGACTCTCTCTCACAAAAACAGACCTTCCTTGGCTCCTCAAAATCTAAGTGAAGAGGATCAAGAAAAGAGAGATGCAATGATCAAGAGACTCGAAGATCAGCGAATCATTCTGAAGCGTGATCAACTTCCTTCCGTTCCTCCAAAGTTCAGAGTTTCCTAAAAGGAATACAAGGAACACCTCAGAGCTGAACGCTTAATCGCTGAAAGAAAGGAAGCTGAAGAAAAAGATAGAGAATACGCCATCAAGCTTACTCAACGATCAATAAAAGACCCTAAGCTGAAAAGAGTTCCTATTGATGTTCAACGTCAGCTATGGGATGATGCTCAAAAGATCGTTAGAGAAAAGACTAAGGTCTCTGACACGACCTTGGAATGGGCTAAACAAATGCTGACCTATCGATCTAGACCATCCAAAATCCTCAAAGCAAACATCAGAGGAAAACTGTACGCCGACGTTCCTATTGTTGAAGTGGATGTCTACAGAGATGACAAAACCAAGCAAACTTTCTATGCTGCTACCTTAGAAAAGTTTGGTCTCTCTGAATGGTTAGAAACAAAATTAGCCATTCAGGGATCGCGCTCAAAGTACAAAAGCCATGTCGAGAAGATCTTAAACAAACAGATCTACCTGCTTTCTTCTGCTGTGGATATTCCTCCTCTTCCTCAACAAAGAAAAGTCTCTGCTAATAAATAGAAAGTCTCTGATTCAGGTCCTCCTATACGGAATGAAACAGGTATTGGTTTCTCTCGTGTTGAAGTTCTTGGCCCTGATGCTGATCTCTCAGCGCTTGACACCTCCCTACAACCTGGAGAAACTTTCATTCCTGGCACAGTTGTAAGTGATCCATATGGTATATTCTTTCTAGACTACGATGGAAACCATCACTTTCAACGTATCTCTGAGCTCCACCTCGCTCCCATCGAACAACTCAGAGATCTCTTATACTGGTGTGAAGTCAGACGCGACATCAAAGCTAGACACCTGAAGCCCTTGATTTTTGAAGAAGCTCTGAAGAAAAAGAATCAAGGAGTAGATGTCCCTGATTGGATGATTGCCACATCAATGACCCTTGATGAACAACTCATTAAGGAAGAACCTTTTGACGTATATGATCGCCTTGAAATTCTTTCTATCCTTATCTGTCTACATCTTTTGTACTTGTAATTTTATTCGTTGTACTTGTAATTTTTCCACTTCCCTCTGTAATCTTTACAAAGTTTAAAGAAAAATTTCAGCGAACGTACTTTACTCCATCAGTACAGAAAAGATCCCAGAAAACAGTAAAAGGGACAAATATTTTATGAGTTCTTTTTATCCTTATGTTTTCATTAAATATCAATTTTCTCTGTTGCTGTGTCATAATCAAATAGGGGGAGATTGTTGATCCAAACCCTCAGTGATTTGATAATGACCCTCTCTTATATACTTAGTGAAAATTGTAAGTAAACAATATGTATCAGAGTTTCACTATCGCTGATAAGTACTAAGATCTTCCAGTACCGCTGATAGGAACTCTCGCTCTTTAGATTAAACATTCAGCGAAACTGTTCACCATAATACTCTGAGTCTGTTCAGTACTTATGGTGATCGCTGATAAGTTAGTTGTTTACTTATGATTCCTGAAGACAAGTTTCACGTCAACATATGTTCTACGCTGAAGTCGAAGATCAAGCTCAAGAACCAGCGACAAGTCTCCTAATGAACTGATGCGGATCAGCGAAGACTCAGATTTGTCCACTCAACGTGAAGTATCAAGTACAAGACTTCAGCTATCGCTGAACTCTATCATTCGCTGATGAAGAATGATAGATCGCTGAATCATCGAAAAGCTGATCATGAAGTCTTCCGTACAAAGTACGTTTTGTCTCATCCACCCTTGCACGACTCCGTACGATATGTCAGAACAGAACCTCCTTATTGTCTGAAATCGTACAACCACTCTGATACTACACTGTTCAACATGCGGCTACTAAGGTTGTCAACAAAGGTCAATGACATGCAACCAATCAGCTGCTGCCACGTGTAAAGTGTAAACTGCAATGCATTAAATGCATGCAGTATATAAGAAGAACTCACTTCTTTTTGAAGTAACTTGCTAACTCTGGACAAGTTCATCCTTCTTATCTTGAGATAGGTTATTATTAGTAATTTCCTTCTCCTTCTTAGTGCAAGAAACTTAGTGTTCCAACTTGTTTAGATTTAGGATTTATCCTTAATCTTGTTTCCGCAACAAGCTGTAAATTGTTAATGATTTATCAATAAACAATTTAGAAAAGTAAAATCTGTGTGTTTGTATTCAACCCCCCTTCTACAAACTTGTGTAACCCTTCGGGACCAACATACATACAAACACACGGCTCTCTTTTCCTCTCTACACGCCTCATAAGAGAGAACCCTCAAGAACACCAATAAAGTGTGCAATCCTCCATTGATTTAGACATCATAAGGGGAATCAAATGGCATCTTCTTCTTCCTCAAAGATTATGTTAGTGCAATATTTGTAGTTGTATCCAAGTTGTAGGGCCTATTGTGTAATATTAGTCTCTAGGTGTTGGGTCACCGAAAATTTGAATTTGACTCACCGATGTTTCCTCTAAATCTTACTTAGAATATTTAAGCATGGTTCTTTATAATGACTTGTACAAGATAGCAAATGTTTGGTGAAGTCAAAGATCAACCAAAGTCAAGATTGAAGATTCTCTCATTGTGGAAGTGAAAGATCTTTTCTCAACACATACAAGTCATTGTCCACCGATGGTGTTCACAGACATCGGTGGACACCTCTCCACCGATCACTCTCTGTATCGGCCAACATATCCCACCTATGAAGTCTCTCAAATAGATGGGATCTCAAAGAAGTCTCAAAGATGGTTTTCTTCAAAGACATGTCACATATCTCAAAGATGCTTTTCTTCAAAGATGTGTCACATATCTCAAAGATGTTTTTTCTTCAAAGATGTGTCACATATCTCAAAGCATTCATCGGTGGTGTACTCCTTGAAGACAAAATGAGAAGCAAAATTATTATGAGACAAGACAAAATGAGAAGCAAAATTATTATGAGACAAAATCAAATTTGCCAAGAATCATCCCACCGATGATGATGCTTAAATCCGTGGGATCCTTTGTCAAAAGATTTTCTTTGAAGAAAATATCAAGTCTCAAGTAATATTGTCTAGGAAGACACACCAAGGAGACAAGCATGGTATTATTCCTATTTCCAATGAAGTTCAGCATGGGTATTCCTCCTTGTTTCAAGGAAAAGGTGATTGTGACTTATCAACTTTTCAGAAGTCCATTGGTACGTAGCAAGTAACTGGAGGATATTCGTACTAAGCATTTAATGCTCAGTACACTCATCCTCTCTATAAAAGGAGGAGGAAGCTCCCATGCAAACCATGCTTTTCTGAAGTCTTTCTATGTGCTAGCATCCTTCATCTCTTAGGAACTTTATAACTTTGAGTCTAAGTGTTCAAGTTATTTTGTTTTCAGTATTACTGTGTGCAAGATTGTTAGAATAGATTTTATCTGTTCTTTCCGCGACAATCAAATTGTTCTAGTGTTCTATGTGTAATTCTTGATTTAAATTTTTTCAATAAAAGAATTAATTAAAGTAAAAAATTGTGTATTGTATTCAACCCCCCCCCCCCCTTCTACAATACCTGTTCTTATTCTTGTAAGCCATCTGGGACTAACAAGTGGTATCAGAGCAGGAAGTTTAATTCATAAACTTGATCTGCAATGGCTGCTTCTTCTTCCAAAAATGAAGTTTTTTCTTAAAACACCTTTTCTGAAAACGGCTCTATAGCCAAACCTCCCAAGTTTAATTCCAACAACTTTTCTTTGTGGAAAAGTCGGATGATTCTTTTCATGGAAGGAATGGATAGTAGATATCCAACTATTCTCAATGAGGGACCCATAGTCCCTAAAGTTTGGTCTCGCTATGAAACCAAGAAATCCGGTAAGGAAGTTGTTGGCAAAGATGATTCTGATGATTCCTCTGATGAAGAAAAAAATCTGCTGTTAATGGTCGTTACATTCTTATAAATCCTAAGAAATATACTGATGAGGAAAAACGTCTTGTGTCTCTTGATTCTAAAGTTAGAACTATCATTGCTCTCTCTCTTCCTGATGAAGTGTACCACTCTCTGGTAAATCTCTCTACAGCCAAAGAAATGTGGTCCACTCTGTGTGTTTTGTACGAAGGTACAAATGAAGTTAAAAAGAGTAGAAAGATTGCACTTGTTTGAAAATTTGAACTCTTTTCTTATGAGAGAGGAGAATCTCTCTCCAACTACTATAATCGCTTTAACGGTCTTCTTAATGACTTAAAGCTATTAGGTAGAGTGTATGACAATGAGGAAGTCTTGTGCAAATTTATGGACTGTCTTCCTGATTTTTGGGAAAATATCTGTACTTGTATAAAGACAACCAAGGATCTTGATCATATGCCTCTCACTTCTCTTTATGGAACTCTTTTCAACTATGAGCAGGCTAAGCTGCAAAGGAAATCTGTCATCACAGACATAAAGAGCTCTCCTCTAGCTCTCCTAAGTGACTCTTCCAAAAAGACTAAGTGTTTTCCAAAAATCACCTACCCATCTGACTCTGACCATGATAGTCAAGAGGATCCCAATGATCATTCGGAGGCATATCTTAGTGATGCTAAGGATGAATGTGAGGAAACTTCACTTGATAAATTATCTGATGAAATGACCATGTTGGATGGGTATTCTAAATCTAAATCTCACCACCTTTCTAGAAAATCTAAGTCTGGTAGAAAATCATCCTTTTCTCTCTCTAAACACTCTTCTTTGGACAAATCTAACGAGGAATGTTTTAACTGTGGTAAAAGGGGTCATTTTGCCTCTGAGTGCAGAAGTAAACTTCTTGAAGGACCCAAAACTTCTTCCTCGGGCCGATTTTCCTCAAAATCGAAAAGATCCAAACATGATTCCACAAATCTCTCCTCTTCTGCACATTCTGACCGGGCTGAAAGATACAAGGAAAAATACAAGAGAGAAAAAGAAATAAATGAAAGACTTGTCAGAAAAGCAAAGGGTCTGCCTGTTAAAACTCATGATTTGGCAGATGAACCCACATCTGAAAGCGAGAATGACATCACAAATGTCTGTTTCATGGCCAAGATAAATGACATGGATGATTCAGAAAGCCACATCTCCTCAACTGCTCTTGTATCAGCTAAGTGCCTCTCATCCTCATCACAGGTACATCCATTTCTATCTCTTTCTGATAATGAAAAGGTTGAAGCATTTGATTCTTTAACCATTGATCTTTTTGATGCTAAAACTGCTAAGCAAAAGGCAAATGCTCAAATAAAATCTCTTTCCTCTCATCTGCTGTTTTGTCACTCTCAACTAGAAAACTTTGAAAAAGTTAAGGCTGAGCTTGAAGATCTAAAATCCATCAACTTTATTTTTGCCAAGGAGAAAAACAAAATATTCAAACGTTTTCAAAAGGAACAAGAAATCATGAGAAAATGGACCAGTTCTTCCAAAAACCTGGAAAAGATTTTTCAAGATCAGATTTCCTGTAATAACAAAACTGGTCTAGGCTTTGGAAAAATGGAAACTGATAAATCTTCAAAATCTCATGCTTCCACCTCATGTCCTTCACCTACTTCTTGTGAAACTTCCAATTCCAATTCTATTGGGTCTATGTCCATGAATTCTGCAGATTCATCTGAAGATTTAAAATTTGGAATGTTTTTAAAGGCAAAAGATCATATTTCCTTTCCAAAGGAAAAGGCTCAAGATTCCAATGATTCTTCCACACCTATCCATGAATTTCAAAAATTCTTGACTTTAGATGATGCATCCTCCTCCTCCAACTCAAGCAATATATTTTCTAACATCTTTAAAAGGAAAGTCTCTGGGTGCCGATTCTTTATTAAAAAGAAATCCTCCAATTTTTTCTAAAAATACCTATGTGACTTCCCCTACCGATTTTCTTCCCCGATCTGTGAGTCTCAAAATGTCCATTTCAAAAGAAAAGATTTCTGTCCTCCCAAATTTTGAAAAAGGAATTATAGGTGCTGCACCCCAATTCTTTGTTACCTCTTCAAAATCTTTGAGCAAAAATAAGGAAAAATATCAAAGTTCTAAAAAGGCATTTCTTTATAGAAAATGCTATATCTGTGGTGATGTTTCTCATTTTGCCAAAGACTGTTCGAAAGAAAGAATTGATCTGAGTGACATAAATTCGTTTCCTTCATCATCTAACCCAAAAGGACCCACCACCAAATGGGTACCTAGGAAATAAAATTTGTGTGATTGCAGATTTTGAGCTGGACAGATGGATCTATGTGGACAAGTGTGAAAGTTGACAAAACCTTAGAATTCTTTACTCTCATGACATCATCACCTATTATCTCCTAACCATGAAAACCCACCGAATCACCATGAAAACCCATCTCACAAAATCCCTCCATTTTTTTCTTCTTCGTGACATCATCATCCACCACCTTTTTGTCACCACCTTATTATTAATATTATATATATATTTTTTAAATGACCATCGGTGGAAATTTAAATATGTATATATATAATAATAATAAACTCTTCTCCCTTTCTTGGTGCCGACAAAAACAAACCCATAACTCTTCTCTTAAAAATATCTCTTCTTTTGTCTCTAACTTTCTATCACCGATTTTAAATCACACCCACCTCCCAAAATCTCTCCATCACCAAAGCCACCACCAAATCAAAGAGCATCTCCACCGAAAATCTCTCTCTCTCTCTCTCCTTCCCACTGAACCTCTGATCCCACTCCATCATCACCCCTTACACAAAATATTCCACCACCTTTACCTCCTGCAACCAAATGGGCCAAAGATCACCCCATAGATCAAATCATCGGTGATCAACAAGCAGGTGTCCAAACATATAGAGGAGTTGGAAATATTTGTCTCTATGTGAATTTTCTCTCTCTTTTGTAAACCCAAGAAGATTGATGAAGCTCTTGCAGATCCCTGTTGGATCACTGCCATGCAAGAAGAGCTTTCTCAATTTGAGAGAAACAAAGTTTGGAGAGTGGTTCCCAGACCCCGAAAGAAGACAATCATTGGAACCAAATGGATCTTCAGAAATAAAATGGATGAAGAAGGCACAATTATCAAAAACAAGGCCAAACTGGTTGCTCAAGGATACCGACAGGAAGAAGGCATTGATTATGATGAAACTTTTGCCCATGTTGCAAGACTTGAAGCAATAAGAATCTTATTCTTGTCCAAATCTATGTTGATGACATCATCTTAATGACGCCATCACCATGATCTCATCTCACCAATCTACCTCTCACCAGAACCAACTTTCTATGTGTCATCTCCCCATCCCATTCTTTCTTCCATCATATTTCACTCTTGGACAGCAACCCAACTCTCCTTTTCTCAAAACCCACATGCTACAAACTCTTCCACAGATATCATCCCAAATCCTTCTACTCAAAAAATCCTCAAACTCAATCTTTGTGGGTCTTCAAAAAATTGGAAGATGAAATTCCAATATTTTCTTCACCTTGAAGATTTTCTCCATGATGTCGTAGCAGATTTATCCAAACTCTTCTGAAGATGCCAGAAGATTTCCTCCAACCTCTTCAAGAAATTCCACCGACTTTCAAAATTTCGGTGGGAATGATAATTTTTCGAAAAAAAAAATCAAAATCAAAATTTTTTTTGACCATACCACCGACCACACCACCGAAAATTCGGTGGTTGGCCCCCAAATTTGGTGGTTATGAGCACACACACAAAAAAATCGGTGTTTCCAATTGTTTGTGGTGTTTCTTCTCCATCGTACGCTGAGGGGGAGAAACCATCTGAGGGGGAGCAATATCAGCGTCCAACTCGATCAACACCAACCCTCTGTACTCGTTTTCAGCGTCCAACTCGGAAAAATGAGGAAATCGGGCGGACCGGTCAAGGGGGAGCACATCAGTCCGGGCGGATCTAACTGAGGGGGAGAAACACAAAACCGACTGATCTACTGAGGGGGAGCAAAACAAAGACAAAGGATGATGATGCTGAACAGGAAGTGCTGAAGATGCCAAGAGAAAGAGAAAATGCAAGAGATTTGCAAAAGCATCCTAAGGCTGATTCACTCAAACTCAACCCTCCTCAAAGATTGTCACTTTAATGGATGTGTCTCCTATCAAAACCCACATACTCACTTGGCTGAAATCTTTTGAAGTAAGTGGATGACTTGAAGATTTGGAACATCTGAAGAAAAGCAAAAGTGCCTGAAAGATAAAGTTCTCCAACACATCAACAGGCTGCTAATCAAAATGAAGAATCCTCAAGCCAGTTACAAGTTTCAACTCGCCCCTCCAAAGATGCAAGTAATATTCATTCTGTTCATATTGTTTATACTTCTTTCCTTTTTCTTTCAAATATTTGTACAGCTATACATTTTTTATTTTTTCTTACTTGTAAATATCATACACACACAAATCCATAAAAGACAAAATAGATCAAATAAAAAATGGTCTATGTGAAAAGAACCCAAAAAGAGTAAAAAGGGTCAAAATACAATTTTATTCAGATACTCTTCAATATTCTAAGTATGGAGCTCAAATTCAAATAGGGGGAGATTGTTGGGTCACCGAAGATTTGAAATTGACTCACCGATGTTTCCTCTAGATCTTACTTAGAATATTTTATCATGGTTCTTTATAATGACTTGTACAAGATAGCAAATGTTTGGTGAATTCAAAGATCAACCAAAGTCAAGATTGAAGATTCTCTCATTGTGGAAGTGAAAGATCTTTTCTCAACACATACAAGTCATTGTCCACCGATGGTGTTCACACACATCGGTGGACACCTCTCCACCGATCACTCTCTGTATCGGCCAACATATCCCACCTATGAAGTCTCTCAAATAGGTGGGATCTCAAAGAAGTCTCAAAGATGGTTTTCTTCAAAGATGTGTCACATATCTCAAAGATGTGTCACATATCTCAAAGATGCTTTTCTTCAAAGATGTGTCACCGAAGTCAAAGATGCTTTTCTTCAAAGATGTGTCACATATCTCAAAGATGATTTTTCTTCAAAGATGTGTCACATATCTCAAAGCATTCATCGGTGGTGTACTCCTTGAAGACAAAATGAGAAGCAAAATTATTATGAGACAAGACAAAATGAGAAGCAAAATTATTATGAGACAAAATCAAATTTGCCAAGAATCATCCCACCGATGATGATGCTTAAATCGGTGGGATCCTTTGTCAAAAGATTTTTTTTAAAGAAAATATCAAGTCTCAAGTAATATTGTCTTGGAAGACACACCAAGGAGACAAGCATGGTATTATTCCTATTTCCAATGAAGTTCAGCATGGGTATTCCTCCTTGTTTCAAGGAAAAGGTGATTGTGACTTATCAACTTTTCAGAAGTCCATTGGTACGTAGCAAGTAACTGGAGGATATTCGTACTAAGCATTTAATGCTCAGTACACTCATCCTCTCTATGAAAGGAGGAGGAAGCTCCCATGCAAACCATGCTTTTCTGAAGTCTTTCTATGTGCTAACATCCTTCATCTCTTAGGAACTTTATAACTTTGAGTCTAAGTGTTCAAGTTATTTTGTTTTCAGTATTACTGTGTGCAAGATTGTTAGAATAGATTTTATCTGTTTTTTCCGCAACAATCAAATTGTTCTATGTGTTCTATGTGTAATTCTTGATTTGAATTTTTTCAATAAAAGAATTAATTAAAGTAAAAAATTGTGTATTGTATTCAACCCCCCCCCCCCCTTCTACAATACCTGTTCTTATTCTTGTAAGCCATCTGGGACTAACACTAGGTATAATAGCCTAGAACAAGTTCTTTTGTCTATGACATCCTATTGTACTTTGATAGAAACGCTCTCTGTACTTTGTTGCTTGTGACATCATCAATATAGAGATGGAGTTTGCTATTTGATCATTACATTGTTAATACTTGTTTATGGGATCATAAGTGGTATCAGAGCAAGCAAATCAAAGCAGATTTTTGCCAATTAAGTGGACTTTATTGAAATTTTTGGACTTTTTGAGATATCGGGTATGGATCTGATTTTTGAAGATTTTGGATGTTTTTCGGGTAGAAATTGGTACAGAAGTGTGCGATTTTAGTAGGAGAAGAGTTTTGTGCAAAATATTTGACCTTAACATCGAATTTGGATCGAATTCAGACGATTTTAGACATTTTTTGAGTTCGAAACAGTTACCTACTGTTTTAGACTTAAATTCGTAGATTTTGTTAGTTTTGGTGTTATTGTGTTGGTTAAACTTGTTCAGAATCATTGTGCGACCCTTTCTGCAAAGTTTCAGATCGATTGGATTTGATTTGATCGATTTTTGGACATAGGAAAAATTTGTGTTCGACATTTATAGTTATTGCCCAGTAAAGATCTTCAAGTATTCAAAGTTATCGCATAGCAAGGAGATTCATCCTTATCGCCCAACATTTGAGCGATAAGAATTGTTCGGATTTTTGATCGCCCAAGTATTAAGCGGGAACTTGACTTCATCGCCCAAGTTTTAGGCGACAACCTCTCTCATCGCTTAAGTGTTGATCGATAACTTTTTCTGATCACTTACTTGCTGACCGAGAACTCCTCTGATCGCTCAAGTTTTGACCGAGAACCTCTCTTATATCTTACTTCTTGGTCGAGAAATTTTCATCGCCTAAGCTTTGCCCGTTAGTTACTGTTTACCCAGCCTTATCGCATAACCCTTGGGCGAGAACTTTTTGGCATATATATTTATGCATTGTTTGATTTGTTTAAAGATCACTAACAAGTATTTTTCTATCAAGATGTCTAAAAACGAGATGATGATGGCTCTTGGTTCCAATACCAGACCTCCTTTTTATTCGAAAGAGAATATGAACAGTGGAGAGATAGGTTTATTGACTTCATTGAACGACAATCAAATGGAGCAAACATTATGTTGTCTTTAAGAGAAGGCCCGATGCAAAGACTTAGATGGTTAGTTTATGCTATTCAAGGTAGCGCTGAATTTGAAGATTGGAAACCAATTGAGAATTACACGGCTGAAGAAACTTTGAGGTTCGATGCTAATAAGAAAGCTAAGTCTTATCTGATCATGGGTATTCCAAATGAGATATACAACAAAATTGATAGTTTCAAGGAGAATGCAAAAATGATGTGGGACCAACTTGAGAAAATGATGCAATGATCTCAGATAGGAAATCAAATGAAAATGACACTGTGCATCAATAGATATGAGGAACTCAAGGCGAATGATGATGAGAATTTGGCACAGACTTATGATCGATTGGTAACCTTGTTGAACGAGTTGAGCAAAAACAAAATCAATAAGACTGTGATAGAGAATAATGTCAAGTTCTTAAGAATTCTTCAACCCAATGGAAACGTGTGAGTCGCCGAATGAAACAGAATCTGAGGTTGTCTACGATGCCGTTACACGAACTATTTGAGACCCTACAACAAGATGAAGAAGAAGTTGATGAGATTAAAGAGAAGAAGAATAGGGAAAAGAAGAAATCTATTCCTGATCCAGTTGCTCTAATGGTAGATAAACATGCAAGAAGCTATCTGAATGAGGTATCTGATAGTGGTAAAGCTGAGTACACGGGGAATATTTTAGATGATGGTGCTGAACTAGAACAAGCGATGATCTTATTGACAATGCATTTTCAAAAGAAGTTCTATAGGAAACCAAGTTTAAATAACTTGAGGTACTCGTTTGGATCAAGGAATTATGATGGAAAGAATAAGTAAAACAGGTTTAAAGGTAAGAGGAATGATGAGAGAAAGTTTGAGGATAGAAATATTGATGATAGAATGTTTGATGATAGAAACTGTGATGATGGTAAGAAACGTTTTGAAGGAAAAAACCCGCTGAAACTCCAAAATGCAATAATTGTGGCATGTCTGGTCATTTTACGAAATATTGCCGAAAGAAGGTGGTTCGTAACTCTGGTTACTGTAAGACCAAGCTGATGTTGGCTAAACAAAAGGAAGCCGAAAAAGCGTTGTTGGTGGAGGATGAGTATTGGCTGGATTGTACCGATGATGAAGCCAACAACGAAGAACAAGCCAACATGTGCCTAGCAGAGGATGTTTCTGATGAAGAGAGCAATTCCGATTGCGGATTTGAGGTGAGCTCTAACTCTAAAAACTACTTTATGAGTCAGATGAACACCATGAGGCTTGCACTTCATGGTTTAAAAAACAAGGTAAAAACCACAAAAGAAGAAAATGCAAGTTGAAATCAAACTCTTCTTGACATTAACTTCGACAGGGCCAAAAATAATGATCGAATTAAATATCTCGAAGGTCAAAAAGAAAAGTTTGATGAGGATAAGCAGACTTTTAATCATCAATTGTCTGAAATGACCAAGAAAGTTAAAGAGTTGGAAGACAAGAAGTGTGAGAGTGAAACTTCTTTAAAATATCTAAACAGTCTAAATGCAGATTTTTCTGATAAAATAAAAGACTTGGAAAAGAAGCTTTACATGAGACGTCAATCTGATCAAACTATTCATTTGAACAAACCAAGGGAAGTTAACTTTTTCAATAAAAATTGGGGTATTGGATATAAGAATCCTGGATATTTAGCAAAGGCAAATGCGTATGTTCCGACTTTATACGACTTTAACTTTTTAAACCTTGCTAAAAATTACCCTGAGTGTGCTCTAAAATGGATCAATTCAGAGGAAACTGATGAACTTGAGAAGATAAAAAGAGAGAATTCCACAAAAATGCAACTTCCGTTTTGCTACTCACAAGAAAACATACAGTATGAAAAGAATTCAAAAGTTTCATTATCAAACGATTATTTTGATATATATATTCCATTGCGGCAAAGCGTGAACAACTGTTTGAAGCCAAATGATATGTTCCACCTTTAGTCTTGGAATGCAAAATAATGGAACTCTAGGATACAATTCTTGAACAAAAGATAAGGTTTGAAATGGAAAAAGACTTTCTTTCAACTATTTTCTCAAATAGTTTTAAAGAAGCTTTTATTGATTAAGAAATTTCTTTTGACATCGAAAAAGAAGTTATCTCAACTGTTTTCTCTTGTATATAGCAAAGCAGAGGTTGATTCCAAACATGTAGATACACCTGAATCAACTGATTCGGATGCGTCCTCATGTAAAGCATTTGTGGGAGATTCCAATTTTGTAAATATTGCATCTGAGAAAGATTTTGATGTTCATTCTTTTGACTCTGAAGATTTATGAAGATGATTTTGAATCATATGATTTTGATTTTGATGAGAATTTTAAAATTGAGACTGATACTGAATTTGTTTCTGAAGAGAAAACTAAACCCGAGGTTTGTGAAAAAGGGAAAGCTTGTGATTTTGATTTATTTGAAAAGCTTCCGGATCATAATGATTTTATTTTAAAAGACGAAGAATCTCCTAGTATTTTCTGTGAAGGTGAATGTTCAAATTCAAAGAATGATAATTTTACATCTAAAAAGTCATCACGGAAAAGACGAAGGAATCGAAAGTCAAAGAAGAAAAATTTTCACAATTCTGAATCTTCTGATTCTAAATTTTCTGGTTTTTCCGATAGTTTTGTAAAATCAAAAGGAGGGAAGCGAGAGTGGCGTGTGAAGCAAAAGTCATCTCCACCGGACAAGCATTTTGAGAAAAACAGTTCCTTTCCATTTGTTATAAAATCAGTTGCAAACAATAAACACAAACTTGTAGATTCTTACAAGAAATATTCCAATAAGCAATTGATTCGTTTTGCAAATGTTGAATGGTTTTGTTCTACTTGTGGTCGGAGTGTTTTTTCTGCTAAACCTGATCCATGTTGTTGGTTTAATTCTTACTATATTCCTAGTTCGCATGTCAGAAATGATTTTTCAAAGAAAAAGAGACAACCTATTTCCAAAAAGGTGTCTAGCACAACTAACCAAAAAGGACCCATTTTCAAATGGGTACCTAAAACTGCTTGATCTGATTGCTTGTAGACCAATGATTTATGGTACTTAGACTCAGGATGTTGTAAGCACATGACCGGCAAAAAAGAAATTCTGTCAAATTATAAAGAGAAAAAACGATGGTCGAGTCAGATTTGGCAACAATCAATTCTCGCCTATTTTAGGATATGGTGATATTGTGCAAGACAATCTTACAATCAAGAAGGTTAGATATGTTGAAGGTCTTGGACACAATCTCTTCAGTATTGGACAATTTTGTGATAAAGATCTGGAAGTGAATTTCAAGGCGAAACGATGTTGTGTAAGAACCGAAGATGGTAAATAACTTTTGGTTGGCACAAGGAAATCCAATCTTTACACAATTAACTTGTCGGAGGTCAAACCTGAAGGAGATGTGTGTCTTCTATCGAAAGCTTCTATTCAACAAAGTTGGCTATGGCACCGGAGATCGTCTCACTTAAATTTCAGATATATGCAAAAATTAGTGAAGGGTGAGTTAGTCCGTGGTCTTCCTTTGTTGAAGTTTGGTGCAGAAAATCTGTGTGATGCATATGAGAAGCAGAAAATGAAAAGAGTTCCTCATAAGATGAAGTCTGAACCAACAACAAAACGTGTCTTGGAGTTGTTACATGTTGATTTATGTGGACCGATGAAGATTCAGAGTATTAACGGCAAGAAATATGTACTAGTGGTTGTTGATGACTATTCTAGATACACATGGGTAAAGTTTCTTCGCATAAAGGATGAAACTTCTGATCATCTCATCAATATCATCAAGTCAGCACAAAACAACATGCAGATGTTCGTCAAGATTGTTCGTTCAGATAATGGCACGAAGTTTAAAAATAGTGTCTTGGGAGATTTTTACGAATCTAACGGGATTACTGAACAATTCTCTGATGCCAGAACACCTGAACATAATGGCGTAGTGGAACGGCGCAATAGAACCTTAGTGGAATCGGTGCGTACTATGCTATCATATGCCAATCTACCTTTGTTCTTATGGGCACAAGCTGTTGAAACTGCTTGTTATACTCAGAATCATTCGATTATTCATCGTCGATTTGCCAAGACTCCGTACGAGATCATGAATAACAAGAAACCTACCATAAAACATCTGCATGTTTTTGGGTGTAAGTGTTTCGTGTTAAAAGACAAGGAAAATCTCAACAAGTTCAGTCCAAAAGCCGAAGAGGGTATTTTCGTTGGATATTCTTTCTCAACCGCATCATACAGAATCTATACGAAGCAATCGAAGACGATAGTTGAGAGTTTTAATGTTAAATTTGATGAATCTGAAGAGTTGGCTTCTGATCATAACAGTTCAGAAATCGTACTTACTGGCGTATTAGCTTCTGGACACATCAGTTCAGAACTTGTTCAAAACAAAAATCAGGATCAACCCTCTACTTCTACATCTCACTTATCTGATCTTGATATTTTATTTGAAGAATTTTATGATAAGTATTATGGTACTTAAAATCCTTCTTCAAATGTTCTTAACAGGAAGAAACCTGCGTCCACAACATATTCCGCTGCAAATGACAATATAGAATCGGATGCAACTCAAGCTACTACTGTTACCGAAACAACAATGAACGTTGTTACACAAGATTCTATTCCTACATCTGAGGATGTTCATAATCCAACACAGACAAATATATCTTCAGTTAATGCTACAACATAACTTCAACAACAATTAGAACCTTCTGGAGAACCAATTCCTTCGAATGATAATCTTCAAGAATCTCCAACTGCTGATGTTCCTGTACCATTAGTTGATGAACAAATACATGCAGACCTTGAAAATGTTCAGTCATTATATGTTCCACACCCACACTTGACAAAATGGGCGAAAGCTCATCCTATTCATCAAATAATAGGTGATCCTTCTTCGTCAGTCAAAACAAGATCAACTTTGAAAGCTACTGCGAACGAGTGTCTATTTGCAATCTTCTTAAGCAATATTGAATCGTTAACCGTATCTGAAGCCTTGGAAGATCTATTGGGTGTTAGCAATGCAAGATGAGTTGAATCAGTTTGAATCTTTAAAAGTTTGGTGGTTAGTGCCTCGACCCAGGGACAAAAGTATCATAGGTACAAAGTGGGTCTTCAAGAACAAAAAGGATGAAGATGGAATAATCTTGAGAAATAAGGCCAGGCTCATAGCAAAGGGTTACCGTCAACAAGAGGGCATTGACTACGATGAAATGTATGCTCCAGTCGCTAGAATTGAAGCCATTCGGATATTCTTAGCATTTGCCGCTTGAATGGACATAAAAACAACATTCTTGAATGGTATTCTTAAAGAAGAGGTATACGTTTCTCAGCCTCAAGGTTTTGTAGATAAAGATCATCCGAATCACGTATATATTCTTGACAAAGCACTTTATTGTTTAAAACAAGCCCCTCGAGCGTGGTACGAGGTCTTATCCATTTTTCTACTTGAGTCCGATTTCGATAAAGGTAAGATCGACACGACTCTGTTCATAAAGCGCGACCAAGGTGACATTATTATTGTGCAAATTTATGTAGATGATATTATTTTTGGTGCGACTAGTCCTGGATTGGGTACATGGTTTTTTAACCTCATGGTGACTAGGTTTCAAATGAGCATGATGGGAGAGATTAATTTCTTTCTCAGATTGGAAGTGAAGCAGTTTTCAACGGGGATATTTATAAACCAATCAAAATATGTATTCGATATCTTGAAGAAGTTCAAGATGGAGAATAGTACATCCATTGGAACCCCGATGGCACCAGGGTCCAAGATCGATCCAGATCCCGATGGTAAGAAAGTAGATATTCGGACTTACAAAGGTATGATCGATTCACTTATGTACTTAACTTCTAGTCCACTAGATATCATGTTTGCTACATGTCTTTACGCGAGATTTCAGGCTAATCCCAAAGAGTCACATCTTGGAGCGGTTGAACGCATCTTCCGATACTTGAAGGGCACACCCTACCTTGGCTTGTGGTACCCGAAGGGAACGGGTTATGAACTAACTGCTTTTTCTGATGTTGATCATGGCGAAAGCCTTCTGAATAGGAAAAGCACAGCTGGTCACATACAATTATTGGGAGACAAGTTAGTAAGTTGGGCCTCCAAGAAACAAAATTGTGTGTCAACATCTACCGCAGAAGCCGAGTATGTTGCTGCCGCGAGCTGTTGTTCACAAGTGTTATGGATGAAGACTCAACGTATGGACTTTGGCTGTAAGTATGAAAAGATCCCAATATATTGTGACAGTAAGTCTGCTATTTCCATTTCTGTGAATCCTGTCCAACATACAAAAATGAATCACATTGATATTCGATATGATTTCATCAAGGACCATGTGGAAAAAGGTACTATTGAACTTTAGTTTGTTTCTACAGAATTTCAACTTGCTGATCTATTCACAAAAGCTTTAGATGAAAAACGTTTCAAATTTTTAATCTCAAAGCTTGGCATGTTGAACATGAAGGTTTGAATATTCATAACATTCATTCAATCAGATGAAAATCTCTATTTTTCATTCAAGTTTATTATCTTGATTGAAAAATATTAATTTTCATCTTATTGAATCTCTATTATGTTATTTCAAAAGTTTATGTTTCTGTAGTATATAAAGTTTATTTCAATTTTTACTGTTGTTTGCCTATTTCTGTTTCTCATTTTCTTCATGGTTTCTGTGAAAAATAATGTGTGTGCTTGTGTTCAGACATATTGGTAAAAAGGGAGCATGATATTTCACACATATTTGTGTTGTTCATCTAATATCTGTGTATGTGTCCAGTTGTTCATATATTTCATTGGTAATGAGAGTAAGTCTTCTAATCTGAATTTATGTTCAAACCCTATATGATGAAAACATATTTTGAAAATTCTATGCATCATTTTAGGGGGAGAAAAATGATTTTTCAAAATCATCTGAAGAAGACCAGTTAAAAGTTGGACATCTTTTAACTTGGAAAATAAATGTTTGAAAAGTTTGAAAAAGTTGATTTTTTTAAAAAAATGTCTAAGTATACAAGTTGTCGCCCAAGCCTTGGTCGATAACATTTCTTATCGCCTAAGCTATGGTCGAGAACTTATTCTTATCGCCTAAGTGTTGAGCGATAAGAATGTATGAACAGTACTTATCGCCCAACCTTTGGTCGATAAGATGTGCTTATCACCTAAGTGGTGTGCGATAAGAAGCAATGAACAGTGCTCATCGCCTATGCTTTGATCGAGAACTTTGAATACCTTCATCGCCTAAGTGTCATGCGATGAAGATGAACTTGTCGCCCATCGTTCAGGCGAGAAGTTGACACGTGGCAGGGCAACCGTTTGGACCAATCATTTGTTGCCACGTCCCAAAACCCTAAGCTCTATATATAATGCGGTCTTTGAATTTTTCATTTTTACCGATAACTCACTTTGAAACCCTAACTGCTCTCAAAGATATCCTTGCAAATCGTAGATTTTTTGCCGTTTTTTGTCGATTTAGTTCAGAATCATTCCAGGTTAGTATATCGATCATTATTCTTTCAATCATTACTCTTATTGATCGATATTTTGGTATTTTTTAATGGGCTTATAGTCGACATTGTGACTGTTCATATTCCTGTCAATTTGCTTTCTTTGTGTTATTATCAATCATAAAACATGATAAGATAGGGTTTATCTTATTGAAACGACATTAGGGTTGTTTTTGTTTATGCTTCAGTGTTAAATCCTTAGAGATCTGGGTTGAGAGTTAAAGTTAGATTCAACCTCTCAAAGTTGTCGCCCAACACTTGTCTTCAAAAACTCAAAGTTGTCGCCCAACAAAGAAACTCTTCTTTAACGCCCAAGATTTGTGCGATAACTTCTTCTTATCACCAAAGCTTTGAGCAATAACTTCTTTGTGCAATAACATGTTGCTGTGTTGTGCGATAACTCCCAGACTTAGGAATTTTTGAGATTTTTTTCTCAAAAGGTCACTTGGCAGTTTCTCACCAGAACTCTAACATCTTCCAGAACAGTTTCCATGGCACATTTACAAGAATGTTTTAATGGCAATTCATCCGATGAAAACACTGTGATGCCATCACACCGGTCCTCACACCCATCTGTCAATGCAAGAAATCTGGATGATGAGTTAATCTTACCAAGAGATTGTCTGAAGATTGCTCACAACACGTTTACATTTGACATGGCTGTCCGGATGGATCATCAGATTATTGTAGAAATTCTCAAGGGTCATCCACTCCGAACTGCTCTTGAGAAGACAGAACTGGTGCCATTGATCTATTTACAACAGTTCTGGAAGACTCTGACCTTCTGTCCAGCTAGTGAATCCAATCAGTATTTCACCTTGAAGATTGACCACTTCAATTCAAAGCTGACCCTGAAGAGGTTAAGGACTGTTCTGGAGTTGCCCCTGTGTAATAACTTCGAAGACATTATCACTGAAGCAGATTTATGCCATGACATAATGGCATTGGGATACAAAGATACAGTTTATGGAGACCTGACCAGAGCTTGTAACTTCAAGAGGAAGTATCTACCTCCCGTTTGGTTCACCTTGTTCAATATTATCAGTCGTTGTATGACTTCTAAGCATACTGGGTTCGACAGGTGTAGTATCTCCACATTAAGGATGTTTCATGAAATCGCATTTAACCAGAAGACAGACTTTGTAGTTCTGATCTAGAATGAACTCATTGAAGTTGTCACTGATAAAGCTCATCCAACCAATGCTCGCAAGTTCATGCCATTTCAACGCTTTCTTCAAATTATCATCCGGAGCATAATGAACTCAAATGCAAATATTCCAAAAAGAGAGAATGCAGACCAAGGACCAGAACAATGGTTGCATTATATCAGAGTTCCATCCTCGATTAATTTTGATCATATAATGGTCATTCCAGATGCGGTACTTGCTTACGCTGACCAGGAGTCACCAATTGTGAGTGAGTATAAACGAGAGCATGCACCTATGGTCTGGCCAGAACAAGAGGGACCTACCCAGGGTGTACACCAATTAGGAGATCGGAGTGAGGGTATAGCCTTAGGTGAGCAGGTTCAGGATACTGGGGTTTTGAACAAGTTGAGTAGAGAGAAAATGAAAATGTGAGGGGTGATGGAGATGGGGGTGCTCCTGGTCATGCGTCTGAGGCAGAAGAGGAAACTATTGGCACTTCTGACTCTGATGATGATGATGATATTCTGGATTTCAATGACTCATCGTTTGTCATCTCTGCTTCAAGCTTAGAAATCGAAGTAGATGATGAGGCAGATAATGATGAAGATTCTGATGATAATGATGATTATTCTGTTGATGGATTTGAGGTTGATGATATTGCCTTTGTTTCTTTAAATTCCGAGAACGCCGGTTCTCGAGGAGATACAAGGTTGGCTGAAGGAGATTTAGTTGAAACAGAAAATGAGGTGAGCTTGAGTGAAAAGGAAAGAGAAAAACATGGTGAGTGCGAGACACGATCTACAAAAGAATTAAATAAAGATCCTTCCCAAACTGCGTCCAGCCGGGTTGCAACATCCACTATCAACGTGCGTTCATCACCGTTAGATATTGATAAAGACGTAGTGGACCCAACTATGCGTAGCACAGCCCCATCAAGCCACTCATTAACTTCTAAACAAGTTAATGTTTCAAATTCTCATAGGAGACAAGCACAAAGTCTATCGACTATCGACTACACACTCGGTGTTAGCTGGTAATGAAAAAGATAGGCCCCTTCCCCGACCATCGACTTCGTTTGTCCGCACTTCGAGTCTTGAGACTTTTGGTTATACTTCCTTCCCTAGGACACAAACACCAGTCACTCCACTATTGGTGATACAAAATATTGGACTTCTTTCTCCAATCGGAACACCCTGAGTGTCGTCGCCATTCGTTGGTGCTTCAACGTTAACGTCATGCCAGAGTTGAACACAAGCCATGCAGTTACATCAACTATCATGTCAACCGGTAACCTACGTGGTCTAGGTGTTAGCCCCATTCGTGCGCAAAAAATAAGACCAATGATAGGACCACCCCCACACTTTGTGATGGTGGATTTGCTACAAGTGGCTCTTGGTACATTGAATACTTCCTATAAGAAACAAACGGAGGAGATGAGGAAGATTGTGGAGAAATTGACGGAATAGGTGAGTGGTGTAGTTAAAGGTAAATATTTGATGCAAACACCCGTAATCAAATCCAATCCTCAACCTGATCCAAAACCCAAATCTAACCCACAATCCAATCAACCTGAACAAACCATTCTTGTACATGAGCTTAAATCCAGGTTACTTGCTCAGTTGTTAGCTCAAGGCAAAAATAATGATGCTGAAGAGGTTGAACTTGTTGGCCTCTTGAGAAGACAAACCGAAATACAATCCCAATTACCCACCAAATCTGATATCCAAACCGTTCAATAATCAATCAAACAATTAACACAAGCCATAACTTCTGGCTTTCAAACCCTTTCTGACAGAATTGCAGTTCTTGAACAATCGAGCAAATCTCAAGCCCAAGGATCTAAAAGAAGACATGATGACCAGGATACTGATCATCATGAGGGGGAGAGTGGTAAGAGAGACAGAAAGTTGGTGAGGCAAGTGGTTTTGCAGTTAACGTTGGAGAAGCTGAAACAGAACAAGGTTTGAATATTGAAGGTGATAGACAAGCTGGTGGTAATGGTGGTAATGTTCTTGATGATATCATTCCGATGGTTTAAAAGCCTGAGGAAAGTGATAAAAGAACTGAGGAAGAGAAATTGGCGGATAGTTTGATTCAAGACATCATCTATGTTGATTCAGATAATGAACCTGAAAGAATCGTTGTGAAAATAAAGGAAGTGTTAGATGATGTGTTTGATGTAGTGAATATAGAAGCCGATGATTCAGATGATGATGGTCCGGTTCAAGATGATCCAGTAATTGATATTCCAGAACTGAATATTCCTGTACTTCCAGAAGGTACTATCAAAGATCCAATTTCTGAGGCAAAAGTTCGTATGTTTCAACAACTTATTGATTGGGAACCTAATTTAGAGAGAAGAGGGCACATAATCAGAATTTTGACGCCTTTCCAAGAAGATACCCGAAGAGATCTTTTTATGAAAGTGGTTCAACCGATAGACCTCATCAAGCTATACTCGATAGAAAAGATGCCGTCTCTACACCAAATTGAGTTTCTCCATATTATGAAGAATAAGGATAAAGATATGGATTGGGTGAGAATGGATAAAGAGATTGTGAAGATTTTCAAGATAGAATATCAGAAGTTGCTGAACGTTTGGTATCCGAAATTCAATGTGTACAAAACTGATGGTAAAGAATGGTCGTTTACCGAAGAAGATTTTAAGTATCTTACCAGTGAAGACTTCATGAGGTTGTATGACATCTTATTCAGAACTCCTGACAAGAAGAAAGACTAGTCTGAGGCTTATTAGTCAGTGAAATGGTTCACGAAGAACTTTGTCCTACTTGACTGATTTCCAAATGGGGTTAGAAGTTGGTCAGATCAGAGTGAACATATTGAAGCCCAATCAAAGACTTTCTGATATCTAAGGTATTCCAGCATACAAGATTCTTGAAAAACCTAAATTTGGCATTGTGTATTTCAATGGAAAGAAGAAGAAGAAGTTCATGCGGTTCATTGAAGCAAACAAGTACAATGACGGAACCTTCAAGCTGATCAAGATTCAGTTGAATGGAAAGCTCAGGTTAGATGAAAATAAGTTGGTACCTTTGGAGCCTAAAGTGAAGCAGTTGATTCATCGAGCCTTGGAAGCGATAGATAAAAGACTGGAATACAGAAATGCGTTGAGAAGATTCAAGATCGTCTTCGGCATTCGCAAGAAGTACATTGTGAGTTCCAGATCCGTGCAACGAACAATAGAAATCAATAGATAATGAACAGGTGTTATTATTTCAACTGGTCATCCAATTCACTTTCAATAATGCAGAGAGAATTACAATAGAGTTCTGAAAGTGGAAATTGACAAGTAGCTTAATTCTAAGCTAAACAAAACATTATATACTATGGGCCCGTGGTAACAATCCCACGGCCCGTTCACAATTAAGGCTCAAATTAAGGAAATAACAAATCAGCCATTGAACTTCTATTCAACATAAATTGACCCTAACAATCTCCCCCTTTGAATTGAAGTTCGAGTTCGCGCCAGTTCTCGACATATCTCTTTTGGAGCGCAAAGTGGATCTCGAACGTTCTGATGGCTCGGTGGTAGTCGATGCGTTCTTCAATCACTTCTAAGTCTTTTCAAGCAGTTGTCTCATTCAGGTTGGGAACATACGAATACCTTTTATTTTCGGATTTGAAAGTGATGATTTTTCGAAGAGCATCTTGAACTTTGAAGAGAGTGCCATCGCAGAATCTGTCGACCTGGCTGAAGCGGAGAAACCTCTTTTCTTTCTGGTCGTTGAGGTATACTATCCTAAATTCCGGTTCTAGAAGCAGTGCGTTCTCGGGATACATCTTCAATTCCGGCGCTTTCAGATTCGGTTTCAGCAGGTTTTCCTTCTTTGCTCTGTTCTCGATTCCCATTTGAAAGTCTGTGAGATAGGACATCATGATTGAGTGAATCAAGAATCGACGAACATCTTCGAGCGCCTTTGTCACTTGAAGCGGTCGGATGGTTCTGGTTCGGAGGTCTTTCAGTATAGCAAGTAAGTCGAACGGTCTAAGATTCTTAAAGTCAGCTTCAGAAAATTTCCATTCATTACCGTCTTCGCGTCGAACAGTGAAAACTGGAAACATGACTCTAAGGATTAGGCCAGTTTGGATGTTTAGCACTTCAGTGATCTTGTGCTTGGTTCGGACTTGGCTAACTGGCAGACACCGCTTCATGGAATTTATGTACTGACCTTGGTATTCTTTGTCGAAGTGAGAAATCCCAAGGCAAAATGTAACATCCCTTATCTTTAAAACACTCATTTAACGGAAAGTAACCTTAAAATACAGCGGAAGATTTGTAATTAAAACATTTAGATAAAATCCCATAATCTTATAGAAAAGAGTACAAGTTTGCAACTTAAAACCAATACGTTTGAGACAAACAATATTCAACTGAAAAGCTTAGAGAATCCAAAACTATCATTCATCAAAAGAAAATATAAGCTGCTGAGCTGCCGCAAATCCAAAAGCTTCAAGCTGGAGCCTTTCCTTTATTCTTCGAAGATGTACCTGCCACTAAAAGATGAATAACAACGGGGTAAGCTTTCGCTTAGTGAGCACGCACCTGTACCACATATCATCATGCATACATACTCGCATAAACATAGCAATCACATACATGTAACATCCTTTCATTCCTTAAGGCACAAAGCCAATAAGGAAGGTCATAACTAGACACTGGTACCAGGCCTCTTCTTACATAACATATTCCCTAGGGGTATTACTACCACCATAGGTACTCTTTCCTTTGGCAAAGCCAACATACACATAATCACACATGCAATCCAACTACGTACACATAACTTACATAATATAGGTAGAGTACTCACTTGTCAAGATGTCAATTACCAAGTACTTCACAGTGTATAATAATCACCTCGTACCACCTATAACATTCATACATACACATATCATAACAAGCCCAAAAATGGAACTCTAATTCTATCCCAACTCTCATCCCGAAATGACATAGCTAGGATAGTCCAAATACCATAAAACTTTGCCAAACATCCCATTTCATACACCCCATTTCTATTGATTTCTAAACATAATACACATACCTTGCAATTCTAGACCGCGAACAACAATCCTCCTAGAACCTTTCACAACTTGAATCTTCCAAAATCACCAAATCTTTCGCCTGGAAAATACAGCAACTTCGGACACTTGGTTCTCTCTACTGGGAACTCCGATGCCAAATCCCTCCGGTCAGAATGTAGATTAGAGGGTCGTGAAGTCTCTGTCCAAATTTCACGACGATCCAACGGTTAACGAAGGAGAATCGGTCGATCTTTCACAGCAGCTCACAAGAACTCCGAAAATCCCTTTCACAACAACTTCGGACACTTGGTTCTCTCTACTGGGAACTCCGATGCCAAATCCCTCCGGTCAGAATGTAGATTAGAGGGTCGTGAAGTCGCTGTCCAAATTTCACGACGATCCAACGGTTAACGAAGGAGAATCGGTCGGTCTTTCACAGCAGCTCACAAGAACTCCGAAAATCCCTTTCTCTTTTCTCTCTTCTTTGCTAAAGAAACAAATGGCTGCAAATGAGGGTGTTTAGGGTTTTCATCCCCTTTACATACATGCCAAAACACACCCTCATCTTACAAAATTGATAAACTGGCCCCTAGATTCCTGAACACGTACATAACGACCCAAAAATTAACTCAACCCCAAAAGAGACAGTTAAATCACGTAAATTGGGAAACGGGGTGTTACAACTCTCCCCCACTTACCAGGATTTCGTCCTCGAAATCGATCAGACTTGGAAGAGTTCCGGATAATTCGATCTCATCTCAGCTTCCGGTTCCCATGTCCATTCTGATCCTTTTCGGTGTTCCCACTGAACTTTCATTAAGCTGATCTCCTTGTTTCGCAAGGATTTGGTCTTCCTTTCCAAGATTGCTATCGGTCTCTCAATATAATTCAACCGTTCGTCGACCTGTATGTCATCTATAGGGACATGCGCCGACTCGTCAGCTAAACACTTCCTCAACTGAGATACGTGGAAGGTGTTGTGTATCAGACTGAGTTCCGGCGGAAGCTCCAGCCGGTACGCAACCTTCCCAACCCGTGCTATCACCTTGAAAGGTCCGATAAACCTAGGGCCTAGCTTGCCCCTCTTCCGGAATCGGATCACCCCTTTCCAAGGTGATACCTTCAACAAAACATTATCTCCCACGTTGAACTCCAAATCCGACCTTCGCTTGTCGGCGTAACTCTTTTGACGACTCTGTGCGGTTCGTAGCCTATCCCGAATCATCTCAATACTTTCCGTCGTTTTCTGAACCACTTCTGTGCTGCTTAACTCCCGATGGCCTACCTCTCCCCAACAGATAGGAGTCCTACATCTTCTCCCGTACAACATCTCATACGGAGGCATGCCAATACTGGCATGGAAACTGTTGTTGTATGAGAACTCAGCCAACGGTAAATACGTATCCCAGCTGCCCCCAAAATCCAAAACACAGGCTCTCAACATATCCTCAAGAGTCTGAATTGTTCTCTCGCTTTGCCCGTCCGTCTGTGGGTGAAAGGCTGTACTGAACTGAAGTCTCGTACCCAAATCTTCATGGAACTTCCCCCAAAACCGCGACGTAAACCGAACATCCCTGTCTGATATCACTGTTACCGGTACCCCATGCCTTGCTACAATTTCACTGACATAGATGTCAGCTAACTTTTCTGCAGATGAACTTTCACGGATCGCGATAAAATGGGCACTCTTTGTCAGCCTATCTACAACCACCCAAATGGCATCATGATTCCTAGGTGTTCGAGGCAACTTGGTAATCAGATCCATTGTTATATGCTCCCACTTCCACTCTGGTATCTCTAATGGCTGTAACTTCCCTTGTAGATCGTGAACAGCTCCCTCCTTTCGGTCATGTGTGTGGAGCATCCTGAGTCTGAGAATCACACATGACCGTCCTGCAAAACAAATTTAGCGGACTTTGGGTACCCAGATCTGCCTGGGTCCTGGAGGGTTAGGTTTTACACCTTTCGGAGGAACCTGTTTTGAAGCAGGTTGCCTCTTGGGTGTTGGTTTTGCCTCAGTAGGAGGAACCTGTTTGGAATTAGGTTTCCTCACTTCCTTTGGTTTCACCTCTGATTGGGGACCCCGTTTGGATTTGGACTTCTTTTTGTTCTTACGGGGTCTGTGTTTGGGTGTATGATTATACATGTGATATGACCCAAACCAATCATTATTGTTAATTTCATCAAAGTCATTCCAACCACAACTAGAACAACACAAACGATCGTGTGATAATTGAATCAATTGCTGAATGGAATAAATTTTCATCGGAAAATTAACATCTCTATGAACAAAATTATTCCTATGATTCCAGGCACAGTCGTTTTTGTTCTTCCTAGGATGAAGGACGGTATTGAACGACTTTGATGCATCATCCTTGACAGATTCCTTGGCTGGCCACTTTGGTTTGTCTGGTTTAGCGCGACCGGTTTTATCAGAACCAACAGGGACAGTGCGGTCAGTGACTTTCGAAGGAGTAGGATTTTTAGCAGGTGGTTGACCGGTCTTTTGCTTCAGCTGTGATTGTTTTTGAGAATTTGAAGCATTTTTAAGAATCTTGATCACACCCGGAGTCTTGGATTGAGAACAATCGCCCTTTTGAAAATTGACCGGACGATTAACCACTGGAGACTAAAAGTCAGAATGACTTGGAAGAGGTTTGTCGAAAGGGAACGACTCAAACTCTCTATCAGAATTACCTTCGGAGTTCATGTATTTGGAAAAATCGACATCCAGAATTACTGGACTTGGATCGGTCGAGGAAGGCGAGGAACACTTTGTGCTTGTGTGCTTTGGGGAATTTGGTGCGGAAGCTAAGAAAAAATCAGAGTTCAAATTCCTTAAAACACTCTCGTCTTGAGAACCATAACCGGTTGGTGAAGTGGAAATCTTGTCTAAATAAACTTTGCACGAAGATTTGTCAGATGAATTTGAGGAAGATTCGGGTGAAATCTCCTTTTTAGATTGGAGTCGGTCAATTTGCTCTTGAAGCTGACCATTTTTCGCATATTCTTCCATCTTTTCTGTTGCCAAAGCAGACAGTTGAGATGTAAGTCGATGGATTTCACTCCGAAGGATCTCCTGTCCTTCATCAGACACAGCTTCGGTTTTGACCGGTTGTTGTTTCTCAAGTTTGTCAAGTAAAGCTTGCTTTTCTTTTGTCATTTCAGACAATTTAGATGAAAGCGTATTGATTTCCTACAGAAAATTTTCCTTTGCTTCACTTGTCATACCATCGGTTATCTCAACTTTGAGTTTCTCAAGACCTTTGTTTAAATCGTTCTTCTCATTTTGAAAAACCAGCCGTTCTCTTTCCAATAACTCCTCCAACTCTACTATCTTTGCTTCCAAGATGAGAGGGGGAACATAGAGTTTAAACTCATCCGTCTCAGTCTTGGTTGCTGGTGCTACATCCTCATCCTTCTTGGAGGAATCCTTGGGTGTTGGCACTTTGTAGGGGTCGAAGTAGTCATTGGAAAGGTACTTTTTGTTCTTTTGATAAGAGTAATTTAGAGGTTCATAGCAAAATGGAAGTTGAATTCCGAGTTTGTGTGTGCGCTTGTATTCCTCTTCTTTTTCAGGTTCTAGGGGACCAGTCCACTTGATTTTGTACTCCGGGTACTTTGTAGATAATCCATAACAGGCAAAATCGTACAAAATGGGTACATGCCATCTTCCCTTTTTTAAATAGTGGGGATTATCATATCCGATTCCCCACTCTTTGTTAAAATATGTGAACTCTTTGGGTTTGTTCAGGAAAATGGTTTGATCTGTTTGTCCCCTTTGGTGGAGTTTGGTTTCAAGGTTTAGGATTTTAGCCACATACTCCTTGTGTTGAACTTGAAGGGAAGAACATTGATAAATAATGTCTTCTTTCTCATTCAAGCACTGATCAAGCTGACGCTGAAGTTCAGATATTCTGGCCCTTAAGTCTTTGGGTGCTAATGAAAGAATTTTGCATTTATCCTTTAAATCAGCATTTTCAGACTTATACTTCTCAGTTAACTTTATTTGAACATTAAGCTTTTCTGTTAGAGTTTTAATTTCAAGCTTTTGTTCTTTAGAAGTGGCCTTAAAGGATTCAGCCTGACCATAAAATGATTGCATAGCACTTAAAAAATCTGGTTGACAAGATTCACATACCTGATTTGCATGTGCAGCTGCGGTTTCCTCATCAGTGGAGGAATGATATCCCATGAAGGCATTAGCAACTTCATCTTCATCTTCATTGTCAGATCTTTGCAGCCAGTAATCATCCTCAGCGAACATTGCTTCTCCAGTCGCCTTTTGTTTTGCTAAAGCTAGCTTAGCCTCGTAGTAGTGGACATTCTTCACTGTAGGCTGGCGGCAGTCTTTGGCAAAGTGACCAAGTTTCCCGCAATTATAGCATTTCACGGGCTCATCTTTCTTCTTGCGGTCAACTTTCTCAGTCTTGTCCTTCTTTTCAGTCTGATCTTGCTCATCAACCTTCTTCTTACCTTCGTATCTGTCTTTGTAGTCATGACGCTTGTTGGCAGAAGTGGAGTAGCGCTGACCATTAGACGTTGGTTTCTTGTAAAACTGTTGTTGCTTGAAGGTCTTTGTCAGGATGGCAATGGCTTTCATGAATTCGTTTACTTCACTATCAGAATCTTCATCTTTCTTCTCTTCCGGTTCAGAATCAGAAGAATTATGCTTTTGAGCCCGTTCGGTGTGTCGGCTCGAAGATCTTCCCTTGTTAGTGGAAATTAGAGCAATGGGATCAGCTACAGGCTTGGGTTCAGTCTTCTTTTCGACAAGCAGTTCATTCACTTCATCTTCATCCTGAAGAAGTGTCTCATAGAGTTCATTTATGCCGATTCTTTCAATCAGGTTGTTATGCCTGACATGAGAAGCAAAAACTTTCCATTCGGGTAAGAGATTGTTGAGGAACTTGAGAGCATTCTCAGTGTTCGACCTAACTATCCCATTCTTGTTCAGCTCATTGAGTAGAGAGCAGAAACGTTCATAAGCCTGAGTAAGAGTCTCTCCAGGACGCTGCTTGAAACCATCGAACTTGGTTATAGCAGTATTGATCTTCAGCTGATTTCCCACTGCACTTCCACGCATCATTTTGGCAACTTGGTCCCACATGCCTTTAGCCGTGGCTTTGTAGCTGTCGATGGCGGTGTAGATAGAATTGGGAAGAGCTTGTACCAGATATCTCTTTGCCTGTTTCTCCCCTTCTATCCTCCCTCTTTCAAACTCTGTCATTTCGACAAAGGACTTTTTCTCTTTCTTGGGTCCAGCACTTGCAGTAGCTGCAATATCCTTCATTGGTGGCGCGATGGGACCTTCTTCAAGAGCTTGCTTGATGAACTCATAGTTGTCCTTTGATTCAATGAAAATCATGAATCTGTCGCGCCATTGACTGTATTCGTTTGGGTATAGACATGGGGGCTTGGTGTCGGTACCAATTGCAAGTGCATCATGAGAAATAGACATCTTTGGTTGCAACGGAGTGATCGTCAGACGGGTATATCGATTCGAGATGAGAACCTAACGCAAGATTCTAAGAGTGGAGTCCTAACGCAGGTTCTAAAGTGGACTACAGTGGTCTTACCGGATAGTAATCCAAGTAAGGTAGTGATCTGAAAGTATCTGGATTGGATTTACGAAAACACAGCTCAAAAAGTGCAGAGTTGTCCGGATAAGCAGGAGTTGTCCGGATATCTTGAGTTGTCCGGATAACCAAGGTTACCGGATGCTCTGAAGATACCGGATGGCAGTAACCGGAAAATCAAGACTTTACCGGGTACTTAGAAGTTTCCGGAAAGAATGATGTGTCCGGATACTTCGATGATTCCGGGTAAATGAGGATTTCCGGATAAAACGAATTCCGGATACTTTGAGTTGTCCGGAACTAGATTACCCGGAAAAATAGAAATTTGAAAGACTTACCCGGATGATTGACTTACCCGGATGGATGACTTACCCGGAAAGATGACTTGTCCGGATGGAACCACAAACGTCCGGACACCTTGATCTGTCCGGAAAACGCGGCTGTGGTGTCCGGACTCTGCGGCTGTTTTGTCAAAATCGATCGAAAATTTCACTAGGGTTACTCTAATGTGTTCCTGAAAGGTTAGAAACAATCCCAAGCACAAAACAACAATGACCCAATCGATTTTAGAGCAAAAACAACACCTTTTGATAGCAAAAATCGAATTTTTGAGTAAGAACACTACCAAAATTTTAGAACTTGTTTTGCAAAATTGACCAACCAAACGAACGAATTAGGATGTGAAATTTTGCAGAAACTCTTAGAATGATAATGCTAACACAACCCAATAAGTGAAAACAACTGATTTTGATTGAATCAAAAGTCAAGAATTCAAGAAAAAATCAGACGAGCAAAAGTCAAACTAACCAGAATTTTGATGAATTCAAACCTTGGAATCGATCCGTCCGTCTGCTCTGATACCAATTGTAGGATCCAGATCCGTGCAACAATCGTGTTTATGTGAATAAGAAATATGAACGAAGAATTTAGTCACAAAGGCTGCCCACTTAGCTATTTGATCAGAGAATAATCGTTACAATACTGAAAGCTAAATGAGACAACTAACTCTTTTTCTAAGCTAGTTGCACATTATATATGCTGGGCCCGTGGTAACAAGCCCACGGCCCGTTCACTATGGACTAAGATTAAGGAAATACAAATTACACCCTTGAACTTTAAATCAACATATAAAACCTGCCCTAACAGAAACACGTGCGAGCAATGATGGAGGAGTTACACGGCTGTCAGGTGAGTGTGACTCACCAGGGGCAGGCCGTGACTGAGCTGGTGGAGCTAAGCCATCTCTTGTACAACGTTTCGACCCAGGCTTTGGAGAGCGCTAGGACGGCTAGGCGGACCGCGATGAGGGCGGAGCTTGCATGCATGATTGGGGGAGTAGTGCTATCGAGTTGGTGCTATTGATCTTGATAGATATGTATTTAGGATGGTTTTTATTTGGATGGTTGATAGTTTGGCAGCTTTTGATAAGACTTTTGGGTTCAAAGGAAAACATTTTCTTGTGGTTATTATGAACTAAGTATTTTGGGTAATTTTAAGTGATTGGTTGTATTAGATCTAAAAACTTTAGTGTTGAGGTAGGATGAACATTAAAATTTTGTATTAGCGGCATTATCTAAAAATAGGAATGGATTTTATCTTGATGTTATCTGGAGCAGATAGGAATTTTGTTTCGTTAGAATTTAGGCCACTGATCGACTCGGAATCTAGGAGAATGTCGGATGCTTATATTGTTGAGGTTGCTAATGGTCGTGAATTTGAGGCTAAGGATGTAATTTTAGGCTGTACCTTGAATCTAGCCGATAGATTATTTAGCGTTGATCTTATACCAATTGAATTGGGGAGTTTTGACGTAGTAGTGGGTATGGACTGGTTATCTAAGAATCGAGCGGAGATTTGTTGTTTTGATAAGGCAGTTAGAGTACCTCTGCAAAATGGAGAAACCCTCGTTATTCAAGGAGATAAAGCTGGAAGGAGCCTAAAGATAGTGTCAAGTGTGAAGGTGCATAAGTATTTGAGGAAGAAATGCGTTGCTTTTTTGGCACACGTAGTTGAGAAGAAGTCCGAGAAAAGGCGAATCCAAGATATTCCTGTGGTGAAGGATCACCCGGAAGTGCTTCCAGATGATTTGCCTGGACTTCCCCCGTCTAGACAAGTCGAATTTCAAATTGACCTCATACCGGGAGCAGCACCTGTAGCTAAGGCACCATACCGTTTAGCACCTGCCGAAATGCAAGAGTTGTCGAGTCAACTTCAGAAACTTCTGGATAAGGGATTCATTAGGCCAAGTTCATCACCTTGGGGAGCCCCAGTCCTGTTCGTTAAGAAAAATGATGGATCGTTCCGAATGTGCATCGATTGTAGAGAGCTGAACAAGTTGACGATCAAGAATCGATATCCTCTTCCTCGAATTGATGATCTTTTCGACCAGTTGCAGGGTGCAACTTATTTCTCAAAGATCGATCTTCGATCAGGATATCACCAGCTAAGAGTCCGTGAAGAGGACATCCCTAAGACAGCTTTTAGGACACGATATGGACACTACGAGTTCTTAGTTATGCCCTTCGGGTTAACGAATGCACCAGCCGTGTTCATGGATTTAATGAACAGGGTATGCAGACCATACCTTGAAAAGTTTGTGATCGTATTCATCGACGACATATTGATCTACTCTCGGAGTAAGGAGGATCACGAGCAGCATCTAAGGATAATTCTAGAGACACTCGAGGATCAGAAACTATACGCCAAATTCTCAAAGTGCGAATTTTGGATTCGAGAAGTACACTTTATTGGTCATGTGATTGGAGAGAAAGGAATTCACGTCGACCCGGCTAAAGTGGAAGCCGTTAAGAAGTGGGAAGCCCCTAAGACCCCAACAGAAATTCGTCAATTTCTGGGTTTGGCGAGTTATTATAGACGGTTCATCGAGAACTTCTCAAGAATTGCTAAACCACTCACAGCACTAACCCAAAAGGATAGGAAATTCGTTTGGGGAGAACCGCAAGAGTAGGCGTTCCAGCTGCTGAAGAAAAAGTTGTGCAATGCACCAATTCTAGCGTTACCGGAAGGAACCGATAACTTTGTGGTGTATTGTGACGCATCGCATCAAGGTTTGGGCTGTGTATTGATGCAAAAGGACAAGGTTATAGCATACGCCTCAAGACACCTAAAGGTTCATGAGAAGAACTATACCACACACGATTTGGAGCTTTGAGCTGTGGTATTCGCTTTCAAGATTTGGAGACATTATTTGTATGGCACTAAGTGCACGGTTTTCACGGACCATAAGAGTCTTCAACATATCCTAGACCAGAAAATGCTTAACATGAGGCAAAGAAGATGGGTAGAGTTACTCAGTGACTATGATTGTGAAATTCGTTACCACCTAGGTAAGGCCAATGTGGTAGCCGATGCCCTGAGTAGAAAGGAAAGGGTAAAACCTTCGCGAGTACGAGTGTTGGGAGCGTTTGTACAAACGAGTTTAAAGACTCGAATTCTTGAATCTCAGGTCGAAGCAATGAAAACGGAAAAGTTGAAGGACGAGACCCTTCATGGTTTAGAGGCTAGATTTGAAACTAAGGTTGATGGAGTACACTACTTCAAGGACAGAGTTTGGATTCCAAAAGCTAACAACGTACGGGAAACGGTTCTGGAGGAAGCCCACAAGTCTAGGTATTCAATTCATCCAGGGGCGGATAAGATGTACAAGGAGTGAAGGGAATATTATTGGTGGTCAGGAATGAAGAAAGATATTGCCTTGTACGTAGGGAAATGTTTAACTTGCTCAAAGGTCAAAGTTGTATATCAAAGGCCATCTGGTTTGCTGCAACAACCAGAGATTCCCCAGTGGAAATGGGAACAAATAACCATGGATTTTATAACCAAGCTACCGAGAACTGCCAAAGGGCACGACTCGATTTGGGTTATAGTAGATCGATTCACGAAATCTGCACATTTCCTACCGATTCGGGAAGATTATAAGATGGAAAAGCTTGCTCAGATCTACATCAATGAAAGTGTTACGCGTCATGGAGTTCCAGTTTCCATCATATCAGATAGAGATAGCCGTTTCACATCCCGGTTTGGCAGTCACTTCAGAAAGCATTGGGTACGCAATTGAATTTGAGCACTACCTATCATCCTCAAACAGATGGGCAGAGTGAACGGACTATAGAGGCATTAGAAGACATGCTTCGGGCATGCGTGTTAGACTTTGGAGGAAGTTGGGATAATCACTTGCCTCTGGTCGAGTTTTCTTATAACAATAGCTATCACACTAGTATTCAGTGTGCGCCATATGAAGCCCTGTATGGACGCAAGTATCGTTCACCCCTTTGTTGGTTAGAAATTGGAGACAGACAGCTATCTAGACCCGATATTGTGCAGGAAACTACCGACAAGATTGCAATCATTAGAGATAGACTTAAAGCATCCAGAGATCGTCAAAAAAGTTATGCGGATAATCGTAGGAAGCCTTTAGAATTCCAAGTTGGTGATAAAGTGCTTCTAAAGGTGTCTCCATGGAAAGGAATAGTACGATATGGGAAAAGAGGAAAATTGAGCCCAAGGTATGTCGGGCCATTTGAGATCTCTGAAAGGATTGGTCCGGTGGCATACAGACTCAATTTGCCTAAGGAGCTAAGTGCTATCCATGATACGTTTCATGTGTCAAACCTCAAGAAATGTTTAGCTGACGACTCATTAATCATACCTCTGAAAGAAGTTCAGATCAACGATAAGTTGCATATCGTAGAAGAACCAAGTGAGATCCTCGATAGAGATATTAAACGTCTTAAGCAAAGAAAAATCCCGATCGTGAAAGTTCATTGGAACACAAGGCGTGGGCCTGAGTATACATGGAAACGAGAGTACTACATAAAACATAAGTATCCTCACCTCTTTGCTAATAAACCGGTTAATGCTGAAAGTTCTTGAATTTTGGGACGAAATTATTTTAACCGGGGGAGACTGAGACAACCGTCAAATTTACGTTTCAGGTCAGAACTGTACTGAACGTTTCAGTTATTCATATTATAGACAACACAGTCGAATTTAGCAGCAAAAAACAGTATTGTTAGGAAAATTTGAGAATTTTGCCTACCATTTGCCTAAATAAGTGAATTATCCATAAGTCTCATAAAATGTCAATTCAAATACCTTAAACTCATACTTATGTATATACCTTACAAATAAATACTAGCAAGAACAACTAGTATTATTCCTACTAACACAATTAAATGGGTTACTCAATCATTCAAATTCAAAAATATATATATATAAATAACCTTTTTGGGAGGTCCAATCATATTACACCCAAATTTGCACCCCATCCCTCTCTTCTACCTTCCCATGGCCGGCCATCCTATCCCCCATATCCCCCTCTCTCTCTCATTTTATCACATCACAAACTCATTTCCTCATCTCACACTTTCTCTCTAACTTCTCTCTAGAGTTCTTCCTTTTTTTTTCTCTCTAATTTCTCCCTACTCTCTCTCTCAAATAACATCCATACTCCAGCCCCTAAAACTCAAGAGATTCAAATATTGAAGTGTTCTTAAGGTAATCTCATATGTAGAGCAAAGCCTACACATCCTTTTATTTAATCTTCTTCCGTGTCTTTAAGTTTTCTTCTTCTTCTACTCTAGTTTTACATTGTTTTGCTAGTTATATCCTTGAAATCTTAATGTTTGTAGATTCATCACCAAAACACTTTGCATGTTGTTAAAAAGGTGATGAATCCATGATCAAACCTATGTTAAGATCAAAGAAGGAACTTTTGCAAGTTTCTACTAGCATGCTTGTGTTCTTCTCTAAAATCTACCTCTTAATCTCTAAGAAGTTTTATGAGAAACTTTATATTACACTAAAAACATGTTTTAATCACCATGCATGTGCTAAAAACTTGTTATTTTATATGGCAAAAACAAGTTATTGGCTTGCCACTCATGAAATCTTCAAAAAGAAAGCAAGAATACCCTTTTTGGGATTTTTGAAAGATATCTTTATTTAATATACATGCATGTAGTTCTAGAGGTTTAAAAACAAATATTCATCTGAAAATATTTGTTTGGGGAAGTGTCAAATCGTATTCCATGCAAAAGGAACAAAATCATGACAAAACTTAAAAGTTAGATACATTTACTTAAAGCTATCTTTTGACAGCATTCTGCAAGATTCCTACCTCTTTCTTTAAAAAGTCATAACTCTCTCAATAGTTAACCAAATAAGGTGAAATTTCTTTTGGAAGTTATGGTTATGTGTTAAGATTCGAACCCAAGTAGTTTCACTCAAAAACTCAAAGATTTCGACCTTCAAACAGACGTCACAAACACAGTGTGCAAACAGCTATGCTTTATGTAGTAGTCATACTATAGAAATTATTTGATGGACTTAAACATCTTCAAAAATAATGGTTTGTATGCCAAAAGTTTCCTAACACATAGTGTCAGCATGAGTAAAAATCTCCTGACCAAAAGAGCCTTGGAAAATAGCTAAAAATGGACTGAAAGTGACACAAAGATTCTGGACGGAAAAGAAAATTTCCAAAGTATTGTTAAATAGCAACTTTTAACCTACTTTATCAATTTATTTTATAAAATTTGAGACTTGTGTTAACTAATCAACTTAATAATGAGACATGCAAGATATTTTAGACCATCACAAAAATATGAACCTTTAACAAAGTTCTATATAAGGCATTTTATGACATTTTTGATAAGTAGGATTCACCAAACCCCTAGAATTAAGTTGGAATCTTACTAGTGCTCTTACGATTCGTAGGATAGGAGTAGGATCATCTTACAAGTTGCACTTGTGAGCATCTCGGAAACATCATCATTATCATCGTTAGTTTTCACAACCCTTTTTTACTATTTTGTACGTTTTGGGGTAAAAAGCATGTTACTATTATTTCAACGCAGTGAGTTTTCACAACCCCTTTTTACTACTTTTATACATTTTGGGGTGAAAAGCATGTTACGATTTCATTACGCATCGGTTGTACTGTTTACTCAAAATGCTACGAATTTTTATGCGCTATGGTATGTATGCTTATGTTAGTTGATTCTGAGTTTCACTTTCATTTTAAGTCCCCGGTTCACTCTACATTACCCATTTAACTCATTTATTGAGCTGTTGGTATATTATGGATAACGTTATTTGGTTGACTCCCCACTCACCTCGCGAGTGCATAATTACCGTCTTCTTTATCATGTTTGCGATGGAACATGTGTCATTGGGGCATGCAATCAGGAGGCTTAGGTAGTGGCTCATTACTTTAACATTTAGCATACGGATATACCTTGTGCATTGTGAACAACCGGATTTTCCTTCAACTATGCAATAACATGCCTTGCGCATGTTGACAACCGAATACTTTATGCACTGTGCGGATTTACAAAGATGCATTAAAACTGTTATGCATACCGAAAACCAGTGAACTCACCAACTATTCAATAGTTGATCCTCTCATTTACATGCTTTTCAGGAAACCTCACGTAAGGTTGGAACTTTAGAAGGCACCACTAGTAGATGCATCCAGCACAATCTTCTTTATCATGTCAATTTGTGTTTTGGACAATTTGTATTTTGGAACAAGATTTAATTTTTGAAAACTTTTAAGCTATGATGATTGTGTGTTGTCTTCTACCTTATGCAATGAAACCTTGAGCTGTGACATCCCATATTTCCGCTTTAGCGGGGTGTGACACATTAGTTGAGCATGACTTAGGAGTGTTCCAAAGTCTGTTGCCCCTAATAGGGACCGTTGGCCCGGTTCTTGAATTTATCCGAACGCTGAGGCGCGAATGGAATATGATGAATATCAATTGTTGACTCGTTCTAATGATCGTGATATTATCGAATTATCAATGGCATGACTAGATAGAGTCAAGCCATATTTGTTTATTTATTCTTGTTATATCATTAGGATCCGGTTAGATCACATTTGTTGTGATCCTTTACCCAGACACTTTGTCGGGGGCACCGACCTTGTGATGCTTCCATGGTGGCTATAATCACTATGGCATCCCCGTGTATACGTGGTGAGTGTGTTGGACCTGATCAGGCCATGAGGGCGAATGGATATCCTAGGAACAAAACAGAACTAGGACTGCTTTAATAGTAGTCGAGGCTATTGGGTGTCGTGCCCACACTGCTAGTTCTCACTTATGCCCTTTGAACAGTACATTTTTTGGGACACAACGGGTTTAGTGTATTCAGGTAACTTGTGTAATAACCCAAATATCCCAAATACATACAAATAACATATATTTCATAATATAATTTCATTAAAAGATACACATCTAACATTTACGGTCCCGAAGTCTTTAACAACATAATAACTACTTCCGTACAAACTTTTTGCTAATAATTACATGATCATCACTAAACAAAATAGATCATAACACATCATGGATCTTCATTAAGCCTACATCTTCAAAAGAAAGTCCTATATACTCCTATCACTTGCTCTTACTTGCTTCATGACATGGAATACATATTTTAAAACAAAAATGAGGGTTAGACCTGATGGTCTAGGTGAGAAAATCCCTGCCATTTTTAAAACCATTTTGTTAGCTTTTATTTTATATTGTATTCAAGATTACTTGGTTAAATTGTAAAAGCCCAAATTAAAATAAGTGGGCTTTAGTTGCTAATGGGCTTAGGCCATAAAGCCTTAGTACTTAATGTGTATCTTTGTTAGATTTTAGGTTAAGCCTCCTAGCCTCATTTTAGTTTCATACGTATAGAGAGAGAGAGAGCTTCATTTTGTAAGAGAGTGTTCTTCAATCTTATCTTGTAAACTCTCAATCATTCAATCGATTGGTATCAGAGCAAAATAGACATGAATTCAATCGATTCAAAGACCAGCTCGATCAAACAGACACAGACCAGATCGATTTCACAAAGCCCCTGTTCAACAAGTCGATTGTTCATATTCAGTAACATCTGGTGTCATTCATAAATTCGCAGACACAGGATTGATTCCACAGGTTCGATTTCATCCATTAAGCCACGATTTCAACAGGTTCGATTTTCTCTATTTATGCTCACAATCGATTCCAATAGAATCTGTCATTTGGATTGTCTCTGGATTGAATTTGGATTTCTGGTTAGTGGATAATCTGTTCATCAATTTTGTTAATACATGATCTGGAGTTAATTTCTAGGATAGAATAGAATCTAGATGAAATTTCAACAAGCTTGTGCTCATCTAATCTGATTTTTGGTTTCTGTCCAATCTGAATCTGGATAAATTTTTGAACTACTGTGTTTGTGTTCTTCAGTTGAGCCTTTATCAGATTAATTTTTTTGTTTGTGTATAAACCTTTGAATCATTATTCAATTGTCTCTAGATCCTTCAAGTAACAACATGTTGAAAAAGTGTCTAAGTTCGAGTGCTGATTTTCACTACTACTCTAAACTCAGTACTAACTTTCGCAATGTGATTATCACTCTTGACAAAGAGTCGGAGGAAAGGAAGATAAGCCTTCTGATCGATTCAGAAAAAATTACCAAGCTAGAAGAGGCAGTAAACTCTTAACCAATGAGAATATTGAACTGAAAAGGAAACTATTTGATTCTGAAAAGTTTTGTGAAAAGGAGAAAGAGAAGTTTGAGGAAGTTAAGACTGTTTTTGAAGAAGAGAAGAAACGACTTGAACTTAAATGTTTAAGTTTTTCTAAACTGATTTCTGATTTTGAAAAACTTGTGATTTGTGAAAGAGAGAAGATTGAAAAGGAGAAAACTACTTTTGAAACAAAATCTATGGAGCTTTCTTGGAAAATCTCAGAATTACAGAAAACTCTTGAAAAAGAGAGGAACGAGTCTGATTCTGAAAGAAAAGAATCTGAACTGTTGAAGGTTCAAAGATTTCAAGAATTAAGTCAAAAAGAGGATTTTGAAAGAGAGAGATTGTATCTTAGATCTGAAGTGAAGAGACTGACAACAAGGTTCATTGACTTATTTGCTGAGATTAAGAAAGAGCGGAAGTTGAAATCTGATTTACTATCACAGTTTGATCTGTGCAACAAAGAACGGAATGCTTTGGTTTTCAAAATAAATTCTGAAAGTTCTGTTAAAACAAAAGAGTTCATTAAGCTAAACAAGTTTTCAACAAATCAGATTTCTACTTCTCATTCTTTCTATGATCGTAGGATAGATCGATCAGTTAATCAAGGTTTTAAAAGAGTGAAAATGGTTTGGATTGTCAAAGGCTCTTCACTTGTTCAAAATGTTCAAAAGCCATTTGTTTCCGTTGTGCATGACAAGATCAACAAAGCGTTTCATGCAAATCCTAACAAAATAGGACCCATTTGGAAATGGGTACCAAAAGTTATTTGATCTATTTTGCAGGCACAATGACTTATGTGCACAACAGTACAGAACTCAGTCTTAATGTGGGGTGATCGAACTCATAGATTCCGGTGTTTTTAGTTAAAAACATTCCAGAGAATTTGTTCAGAATCACATTTCAAGCAACCCTGCAAAATTTCGTTGCAAAATTCTAAGTTTTGAAAGAGTTATGGTGATTTGATGTTTACTGCTGTTTTAAAGAAACAGAGATTGATTTTAAAAACAAATTCGTTGTTGATGGTTTGCTGCTGTCAAAACTGATCTGATGATGTTTCCTATTAATATGCTACTGCCCCGAGATGTTCAAATTAACTGCCCAACTTCAGTTTATTCAAAATTAATCATGGCTGACCAGAAGTTATGGCAGAAGAAGAGTTCAAATTTTTAGCTGAATCTGGTGTTGATCTGATTGCATTCGAAACCATGCCAAATAAGCTAGAAGCAGATCCACAGAAGCTGTCACGATCTCAATTGTTTGAGAGATTAATCAAAAGATTATACACACTGATATGAGTTTTTAAAGAAGTTTGATGTGCAGAATTTTAGAAAAGTGCTGATTTGTTTGAAAGTCGATCCTGCTGTTTGATTTCAGTTGTTACCAGACTATCTATTCATAGTTGTTGTTGGTCGAGCAATAATAGAAAATCGTTGATGATTCGATTCCAAAGTGTGCAGCAACTTGGATTTTAATCAAATAGTAAACATTTCAAACTGCTTGCTGCTGTTTGAATTTTTTCGGTACAGTAGCAGATCAGAGCTTAATATGCTCATTGTTCAGACGAGGAATACATACGATCATTCAGACATCCAGAGCATGCTTCAGAGCTACCAGCCTTTGTATCCTCAATGCAGTGACGTCTTGCCATGCTTCAGAAGATGTACAGCTGTTGCTGTGTGCAGAGCCTCTCATATTAAGCTGTTGTTCTCAATTAGTTGTTGTGCAGAAGCTCACCAGAAACAGAGTTAAAGCTGTTTATCCAAAGGTCTGAGCAGCAGAGTTCTGTTGTATGCAGATGCCATCCAAAGAAGCCATTAAAGCTATTGTTGGCAGCAAAGAAAATCAAAAGCAGAAGCCTTCCAGAATGCTATTAAGCACTTGCTAATGTCCTCGTTAAGCTGCTGCTGCAGCAGATCAGAATAATGCAGAAGGTGCTTACCTGCTGTTAAGCCATGTCTGAAAAAGTCGACATCCAGCAGCAAGTTAAAAGTGATACTTCTAATATGGGTGGCCAAAGTCTAAACAGCTCCAGAAGTTCACACAGAAGCTGATCGTTCAGAGCTGCGTTCTGAGCTACTGTTTCTTCGTCGTTCCTTGCTGATGTTTGAACAAGTAGATCACATAAGGCTTCTTGATATTATTTTGAGAGAGGTGAACACCGAAGTGGATGGCACCAGAAGTTCTTTGCGAGGAACATTCAAATGACAAATCAAAATGGTTTTTCAAAGATTCAGCAGCTCAAAATTTGGGTCATTGCTGCAGCGCTCAAACATATTTTACATCTGTTCAGAGGCAATGAAAGTTGATGTATGATGGTACAAGTCCAGAAGTAAGACGCACACATATGTCAATAGAGTTATGCAGATGCAGTTCAGAAGTTGTGCGCAGAACGTTAGAAGCTTGATCACAGAAGTTGTCCACTCGAAGCCGCATATGTGCAATTGTCCAGGGTTCAAAAGTTAAGCTATCAGTTTCATAAGCAGAAGTAAAGACGCTGCCCTTTCAGAAGTGTTATATGATCAAGACCTGATGCTGTGTTTACAAGAGCTAGTACAGAGCTAGTCTAAAAGACTGCAGAGCTAATTAAGCTCTGTTGATACACGAGGCTGTCCACAGAAGCTCTGTGCACCCACAGAGGGTTAATACAAAAGCTTTCGTAGAAGCTCGACAGAGGTTGTTCAGAAGTTGTGCTTTGAAGATGCACACGCGCAGAGCTTATGCACAGAGATGTTCAGTCCAGAAAAGCCTCTGATTGGGGCAGAATATAGAGTTGTCCAAGTGTAGAGGTTGCACATATCAATAGAAGATGTTCACGGAGCTTAACCGCAGAAGCTCTGTGAGGATGTCCAGAGCCTCTGCGAACTTGCACAGGGCTTCTGTGACTCAAGAAGTTGTGCACTTACAGAAGATGTGTTGGTTCCCGTTTTGCTTTAAACAAGATTATCAGATCTATTAGTTCAGGTTTAAGGTTTGATGCGGAAGCGTATTTGAAGAACTAACAGATATGTTTGATAGATTTAGAACACAATATAAATAAACAGTGAACAGGAAATAATATCTCAAAGTTTACTGAATATATATATCAAGAACAGATTTAAGAAGAGTGAGTATGCAAAGCTTTAAACAGATATGACTCTAAATGTGCATAAGCTATGTGTTCTTGATGTTCTTGTTTTTCTGTTTTTGTGTGTTGTTGTCTTATTGTTGTGTTAGGAAGAACTCAACATGAGTCTTCCTTTTATACTACTCTTAGAAGACTATGAAGTAGGTCACTGTTCCTTTTACGGCATGAATAGTGTACTGGATGGTGTGAACAGTTGTTTGAGCCATGCACATTTAATGGAGCAGATGTACTATTGGTAAATGCATTAAATGGCGCAGACGTCTATTTTTTACCATGCCCTATTGAGTCCACTCAGAGTTTGACACGTGTTGAAGTTGGACAGGGCAAGTTGCCATGCAAGTTGATGAACAGGTCTTGGAACAGTAGCAAGATATTATAAATATCTTCCTAGTCTTTTGAGGACCATAGAGGCTCTATAATGTGTTACAGAGGTTCTGCGGTCTGGTTCCTCTGTAAAGTAGTCTTCACCGGATTCCGAGTCTTTGGTTGTTTACTTCTGCAGAGCTTCTGTCAAGGGTGGCAGAGGTTCTGAGGCTCGGTCCTCTGAGAAGTCTTCTTGGTTCCTTGTCTTCTGATGTTGTCCGCAGAGGCTCTGTTATTGGTAACAGAGGTTCTGCGGTCTTGGTCTTCTGAAAGCGTCCTTCTGTAGTTTCCTCGGTCTTTGATCACTCTTGATCAAACTTCCTTTGATTCTTCTGAGATGCCCGACAGAGCTTCTGTTGCACTCAGCAGAGCTTCTGTGGAAGTTCTTCTGTACTTGGCCATTTTTCAATACTTCTAATATTCTAGAATATTGGAGCTAACAATCTCCCCCTAAGTATTGAAAAATAAAAGGTTGAATTTATGCATTTTAACCTAAGTAAAGAAGAGGTTAAACAATACCTCAGAAGTTTATTTCTTTCATTTGGAATTTATGCCAGAGGCATTTACATTTGAGTACATTTAATGAACAGAAATAAATGTTTGACAGAGGTTCTTTGAAGAGACTCAGATTTTTGCATTTGGGAAGTCGTCGAATTTTCTGTTGTCTTTTCCCACTTCCTTGAGTTCTTCATAGAATTTGAGGCAGAGATTTCTTAAGCCTAGAGTAGCATCAATATCTTTGATCATCATTTGAGCAGATTCTTCGTCCATAAGCTCTGTTGCTTTATTCTCCTCTAGTATTTTTCTGAACATGTTCAGAGTACGAGTTGTGTATTTCTGACAGTCCATTGTCACAAACAGTTTCAGTTGATCAGCAGGATTCTTGAATACTAACCCGTACCTTGGAGTTTTGATGATTGAATTTGGTATGGCATTGGGTGGGCAGAAATCCTCTGGTGGTCTGATACTTAGAGTAGTTACGCCTAGATCGATGGCTAATTGAATGTCGAGCATGCTGTAGATTTGGAGCTTTTCACGCATCGCCTTTCTGAGAACTCGATAAGACCTTTTGTGGCAGTCGTCGTTGAAGTTGTCTTTAGTCCATTGCAGAAGGTCAGGTAAGTCATAGGGATTAAGGTTTCGGATATCAGCATCAGAGAATTGATTCTCTGATCTGTCAGACCTTTTGACTTTCCAGATTGTATACACCGTATGAGGATAGGTTCTCATCTTGGAGTATTTGCAATAGATTACCTTCTTTATTTTGTGAATGGAGTAAACTTGATTGACTGGTTTTGACTTTGTAGAGGTGAAGATTGCATCGAATTCCTCTCTTAGCTTCTGATCTCGGACATGGGCTGGCAGATCGCTCTGGAAGTGCTGTCTGTAGAGATAACTGTAGACTTGTTCTTCCATTTGTTCAATGGTTGAATTAGATCTTGGAATTGGTCTCCTTAGCTCATCCATCTTTCGAGTGATGTCTGCTACTCTACCTTCTGTTACCTTAGCTGTGGGATTCAGGGATGGGTTTTCTGACAGAGGATTCAAGTTGAAGGCCCAGTCTTCCTCTTCGGGTTTAGGAGTGACGAAGGCATTAAAAGCACCTTTCATCAATTTCTCTGTAGCAACTGGCATCTTCTTCTTTGGCTCTTCTTCTGTCATTATTCCCTTGCCTTTATCTTTTGGCTTTGAAGTTTCAGATATTGGGTTTTGGATTTGTGTGGGTGGAACCTCTGTTGATTTGACAGTTGGAGGTTCTGTGGGTTTTGGGGTTGTATGCTCTGATGTTTTGGTTGTTGCCTCTGAAGGTTTTGATACTTCGGGTTTTGAGGTCTCTGTTGGTGAGGAGTCTTCGGGTCTTGGAGGTGGAATGTCAAAACGCTTTGCTGATTGAAAAGCAGATACAAATTCCATTCTGCGAAGAATGAACTCTGCAGAGCGTTTTGGTCTTTGGGGTTTTCGAGCTATGGTTTTGACTCTAGTTTTGTGCGGGATTGGTTGTGAGGTTGGTGTTGGTTCTTTGGGTGAGGGTGGAGTTTGTTCTGAGGATGAGGATGCAAGATTGATTACCTTAGGTTCTGTGGTTGGTGCATCCTTTGGTGAGATAGAGGTGTTTTGCCTCTGTTGTTTTTCCTTCTAGGTTTCTGTTGTAGAGGGTTCTGCTGATTTCTCTGTAGTTTTTGCAGAAGCAACCTCTGTAGTTTCCTTTGTTTTCTCCCCCTCAGGATGACCAGATGCTCCATCATTAGGATCATCCTGCCTTCTTTTAGTAGTAACTTCTGTTCTGCAGGTGTCTTGAGCTGCTTGCCTTGCTGCATTTTTCTTCATTGTTTCAAAGTAGATTGCGATCGAAGTTTTGAAGGCTTTGGTCGCACTTTTCTCGAACTCTGCAGCGGTTGTTTTGGCAATGTTAGTGGCAGAGGCGATCGCAGTAGCAGCAGAAGTTTCTGTAGTTGACTTCATTTCTGCAAGGGCTACTTTAACCTCTGTGGATAAGGTATCCACTTTGGTATTTAATCCTGTAAGCGCGCCTGAAGTTGACTCTGTAAAAGACGTGAATGAGCTTTGCAACTCATTCAATGTTTGAGTTACAGAGGTTACAAAGGCTTGGAACTCATCCTTCGTAACATGTTCCTCTTGGGTAACCTCTGGAGGAACAACTCCTTCTCCAGAGTGAGTCCCTGTTCCTGGGACACCTTCGTTCACCCTTGTTTGTACGTTGGGGGTGGAAGGATTTCCATCTGATTCTCGAGAAGAAACCTGAGTTTCAGTCTCTACAGAAGTTCTGTGAAGAATATTGTCCAAATCCACTCCAGAGGTGGGTATCGGAATATTCTTCTATTGACTTGGAGATTTGTCTAGAGTCTCTTCGTCATGGTGCTCTCTACTTCTCTCTGAAAGAAGTTTTGGCCCTATATTGTGCGTGTCAGAGGAAACGAATTCCTCTGTAGGGTGTTCTAGTGTGATCTGGGGCGATTGATCACGAACTATAGGTGAGTCTCTCTGAGGAGACTCCCCAGGAATGGATTCCCCGGCTTCTGTGGGCACAGAGGTTGAAAGAGTAACCTCTGGCTGGATGGGTTGGGGTGGGTTCGAGCTGTGCTGCTCTTTTTCAATGACACCTTCTGCAGCTAGACCTGCGGTGTCAGAAGTGTGGGTTGCACTGGGAGGGGTTGAGGGATGTGTGCCTTCTGCAACTTCGGCATCTTTTCCTTTTTCATTTTGTTTTCCTCCAGACTTTTCTACCCTATCCTCTAAACCTATTTGTACCTCTTCTTCTGCAGTCTCTTGTCTTGGCAGAAGTGAATCAAGAACCTCTGTGAAGATTTGAGTTTGCAGAGGTGGTTCGATTCCTTCTGCTATTGTTTGCAGAGGAGAAGATGGTTTCTTCTTCTTTGATTTCCTCTTCTTTGGTTTTGGTGCTCCCTCCTCTGTAGATTTTGACTTTCTTTTTCTTTTGGAAGAGGGAGGGGTAGAGGGACCTTGGATTTGTGGTGGAGATGAGGGTTCTGTGGGATGTTCAGTGGGTGGAGAAGATGGTTCTGCAGGATTTTGTTGGATAGCAGAAACAGAGGCAAGTTGTTCCTCTGTAGGGGTCTTGGTTTTCTTTCCCTTTTTCTTCTTCTTCTTTTTAGATCCCTCAGAAGACTTCCTCTTTGAAGAATAGAGGTCTTTCCTTATATCTCTGAAGTTCTTCTGGTTGGCCTTGTGTTTAGCCAACTTTATCTTCCATTCTTCTTCTATAAGTCTCTCTACTACATTACCTCCTATGGGCATTCCTATACGCGGGGGTGTTACAGAACTGGGTTCAGGAGTTCTGTAAACGCGTGTGTACTCACTAACTAGTTCTTCATCACTAGCATAACCTAACATTACCTTTGATAGTGGCCTGATGTGTGGGTAGCCATCCTCATGTTCTGTAGGGGTGTTCTTGGACATAGGAAATTGCTTAGGTTTGGGACCGTCCATTGGCCATTTTTGGATAAGGAGTAGGGGTTCGAAAAGTACACTGAGGATTCGCTGGAACTGCAGAGGGGGTAACCAATTGTGATCAGACATTTTGGCTTTCTGGGAGGCGATTTTGCGATCGATGGTGTTGATGATTTCTTGCATCATTATGGTGGCATAATCTAGGGGTAGATCATAGTATACACCATACATGATTGAGAGAATTTGAGGTGAGCTTTGATCGATGCTCCCGATTTTTCCCGTGAGGCAACGATTTAGGATAGAGAATAAGGTATTCCACAGAGGAGGTAGTCTTGCTCTGCGGAAATCGTTCCTCTTTTTCAACTGTTGGTTGTACCCTAACATGTGTAGAAAGTCGACAAGTTCTTCATTTGTTGGTTGGGGTGCATACTTTTTGATTCCCATGAGTCCTCTTGTTGGAAGGCCAAATTCTAATGAGAACATGGTGCGATTGAACATCAGTTCAAGGCTCTTACTTTGGTCAGGTTTAGAAATGTAGCCTCTGATCAAATCGGTGTCAGCGTCATAACGGCAAGATTGCCAAAACTGAAGTAGGTAACGTACTGGTATTTGTTCAACGGTTTTGCTCAGAAGAGGGTAAAGAAAGTGGTTCTCTAGGATGTTTAGCAGGATGGCATGTTCTTTGCCAAATGCCGTAGGAGAAGGAACAAGATAACAGTTGTTCGATTTAATGGGAAGGGTTTGCTCGAAATGGCCATTTGAGAAAAATTGTTGCAGGTGGGTAGTGGGTACGAAGGATGCCTCATCGCCGGAGTTGTGTCTGTCGGCATCGGCGGCGATGTGTGGGTTGTGGGAGTGCTCAGAATGCACTGGAGAGGATGTCGGAGAGTTCGTTGGTGAAACGTGAGCAGATTTGGAACTGGAAGCCATTTGTAGGTTTTGAAAGTTCTAGGTTTTCAGAAAGAAATAAGCAAGTTCGCCGGAGAAAATGAGAGAATAGTAAAGTTTTGAAAGTGATTTTATCTTGGGTTTTATACTGTGGTAACGGATAGAATTCGGAACGGTGAAAATGTGAGAAAGTTAATAAAATTTGAGGTCCATACTCGAGTTCATTCGGCGTGGTGCAAGTTTCTAGGACGACGTGATATGTACGTCAATGAAAACTTGACACGTCATCAATGTCAGTGACGACGAGACGTCGTGGGCGGCCACATTAAATGAAAAACGCGTGGGTTTTAAATTTTCACCACAGAAAAGTTACTGTTACAGATACAGAAATTCCCAAGTGGAAATCTTTACAGAGGATCTGTGGGTACAGAAGCTCTGTGAAATTTTAAAAAAAATTTATCTCTGTAGATTGTATCTTTAATGAAAAATCGTTTAAAAAACGCGGAGAGGATCAATAAATTTTTAGTAGAGAGAAATTATCCTACAGAGGTTTTTGGACCTCTGCCAGAGCCAGCAGAGGCTCTGTGACAGGAAATTTCTAATAACTAATAATTTATAAACATTTTTAATCATCCAAGTTTTTGATCAGTTTTAACAATGTATTTAGGACTTATTTGAAAGTTGGTGTCCTAGAAAATTGTAAATCTCAAAGATTTTGTGCAGCAGAAGTCATTTGAATGATTTGAGTGATCTACAGAGGTTCTTTGGTTGAAAGAACTCTGTGGCTTATGACTTCTGTGGCAAGATACCAACCTATTTCCTTTTGATCGGTGAATGTGATCTCTTCTGTCGCATTCTTTGCTCCCCCTTGACTTATGAATCTCTGTAGATTCAGCAAGGTCTCCTTTTCCGCTCCTCCTTGATCTAACAACCTTTGTAGGATTGATTTCTTTGGTTTGAAACCTGCCTATCCATCTCTTGAAGCTTGTACTTTTACCAAAATCGTTTGAAAAACATTGGAGAGGATCGATAAATCTTTAGTAGAGAGAAATTATCCTACAAAGGTTTTTGGACCTCTGCCAGAGCCAGCAGAGGCTCTGTTACAGGAAATTTCTAATAACTAATAATTTATAAAACTTCTTGATCATCCAAAGTTTTTATGTGTTTTAAACATTGTTTTTAGGACATATTTAGAAATTTTTGTCCTGGAAAACTGTTTTAGAAAAAGATTTTGTGCGACACATACCTTTTAGAGTGTCTAGTTTGGACGACAGAGACTCTTTGTTGATCATAATCCTCCTTTGGCTCCCCCTTGAATGATCAACCTCTGTAGATTAATTTGAGGTCTCCTTCTGCTCCCCTTTGACCTATGCTTGAATCAAATAGAGATAAATAATGCACAGAACATAGGTCAACCTCATCAGAGGTTCTGTGAAGATTGTCATAGGTTCTGAGCAATTCCACAGAGGCTCTGTGAAGTATAGAATCTTTGAAGGATGAGTCTTAAACAAAGTGTTTAAGAGTCATAGTGTATTTTGAAGCCTGAGTCCTTAATAGAAGTATTAAGGAGTCCATTGTTTGCTGAAGAGTGAGTCCTGATCTGTAATGGTCAGAAGTCATTTTCTGATGAAGCTCGAGTCTTAAACTGATTTGTTTAAGAGTCTTTTTCACTAAAGTGTGAGTCCTAAACTGATGTGTTTAGAAGTCCTTATCTACTGAAGAGCGAGTCCTGATCTGTAGTGATCAGAAGTCCGTGTACCTGCAATACAGATCAAAGTACTTTTGGTACCCATATCCAAATGGGTCCTTTTTTGTTAGGATTTGGAGCTGTCTTTAGGTCCTCTGGTTTGCCAATCTCTGTTGGTTTGCCAATTTTCTTTCTATGACCTTTCTCATTTTGGGTCTTTGGATTTTTCTTTTGAAATGACCCATTTTGTTCATAGAAAGATTTAGAGAAAAGGTTTCTTAATTGAAGCAGAAGATCAAAGCATTTATATGAATGAAAAGATGAAGGCTTTGTAGAAACAAATGGTTTTGGAGCATTTTTGTCAGGAATAGAGTTTTTGACTTTCCAAACCATTTTCATTTTTTTGTAAACAGGATTATTTGAATTTTTAGCACAAGAGTTTGCTAAGACAAGGTCTTTAAGCCTTTTAGCTAAAACATCTTTTTCTTTAAGGTTTAAATCAAATTTTCTTAGAAGATCTGATTTATACCTCTTCTCCAACATAATCTTGTTTGACAAATCGGATAATCTCTTTGTTAAATTTGACATTTCAGCTTTAAAGACCTTTCTTTCCTTCTCAAACTTGTCTTTTAAACACTTTGTTTGAAATCCTTCTCTCTTCACCTTTTCAGACTCTTTTCTTTCAAAATCCTGCTCTTTCCTCTCTTTTTCAAAAGATTTCTGTATTTTTGAGATTTTGAAAGAAAGTTCCATATTCTTTGTCTCAAGAAGAGTTTTCTCTTTTTCAAACTTTTCATTTTCACTGATTATAAGTTTTTCAAAGTTGGAAATCGGTTTAGAAAAGTTTAGACACTTAAGCTCAAGGCTTTTCTTCTCTTCTTTAAAAACAGTCTTAACTTCCTCAAACTTCTCTTTCTCCTTTTTACCAAGCTCTTCTGACTCAGATAGTTTCTTTTTCAGTTCAAGATTTTCATAGTTTAGGAGTTTACCTGATTCTTCAAGCTTGGCAATGTTGTCTGAGTTAATAAGAATACTCTTGTTTCTTTCCTCTAATTTTTTCTCAAGAGTAGGAATTATTTTCTTAAAATTTGTGCTGAGTTTGAAATAATAATGAAAATCAGCATCAGCACTAAATTTTAGTCTTGACATATTGAATGAAGTTTTTAACGAAAGAAACAGTTTCTTGGATGTTACCAGATCGAATAAATCGAAAATGGCAGTAAAACAGAATCTGTTTGAAGGAATGAAGAATAGGTTAAGAACAGACAGTTTCTATCAAGAATCTTGTCTAAACGAGGATCACTTGATATTGAAAACCAAGCTTTGCTCTGATACCAACTGTTGGTTCCCGTTTTGCTTTAAACAAGATTATCAGATCTATTAGTTCAGGTTTAAGGTTTGATGCGGAAGCGTATTTGAAGAACTAACAGATATGTTTGATAGATTTAGAACACAATATAAATAAACAGTGAACAGGAAATAATATCTCAAAGTTTACTGAATATATATATCAAGAACAGATTTAAGAAGAGTGAGTATGCAAAGCTTTAAACAGATATGACTCTAAATGTGCATAAGCTATGTGTTCTTGATGTTCTTGTTTTTCTGTTTTTGTGTGTTGTTGTCTTATTGTTGTGTTAGGAAGAACTCAACATGAGTCTTCCTTTTATACTACTCTTAGAAGACTATGAAGTAGGTCACTGTTCCTTTTACGGCATGAATAGTGTACTGGATGGTGTGAACAGTTGTTTGAGCCATGCGCATTTAATGGAGCAGATGTACTATTGGTAAATGCATTAAATGGCGCAGACGTCTATTTTGTACCATGCCCTATTGAGTCCACTCAGAGTTTGACACGTGTTGAAGTTGGACAGGGCAAGTTGCCATGCAAGTTGATGAACAGGTCTTGGAACAGTAGCAAGATATTATAAATATCTTCCTAGTCTTTTGAGGACCATAGAGGCTCTGTAATGTGTTACAGAGGTTCTGCGGTCTGGTTCCTCTGTAAAGTAGTCTTCACCGGATTCCGAGTCTTTGGTTGTTTACTTCTGCAGAGCTTCTGTCAAGGGTGGCAGAGGTTCTGAGGCTCGGTCCTCTGAGAAGTCTTCTTGGTTCCTTGTCTTCTGATGTTGTCCGCAGAGGCTCTGTTATTGGTAACAGAGGTTCTGCGGTCTTGGTCTTCTGAAAGCGTCCTTCTGTAGTTTCCTCGGTCTTTGATCACTCTTGATCAAACTTCCTTTGATTCTTCTGAGATGCCCGACAGAGCTTCTGTTGCACTCAGCAGAGCTTCTGTGGAAGTTCTTCTGTACTTGGCCATTTTTCAATACTTCTAATATTCTAGAATATTGGAGCTAACAATCTCCCCCTAAGTATTGAAAAATAAAAGGTTGAATTTATGCATTTTAACCTAAGTAAAGAAGAGGTTAAACAATACCTCAGAAGTTTATTTCTTTCATTTGGAATTTATGCCAGAGGCATTTACATTTGAGTACATTTAATGAACAGAAATAAATGTTTGACAGAGGTTCTTTGAAGAGACTCAGATTTTTGCATTTGGGAAGTCGTCGAATTTTCTGTTGTCTTTTCCCACTTCCTTGAGTTCTTCATAGAATTTGAGGCAGAGATTTCTTAAGCCTAGAGTAGCATCAATATCTTTGATCATCATTTGAGCAGATTCTTCGTCCATAAGCTCTGTTGCTTTATTCTCCTCTAGTATTTTTCTGAACATGTTCAGAGTACGAGTTGTGTATTTCTGACAGTCCATTGTCACAAACAGTTTCAGTTGATCAGCAGGATTCTTGAATACTAACCCGTACCTTGGAGTTTTGATGATTGAATTTGGTATGGCATTGGGTGGGCAGAAATCCTCTGGTGGTCTGATACTTAGAGTAGTTACGCCTAGATCGATGGCTAATTGAATGTCGAGCATGCTGTAGATTTGGAGCTTTTCACGCATCGCCTTTCTGAGAACTCGATAAGACCTTTTGTGGCAGTCGTCGTTGAAGTTGTCTTTAGTCCATTGCAGAAGGTCAGGTAAGTCATAGGGATTAAGGTTTCGGATATCAGCATCAGAGAATTGATTCTCTGATCTGTCAGACCTTTTGACTTTCCAGATTGTATACACCGTATGAGGATAGGTTCTCATCTTGGAGTATTTGCAATAGATTACCTTCTTTATTTTGTGAATGGAGTAAACTTGATTGACTGGTTTTGACTTTGTAGAGGTGAAGATTGCATCGAATTCCTCTCTTAGCTTCTGATCTCGGACATGGGCTGGCAGATCGCTCTGGAAGTGCTGTCTGTAGAGATAACTGTAGACTTGTTCTTCCATTTGTTCAATGGTTGAATTAGATCTTGGAATTGGTCTCCTTAGCTCATCCATCTTTCGAGTGATGTCTGCTACTCTACCTTCTGTTACCTTAGCTGTGGGATTCAGGGATGGGTTTTCTGACAGAGGATTCAAGTTGAAGGCCCAGTCTTCCTCTTCGGGTTTAGGAGTGACGAAGGCATTAAAAGCACCTTTCATCAATTTCTCTGTAGCAACTGGCATCTTCTTCTTTGGCTCTTCTTCTGTCATTATTCCCTTGCCTTTATCTTTTGGCTTTGAAGTTTCAGATATTGGGTTTTGGATTTGTGTGGGTGGAACCTCTGTTGATTTGACAGTTGGAGGTTCTGTGGGTTTTGGGGTTGTATGCTCTGATGTTTTGGTTGTTGCCTCTGAAGGTTTTGATACTTCGGGTTTTGAGGTCTCTGTTGGTGAGGAGTCTTCGGGTCTTGGAGGTGGAATGTCAAAACGCTTTGCTGATTGAAAAGCAGATACAAATTCCATTCTGCGAAGAATGAACTCTGCAGAGCGTTTTGGTCTTTGGGGTTTTCGAGCTATGGTTTTGACTCTAGTTTTGTGCGGGATTGGTTGTGAGGTTGGTGTTGGTTCTTTGGGTGAGGGTGGAGTTTGTTCTGAGGATGAGGATGCAAGATTGATTACCTTAGGTTCTGTGGTTGGTGCATCCTTTGGTGAGATAGAGGTGTTTTGCCTCTGTTGTTTTTCCTTCTAGGTTTCTGTTGTAGAGGGTTCTGCTGATTTCTCTGTAGTTTTTGCAGAAGCAACCTCTGTAGTTTCCTTTGTTTTCTCCCCCTCAGGATGACCAGATGCTCCATCATTAGGATCATCCTGCCTTCTTTTAGTAGTAACTTCTGTTCTGCAGGTGTCTTGAGCTGCTTGCCTTGCTGCATTTTTCTTCATTGTTTCAAAGTAGATTGCGATCGAAGTTTTGAAGGCTTTGGTCGCACTTTTCTCGAACTCTGCAGCGGTTGTTTTGGCAATGTTAGTGGCAGAGGCGATCGCAGTAGCAGCAGAAGTTTCTGTAGTTGACTTCATTTCTGCAAGGGCTACTTTAACCTCTGTGGATAAGGTATCCACTTTGGTATTTAATCCTGTAAGCGCGCCTGAAGTTGACTCTGTAAAAGACGTGAATGAGCTTTGCAACTCATTCAATGTTTGAGTTACAGAGGTTACAAAGGCTTGGAACTCATCCTTCGTAACATGTTCCTCTTGGGTAACCTCTGGAGGAACAACTCCTTCTCCAGAGTGAGTCCCTGTTCCTGGGACACCTTCGTTCACCCTTGTTTGTACGTTGGGGGTGGAAGGATTTCCATCTGATTCTCGAGAAGAAACCTGAGTTTCAGTCTCTACAGAAGTTCTGTGAAGAATATTGTCCAAATCCACTCCAGAGGTGGGTATCGGAATATTCTTCTATTGACTTGGAGATTTGTCTAGAGTCTCTTCGTCATGGTGCTCTCTACTTCTCTCTGAAAGAAGTTTTGGCCCTATATTGTGCGTGTCAGAGGAAACGAATTCCTCTGTAGGGTGTTCTAGTGTGATCTGGGGCGATTGATCACGAACTATAGGTGAGTCTCTCTGAGGAGACTCCCCAGGAATGGATTCCCCGGCTTCTGTGGGCACAGAGGTTGAAAGAGTAACCTCTGGCTGGATGGGTTGGGGTGGGTTCGAGTTGTGCTGCTCTTTTTCAATGACACCTTCTGCAGCTAGACCTGCGGTGTCAGAAGTGTGGGTTGCACTGGGAGGGGTTGAGGGATGTGTGCCTTCTGCAACTTCGGCATCTTTTCCTTTTTCATTTTGTTTTCCTCCAGACTTTTCTACCCTATCCTCTAAACCTATTTGTACCTCTTCTTCTGCAGTCTCTTGTCTTGGCAGAAGTGAATCAAGAACCTCTGTGAAGATTTGAGTTTGCAGAGGTGGTTCGATTCCTTCTGCTATTGTTTGCAGAGGAGAAGATGGTTTCTTCTTCTTTGATTTCCTCTTCTTTGGTTTTGGTGCTCCCTCCTCTGTAGATTTTGACTTTCTTTTTCTTTTGGAAGAGGGAGGGGCAGAGGGACCTTGGATTTGTGGTGGAGATGAGGGTTCTGTGGGATGTTCAGTGGGTGGAGAAGATGGTTCTGCAGGATTTTGTTGGATAGCAGAAACAGAGGCAAGTTGTTCCTCTGTAGGGGTCTTGGTTTTCTTTCCCTTTTTCTTCTTCTTCTTTTTAGATCCCTCAGAAGACTTCCTCTTTGAAGAATAGAGGTCTTTCCTTATATCTCTGAAGTTCTTCTGGTTGGCCTTGTGTTTAGCCAACTTTATCTTCCATTCTTCTTCTATAAGTCTCTCTACTACATTACCTCCTATGGGCATTCCTATACGCGGGGGTGTTACAGAACTGGGTTCAGGAGTTCTGTAAACGCGTGTGTACTCACTAACTAGTTCTTCATCACTAGCATAACCTAACATTACCTTTGATAGTGGCCTGATGTGTGGGTAGCCATCCTCATGTTCTGTAGGGGTGTTCTTGGACATAGGAAATTGCTTAGGTTTGGGACCGTCCATTGGCCATTTTTGGATAAGGAGTAGGGGTTCGAAAAGTACACTGAGGATTCGCTGGTACTGCAGAGGGGGTAACCAATTGTGATCAGACATTTTGGCTTTCTGGGAGGCGATTTTGCGATCGATGGTGTTGATGATTTCTTGCATCATTATGGTGGCATAATCTAGGGGTAGATCATAGTATACACCATACATGATTGAGAGAATTTGAGGTGAGCTTTGATCGATGCTCCCGATTTTTCCCGTGAGGCAACGATTTAGGATAGAGAATAAGGTATTCCACAGAGGAGGTAGTCTTGCTCTGCGGAAATCGTTCCTCTTTTTCAACTGTTGGTTGTACCCTAACATGTGTAGAAAGTCGACAAGTTCTTCATTTGTTGGTTGGGGTGCATACTTTTTGATTCCCATGAGTCCTCTTGTTGGAAGGCCAAATTCTAATGAGAACATGGTGCGATTGAACATCAGTTCAAGGCTCTTACTTTGGTCAGGTTTAGAAATGTAGCCTCTGATCAAATCGGTGTCAGCGTCATAACGGCAAGATTGCCAAAACTGAAGTAGGTAACGTACTGGTATTTGTTCAACGGTTTTGCTCAGAAGAGGGTAAAGAAAGTGGTTCTCTAGGATGTTTAGCAGGATGGCATGTTCTTTGCCAAATGCCGTAGGAGAAGGAACAAGATAACAGTTGTTCGATTTAATGGGAAGGGTTTGCTCGAAATGGCCATTTGAGAAAAATTGTTGCAGGTGGGTAGTGGGTACGAAGGATGCCTCATCGCCGGAGTCGTGTCTGTCGGCATCGGCGGCGATGTGTGGGTTGTGGGAGTGCTCAGAATGCACTGGAGAGGATGTCGGAGAGTTCGTTGGTGAAACGTGAGCAGATTTGGAACTGGAAGCCATTTGTAGGTTTTGAAAGTTCTAGGTTTTCAGAAAGAAATAAGCAAGTTCGCCGGAGAAAATGAGAGAATAGTAAAGTTTTGAAAGTGATTTTATCTTGGGTTTTATACTGTGGTAACGGATAGAATTCGGAACGGTGAAAATGTGAGAAAGTTAATAAAATTTGAGGTCCATACTCGAGTTCATTCGGCGTGGTGCAAGTTTCTAGGACGACGTGATATGTACGTCAATGAAAACTTGACACGTCATCAATGTCAGTGACGACGAGACGTCGTGGGCGGCCACATTAAATGAAAAACGCGTGGGTTTTAAATTTTCACCACAGAAAAGTTACTGTTACAGATACAGAAATTCCCAAGTGGAAATCTTTACAGAGGATCTGTGGGTACAGAAGCTCTGTGAAATTTAAAAAAAAATTTATCTCTGTAGATTGTATCTTTAATGAAAAATCGTTTAAAAAACGCGGAGAGGATCAATAAATTTTTAGTAGAGAGAAATTATCCTACAGAGGTTTTTGGACCTCTGCCAGAGCCAGCAGAGGCTCTGTGACAGGAAATTTCTAATAACTAATAATTTATAAACATTTTTAATCATCCAAGTTTTTGATCAGTTTTAACAATGTATTTAGGACTTATTTGAAAGTTGGTGTCCTAGAAAATTGTAAATCTCAAAGATTTTGTGCAGCAGAAGTCATTTGAATGATTTGAGTGATCTACAGAGGTTCTTTGGTTGAAAGAACTCTGTGGCTTATGACTTCTGTGGCAAGATACCAACCTATTTCCTTTTGATCGGTGAATGTGATCTCTTCTGTCGCATTCTTTGCTCCCCCTTGACTTATGAATCTCTGTAGATTCAGCAAGGTCTCCTTTTCCGCTCCTCCTTGATCTAACAACCTTTGTAGGATTGATTTCTTTGGTTTGAAACCTGCCTATCCATCTCTTGAAGCTTGTACTTTTACCAAAATCGTTTGAAAAACATTGGAGAGGATCGATAAATCTTTAGTAGAGAGAAATTATCCTACAAAGGTTTTTGGACCTCTGCCAGAGCCAGCAGAGGCTCTGTTACAGGAAATTTCTAATAACTAATAATTTATAAAACTTCTTGATCATCCAAAGTTTTTATGTGTTTTAAACATTGTTTTTAGGACATATTTAGAAATTTTTGTCCTGGAAAACTGTTTTAGAAAAAGATTTTGTGCGACACATACCTTTTAGAGTGTCTAGTTTGGACGACAGAGACTCTTTGTTGATCATAATCCTCCTTTGGCTCCCCCTTGAATGATCAACCTCTGTAGATTAATTTGAGGTCTCCTTCTGCTCCCCTTTGACCTATGCTTGAATCAAATAGAGATAAATAATGCACAGAACATAGGTCAACCTCATCAGAGGTTCTGTGAAGATTGTCATAGGTTCTGAGCAATTCCACAGAGGCTCTGTGAAGTATAGAATCTTTGAAGGATGAGTCTTAAACAAAGTGTTTAAGAGTCATAGTGTATTTTGAAGCCTGAGTCCTTAATAGAAGTATTAAGGAGTCCATTGTTTGCTGAAGAGTGAGTCCTGATCTGTAATGGTCAGAAGTCATTTTCTGATGAAGCTCGAGTCTTAAACTGATTTGTTTAAGAGTCTTTTTCACTAAAGTGTGAGTCCTAAACTGATGTGTTTAGAAGTCCTTATCTACTGAAGAGCGAGTCCTGATCTGTAGTGATCAGAAGTCCGTGTACCTGCAATACAGATCAAAGTACTTTTGGTACCCATATCCAAATGGGTCCTTTTTTGTTAGGATTTGGAGCTGTCTTTAGGTCCTCTGGTTTGCCAATCTCTGTTGGTTTGCCAATTTTCTTTCTATGACCTTTCTCATTTTGGGTCTTTGGATTTTTCTTTTGAAATGACCCATTTTGTTCATAGAAAGATTTAGAGAAAAGGTTTCTTAATTGAAGCAGAAGATCAAAGCATTTATATGAATGAAAAGATGAAGGCTTTGTAGAAACAAATGGTTTTGGAGCATTTTTGTCAGGAATAGAGTTTTTGACTTTCCAAACCATTTTCATTTTTTTGTAAACAGGATTATTTGAATTTTTAGCACAAGAGTTTGCTAAGACAAGGTCTTTAAGCCTTTTAGCTAAAACATCTTTTTCTTTAAGGTTTAAATCAAATTTTCTTAGAAGATCTGATTTATACCTCTTCTCCAACATAATCTTGTTTGACAAATCGGATAATCTCTTTGTTAAATTTGACATTTCAGCTTTAAAGACCTTTCTTTCCTTCTCAAACTTGTCTTTTAAACACTTTGTTTGAAATCCTTCTCTCTTCACCTTTTCAGACTCTTTTCTTTCAAAATCCTGCTCTTTCCTCTCTTTTTCAAAAGATTTCTGTATTTTTGAGATTTTGAAAGAAAGTTCCATATTCTTTGTCTCAAGAAGAGTTTTCTCTTTTTCAAACTTTTCATTTTCACTGATTATAAGTTTTTCAAAGTTGTAAATCGGTTTAGAAAAGTTTAGACACTTAAGCTCAACGCTTTTCTTCTCTTCTTTAAAAACAGTCTTAACTTCCTCAAACTTCTCTTTCTCCTTTTTACCAAGCTCTTCTGACTCAGATAGTTTCTTTTTCAGTTCAAGATTTTCATAGTTTAGGAGTTTACCTGATTCTTCAAGCTTGGCAATGTTGTCTGAGTTAATAAGAATACTCTTGTTTCTTTCCTCTAATTTTTTCTCAAGAGTAGGAATTATTTTCTTAAAATTTGTGCTGAGTTTGAAATAATAATGAAAATCAGCATCAGCACTAAATTTTAGTCTTGACATATTGAATGAAGTTTTTAACGAAAGAAACAGTTTCTTGGATGTTACCAGATCGAATAAATCGAAAATGGCAGTAAAACAGAATCTGTTTGAAGGAATGAAGAATAGGTTAAGAACAGACAGTTTCTATCAAGAATCTTGTCTAAACGAGGATCACTTGATATTGAAAACCAAGCTTTGCTCTGATACCAACTGTTGGTTCCCGTTTTGCTTTAAACAAGATTATCAGATCTATTAGTTCAGGTTTAAGGTTTGATGCGGAAGCGTATTTGAAGAACTAACAGATATGTTTGATAGATTTAGAACACAATATAAATAAACAGTGAACAGGAAATAATATCTCAAAGTTTACTGAATATATATATCAAGAACAGATTTAAGAAGAGTGAGTATGCAAAGCTTTAAACAGATATGACTCTAAATGTGCATAAGCTATGTGTTCTTGATGTTCTTGTTTTTCTGTTTTTGTGTGTTGTTGTCTTATTGTTGTGTTAGGAAGAACTCAACATGAGTCTTCCTTTTATACTACTCTTAGAAGACTATGAAGTAGGTCACTGTTCCTTTTACGGCATGAATAGTGTACTGGATGGTGTGAACAGTTGTTTGAGCCATGCGCATTTAATGGAGCAGGTGTACTATTGGTAAATGCATTAAATGGCGCAGACGTCTATTTTGTACCATGCCCTATTGAGTCCACTCAGAGTTTGACACGTGTTGAAGTTGGACAGGGCAAGTTGCCATGCAAGTTGATGAACAGGTCTTGGAACAGTAGCAAGATATTATAAATATCTTCCTAGTCTTTTGAGGACCATAGAGGCTCTGTAATGTGTTACAGAGGTTCTGCGGTCTGGTTCCTCTGTAAAGTAGTCTTCACCGGATTCCGAGTCTTTGGTTGTTTACTTCTGCAGAGCTTCTGTCAAGGGTGGCAGAGGTTCTGAGGCTCGGTCCTCTGAGAAGTCTTCTTGGTTCCTTGTCTTCTGATGTTGTCCGCAGAGGCTCTGTTATTGGTAACAGAGGTTCTGCGGTCTTGGTCTTCTGAAAGCGTCCTTCTGTAGTTTCCTCGGTCTTTGATCACTCTTGATCAAACTTCCTTTGATTCTTCTGAGATGCCCGGCAGAGCTTCTGTTGCACTCAGCAGAGCTTCTGTGGAAGTTCTTCTGTACTTGGCCATTTTTCAATACTTCTAATATTCTAGAATATTGGAGCTAATAAGATGTCCAGAGATTAATCACAGAGGATGATCAGAGCTTCTGTAGACTGATTATCGACAGAGCTTGTTAACGAGCAGAGGCAGCCGTTAAGCTGCTCATTGACTAAGCTGTTGTTGTGCTATGTTAGGCTGCAGCTGATTCATTAAGCGATCTGAACAGGTTCAAGGAGAACTACATGTTGCTGCTAGTAAGCTGTCAAGTAGCTGATTCTGCTGCTGATTGGAAAACAACAGAGGCAAATCAAAGCTAATCCAAAGCCTGTGCACGTGCAAAAGTTCAGAGTTGTTGTCTAGAAGAGATCTTAGAAGCTCTTATCTGCTGCAAAAATCAAAATATACAGAGCTCTTATGCACAGAGCCTCTGAGGCAAACCACAGAGCCTCTGCGGCTATCCAGAAGCAGAAGTCGTCCAAACTGATGATTAAGCCGCTGCCATTAAGCTACTAAGCTGTTGTTGATGCTTTAAGCTTTCAAATGCTTAATTGGTACATAAATATTGTGCAAGAAGTGAACATAAGCTTTGTGAGGCTATCTAGAGCCTCTATAGGTTGTTAAGATGTGGTTGTCCAGATTAAGCCATTGCTGGACAGAGCTTAATTGTGTCACATAGGATATCCAGAGGGTGTAATACATATAACTTCTATGCATGTTCAGAAGCTCAGAAGGTGTCACAGAGGATATCCAGAGGGACGTACAGTGCCTGTGTAAGATGATCGAAAGGTATGCACAAGACGTATGCACAGAGCCTCTGTTAGCCGTACAGAAGCATACACCTATGTGGACCAAAATCCACGTTTTAAGAGAAATGACCAGAAGGGACAGAGGTATTTCAATGCATGTCTATCAGAAGCTGATGGTCCAGAAGTCGCGATGAACCGAAAGCCCGGAGACCGAAAATTTGGATTTTCTTGACAGCTTTGCGCTGCTTCAGAAAAACACGCACATCTTTCTACTCAGTTCTCCAATCGACTCAAATCCAGTTGCATTAAATCCCTAACACAAATATGTACGACTTTGAAGTTCTGAGTTTTCTCAAATTCAGTGATCTGATATGCCTAATTCACTGTCAAAGTCAGTAGATACTTGCTGGATCGAAAGCATCGCTTCACTCTCTCTATTGCCATAATTAGATCAGAACTTTGTTTCTACACACATCAGTGTAGGACCAGTACCTCAACAGATCAGACTTTGACTGGTATTTCTAATCTCTAACCCCCAGTACCATGTTTCCTTTTAATTTGAATTAACTGTGCTTCTGGATATTCCTAAGAAATGTGGAATCATGAAAGATGAATCACCAACACTTTTTGATTCTTACAGGATATCTGATTACAAATTGAGCCTAAATGAGATTTATTGCTCAATTTGAGGGGGAGAATGCCAATATGACCATATTCATGCAAAGGTAAAATCTCTAAACCTTTCATCATTTCTAGAGAATGGCCATCTTTAAAATGATAAAACCTCTTTCAAATGGTCAAACCACTTCTAGATGCCAAAATGCTTTTTCAAATATAGAAGTTGGATTTTAAATGTTTTTCTGAGACTTCAAAGAGTCAGTGTGTGGAACAATACAATCTTTAGGACAAAAATTTTCACGGGATCAATGTGTGAGCTTTATAGAACTTCTATGGATCACTTAAACCTGTGTTTCCTACCCAAGAAGTAAACCTTGAGTGTTTGAGAGGTAAAGGGTCTACATCAAAGAGTGGGGGAGATAACTCTCTGAGTTTTTCTCATTGTGCTTAAGAGGTAAAAATTGAAAAGAGAGTTTGGTTAGATGTGAGCTACATGATAAAAAGAAAGAGGGTGTGAGAACAGAGTCAAAAGAATTATAAACTCTGCACCAACTTTTTTTCTGAGCCGGGCAAGCCACATTTCTGATTTATCACAACTCTTTGGTGATTGTCATTGAAACAGGCAGTGAGCCCATGCCAACTCTCTACTTAACCCCACTAGCTACTTACTTCCTTCTCAACAGGGAAATACTTCACTTTTCCACGGGGAAGCAGCATATATGCTATCTAATCTTTATTTGGAAGGTTGGATATTGAAAAAAAGGAAATTTGCCCCACCTTCACACTTCACTCATGCACATTGAGTCTGTGGACACCTGTTATGTCCAAACAGTTTACACACTTTTGAGCCTAATAGATAATATTCTATTTTTCTTCCACACAATATCACGAATCTTTGTGATTCCACATGCTTATATATGTGATATTGCCAAGAACAGTTTAAGAAGTTTATTTTTTAATTTACTTCAATGATAACTGGAAGTCCTATCAGAGCTTCATCATTGCCAACTCTGAGCATAGGCCACACAATATTTTATAAATTGTTGTGATAATAGTTGCTATTGTGCCTCTATGTTAGATGATTACCCCCGGTTACTTATTATTTAATGCAGATTCTCATGAGCAGAATGTATTTGCTACTCTTCATCTCCTAGCTGTTTATCTACTATCAGTTACTACTCAAACTGGTTATACAAGCTTCCGCACATCAAATCGTTCTCTGATCGTTTGAGAGATAACTGAGACCAGAAAAGTAATGCAACAGTCAAGGGGGAGTACGCAAAGATCAAGGAGGAGTATGCAACGATCAATGGGGAGTCAAAGAAGGAATTGAAGCAGCTGACCTTGTGGAAGATCGGGCTATTTTTAATCTTGAATACAAAGGGGGAGATTGTTAGCTTTTATTTTATATTGTATTCAAGATTACTGGGTTAAATTGTAAAACCCCAAATTAAAATAAGTGGGCTTTAGTTGCTAATGGGCTTAGGCCATAAAGCCTTAGTACTTAATGTGTATCTTTGTTAGATTTTAGGTTAAGCCTCCTAGCCTCATTTTACTTTCATACGTATAGAGAGAGAGAGCTTCATTTTGTAAGAGAGTGTTCTTCAATCTTATTTTGTAAACTCTCAATCATTCAATATATTGCAATTATTATTGTTACTTGTTGTATCTGGGATCCAACACATTTGCACAACACCATATATATCACAAAGACAATTATCAATCATAATTCACTCATCGCGTAATTCCCTGTCTCCTTCCCATGGCCGTATTAGTTGGTTGCAAGTCAACTAATAAACAACGATGTACAACAACTACAGCCAACAACACTGTACAACAACTACAGCCAACAAACCGGTCCTATGCCCGGCCAACGTATTATAATATAATATAATACTCACGTAATTACAGTATCTCAATATATTATAATTCAAACATAAACATAGTCACACCATTTATCACATATCCAATACACACATATATGTATTCCAGTTGAAAACGTTTTGAAGTAAAACTCACCTGTTTTGCTTATCTCCAAAATCCTTCCAAGCTATTACCATGCACTCCAATTTCTTCAGCCCAGTTTCAAAGAATCTGTACCACATAAATACAAATATTTCTTTTAAAGACTAAAATCTCTAAAATCCTGAAATCCTCGACTCATATCGCAATCAACTACTGAAATACCCCATGTCGCAACACACTACACATATCGCAACTAACTACTGCGACACAATACCATGTCGTAACCAACTACTGCGACACAGTACCATGTCGCAACCAACTATTGCGATAACTCCCTCATGTCGCAACTAACTGTTGCGACATAGCACCAAGTCGCAACCAACTGTTGCGATATGGCACCAAGTCGCAACCAACTGTTGCGATATCAATGAGCAAGTCGCAACTCAAGGTTGCGATACTCATGAATGTCGCAACCATCATCCATGTCGCAACCCACTACTGCGACATACATGAATGTCTCAGTTTACTGTGTTCATCCTAAACCCAGAAATTTAATCTTTTAAGCTATGCATGTTGCTATAGTTATGCAAATATGTTTAAGACTATTAACATAACCTAACCATATGCTCAGATTTTCCAAAACATCCCTAAATCATCAAAACCCATCTAAAAACTTACATAAAACTTTATCTAAACAAAAATGATAGATTAAGAGGTTACATACCTTTAATCTTCACAAGATAAACCTTCTAATTTCAGCAACAATCTTGTCCTTCCTCTTCTTTCCTTTCTACGGCTCTATCTCTCTCCTCTCTCTCTCAACCGAAAACACACACACACATTCACTTTGTTTTGATATTTTGCTAATGATGTCTAAAGAGAGGACACCTCCTCCTAATTGAATGAAAGTGGCGGTGGTGGTGGTATAAGGTTTGACTAAAAGACCAACTAAACCTTATACTTCTCTTATTTGGCAAAACCTACCCCTAAACTTCCATTATAAAATTAAAACTTACCCCTTAACTTATAAAACTACTTTAACCAAAATAAATAAGGATTAAATTAAACCAATAACATACCTGGTTATTACAACATCTCCCCCTTAAAAGAATTCCGTCCCGGAATTCAGTTAAGCGACAAGATGAGGGTATTTGGCTCTCATTTCTGACTCTGATTCCCACGTAGCATCCTGACCCCTATGATGTCGCCACCTAAATCTAACCGCAAGTGTACGGGTCGAAGTCAAGTAATAGTACTTTAGAAAGTACGAGTATCGAATCACGGGGAACTAGGAACTAAGTATCACAATTACTATAATCGCTATTAACTGAACTATCGAAAATTGAGAGATTGGTATTAAACTACTAATTGCAGAAAATAAATCAAACACAAGACAGACAATGAACAACTTTGGAATTTAGATAGAGAAAACAGTTGAGGGTTGGAAATCCTTAGGTTTTCACATATGAACATCAGACTTAAAACAAATACCAGTTATTTCCGTTAATGAATACCCAATCTTGATCTCACCATTGTTCTCTCTCGAGTTACAACGGTTATATTTGTAAAGCACGGTTCTTTCTCAAGCTACCATGAGTTTTATCTTGAAAACACAAGTTAAATCTCTCTATCTCAACCTATGTAGTTCAAAACACATTAAGCACAAGATTATAATGAGACTAAGGTTTACTCGGTATATCTCTATCCTTTCTTACCTTAGGCGTGTGATTTCTAGTTCTATTTGATAATTAACTCTCTCGAACTTACTTAACAACAACAAATCAATCGTAAATTGGCCAGATTCACAATAGCATTAAGAGCAAAATCACATGCATTCATTAAATCGGAAAACTGATAAAAGTCACTCGTCATCCATCTATATGTTCAATCCTAATTCAATCCAACCCCCAACATCTAAAGATTAGTTCATGATGTTGGGGGATTCAAACACAAGAGAAAGAGAAACGAAAACGTATGTAAACATAATAACTGTGATCGTGGTGAATGTGAAAGATGTAGTGATGAACTCCCTTCTCCCGTGATTGAATCTACTTCGCGTGTTGAACGTCTCCTTGATCGGCTCTCGATCGTGACCTTGAAAGCTCCGAAAAGTCTCCAGAAATCGCCCCAAAATCGCCCCTGGCCGTCGTGTGAAAGTTGACTATCAAATGAATGACCTAGATCCCGAAATTAACAGCTTAAAATCGACAAACAGTGGGTTACGCGACCTACCACGCGACTTGCAAGTCGCGTGGCAAGTCGCGCGTATGCTTTTTGCTGCGTGGGTCGATTTCTGGTTCGCGGATCGGGTCCTGGTTCGATTGCGGGTCTTGGGCTTGACTTTTGGGCTTCCGTTAGGCTTCGTTTGGACTCGTTTTGGGCTCTTTTTAGCTTCTTTTCTCGAGGATTATCGTCTTTTAGATAACCTGTATAAATCACTAGATAACCCGTAAAATACACGCCTTTTTACTTGAATACAAGTCAATCTCATTGGTTTGAGAACTGAAAATAACGCCAAAAAGTGGCGTTATCAACATCTTATTTGTACCTGGATGAATAGAGAATCTAGACTGATGAGCTTCTTGAAGTACCCGGTCACGTAAACCACCCAAACAAGGCACCCAAATCCTGTTCCCCAGACATAACAACCCACGATCATCTTTTATAAGCAACGCTGATATCCCCACTAACCGTTCTGATTTCAAATGTTCTTCTTGATAGGCTTCTACTTGACACTTATTCAGTTCGTCGAAAATGTTAGGTAACAGCTCAGCTCGTAGTGCAATAGCTTTTATTGTTCCACTTCTCTCTTTTCGACTCAATGCATCGGCTACTACATTCGCCTTTCCCGGATGATAAAGGATTTCACAGTCATAATCATTCACCAATTCTAGCCATCTTCTTTGCCTCATATTTAATTCCTTCTGATCGAAGAGGTGTTGGAGACTTTTATGATCGGTATAAATTTGACATTTGGAACCATAAAGATAATGTCTCCAAATCTTCAATGCGAAGACAACTGCTGCAAGCTCCATGTCATGCGTAGGATACTGTCTTTCATGATCTTTTAACTGACGAGAAGCATAAGCAATAACCTTTCCACGCTGCATAAGTACACAACCCAACCCCAGTTTGGAAGCATCACTGTAAACGACAAAGTCCTCGGAACCTTCAGGTAATGACAAAATCGGCGCGCTGCAAAGTTTCTCTTTCAATATTCGGAATGCTTCATCCTGTTCTGCTTTCCATTCAAACTTCAGATTCTTTCGAGTCAACTTCGTCAAAGGCGTCGCGATACGAGAGAAGTCTTTTATAAACTTTCGATAGTAGCCGGCTAAACCCAGAAAACTATGTACTTCGGTTGGCGTTCTCGGCGGTTCCCACTTTTCAATCGCTTCTACTTTCATCGGATCAACTTGAATGCCTTTCTTGGAAACTATATGCCCCAGAAACTGAACTTCTCGTAGCCATAATTCACATTTCGAAAATTTAGCATACAACTTTTCTTTCTTCAATAGTTCCAGAATCAAACGAAGATGTTGTGCGTGCTCTTCCTTGGATCGGGAATAGATAAGTATATCATCGATAAATACAATCACGAATTTATCAAGATACGGCTTACATACCCGATTCATTAAATCCATAAAGGCAGCTGGAGCGTTCGTCAATCCAAACGGCATCACCAAGAATTCATAGTGACCGTACCTTGTGCAAAAAGCAGTTTTCAGAACGTCTTCTTCTTTAACCTTTAATTGGTGATAACCGGATCTTAGATCAATCTTGGAGAAATAACAGGCTCCAAACAATTGATCAAAGAGGTCATCAATTCTTGGAAGAGGATACTTGTTCTTGATCGTACGCTTGTTCAGTTCCCGGTAATCAATACACATTCTCATCGAACCATCCTTCTTTTTCACAAACAAAACCGGTGCTCCCCACGGCGAAGAACTGGGTCTGATGAAACCTTTATCGGATAGGTCTTGCAGTTGTGCCATCATTTCTTTCATCTCTGGAGGTGCCAAACGATACGGTGCACGGGCAACAGGAGCGGCTCCAGGAATCAGATCTATACCAAACTCTACTTGTCTAACGGGCGGAAGACTATTCAAGTCTTCGGGGAAAACTTCTGGAAATTCACTAACAAATGGAATATCTTTCAACTTACTCTTCTCTAGCTTAGTATCTATCACATAAGCTAAGTAACTCGGGCAACCTTTATTAACACACTTACGGGCTTTTATCATAGATATAAGACAAGACTGATGATTTCTACGATCACCATAAATCACTACCGGCCCCTTCTCAGGTAAGACAACATGTATCAACTTCTTATCGCAAACTATGTTAGCTTGATTCTCAGCTAAGCAATCCATCCCCACTACCACATCCAATTCGATCAAAGCTATAGGAAATAATTGTATCGGTACTCCACACCCTTCTATATTTATCACACAACTATCAAATACTTCTTTAACCGACACTTGATTATCATTTGCAGTATCTACCATTAAAGAATGATCTAACACTTTAGGCTTTAAATGCATATAAGCATCAAATGAAGGAGACACAAACGATCGGTTTGCGCCGGAGTCAAATAACACTTTAGCACGTGTAGAGTTTATTAAGAATGTACCTGTAACCACATCCGGGGCTTCCTCCGCTTCTTTTGCTGTCATCTGAAATGAACGACCTCTTGTTCTTACTGGTTCTAGTCTCGGTACTACTAGTCTGACAACCGCTGGTTTCCCTGACGTACCCCCTTGTTGTATTCTTCCCCTCGGACAATCAGACTGTATGTGATCCGGAGAATTACATGAAAAACAGAACCGCGTTACACGACAATCCTTAACAACATGCCCAGTCTTCCCACACCTATAACAAACCCGCGAGTCAACCTGACAATTCCCTTGGTGGAAAGGTGGACGGTTATCGTATCTCTAAAACCTGAACTTATTTGGATCGTGTTGTGGTCCTACCCACTTCCTTTTTCCTGTACCTTTGTCGCTAGTATTTCTTCCTTTATCCTGTTCCACGGTTTCCGCGGCATCTACTGCAGCGGAGAATGTTTCGGGTCCTTTAGCAATTACAAAACTCCTGACTTCTGCATTCAACCCGAAGATAAACCTTTCAATTTTCATGGCCTTCGTGGCAACATAATATTCTGCAAAACGAGATTTTTCCAGAAAACGAGCAGTGTAGTCCCGAACAGATAAATTTCCTTGTTGCAAGTTCATAAACTCCCCCTCTAGTTGTTTAACCACTGCATGAGGACAGAACTGCTTCCTGAAAGCTATAACAAATTCTTCCCACGAGAAGGTAGAATATATGTCAGAACCTCCCGAGGAAATATGAGCTTCCCACCAGTATAAAGCGTCACCTTTCAACATTGCGGTTCCATAAAGTATCCTATCCTCTTTCGCGCACTTACTAGTCTTGAATATAGCTTCTATTTCCTTCAGCCATCGCATAGCTTTCACTGGATACCGGTCTCCTGAATAGGTCGGAGGCTTACAACTGAGAAACATTTTATAATCACACGTTTTCATTACTGGTACAACAGTAGGAGTAATAGGCATCTCTTCTTCATGTGTAGGATCTGGTCTTTCTGTTTCAGTATTATGATTCTGGTTAAACATAGCCTGGATATTTGCCTGTAATCTTCCTATTTCGGCCGCTAAGTCGTCTCTCGTAACAAACTCCGTACCGCGCCCCTGAACTCTGCCCCCAAATCTGCCTCTGCCTCTTTCTCCCCCTCTTCCCCTTGCTCCAACTGTTGGATTTGTCCTATTAGGATTTCCTCCTCCCCGATTTGTTTGTCTAGTACCGCTTGCCATTCTGTTGATTCAAACAAGATTAATATACACATAAGCACATACCCCATATAACAAGGTATTCCAGTCCAAACATGTACCTGTAAGATCACAATTACACTGGCCAGGTGTAATCTGAAATTACCTTACATGATGTTCCTTCTACCTTTTTATATTTAACATCCCAAGGTTCTACAATAACAGGGACATCCTACTTCACATGCAGTTTAAGTCTAGGTACAAATACGAATACCTAAATCCCTTAAACTAGGGATCTGATACCATCTGTAATAACCCAAATATCCCAAATACATACAAATAACATATATTTCATAATATAATTTCATTAAAAGATACACATCTAACATTTACGGTCCCGAAGTCTTTAACAACATAATAACTACTTTTGTACAAACTTTTTGCTAATAATTACATGATCATCACTAAACAAAATAGATCATAACACATCATGGATCTTCATTAAGCCTACATCTTCAAAAGAAAGTCCTATATACTCCTATCACTTGCTCTTACTTGCTTCATGACCTGGAATACATATTTTAAAACAAAAATGAGGGTTAGACCTGATGGTCTAAGTGAGAAAATCCCTGCCATTTTTAAAACCATTTGCACAACACCATATATATCACAAAGACAATTATCAATCATAATTCACTCATCGCGTAATTCCCTGTCCCCTTCCCATGTCCATATTAGTTGGTTGCAAGCCAACTAATAAACAACGTTGTACAACAACTACAGCCAACAACACTGTACAACAACTACAGCCAACACACCGGTCCTATGCCCGGCCAACATATTATAATATAATATAATACTCACGTAATTACAATATCTCAATATATTATAATTCAAACATAAACATAGTCACACCATTTATCACATATCCAATACACACATATATGTATTCCAGTTGAAAACGTTTTGAAGTAAAACTCACCTGTTTTGCTTATCTCCAAAATCCTTCCAAGCTATTACCAAGCACTCCAATTTCTTCAGCCCAGTTTCACAGAATATGTACCACATAAATACAAATATTTCTTTTAAAGACTAAAATCTCTAAAATCCTGAAATCCTCGACTCATATCGCAATCAACTACTGAAATACCCCATGTCGCAACACACTACACATATCGCAACTAACTACTGTGACACAGTACCATGTCGCAACCAACTACTGCGACACAGTACCATGTCGCAACCAACTATTGCGATAACTCCCTCATGTCGCAACTAACTGTTGCGACATAGCACCAAGTCGCAACCAACTGTTGCGATATGGCACCAAGTCACAACCAACTGTTGCGATATCAATGAGCAAGTCGCAACTCAAGGTTGCGATACTCATGAATGTCGCAACCATCATCCATGTCGCAACCCACTACTGCGACATACATGAATGTCTCAGTTCACTGTGTTCATCCTAAACCCAGAAATTTAATCTTTTAAGCTATGCATGTTGCTGTAATTATGCAAATATGTTTAAGACTATTAACATAACCTAACCATATGCTCAGATTTTCCAAAACATCCCTAAATCATCAAAACCCATCTAAAAACTTACATAAAACTTTATCTAAACAAAAAGGATAGATTAAGAGGTTACATACCTTTAATCTTCACAAGATAAACCTTCTAATTTCAGCAACAATCTTGTCCTTCCTCTTCTTTCCTTTCTACGACTCTATCTCTCTCTTCTCTCTCTCAACCGAAAACACACACACACATTCACTTTGTTTTGATATTTTGCTAATGTTGTCTAAAGAGAGGACACCTCCTCCTAATTGAATGAAAGTGGCGGTGGTGGTGGTATAAGGTTTGACTAAAAGACCAACTAAACCTTATACTTCTCTTATTTGGCAAAACCTACCCCTAAACTTTCATTATAAAATTAAAACTTACCCCTTAACTTATAAAACTACTTTAACCAAAATAAATAAGGATTAAATTAAACCAATAACATACCTGGTTATTACAACTTGAATTACACAAAACACGGAACGGGTGATTACGTGAACCCCCTTTGTTATATATTTGTGATATTCGATTGAATTTCTTTATCGTTTCATGGTTATAGGGATAATTTGTACTTACCCTATATTGTTTATTGTTGATTTTGTTGATCTGTTCACTGAGTTTTTGCTCAGCCACATTTGTTATTCTGTGGCCGGTACTAGAGACAGACTGGGGGACTATCCGGGTTGAGAGAGCAATAGTGGATATTTTTGGAGGCTAACTTACCGAACAACCCACTTTTGTGTAGTTACTTTTGGGACTGTATATATATATATATATATATATATATCTATATTCGTACGTGTTGGTTCCCGTTTTGCTTTAAACAAGATTATCAGATCTATTAGTTCAAGTTAATGTTTGATGCGGAAGCGTATTTAAAGAACTAACAGATAAGTTTGATAGATTTAGAGCAAAATATAAATAAACAGTGAACAGAGTATTATATCTCAAAGTTTACTGAATATATATATCATGAACAGGTTTATGAACCGTGAGTAAGAAAAGCTTTAAAACAGATATGACTTTTAAGGTGAATAAGCTTTTGTGTTCTTGATGTTCGATTGAAGTGTTGTAAGGAAGAACTCAACATGAGTCTTCCTTATATATTACTCTAAAGGGGACCATAAAGCATATGCTACTATTCAAAAGGTACGTATGAATAGTAGAACGGATGTCGTTAACAGTTGCAAGGATGGCATGAACAGTCATACGTGAGGTATTGCATTTAATGCAGCAGACGTCTATTATGTACTAATCCCTATTGAATCCAATCAGAGTTTGACACGTCGAAGTTGGACAGGGTATGTTGCCTTGCAAGTTGACGAACGGGTTCTGGAATAGTAGCAAGATATTAATAATATCTTTGAAGTCTTTGTTGAAGACCACAGAGGCTCTGTGAAGTGTCACAGAGGCTCTGCGGTTTGGTCCTTCGTAGAGCAGTCTTCTTTTGTTTCCGAGTCTTGGGTCTTCTTTAAGTTCAACAGAGGTTCTGTAGGACGTCTCTGTTGCTTCTGTGGCTTCTTGACTCTGATCTCTCGGAAAGTTCGGCAGATCCTCTGTAAGAGGCTTTTCTTCACTTAGCCTATTTTTCACTACTTCTAAATATTTCTATGATTAGGAAGATTGAAGCTAACAATCTCCCCCTAAGTAGTGAAAAATAAAAAAAATTGAACTTGAATTTAGTTAGGCTAAGTTAGATAAGACAGAGGTTAAACAATACCTCAAAAGTTCTTTCATTTAGAAATATGCCAGAGGCATTTTACATTTGAGTACAATGAAAGATAAAATTTGACTTGGTTTGTAGAGATTGAAGGTCTGAGAATCAGATTTTGGCATCTTTGAAATCGTTGTAGCTTCTGTTGTCTCTTCCGACTCTTCTGATCTCTTTGTAGAAGCTGATGCAGAGTTCTCTTAGGCGGATTGTTGCATCAATCTCTCTGATGATAGTATCTGCAGCATCTTTATCCATTTTCTTTGTACCTCTGTATTTCACAAGGCTTGCTCTGAACTTGTTCAGAGTACTTGTTGCGTACTTCTGACAGTCCATGCATACAAATAGTTTAGTTTCGCCTTGAGGGTTTTGAAATACTAACCCAAACCGTGGTTCTGTGATGATTGTGTTAGGTACGGCGTCCGGTGGGCAGCGATCCTCTGGTGGTCGTAAATCCAGATGCTTGAGGCCAAGATCCTTTCCCAGCTGGAAATCTATCATGCTGTAGAGCAGAAGCTTGTCCCTCATCGCTTTTCTCAACACTTGATAGGCTCTGGTGTTTGCCTATGTGTTGTAGTTGTCCTTTGTCCATTGCAGAAGGTCAGGTAGATCATAAGGATTGATATTTCTTAAATCAGCATCAGCGAAGGTAGTTTCTGAATTGTCTTCTCTTCTGACTTTGTAAAGATTGTACCTGACCTTTGGATAGGTTCTTGTTAAGGAGAATTTGTAGAAGATTACCTTTTTGATCTTGTGGATTGATAAGACATCTGCTTTGGTTCTTGGCTTTGTCCTTGTGAAGATGTTCTCAAGTTCTTCTCTGATCCTCGGATCTGTCACATGATCTGTTGGATAATTGGTCTGAAAGGATTGTTTATAGAGGTATTTGTATACCACTTCTTCCATCTCTTCATGTGTTGGACCAGGTTGTGGTACTCTTCTTCTGAGACTTTCCATCTCTTGAACAACTTCTACAGCTCTACCAGTTAGAGGAATGTCTGACAGAGGCTTCAATCCATATGCCCAGTCAACTTCTTCAGGTTTTGGAGTTTGAAAGGCATCAAACGCACTCTTCATTAGTTTCTCTGTTGGCTTTGGCAATGATTTCTTCTTCTTAGGCTCTTCTGTCAGTATTCCTTTGCCCTTGTCTTTTCCTTTTGGCAGGGCAGAGGCTGTTGCTTCTGTAGGTTTGGAGGTTGGCACTTCTGTTGGTTTGATGGGGATTGCCTCTGTAGGTTTTGACATTTGTGATTTAGAGGACTTTTGTGGCAATGGTTCTGTTGGCTTGAGTTGCTCTGTAACCTCTGTTGGAGGTTTTTTAATTACTTCTTATGTGAGCTCAGTTTCTGTTGTTGAAGTTTAGACATCGAATCTTCTTGCCATTTTGAATGCTAGTGTGAACTTGTGCCTTTCTTCTTCTCTCTGCGCCATCCGTTCAGTCATTGTGTCGTGCATTTTCCTCAGAACATCAGAAGCAGAGGTCGTTGCTTTCTTTGGTTTGGTGGCAATCGGCTTTCTTCTTTGTATGGTTTGGGGTGTTTCCACAGAGGTGGGTGTTTTCTCTGTGGTTTGTTGATCTGTTTCTTCCAAAATGATTACCTCAGGGGTTGTAGCCTCATTGGTTTTCTGATCAGCTTCTGGAATATTGGTTTCTTCAGGAGTTGATTCCACAGAGATGGGTGTTGTCTTTGTGGTCTGTTGAGTTTGTTGTTGATCTTGGGTTTGTTCTGGAGGGGCTTGACTGATTGGTTCTGCTGCGATTGGTGGACCTTGTATTCCTCTGCTCGTAGCTTTCTCCCTTGTATTCTCCCCCTCAGGGTTATCTGATGGACCAGGATGGTCATCATCAGAATCATCCTGACTCTTATCAGAACTACCCTCTGCTCTGCAAGAAGCTTTGGTTTTCTTTGGTAATTCTGCTCCTGCGGCCATCAACTTCGCACATACATCATCACAGAGGCCGATTAGAGTCGCAAGCTCTGCCTCTATTTTAAAACGCATTCTGCCAACATTTCTTCTGAAATCCTTGACAAAGTTGGCATTTGCTTTTGTGAAGGAGACAATGACTTCTGTGACCTGGTTTATGACGTTCTGTCCTAGCTCTGTTAGCTGGGCTCTGGTCATGTAGTCTTTTGGCTGCATCATTGTCGTGTTGCGTATTGCCTCTGCTTGTACTTGTTTTAGGGCATTCTGTAGATCTGCAGGAGTAATGCCCTCTGCTCTGTTGGATTGCGTATTCATTTGTTCAAGGAAGTTTTTGACAGAGTCGTTGAACGCAGAAGTTGCAGTTGTTCCGAATTCTTGAGCGGCAGAAGTAGCTGTAGCTTTGGCAGTAGTTTCGGCAGAAGACTTCATCGCTGAGATTGCAGATTTCACCTCTGTGGACAGATTGTCCATTTTTGTGTTTAGTTTCAGGATAGCCGTTGATGTTGTCTCTGTAAAAGATTTGAAAGAGCTTTGCAACTCTTTCATTGTTTGGTTCACAGAGGTGACAAGGGTTTGGAACTCATCCCTTGATACTTGTGTTCCTTGTGTAACCTCTGGAGGAACACATTCGTCTCCAGAGTGAGTCCCTGTTCCTGGGACACCTTCGTTCACCCTTGTTTGTACGATGGGGGTGGAAGGATTTCCTTATGATCCTTGAGAAGAAACCTGAGTTTCAATCTCTACAGAAGCTCTGTGAAAAACAGTGTCCAAATCCACTCCAGAGGTGGGTATTGGAATGTCCTTCTGTTGACTATGAGACTTGTCTAGAGTCTCTTCGTCTTTGTGCTCACTACTTCTCTCTGAAAGAAGATTTGGCCCTAATGTGTGCGTGGCAGAGGAAACGAATTCCTCTGTTGGGTGTTCTAGTGTGATCTGGGGTGATTGATCACGAACAATAGGTGAGTCTCTTTGAGGAGACTCCCTAGGAATGGATTCCCCGGTTTTTGTGGGTCGAAAGAGTGACTTCTGGCTGGATGGTTTGGGTTTGGATCGAGCTGTGCTACTCTTTTTCAATAATTCCTTCTGCAGCTAGACTTGCGGAATTAGAAATGTGGGTTGCACTGGGAGTTGGTTGTGGTTGTGTGCCTCTATTCATCCAGGCATCTTTTCTTACTTCTTCCTCTGTTAAGCATCCAAGCACTACATCATTGTCTATCATTTCATCCTCTGTAGCTATCCTTCGGCTTGGTGCTTCTTCCCTAGGTTCTGTTGAAGTTCCTTGCTCTGGTCGTAAGAAGTCATACATTTGACGAGATCCGTATAATCTCATGACATGTGGATGATAGAGACCTTTACGTATCCAGACAGCTTCTTCTTCATCTGAATCTGTCTCTAAGATCTCCTCTGTTGTCTCCCATGTTCTGAATCCCTCTTCATGTGCAACTTCTGCCTCTTTTCCTTTTTCTTCTTCTATCATTTTCTCAGAAGCCTCTGTAATTTCACCTCTATTCCACTCAGCTTCTGTTTGATCTATTTCTTCTGAAGCTGGGTTTGGACTCCTTCTGTGGACGTCCAATCCTTGAATGAAAGGGTTCTGTAAAATAACAGGGGTGTTGGCTGGTTGATCTTTGGGTGTTGTGTCATCTTCTTGCAAATGTGTGTCAATGCCAGAAATGGAGAAATCTTGTTCTTCTGGAGAGTGGTGGTCGAGAGGTTGTGCCGTCCACCCTGCTGTATTTAGGGTGTTGGCAATATCAGGGTTCTGTAAGAAGTCGTTCAGGTCTCCTTGGTGAGCAAATCTATCTGGAGATTGATAGGGTGATTGATATTCCTCTGTTGCCATTTCTTCTTCAGCATCTTCTTCTGCAGTTCTTTCTTTTGCGGCTTCTTCGGCAGTTTCCTCTTCTGCAGTTTCCTCTTCAATGGTAACCAATTTATCAAGTGATTTACCATGTTTCCTTTTGGTTTTTCTTTTCTTGGGTTTTGGTGCCCCTTCCTCTATAGTTTTCGCTTTTCTTTTCTTCTTCTGTGTTGGAGAAGAGGGAGGAGCAGAGGAGCCGATTTCTGTGGCATGAGGAGGTGAGGGTTGATCTTCTGCAGCGCTTGTGGAGGTTCCTTCTGCAGTTTTTCTCTTCTTTGCTTTTGGAGTAGATGCAGAGGTTTTTGAAGAAGATTTCTTTCCCAGAAGTTCTGCACGTTTGGCTATGAAGCTAAGTTGAATAGCCACGTGTTTTGCTAATTTGTGATCCTTTTCTGCTTGAGTGGAAAGAGGTTCTGCAGTCATTGTTCCTCGGGGGACACCTAGATGCGGGGGTGTCTTAGAACTCGGTTTTGGAGTTCTACGATCACGTATATATTCTTTCACAAGGGTTTTATTCGAGGCATACTTCAGAAGTTTCTTTGACAGAGGTCTGCAGTGTGAGTAGCCATCTAAGTGATCAGTGGGGGTATTTTTGTTCATGGGAAACTGTTTGGGAATTGGCCCTTCCATTGGCCATTTTTGTATTAGTAACAGAGGTTCGAACAGTACTCCCAATATTTTTTGGAATTGCAGAGGTGGTAGAAAGTTGGGATCGTTCTCTTTGACCCTTCTGGTGTTATTCTTTCTGTCGATTGTGTTGATAATTTCTTGCATCATTATGGATGAGTAATCCAGTGGGAGATCATAGTAAACTCCATACATGATGGTCAAAATCTGATGTGAGCTCTGGTCAATGCTGCCTATCTTCCCTGTCAGGCACCTGTTAAGAATAGAAAACAAGGTATTCCACAGAGGTGGTAATCTGCCTCTGCGGAAGTCATTTCTCTTCCGTAGTTGTGTATTGTACCCGAGCATTTCCACGAAGCGGCAGAGCTCGTCGTTTGTTGGTTGCTCTGCATATTTCTTTAAACCAAGAAGTCCCCTTGTTGGAAGGTTGAATTCAAGTGAGAACATTGTTCTATTGAATTTGATTTCCAGATGCTCAGACTTGTCAGGTTTTGAAATGTACCCTTTGATAAGAGAATCGTCTTTATCAAATCGGCAACTTTGCCAAAATTGGTTCAACTATCTAACTGGAATTTTCTTTGGGGTTCTTGAGAGTAGAGGAAAGAGTAAATGATTTTCCAGTATGTTTAGAAGAATGGCATGGGCTTCGCCGAAAGCAGTGGGTGAGGGAACAAAATAGCAGTTGTTGGATTTGATTGGTAGTACCTTCTCAAAATGATCCTTTGCTATGAAGTTTTGAAGATGTGTGGTCGGAGCAAATTCTGCTGAATCGCCGGAATCTTCCAGTTCAATGTTTTGGGCAAGGTTGGGGTTTTCTGAATGTTCAGAATGAGCAGGTGAATGTTCTGGTGAGTTCGCCGGAGACTATTCAGAGGATGTAGCTCGAGAAGATGAAGCCATTTGATTTGAAGAATAAGATTTTTGCAAGCTTTTGCAGGGTTTCGCCGGAGAAGAAGATAGAGTTTGTAAAAGATTTTATGAGAGAGTAAGCATGGTTTTTATAGGAGGGTAAAACGGTAGAAATCGAAAGAGTAAAATATATGGCAATGGATTAACATTTGGAATCCGTACTCAAGTTAGAACGGCGGGTTCAACTTTCCACAGAAAACGTTCCATGTACGCCCAATGAAAATGGGACACGTAGGCCTTGTCAAAGGATGACAGGACGTCGTGCGCGGCCCATTAATGCTAGGCGCGTGGAGTTTTTCTTAGCCATATGAGTTTCACTCTCAGTTAAAAGTAACCGTTACCACTACAGAAATGCTCACGTAACAGATTGACAGAAGCTCTGTGGATTACAGAAGTTCTGTGATTTTGAAAAAGCTTGATTTTATCTCTCATATATCTCATTGTTATCATGACTTCTGTGGGCTATTCTTTTAACCAAAATGTTTGTAGAGATATTGGAGAGGATCAAATAGGATTTTTAGTCAAGAAATTTGCTCGCAGAGGTTTTGTGGCTCTGTTGGAACTTACAGAAGCTCTGTGAGGGCCAGCAGAAGCTCTATGAGGGAAAAAATCTCATAACTAAAATTCTATTAGATTTTCTGATCATCCAATTTTTGATCTGGTTTAAGAGATGTTTTTCGGACATATTTGAAAGTTTATGTCCGAGAAAACTGTTATGAAAAACAGTTTGTTCGAGAAGGTCATGGTTTGTGTTTTCGGTTTCCGAGATAACATTCCAAAAGATCGATAGAGGGTTAATTTGCGATCACAGAGCATATTTCTTGCAGAACCTCTGTTGAGCTCAGCAGAAGCTCTATGACCTTAAATTTCTCCTAATTCGATTTTTGTAAAACTTTTTGAGCTTTTGATTTTTGAAATGTTATTCATAGTATATTTAGGACATATTTGACAATTCTTGCCCTAGAAAACTGTTTTCCAAAAACCTTTTGTTCGAGAGACATACCTTTTGGTTCTTCTCTTCTCGGCAGTTTTGTCTGACTTCTGTCGATGGAGAATTATCGACATTCTTCTTTGGCTTCCCTTTGAAAGATTTATCTCTGTAGATCATTTCAGGGTTTCTTTTTGCTCCCCTTGATCTAATAACTTCTATAGATCAAGAATTTTCCTTTTTTTGCTCCCCCTTGATCTATGCTTGGATCAAAGAATGATAAGATTTGTATTGAGCATAGGTCATGTTTACCAGAGGTTCTGTAAGGGTCATCAGAAGTTCTGAATTGACCCACAGAAGCTCTGAGTTTCCAAGAATTAGTTTTGCTTAGAGAATTTACATACAGAAATAAATTGATCAAATCAATAGGTAAAGGAAATATATACATATTTACAGAAGATAAAGCTATACTTACAGAAGATTGTCATACCATGTTTACCATTCCTAACTTACCCACCAAGAAGTTGAATCTTTTCTCGTCTAGTGCTTTGGTGAATAAGTCAGCTAGTTGATATTCTGTTGGCACGAAATGCATTTCGATTGTACTATATTCAACATGATGTTTCAAGAAATGGTACCTTATATCGATATGCTTGGTTTTTGAGTGTTGCACGGGATTGGCAGAGATAGCAATGGTACTTTTGGAATCACAGAAGATGGGTATTTTGAATAAGATGTGTCCGTAGTCTTTTAGCTGAGTCTTCATCCATAGAACCTGAGAACAACAGCTAGCAGCAGCAACGTATTCAGCTTCTGTAGTGGATGTGAAGACACAATTCTGCTTCTTGGAGGTCCAACTGACTAGTTTACCACCTAGGAATTGACAACTCCCAGAGGTACTCTTTCTGTCGAGCATGCATCCTCCATAGTCTGAATCTGTATAAGCTTTAAGACTAAAATCAGAGTTCTGTGGATACCAGAGACCAAGATTTTTGGTCCCCTTCAGGTATCTAAAGATTCTCTTTATTGCATCATAATATGATTTCTTTGGATTAGCTTGATAACGTGCACAAAGACACGTGGCATGCATAATGTCAGGTCTGCTCGCTGTCAAGTATAACAGAGATCCAATCATGCCTCTGTAGAGAGTGCTTTCTACAGAGATACCATTTGGATCTAAGAATAACTTATTTCCAGTGGCCATTGGAGTTTTCATTGCAGAGGTATCAGAGAGGCTATATTTGGAAAGAATGTTAGAGACATATTTGGCCTGATTTATAAAAATTCCCTCTGATGATTGTTTGACTTGGAGTCCGAGGAAGAATGTTAATTCTCCCATCATACTCATTTCAAACTCACTCTGCATGAGTTTTTCAAATCTTTTACACTCTTCTGAATTAGTAGACCCAAAAATTATGTCATCCACGTAGATTTGTACAAGCATTATCTCACTATTTTTATGTTTATAGAATAAGGTAGTATCTGTTGTACCTCTGTTGTAGCCATTGACTAGAAGAAAGGTAGAAAGTCGTTCATACCATGCTCTTGGAGCCTGTTTCAGTCCATATAGAGCTTTTTCAAGGTAGTATACATGTCTTGGAAACTTTGAGCTTTCAAACCCTGGTGGCTGATTTACGTAAACCTCTTCTTGGATTTCGCCGTTGAGAAAAGCTGATTTTACGTCCATCTGATAGACTTTAAAACCTCTGTGGGCTGCGAAGGCTAAGAATATTCTTATTGCTTCGAGCCGTGCAACAGGGGCAAACGTCTCATCGTAGTCTATGCCTTCTTCTTGTCTATATCCCTTCGCTACTAATCTTGCTTTGTTTCTGATGACCACTCCATCTTCATCCTTCTTATTTCTGTAGACCCATTTAGTCCCAATGGCCTGTTTCCCTCTTGGCAGAGGTACTAAAGTCCATACTCGGTTACGCTCAAACTGCAGAAGTTCGTCTTGCATGGCGTCTACCCAGTTTGGGTCATCTAGAGCTTCAGAAATCTTCTTTGGTTCTATCACACTAATAAAATTTGTAAAGAAACAAAAATTAGCAGTGGCAGATCTTGTTTTTATTGGGTCAGAAGGTTCTCCAATTATTTGGCTTTGCGGATGACTTTTTGTCCATTGTGTTGTGCGTGAAGATGATCATCAATGTCATCCAAACTTTCTTCAGAGGCTTCTTGTGTTTCTTCTTGTGTAGCCTCTGTCGTTCTTCGTGCCTTGGTAGTTGATTCTACCGTTTGTGGAATGATTGGTATGAGTGGTGGTGGAGTTTGTTCCTCTGAGGACGTATAGTCTTGGTCCTCGATTTCCTCTGTAATTGGTTCTTCTGTGGTTTGTGCGGCTTATGTGGTCGTTTTTCTTGATGTTTCATCTTCTGCACTTTCTTCTGCTTCGGCAATTGCATCTGTAGTATTTATAGAAGAAGATGAAGCATTATTTGGACCAGTTAGAGTTATACCTGTAGGATTTTGTCCGACAGAGGATGGTTCTTCAGAAACTCTAATGGTTCCAACTGAAGGATCAATGTCATTGTGGAACATCTCCAAAAATAGAAGATCCAAATCTTCTTTTGTTCTTGAGATGTCAGAGGATTTCCCTTTAATTCCGAGTTCTGAATTGATTTGCTCAGAAGTCATTTGGAATGAATCATCAAAAGAAACATTGATGCTTTCTACAATCTTGCGAGACTTGGTAAGGAATGTTCTGTAGGCTTTGGAAGTGGCAGAGTATCCAATGAATTTGCCTTCATCAGCTTTTACGTCAAATTTTCCTCTTGAATCTCTGTCGTTTAAAACAAAGCATTTGCATCCGAATACATGGAAAAACTTGATGTTTGGCCTCCTTTTGTGAAGCAATTCGTAAGGCGTCTTGAGGTGTCTTTTCACAATGGTTGAACGATTCTGTGTATAACATGCAGTAGAAATTGCTTCTGCCCAAAAGTTCATTGATAATCCGCATGTTGATAGCATAGTTCTTGCAGCCTCCACAAGTGTTCGATTCTTTCTTTCGACTACACCGTTCTGTTGTGGAGTGCGAGCGGCAGAGAAGTTCTGTGATATTCCTTCTGTAGAAAGATGTGCTTCAATGACACAGTTTTTAAATTCTGTGCCATTGTGACTTCTTAACTTCTGTATTCTGCAGTCATAAAGAACTTGAATTCTTTTCATTAGATTTATCAATATAATTGGAACATCTGATTTCTTTCTAATGAATTCAACCCATGTGAAACGTGAATACTCATCAATTAAGACAAGTATGTATTTCTTGCCTCCTAGGCTCTGTATAGCAATGGGACCGCAGAGGTCGACATGAAGCATGTACAGAGGCCTAGTGCAAGACACATCTGTTTTGCCTTTGTGAGAAGCCCTTCTGTGTTTTCCCATTTCACAGGCCGAACACAAGTGATCCTTATTGAATTTAACATTTTGCAAACCTTTAACTAGATTGAGTTTTACTAGTTTATCCAAGGTGTGAAAGTTTAAGTGACAGAACCTGTTGTGCCATAACCAAGCTTCTTCACTTTTGCAGGCTACTAGGCAAACTTTGTCCTTGGATTTTGAAGTAAAATTCATTAGGTATAGATCACCTCTTCTTTCAGCTCGCAGAAGTTCCATTCCTGTGTTTTCACTCTGTAGAGAGCAGAAAGTTCTTTTGAATAACACATCAAATCTTGTATCACAGAGTTGACTTACGCTTAGTAGGTTGTGTTTGAGGCCATTCACATATGCAACTTTGTATACAGAGACATTTTCTTTCTGTATGACTCCATAGCCTTTGATGTGTCCCTTCATGTTGTCTCCAAAAGTTACAGATCCACCATCGTGTGTTTCTTTGTATGTGGATAGTAATCTTCTGTTGCCAGTCATGTGCCTTGAGCATCCGGAGTCAAGATACCAAATTGGCACATGTTGCTTCTGTAAGATAATCACAGAGATTTAGGTACCCATATCCACATGGGTCCAATATTGTTAGAATTTTTCAAGTTTGCCTTAGCATTCTTGAAATACATTTTATCTTTTGTAGAAGAATCAGATTGTTTCTCTTTTGGTTCTGACTTTCGAATTTCAGTGGTGAGAAAGCAATCTGGACTTGAGAAGTGTTTATTCAATTTAAACATAAGATCAAAACAATGACAGTATTGAATATGAGATGTGATTTGTTTGAACTTTTCATTGAATTCTTTGAACTGAGCCACAGAGACATTACACTCTTTCTTTACATTAGATTTCCTATTACAAGAAGATCTATGAATACTAGAATGTTGTTTGCAAAAGTCTTGTTTAGTTCTTGCCTTCTGTGACTCTCTTCTGTGGTGAACATCTTTCTTCACTGTCACAGAGGAAAAATATTTGTTAGCTTCAGGCCATTTTCCCTTTTGTTGCCAAGTTGGATTTTCTTTAATTTTCCTTAAAGGTTTTGAAAATTTGAAGCTTTTAGGATTTTCAGAGGCCTTTTTCAGATTTTCAAGCTCTGTAGAGGTTTTGACTTGTATACACATTTTGAGAAAATCTGGACGGATAGGTATCTCTGTGATTTTCTCTTTTGGAGAAATTGTTCTGTTAAGAACTTCAGAGGAGAATTTGACATCCTCTGTGTCACAGTGAATTATCCCTGATTTGAAATCAGTCTCTGAGTCGTCAGAGGATGAATCATCCTCATATGCAGAGGTTGGGTCATTTCTTTCGACAGATGATGGATTTTCTGAGCATGTATCATACGAGCTTTCTTCCTCTGTAGAAAAACTTTCATAGATGGCAGAGGTTTCTGATGAGATATCTTCAGCGAGTTTTTGATCTATAGAAGATGTAAAGAGATTTTCTAAAACATTTGATTTCAAAACTTCCAAAATTTCTTTTTCAATAGATTCTTCAAGTTTTTATTCTGAAAAGATGGGTTTAAACTCAGGAGCTTCTGCTGACAATTTCTTTTCGACATTTATCATACAGACAAAAGCGACATGTGTTTGAGTCTCTGGTTTACCAAACTTAAAGATACCAATCTGATCTTGTGTTTTCAGATATTTCTTTGGTTTGATTCCTCTATTGACAGAGGTTGAAGATGATGAATCTGTGTTTTCAAACCACACATTGATCATCTTTGTATGTTTCCTCAAGTGAGGTTCTGCAGAGATTTTAACCCTTTTACTTACAGAGAGTAAGTTTGGAAAGTTTGGTTTGTTACTTTTTCCCAAAACAAATAGAGAGGACAGAGGTTTTAGTCGTTTATTTTCAACTCCTAAGGTAATATCACTGTACCCTATACCTCGTCTTGCTATTTGAGAGTTTACCTTTTCATACACCTTCTGTGCATCTTTATAGTTTTTAAGTAAAACTTCTCTTCTTAAAAGATCTTGCCAAAGTACCTCTCTTTCTTTTTGAAAGTATTCTTTGAGAGCTCTTATGTCTGTAGTTTCACTTCTTGAAACTGAAAGTTCTTTTGTTTTGATTTTTAAAGCATAGGTTAAATCATAAATTTGCCTTTTTAAAGGATCTATATTTTTGCTCCAATATTTTTCGACTTTTTCTTTTTCTTCAAAGATTTTGGCTTTTTCTTGAGTGAGAAGCCTTACTTCTCTCTCATTAAAGGTCAGCTTTTTCTGAATGCTTTCAATTATATCTTTCAGTTCAATGTTAAGTTTAAATAAATCATCATCTACAGAATTAGTACTTGAGGTAGAGTTTGAAATGGATACCTCATTGTCAGTGCCGGAGTTAACTTCTACCATGCCACAGAACAGGGCATTTGTGGGAAATTCATCATCAGAGGTAGAGTCTGACTCGAAGTCTTCTTTGTTTGCCTCAGAATGCCCTTTGCTCGCCATTAGGGATTTTTGCGCATAATACTCAGCCTTCTTTTTGTAAAAAGCTGAGTCCTTCTGTGGGCGATTTTGTCTACTTCTGCATTCTTGTGCGAAATGACCTGGCTTGCCGCAGTTGAAACAACCTTGGGAGGTGTTTCCAGTTCGATCTTCGGACTTCTGTTGGTCTCCACCTTTCTCTGTTCGGCATTCGTTTGCGTAATGACCAGGCTTACCACATTTGTAGCATTCTTGTGTGTGGCCTACTTTGTCATTTGATCTCTGTCGGTCATTTCCTTTGTAGCTTCTGTCGCTCGACCTCTGTTGGTCATCATTTCTGTAGTCTGACCTCTGTCGGTCACTTGATTCTTCTCTTCTTCCAGAATTCCTTTGGTTATTTCTAAACTCTCTTGTCAATAGAGCCATTGATTTAGCTAATGACGCAAGAGTTATTTCTTCCTCTATCAGCTCATCTTCTTCGCTATCAACCATTACTATCTTCTTTTTCTCCTTCTTTTTCTCCTCTGTAGATCTCTCATTTCTTGGTCTGTCCGTAGCCTCTGTAGATTTACTAACCAATGCGTATGGTACAATGGTTAGTGTTTTAGCTTGAGCTATCTGAGGCTCTTGTGCGGATAGTGTTCCATAGAGATCAGAGAGTGTCCAGGAGTCTAGATCTTGATTTGTTTGTAAAGACATAGACACATGAAGCCACTCATCGTTCAGGCTCTTTAGAAACATGACGTTATTTTCTTCCGTGGTTCTGTGAATACCAGACTTTCTGCATTTGTTTATGAGAGAGTTGAACCGATCATATGTTGTTTGCAGAGATTCTGTTGCAGAAGCTCTGAAGGCATGATACTCGTTTATGTATTGTGCCCTTCGGTTCTTTTGTGTTTTAGCACCCCCTTCCAACTGTCTTTCTAATTCTTTCCAGAGATCGTGCGCTGTTTCGCATGCATCTAAGGATTGAAAATTTTCGTTGGGGATAGCCATGATCAGTATTCTTTTTGTTTTTTGTGCAACTTCATCTTCTGCCTTATCTTCATTTGACCATTCTTCTCTTGGCTTAGGTTTTTTATGTTCAGGGATTTCAGCAGATTCAGCAGTAGCTGGTACACGTGGCATAGTTATCATAGGAACTGGAGGAATATTGTAAAGATATTGTTTGAGAGTTTTTTCAGTACCCTCAAAGAAATGAACCATTCTTATCTTCCATTGAGGATACTCATCTCTAAGAAGAGTAGGAGGTTTGGTTAGTGAGCCAGCAGTAAAAAAGTTATTTGTATTTGTCATTTTGAGGAAAGGATAATCTGATGGAGGATTTCTAAGTATGAAGATCTGGAAGGTTTTCTGGGTACAACTAATATCCAGAAATATGGTGATGAAGAGAAAGAAAATAATCTATCAAATAAAAGTTGTAAAACGAGGATCACTTGATATTGAAAATCAAGCTTTGCTCTGATACCAATTGTTGGTTCCCGTTTTGCTTTAAACAAGATTATCAGATCTATTAGTTCAAGTTAATGTTTGATGCGGAAGCGTATTTAAAGAACTAACAGATAAGTTTGATAGATTTAGAGCAAAATATAAATAAACAGTGAACAGAATATTATATCTCAAAGTTTACTGAATATATATATCATGAACAGGTTTATGAACCGTGAGTAAGAAAAGCTTTAAAACAGATATGACTTTTAAGGTGAATAAGCTTTTGTGTTCTTGATGTTCGATTGAAGTGTTGTAAGGAAGAACTCAACATGAGTCTTCCTTATATATTACTCTAAAGGGGACCATAAAGCATATGCTACTATTCAAAAGGTACGTATGAATAGTAGAACGGATGTCGTTAACAGTTGCAAGGATGGCATGAACAGTCAGACGTGCTGTATTGCATTTAATGCAGCAGGCGTCTATTATGTACTAATCCCTATTGAATCCAATCAGAGTTTGACACGTCGAAGTTGGACAGGGTATGTTGCCATGCAAGTTGACGAACGGGTTCTGGAATAGTAGCAAGATATTAATAATATCTTTGAAGTCTTTGTTGAAGACCACAGAGGCTCTGTGAAGTGTCACAGAGGCTCTGCGGTTTGGTCCTTCGTAGAGCAGTCTTCTTTTGTTTCCGAGTCTTGGGTCTTCTTTAAGTTCAACAGAGGTTCTGTAGGACGTCTCTGTTGCTTCTGTGGCTTCTTGACTCTGATCTCTCGGAAAGTTCGGCAGAGCCTCTGTAAGAGGCTTTTCTTCACTTAGCCTATTTTTCACCACTTCTAAATATTTCTATGATTAGGAAGATTGAAGCTAACAGTACGTAATGTCTGATTGTCTATAACTATGCTTATTTTGTTACGACAATGTACTTAGCTGCTCTGTACGCTTTAAACCCATTAGGGTTATAATTGGGGTGTTACATTTATGGTATCAGAGCATAGATTGCGAACTGTAGAATTAATCTAAGTTTGACCTGTGAGAAATGGATAGATTTAGGACGGGATAGAAATAATTTATTATGTCGTTATTTTATGTACTATTTAACTAATTTTCCTTTAGATGAGTTCTGTTAGCTTCAATCTTCCTAATCATAGAAGTATTTAGAAGTAGTGAAAAATAGGCTAAGTGAAGAAAGCCTCTTACAGAGGCTCTGCCGGACTTAACGAGGGCTCAAGATCAAGAATCTACAGAAGCTAAAGAGGCGCGCTACAGAAGCTCTGTCATACGCGCAAAGAAGTCCAATATCTCAGAATATAGGAAAGACTGCTCCACAGAGGACCAGACCGCAGAACCTCTGTAACTCATTACAGAGCCTCTGTGGTCCTCACTGAAAGACTTGAAGATATTTATAATATCTTGCTACTGTTACAGGACCCATTCATCAACTTGCATGGTAGCATGCCCTGTCCAACGTCGACGTGTCAAACTCTGATTGGACTCAATAGGGCTTAGTACATAATAGACGTCTGTTGCATTAAATGCAATACAACACGTCTTACTGTTCATGCCGTTCTTGCAACTGTTCACGACATCCGTTCAACTATTCATCAGTACCGTCTGAATAGTAGCATATGCTTTATGGTCCCCTTTAGAGTAGTATATAAGGAAGACTCATTTTGAGTTCTTCCTTATCAATTATCAATCATCAATCACATATAAATCGACCATCATAAGAACACAAAAAGCTTATTCACCTTAAGAGTCATATCTATTTTGAAGCTTTTCTTACTATTGTTCTTAAATCTGTTCTTAATATATATTCAGTAAACTTTGAAATATTATTTCCTGTTCATTGTTTATTTATATTTTGGTCTAAATCTATCAAACTTATCTGTTAGTTCTTCAAATACGCTTCCGCATCAAACATTAACTTGAACTAATAGATCTGATAATCTTGTTTAAAGCAAAACGGGAACCAACAAGTTCACTAATCAAGAGGCTTTGTGTGGTGTAATCAGAATGCCACCAAGAAGGAGTACATGCGTGAGGCAAATAGAAGATGTCTATGATGATGATAATCCCCCTCCTAATCAGGCGAATCCAGAAATTTCTGAGGCCGTGCAGCAAGCTTTGAACTCAATGATGCCTGATCTAATAACACAAGTAGTTGAAGCGGTACGTCAGGCTGGTGGGACTACAACTCATAATAATGTCGAAGGTACAAGTGTTACATCATCACGTACCACCACTGCTACAGTTGGGACTCAACTAACCCTACACCAGTGGTTAGAAAAGTTTCATAAACAAAAGCCCCAATCTTTCTCATCGACCACGAATCCTGTTGGGGTCGAGGAATGGATTAAACATCTTTAGAAGATAATTGAAATACTTTAATGCCCTGATAATATTCAAGTCAGATTGGCAGCATACAAACTAGAAGGTGATGCCAATCAATGGTGGCAATCTTGGAAGCAGGCTCGAGGAGGTAATACAGTTGTGGAACATCTTATGTGGAGCCAGTTTAGAGATTCATTTCTCCAGCAATACTTTTGTTAGATCTGAAGTTTTGTCAATAAACCAAGTGTTGAAGATCTGATAAGAAGACTCAGATGTTCTGAGTAGAGGAGTCAGAGATCTGAGAAGAGAAGTCAGAGTTCTGAGAGAAAGAGTCAGAAGCTCTGAGAAGCGTTATCAGAAGAATATTCAGAAGTTCAGAACTACCTGTTCAGAACTTATGACTACCTACTTTACTTAGTATTTAGTAAACTAATTAGGACACGTGTTATGTTCTTATTAGTCTTTCTTATTTGTACTGTAGCTTTAACATGTCTGTTGTAGTATAAATAGAGTGGTTAGCACTACGTTGCTAACTGATTGATTTTCCCGTATATATTTGTATTCATTCTTTGTAAGCTTTGAGATTCTCTCTCTCTTAGATTTGTAATCCTGTTCATCATTGAATACAATTGGGCTTGATCATACAACTTCTCAATTACTGCTTTCTATATTGATTGTAAGATTAGATCCTGTACTTACAATTGGTATCAGAGCCAATCAACAAACAAATTCATTCAAGATTGTGATTGCGAAGATCGATTGATCAATTTCTTGAAGATTTCTTGATTCATTCAAAAATCGATTCCGCTGCTAGGGCTAGTTCTTGAATTCTTGGCAATTCTTGAATTACCTGTTACATTTCGATCAAGAAACTCGAATTTGTCTTTCTGTTGAATTTTCTTACAATCATGTCTTCTAAAGAATATCTAGCCATGGGATCTGAAACCAAACCGCCTGTTCTTATACCTGAAGAGTATCAGCAATGGAAAATTCGTATGATCCAATTCCTAGACAACATTGATGAAAATCTTATGATCTCCATTCGAGAAGGTCCAATTGAAGTGTATATCGATGTTGCCGCAACCCCTGCTACAGAGACAACTCCAGAAATTCCAGCGACCAGGGTGAAGAAGAGTTATTCCCAATACACAGCTGAACAGAAGAATAGGCATGCTATTGACAAAAGAGCAATTACTTTGATGACTTTGGCTGTCCCAAATGAGGTTCTTAACAGGATTGACAGTGGATCATCAACTAAAGAAATGCGGGACGAATTGGAAAGGCAGATGTTAGGAACTGTGAGATCTATTCAGGCAAAGTTAAATCAAAGCATAAATGCTTATGAAAGGTTCAAAGCAAAAGAGTCAGAAAGTTTGACACAGACATACAGTAAATTTTGCACTATTCTAAATGACTTGAGAAGAAATTGACTGAAGAAAACGAAGTCAGAAATAAATTACAAATTTCTGAACAGTCTAAATTTAGAATGGTCATCATTTGCCATAAGTCTGCAAATGAACAAGGATATGTGTGAAGAAGACTTAAATGATCTGTTCTGTGTTCTTAATCAACATGAAGACTCTGTCAAGTTAGTTGTGGAAGAGAAGAAAAATGTTGCTGATCAGTTAGCGTTCTTATCAAAGTCCAAAGCAATCAAAGCACCTAAAAAGACTGCATATCTATCAGAGATACCTAATCTGGAAGAATCTGACAAGGAAGAAGGATCAGAAGATGATGAAGATATCAAGATAATGGCTGAGAAACTAGCTTTGTTGACAAATACTTTCAACAAAAGGTATGGGAAGGGTAGATTTCAAGGAAATTATAAGAGAGTTGGGAGTTCAGATTATAAGAAGAAAGAAGACAGAGAAGAAAATAAGTTTGAAAAGAGAGTAGAGAGAAGTGAAGAAAACAAAGAAGAGAAGGATGAGAGAAAAGAAAAGAATCTGTGTTTCAAGTGTGGAAAATCTGGCCACTATGCTAAGGATTGCAGAGTTAAAATTGTGAAAGACTATGAGTACTACACCAAGAAGGCTCAGCTTGCAAAGAAGAGAGATGATAAAATTGCTTTATTGGCTGAACAGGAGAATTGGTTGTACTACACTTCTGATGAAGATGATCATATCAACTTTCCACAGATGCAAAGCTATATGGCAAAAATGAGGAATGAGGATGATTCTGATTTTGAAGATGCTGATTCTGAGTCATCCGCTGAGGTACATTCTTCACTTGAAATAGAGTTAATGACACAGATTGGTGAAATGAAAACTGAATTTGCTAATCTAAGAAAACAGATAAAAGGAGAAAGAAATTTGGTTAACAAATTCAGAATTGAAAAAGAAGTAATAAAAGAACAATATGAAGAATCTGAGGCTGAGAAACAGAAAGTTAAAGATGAAAATTCTGAATTGTTGAAAAAGCTTTCTGAACTAAAAGTTGAGTTTTCAAAAATAAAGGATGAAAAAGGTGATTTACAAATAAAATTTGATATGTTATTTGAAGAAAGAAAGAATTTATACACCAAAATCAAAGAATTGGAAGATCTGAGTTTGAAAAGGGTTCAGACTCAGCAAACATTAAATCTTTTATTAAGCAATGTTAAAGATACAAGATTTTACAACCCAAAGAAGGGATTGGGATTGGAAGAAAATGTCACTTTAAAAAGAGCTCCAATCAACTTGTATGAAAAACTTCAAGTTTCTAAGCCAAAAATCCCAGAAATTGTTGAAGTTTTCATAAGACCTGCTAGTTCTATAACAAGTTCTGACAATTTGCAAAGACCAAACTCTAAAAAGTCAGATGAGAAAATTTCTGAGTCTAAAACAGAAAAGTCAGTTGGTTCAGAAGAAAAGGTTAAGAAAGAAGTTTCTAAACCAACAGATGAGAAGCCAAAATACAATGATACTAAATTCAAGTATGATTCTTTAAATGTCAGCTACAAAAATAAACAACCAAGTTTTTCATATCATGACATTGAGAGCATATTTGACACAAGTAAAAATTCTGAAACAGTCAATCAGAAGTCTGAAACTTCTAGTCAGGATTCTGAACTTTGTAGTCAGAACTCTGAGTCTAAAGATCAGACATCTGAGTCTGTAAATCAGAACTCTGACTCAGGTAGTCAGAAGTCTGATTCAACTGGATTTTCTGAAACAAAGTCAGATGAATTTTTACAACTTGAAAAGAGATTTAATCTTGTGAGTCAAGAACTTGAGGACTTAAGGAAAGCTTATGATGAACTTTAAAATGATTTCTGTGAGGTGGATATTAAACTTGAAGAAGCTTTGAAAGAAAAGAATATTTTTATTCAGAAAATAACAGAGCTTGAAAAACTGAAGACTGAGTATGATCTTTTTAAAATTAATGCTCCAAGAGAAAATGATAAATTCTTTAATGAATCAAGTACATATGAAAAAGGTGAATCATCTAATTCTTCTAACAAAAAGGACTTGAATTTTTCAGAAAAAGAAGAAAGCAAAAGGAAAGATGATCTTGCAAAGTTTAATGATCTGAAAAGGGATCTTGAGAAGCTTAGAATGAAATCTACTTCTGAACTCAAAGCTAGAAATTCTTGTAATAAGGGCAATTGTACTCTGAACAGTATCAATAAAAATGAAATGACCGTTGTTTCAAATTTATTGTCACTTGCAAAGAAAAATCTTGTTTGTGTTAGATGTAAAAATGATTCATTCCAATATTCTCATAAATGTCAAGTCAAAATAACTTCTGTTTCATACATAAGAAAAGATATTCAGAATTCAGAAAAGAAAATTGTTTCTGTTCATCAGAATACAGAAAAGAAGAAAATTTTTGTTCCTCAGACTGAGAAGAAAGAAAAGATAAAAGAAAAGAAAGTTGAAAATGTTGCAAAATCAAAAGATACAACTTTCAAAAAGAAAGTGAATAAGTTTGTAAGCAGAAAATGTTCTGACTTCATAAAAGTTCAAGGAAAGTGGTGTTTGAAGAAAGATTTTGAGTGGAAAGTAAAAGGTACTAATGTTAAATCCAATGACAAAACTAACAAAGATGGACCCATTCCAAAATGGGTACCTAAAACTAACTGATCCTTTTGCAGGGATGTCATGTGTGGTTTTTAGATTCAGGAGCTTCAAGACACATGACAGGTCATAAGTCTTTTCTATCAAACTTCACAGAAAAGGCTGGAGGAGCAGTAAACTTTGGAAATAACAGCAAAGGACAAGTCAAAGGTTATGGGGATTTAACTAAAGGGGATCTGACTATCCAAAGGGTTTTCTATGTTGAAGGATTACAGCATAATCTTTTCAGCATAAGTCAGTTTTTAGACAGTCTTTGTCAAATCAAGTTTCAAATAACAGGTTGCATGATTTTAACTGAAAATGATGTTAAAGTCTTCTGGGCCAAAAGACATATGGACTTATTTGTAGTTAATTTTTCAAAATTAAAAACATTAAATACAGTTTGTCTTTTATCAAAATCAACTGCAAATGAATGTTGGCTTTGGCACAGAAGATGTTCTCATCTAAATTTCAAAGATCTTAATAATCTCGTTGCAAAACATCTGGTTAAAGGCTTACCAAAGCTTAAATTTGAAAAAGAATCATTATGCTCAGCTTGTGAAATGGGCAAGATGAAAAAGAGTTCTCACAAATTAAAAATGGACTCATCTTGCAAAGCACCATTAGAAATGATTCATACTGATCTTTGTGGTCCAATTTCAGTTCAATCTATGGGAGGAAAGAAATATATGCTTGTGATTGTTGATGAATTCTCCAGATACACATGGGTTGAGTTCCTAAGAGCTAAGTTAGAAGCTGCTACTACATTGATAAATTTTATCAAAAGGATTCAAGTTCTCTTACAACTTCCAGTTCAGAAAATCAGAAGTGATAATGGAACAAAGTTCAGAAATGAGACTCTTCAGAATTTTTTAGAAAGTTCTGGGATTTCTCACAATTTTTCTGCTGTCAGAACTCCTCAACAAAATGGTGTTGTTGAAAGGAAAAATAGAACTCTAGTTGAAGCTGCGAGAACAATGCTGGCTTATGCAAATCTTCCTACTTTCCTATGGGCTGAAGCAATTGCAACTGCTTGTTTTACACAGAATAGAACATTAATCAATAAGAGATTAAATAAGACTGCTTATGAACTGATAAATAAAAGAAAACCATTAATCAAATTCTTTCATGTTTTTGGTTGCAGGTGCTATGTTCTTAGAGACAGAGAAAATCTTGCCAAATTCGATAAAAAGGCAGATGAAGGATACTTTGTGGGTTATTCTTTAACTTCCAAAGCATTCAGAATCTACAATAGAAGAACCAAGAGGATGATGGAGAGCATAAATGTAACTTTTGATGAAGCCAGAATGAGGACTTCTAAACAAGACAGTTCAGAACTCATGCTGAACAAGACAAATATGACTTCTGATACAAATTCTAATTCTATTTGTTCAGAACTCAATTTACTGTTTAAGGATGCTTTTATTGAACTAATTTCTGATTCTTATGCAGAATATGAAAACCCAAAGATGGTCAAAGAGATGAAAAATAAGACTCCAGAAATAGTTCAATCAACTGTAATTTCTGACAAAGGTCCATCAGAGGAATGTCCAAATCTAATAAATACAAGTGGTGAAAATTCTGAACCTTGTAATCAGAATTCTGATTCTTGTACTCAGAACTCTGAACAAGTCACTCAGAATTCTGACTTCATTGATCAGAACCCAAACTTGGATGTAACTCATACTCATACATCAGAACAAGGGGACAGTTCAGAATTACAAGCAATCATTGATGAGAATGATGCAAACAACAATTATTCAAAGATTGATGTACTCCCTAGTGCAAATAAATGGACTAAAAATCATCCTATTCATCAAGTAATAGGTGATCCATCAGCAGGAGTAAAAACCAGATCAGCTATAGCAAATGAAGCAATGTTTGCTGGTTTCTTGAGTGTGATTGAACCAAAGAAAGCTAATGAAGCCCTAGAGGATCCAGACTGGATTTCAGCAATGCAAGAGGAATTGCTTCAATTTGAAAGAAATAAAGTTTGGAGACTCATTCCAAAGCCTGAAGGTAAATCTATTATTGGAACTAAATGGGTGTTCAGAAACAAAAAGGATGAATCAGGTGTTGTCATCAGAAACAAGGCAAGATTGGTTGCTAAGGGATACTGTCAACAAGAGGGAATTGATTATGATGAGACATTTGCACCAGTGGCAAGAATAGAGGCAATCAGAATATTTTTGGCCTATGCTGCACATAAAAACTTCAAGGTGTATCAAATGGATGTCAAATCAGCCTTTCTAAATGGCAAACTTAATGAAGAGGTGTATGTTCATCAACCTGAAGGTTTTGTTGATCCAGAATTCCCTGATCATGTTTATATTTTAGACAAAGCTTTATATGGTCTAAAACAAGCACCACGAGCCTGGTATGACACTCTTACTAAACACTTGTTAGGTTCAGGGTTCAAGAAAGGTAAGATTGACACAACTTTGTTTTTAAAGAAACAGGGTGATGATTTGATTCTGATTCTGATTTATGTTGATGACATAATATTTGGTTCTACCAGTCCAGAATTATGTAATAATTTTTCAAAAATCATGTCATCTGAATTTGAAATGAGCATGATGGGTGAGCTGAATTTTTTCCTTGGTCTTCAAGTCAAACAATTACCAAAAGGTATTTTTATAAATCAAGGAAAATATGTTAGAGACATTCTGAAAAAGTTCAAAATGTCTGATTGTGCTTCTATGAGAACACCTATGGCAACTAACATAAAGATAGATGCTGATCTCAAAGGTGTTTTAGCAGATATCAAACTCTATAGAGGCATGATTGGATCATTACTTTATTTGACTGCAAGTAGACCAGATATCATGTTTTCTACCTGTTTCTGTGCTAGATTTCAATCTAACCCAAAAGAATCACATATGTTGGCTGTCAAAAGGATTTTAAGATATCTCAAAGGAACACCTGATCTAGGTTTATGGTATCCAAAAGGAACTGACTTCAAATTGACTGCTTTCACTGATGCTGATCATGCAGGAAGTAGGTTGGACAGAAAGAGTACATCTGGTGCTTGTCACTTTTTGGGAGATAAAATAGTGAGTTGGGCATCAAAGAAGCAGAATTGTGTGTCCACTTCAACTGATGAAGCAGAGTATGTTGTTGCTGCTGCTTCATGCTCTCAAACATTGTGGATGAGAACACAACTCATGGACTATGGATATCAGCTTAACAAGATTCCCATCTATTGTGACTCAGAAAGTGAAATTGCCATTACTCAGAACCCTGTTCAACATTCAAAGACTAAGCATATAGATGTGAGGTATCATTTTATAAAGGACTATGTGGAAAAAGGAACTATAGAGATGCACTTTGTGCATACAAAGTATCAATTGGCTGACTTGTTCACAAAGCCTCTTGATCACAAAAGATTCTCTTTTCTCATATGTAAAATAGGAATGCTTAATTTGACTAATTGAAAATATTTGTTTTTCTTAAAAATGCTAAATTTTTCTAAGTAAAATTATCTGAGTAGCGTACTTAGAACTCTGAGTCTTAAGTTCAGAACTTCTGAGTCTTGAGATCAGAACTTCTGAGTCTTAAGGTCAAAAATTCTGAGTCGATACTTCAGCAATCTAACTTCAAAATTTTATTTTTGAGAAATACAAATACTTCAACTGTGTGGATTATGCTTCTTCTATTATCTTTTTATCTCATCTTTATGTATCATTAATAGTCAAATGCATGCTCAAGTCAAGGGGGAGCATCAAAATTCTTTTGGAAATCATTTTGTGATGCTTAAAAAGGTTTGTTTTCATTTCTTATCTCTGATCATTCTAAGAAGAACAAGCTTTTAATGATAAATATTTTTTTGTTGTTGTTCAAACTATACCTGAATTAAAAAAATTTCATATTCAGATATAAGATTTTAAATGATTTATTTTAAAAATCATCATAATATGAACAGAATTTTGATGATAAAAAGTGTTTCTATCTGTTCAAACCTCTTCTGAATAATCAAAATGTTTTATATTTGTCAGAAGTTGATTTTAAATGACATTTTGGTTACAAGGCAAAATTCTTCTGAGTTATGGAATCAGAACTCTGAGTAGAACAATCAGATATCTGATAAAGAAAAGTCAAAACATCTGAGCGTGTTATTCAGATCTTTGACTTGAGTCAAAATTCTATCCACTAACACGTGTCAGCTTCATATTTGTTTGATTATGCCACGCATTTCATTTAAATCCTCTGTGGCATTTCAAATGTGTTGACTCCGTTATAACATTGATTTCGCTTTTTCGTTAAACCTTTCAACTTCGCGAATTTTAAATAGGTCTTAAAATCCCTATTCCAAATCTTTTCAAATTCCAGAGCGAAAAGTGAGATACGAATCAAATCCAGAGTTCTTTGAGTTTGTTTTCTTCTTAAATCATGTCTGGAATACGAAGGAGTGGTCCAATTTCGCTACATTCTACAAAATCGATAATGGATTCATCTGATTCGGATAATGATGAAGTACAGAATAGAGCTGTAGAGGAAGAGGCAATAAGAAATGATAAAGAAGATGAACAAATGGATGAATCAGAAGGAAATGCAGATGAGGTAAACATTAATATTGAACATGAACAGAGTGCTGCAGGGTCAATTATGTCAGATAGACCTATTTTCGTGGAAAGGGCTGTTCCTGAGAGTGAATGGTTGAAATTGTCTGAAAATAACTGTGTTATATTGTTTGAGGAAAGTCGATTTAAACCTGAACACAGAATTATCATGGAGTTATTCAAACATCATCCTTATAGAAAATGGTTTACAAGAAGCAAAAATGTTCCTGTTCAGTACATACAACAATGGTGGAAACATCTGAGGTTAGAAGATAATAAGTTTGTGTCTGAAATTGGAGGAGTGACATTTGCCTTATCTATCTCTGCACTAAGAGAAATGCTGAATCTACCAGAGAAAGATGATGTACAAAGAAGGACAGATTTTGAAGACTCACCCCTAACAGAGGAATTAATAGCAGAATTTATGAAATTGGGATACAATGAAGGATTGAGGACTCTCAGTTTGTTCAGAAGAAACAAATTACCACCTATTTGGGCTTGCTTCTTTCATGTGGTAAATAAATGTTTGTCAGGGAAGAATAGTTCTGTTGATCAAGGTTCCAAACAAATTCTTCAGATCTTTCAGGGCTTAGTGAAGAATAGGCATTATGACTATACTTTAATACTTTGGGAAGACATGAAGAATACATTTGAGAAGAATCAGAAAGCAATTCAGAGGAAAACAAAGGATGCTCCACTGACATACATTCCTTATATAAGGTACTGGCAAATTGTTATTTGGTATGCCATGCAGGAAAACAGCACAATCTCAAGAAGAACAAATGAGAAGCATGGTCCCACATTTTATTTGGGTAAGATGACCTCAGTAACAAGACTTGAAAACTATCCCAATCATAAATTGTTGCCAAAATCACTTAGGAATTATATTCCAAGGGAGAGTGAGATTTTAAAAGCTTATTGCACCTCTATGGGAATTGAATTACCTCAAATCCCTACCCAAGAGGACCAACCTGAGAAGAGAGGTGAGGGGTCTAGTCGAATTAGAGAGGGGGAGGATGTTCAGATGGGTGAACATTCTGAGAGACTTGAGGGGGAAAATTCTGAGAGCTTGGTTAGATTTGGTGAGGAAAAACAGAATGAGAGTGGTGAGGATGAGAGATTGTCAACAGAGGTTCAAACAGAAAGAGATGCCTCTGAACCAGCTAATCTTGACCAGGTAACCACAAATGCTATTAGTTCACATCTCTTGGTGTCCAATATTGAAACAAACACCATGGACCTAGTGGTGGATCTTGAACAACCCATCCATATCCACTCAGAAGCATTTCAACATGCTACTGTTTCACACAAATACGGGGAACCATCCCAAACTCATTTGGAGGGAGGTGATAAATCCCAATCTATTTTTCAACACATTGAGTCTGAATATCACAGTCCTATTCATATTGAGCCTGAAATTCCTTCTGACACTTGCACAAATCAGGAATTTCGTATTCCTGAAACAACATTCATAGACATACCTAATGTTGGGTGTCGAGGATTGGATGGAAGTCCTGGTGAGGTGAACATTACAAAAGCCTCATTCAAACGTGCATCTGTTGTACAAGATGACTTTGTGTTATCTACAGGCCATGAGCCCTCTGGGCACATGAAAACTGGACCATCTGTTGGTTTAGGTTCACTGTTAGAAACTTCTGAATTTGAAAAGATTCAGAAACAAAACAAGGAGATGGGGGAAAAAGTAGAAAATTTGGAGAAGAAGGTGGAGGATTTGAATGATGAGATGTCAGATTTGAAAGTTGTGTTGGAGAAAAAGTTGATTTCTGTTGAAACCAAAGTAGATGATGTAAAGAAATCCTTGGATTCTCACAAAAAGGAGATCATGGATATAATGTCTGGTTTTCAAAAAGATATGTTAAAACAAATGCAAGGTATGCAGGAATCTATACTGAAAGCACTGAGTGTATCATTGGCTTCTACTTCAAAGCCTCTTGATCTTGTTCCTATTGCAGAAGCTGAACCTGAAGTTACTTTTAATCAGAACTTGAAAAGAAAGTTTGATGATAATGAGCCTCATGATCATCAAAAGGGGGAGAAAAGACAGAGGTTAAGTTCTGATGATGACATTGGCATAGAAGATTTTGAGATAGCAGATATGCACTTAGCCAGTACAAAAAGTTCAGAAGATCAGACACAAGAAAAGTTAAAGGCAATAACTCAGATAGTTCAGATTGATAGTTCAGATACAGAGGAAATGGAGTTGGAAAGTACAGATGGTGGTGATTCAGATAAAATAGAGGAATTGAACTTAGACACATATATGGAAGGAAACTCAGATGAAACTGAAGCTATTGAGGAATCTGTATTGAGATCAGAAAAGACAGTGGAAAGTGAAGTGGTCAACATGTGTACAGATATTGTGGTGTATAACAAAGAAAATATGACGGATTCTGAAATAGAAGAAAGGAGGTTAAGTGAAGAGTTGATCAGAAGGATGCATAATAATTTAGTCAGAGCTTTGAATGTTCAAAAAGTTCAGCAAGGAATAAAAATGGTAAGACCTATTGATCTAATGGGAGAAGAAGACAGAACTGTGAATTATACTCAGGATTTTGAAGATGATTTTATATTTAACTTTTGTGATGAGTTAAATACATAAGAAGAGTATGTGAAAGTGAAAGACTACTTTATGCCTTCTGAGTATGTATTCAGAAAACCAATTGAGATCCCAAAGATTAACTTGCAAAGACTAGAAGAACATGTATGTGATTTCATCCTAGAGTTAAGTGATGTGCCATTAGCCAGACAATTTCATGATGATATTTTTCTTGAGGAAATGTATGAAAATCTCTACTAAACAGAAGGAGAGTATGAGCTTTTGGAAAGTAATATTGATGGTTTTATGGATGACAGAGCTCAGATAGTCTACTCAGAAGCTTCTAACAGATTCAGAGTTCCTGACTCAAAACTGCATATTCAGAAAAGAATTGAGAAAGTTCTGATGTTTCAACAAGAAGAATTCAATTGTTTAATGTTTGTTAGAATGGAAGTACTGAAAGAAAGAAATACAAAGGTTTCCATTTCTACTTTTGATTTTCACAGATTGACTCTTGATGATCAGATCTTTCTAGTCAAGTTCTTTGCCAGCACTGAAGAAGCCTTGATGGAAATTGAATGCAGAAGACTTCTGGGTATCTATGTCAGAAATATACACTTGTATGACTTCCAATTAGCTATTGAAGAAAGAAAAGAGAAGTGTAATCTGAGTTCTCCCACAAAGAAAACAGAAATTGGTTTATATTTGAAGGGATTTGTGAATGAAGGAATGGAGACAGAAGGGTTCACATATACAGTTCACGAAAGGCTTGAAATGTTCAGATTAAAAGAGTTGGTGAAGTACAGTGATGCAACTCTGAATTGGTTATTGATTAAAATGGAAGTAAGTGTGGAAACTGAAAGAGAGAGTTTAAAGAAGAGATGTATGAACTCTGTGAAGAGGAGGTTGGATCTTAGAAGAAAAATCAGAAACTGTAGTGAATGGTTGCTATCTGAGGTGAATCCCAAAAAGATTCTACATAATGATTTTGTGTTTCCTGCTGAGTATGAAGTGAATGAAATTCTGTCAGATGAAGTTGAAGAAGTCCAGAACACAACACCTCAGAATGTGCAGATAACTAGTTTTGATCAAGCTGAACAGTCTGAACCCAAAGAAGATGAAATATCCATTGATCTAAATGGATACTTTCTTGAATTTGATTTGCCTGAGTTCTTCAAACCAAAAGAAGTACAATTCTTGGATGTGTATTATGATAGACCTAAGGAGACTCAGATCTGGTTGGCTGAAAAATCAAGATGTCTTGGCAAAGCAAAGCAAGCTGTTTACTCAGATTTTCTAATCACTGGAATCAGAGAATTGAAGGTTAAGAAATTCAGAAAGATGGAGTACTTATCCTTTGAAGTTCTGAGAGAAGATGGCAAGATTTATTACTTTACTGATGCAGATTTTGAGAAACTATCAGTGGTTGACTTCTACAGATTACACAGCTTTCTATGCTTCAAAGAGTCAAGCAAAGACAGAAATGAAAGGAAGGCAAGAAGTGTGGTAATTGAGGCCATGTTCTACATCTTAAGGTGGCACTGTTATACAGATTTCCAAATAGCTTTGTACTTACAAAAGCCATGTGTTTATCTGGCAAATCCCAACACAGATCATGAACAGAAAAAGGTGTTAAAGACTGGAAGTGTTCACAAATATCCAGATTTGGGAGTATTTTTGAAAAACAAAAGTGGAAAGATCTTCTTCAGAGCAAAGGAAACTGCAAAATACTGTTCTAGAACTTTAAGAATCATAAAGCATAATTTGGAGAAAAAGATGCTGAAAGTGAAGGAAGCAAATATAATTCAAGAAGTAATCAATCAGCAAGTTGAAATTATTCAAGAAATCATTGTCAAAATTGATAAGAGGCTTAATCTGAGAAATGTGCTACTTCAGAAAATCGTTCCTGCTCTGAAAGACCTGGATGATGCTAAATTCAAGTTTATTTGACAAAAAGGGGGAGATTGTTAGATCTGAAGTTTTGTCAATAAACCAAGTGTTGAAGATCTGATAAGAAGACTCAGATGTTCTGAGTAGAGGAGTCAGAGATCTGAGAAGAGAAGTCAGAGTTCTGAGAGAAAGAGTCAGAAGCTCTGAGAAGCGTTATCAGAAGAATGTTCAGAAGTTCTGAACTACCTGTTCAGAACTTATGACTACATACTTTACTTAGTATTTAGTAAACTAATTAGGACACGTGTTATGTTCTTATTAGTCTTTCTTATTTGTACTGTAGCTTTAACATGTCCGTTGCAGTATAAATAGAGTGGTTAGCACTACGTTGCTAACTGATTGATTTTCCCGTATATCTTTGTATTCATTCTTTGTAATCTTTGAGATTCTCTCTCTCTTAGATTTGTAATCCTGTTCATCATTGAATACAATTGGGCTTGATCATACAACTTCTCAATTACTGCTTTCTATATTGATTGTAAGATTAGATCCTGTACTTACAACTTTACTAAGGCCGGTCGAGGATCATATATTCGGGACTATGCTACGCTGAAACAACACGAGGATGAGTCTGTAACAGATTGTGTGGCTCGCTTTCTTCGATTAGTCACTTTTGTCGGACCACTCGCCGGAACTTAGGCTAATCAAATCCAAAAGTTTAAATGGGCCTTACAAAACAAATATCGTTCAAGGTTGATGGGGCAAAGATTCACAGAGTTGTCTCATATTATTAACACAGCGCGAGACATTGAGCTTGAACAGATTGACTTTCTTGCTACTAAAGGTGATTCTAAGAAAAGAAGTCGAAATTCATCTTCTGGAAATCAGAGCGGGCATATAGTTATCAAACAAAAGTATAACTCTGCAGGGCAACGCAAACAAGCTAGTTCACGATCATCCTTATCTTCAGGAGTAGCATCAAATACTGGAAACCCCACTCCTCATGCCCAATGTAAAGATTGCGGTAAAATCCACAGGCCAGGCCCGTGTCTTCGAATGACGGGTGCTTGTTATAGTTGTGGCCAGCAGGGTCACATGGCTAGAGACTGCAAACAGGGACAAAGTGGTAGATTGGGATCAAAAGATAAAGGCAAGCAGACCACTACAGGCGGGCGAGTGTTTGCACTATCAGCGGATCAAACTACTGATGGTATGGTTTCTACAACTGTTCGTATTAATGATAATGATTTTTATGCCTTATTCAACACCAGAACTACTCACTCCATTGTGTCAAAAAATTTGTAAAACTTCTCATGCCGTATAAACGGCCATTGAATGAATTCTTCACTATTGCAACACCTTCGGGTTATACGAATACGATAACGATGAATATGTTGATTGCCCATTAATGATTGGAAACAAAGTCTGGATAGCCACTCTACTTCCTATGAGAATGAGAGATTTCGATCTCATACTCGGTATGAACTGATTGGCTAAACATCGGGTCACAATTGATTGTGAAGCCAAAAAGGTTATATTTAGGGACATCACTGAGCCTGAACACGTACTTCAGGGTATTCCGCCACAAAAATCTTTTTGTGTGATCTCTTCTTTGAAAGCTCACAAACTAATGGATCGTGGGTGTGAAGTGTTTTTAGCCACGGTTCAGGATGTTTCTAAAGAAAGTCCCAAATTGGAAGATATCCCAATTATGAAAGAATTCCCTGATGTCTTCCCAGATGAACTTCCTAGGTTACCGCCTGAACGGGAGGTTGAATTCTCAATTGATCTTATTCCAGGAGCTGGCCCAGTTTCAAAAGTTCCATATCGTATGGCCCCGTCTGAGCTGAAAGAACTAAAGGAGAAACTACAAGATCTATTAAACAAAGGGTACATCCGACCTAGTGTGTCTCCATGGGGCGCGCCTGTACTCTTTGTAAAGAAGAAAGATGGTTCCATGAGACTGTATTGACTATCGCGAGTTAAATCGTCTCACTATTCGGAACAAATGCCCTTTACCTAGGATCGATGATCTATTCGACCAGTTACAGGGTGCCAGTTGTTTCTCAAAGATTGACTTGAGATCGGGTTATTATCAACTCAGAATCAAAGATTCAGATATACCGAAGACTGCATTCAGAACTCGATACGTCCACTATGATTTTATAGTTATGCCATTCGGGTTGACAAATGCTCCAGCAATCTTCATGGATATGATGAATAGAGTATTCAAGAATCATTTGGACGACTTTGTGATTGTATTGATTGATGATATTCTTGTTTATTCAAAGTCAAAGTATGAACATGAAACACATCTCCGATTAGCATTGGATACACTCCGAAAGAAAAAGTTATACGCCAAGCTATCGAAGTGTGAATTTTGGTTAGATCGAGTGGCATTTTTAGGACATGTTATTTCAGCTGATGGCATTCAAGTTGATCTAGCTAAGGTTGAAGCCGTTACTACTTGGCCAAATCAAGTAAATGTTGCTGAAGTACGTGCATTTCTAGGTTTAACTAGTTATTATCGACGATTCATTGGGAACTTTTCTAGGATCGCACTTCCTATGACTCAACTCCTCCGAAAAGGAGTAAAGTTTGTATGGGGTGACGAACAGGATAAAAGTTTTGGAGAATTAAAGCGACGACTTGTAACTGCACCGGTACTTGCCTTGCCATCTGGGGTTAGGCGGCTATCAAGTTTACAGCGATGCTTTCAAATCAGGATTGGGTTGTGTATTAATGCAAAATGGACGGGTTATAGCTTATGCTTTGCGTCAACTCAAGCCATATGAAGTTAACTATCCGACACATGATTTGGAGCTGGCTGCAGTTATCTTCGCTTTAAAAATATGGCGACGTTACTTGTACGGTGAAACATGTGACATATTCACCGATCACAAAAGCCTGAAGTATATTTTCACACAAAAAGAACTCAACATGAGGCAACGTCGATGGCTTGAATTGTTGAACGACTATGACGTTAGAATACAATATCACCCTAGAAGAGCGAATCTTGTAGCTGACGCTCTTAGTCGAAAAGGTGTCGGATCAGTATCATGTTTTCTGTTCAACCCCAAATAGCAACAGATTTGGAAAGAATGGGAGTTGAACTATGCTGTCGAGTTGGAGACGGTGTGTTAACTAATTTTACTGTTGAACCGACCCTCGTTTCCAAAATTAAGGAAGCACAACAATTTGATGGGGAGCTTTGGGCTATACAACAAAAGATCCAAGGTGATTCCGAAACTAATTTTCATATTGATGATAAACGCATGTTGTGGTTTCGGGAAAGATTGTGTGTTCCAGAAGTTCAGGAGTTAAAGGAAGAAATCTCAGCTGAGGCTCATAATTCTCCTTTTTCTATTCACCCAGGTTCCACAAAGATGTACCACGATTTAAAACAACATTTTTGGTGGAACAGGATGAAAAGAGATGTAGCCGAGTTTGTTGCTAAATGCCTAACTTGTCAGAAAATCAAAATTGAACATCAACGAGTCGGGGGATTGTTACATCCATTGGATATTCCCGTGTGGAAATGGGAGAATATCACGATGGCTTTCTTAACCGGTTTATCAAGAAGTTCCCGCAAGAATAATGCAATATGGGTTGTTGTCCATCGACTTACAAAATCGACACATTTTCTCCCTATTAAAGAAACGGATTCTATCGGTAAACTCGCAGATCTCTTTAATCGTGAAATTTTTCGACTACATGGTGCTCCTGTTTCCATTGTCTTTGACAGGGATCCAAAATTCATATCACGATTTTGGACTGGACTTCATAATACCTGACTGAGTATAAGAATCGCATATCATCCACATACTGACGACCAGTCCGAAAGAACAATTCAAACATTGGAATATATATTACGTGCTTGTACTTTGGAGTGGTCTAGAAATTGGGACGAATATTTGCTTTTGGTGGAATTTGCGTATAACATCAGCTATCAATCTTCTATCAGAACCGCCCCATTTGAAGTTCTATATGGCCGAAAGTGTAGAGCTCCAATATGTTGGAATGAAATGGGCGAAAGGAAGATTGAGGGCCTCGAATTAATACAGATCACTACAGAAAAGGTTGAATTGGCAAAACAAAGAATGCGGGAGGCCTAGTCTCGACAGAAAAGTTATGCCGACAAACACCGACAACCTTTAGAGTTCCATCCAGGTGACCATGTCTTTGTTAAAGTTTCTCCGATCCATGGTACGCGAAGATTTGGTATTAAAGGCAAACTAAGCCCTCGATATGTTGGTCCGTTTGAAATTTTGGAAAGAGTAGGCGAAGTTGCTCATCATCTTGCCTTACCTCCACAGATGTCTCACATTCACAATGTCTTCCATGTATCTTTGTTACGCGGATATAACTATCATCCCCTACATGTTATCAACTACCCACTAGATCAAATTGAGTCAGATCTTTCATACAAAGAAGAACCAAAACAGATAATTGGACGAATGACAAAGAAGCTACGAAACCGATCGATTCCATATATCAAAGTCCTTTGGAAGAATCACGATTACCGGGAAACTACATGGGAACAAGAGGAATCGTTCAAAAATGAATATTCAGATTTCTACAAAAACTGTATGTCCTTTAACCCTATCTTAGATTTCGAGGACGAAATCCTATTTTAAGGGGCGGGGGGGAATATAATAACCGAACTTTCGTAACGAAGTTTACATGAAGAGTTAGTGTTTGGAGTTAGTCCTTGCTTTGTATGTTTATACATATCGCGTATGGACTTTAACCCAAACTAACTTTGTCAAAAATGACCATTAGAGGGATTAAACATGGATAAGTGAAACTAGAATTAAACTCAAAATGTGAAGAAATAGACTACTTATGATACATATGTAAATTATGAAACTTGACGTCTAAAAGTGAAAAATTGGAAAATTTAAAAACAAATTTTGAAATTAATAACTCATATTCAGATTTTATCTTCTTCTCCTTCACGTTTCTACTCAAACCCTAGACCAAAACTTCCTCCATGAAATTAAGCCTCAAATCCTTGAAGAAATGATGAAATAGTGATGATTTTGAAGTAAATCTTGAAAGTAAACCATTTGGTAAGCTTATTATCTTGAAATCTAGGTTATTGGGTTGAAATACAAATCAAGTGTGTGTGTGTTTTCTTGTTGTTAGGGGCTGGAGTTTGAAGGGATTGAAGAAATCTTCATCTTAAAGATGTTGTAAACATCCCTAAGGTAAGAATTTTGTAAAACTTTGGAGTTAGATACTTGGTAACCTAATATTCAAATAGGTTTTGGTATATATGATGTTAAGGGCTGTTAAATCAAAACACAAATACTCTAATCTTGTCAATACATGGTTTTGAATGGTTACCAAATCAAGTGGTAGTGTTAATATGTTAAAAATAGTTAGTATGGTGTTGTTGGAATGAATCATAAATCTGCAGGTTGTTTAAAAATGTGTATAAAATCAACCATTGATCCAATTGAGGTGTATAATATATGGTTGGAAATCTTAGTTTGTCTAGGACCTATGTTATGAAGAGTCTGAAAGCTAAATTGGAGCATAAGTATGCCAAAATACTGAATTACAGTAGCTGGTCTCTGTAAACTCGGGATTTGCACACTGTTAGTATGAAATTCGTATAAAATAGGTCATGGATCCAAATAACATGATTCTGGTGCGATTGGATTCCTAAGAAACATATGTATGATTTTCATTTAGACAATAACACCAAGTTCATCACCTAAGTATGAGTAAAATGGCAAACGCAAAGATGGACAGAAGCTGAAATGTGCAGGGGACTGCACTGTTTTGTTTGTTTGCTTGAGTAACCATACCATCCTCTAACCAACACTATAAATGAGTTGTAAGTGTATTATGATTCGAATAAATCTTAATTAACTTAAAAGAAAGCTACAAATAGGATAAAAAGGTAAATCAAACATAGTTAATCATATATAGTTCTAAGTGTACATTACTTGTGATAGGAAATCCAATTAGTAAGGATTGGAAACGTTGGGCATTCGAGCATCGTTTTTAGTATATCGGCTATATAAAGGTACGGATCTCTTATTTACTTGAAACGGGAGTGACCTATTAATGAGGGTCATTCCATCAAACTTGATTTACCGAATAGTACACTTACGGTACGAAAAGAACTCAATGATGTTGATTCTTGCACTTTCATCTAGTAATTCCTTTGTTGAATTCCATTTGGTGTCCCATTAGTTGAGCACGACATAGGAGTGTTCCAAAGTATGTTTCCCCTAATAGGGACCGTTGGCCCGGTTCTTGAGTTTTACTCCGAACGTTGAGGCGCGAATGGAATATGATGAATATCAATTGTTGACTCGTTCTAATGATCGTGAGATTATCGAATTAACAATGGCACGACTAGATAGAGTCAAGCCATATTTGTTTATTTATTCTTGTTATATCATTATGATCCGGTTAGATCACATTTGTTGTGATCCTTTACCCAGACACTTTGTCGGGGGCACCGACCTTGTGATGCTTCCATGGTGGCTATAATCACTATAGCGTCCTAGTGTATGCGTGGTGAGTGTGCTGGCCCTGATCAGGCCATGAGGGCGAATGGATATCCTAGGAACAGAACAGAACTAGGACTGCTTTAATAGTAGTCGAGGGCTAGTGGGTGTCGTGTCCACACTGCTAGTTCTCACTTATGCCCTTTGAACCGTACATTTTTTGGGACACAACGGGTTTAGTGTATTCAGGTGACTTGAATTACACAAAACACGGAACGGGTGATTACGTGAACCCCCTTTGTTACACCTTTGTGATATTCGATTGAATTTCTTTATCGTTTCATGGTTATAGGGATAATTTGTACTTACCCTATGTTTATTGTCGATTTTGTTGATCTGTTCACTGAGTTTTTGCTCAGCCACATTTGTTATTCTGTGGCAAGTACTTGAGAGACCAAGAGTGAATATTTTTGGAGGCTAACTTACCGGACAACCCACTTTTGTGTAGTTACTTTTGGGACTGTATATATATGTATATTCGTACCGCAATGTCCGGTTGTCTATAACTATGCCAATTTTGTTATGACAATGTACTTAGCTGCTCTGTACACTTTAAACCCAGTAGGGTTAGAATTTGGGTGTTACATAGTGTATCTCAGTTAGAGTATACTCAAGTACTTGGAAGCTTGATGTATATTATGAATTGCACACGAACGGATCTAGCATATACGGTGAGTAGACTAATTCGTTACTCACACAATTTGGGTAAAGATCATTGGTATGCATTAGTTAGAGTACTCTTTTATCTTAAACAAACAATGTTATGGTTTGCATTATACTAAGTGTCCTTCCGTGATAGAAAGATACTGTGATGCTAATTGGGTTTCCAACCACTCAGAAAGCAAGTCCACAAGTGGTTATGTGTTTACCCTTGGTGAATCATCAATATCTTGGAAATCATCAAAGCAAACGGTGAATACTCATTCAACTATGGAGGTTGAGTTTGTCGCAGTAGACAGAGCTGCTGAAGAAGCCGAATGGATTAAAATCTTCCTAGAAGGTATTCCGTTATAGCCTAAGCCTGTGACAGCCATTTGTATACATTGTGATAGTATGGCTGCTCTAACTAGAGCAAAGAATCAGATTTACAAAGGCAAATCAAGGCACATAAGGCATAGACATAATACAATCAAAGACTTGCTGAAAAATGGAATAATCTCCATTGATTATATAAAGTCAAAGGAAAATATAGCCTATCCTTTGACAAAGGGCCAAAATAGAACGCAAGTCATCTTTACATCGGTGGCAGTGGGCTTAAAGCCAATACAATGAGTCGATACTTGGCGGAAACCTAACCTAGCAACATTGGAGATCCCATGGTCTAGGTTCAATAGGCAGACTACTTGAGGAAGACTCAAGCGGGAACAAACACAAAGGTATGCCTATTCCTATGATGTTCTCAATTATGTTTTTCCGTTGACGTTTAAGGGTTGAATTCTACGTCTTAATAATGCTAATAGCTATTATAGTGGAACACTAGCATTACCTATGTGAGATCGATGTGTGGTCGCATCTATGGGAACCGAGATGGCTATGTTCTCTACAAATCTCATGAAGAAAGGATATCGTTCACGACCGAAATGAACAAAACTGTAAGAATCGATGTGTGTATAAATATGATGTATGTGATACACTAGATTTACCATCAAACGTGGTTAGTTCAAGACTATGTTCACTACCCACAAAGTAGATCCGATTTGTACTCACGAAGGACGGTTCAAGTCCAAAAGACACATTTCTTGATGCATATCATATTTAGCTTCATGAATAGAAAAATAGTTTCCTATGTGTTTTACCTTATTATCTATTCAAATGTGGGGTATTGTTGAAAGTTTGAATAGAAAATATGGGGTATTGTTGGGTATTTCTCCTACAAAGTGTCCCACATAAGAAAGCCTTTGACAGTTTTATGGGTTTAAATGGTCATACCCACATTAGTTATCAAAATGGAGAAACACCCAAGTAAGGGAACTTCTTTGAGCTTTAGTGAGAGTATAACAAATATTTCACGGTCAAAAGACTGGGCCTTAGGCTCTAATGACCAATTAAATGAGATTTTTGTTAAACCGAAACAGGCTTCCGCGCGGTTTCCCACGCGACCCAGGCCGCACTGCTTTTCGCGCCAGACTCTGTGTTGTAGAACAAACAGAGTCTCTCGCGGATAGAGCCACGCCAACTTCCGCGCCGAATTCCTGGTGTCGACCAAACAGAGTCTCCCGTGGTTGTCCGCACTAGTAAACTCGCGTGGGTCTCTGGAGCAGTTTTGACAGTTAATTTCGGTTATCCAAGAAAGCCTATAAATATTGGAGGTTTTCCTCCATATTTTTGGTACGAAAATATCAGTATTCCTCTCTGTTTTCTCCTCCTAAACACTTGTTTTTTCACGAAACACAATATCGATTCGATGGGATTGAATTGACGTGCATCAATTCGATCGGTTAGTTGTATCCTCAAGATGACGTCCGGAACCGAGCACGATTGGGGACGAAATTTTGTCTTAGGACACTGCGTCGGTCCGGCCTCTATCCAATTCCTATTCCTTTCAATCCGTTAGAATCATCGAAAAGGTACACGATTTCGATCCTTGCTCATTTCTTTAAATAAGTTTTTGTTGAATTATTTGTTTTACTTTGTTAATCGTGAGATTGGTTCTATCAGAAATGTGGGTTGTTACACTAATCCTTGTACATTTCTAAATAATAGGAATACACAATTCAATTACTTCCCACAAACATTATTTACCTCTAAACACAAAAAAATTTACAATTCATTTAATCACCGTATAAATTTTCAGTCTGTAATTATAAGTGGATCTAATTTTGTTGTTGTTGGTAATCACTCTTGATCTTCAGATGAAATGCTTTCAATGATGCCGCACCTTAGACTCCTCTCTTGAATCTGGTATATACAATACATGACAAATCAACTATTATATATATAGCTTCAATTAGAAATTGAGATTTAATCAGTGAAATCAAATACCATGATAAGTCTTATTTTTAAATATAAAAAAATTGACATAAAATGAAAGAAACTATTACCTCTAATGTTGAAATGACTCTGAAATGTTCCATACACTCTTCAAGCAACAATTTCTCCTTGATTGCAATCTTTGCAAGCTCCGAAAAGGTTGTAACAGTCTCATGAGTCTATTAAAACATAAATTCATGATTTAGATATAATTACGTTAATTATTTGTGAAAATTTTATACTTATTTGTTGATGTTAAAGATACATATGATACCATGGGCATTAGATCTGTTGCGTTTCTAAGCGCAATCGAAGTGTATTGAGAATCCATCTACACAATGTTTAGGTCAAATTAATTAATTTCATTTTTATAAGAATATTAAATTATTGGTCTATAATTAATTATTCATATTTAATTTCAAAATTAATGATAATAACAATGAGTTTTTGAGGCTGAAAAAGTCAAAGTTGATAAGATACCTTAGCTTTGTTATGTAGGGTTTGATTAACAACATTAGCTGTAGCATTGGCGTATCTCCACTGCATCCAATTTCCATGGATCATTCTTAACTGATGAACACCCTCGGCCATACCCATACCCATACCCATACCCATACCCATACCTGCCCCGAGAGGTGACAAACTACCCGACCTGCTGCTTTTCTTAAGCTTGATCAAATCAAGGCCCATATGCAGAAAATTCTTTTAGCACTTCTTGAGGGGCTTGTTGGAGGTTTTGATGAGCTCGAAAACGAGGAGTTTGTCGGTGTTGGTTGTGATTCAGATCGTCCTGCCGATGAACCCCATTTGGATAATGAGTTGGCCTTTTTCATGGCCTTCTTAATTGTTGATTTTCTAGAGCTTAATGTCGGCGCCATGTATGATGCCAGAGAGATATCACTGCAGTCGGAGTCGTCGGAGAAAGAATCTGATCTTATCCGGGCAGAGTAGGATCTCCGGCGAATTTCATTTTCATCCACTGATAGTCTCCCGGGCTGTATAACCGCACCAGAGTCAAGAAACTCTAATGACTTGGTGGATTAAGAAGTTGACGATCTTCCTGGGAATCTGACGTTTCCGGTGTATCTCATGGACCCACCTCTAAAAAGGGGCATCTGATTCTCCTTCAAGTTGCTAGTTTGTTTTTTTGGATTATTCTCGAACCGACTGAACTCCGAACAGCTTTTCTGCTTACTCAGATGGCTGTCCCTTTTGTGATCGTTTCCAAGGTATTCGGCGAGAGTGGTGGTTGGTGAATTGTGATTGTGGGGTTTTGATGAGTGGGAAGAAGGCCAAACTCCACGTAGCAATCCAGTGTGTTTGGAAGACGATTTGGGTTTCTGTTGGCGATTAGGAGAGAGAGGCTGGTTATTACTCGGTAACAGTGGTGGTGGTTCCGCAGCGGATACCGGTGATAGGTATCGAGATTTCACCGTTCGAGAACTTTCCAGACGAGGCTTATCGGAGATCATCATGTGAGTGATCGAGAGAGAAACAAAAACAAACATTCCCTCAAAAACTGGCGCCTAAATAGCTACGGTGCCGGCGGGGTGTCAAATTACTGAAGTATCCTTGTCGCCGGAGATTTGTGATAGATGTATTAGGGGTAATACCGGGATTTCATGTAGCAAGAGATTGAGTCAAAGAAAATAGAGCTTGAAATTGGTAGAGGCCACTTGGGAGAGTTTGAGAACTCCGTTAGTTTGTTCACTTTGTTGTTCTGCCCAGCCGGCATATTATGAACCACTAGGGACGTGCCATGTGTACATTTATTTTCTTGTACATTTTTAAAGTAATATTATTTTTATCAGAGTAAGTTGAACATTATTTTGATATTTATATATAAAAAATTTAGGTATTTGATAACCGGTTTTATAATTAACAAATTATTATATTAATATGTCAAAAGATGTAACAACCACTTTAGAAATATTTGCATATATATATATATCCAATATCCGGGAATTTCTTGTATAAAGTTAGTTTGAGAATATTCCTTCTTTTTCTATTATAATTTAACTCATTTAAAATTTAGGGAATTTAATTAAAATACCCAAAGTTTGACCCTGAGTTACCAAAATACCCAAAATCTCGTCGACTTTACTAAAATACCCAAATTTTCTGCGGTGGGCCCCGCGACCGCGGGCCCACGCCGACGTGTCACGACCCTTTGGCCAAAAGTCCCGTGGAGGCCCCTCAAGAATGCCCGCGGTACACTTTTGGCCCCTGCCCGCGGTGGTCCCGCGGTAAGCCGAAATTACGTTTTTGGCCCCTCAAGTTTGGGGCAAAAAAATTACATTTTTGGTCCCTGTAGTTTTTAGGTTATCATTTTATGTAGTTGAGGTTTTTAATGTATTGTTTCCTTTCCATTTTAATGTATTTAATAAAGAAGTTAATTAAAGAAAATGTTTTCCCCATTTTAAGTTATTTAATAAGCAAATTAATTAAAAGATCAGTTATTGCAAATCATTTTCCCAACCGAAACGGATATAGTGCAGGTAAACAAAGAAATCTATGACGGGAATGCGTCCTGGATTCCGGTGATCAAGTCAACCTTTTCCTTGATGACGTCCTCCATTCCCGTGTAGTCGTCTTCGATTTCATGTAGTTCCTCTTCTACTTCCTTAATTTGTCGCTGCACCTCCCGAACGTGAGCCCTAGCCATGGCCAGTTCTCGTTTCTTCTCCGCTAGATACTCCATTTTCCCCTGTTGAATCCCCCTGTTATGGTTCCACATACCTTTTACCTTTTCGATATCGGCGTTCACCTTATCAATGGATTTTTGCACTAAGGGAGTAATTCGTTGACTTTGTGGAAGACCCGTCGGCTGGGTACAATGATACATTGGTGGGTTTTTCCTGTCATTATCGAAGTGGTAATTCTCCCATGCCATCTCCCAGTCTTCTGCCTCCTCAGCCGTGAATAGATAATCGGCCGCAATTTGCCCATGGTTTCTCCACTCCCCGTCTGTTTCCGGTACCTTCCAGGTACTCCGGCGAGCTCCATCGTTTAGTGGTTGGTAGACTGCCGCACGTGAAGTTCCAGCCCCATTCGCCGACCTGTTCCCCCTTGATCTTGAACCTCCAGCCATAGTGTTAAGAAAAGCGAGAGAATGTTTGTAAACGGTGTAAAAGAATGTATAAAAGATAGATAGCAAGTTGTGAATTACTACTTCATCATGCCATCTACTTATAGTCGTGAAAATGTATGTTTTTCATCAGGGATGTGGATATGGTCAAATATTTCGTCTGAAAAGTTGCCTGCATGATTCGTCTGAATAGTTCACTGCAAGATTCGTCTGAAAAGAGCCTGTAAGATTCGACTGAAAAAGTAACTGCAATATTCGTCTGCAAAAGAGCCTGTAAGATTCGACTGAAAAAGTAACTGCAAGATTCGTCTGCAAGATTAGGCTGAAAATTAGTCTTTAAGTAGTCTAAGGATTAATGCACATAACTAATTAATGAGAATTTAGATCAGATTTATATGGCACTGTCAAATGCAAGTTTCTATAATATAGATATTGTTCTATATTACATAATACCAATTTTTGCATCATATGAATCACTTCCAGACAACAAGAACCAATATGGTTCTATAATGAGAGCTTCGAAACGATATATAATGCGTCCAAAACGGAGTATGTGTGAATGAGATATCGATACTCAAATAATAGGCTTTTGAGGCTTCAAATTAAATACTTTAACAAAATAATAAACAAAATTATAACTTCAAGTTAAATACTATAACAAAATAAGTTAACAAAGTTTAAATAACAATCATTTAATGCTACATAAACAACCTAATCATTTTTTCGTGGAACACAATGAGCATAAATGGTCTCCGCCATATGTTTGCGAAACTCCAACGCCACTTCTTCGGTGCGGGAAGGGTTTAATTCTACCACATCGTCTGAAATCAAGGCGCTGACATTACGGCATAACCAAACACCGCAATCCGCATTGATCCCTTGTTGGCGTGGTACACGCTTGGCGGGCTTAGGACGGAAGTGCACTGCCTTATCGAAACGGGCCCTATCCTTGATCATACTAAAGAACTGTGGCATGTAACAACCCGGTTCCCATTGCATACATCATATAACATAACATACACGCATATCGTTGAATTACAACAAGAGTTACATAATAAACCAAGTATGGTCCTTTTTGTTTCGTAACTACAAAATACATAACATCTTCCTAATCATCATCGGTCCACGAAGGCAGTCTACACCTTACTCTTTCCTTTGCCGCTATCAATTCCTCGACCTGGAAAACATATTTTTGAAAACAAAATGATGGTTAGACCAAACGGGTCTAGTGAGTTAATCCCGGTCCTTTCCAAAATCATTATAAAACCCTTTTTATTATATAAAACCTTTCGTCAATCAAAATAGTTTAAATACAACCTTTGCCAATACACACACATATACCATAAGTATATAAACGTCACATATATATATATCACACGTATATTAATTACCACATCAAGACTCGTGCACCATGTATCTCTCCTCAACCCATTCTCATCCCCATGGCCACATTAGTTGGTAGCAAGCCAACTAATCATCGTCACTGTACTAAAATACAGTCGACTCCGCTGCAATTACATACAGCTCCGCTGTAATTCCATACAGCTCCACTGCAATTCCATGCAGCTCCGCCGACTAATAGTTCGGCTAACATATACTCGTGTTGTGTAATATAAATACAATATATATATATATATATATATATATATATATATCTCAATATATCATCTTGTCATTTATAAACCTTTCATCATTTTTCAACCATATATATATATATATATATTTCTTAACGTAAACATATAACCATCCATATATCACATTCACAATCCATAGTATCCATCTCATATATATATATCACATATATATGTATCCCAGTTGAAAACGTTTTTAAAAGTAAAACTCACCTCGATTGCTTATCCAAAAACACTTGCAAGCTTCTTTCAAATGATCCTATCTTTCACCTCGACTCCACAGAATCTGAAACAATTTAAGATACATACATCGCTTTACTAGTCTAACATAAGGCCCACCAAGTTCCTGTTCCCCAATGTTTCACTTATACTTTTTCTCTCTGACTTAATACCAAAACATAACAAAGTACCGGGACTACCCAGAGTACCGAGACTCTCCAGTACCGGGACTCTCCAGCACCGGGACTTGGTATTACCGGGACTCTACCGGGAGTCAACAGTACCGGGACTCCACCGGGAGTCGACAATAACAAGTCGGTTTCATCTTACCTAGATTCGATCGATATCAATACCAATCACTGAAATCGTAACTTCTAAACCGATAGATATCTTCTACTACTGATTACAAACACAAAATGTAAAGGAGTTTACCTCAATATCGAATCCAACCCAATCTATTGATGCTCTATCCGTAGGTTTCGTCCTCTGCTTCTTTTCGCTCAGAACTCACACACACACTTTCTAAAAGAGGAAAAATGAGGATATCTGAAGGGTATGAGATATTTATATCTCAAACTTACACTTTTGGCTCAAACTACTCAATAAGGACTAAAACACCCCTAACCTTATACTTATCTCAAACTTACCCTAAACATTAAATATCATCATTACATAAACTTAACGGATAGGAAATTTGTCTAACGGACTTACCCGGGGTATTACATTATCTCCCCCTTAAAAGAATTCCATCCCGGAATTCGGCTAGACGAAAAGGTATGAATACTTATCACTACTATTTCGAACTTAATCAAAAACCATAGAAACTGACTGAAATAGATACCCCACACCCACCTATATCTCTAACACAGATAGGCAACAAAAGCACGGAAATACCAATAACCATTTCGTACTGAAGTCAGATAACACCTTAGCACGTATAGAGTTTATTAGGAATGTACCTGTATCTTCATCCGGAATTTCCTCCTCTTCTTGTGTTGTCATTTGGAAGACTCGCCCCTTTGCTTTCGGTTCCTCAGACCCTTGTATCTCTCCCGTCCTAACATTCATTGGTCTCTCCGCCATACCACCCTGTCGTACCTTCCCCTGTGGACAGTCTGACTGAATATGACCAGGGGAATTGCAAATGAAACAGAATCGATTTGCGCGACAATTCTTAGCGATGTGTCCAGCCCATCCACACTTGTAACAACTTCTAGGATCAACATGACAATTTCCTTGATGTACGCGGTTGCATTTTGGACATAGTTTTTCATTTGGTCTAAAAGGTAGGCGACTATCAAACCTCGGAACCTCGTACTCCATTGAGTCATACTGTATCTCTTCCGATTTTCTTTTCCCCGCGCTTTTATCACTAGCATCTCTCTTAATATCTCGTTCCACATTTTCCGCGGCATCTACTGCGGCTGAGAAGTTATCAGGTCCTGTTGCAGTCACTAACCTTCTGACTTTCGAATTTAACCCGAAGATAAACCTTTCCACCTTCATTTCTTCCGTGGCGACGTAGTATTCCGCGAAACGTGACTTTTCCAGAAAACGGGCAGTATAGTCCCTAACTGATAAATTTCCTTGCCGCAAATTCATAAACTCTCCTTCCAACTGTTTAACTGCTGCTTGGGGACAAAACTGTTTCCTAAATGCTATAACGAATTCTTCCCAAGAGAAACTAGAGTATATATCAGATCCTCCAGAGTGAATATAAGCTTCCCACCAGTATAAAGCATCCCCTTTTAACATCGCTGCTCCATATAATACTCTGTCTTCTTCAGCGCACTTACTTGTCTTGAAGATAGCTTCTATCTCCTTCAGCCATCTCATCGCGTTCACGGGATCCCTGTCTCCTGAGTAGGTCGGAGGTCTACAGCTTAAGAACATCTTGTAGTCGCACCTCCTTGTTACCGGTATAACAGTTGGTGTAATTGGCATTGCACCTCCTGGTTCAGGATCTGGTGTTTCAGCTTCATTGTGACGATTTTGATCAAACATTGCCTGTATACTAGCTTGCAGTCTTCCCATTTCTGCCATCAGATCGTCCCTTGTAACGAACTATGTACCTTGTGGCTGAACTCTGCCTCCGGTTCGACCTCAGTTCTACCTCCAGCTCTACCTCCAGCTCTACCCCCGGTTCTGCCTCCAGTTCTGCCTCCCCTTTCCCCCTTCCTATTGGTAGATTCGTATTATTCGGATTTCCTCTTCCTCCTTGGTTCGTTCGTCTAGTACCACTTGCCATTCTATTGATTCAAACAAAATTAATATACACATAAGCACGTACCCCATATAACAAGGTATTCTGGTTCAAACATGCACCTGTAAGATCACAATTACACTGGTCAGGTGTAATCTGAAATTACCTTACATGATGTTCCTTCTACCTTTTATACTTAATATCCCAAGGTTCTAAAAATACTAGGGACATCCTACTTCACATGCAGTTTAAGTCTAGGTATGAATCCAAATACCTAAATCCCTTAAACTAGGGCTCTGATACCATTTGTAACAACCCGGTTCCCATTGCATACATCATATAACATAACATACACGCATATCATTGAATTACAACAAGAGTTACATAATAAACCAAGTATGGTCCTTTTTGTTTCGTAACTACAAAATACCTAACATCTTCCTAATCATCATCGGTTCACGAAGGCAGTCTACACCTTACTCTTTCCTTTGCCGCTATCAATTCCTCGACCTGGAAAACATATTTTTGAAAACAAAATGAGGGTTAGACCAAACGGGTCTAGTGAGTTAATCCCGGTCCTTTCCAAAATCATTATAAAACCCTTTTTATTATATAAAACCTTTCGTCAATCAAAATAGTTTAAATACAACCTTTGCCAATACACACACATATACCATAAGTATATAAACGTCATATATATATATATATATATATATATATATATATATATATATATCACGTATATTAATTACCACATCAAGGCTCGTGCACCATGTATCTCTCCTCAACCCATTCTCATCCCCATGGCCATATTAGTTGGTAGCAAGCCAACTAATCATCGTCACTGTACTAAAATACAGTCGACTCCGCTGCAATTACATACAGCTCCGCTGTAATTCCATACAGCCCCACTGCAATTCCATGCAGCTCCGCCGACTAATAGTTCGGCTAACATATACTCGTGTTGTGTAATATAAATACAATATATATATCTCAATATATCATCTTGTCATTTATAAACCTTTCATCATTTTTCAACCATATATATATAAAAATATATATATTTCTTAACGTAAACATATAACCAACCATATATCACATTCACAATCCATAGTATCCATCTCATATATATATATCACATATATATGTATCCCAGTTGAAAACGTTTTTAAAAGTAAAACTCACCTCGATTGCTTATCCAAAAACACTTGCAAGCTTCTTTCAAAATGATCCTATCTTTCACCTCGACTCCACAGAATCTGAAACAATTTAAGATACATACATCGCTTTACTAGTCTAACATAAGGCCCACCAAGTTCCTGTTCCCCAATGTTTCACTTATACTTTTTCTCTCTGACTTAATACCAAAACATAACAAAGTACCGGGACTACCCAGAGTACCGGGACTCTCCAGTACCGGGACTCTCCAGTACCGGGAGTTGGTATTACCGGGACTCCACCGGGAGTCAACAGTACCGGGACTCCACCGGGAGTCGACAAGAACACAGTCGGTTTCATCTTACCTAGATTCGATCGAAATCAATACCAATCACTGAAATCGTAACTTCTAAACCGATAGATATCTTCTACTACTGATTACAAACGCAAAATGTAAAGGAGTTTACGTCAATATCGAATCCAACCCAATCGATTGATGCTCTATCCGTAGGTTTCGTCCTCTGCTTCTTTTCACTCAGAACTCACACACACACTTTCTAAAAGAGGAAAAATGAGGATATCTGAAGGGTATGAGATATTTATATCTCAAACATACACTTTTTGCTTAAACTACTCAATAAGGACTAAAACACCCCTAACCTTATAACTTATCTCAAACTTACCCTAAACATTAAATATCATCGTTACATAAACTTAACGGATAGGAAATTTGTCTAACGGACTTACCCCGGGGTATTACACGGTAGCTGAACTTTAAATTCGGCAACACGAGCATCCAAAGCGTCTGTATAGATACGGGTAGGGTCACTGTTATATAGGGTCATCTGCATACGATCAAGAGCAAACACCCCGAGCACCCAATGTTTAGGATGAATGCAAATAGGGATGTAGACCTGAAATATTACAATATTAGACAACTTAGTTAGCAACCAAACAAATTAAATAAAATAAGAGTAAAACTATTTTGCATACAATATCGAGGTACCGCCAAGAAACCCTTTCCTGACCATTGCACGAGTTAGCCACAGAGGCGGGACCTTGATGAGGACTGACTATGTAATGAAAGAAACTACTGTGCATGATGGTCCACCTCGTGTCTGGTCCACGGGAATTTTGGAGCATGGCAACCCAACAATCCACATGCTATACATAAAAAAATAAATGGTTAGACATGTAATATAAATATATTTGTCTATATGACTATAGTTAAACTTCATACTAACCACATCCTCTAACTCAGAGTCCAAAGGGTCAACTGCCAGCAATACTTCGAAAAAGCGGGGGGTGATGTCCAGGCTCAAGTAAGGGATGAATATCAGGCGGAGGAGGTCACCAGTCTGGCACTTGATCAATATATCCGATGCCGGTAGACGCTCCGGTAAAGCCAGCTTTCCCTTTCCCGCTTTCTTTCCCGCCTTCTTTCCTCCCTTGTTTCCCGCTTTCTTTCCTGCTTCCTTTGCTTTCTTTTGAGGGGGCAGTGTGGTAGATTTTTGTCGTGTCCATGGGGTACCAAAATAGTGTGAACGTTTCGTCTCCCGAACCGGCCTAGATTGGGATGCAACATCCGCCTGTGGATCTACAACATCCATCGGGTCATCTTCCGGCTCTGATAAGTGCTCCTCGAAAATTTCCGGCTGACGGAAGTCCTGTCCGAACCCCATCGACTGAAAATTAAGTTATTAGATGTTTTAAGTACAATTTCATCATGTTCACAATTAAATCAAAACTACCAAAATAACTTACAGTCTGCGTGGAAGTTGGCGGTGTGACGTACGACGACCCCGGCATTTCCGGCCTGTAATAGTCTGCGTCCGATAGGCCAAGGAAGTCCATGAATGATGTGGTGCCGAACGTCGAAATTGGGGTTGTGTACCCCCCTGCACCTGACATCCCGACCTGTGTGACATTAATCATTATTAGTCCCACAAATTTAGGAACTAACATATAACTATAATGGTTACTCAGTGTGACTTACACTCTCCGGGATTGACGAATAGGATGTGGTGCCAAACGGTGGCATTTGGGATGTGTATCCCCCTGCCCCCGACATCCCGACCTGCGTGACATTGATCATTATTAGTCCCACAAATTTAGGAACTAACATATAACTATAATGGTTACTCAGTGTGACTTACACTCTCCGGGATTGACGAATAGGATGTGGTGCCAAACGGTGGAATTTAGGATGTGTATCCTCCTGCCCCCGACATCCCGACCTGCGTGACATTGATCATTATTAGTCCCACAAATTTAGGAACTAACATATAACTATAATGGTTACTCAGTGTGACTTACACTCTCCGGGATTGACGAATAGGATGTGGTGCCAAACGTCGCCTGTGCCCCATGTCCGAACGAAGCGGGGATCGGCGTCGTACTCGACAGCTAAAACAAATTTAGAACGTAATATTAATATACAAACTAAAAGATCGTGGCCGACAAATTAAGTTAAACACTAACATGAACAGCGCGAAACTGTCTGACGAATGCCTCCAGATGGTTTAAACGTGTGTCTTGGGGCCCGTGGACGTAGTCCCACAGATCCTCATGACTGCCTCGAACTGGCCAGTAGACGTGTGTCGGATCTTGATGGGAGTAGGAAGGGGCCGCCTCATATGGATCGAAAGGGGGCGGCTGATATCGATCGGAAGGGGGCCTCGCGTCGTCTTCCTCATCTTCATCAGATGAGGAACTAGACCCAGATGGGGAAGGAGAGGGACGTCGAACCCTTACCGCCTCTCTGTCAATAAAGGCCACGATGTTTCTGTACCAAGGCGTGTCCCTCTCGTAGGCAGTAGGAACAAGGACCTCAAAAGGCGTAAGCGGCGGCTAAATATATGATAAAACACAAAAAATTTAATAAGCTGGACTAACGTATGCAACATTGTAAACATAGTAAAAGAACTTACATGTCTAGATTGACTGAAGAACTCAATCCAAGTCTTCCTATTTAGGGAAAGACCCCAGTCCCAACGGGTTCCCCTGTGTAATCTGTCGGTGCGCTTGCTGAAATATTGAATGGCTGTGGGAAACATCTCCAAGATCCATATCTGAAATTACACAAGAAGAGCAAGTACGTAAAAAGGAAAGCCAAACAGTTTGTATGTATTATTATTTATGTTATACTACGTATCTAACCTTTAAGGCGTATGTAAATCCACAAAGATTCATCTTGGCAAGTCAATCGGGGCGTCTAGCAATGGCTCGGTGCAAAATAGTGCAGCTATGTGTCCAGATGTGGCTACCCCATGGGTACCTGTTAAACAAATCCAAGTCCTCGACGGCCCTAAGGACCGTCTCGGAAGCAGTCTGGCTCAACTCACGGCCCATGAAGCCCATATCCACGATCGCCACCAAGCATACACGGACAACATCCTGGTCGCTTAGGGCCCTAAGGCCCTGTTTCATCGTCTCCACGACTGTCTTCAACTTCAAACGAGATGCTGACACACCCCAAACCCTACGAACGAAGAAAATGTCTGCTAAGGGAGGAAGGGGGAGCCTCTCCAAAAAGTAGTCCTGTAATTAGACAGAACTCACGACGCCCAAACCGCAATTGATGCCCGAAGAAATCAAAATACATCTCCTCCGAATCACCATTGGAGACCTCGACCTCCAACTGTAGAAACATGTGGACTAGCGTGGGGTCGCCACCAGGGTAAGTCAGATCCATCCATGGACCGAAAGGTGTCCCTCTAAAGATGTCCTCAAGGGTAGCTGCGCGATCACCTAATTCCACGAAGCGGTCTCTCAACTCCACCATGTAGCCAACGCGGCACTTTAACGTCAAGATGATGTGAAAGAAATCCCTCTACATAGTTATTCACGGATGTTATAGTTAGTGTTATATATAGACGTTTTTGCTTGTTTGGTTTATTGTGTTGATAATTATTCGTTTCTTTTAGTTTTAGAAAAGAAACCACTCAATCTATTGTACTTCCAGGTAGTAGGGGAATCACAAGGATTGCTTAAATCCTCACATACCTTAGGGCTATTTACACCCGTTTGACAAAATCCAAATAGATATGTTGCGGTTTATTTTATTTCAGTATATAATAGTGTTATATATAGATGCTTTTGGCAAGAGGCCAAAATGAATTTGAGTGTGGCATGTGAAGCCAATTTAATATTCATACCATTTATTTACGGAAATTTATTAATCAAAAGAAGTTAGGGGATCTAAGTTGTCATTCACCAAAGTTTAGGGACCTAAGTTGTCATTCACCAAAGTTTAGGGACCTAAGTTGTCATTCACAAAAGTTAGGGGACCTAAGTTGTCATTCACCAAAGTTTAGGGACCTAAGTTGTCACTCTTAACATCTTTTTTTTTAAAAACACTCTTAACATCTTTTTTTATAAAAAACACTCTCAACATTTATTTTTATAAAAAACACTCATCTTTTTATAAAAAAACAGACTCTTAACAATTATTTTTATAAAACACACTCTAACATTTATTTTTATAAAAAAACACTTTAACATCTTTTTTTATAAAAAAACACACTCTTAACATCTTTTTTTTATAAAAATACACTTAACATCTTTTTTTATCAAAACACACTTAACAACTTTTTTTATAAAAAATACTCTCAACATTTATTTTTATAAAAAACACTCATCTTTTTATAAAAAAACACTCTTAACAATTATTTTTATAAAAAACACTTTAACATCTTTTTTATATAAAAAAACACACTCTTAACATCTTTTTTTATAAAAAACACTCTTAACAATTATTTTTATAAAAAACACTTTAACGTCTTTTTTATATAAAAAACACACTCTTAACAACTTTTTTTTATAAAAACACACTTAACATCTTTTTTTTTATAAAAACACACTTAACATCTTTTTTTTTTATAAAAAACAGTCTCAACGTTTATTTTTATAAAAAACACTCATCTTTTTATAAAAAAAAAACACTCTTAACAATTATTTTTATAAAAAACACTTTAACATCTTTTTTATATAAAAAAACACATTCTTAACATCTTTTTTTTATAAAAAAATACTCTTAACAATTATTTTTATAAAAAACACTTTAACATCTTTTTTGTATAAAAAAACACACTCTTAGCATCTTTTTTTTATTATAAAAAACACTCTTAACAATTATTTTTATAAAAAACACTTTAACATCTTTTTATATAAAAAAACACACTCTTAACATTTTTTTTATAAGATACACTCTTAACATTTTTTTTATAAAAAACACTTTTAACATCTTTTTTTTTTATAAAAAACACTCTCAACATTTATTTTTATAAAAAACACTCATCTTTGTTATTTCCAGATCCGTGCAACGATAATGAAATCAAACGACTAAACAGTAAAGTATACGATTTCAACTGGTCATCTCTGTATTAGCTTTCAATATTGAGAGGATTTCAATAAAAGTGTAGGAAAGCAAATGAGACAACTAGCCTATTTTTCTAAGGCTAGATTGCTTTATATATGGCAGGTCCGTGGTTAACAAGCCCACGACCCGTTCACTAATAAGGCTCAAATTAAACAATTACAATTTAAACCCTGAACTTTAAATCAACATAATTGACCCTAACAATCTCCCCCTTTGATTTGAAGTTCGATTTGGCGCCAGTTCTCGACATATCTTTTTCGAAGCGCGAAGTGAATCTCGAACCATCTGATAGCACAACGATAGTCGATGCGTTCTTCAACCATTTCCAGGGCATTCCGAGCAGTTATTTCATTCGGATTAGGAACATACGAAACCCTTGGATTTTCAGACTCGTGCTGAATGATCTTTCGAATAGAATCTCGAACTTTGTAGAGCGTGCCGTCGCAGAATCTTTCTACCTGACTGAACCGCAGAAATCTTTTCTCTTTCTGTTCATTGATGTAGACGATCCCAAATTCTGGTTCTAGAAGCATAGCGTTCTCGGGATACATATTCAACTCAGGAGCTTGTAGATTCGGCTTTATCAAATTTACCTTCTTCGCCCTGTTCTCGATAGCCATTTGGAAGTCCGTTAGATAAGACATCATAATTGTACGGACCAGGAATCGACGAACAACTTCGAACGCCTTTGTAACGGTAAGCGGTCGGATGGTTCTAGTGTGAAGGTATTTCAGAAGAGCCAGGATGTCGAACGGTTGGAGATGCTAGAAGTCGGCTTCAGAAAATCTCCATTCATTACAATCTTCGCGGCGAACGGTGAAGACTGGATAGACGATCTTCATGATGCGGCGTGACTCGATGTTGAGCACTTCTGTGATCTGATTCTTGGTTTTGACTTGGCTGACTGGAAGACACCGCTTCATTGCGCTGATGTATCGGCGTTGGTATTCGGGGCTGTAGATGTAAATACCAAGGCAAAAGGTCGGCTCGATCGTGCGTAGCTTGTGTACAAACAACTTCTTCAGGGTTTCCTCCAGATGAGGGATAAGTACGGTGATCTTCTCCCAACGGATTTGTTGCTGAGGTGGAGGAGGAAGATCAGAAGCTGTCTATTGTTGAAGAGGGGATGTCGGAATGTCGGCAGTAGTAGTTTCAGGTCTTGTTGAAGTTCCGGTGGGTTGAGCATAGTGAACGGGAGAAGAACCATATAAATTCTGTAGCAGGAACTGATCATAGTCGATGTTGTCGTCTTCATCAGTAGGGAAAACCAAATTTACCTGGAGATTTACGGCACTGGCGGCTTTTTCGTACCATGCATCTTCGGTCTCGGGGTTGGCATCGCAGTTTGGATCGATCATATCCAGTAACGGTCTGTCTGATGAATCAACGTCGAACAATTCCTGTGTTGAACCCTCGGGCTTTTCAACCGTCGGGTCTTCATCATCTGATATGACCATATCGATTACCATCTCGGCTAATGGCAACTCGGCTTCAGGTTGGGCGTCGGATGTTGTTGCCGCAGTTGCTGGTTCCAGATGAACCACGGTTGTCGTTTCGGCGAGGATAGGGGCGGTCTCGGTAGGTCTTAATCTTTTCTCCCCCTCACGGTGATCAGGATCATCCTGGTCATCGTGTTTCCGCTTCAGACCGCCTCCTTGACTCTTACAGGTATCTTCGAGGGAACGGACTCTCTCGGACAGCGTTGAGAGCGCTTGATTGTAGTCCTTGAGAGTCGAGTCAATTGCATCCAGGCGAGTGGTAATAGATGCCGAAGGAGCAGTGACCTGAGTTTTCAGAACGGAGATCGGGTCTGCTTCAGTTGAGGCGTCGGATTCAGATTGCTGGAGTAGCTGAGCCAAAAGCATCGTCTTCAGAGTATCCACCGAATAGATTGGTTGAACGAATGTCGGTGGAGCTGTAGGTGCGGTTTCAGCTTCGACGATCTTTGCTTTGCCTTTGATTAGTTTGGCGAGCTCGGCGGCGACATGTTGCTCCGTTGCCTCTCGGACAGCCTTGAGAGTGCTGTCCAGGGACCCTTGTGACACAAAGTCAGGGTGAGTAACACTGGGATCACTTAGATTACCCGTTGAGGCGTCTACCTGAGAGGCAGAGCCACCTACGTTCACAGTTGGCAAAGTGGTAGCTGTGGTAAGATTTCCGTCCGATCCTCGTGTTCCGCCAGACGGAGACACTACAGACGTTCCGATCGAGTCACAAAGAATCTCGATATGGTGTTCCCCTTCTTGTGTCCTAGCCGAAGAATGTGTAATATCAAGTGACTCTAGACTCAACTGTGCACTGAAAGAAGTCGCGATCGGGGGGTGTTGGCCGCTTATTTCAACACCGGCACTCTCCGAGTGAGAGATCAGTGGAAGTTGTGCTATATCCCCGTGAGAAACTGAAACATCCGTCTTTTGAGAGACGGATGAGTGGATAAGGGGGTCGTGCAATTGCTCCGATGGGTCCACGGAGGCTTCTTCAATACCCCGTCCCAACAAATGAGACGGGATAGCAGATGTGGCTACCCGGATTACACTCGGTTCGGTTCGCTCAGGAGCCTCGTTATGTTTCCTGGTTCGTTTTCGACCTTAATTCCCTCCGTCTCACATGTTTTATGTCCCAGGGAAGGTCCCTCCGGCTCTGGCTGGACCATGGGATTCCCTAACTCTCGTCTATATGCACAACACGGATATTATCCTGCTCCCCCTCGAAACATACATGGGGATTGACTTGCTCCCCCTCAGAGTGAGAGTGTGATGTACTTGGGAGACATCAACATAAGAAAAAAACATTTAGACTTTTAAGAAAACAGTGTGACGCTCCCCCTCAAGTGATGAACATAATGATGTTCCTCTTGATCCGCTATGGAATATCTGTAAAAGACCCAAAGTTAGTAAACAAGATGGATGAACAAGTTCCGGCGCGTACCTTTGCATTTAATGGCTCAATCTGAGGTAGGTTGAGGACTGGCAGTGAGAAAACAGGTACAGAACTGACAAACTCAGAGGTTTCCTGACAGAGGTTTCCGGATAGATAAAATGAGAGGTATCCGGATCCTTTTACACGTACCAAGCAATCCGGGTGTGGTATCCGGGATCCTATCCAAACCGGATAAGGCCCCGGTCCGGAAACCTATCCGGAAAGATAGGGTTTCCGGATACCTGTCCGGATACTTTGGGATTTTCAAAGAAATTATCCTGTCCTTGAAAAATTTGCAAAAATTAGGACTATGAAGAGGTAAAATGAACCTTCTCTCGCTCCCTCTCAAACTGAGTTTGGGGAGAAACTTGCTCCACCTCGGATGATGCAGAGTTGTGCAATGGAGAGTCCGACACACAAAAACTTTTGGCATTTAAAAAAAATTGTGTCGCTCCCCCTCAAATGATGAACATAAGGGTATATGCCCCCCCCCCCCTCAGAATGTGCGCATAGTGTGAAGTGCACACGGGAGTATCCACACACACAAAAAAACTTTTCATCAGTTATAAAATTGTGTGTGACTCTCCCCCTCAACAATACAGTAAACTTACCTGATAGCTGATCATGTTCCCCCTAAACACATGAGCAGCTGGTGAAAACCCAATTATAGACAAACCTCACGTCTTCGTAATATTGTTCCTTGTAGATCGTGAGCAGCTCCCTCCTTCCGGTCATGTGTGTGGAGCATCCAGTGTGTAAGTACCACACATGACCGTCCTGCAAAACAATTTTAACGAACCTTGGGTACCCATATTTGTATGGGTCCCGGAGGGTTAGGTTTGACACCTTTCGGAGGAACCTGTTTTGAAGCAGGTTGCCTCTTGGGTGTGGGTTTTACCTCAGTAGGAGGAACCTGCTTTGAATTAGGTTTCCTCTCCTGCTTTGGTTTAACATCTGATTGGGAACCCCGTTGAAAATGGTGTTTCTTTTTGTTTTTACGGGGTTTGCGTTTGGGTGTATGATTATATATGTGATATGACCCAAACCAATCATTATTATTGATGTCATCAAAGTCATTCCAACCACAACTAGAACAACACAAACAATCATGTGACAATTGAATCAATTGTTGAGTGGAATAGAGTTTAATTGGAAAATTAACATCTCGTTTAACAAAATTATTTCTATGATTCCATGCGCAATCATGCTTATTCATCCTAGGATGGAAAACAATGTTAAATGACTTCGATGTCTCTTTCGGAATGGATTCCTTAGCTAGCCTCTTTGATTTATCTTGATTAGGCCGGCCGGTTTTATCTGAACCCACATTGACAGCTTGGTCAGTGACTTTTAAGGAAACAGGATTTTTGGTAGGCAATCGTTCGGTCTTTTGCCTTGGCTGTGATTGGTTTTGAGGAACAGGTTTAGATTTTGGAATCTCAATCACAGCTGGGGCCTTAGTGTTAGAACAGGTACCCTTTAGAAAGTTGACCGGTCGATTGACTACGGGTGATAGAAAATCAGTGTGGCTCAGAAGAGGTTTGTCGAAAGGGAACGAATCAAACTCTCCATCAGAATTACCTTCGGAGTTCATATATTCTGAAAAATGGACATCCGGAATTACTGGACTTGGATCGGTCGAGGAAGGCGAGGAACACTTTGTGCTTGTGTGCTTTGAGGAATTTGGTGCGGAAGCTAAGAAAAAATCAGAGTTCAAATTCCTTAAAACACTCTCGTCTTGAGAATCTTTTTCGTCTTGTGTAGTAGAAATCTTGCCTATGAAAGCTTTGCACGAAGACGTATCAGATGAACTTGAGGAAAGTTCGGGTGAATTCTGCTTTTCAGATTGGAGTTGGTCAATCTGCTCTTAGAGCTGACCATTTCTCGTATGCTCCTTCATCGCATCTGTTGCCAAGGCAGCCAGTTGTGATGTGAGCTTATTTATTTCACCCCGAAGGATTTCCTGTCCTTCATCCGATACAGATTCGGTTTTAACCGATTTAGGATTCTCAAGCTCCTGGACAAGCGCTTGCTTTTCCTTTTGAAAAACTGACCTTTCTTTCTCAAGTGACTCCTCCAACTCAACTATCTTTGCTTCCAAGATGAGAGAGGGAACATAGAGTTTAAACTCGTCCGTCTCAGTCTTGGTTGCGGGTGCTTGGTCCTCATCCGTTTTGGAGGAATCCTTGGGCGTAGCAACCTTGTAGGGGTCGAAGTAGTCATTTGAGAGATACTTTTTGTTCTTTTGATAGGAATAATTCAAAGGTTCATAACAAAACGGAAGTTGTATTCCTCGTTTGTGTGCGCGCTTATATTCCTCGGTTTCCTCTTCCTTTTCAGGTTCAAGAGGACCAGTCCATTGAATGGCATATTCCGGATACTTTTATCTAACCCAAAGCAAGCAAAATCATACAAAGTAGGTGTTTGGTATCTACCCTTTTTCAAATAGTGTGGGTTATCGTATCCGATTCCCCACTCCTTATTAAAATAAGTGAACTCCTTGGGTTTATTCATATGAATGGTCTGATCAGATTGACCTCTTTTGTGGAGTTTTGTTTCAAGATCGAGTATTTTGGCGACAAACTCCTTATGTTGAATTTGAAGAGCAGAGCATTGATAAACAATTTCCGCTTTCTCATTCAAACACTGATCAAGCTTTAAGGTCAGATCAGATATCTTAGCTCGAAGATCTTTTGGTGCTATCGAAAGATTAGCACACTTTTCTTTTAGGTAGATGTTGTCAGATTTAACCTTTTCTGTAATCTTTGTTTGAGCATCTAACTTTACTTTTAACGGGTTAATTTCAAGTAGTATTTCATTCGAGGAAAACATATATGACTCTACCTTTTGACAAAGCAATTGAATTTTATCAACAAAAGCATTATGGGTTGGTAGACATACCTGACAAGATTCTCCAAGAGCTGGAGGCGTGGTGTGGTTGCTTACGGCATAAGCATCTCGAGACATCTTTGATGGTTGCACTAATGTGATCGTCAAACGTTGGTCAATTCAAAGTGGAACAGTATCAAGGATACTTAAATGTCCCCCTCCTACGACTTAGCACGGGGGTCCGATAAGGAATCCGGAAAATAAGCTTACCGGGTGAAGAGCAAGTTACCGGGTGAAATGAGATTCCGGATAAAAGGCTTTCCGGATGGAGTGGGTTTCCGGGTAAAATCAATATAACCGGAAACTTCGAGTTATCCAGACAAGATAGGTTACCGGAAACGTTGAGTTATCCGGACAAACTATTTTACCGAAAACTTTGGGTTTCCGGAACAAATATACCCGGAAAGTTTGAAATTAGAAGACTTACCCGGAAAGTTTGGACGTGTCCGGAAGGATTATGCGTGCAATTATCCGGAAACTTGGGAGTTATCCGGAAACAGCGGCTGCTGTGTCCGGAAACTGCGGCTGTGGGTTTCCAATCAATTGGGAATCGACTAGGGTTGCTCAAAAATGTTCCTGAAAGATTAGAAACACTACCAAACACAAAAATAACACTACCCAAATCGATTTTGAAGCAAAAAGAACACGTTTTGATGGTAAAAAATCGATTTTTAGTGAAGAACACAACCAAAACTTTTGACTTTTAATTTGCTTAGAAACCACTCAAACGATCGAATTAGGATGTGAAATTTTGCAGAAACACTAATGACAATGATGCTAACAAAACCCAATAAACGAAATCGATCAATTTTACCAGAATCAAAAAAAATGAATGTCACTCAAGAACACAGCCGTTTTGTTCAGAAATCTTACCAGAAATCGAATTGAACACTTTGAATCGATGTAGTCCGTCTGCTCTGATACCAATTGTTAGTTCCAGATCCGTGCAACGATAATGAAATCAAACGATTAAACAGTAAAGTATACGATTTCAACTGGTCATCTCTGATTAAGCTTTCAATATTAGAGAGAATTACAATAAAGAGTGATGAAAGCAAATGAGACAACTAGCTTATTTTTCTAAGGCTAGATTGCTTTATATATGGCGGGCCCGTGGTTAACAAGCTCACGGCCCGTTCACTAATAAGGCTCAAATTAAACAATTACAATTTAAACCCTGAACTTTAAATCAACATAAATTGACCCTAACAATCTTTTTATAAAAAACACACTCTTAACAATTATTTTTATAAAAAACACTCTAACATCTTTTTTATATAAAAAAACACACTCTTAACATCTTTTTTATATAAAAAACACACTCTTAACATTTTTTTTTATAAAAAACACCCTTCACATCTTTTTTTTAAAACACTCTTAACATCTTTTTTTATAAAAAACACTCTTAACATTTTTTTTTATAAAAAACACTCTCAACATTTATTTTTATAAAAAACACTCATCTTTTTATAAAAAACACACTCTTAAGAATTATTTTTATAAAAAACACTCTAACATCTATAATAGAGACAACATTATAACATACAAATATCACATTCAAACATACAACAAACTTATAAACACTCTAACAACATACATATCATATATTTTAAAATTTAAAATAACAACATACAAGAAAAGTACAAGAAACTTAAGAAAAACTTACCAAATGAGTAACACGAGCCATCTTCAAACAAACCGAGCGCGTATTCCACACGACAAATTGAGAGAGTTTGGGAGAGATTTTTTTTTTGAATGTGGTGGCCAAAGAAGGTCCCCCACCCTCTCTCTTATAGCGGCCGAAATTAGGGTTGCGGGGTCGTTGAGACATTAAAGAAATTAGGGTTTCAACCCTATGTCGACGCGTGGCAAGTCCATCCCGCGATCGCGGGATACCTCCGCGGGCAGGGGCCAAAAGTGTATCGCGGGCATTCTTGAGGGGCCTCCGCGGGACTTTTGGCCAAAGGGTCGTGACACGTGGGCGTGGACCCGCGATCGCGGGGCCCACAGCGGAAAATTTGGGTATTTTGATAAAGTCAACGAGATTTTGGGTATTTTGGTAACTCAGAGTCAAACATTGGGTATTTTAATTAAATTCCCTAAAATTTATATATTTTGCAAATTTAACATTAAAGTTGCAAACAAACATGAAAATTATACATAACATACAACCTTATTTATGAATATTGATGAACATGAACAAAATGTTCTTCATCGTAAAATATAAGATTATCTATTGTTCAACTTAAAACATCAACATCAATCAATAACTTTTTAAATAAGTATGAGAATTTAACGATATGTAATGGAGAATAAAAAAATCATAGTTGAGTGACATAAACATTAAAAAAAAAGTAGAAGCATTTACCATAACAACATTAGCAAATTAAGATTAACAACGCAATTCATTCCATACAAAAAGAAGCTAACACCAAAGTGAGCCATAAATAAAAAATATTTGTATCTCAAAATATTATAAAATCAAAAGCTTAAATCTACAATGTTTTCTCACAACCCTAAAATCAAGAATAAGAAAAGTAGAGGAAACCCTATATCTATGATTTTGATCTAGGTCTTCAAGATCAGCTAGCTCAGATTGGAGAATCCAAAATAGGAATGGTGGCCTTGAGGTTTCTGATCATATAACCTTGGATCGTTGGTGGCAATATATGTAGGGCAAAGCTAGAGTTAAATGGTTTGATTATTAGGAAAAACTATCCCTCATTCCCCTTGCTGTTGGCCCTCCTTCACCGCCCATAACAACCCATGTAACTCTAGATTTTCCACTCCTTCGAACGAAGCAACAACGACTCTCTCTCTCTCTCTCTCTCTCTCCCCTGTGAAATTACCCCAATCACTCGTGTTCTCCCCCCCTTCTCTCCCCCTTTTTGCGTTGGAAGTAAACGTAATCGGCCGAGAAGAGACGTGAAGATTATCCTCTTTACACCATCTACAATGGGGTCACTAAATCTTACATTAAACACTAAATTTAATGTAAATGACACTATTCATATCCCTAATGATGTCTCTGTTTTTCACACTAAATTTAGTGTAACTAATAGTATTACACTATATTTGGTGTAACACTAATCAATTACACTACTTTTTACATCACTTTTTTCAATTACGTTTGTGGTCCCTTAAATCTGAGATTTTTTTATGTGTTAAAGTTTTAATAGGTTATATTTGTTATAGATGTTACAAATTATTTTTATATCAATTTCTTATTCATGTTTTAATTAAGTTTTACTCCGAACGTTGAGGCGCGAATGGAATATGATGAATATCAATTGTTGACTCGTTCTAATGATCGTGAGATTATCGAATTAACAATGGCACGACTAGATAGAGTCAAGCCATATTTGTTTATATATTCTTGTTATATCATTATGATCCGGTTAGATCACATTTGTTGTGATCCTTTACCCAGACACTTTGTCGGGGGCACCGACCTTGTGATGCTTCCATGGTGGCTATAATCACTATAGCGTCCTAGTGTATGCGTGGTGAGTGTGCTGGCCCTGATCAGGCCATGAGGGCGAATGGATATCCTAGGAACAGAACAAAACTAGGACTGCTTTAATAGTAGTCGAGGGCTAGTGGGTGTCGTGTCCACACTGCTAGTTCTCACTTATGCCCTTTGAACCGTACATTTTTTGGGACACAACGGGTTTAGTGTTTTCAGGTGACTTGAATTACACAAAACACGGAACGGGTGATTACGTGAACCCCCTTTGTTATATCTTTGTGATATTCGATTGAATTTCTTTATCGTTTCATGGTTATAGGGATAATTTGTACTTACCCTATGTTTATTGTCGATTTTGTTGATCTGTTCACTGAGTTTTTGCTCAGCCACATTTGTTATTCTGTGGCAAGTACTAGAGACAGACTGGGGGACTATTCGGGTTGAGAGACCAAGAGTGAATATTTTTGGAGGCTAACTTACCGGACAACCCACTTTTGTGTAGTTACTTTTGGGACTGTATATATATGTATATTCGTACCGTAATGTCCGGTTGTCTATAACTATGCCAATTTTGTTATGACAATGTACTTAGCTGCTCTGTACGCTTTAAACCCAGCAGGGTTAGAATTTGGGTGTTACATAGTGTATCTCAGGTAGAGTATACTCAAGTACTTGGAAGCTTGATGTATATTATGAATTGCACACGAACGGATCTAGCATATACGGTGAGTAGACTAATTCGTTACTCACACAATTCGAGGAAAAGATCATTGGTATGCATTAGTTAGAGTACTCTGATATCTTAAACAAACAATGTTATGGTTTGCATTATACTAAGTGTCCTTCTGTGATAGAAAGATACTGTGATGCTAATTGGGTTTCCAACCACTCAGAAAGCAAGTCCACAAGTGGTTATGTGTTTACCCTTGGTGAAGCATCAATATCTTGGAAATCATCAAAGCAAACGGTGAATACTCATTCAACCATGGAGGTTGAGTTTGTCGCAGTAGACAAAGCTGCTGAAGAAGCCGAATGGATTAAAATCTTCCTAGAAGGTATTCCGTTATAGCCTAAGCCTGTGACAGCCATTTGTATACATTGTGATAGTATGGTTGCTCTAACTAGAGCAAAGAATCAGATTTACAAAGGCAAATCAAGGCACATAAGGCGTAGACATAATACAATCAAAGACTTGCTGAAAATGGAATAATCTCCATTGATTATATAAAGTCAAAGGAAAATATAGCCTATCCTTTGACAAAGGGCCAAAATAGAACGCAAGTCATCTTTACATCGGTGGCAGTGGGCTTAAAGCCAATACAATGAGTCGATACTTGGCGGAAACCTAACCTAGCAACATTGGAGATCCCATGGTCTAGGTTCAATAGGCAGACTACTTGAGGAAGACTCAAGCGGGAACAAACACAAAGGTATGCCTATTCCTATGATGTCCTCAATTATGTTTTTCCGTTGACGTTTAAGGGTTGAATTCTACGTCTTAATAATGCTAATAGCTATTATAGTGGAACACTAGCATTACCTATGTGAGATCGATGTGTGGTCGCATCTATGGGAACCGAGATGGCTATGTTCTCTACAAATCTCATGAAGAAAGGATATCGTTCACGACCGAAATGAACAAAACTGTAAGAATCGATGTGTGTATAAATATGATGTATGTGATACACTAGATTTACCATCAAACGTGGTTAGTTCAAGACTATGTTCACTACCCACAAAGTAGATCCGATTTGTACTCACTAAGGACGGTTCAAGTCCAAAAGACACATTTCTTGATGTATATCATATTTAGCTTCATGAATAGAAAAATAGTTTCCTATGTGTTTTACCTTATTATCTATTCAAATGTGGGGTATTGTTGAAAGTTTGAATAGAAAATATAGGGTATTGTTGGGTATTTCTCCTACAAAGTGTCCCACATAAGAAAGCCTTTGACAGTTTTATGGGTTTAAATGGTCATACCCACATTAGTTATCAAAATGGAGAAACACCCAAGTAAGGGAACTTCTTTGAGCTTTAGTGAGAGTATAACAAATATTTCACGGTCAAAAGACTGGGCCTTAGGCTCTAATGACCAATTAAATGAGATTTTTGTTAAACCGAAACAAGCTTCCGCGCGGTTTCCCACGCGACCCAAGCCGCACTGCTTTTCGCGCCGGACTCTGTGTTGTAGAACAAACAGAGTCTCTCGCGGATAGAGCCACGCCAACTTCCGCGCCGAATTCCTGGTGTCGACCAAACAGAGTCTCCCGTGGTTGTCCGCACTAGTAAACTCGTGTGGGTCTCTGGAGCAGTTTTGACAGTTAATTTCGGTTATCCAAGAAAGCCTATAAATATTGGAGGTTTTCCTCCATATTTTTGGTACGAAAATATCAGTATTCCTCTCTGTTTTCTCCTCCTAAACACTTGCTTTTTCACGAAACACAATATCGATTCGTTGGGATTGAATTGACGTGCATCAATTCGATCGGGTAGTTGTATCCTCAAGATGACGTCCGGAACCGAGCACGATTGGGGACGAAATTTGTCTTAGGACACTGCGTCGGTCAGGCCTCTATCCAATTCCTATTCCTTTCAATCCGTTAGAATCATCGAAAAGGTACATGATTTCGATCCTTGCTCATTTCTTTAAATAAGTTTCTGTTGAATTATTTGTTTTACTTTGTTAATCGTGAGATTGGTTCTATCAGAAATGTGGGTTGTTACACTAATCCTTGTACATTTCTAAATAATAGGAATACACAATTCAATTACTTCCCACAAACATTATTTACCTCTAAACACAAAAAAAAATTACAATTCATTTAATCACCGTATAAATTTTCAGTCTGTAATTATAAGTGGATCTAATTTTGTTGTTATTGGTAATCACTCTTGATCTTCAGATGAAATGCTTTCAATGATGCCGCACCTTAGACTCCTCTCTTGAATCTGGTATATACAATACATGACAAATCAACTATTATATATATATAGCTTCAATTAGAAATTGAGATTTAATCAGTGAAATCAAATACCATGATAAGTCTTATTTTTAAATATAAAATAATTGACATAAAATGAAAGAAACTATTACCTCTAATGTTGAAATGACTCTAAAATGTTCCATACACTCTTCAAGCAACAATTTCTCCTTGATTGCAATCTTTGCAAGCTCCGAAAAGGTTGTAACAGTCTCATGAGTCTATTAAAACATAAATTCATGTTTTAGATATAATTACGTTAATTATTTGTGAAAATTTTATTCTTATTTGTTGATGTTAAAGATACATATGATACCGTGGGCATTAGAGAAGACATCATAGACATGATCGAGGCCACTAGATCTGTTGCGTTTTAAGCGCAATCGAAGTGTATTGAGAATCCATCTACACAAATTTAAAGAAACATATAATAAAACAAAACATTTTGTAATCAAGTTTGTTGCTATCGATCGAGATTCATGTTTTGAATGGATTTTATGGTAATTTTAATACGTTAAACATTATTCTATGTGCTCAAATACTTGATATATATAGTTTTTGATGTTATAAACTATTAAACTCAATACCTTAGCTCCTTCGATAAGGGGTACCCTACAAGCCACGACCTCTAAACAATCTTTGATTACCGAAACATCTGAAGCGTGTTTCCTTTCCATGTCTCTCCAGGCTTCCAACATCTTCATCTACATGATAACATTGCATTAGGCGCGAAACAAGTAATTAGGATGTGCATTGCATCGATCGATCAGTAACTTGTATAATATAAATGAATTATATTGTTGTCGAGTAAAATACTGACTTGAGAATGAAGTATAAAGTTGAGTTTGAGCTCTAACTTGTCTTTCTCCAATTGTAATCTCTGGTGTATCACGGATTGCTGCAACTTGGTGATGTTTTCTAATGCATGTAATGAATCTTTCTGTGGTCATAATTAAAATTGTCAAAAATTAATCATACAGACTTCAAAAATGTTTAGGTCAAATTAATTAATTTCATTTTTATAAGATTATTAAATGATTGGTCTTTAATTAATTATTCATATTTAATTTCAAAATTAATGATAATAACAATGAGTTTTTGAGGCTGAAAAAGTCAAAGTTGATAAGATACCTTAGCTTTGTTATGTAGGGTTTGATTAACAACATTAGCTGTAGCATTGGCGTATCTCCACTGCATCCAATTTCCATGCATCATTCTTAACTGATGAACACCCTCGGCCATACCCATACCCATACCCATACCTGCCCCGAGAGGTGACAAACTACCCGACCTGCTGCTTTTCTTAAGCTTGATCAAATCAAGGCCCATATGCAGAAAATTCTTTTTAGCATTTCTTGAGGGGCTTGTTGGAGGTTTTGATGAGCTCGAAAATGAGGAGTTTGTCGGTGTTGGTGGTGATTCAGATCGTCCTGCCGATGAACCCCATTTGGATAATGAGTTGGCCTTTTTCATGGCCTTCTTAATTGTTGATTTTCTAGAGCTTAATGTCGGCGCCATGTATGATGCCAGAGAGATATCACTGCAGTCGGAGTCGTCGGAGAAAGAATCTGATCTTATCCGGGCAGAGTAGGATCTCCGGCGAATTTCATTTTCATCCACTGATAGTCTCCCGGGCTGTATAACCGCACCAGAGTCAAGAAACTCTGATGACTTGGTGGATGAAGAAGTTGATGATCTTCCTGGGAATCTGACGTTTCCGGTGTATCTCATGGACCCACCTCTAAAAAGGGGCATCTGATTCTCTTTCAAGTTGCTAGTTTGTTTTTTGGATTATTCTCGAACCGACTGAACTCCGAACAGCTTTTCTGCTTACTCAGATGGATGTCCCTTTTGCGATCGTTTCCAAGGTATTCGGCGAGAGTAGTGGTTGGTGAATTGTGATTGTGGGGTTTTGATGAGTGGGAAGAAGGCCAAACTCCACGTAGCAATCCAGTGTGTTTGGAAGACGATTTGGGTTTCTGTTGGCGATTAGGAGAGAGAGGCTGGTTATGACTCGGTAACAGTGGTGGTGGTTCCGCAGCGGATACCGGTGATAGGTATCGAGATTTCACCATTTGAGAACTTTCCAGACGAGGCTTATCGGAGATCATCATGTGAGTCATCGAGAGAGAAACAAAAACAAACATTCCCTCAAAAACTGGCGCCTAAATAGCTACGGTGCCGGCGGGGTGTCAAATTACTGAAGTATCCTTGTCGCCGGAGATTTGTGATAGATGTATTAGGGGTAATACCGGGATTTCATGTAGCAAGAGATTGAGTCAAAGAAAATAGAGCTTGAAATTGGTAGAGGCCACTTGGGAGAGTTTGAGAACTCCGTTAGTTTGTTCACTTTGTTGTTCTGCCCAGCCGGCATATTATGAACCACTAGGGACGTGCCATGTGTACATTTATTTTCTTGTACATTTTTAAAGTAATATTATTTTTGTCAGAGTAAGTTGAACATTATTTTGATATTTATATATAAAAAATTTAGGTATTTGATAATCGGTTTTATAATTAACAAATTATTATATTAATATGTCAAAAGATGTAACAACCACTTTAGAAATATTTGCATATATATATATATATATATATATATATATATATATATATATATATATATATATATATATCCAATATCCGGGAATTTCTTGTATAAAGTTAGTTTGAGAATATTCCTTCTTTTTCTATTATAATTTAACTCATTTAAAATTTAGGGAATTTAATTAAAATACCCAAAGTTTGACCCTGAGTTACCAAAATACCCAAAATATCGTCGACTTTACTAAAATACCCAAATTTTCTGCGGTGGGCCCCGCGACCGTGGGCCCACGCCCACGTGTCACGACCCTTTGGCCAAAAGTCCCGCGGAGGCCCCTCAAGAATGCCCGCGGTACACTTTTGGCCCCTGCCCGCGGTGGTCCTGCGGTAAGCCGAAATTACGTTTTTGGCCCCTCAAGTTTGGGGAAAAAAATTACATTTTTGGTCCCTGTAGTTTTTAGGTTATCATTTTATGTAGTTGAGGTTTTTAATGTATTGTTTCCTTTCCATTTTAATGTATTTAATAAAGAAGTTAATTAAAGAAAATGTTTTCCCCATTTTAAGTTATTTAATAAGCAAATTAATTAAAAGATCAGTTATTGCAAATCATTTTCCCAACCGAAACGGATACAGTGCAGGTAAACAAAGAAATCTATGACTGGAATGCGTCCTGGATTCCGGTGATCAAGTCAACCTTTTCCTTGATGACGTCCTCCATTCCCGTGTAGTCGTCTTCGATTTCTTGTAGTTCCTCTTCTACTTCCTTAATTTGTCGTTGCACCTCCCGAACGTGAGCCCTAGCCATGGCCAGTTCTCGTTTCTTCTCCGCTAGATACTCCATTTTCCCCTGCTAAATCCCCCTGTTATGGTTCCACATACCTTTTACCTTTTCGATATCGGCGTTCGCCTTATCAATGGATTTTTGCACTAAGGGAGTAATTCGTTGACTTTGTGGAAGACCCGTCGGCTGGGTACAATGATACATTGGTGGGCTTTTCCTGTCATTATCGAAGTGGTAATTCTCCCATGCCATCTCCCAGTCTTCTGCCTCCTCAGCCGTGAATGGATAATCGGCCGTAGTTTGCCCATGGTTTCTCCACTCCCCGTCTGTTTTCGGTACCTTCCAGGTACTCCGGCGAGCTCCATCGTTTAGTGGTTGGTAGACTGCCGAACGTGAAGTTCCAGCCCCATTCGCCGACCTGTTCCCCCTTGATCTTGAACCTCCCGCCATAGTGTTAAGAAAAGCGAGAGAATGTTTGTAAACGGTGTAAAAGAATGTATAAAAGATAGATAGCAAGTTGTGAATTACTACTTCATCATTCCATCTACTTATAGTCGTGAAAATGTATGTTCTTCATCAGGGATGTGGATATGGTCAAAGATTTCGTCTGAAAAGTTGCCTGCATGATTCGTCTGAATAGTTCACTACAAAATTCGTCTGAAAAGAGCCTGTAAGATTCGACTGAAAAAGTAACTGCAATATTCGTCTGCAAAAGAGCATGTAAGATTCGACTGAAAAAGTAACTGCAAGATTCGTCTGCAAGATTAGGCTGAAAATTAGTCTTTAAGTAGTCTAAGGATTAATGCACATAACTAATTAATGAGAATTTAGATCAGATTTATATGGCACTGTCAAATGCAAGTTTCTATAATATAGATATTGTTCTATATTACAAAATACCAATTTTTGCATCATATGAATCACTTCCAAACAACAAGAACCAATATGGTTCTATAATGAGAGCTTCGAAACGATATATAATGCGTCCAAAACGGAGTATGTGTGAATGAGATATCGATACTCAAATAATAGGCTTTTTAGGCTTCAAATTAAATACTTTAACAAAATAATAAACAAAATTATAACTTCAAGTTAAATACTATAACAAAATAAGTTAACAAAGTTTAAATAACAATCATTTAATGCTACATAAACAACCTAATCATTTTGTCGTGGAACACAATGAGCATAAATGCTCTCCGCCATATGTTTGCGAAACTCCAACGCCACTTCTTCGGTGCGGGAAGGGTTTAATTCTACCACATCGTCTGAAATCAAGGCGCTGACATTACGGCATATCCAAACAGAATAGAGCATTCTTTGTTTCGCCTTCGTCTGAGGATGTGTCTGACTCCCAGATTTCTTTGTTCACCATTTGTGACTTCTGAGCATAGTATTCAGCTTTCTTTTTGTAGAAAGTTGCATCCCTCTGAGGGCGATTTGACTTGCTCCTGCATTCGTTGGCAAAGTGACATGGCTTTCCACAGTTGTAGCATCCTTGGTTCTGTGTGGAGTTTCCAGCTCTGTCGTCTGACCTCTGTCGGTCACCCCTTTTTTCGGTTTGGCACTCATTTGCGTAGTGACCTGGCTTACCACATTTGTAACACTCTTGAATCTGTGGAGTGTTGCCAGCTTTGTCTTCCGACCTCTGTCGGTCATTTCCTCTGTCATTTCTATCACTTGACCTCTGTCGGTCACCACTTCTGTCGTTTGACCCTTCTCTTTCTCGATTATCTCTTTCTCGATTATCTCTTTCATATCGTTCATTACCAGATTTCTTCTGGTATCCTCTGCTGAATTCCCTAGTTATGAGAGCTAAAGATTTAGCTATCGAGGCCAGGGACGTTTCTTCTTCTGCTGCTATTTCCTCTTCTTCTTCACTTTCCACCATCATGTTTTTCTTCTGCTTCTCCTTTCTTTCCTCTATTGCTTTTTCTTTCTTTGGTTTCTCTCTAGCCTCTGTAGTCTTACCAACCAATGCAAGAGGTGCAATGATCTGGGCTTTTGCTTGTGCTACCTGAGGCTCTTGTGCTGCCAATGTTCCATAGAGGTCTGATAGGGTCCAGGAATCTAAGTCTTGATTTGTTTGCAGAGACATAGATAACTGAAGCCATTCTTCATTCAGAGACTTCAGGAACATAACGTTGTTTTCTTCAGAGGTTCTGTAGATGCCGAACTTCTTGCACTTGTTTATTAGAGAGTTGAACCTATCATACGTAGTTTGCAGAGATTCGGTTGGCAGAGCTTTAAAGGCATAGTATTCATTTATGTATTGAGCTATGCGGTTCTTCTGGGTTTTGACTCCTCCTTCTAGTTATTTTTCTAGTTCTTTCCATAGATCATATGCAGATTCACATGCATCCATGGACTGGAAAAGGTCATTTGGGATGGGCATGATCAGAATTCTCTTAGTTTTCTGAGCAACTTTGTATTTAGCCCAATCAGAATCAGACCAATTTTCCTGGGTCTTTGGTTTCGTGTGTTCTGGGATTTCAGGTGTGTCGTCTGTGCTAGGAACACGAGGTACAGTTATCATGGGAATGAAAGGAGGGTTACGTATATAATAAACCAATTCTTTGTCAGTACCCTCAAAGAAGTGAATCATTCGAATCTTCCATTGAGGGTATTCTTCTCTAAGAAGAGTGGGAGGTTTGGTTAAGGAACCAGCAGAGAGGAAGTTGTTTGTATTTGTCATTTTTAGAGAAATAAATTATCCAGAAAAAGGGTTTTAACAGCAGATTTTTCAGAGTATGAAGTGGATGCTTCGTATGAAGTTTTTAAGCTTAAAAGCTTTAAGCTGAGCACTAAAATGGTGTTTTTAACCAGAATAACAGATTCTATAAGTTTACCAAAGTTCGAATGAATCGAAAAGGGCAGAAAACAGAAACTGTTTGAATAATATGAAGAATAGGTTAAAAATCCAAGTTTCTACCAAAGATCATAGTTTTAGAGTGGATCCCTTGATATTGAAAATCAAGGTTTGCTCTGATACCAATTGTTGGTTCCTGTTTTCTTAAACAATGATCTTAACTTTCAGTTAGTTCAGATTTAGATATGGTGCGGAAGCGTATTTAAGAACTGAAAGATAATGTAAGGTAGAAGAACACACAATATCAAATAAACAGTATGTAAGAACAGATGAATATCTCCAAGATTACTGTATTTGATATATATTAAGAACACCAAGAACTTCAAAGGATTAACAAGAAATCTGCAGTTAATGATGTGTGTTAGAAGTGCAAAGCTTAATGATATATGTGTATTTTTGTGGGTTTTAAGCTTAATAGAAGAGTTCACATGAACCTTCTATTTATACTACTCCTAAATGGGACAATAAGGACTGAAGGTACAAAGACACTGTTCTGGAACAGTAGCTGGAAGGTACAAAACACTATTCTGGAACTGTTGTAGATACAACGTTCATTAAATGCTCCGTATTCAGCTTTAGGCGGAAACCTATCAGAGTTTGACACGTGGAGTTGTCAGGTCACGCCTTTGTACGATTGATCTTTAGAACCTTCGAATGGTAGGTATTGTAAGAAGCATGTTCGTCCTTGTTAAGATCTTTTGCGTAGATCTTCTTTTTGCCACAGAAGCTCTGTCAAGTATGAAAGAGGCTCTGTGGTCTTGTCCGCTTAGAAGTGTCTTCTGTTGCTTCTTTACTTCGGTCTTCTTGGTTAACCCGGCAGAGCCTCTGTCGAAGACTTCTGTCTTCTCGGTTACTCGGCTACTCGGCAGAGCCTCTGTCGAACACTTCTATACTTGGCCTATTTTTCACTACTTTCATATACTGAAAGATTGGAGCTAACACAAATTATTTGAATTCATACCAAATCTCTCTCTCTCTCTCTATACTACAAAGCTTAAAGTAGAAGATCAAGGAAGAAGTTAAGCTTAATCAATGTAAGTACATTATGAGATATACTGAGATACATACATGCTATATGAAAGTATTTTATGCATTATGAAAGTCTTGATAAGATATTTTGACATGTTTGTTGTACATGAAATTATGATACAATTTTATGAACAAAGTATATGATGACATGTTATGATACAAGCATATGTATTCTTGCATTCAAGGCATAAAAAGTTTTTATACATGTTATGTATGACCATAATATCCAACGTACGGGATATGTTACAAGAAGGAACGTCTTGCAAACAGACCTTATGGGGCAACCTTTATGGACCCCGAGGTTATTGAACCTCAAGGCAAGTATGGCATACTTACATGTGACAAGTGAGATCTCAAAAGAATGTTTTATGCATAAGCATGACAAGTATTTTCATAAATTAATGATATGTATTATGAAAGTTGTTTATTCATGAAACCATGACTACTTACTAAGCTTAAAGCTTATATATACTTCATGTATGCATCTCAAGTATGGAGTAAAGAAGGACTTCATGAAATAGTTCTAGAAAGTTCAATAAATAATGTTTATCACTTTATTGTATTACAAGTTTTAAGTTACGTTTCCACTATGTTTCAACTCTGATGTAATAATTGAATTATGAAATAAATTAAGATTTGGTTATTGTAAGATTTAGATAAATAAAGTAACGTCATTCGAATATGGAAATTTGGGGCGTTACAAGTTGGTATTAGAGCATTTGTTTAAGTGAACTAAGATTTGCCTTAAGATTAGGTGAACTTAGACTTAAACTTAAGATTATATATATATATATATATATATATATATATATATATATATATATATATATATATATATATATATATATATATATATATATATATATATATATATATATATATATATTCTATCACGGTTACATGTTTCAGATGCCTAGAAAATTCGGAGAAGGTCCCTCGGGCTATGGACGTGGATGGCTACAAGAATCACCTGATAGGAACCCGAATCTCCACCAAATTCTCCTATGCCCAACCCCAATTAATCAAATGAGTCCCTATATTGACCCAATCATCAACACTTGTGATGATGATATTTCCAATGCCAACAATAACTTCATACTCGAGTACCATGAAAAGATATAAATTACTAAGAAGAGGAATTTGTGCCTCCACCCTGAGTAGCACATCCACCACCGGAAGACGTTACATCATGCATAGTCGGAGAAAATCATCCAAATCCTGCCACAAATGGAAGATCTAAATGATTTTATGAACAAGATGACGAAAAGTAACTATCAATGCAGCCTTTCACAAATGGAAGTACGACAAAAAAGCGGTTATATCATAGCTCTAGAAGAAGAACTCGAGGCAACAAGAAAGACATTAGAAGAAACCTCTCATCTTCTAAACCAAACCCAAACCCAAATCAATCATCTGCAAGAAGAACTAAATTATCTCCACCATTTGCTTAAACATCACTAAACTCCCGCCAAGGCTCCTTTTTCCCTTTAGTAAAGCAATGCTAGAATATATATATATATATATATATATATATATATATATATTAAAATCAGGAAAAGGGGAATATTTTCTTATTTTCCTAAATTTTGTGCGATTATATATATATAGAAATCATTCAATTATGTCTAAAACTTGGTAGTTATTAATTTTATATCTTCTTTAGATGAAAGGTTCGGACTCGGATTTCGACCCATCCGAAATCGAAATAGAATACGATGAAAATAATATTATGCCTATGGAAATCAACGCTGAAGAATGGGAAGGAAATGAAGAAGAAGATGAAGAGGGAGAAGCTGAAGATGACGAAGATATAAATAGGGAATGGGAGAGTTGGATAATGATTAATACCCTACAACAAAGAAATGTGCGCCTAAACCAGGAGTTAAAGTTCAAGACCAGGACATTCACTACTAAGATAAAAGATACATGCCTTTTTTTAATTGCACAAGTTAAAGAAATGTTTACAAGATGTAGGGCTACTCAAGTTGACATAGATTGGGATGAAACCGAGATAGTGCATGATAAAGAGTACAAGATCAAGTCCCTATCTTACAAAGCATGGCTGGAACATAGATATTCGTGTGAAATTTTCGATATTTAAGAAAGCTAGATTCGGAATATAAGCATTATTAGATATGGGTGGAAATTTTGTAAAATATATTTTCCCAAAATTTTGTATGATGCATATATATATATATATATATATATATATATATATATATATATATAAGAATTATTCACGATTATATATATATATATATATTAGATGAATGAAAGAGACGAGGATGAATGGCCCGAGGAATTTCTTTTCATTATTTCACTGTTAGACACTCCTACTTATGAACCAATTGATTATCTGGATCAATAGAAGTTCCAATTCCTGAAATTCCAAATCCTGATGATTAGATGATACCAGAGGAAAACCAAAATAATGTCATTAATTATCATAGAGGATTCGGATGAAAATCAATTCGCGTTTCAACCTCCATTTCCTTAGGATACTCCTGAAGATGTTAGTTCGGGAATTTCTATAACAAATGAAGTCATCATTCCATCAGGACAGAGTCAAACAGATATCAACATCCTTCTAAATAATATATCTGAAAGTAATCATCATGCAGCAATAACTCAAGAAGAAGTGCATGCACAACGCATGTATATTATGCAATTAGAAAACGAGTTAAGGCTAGCGAAAAGAGACACTGAAAGAGCCGGCCGAATGCTAGATCAGACTAAAGTCCAACTTAACTATACTCGGGAAGAATTAGCCAGAAGTTACCAAGAAAATGCTCGTTTAACTAGTGAACTTTTGGGAGATCCTTACATGAGAGGTTCTACGTCTCAAAGAATATCGAGGGGTCATTACCCTTATTAGTAATAATGTTAAATCCTAGTTTATTCTTGTAGCATAATTATATAATTATAATGTATCGGGATAAAAAAGGAAATTATTTCCTTAAGTTTAACATATCCCGAAATTTTGTAAAATGTTATATAAAATGGAAGGTTATTATATTTATGTGTTCATTTTATTTATTTCGTAGGATGAATACTCGAAGGATAACTAGAGATGAATCAGAAAATAATATACCACCAAGGCAAGGATACTGAAGGAATTGACATAGCCACGGATATCTCTCGAGGTATCCAAGAAAGTTTGCCAAGTATTATAGCTCAAATTCAAAACGCTATGAATCAAAACTCAGAACATGGAGTAGTAGAAAATCAGACAAGGCATGAGCAACATAATGGTCAAACTCATTAATGCGACTATAAAACATTTACAAATACTAGTCCATCTACTTTTGAAGGAAAAGGAGGACCTGTAGCTGCCATGAATTGGTTGTATGACATGGAGAATTGTTTTCAAACATGTCAATGTGCTCATACTCAACAAGTAAGGTTTGCTTCAACTAAGTTAAAGTTGAATGCCCTTCATTGGTGGAAAACTATTCAATCCACAAGAGGCATCGTTGAAGCGGCCACAATGTCTTGGGATGAGTTTAAGGATTTAGTCTATAAAAGGTATTGCTCAGATACTCGATTAAAAATGATGGAGGAAGAATTCATAAGGTTGGAACAAGGAAACAAATCTGTAGAAGACTATGTGGAAATTTTCATAGAAAAATCTCGATTCGCTACCTACCTAGTCGCTACAGAAACGCGAAAGGTTAACCGTTTTCTACTTGGCCTCAGAAAAGATTTATGTAGATTCGTAAATATGTCTCAACCAAGAACTTTCCAAGAGGTTGTGGAACTGGAAATTCTTGCTGAAAAGGATTGTTATGTACCAACCAATAACAAGACTTATGAGAAAAGAAAAGTTGAGGGTATAAATTTTAGCCATCAATTTAAGAAACCCAAGAATGATGGTATAAGGACATTCGATAGACCTAAGGAATTCGATAGACCTGTTTGTCCTAAATGCAAAAGGCATCATCTTGGAGAATGTATGATCGGAAGAAATGTATGCTATCAATGTGGTTAATATGGTCACATGGTTATGAACTGTCCTGTAAAGAATTGTTACATATGTGGATCGACGAGGCATCTTGAAAACAACTGCCCAAAATCCAAGGATGTTCAACCAAGAAGAGCAATAGTAGGGAGTAGCGGAATCAAACCAGAAACTGGAAAAGCTAAGGGAAGAATATTCCAACTTACTGCTGAAGAAACAAAAAAAATACTTGACGTTGTGACAGGTACTTTTCTGATCAATAAACAGTCTGCTAAAGTATTATTCGATTCAGGAGCAAATATATCAATATTGTCTATAAAATTCTGCATGAATTTAAATTGGCCATCTAAGAAATTAGATTAGGCAATTGAAATAGATATAGCGGATGGTAGAGTTACAAAGATAGATAAAGTATATGAAGGTTGCTCGATGGATATAGATGGAAACTATTTTACCATTAAGCTTCTACCAATGCTTCTTAGGACTTGTGATATTATTGTGGGTATGGATTGGTTGTCTGAAAACCAAGCCTATATCGTTTGTAACAAAAAGATGGTAAAGGTCAAGAATAAGGATGGTAAGGTATTAACTATTTACGGTAGTCACAAGGAATATCCTTTCAACCTTATCTCAGTCTTAAAAGCAAGAAAATGCATTCATAAAGGGTGTGAAACCTATTTGGCTTATGTGGTGGATACTAAAAAGGAAAAGAAACTGGTAGAAGAGGTACCAGTCGTATGTGAATATCCAGAAGTTTTCGCAGATGATTTACCTGGATTACCACCAGATAGACAAGTAGAATTCCATATCGATTTAGTACCCGGAGCAGTGCCCAAAGCACGAACACCATACAGACTTGCACCATCTAAGATGCAAGAACTTATGAGTCAGTTGCAGGAATTGCTTGATAAAGGATTCATTCGCCCAAGCTCGTCACCATGGGGAGCACCAGTATTGTTTGTTAAAAAGAAAGATGGAACGAGGAGAATGTGCATTGACTATAGAGAATTGAATAAAGTTACAATCAAGAATAGATATCCCTTACCCAGAATATATGATTTATTTGATCAATTTCAAGGAGCAAGCTATTTCTCGAAAATATATCTGCGCTCAGGATATCATCAGTTAAAAGTACAAAAGAAAGATATCCCAAAGACAACATTCAGAACCCAATATGGGCATTATGAATTTCTAGTTATGCCTTTTGGCTTTAGCTAATGCCCCAGCTGTGTTTATGGATCTCATGAATCGGATATGTAAGCCATACCTGGATAAATTCATCATTGTATTCTTAGACGATATCCTCATTTACTCCAAAAGTCAAGAAGAACATAGACAACACTTGAGAATGACATTAGAACTACTAAAGCAAGAAAAGCTCTATGCAAAATTCTCAAAGTGTGAATTCTTGATTCAAGAAGTTCAGTTCTTAGGTCATGTAATCAATAAGAGGGGTATCATGGTAGACCCAAGTAAGATAGAATGCATAACAAAGTGGAAGACCTCACAATCAGCAACTGAAATCCAGAGTTTTCTTGGATTGGCCGGATACTACCGAAAATTTATCCAAGATTTCTCTAAAAATAGAAATTCCCCTTACAACACTGACAAAGAAAGCCAATAAGTTTGAATGGGGATCTTCTCAAGAGAAAGCCTTTCAGACATTGAAAAATAAGTTAAGTAGTGCACCCATTTTGAGTTTGCCAGAGGGAGTCGAAGACTTTGTAGTATACAGCGATGCATCCAAACAGGGCTTAGGATGTGTACTCATGCAAAGAAATAAAGTAATTGATTTTGCATCAAGACAATTAAAAGATCATGAGATACATTACCCGACGCATGATCTAGAACTAGCAGCAGTAGTTTTTGCCCTAAAAATTTGCATATGGTACTAAGTGTATATTATATACAGATCATAAAAGTCTCAAGTATTTATGTTGTCAGATTTATGCAACCTATGAGATTCACTTAAATAGAGCTTAGCGCAAGTATACACTTTAATCTACTATCGTCTCGTAACAAGTAATAATGGTAAAAGTACCAGATATCAATCCACTGGTGAAACTTGTGAAAGTTTTTCAAAAAGTCCAATCTTTAAAAACTGACTTCAGATGGAGAATTCGAAAACAGATTGTTGAGTGGTTTGTTTGTGAGTTAACAACTAGAAAAATCAGTGAAAGAGAAGAAGCACAGGGTGCAAGGGTTTGTTAAGACAAAAATAAGTGATCCGGTTAAAAGATGAAATAAGCACTTGGATAATCCCATATTACCATATTATGGTACTATCGAATTATCACAATATCAACTATCGGGTCAGATGGCCTCCCAAGAGTACACATAGGCTAGCGTGCTATCGATATGATATCAATTATATTGGACCTCGTGAATCCTAGCACAACACAATATTACCATCTTACACCTTAAGAGTAAAGCATTTGTCAGATACTAAAGCTATTTATAGTCTTCTCTTATTATCTCAGGTTTTGTTATTTATCTTAACTCTAAAAGTTAATGCATTTTCACATACAAAATTAGTTGTCAACTAATTAAGTATGATCTTCAATGAAACATTAATCACCTGAAACAAATAGTTAGATAACAGTGCTATATAAATACACCTTTCAATTTTCACACCGATTTTGGTCTCAACTATGTCTTACACCCCAAGCTAAGGCGATTAGCCCATCATTGCTCATGTTCTTCTTTCGAAAGGTGTAAGAAACATAAATAACATTACTGAAAAGTAAACTACAGAAATGTAAATGACAGTAAAGTAAATTGCAAGAATATAAATTACAGTAAGTTAAAGTGCTAGAATGTAAAGTACAATAATGGAAATTACAGGAATGGAAATCTTAAAGCATAAAATGAAAGTAAGAAATTCATAACAGTACTACAGAAGTGCTGTAATAACCTGGTCGCCAAGTTACGAAACTTGTCGTGCAAGTTACCTCTCAAAAATGATTTTTACCCTTGGAAACTCTTAGAAAACAGATTATTAACTACTTGGGAGATAATTCGGGTTTTAGAAGGATGGGAATCCAAAGTCACCATGAAGATTAGTCAAGTCCAAATAATTAACCGAAAAGGTGAAATACTTTGAAAACGAACTATGCTTACCTTGAAACCTTGAAAATACCAACAATGGAAACTAATCTTAAGTCACAAATTGATTATGGAATCAAAGATATTGCCTTGTATTAATTTCCAAACGTAAATAATAATAAAAGAGAGATTTTAGAAACCGAAGACAAGAAAGTGAGAATCAAATACCAAATACTTATATTAATATCAAACCAAAAGATTGAGTTTCCCAAAAGCTTCAAGCCATTACATGTGAGAGAGTGTAATTACTTCTAAACAAAAGATTGTAACTAAGTAGGTTGTTACTAGAAAGTATGGAAGTGGTTCTTAAAAATAAAACCAAGCATACTCCACATTTCATCAAGTGGTCATGCTAGAGACATAAACAGTCATGGATAATTATGAATAAATATAGCAAAGCAAACTTGGGGCCAAAGTATCTAAAAGTCAAAGATGATGATGTAAGCCCTTTTATCCTTCTAAAATCTGATTTCAAGCATCCTTTCTCGGCCCATCAATCTTCTACGGCCCAACAGCAGCTTTCGGCCCAACAGCAACAAAAAGGCCCACTGTCCGATCCTGCAGAACTCCTACAGCTTTGAATCCATCAACTGCCAAATTCTCCAGGAAGCTATAGGACTTCTCCAAACTACAAAAAAAATCAAAGCTTAAATTAGATCCAATTATCATGAGATATTACAAAATCAAGGCAAATGATCAATATGCTAAGAATGCATGAATTGGACACCAAAAATGACTCAAAATGGGACTTTGGGCAAATAAAAATCTAATAAAAAGGCTAAAAATAAGGTTAATAAATTAACTCAATCACAACCTCAAACTTAAACCGTTGCTTGTCCCCAAGCAACAAAAATCAAAAGAAAATGAGTCAAAGAAAATCTAAGAACTTAAAAAAAATTGGACTTGTTATGATCAAACTATAATGCACACAAACTTATGAATTTAACTAGGTATCTAAAATATGAAAATGATGTTCAAATTGCCCTTCATAAACTTAGCTTCATTTCCTTGAGTTCAAAATGCACCATCACAAATTTTTCCTAGGCTTATCTCATGCTAACAAGAATCATCAAGGTATTCATATTTGAAATGGGAATGCATTTGGCTTTTTCTTTCTTTTGAAATGCTATGCCTTTTTCCACTCGCTCACCTTTCACTCAATGGTACAATTTTTCTACCATTCTTCTCATATTAAGGTATTTGATGGACCTTTTGGTCTCTTTTAAGCTTTGAGTGTCTTTGACACCTTTTGTGCAATTGAAGCAGAACCTTGCTCTTTTGGATTTTTCATGTGGTGTACAAGGTGTTTGGTGATGTATGGTGATGTATGCCTTTAATCAAGGATTTGCAAATTGAGGATGAATGTGTATATGTGTTTGCAAAGCATTGACAACCTCAAACTTGAAGATTGCCAATGTCCTCATTAGCTTCAAAAAAGGGATTTGGGCTTGAAAGATTATGAATGAAAGCCCAAGATAGAATAGCCCTATGATGATTCAACCTAGCATGCAGTAAATTGTGGTGTGGTTGTGATGATGATCCATTACTCAAGAAAACAACACATGGAATTATTGTGGATATAAGATCACATAAGACATGCAAAGAAAACCTAGAATATTTAAAGATGTGGAGCATGCATAGCAAGAAGCATAATAAGCTCAGAAAATCATTTTTCATTGAAACAAAAAAGCAAAGATGAGAATGGGACATTTCTGTCTTTTGTTCTCATCTTTGACACAAGACTCTAAATTTTTACTCATTTAACAAAAAGGATTCAAGACATGATGATCATTCATGCAAGCGTCACAATAGACAACTATAAGATAGCAGAAGCTTGTATGAAATAGATAAAATGCCAAATGGCAGAATCCCACAAAAATGACTTGGTGTGCAAAAGAATGCACACCTCAAACTTGAACTTAAAACAGTAAACCAGCAAAGAGAAATTTAAAATGAAGTTGGTGTGCAACAAGGTGCACACCTCAAACTTGCACACTGCCAAGGGGCAATTGTGATTCACACAGACTCAAACTAAAGAAAACATGCAGAAGTGAAATAATCTAAACTACAAAGTAGCAAAGATTAAATAAAGAGGTAATCAAGTTACCAGATGCATACTTGTGCACCTAACTCAGCAAATAAGATGGAAAACAAATAGAAGACTTAAACTAGGGGCATGCCATACATTGGTGTATATAAAAATGCATACCTCAAACTTGTTCCTTGCCAAGAGGCAGAACAAGCACAACAGCACCTGTTATGCTGAATGCACACAGGTGCTTAACATATTAAGCCACATAGAGAATAAGGTTCCTAAAAATTCAGCAAATCATAAATATACATCAAGGGACCTCAAAATTAGATCAGATCAGATCCAAACATCCAAGGGCAGATCAGATCCAAACAGCCAAGCAAACTGCCAAGGGCAGATCAGATCCAAACAGCCACAAAAAGGCTTAACAGATTAAGACACCATTCAGAAAGCAGCAAAATAAAAAACAAAACTGTACTGAGGAAATTGTGTTCATGTAAACCAGCAAAGAATAACAAAAATAAGCAGCAAATAAAAAAAGGAGAGTAGGCAGAACCTGTCCTACTCAGATTGAGTAGGAGAGTGGAGCAACTCCAATGCTGCAGATGGGAAAGGAGGCAATTTCATCTCCTTTCCTGGATTTTTCTTCTTCCACTCCTTTCTTCTCAGTATGTCCTTTTCTTGTTTGTACTTCAACCACTCAACCCTTTCCATCTTTAGGATTGCCACCTCTGCTTGTAAACTTTCAACCTGCTTTCTTAGCTTTGGCCACCACACTCTTCTTTATCTTCTTCATTTCCCCAAGTAGTGCCTACCTCATCTCTGTCAATTCAGCCTGGATCATGGGACCTTGGGCATTGTTTCCACTCCTTATGAGCCTATCTAGGTTCTTTTTATCCATGGTGGTCTTTTCTTTGTTAAATGTATCAGAAGGCAGGACCTGAACTTCTGCTTGAGCCATCAACCCATGGATGATACTTGGGTATAGTAATATGCCATTCACCCTATCCACACATCCTCTGATATTCCCACTAATGATCTTACCCACATCAAAGGGCTTCTTTTCTAATATGCAGTAGAGGATAAATACCTTTTCCATGCACACATCAGTGTCATGGCTAGTGGGATGCAATGTGTGCCTTAGGAAGTAAGACCAGATGTTGGTTTCAGGTTTGTGCAAACAAGTTCTGAGCACCCTAGTTCTTCCCTTAAAGGTCCAAGTGGATCCTTCTACTGCAAGCCTAGAAAGGATGGTAGTCAATTCTTCTTCAGAAGCATTGGCTTGCAACCTGCTTAACTCAGATTCATTAGGAGGGGTAATGCCTAGATAGTCATTAATGGCCTTAGGGGAATAAGACACCTTAGTCTTTCTAACCATGACCTCAGAGCTGTCACTAACAGAAACCTCAGTGTAGAATTCCCTAAGCTAGTTCTCATTATACTCTTCAAGTGCCTCACATAATATGGTCCACCCCATGGCATCAATAATGGACTTTAGGCTAGGATTGGCTGAAATTATTTCCATGGGGAATCCTCTTGGGGTCTGGCCATTTCTTTCAGCAAAGGAAGGGAATTTTTGCAAGGCCAATTTACAGCTAAAAAGTTGTGTGCTAGTCATTGTGTGAGAGGATGTACCTTTCTTTTGAGTTTTTCTACAAGAGGAAGTTTGAAGTGTATCCTGGCCAGATTCACCAGCTTGGCTTTGAGCTTGAGAGGATTGTCTAGTGACCCTTCTTGATGGAGAAACCAAATTATCCTCTGTGTTTCTGCTTTCTTCTTGCAACACTGCCCTTTTTCTCTTCTTTACCCTTGTCTTTCTTTTTCTGATCACCTTCTTCCCAATGACCACATGGTCCAAGTTCACAACCTCTCCCTCCTCTGCCAACTGCTCCTGTTCTACATCTGCATCCTTTGTCACTTCTTCATTTACCACTGTTTGCTCGGGTTCACTCTGTTTCCTAGGCTCAATGCTCCTACAGAGGATTAGATCATCCAACTCTTCTTTCCCTATGGCCCTGTAAGGATTGTCTTCCATCTGCATAGAAGAATCAGTTGTGCCCATTATGTGTGAGGGGTTCTCGGGTGCTCATGTGGTAGGGTTACAGTTTCATTTAGGATGGGTAGGGGACAGAGGTGTTGCTTGGTCTTTTTCAGTGTCTTGAGCAAAGGGATTGTTGGTAATAGGACTATCAGGAGGAATGATGTTGTGATCCTGGGAGGATTGGGGTGTACTCCCTTCATTAGCAACAGAAAGGTCTTCACTGGGCTCATCCACCAATTGCAAGTTTCTAATTTGAGGGATGTTAGAATCTAGCAATTCCCTACACCTAAATGGAATGGTATAAGGTTGGGGTTCATTGGATGCCAAAATCTTTGGATTGGCTTGGGATACAAGTGGGGTGTGGGTTGATTTTGGATGGTGTTGTGAGATGAGTGGGGTAGTGGGTCATGAGAGGAATTTGGGGTGGTATTGGTGAGGGTTTATGAGGGTTTTAGGCCTAGAAGCTCATCAATGGTAGCAAAGGCCTTGTCCACAGTGGCCCTTAAGCTAATAAGTTGTGAAATTGGAGAGGGATTGGGGATAGTGGTTACCTGCTGCACATGGAGGGGAGTGTGAGATGTTGTACCTTGTGCTTGAGAGGTAGGCGGTGTGGCAATGATGGTGTGGCAGTAGTGAGCACCAGAGGTTAAGTGGTAGCATATGGCTGAATGGGGGGTCTGAACAGGTGGCTAAATGGGTGTCTGCAACTAAGCTCCTGCAACAATGGCCAAAGTATCCAGAGCCGTGGTTGACACCTCAGACACAGTAATAACTCGAGCAGAGGTACATTCTTGTGATTTGTACGAATCATCGGAGAGAGAAATGGCTGACCCCTCCTCAGCAGTCATTGGTTTCATTTTCATTTTCCCACTGCTTCTAGTGATTCGATTGGTGGGGGGTGGTCGAGGATTGGGTTCTTCATTAGATGAAGCATCGTAGATTTGAAGGGCTGGGTGAACTCGTTTCTTGGGTTTTGACTTAGTGATCACCATGGATGAGATGCTTTGGTGACCACAGAGCAAAAATCAAAGGGATTGGGTAATCTTAGGGAAGAAAATAGGGAAATGTGAGTTTAGGAGGTGATGGTGGTAACAGAGGTCGGTGGTTTAGAAGAAGAAGATTTCAGGGGTTTTAGGGTGAGAATGGGTATCTTCGTCTTCAAGAATGGTTGATGGGATGGAGGTACACCGTGGAGCGACAGTTTCTCGGATATCCAGGTGGTGGCAAGCGGTTTTCTTCTCCGGTGGTACAATATTGAGTTGGTAAAGGAAGAGATTGTACAACTTCTGTACTTTAGTCTGATTTTAGTTTGAACGAGGTTGATGATGTCATCACATCATCACCACCTCTTATCCATTGCACACACGAATCGTCAAAGTGAATCCAGGGCCGGGTCTTGGGCCTGTAAAAATTTAATATAACATAAATGTGGCCCACATGATTTATCTGTTAAAACAAAATGTAAGTCATGGGCCCAAACAAAATTAAATCAAAGCCCAATCAAAATTAATTATCCTGGGCCTAATTTAATTAATTGGAGCAATCAATGGCCCAAATGACTTAGCTTAAAACAGGCCTGGTCCATAATCTAGCAAAAATAAAGAAAAATAAATGGAACACAAAATCAAACTTTAAACCAAAATTAAATATATAAATGTTTTATTATATATATATATATATATATATATATATATATATATATATATATTTCAATTATTTGGATCAACAACAGTGTTAGGTTGTTGTGGAACTTCTGTGGGATCAAAGAAAGGTTTGACTCTGTGTCCATTTACTTTGAAAGTGGTACTTTTATCTGGATCAATTATATCAATTACTCCATAAGGGTATACTTTGGCAATGCAATAGGGTCCAGTGCATCTTGAATTTAATTTTTCAAGAAAAAGTTTTAATCTAGAGTTGAACAACAGTGCCTTTTAACCCTTAATAAAATCTTTTGGAAGAAATTTTTTTGTCATGCCATCTTTTGTATTTTCTTTGTAAAGCTTGGCATTCTCATAGGAAAAATTCCTATGGTCTTCCAATTCACAGAGTTGCAAAAATCTTTTCTTTCCAGCATCATCAAGACTCATGTTAAGCTCTTTTATGGCCCAATAGGCTTTATTCTCTAATTCTACAGGCAGGTGACAGGCCTTTCCAAAAACCAACTTATATGGAGACATTCCAATAGGGGTTTTGTAAGCAGTCCGGTAGGCCCATAAGGCATCATCCAATTTGGAGGCCCAGTCCATTCTATGTGGTTTGACTACTTTGGCTAAAATTCCTTTTTATCTTCCTATTGGACAGTTCAACCAAACCATTGGTTTGAGGGTGGTATGTTGTATTTTTCAAGAATTTCTTCCAATAAGTTATTATGAGATGGGTGCCTTCATCACTAATTAAGGCACGAGGTGTACCAAATCTAGTGAAGACATGCTTGTGCAAAAATTTAACTACAGTCTTAGCGTCATTGGAATGGCAAACCATAGCTTCCACTCATTTGGACACATAATCTACAGCTACTAGAATGTAGGAACAATTATTGGAGAGAGGAAAAGGTCCCATAAAGTCTATGCCCCAAACATCAAACAGTTCTACTTCTAAAATTCCATTTAAGAGCATTTCATTTCCCTGAGAAATATTTCCACTCCTTTGACACTCATCACAACTTTTTGCAAAGTTATGAGCATCATTGTTCAAAGTAGGCCAGTACAACCCTGATTGTAAAACCTTTGCTGAGGTCCTACTTCCTCCAAAATTTCCTCCACATGGTCCAGCATGACAATGTTGTAAGACTGATGGTACTTCTTCTTTTGGGATGCGCCTTCTTATCATCTGATCTGCACAAATTTTGAACACAAATGGGTCATCCCACAAATATTTCTTAGAATAAAAAATGAGCTTCTTCCTTTGGTGTTTGTTAAACTCCTTAGGAATGATTCCACATGCTAAATAATTTACAAGATCTGCAAACCAAGGTATTACATAATGTTGCACAGCCAAAATTCTTTCATCAGGAAAGACTTCACAGATATTACTACTATATATGTACAGGTTTGTCTTGCTTCTCTTATCTAGGCAAATGATCAGCCACTTTATTATCCACACCCTTCCTATCAATGATTTCCAAATCAAACTCTTGTAACAACAAGACCCACCTTATTAGCCTAGGTTTTGCATCTTTTTTAGCAATGAGATACTTGATGGAAGCATGATCGGTATGAACAACTACTTTTGTGCCAATAAAGTATGATCTAAATTTTTCTAAAGCAAAAACCACAACTAATAATTCATTTTTAGTAGTGGTGTCATTGATTTGAGCATCATTGAGAGTTTTACTAGCAGAGTAAATAGGATGGAATATTTTTCTTTTCTTTTGACCTAATACTGCTCCTACTGCCCAGTCACTAGCATCACACATAATTTCAAAGGGTTGGGACCAATCAGGTGCTATTACTATTGGAGCAGTGACCAATGCTTCTTTCAAAGTTTCAAAAGCCTTTTTACAGTATTCATTAAAATCAAACACTTGGTCTTTCTGTAGTAATAGACAAGGAGGTTTTGAAATTTTTTGGAATTTTTGAAATTTTTGAAAAATCTTTTATGAACCTCATGTAAATACCTACATGTCCCAAAAAACACCTAATCCCTTTGACAATTGTTGGTTCAGAAAAATTTTCAATTGTTTCCAATTTGGCCTTATCAACTTTTATGCCTCTTTCGCAAATGAGATGTCCCAATACAATGCCTTCTTTTACCATAAAATGACACTTTTCCCAGTTTAAAACCAAGTCTGTTTCTTCACATCTTTGAAGACTCTTTTCCAGGTTTTGTAAACATAGGTCATATGATGTCCCATAAACTGAAAAGTCATCCATGAAAATTTCCATGGAGTTTTCCAACATGTCAGAAAAAATAGACATCATACATCTTTGAAAAGTGGCTGGGGCATTACAAAGTCCAAAGGGCATTCTTCTAAAAGCAAAGGTACCAAATGGACAAGTGAAAGTGGTCTTTTCTTGGTCATCAGGTGCTATGGTAATTTGATTGTAACCTGAGTAGCCATCTAAGAAACAATAAAACTCTTTTCATGCTAATCTGTCTAACATCTGGTCAACAAAGGGTAATGGGAAATGGTCTTTTTTAGTAGCTTTTTTAAGCTTCCTATAGTCCATGCATATCCTCCAACCAGACACTACTCTAGTAGGTATAAGTTCATTTTTCTCATTTGGTACACCAGTTACTCCACCCTTTTTGGGTACACACTGCACAGGACTGCCACAAGTACTGCTTGCAATAGGATAGATTATCCCTATATCAAGCCATTTCAAAATTTCCATTTTGACAACTTATTTTATCACATGATTTAGTCTTCTTTGAGGCTCAACTGAGGTGAGATTTTTATCTTCCAAAATGATTTTGTGTTGGCAAATGGTTGGGGCTTATGCCCTTGAGGTCAGCAATGGTCCATCCTATGGCTTTTGTGTAAAGTTTCAGCATTTTGACCAATCTTTCTTCTTGCTCAGGTTCTAGTGATGATGAAATAATGACAAGCAACTTCCCAGGATCTTCTAAAAGACATATTTCAGTTGTGAGGGAAGTTGTTTCAATTCTAAGTCTGGTGCAACTTCTAAGGAAGGAACAAGAATTTTCTTATCCTTTTGCTCTAAGGTTTCAAAGGAAGCAATTTCCTGTGGTGTTTCTAGGTCCTCAAAATCTTCCTCATCACTATCAGATTCTCTTATCCCTAACATTTCTCCCAAACTTTTCTCTTGACACCAAGTCTCTATCATGCTTAAACTGGAACATTCTTTTTTTTTCTTCAGGGTACCTAAGGGAATCAAACATATTAAAAGTCACTTCTTGGTCTTGGACTCTGATGGTCAGCTCTCCCTTTTGGACATCAATCAAGTTCTGCCAGTAGCTAATAAAGGTTTACCTAAAAGAATGGGAACATCTTTGTCAACTTCAAAGTCTAGAATGATGATGTCAGCTGGAAAGATAAACTTATCAACTTGGACTAGGACATCCTTAATTTTTCCTTTAGGCCAGGCTATGGACTGATCAGCTAATTGCGGAGAAACAGTGGTATGTCTAGCTTTACCTACGCCTAAGCTGTTGAAAATGGATAAAAGGCATAAGGTTTACACTAGCACCTAAGTCACATAGGGCTTTTCCTACTTCCTTCCATTCTATAGAACATGGAATTATGAAACATCCAGGGTCTTCTATTTTAGGAGGAATCTTACTGGATAACAAAGCACTACACCCTTCAGTCAGAGATACTGTCTCATATTCAGTCAACTTTTTCTTTTTGCTCAAAACGTCTTTCAAAATTTTTGCATAATTTGGCATCTGCTCAATGGCTTCAACCAAGGGTATGTTTATGTGCAACTGTTTAAAAACATCAAGAAACTTTTTAAACTGTATTGCGTCCTTCTCATTCCTTAACCTTTGAGGGTATGGAATGTAAGGAGTGACTGAACTAGTGGGGTCAATCTTATGAAGAGTTGGTGCAAGTGCTACAGGACTGGCAGAGGATGGTACTGTAGGACTGCCACCAGATTGTGACACATCAACTATTGTACTTTCTTTGGGTTTCTGGACATACTTGGGTTCATCGGGGAATAACTAATGGTAAGATGTAACGTCCCAAAAATTACAAGCAAATTTAATTTTTTAAGATAAACATTTCATTTATAACAACTCATTAAATGATCCCAACGTTTCGTTTGCCAACACATAATTAATATCTTTATAAAATGAAACCAGCGGAATAAACGTTTAATTATTAAAATCATAAAGCAACCATCTCTCCTCGCGTGCCAGTGTGTACTCGTCACGCCTTGGAGCCGCCCGTACCTGAAACCACAAACTATTGGGAAAGGGTAAGCACGAAGCTTAGTGAATTCAAACACCATAAATAATACAGTTATTCCACACTACCCCTAAAACAGATAGTGACACATAAACGATCATACAGGTCTACGAACAAATCATAAACATGTATATCCACAACCACCCGCCTAAAAGGCACAAGTCGGTCCCACCGACCACATGATAACATCTTCGGCCCCGCCGTATCCCCGGTCCCACCGAGTATCTACGCCACCCGCGTATAAAACCTCCGGCACCGCCGGACCCTCGGTCCCACCGAGTTAACATGGCAACATAGTATCAACTAGACACCCCACTATCTAGTTCCACAACACAATCACATAAAGCTACCACACACGTACTACAACAATGATAAAACAACTATTATTAGATATAGTGAGAGAACTCACCTCAAATGCGCGCCTAGCTTAACAACACAAATCAAGCTTCACAGTTACGGTCACTTCCCAGCACCTAAACGCATGTTAAAACGTGTCAATACGAGACCCGGACCCTATGACACGACACACGCTTAAACCGTCACTAAAACCAATTTCCGTTCTCACAAAACAGGTCTGTTCGGGACCTGTTTCGACCCCTTTAAACCCAGAAAAATCCCAATATTAATTCATGACCAGAAAGTCCTCTGAGTTAGGGTTCCAAAGACATATAATACGCCTCCTAACGATTTTTCTACAATTAAATACGGATTTTATAAGATCAGCCCGCAGAACAGCGAAAAACAGCACTTATCAGTATAAAACGACGATTTGGCCTAAGTTACGCTCCGAACTGGATTTTTCACAAAACACAGAAAAGTTTATAGACTCAAAAAGGGAACTTTTGGCACCGAAATCACCCCAATCCGAGTTACGAGTAAAGAGTTACGGCTAACGCCAGACAGGGACAGAAACTGCAGTTTTTTTTTACATAAAATGACGAACTGCTGTAAAAACGACCACTTTTTCACCTAGCTAACAGGCCGAACCAGATTTCCGCTAAAACACGGAAAATGTGCCCGACCCATAACGTGAACCGTGGGCACCAGTTTCGCCTCAAACCGAGCTACGGAGAAAAAGTTATGGTTAACGCAAGACAGTGGCAGAAAAGGACGTTTTTCACATAAAATGACGATTTATGAAAACGGTTCAAGGTTTATTCGATTCGGGTTTACGCGATCAGGTCACGGGTTAGAGTTCCATGGTGACTAGGGTCTGGACTCGACCGCGCACCACCCACTGCCACCTCCGGCAGTGGTGGTCTCCGGCGGCGGCCGGCGGCGACGATTCGGTACTAAAAGAAAACGACGATGCAAGGGACGATCCCACAAACGATATACGAGCCACAAGCACCCACCCACCCTCGAACTAATCTGGACAGCCCCGCCCGCCACAGCCACCGGACAGGTGGCGCACGGCGGCGGCGCACACCGCCGGCAGCCACGGCTGCGGCGGCAGCGATGGTCTTGAGATGCTTCGGCGACAACGAAAGAAGGAAACAACGAGAAGAGAGTCTTACCTCGGCGATAACGACACAGCAGCGGCACTAAACTCCGGCACCTCCTTTTCTCTCGATCTCTCCCTCTCTCGCTGAAACTCTCTCTCACTCTTGCCGGCAAAAAGCACACCGGCGGCAGCTGCGGTTTTGGGAAGGTTCGACGGTGGTTAGCGAGAAGGAGCAGGTAGTAGGGTTTCCCCTTTTTTTTCTTTCTTTGCGTGCGGATGAATCCAAATGAAAGGAGAAGGGGGTCGGTCACTTATGGCCGATCCTCATGCAAGAATCCTCAAGTTTCCAAGATTGGCCCCTCAACTATCCACACTTTTGCAAAAAGCCAAAAAAAATTCCGATACTTAACGATTTGACCCAACTCGACTAACCCCGCTTACGGAAACCACAATACTCGAACTTAAAAGAAAATAATTAAGACTAAAAAAATTACATACCGGGATACGGGCTTTACAACTCTCCCCCACTTGGATTAGACTTCGTCCTCGAAGTCTCTGCCTACGAATAGCTCCGGGTAGTTCTCCCTCATCTCAACCTCAGGTTCCTAAGTCCACTTGAAACCCCTACTAAACTTCTCGAATACTATTCTTACTAACGTACTCTTTCTAAGACACTGGGATTATGATCGGCAGAACACCCCGACAATTGAAATCATTCCTAGCCAAGCGACTACGGTTGTCCCCCAACCTTAGATATCCCATACATCCCGAGTCAAATCTCAAGCTCTAACCACTCTAAAGCTGCTCACCAGTATACTCCACAGGATACTCGATTACGATCCCTCCCATCATTAATTGACGATTAACTTCTACGAATTCTAATAGACTCCAAAGATTTTCAATAACTTATATTAACAAAACATCGACCCCCTGCCGAACATCGGTCCAACCGATTACAATAACAAACATCGGCCACCCGCCGAACATCGGTCCAACCGATTACAATAACAAACATCGGCCACCCGCCGAACATCGGTCCAACCGATTACAATAACAAACGTCGGCCACCCGCCAAACATCGGTCCAACCGATTACAATAACAAACATCGGCCACCCGCCGAACATCGGTCCAACCGATTACAATAACAAACATCGGCCACCCGCCGAACATCGGTCCAACCGATTACAATAACTCACATAAGCGTGGTATTATCCTAGACACTAACACAAATAGATATCCCCCACAACCAAATCAACTAACACACACGTAGGTCATTCCACCATAACCATCCATCACAAGTGATCATTTCAGGGTTACTACTACCGTCAACATGATTATCTTAAAATCGGCTACAACTCTCCGATTATACTAAAGGTGTTTGGCCTCAAGCCCAAAAGTCGACACCTATATATACCACCTACCTCAAAATGGTTGATGCTCATTTATTCTCTTAATAACAAAGGGCATCAATCCCTTAACCGATACTATTCGGCCTACAGTACTAACGCGCGTGGAATATCTACCTTCCACCGTCGACGTATCATCCACACTTGCTCTACGAAGCCAAGTCACACCGTATCGAGGATACACCTTGACGTCTACCTCCCAGGTAACGCCTCAAGACCCAGTACACCGGAACTACCTCCCAGGTAAGTGCCCACAACTATATCCTCCTAGTACCTACTGGAAAGTCTAGGTTAAAACACATGAATACCGGGGTCCCACCCCGAGATACCCAACCGACCATTACCAGCGACTGACTAACGTGTCTAAGGATCCAAAGCAAACAGCCTACCAACAACATGCCTATTTCGGAATGACTCACTCACCCAAACATGTAAACACTCAACGTGCAAAGAATGCCAAACGGTGCGACAAAAACAACTCATCAACTAGACTCCACATTGAGCCATTAAAACCGGGCAATTGGCCCATGACTAACTCCAAGTCAAAACCGAGCAAAATGCTCCACGCTTGCTAGACCCATAGGTCGGAAAATGCGTTTAAACAAAGTTTAAGCAAGCAATACTCTGAAATCAACTTTAGTCTCAGACTCAACACGGGTTAAACAAAAGAGTTTTCCAAAAGGACTCACACCCTAAAAATTCTCGAAATGACACAAGACACTTAAAAGCACATTTCCCAAATGGTTTACAAAATCATTTACAAATATTTTCAACATCAGGATTTTCATCTCAGAAGATCGTATGTAATAAAACTACTATTACCTGATCGATAGTTACGCAAAACTGGACACGCTCGTCCCACATAGGAAAATCATGTTGAAAATCGTTCCATTGCAGTTCAGTTTACTCACACAAAAGCAAGCGTAATAAATAATTTCTTTAAAATGAACCGCCTCGATTCCAGTATGGATTGACTCATGACGTGCACTTAAAGTAACCGCTTGACCTTAAACAGGGTGCGACAAAGGTGTGCACATAATTCAAAATAAGTTTCACGACATTTGATTCAAAAATTCTTCTTTTTAATCATAAAAATGACGTGGCACAGGGTTCGCCACAAATTTTCCGCGCGACAGCTAATCACACAAAACGATGACACGGTTTACGAATATATTTTTGTTAAAACACAATTGTCTCGTGTAAGTTTCAAACTTGAAGACAGAAACCAGTCCGCTTCTATTAATTGGAAATATCGACTAAAACCTCATAAAATCTCAAACTGGGGGCAGGCATGCAAGCTTGTAACACTTCCTCAAGTTTCGTACTTGGGACATATAACGTCAAAACATTATAGTTTAAAAATGTATTTATCGAAAATGCTCAAAATACTCGTTTCCTCCAAAGCAAAAGTTTTTAACTTCCAAAAAGAAATGATCGGTAATTCTAAATTAACCGAATGTCAAAAATCTACACATTTATATTTCCAAAATATAACACATTGTAATCGTATGCATGATGTTCACAACATTAAAACACTCCTTGGATCAAATGGTCTTTCATTTCGACAAAAAGGAACTAAAACATTTTCATGCACGACTCGTTTATCAAAATGTCGAGAACGAAGGTTACCCCAGTATGCATACTCCTAAGTCGATAAATCGCATTTTCATCGAAATGTCAATAAAACCTTTAGCTGACTGAAAAGCGCACTAAACAACTCCTTATGAAATGTTACCAAAATTCCTCCATGCACCACTTATGTCACGCATGAATCAATCCACACACTGAACTATTTGCAATAAAATACTTAGTGACACAAACTCTCGAAAGAAAAGTTAAGCGACACAAGAATTCCAAACTCATTTTAAACAAATCACCAACAAAATTTGTAACTCTCGTTATAAAAAGGTTTCATGCACTTTCAAAACCATAATTCGACATCTTGTGTGTGTGCTAAACATTTCCCAAAATTCCAAAGCACAATCCATATAAGGATTGGAGACACAAAAATTAGTTAATGCAATCTTATTTTCAAAATAACTTCGTGCATGACTCATTCGGCATTCAACGTCTCGACCCCTACTACTCCGAAACTCTCCGGTCTACTATTGTCATCCAGACATTTAAACCTCTTCATGCAAGTTGGGAAATCACATCAAATCATCTTACGGGTTTTCCTCAATTCAAATTCGGCTCTATGAGCCTATGACCCTAGCACAATCTTCCATCTTGGCCCGAAATGATCTGCTTACAACAAATATCATCCTTATCGTCACTCCAAGTGACTAATATTAGAATCGTCTTTCCATTCCAACGACTACTAGTTTAGGACCTTCATCACTACCCCCAACGATCATCACCTTAAAACACTTCGAGTACACACCTGTACTAGTAGGTTTACTATAGTTGTTCCTCCTTGTGATGGCTATTCTGGGCTGACAATACAACGCGTTATTAGCACATAATAACTCATACTAACAACACTCACGCTCAACTCCTTGGATTCCTCGTGACTTCCCCGACTCGAGCATTGATCCTGTGCTTCCGGTAGTAGGAGCTCTACTACTACCATCCACACCTATCATCGCCCGTTTCGAGTTCCATCCCAAGGGGTCCAAGTAGTTTCTCGCCGAAACTATACACATATGCCCGCACCGGCATATGTACACACTCTTCCTAGCTCCCTAGGAATTCCATCCAAACCACTACCCTTGCTACTGCCAAATCCCTAATAGCAAGCAGCAGACATGCAATACAGTGTAATAAGCACCAAGCAATTTAGCATACATACTCCTATGTTCTAGAAAGCAATCTAGCACACGTACTCATACATAAACACCCTTCCCAGCTCTCTAGGAACTTCATCTTATCCCACTACCCTTGCTACTACCGAATCCCTACTAATTATAATGGGTGACCTCGCGAATACCCGATTATATGCAGTGCGAAATAAATAGACAGTCGAATACAAGACTCTATCCTAGAACGGTTGGACTCAAACAAGAGTTGCGCAATAGAACTAAATCGAATATTCTAAGGCTATAAATCTCTTACTGCATACAACCTAGAGGGCATCCACTTAGTAACCTATCATAATTAGCATAAATTCTTAATAGCAAGTAGTTCAACATACAGCATAGTGTCCACAACAGGCAATCTAGCATGCATACTCTATGATCTAGAAAGCAAAAAAACACTAAGTACTGTACCTTTCCCCTTTGGCTCCGGCTGACTGTACACACTGCGCCTCCGATCACCGTTTCTCAAACGGATCTTTCCTTCGTTTTATTTCCCAAAAACTTAAAGAAAATTTTTATAGCCGCAAACTTGAGATCAAACACACTGAAATGCGTTTGATTCACTCAAGCCGTGCTCTGATACCAAGTTGTAACGTCCCAAAAATTACAAGCAAATTTAAATTTTTAAGATAAACATTTCATTTATAACAACTCATTAAATGATCCCAACGTTTCGTTTGCCAACACATAATTAATATCTTTATAAAATGAAACCAGCGGAATAAACGTTTAATTATTAAAATCATAAAGCAACCATCTCTCCTCGCGCGCCAGTGTGTACTCGTCACGCCTTGGAGCCGCCCGTACCTGAAACCACAAACTATTGGGAAAGGGTAAGCACGAAGCTTAGTGAATTCAAACACCATAAATAATACAGTTATTCCACACTACCCCTAAAACAGATAGTGACACATAAACGATCATACAGGTCTACGAACAAATCATAAACATGTATATCCACAACCACCCGCCTAAAAGGCACAAGTCGGTCCCACCGACCACATGATAACATCTTCGGCCCCGCCGTATCCCCGGTCCCACCGAGTATCTACGTCACCCGCGTATAAAACCTCCGGCCCCGCCGGACCCTCGGTCCCACCGAGTTAACATGGCAACATAGTATCAACTAGACACCCCACTATCTAGTTCCACAACACAATCACATAAAGCTACCACACACGTACTACAGCAATGATAAAACAACTATTATTAGATATAGTGAGAGAACTCACCTCAAATGCGCGCCTAGCTTAACAACACAAATCAAGCTTCACAGTTACGGTCACTTCCCAGCACCTAAACGCATGTTAAAACGTGTCAATACGAGACCCGGACCCTATGACACGACACACGCTTAAACCGTCACTAAAACCAATTTCCGTTCTCACAAAACAGGTCTGTTCGGGACCTGTTTCGACCCCTTTAAACCCAGAAAAATCCCAATATTAATTCATGACCAGAAATTCCTCTGAGTTAGGGTTCCAAAGACATATAATACGCCTCCTAACGATTTTTCTACAATTAAATACGGATTTTATAAGATCAGCCCGCGGAACAGCGAAAAACAGCACTTATCAGTATAAAACGACGATTTGGCCTAAGTTACGCTCCGAACTGGATTTTGCACAAAACACAGAAAAGTTTATAGACTCAAAAAGGGAACTTTTGGCACCGGAATCACCCCAATCCGAGTTACGAGTAAAGAGTTACGGCTAACGCAAGACAGGGACAGAAACTGCAGTTTTTTTTACATAAAATGACGAACTGCTGTAAAAACGACCACTTTTTCACCTAGCTAGAGGCCGAACCAGATTTCCGCTAAAACACGGAAAATGTGCCCGACCCAGAACGTGAACCGTGGGCACCAGTTTCGCCTCAAACTGAGCTACGGAGAAAAAGTTATGGTTAACGCAAGACAGTGGCAGAAAAGGACGTTTTTCACATAAAATGACGATTTATGAAAACGGTTCAAGGTTTATTCGATTCGGGTTTACGCGATCAGGTCACGGGTTAGAGTTCCATGGTGACTAGGGTCTGGACTCGACCGCGCACCACCCACTGCCACCTCCGGCAGTGGTGGTCTCCGGCGGCGGCCGGCGGCGACGATTCGGTACTAAAAGAAAACGATGATGCAAGGGACGATCCCACAAACGATATACGAGCCACAAGCACCCACCCACCCTCGAACTAATCTGGACAGCCCCGTCCGCCACAGCCACCGGACTGGTGGCGCACGGCGGTGGCGCACACCGCCGGCAGCCACGGCTGCGGCGGCGGCGATGGTCTTGAGATGCTTCGGCGACAACGAAAGAAGGAAACAACGAGAAGAGAGTCTTACCTCGGCGATAACGACACAGCAGCGGCACTAAACTCCGACACCTCCTTTTCTCTCGATCTCTCCCTCTCTCGCTGAAACTCTCTCTCACTCTCGCCGGCAAAAAGCACACCGGCGGCAGCTGCGGTTTTGGGAAGGTTCGACGGTGGTTAGCGAGAAGGAGCAAGTAGTAGGGTTTCCCCCTTTTTTTTCTTTGCGTGCGGATGAATCCAAATGAAAGGAGAAGGGGGTCGGTCACTTATGGCCGATCCTCATGCAAGAATCCTCAAGTTTCCAAGATTGGCCCCTCAACTATCCACACTTTTTCAAAAAGCCAAAAAAAATTCCGATACTTAACGATTTGACCCAACTCGACTAACCCCGCTTACGGAAACCACAATACTCGAACTTAAAAGAAAATAATTAAGACTAAAAAAATTACATACCGGGATACGGGCTTTACATAAGATGAGCTGCTAGGAATGGTTGTAATATCAATGGGCTTATCACTATCTTTGGGCCCACTTGTACTACAAGACTGGTCCACAGGTAATGTAGCAGCAGAATCTGGTCTTGTCTTTTTCTTTTCTGGTTCTGCTTTGTCTGTTTGTTCTTTTCTGGGGTTATCTACTAAAGGCCTTCCACTTCTTAAGGTCACAACTTTAACCTGCTCTTTTCCATTTTGGTGTGATGTTTCAGTATCACTAGGAAAGGTTCCTACTAGTCTTTTCTTCATTTCGAAAACCATCTGCCCCATCTGAGTTTCCAGATTTTTAATTGAGGCCTGAGTTTGAGTCATGAACCCTTTCATAATTGCTTCCAAAGAAGTAGAGCCTGTTGATTGGGCTTGTTGCTTTGAAAAGAAGATGGTCGGTTTTGGAAATTAGATTGATGGTTATTGTGATTTCCTTGTTGAAAATTGGATTGTCCTTGGGAGTTGGACTGTCCTTACGGCCTTTGCATTGGTGTATTGTGAATAGGACTATGCCATGAAAAATTTGGATGATTCCTCCACCCAGGGTTATAAGTCTGAGAGAAAGGTCCTCCCTTGTTGTTGTTATGGACATAGTTTACTTGATCGGGGTTTCTTGGACAATTTTCAAAAGAGTGTCCATCTCCACAAAAAGTACACTGTGCCGGCAGAGAGGCGGGGATAGTTGTAGCAGCATTAGCCTGCACAGGTGTGGCTAAATTTTGAATTAGAGTAGCCATATTAGCCAGCTGTGCAGTTAATGTGGAGTAAACATCTGAATTTGGTATCCCTAATGTTCTCTTAGGTGGCAGTGCACGTGGATCAGACCACTGTCCATTGTTGTTAGAAATCTTTTCAAGGATTTCGTAACCTTCATTATAGGTACAAGTTGTGAAAGATCCGTTTGTAGTAGCATCAAGCACTTGTTTTGCAGCGATGTCTAAAGCACTGTAAAATGTCTCTAATTGTATGCAGTACGGAATGCCATGGTGAGGGCATTTTCTCAACAACTCTTTAAACCTATCCCATGCATCAGGAACTGCTTCATCGTCCATTTGTCTAAAAGTACAGATTTCATTTCTGGACTTAGCATTCCTCGTGGGTGGAAAATATTCTTTTAGAAAATTTTCTGCCATTTGGTTCCATGTAATTATAGAATCCGGTTTCAACGAGCTGTACCAGGACCTTGCTCTATCCCTTAGTGAATATGGAAAAAGTTTTAATTTTAGAGCATCATCCTATACACCAGTAGTTTAAAAGAATCTGTAATTTCCATGAAAGATCGTAAATGAGAGTGAGGATCTTCTGCTGCCAAACCAGCATACTGGCCGTTGATTTGGAGCATATGAAACATTATCGGCTTAAGTTCAAAATGGTGAGTTTGCAATGTAGGCTTAAGTATCCCTAAATGTAATTGATTTAAAACAGGAACAACATAGGCCATAATGCCTCCATTTTTAGAGTTTGCGAGCCTAAAAATGTTTTGTTCCTCATCTTCAAGATTATGAATTGGCCTATTTTCAGGATTTCCATCTTCAGGGTTTCCATTTTCAGGATTTCTGATGTTAGGATTTCCTTCCGGTCTAAACTCGTCAAAGTTATCTTCTTCTTCATCCGTTACGTAATTGTTTTCAGACATCATTGAAGAAGTTAGAGTTGAAACATCTCTTTGTGCTCTCCTTCTTTGTCTAAAGGTTCGTTCAATTTTCGGATCAATTTGGAAAATTTCTCCGTGTGACAATATGGGCATTCACTGGTGTTCAAAAAGGTGGTAGAAAAATCAGATTTTACAAAGTTTACTTTAAAATGAAAATCTTTCAGCGTGTAATCCCCGGCAACGGCGCCAAAAACTTGTTGTCAGATTTATGCAACCTATGAGATTCACTTAAATAGATCTTAGCGCAAGTATACACTTTAATCTACTATCGTCTCGTAACAAGTAAAAATGGTAAAAGTGTCAGATATCGATCCACAGGGAAAACTTGAGAAAGCTTTTCAAGAAGTCCAATCTCTAAAAACTGAGTTCAGATGCGAATTCGAAAACAGATGGTTGAGTGGTTTGTTTGTGAGTTAACAACTAGAAAAATCAGTGAGAGAGAAGAAGCACAGGGTGCAAGGGTTTGTTAAGACAAAAATAAGTGATCTGGTTAAAAGATGAAATAAGCACCTGGATAATCCCATATTACCATATTATAGTACTATCGGATTATCACAGTATCAACTATCGGGTCAGATGGCCTCCTAAGAGTACACATAGGCTAGCGTGCTATCGATACGATATCAATTATATTAGACCTCGTGAATCCTAGCGTAGCACAATGTTACCATCCTACACCGTAATAGTATAGCATTTGTCAGATACTAAAGATATTTATAGCCTTCTCTTATTATCTCAGGTTTTGTTATTTATCTTAACTCTAAAAGTTAATGCATTTTCACATACAAAATTAGTTGTCAATTAATTAAGTATGATCTTCAATGAAACATTAATCACCTGAAAAAAATAGTTAGATAACAGTGCTATAGAAATACACCTCTCATTTTCACACTGATTTTGGTCTCAAGTTTGGCTTACACCCCAAGCTAAGGCGGTTAGCCCATCATTGCTTGTGTTCTTCTTTCAAAAGGTGTAAGAAATGTAAATAAATTACTAAAAAGTAAAGTGCAGAAATGTAAATGACAGTAAAGTAAATTGCAAGAATGTAAATTACAGTAAATTAAAGTGCGGGGAAATAAAGTACAATAATGTAAATAACAGTAAAGTAAATTGCAAGAATGTAAATTACAGTAAATTAAAGTGCGCGAAAGTAAAGTACAATAATGGAAATTACAGGAATGGAAATCTTAAAGCAGAAAATGAAAGTAAAGATATTCAGAACAGTACTACGGGAGTGTTGTAGTAACTTGGTCGCCAAGTTACGAAACTTGTCGTGCAAGTTATCTCTCAAAAACGATTTTTAGCCTTGGGAACTCTTAGAAAACAGATTATTAACTACTTGGGAGCTCATTTCGAGTTTTAGAAGGGTGAGAATCCAAAAAGTCAACACAAAGATTAGTTAAGTCCAAATAATTAACCGAAAAGGTGAAATACTTTGAAAACGAACTATGCTTGCCTTGAAACCTTGAAAATACCAACAATGGAAACTAATCTCAAGTCACAAATTGATTATGGAATCAAAGATGTTTCCTTGTATTAATTTCCAAACGTAAATAATAATAAAAGAGAGATTTTAGAAACCGAAGACAAGAAAGTGAGAATCAAACACTAAATACTTGTATTAATATCAAACCAAAATATTGAGTTTCCCAAAAGCTTCAAGCCATTACAAGTGAGAGAGAGTAATTACTTCTAAACAAAAGATTGTAACTAAGTAGGTCGTTACTAGAAAGTATGGTATTGGTTCTTAAAAATAAAACCAAGCATACATATATATAGCAAAGCAAACTTGGGGCCAAAGTATCTAAAAGTCAAAGATGATGATGTAAGCCCTTTTGTCCTTCAAAAATCTGATTTCAAGCATCCTTTCTCGGCCCATCAGTCTTCTACGGCCCAACAGCAACAAAAAGGCCCACTGTCCGATCCTGCAGAACTCCTACAGCTTTGAATCCAACAACTGCCAAATCCTCCAGGAAGCTATAGGACTGCTCCAAACTACAAATAAAAAATTCAAATCTTAAATTAGATCCAATTATCATGAGATATAACAAAATCAAGGCAAATGATCAATATGCTATGAATGCATGAATTGGACACCAAAACTGACTCAAAATGGGACTTTCGGCATATAAAAATCTAATAAAAAAGATAAAAATAGGGTTAATAAATTAACCCTATCAATTTATTCGACCAGAAAGAATTAAATATGAGACAAAGACTGAAACATCCTGAAATTCATAATAAATTTAAAACTTAAATTATCAGAGTTCACCACTATAATTCAAACTTTCATTTACATCGAAAAATTCTCGACGAGTTTCGAACCTATACAAGTTTATTATAATCACCAGCTAGTCTAATCCCTGATCAATACACAAATCCAAAAGCACCACTCTGGAACTTCTCGACACTCATCCCTGCTCATCCTTTCCCGAGCTATTACCTATTAAGAAAAGTTTAATTTGAACAATTAGGCTTACGCCTAGTGAGAACATCCAGTTTTTCCCAAATCAACTCTTTATAATCTTTAAAACCAATATCAAACAAAGCATATAACCCAACTTGATTTGCCACCATTCTTACCATACACATAACATCCGGGAATCTTACCCGATTACATGAAAATGACAAACACAAAGTAGGTCATAGTCTCATATTCCAGAGCGTCACTACGAATCCCACAGATTCTAGATTATTGCTCATGTCAAGAAATTACAATTAGCGTCATGCCTATTTCTTGAAGTGGAAGTAGGAATTACCATTAAGCGCCTGGTCTATCCGTTACCTTCCAACAGAAATCAGGAATTACGATTAGCACCCCGCCTATTCCACGATTTCACATCATAATACGAAATGGGAATTACCATTAAGAGCCCGACCTATTCCTCATTTCAATCAATGAGAATTACCATTAAGAGCTCAGCCTATTCCACATTCATCACATCATAATACTAAATGGGAATTACCATTAGAGCCCTATTCCGCATTTCAATCAACGGGAATTACCATTAAGAGCCCGACCTATTCCACGTTCATCACATAATACTAGTGCCTATGGATCTATTACACTTACTAGCATACGTGCATAGTTACTCAAACGCACAAAACATTTCATATCATTTTCTCATAGCTAAGAAATCCAAATAATCTATCATACCCTTATTCTCAAATGTCCCACTTCGGCGACTTAGCGCGGGGACCCAAATCCTGAACTATATCCGGAAAAAATCTCTTATCTGGAACCAAAATCCGGAACTACCCGGAAAACCTATCCGGAAAAGCCAAATCCGAATTATCATCCGGAATCCGGTAAAATATCCGGACACTCATCCGGAATCCGGTACATTCCGGATCCGGTATTCTATCCGGACACCATCCGAAATCCGGTACCAAGTCCGGAACTCATTTCGGAATCCGGTATAATCCAAAACATTCCCGGAATCCGGTATCCAATTTGATATCAATCCGGAATCCGATAACTTTCGAAATTCTCATCTTCCGGAGTAATCGAACTGCACATCGATTTTCATTTTAAAACCTATCTTAATTCCAATTCTCAATCATCTTCATTCCAATACATAATTACTAAAACATATAGACAGTTTATAATCATTTATTTCATTTGATTCAACTGCAAATGTTTAGAATAAGATATGAACTCACCTGAAGGACTCGTAATCAATTGAAATCAAAATCAGTAATCCCAGTTCAATCCTCTTTCACCAAACACTTCAGTAACCTAACAAAACAGACTTACTTGTGAATATCAATTCTTAAGAAACTTACTTGAAAGAACCGATTGGATGTTCTTACAAAATTCGATTTCTCTCTGGCTCTTTCCCGAACTCTGGAACCGACTCTAAAAACATACAATTGAGATAAGTCTCAATTTCTTAGCCGACTTGTTCTTAAATATATAATCAACTTTCATCAAATGACCAAATCAACCTCGAAGTTTCAAGTTCCCCAAATAGCTTAACTTTGGTTAATTACCCTTCGAATCCTTCCAAATCAAAATATAACATAATTTTGATCATGGAAATTTGGGGTGTTACAAAGACGTTGGATGGAACTGTTGAAAGATTATAATTGTGAAATCAAATATCATCCAGGGAAAGCCAATGTTGTGGCAGATGTCTTAAGTCGGAAGGAAACCGCTAAACCTATTTAAGATATGTGCACTAAATATGATAGATACCACTAGCATATTGGAGCAAATTGGTCAAGAACAACAAGAAGCCTTAAAGAAAGACAACCAAAAAGGGGAAAGAATTACCAGACAAGTCAAACTACTAGAAACTGACGATCAGGGAATCAAAAGATTTTGTGGAGGAATGTTGATCCTGAAGGTCAGTGAATGAAGAAAAATAATTCTTGATGAAGCACACAAGTCCAAGTATTTTGTCCACCCTGGGAGCAACAAGATGTACACAGACTTAAAAGCTTTGTATTGGTGGCCAGGAATGAAAAAATCTGTAGCAAATTACATTGAAAAATGTCTTACATGTTCAAAGGTTAAAATTGAACACCAAAGACCATATGGACAATTACAACCATTAGTTATTCCAGTTTGGAAGTGGGAAAATACTACTTTGGATTTTGTGACAAAATTGCCAACAAGTTTGAATGGTTCTGATGCCATACAAACTTGTTGATCGGTTAACGAAAACAAAACATTTCCTGCCAATATAGGAGACATATGCACTGAAGAAATTGGCCAAGATCTATATAAATGAAATAGTTTCAAGGCATGGGGTACCTCTATCAATTGTCTCTGATCGAGATAGTCGTTTTACTTCAAACTTTTGGACAAGTTTTTTCAGAAGAAATTAGGATCACAATCTAAAATGAGCACAGCATACCATCCTCAAACCGATGGCCAAAGTGAAAGGACGATCCAAACCCTAGAAGATATGTTACGGGCATGTGCAATTGATTTAAAAGGAAATTGGGATAGTCACCTACCTCTTATTGAATTTGCCTACAATAACAGCTACCATAGTCGTATTCAAGCTGCACCATTTGAAGTTTTATACGGGAGAAAATGCAGAACACCAGCATGTTGGATGGAAGTCGACAGAAAACAGTTAGTTGGACCAGAAATTATCCAACAACAGCAGATAAAGTAGTTTAAATAAAGGAAAGACTTAACGTCGCACAAGATAGGCAGAAAAGCTATGCTGACAAAAGAAGAAAGCCTATTGAATTTCAGGTAGGAGACAAAGTGATACTAAAAGTATCTCCATGGAAAGAAGTATTACGTCTTCGCAAAAAGGGTAAATTACGACCATGATATATCGGACCCTACAAGATAGAAAATAAGGTGGGAGCAGTAGCTTATTGTTGATCCAAACCCTTCAGTGATTTGATGATGACTCTCAAAACTACTTAGTGAAAATCGTAAGTAAACAATATGTATTAATGTTTTGCCATCTATGAAAAATATACTAAGTCTGTTTAGTATCGTTGATGGGAAACACATGCTTTAATTTATACTTCAGCGATGCATGTACATCAGTGAGCCCTGAGCCTGTTCAGTCTCACGGATGATCGCTGATAGTTCCATTTGTAGTTGTTTACTTATGATCCCTGAAGACAAGATTCACGATAACTGAGTTCAAAGCTGAAATCGAAGACCAAGCTGACGAACGAGTGACTAAGTCTACTAGTGACCTGATGCGGATATCAGCGAAGCCAAGACTTGTGCATTTCACGCGAAGTTTCAAGTAGAAGACTTCAGCGAACGCTGAACTTTATCATTCGCTAATAAAGATCCATTCAGCGAGCACTGATCATGAAGCCTACTCTACAAGTTACTTTTGTCTTATCTCCTTGCACGCCCCGTACGATTTGTCAGACGGACATCCCTTTTGTCCAAGATCGTATAAACCACTCTGCAACTACACTGTTCATCATGCGGCCACTAGGATGTTTGCTAAAGTCAAATTCATGCAACCAGACGCTGCCACGTGTAAAGTTGTACTGACTTGCATTTAATTCATGCAGTATAAATAGGAAACCCTACTTCATTTTTGAAGTGCCTTGCCTTTCCTCGCTGAACTACTTAGTGCAAGAAAATCTCTCCTTAGGTTTTCTTATTTTCTCTCTATCTTTTTATAGGGCAAGAAATCTGTGTGTTTCTCATAGTTTGTTTAGATTAGGTTTTAAACTTGATCTTATTCCGCAACAAACTGTAAATTGTTTGATAAATGTCAATAAACAATTTAGAAAGATAAAAATCTTTGTTTGTATTCAACCCCCCCCCCCCCCCTTCTACAAACTTGTATAACCCTTCGGGACCAACAAGTGGTATCAGAGCAGATTGTTTAATCCCATAAACAAGATCTTACTTATACTATCTCTTCCTGCTATTTCCTCAATATGGCAAACAACACAAACACTAACTACATAGATAATGGCTCTCTTGCCAAACCTCCTCGATTTAGCAAAGACAACTTTAATTTTTGGAAAAATCGAATGATGCTCTTCTTGGAAGGTGTAGATCCCACTATACCTTACTACGTTGAAAATGGACCATATGTTCCTCATGTGATCCATGGTGTTGTTCCAGCCACTGCAAATACTCATGTTGTTCCTGAATGAACAATCATCAGAGAAGTCTCTCAGTGGACTGAAGAAGACAAGAAGAAAGTGTCCATCGACACCAAGGCCAGATCCATCATCTCTATGGCTCTTCCTGATGAAGTCTACCATTCCATCATGAATCTAAAGAGCTCAAAGGCCATGTGGGAAACTATATGTGTTCAATATGAAGGTACTGCTGAAGTCCAGGACTCTAGAAGAATAAACCTGGTAAGGCAGTATGAAAGTTTCATCTGTGGTAAGAATGAAACTCTTTCTGAAGTACATCAACGGTTTAACTGTTTAATTATAGACTTAAAAACTGTTGGTAAGACCTACGCTAATTCTGAGATCCTGACAAAGTTCTTAGAATGTCTACCTGAAAGTTGGGACAACTATACCATGTGTCTCAAACTATCAAAGGATCTAAAATTCATGACCTTTTCTACCTTATTTGGCACTATGCTCAATCATGAGCAGTCATGTCAAATTAAGAAGAATCTTGTAAAAGATTCCAAAAGCACACATGTTGCTTTACTCTCCTCAGAGTATGTGCCCACTCAGCGATCCACTCTCACGATCACTGAACTGGAATCAAACTCTGATGACTCATCAGAATCGGACCCTTCAGATTTTGATGAATCTCTGGCTCTCCTGACAAATTCTTTCAGGAGATTCGCCAGAAAGAGTAACTTCAGAAGATCTAAACCTCTTTCCCTCACTGACAAGCCTAAATCTACTCCTGTTGATAAGGCTACTGCTACCTGCTTTAACTCTCAAAAAGTAGGACACTTTGCTTGTGAATGAAGGTCCAAGAAAGCTCTCAAACCTTCTTTTTCTTCCCACAATAAATCCTTTACACCTAGGAGTGAAGATGACTAGTATCAAAGGCTCAAAAAAAAGTATGAAAAGCTGAAGAGCTGCAAAAAGAAAGGCAAAGGTCTAATCGTGGAAGATCATGACTGGGCTGAGTCTGATGAAGAATCAGATTCAGATGAAGAAGATGAGGCCAACCTCTGTCCAATGGCCGAAATCAAAGAAGAAGAGGAAGAACAATCTGAAATTCCCTCTACTTCTGCCACCACCTCTCAAGTCTTGAAGGGCATCTTGTATCTCGATAGCGGATGTTCTTGATACATGACTGGTAGAAGAAACCTGCTCACTGACTACAAGGAAGAGAAAGGCCCCTCAGTGACCTTTGGTGAAAATGGCAAAGGATATACCCGAGGGTTTGGTGTACTTTCTAATGGTACTACCACCTTCAGAAGAGTCGCATACGTAGAAGGACTGAAACATAATCTTTTAAGCATCAGTCAGCTATGTGACAAGTACTACAAAGTTTGCTTTACTAAGGAAGCATGCTTTGTCACTGATCAGAAGGAGAAAGTTGCTCTTAGTGGATACCGTTTGGAAAATGTTTACGTCATAAACTTGGACTCAACAACCACTGAGAATGCTTGTTTTCTTTCTAAGACCTCATCTGATGTCAACTGGCTTTGGCACAAGCTCTCTCATCTAAATTTCAAGACGCTGAATACTCTTTCTTCAAAAGAGTTGGTCACTGGTCTTCCTCAACACTCATACGGTAAGGAATCTCTTTGTTCAGCGTGTGAGAAAGGAAAACAAACAAAAGCAAGCTTCATGACCAAGCAAGTATCTTCAGTGACTTCTCCTCTTCAACTTCTCCACATGGATTTGTTTGGCCCTGTCAACATTTAATCCATCGCTGGAAAAAATATACACTGGTTATTGTGGACGAATTCTCTCGCTACACCTGGGTGATGTTTCTTCGTGCTAAGAGTGACACCTCAGAAGAACTCATATCTTTTGTCAGGAAAATGGAAGTCCTGAACAACCTCATTGTTCGCTCAATAAGGAGTGATCGTGAGACTGAATTCAAAAATAGTTCCCTTGATAACTTCTTTGAGAGTAAGGGTATTTCTCATAATTTTTCATCAGTGAAAGAAGAAACCGAACGATCATCGAAGTTGCTCGTTCAATGCTCAGTGATTCTCATCTTCCAACTCAATTCTGGGCAGAAGCTGTTAACACCGCATGTTTCATGCAGAATAGATCGCTGATCGTCAAGAGATTCAACAAGACTGCCTATGAACTTTTTCATGGAAGAATACCATCTATCAGCTTTCTTCACATCTTTGGTTGTCAGTGTTTTATCTTAAACAACAGAGATGCTCTTGGAAAGTTTGATTCCAAAGCTGACGACGGAATATTTCTTGGATATTCTTCTAAATCCAAATCCTTCAGAGTCTTCAACAAGCGAAGAAAAACTATAGAAGAAACTATTCATGTCACCTTTGAAGAATCCCGTTCAGCGAACTCTAGATCTTCTGCTGATAACGAAGAACTTAATCAGTGGATGTTTTCTCATTTTGGGGATTCAGAAGCTAATGTTAACCCTTACCCTCAAGTCAACAATCCTACCGCTGATGATGATCCTGTCATCATTCCCAGCATGCAGGCAAGTGAAGCTGATTCCACATCTTGGGTTTCATCTGTTCCCATCAACACTATGCCTACTTCTGAACCATCAACATCTGATATTCCATCTACTTCTTAACAATCAGTGAATGAATTCTCATCTGAACCTCTACCAATCTTGCCTGAATTACATGAGATCACTGAAGCCTCCTCGTCAGCACATCCAGTAGTTCACTCTGAATTAGTGTCTCACGCTCCTGCTCAGCGATGGACTATAAATCACCCCATTGATCAAATTCTTGGTGATCCAAACGCAGGTGTTCAGACTCGACGTAGTGCATGTAACATTTGTTTATATGTTAATTTAATTTCACTAATTGAACCAAAGAGGGTTGATGATGCCCTCAGAGATCCGAACTGGGTCAATGCTAAGCAAGAAGAGCTGACTGAATTCGAAAGAAACAAAGTTTGGAATCTCGTTCCTAGACCATCTAACAAGTCAGTGATAGGCACTAAGTGGGTCTATCAAAACAAGTTAGATGAACATGGAACTATAACCTGCAACACGGATCATCTATTTTCTCAGGGATACAGACAAGAGGAAGGCATAGACTACGACAAAACGTTTTCCCCAGTGGCAAGACTTGAAGCTATTCGTCTATTTTTGGCATACGCTGTTCACAGAGACTTCAAAGTTTATCAGATGTATGTTAATTCAGCGTTCCTTAATGGAAGGCTGAATGAAGAAGTCTATGTCGAACAACCTCCAGGATTCTCGGATCCTAAGCATCCAGGTTATGTCTATAAGCTGGATAAGGCACTCTATGGTCTGAAACAAGCACCATGTGCATGGTATGACACTCTATCCTCTTTTCTCCTTATTGAAAATTTTGAGCGTGGTAAATCGACAACACTCTATTTTTCAGGAAAGTAAAAGGTCATATTATTCTTGTTCAAATATATGTTGATGACATTATATTTGGTTCTACTAACCCTTCTCTATGTACTCGTTTCGCTGAAAGAATGAAATCTGAATATAAAATAAGTATGATGGGTGAACTGACTTATTTCTTTGGGCTCCAAATCAAGCAGGATGATAAGGGTACTTTTATCCACCAAGGTAAGTATGTTAAAGATATGCTGAAAAAATTCGATTTAACTCAAAGCTCAGCTATGAAAACCCCTATGGCACCGCCGCTGACACTTAACAAAGATCCTTCAGGGAAGCTTGTTAATGTCACTATGTACCGAGGGATGATCGGCTCTCTTTTTTATCTTACAGCTAGCCGACCAGATATTATGTATGCAACTTGTTTATGTGCACGATATCAATCTGAACCCAAAGAATCCCATTTGATCGCTGTAAAGAGAATTTTCAGATATCTTAAGGGTACTCCCAACCTAGGTCTTTGGTATCCCAAAGACTCAGGGTTTGATCTAACTGCCTATTCAGATAGTGACTTTGCAGGTTGCAAACTGGATAGAAAAATCACCACAGGAGACTGTCAACTCCTGGGTGGAAAGCTGGTAAGTTGGACAAGTAAGAAGCAAAGTTGAGTGTCCACTTCTACCACTGAAGCCAAGTATGTAGCTGTTGGAAGCTGTTGTGCTCAGGTCCTATGGATGAGAAATCAGCTATTAGACTACGACCTTCAGCTCTCCAAAAAGTCCAATCCATTGCGACAGCACAAGTGCCATCGCTATAGCATATAATCCAGTACTACACTCAAACACTAAACACATCGAGATCAGGTATCACTTTATCAGTGATCATGTGATGAATGGTGATATAGAACTTCACTTTATCCCTACTGACTTTCAGTTAGCTGATCTTTTCACCAAACCTCTTGATGAGACAAGATTCAACTTTCTCATCAGCGAACTTGGCATGCTGAACCTTGAAGATTAAATCTTCAGTGGTTACGCATTATGTCAGTAATAAAGAAAATTCTCTCGCCTTATTTATCATCTAATATCTGAACCAAATTGATTCCCTGATTCTAAGGTATGTTTTTCTATTCCCATTCGCTGAAGCTTACTTCAGTATGTTGTGTTTCAAAATTAAATTGATCGCTGAATATTTGTTTTTCAGTGATTCCTTAATTTGAAATAACAATGCTCACTGATACTTCTTATCAGTGACACTTCTTTTTAAAATCCTCTCGGATGTTTTCGAAACCTTCAGGGAAACATTTTTTAAAGTGAGAAGACATTTCTGACTGTGACGTCATCAAAACGGATAACCTATGGCACGACTTTTTCTCTGAGACGTTCGTCCCTTTGAATTCTTGCCTAATAAGCTTCGTGGGACGTTTCCGTGTCATGATGAGTAACTTTTCCCGCTCATCACTCTCTCTCTCTACACTCACAATATAAAATCTTCATGTTTATATTTTTACCTTTTACGTGCATAAACTCTCTGTAGAAAGAAATCTTTAAGCATTTTGTTCTTGGATTTTTAATATTAAAACCTAGTACTCGAATCTTCAACCTTCACTCAAACAGGTTCATATCTTCTTATCTTACATCTTTTTATATCTTGTTTTGATCTTATTTCTTGATACATTGGATCAAAACAAACGTTTTCAAACATAAAATCATCTTCTTCATGATCTTATGAACAAAACTTGAAATATAGTTTTTCTTTTGAGTTTAAAATAAAAATCTTAAACTTAAACATTCATATGTTTTTCCAGAATCCCTTTCCTTAAAAGGAAACTGGAAAACATTGTTTTTCACTAGTTTTAAACTTTTTTGAAACTAGAAAACTCACATTTTATTGTTTCTTCCCTAAAAAGGAAACTGTAAAACCCTAAAATCTTCAAAACTCTTATTTTGGATAAAACATTTCCAATTTAAGAAGTTCATCTTTTTCTTCTCTACTTTTTTTTCTAAACAGAAATGGCATCCTCAAACGTTGCTGCTACCAACACTGCTTCTCCTCCAGTCTTGACAAGGGCTGACAATCTAAAATGTAAGTTGCACCAGATTGTCCTTGCCTCAAACAACCCCTATGTCCTGCTGGAATTTCCAAAGAAAAGGCCATTCCCACATCTAACTGACGCATTGAACTTCATCAAAACCTGCCCCCTAGCCACTACGATGACCATCACACCCCCTGCACACCGCAATCTTCTACAGCAGTTCTGGCACATTGCTCACCGTACCACTGCTACCTCCAGAAAAACTGGAAAGGAATACTCAGTAATCGGGTTTCAAACCGAACTGGGTCTAGGAGCCATATCCCCTGCAGCTATCTACCAGGCACTGAATCTCCCTGGCAGTACCAAAACTAATCCTTTTCGTTCCTCTCACTGACCCCAACACCACCGAAGGTGAGGCTGAACTGATAGCCTTCCTTGACCTCGTGAACTACTTATGGGACTCAACCCGCAGTGGGGAGCCCGACAAAAATCTTACCAAGGTCCTCAGGAATAAGATGCCTACTGAGTTAAACTTCATCTTCGCCCACATCATAAGCTGCATGACGGCTAAAACAGGCTCTACTGATCAAGCCTCAAAGACTCAAGTATCCATGGCCTATGCACTACTGAAAGGGATGAATGTGGACTATGCCCGCATCATCCTCTGAAGACCTGATGGACCGGGTCGAGAAACATGAATGCTCAACAATTGTTCCCTACCCGCGTTTCATCTCCGCCATCCTACAACTGGCTCTGGGCAGCCACTACCCTAGGCAGGGAGACTACAAGCTCTCCCAAGTTGGCCCCAAGGTACTGGATTTCAAACCCATCCAGGGCGGGGTAAGTCTCTCTACTCTACTCTCTCTTCTACGCCCCACTTCTTCTCCTTCAATGGCTCCTTCAGCGGCACAAACCTCCGCTGATACCCAAGCTGCTACAACCACCTCTTCCAGAAAGAGGAAACAATCTACTATCCCCCTTGGCATCCATAAGTCCAAGAAGATCCTCCAAGAGAAACCTCAGCCTTCCCAGGCTCAAGAATCAGCGATGGCCTCTTCACAGGCATCGTTTGATGATTTCGTGGTCAACTCCTCCACAACTGCAACAGACATCCCATCAACCACTCCAGAGAATCAAGTCTCTAAAGCTTCTATGGAACCTACCCCAACATATTCAGCGCCTCCAAGCACTGAAGAGGTCTCCCTTGGCGTCTCCAATGCTGAATCTGTTGCCCCACTCTTCTCGGCCACTGCTTCTTCTTCTTCTACTCCTTTTGTCTACACCACCTTCAGCATTTTACCAACACTACCATTATTTCCGCTGATGGATACAAACGCCGCCACTCTTCAGAGCATGATCCGGCGAAATTTCACAGGACCTGTAGGATCTTCTACAGCAATCCCTGTTCGTTCTTTCGAGGACGACTTGGAACACTGGGGAGGAACTCGTGACTTCAGCACCTTCTCAAACCCAAATCCTACAGGTATCCAAACACAATCCTTACCCCTCTCTGAAAACCTAACTTCTGAGCTTTCATTTTCTCACAGGTTCATTTCTTTTACAGGTCCAAACATGGGCACTATCAGCACTTCCCTCAAGGAAATTGCTGGTAACGTGGATTCTCTCTCCACCAACACAACCGCCATCACTTATGCTGGCGAGTCTCTGAAGACTGTTACCTCCTACCTTGCTGACAAGGCAACCTCTGTGGATATTTCGTCACTGCAAGGGGGAGTGACAAGCCTGGAAACCAGCGTCACAAACACCACCACCACCATCTCAAATCTTCAGGCCTCCATCAACGATCTCTCCAACAACTACTCCAATCTCTCTAGTGAGGTTGGAACGCTGAATACCGCCTTCTCTGGGCTTCAGGGTGAGGTGAGCAGTCTGTCCTCTAAAGTTTCAGACTCCAATACACTGCTCACCCGAATTCTCGAACGGCTGGAAGCTCCCACTGTCCTTCTATCTCACTTTTCTCAGGATGACCAGGAAAAGTTAGAGATGGCAGTGGAATTCATCATGGAGACCACCCCTGATATTTCTGGCCTTAAAACAGAATGGCAGAGGTTGAAAAGAACCAACCATCTACTTCAGGGCACCCTGGCCTGGAAGACAGGGGTCCTGAGGTCGCTACTGACAGTGCTGCTACCTCCCCCTATTCGGTGGAAGAGGGGGAGAAGACTGTTGAAGACTTCCCCCGAATTGTTGAGGGGAAGGAAGAGAATGTTGAAAAAGAAGACCCTCAGGAACTTGATCATCCTGAGGGAACCGCTGAAGATCCCTCTCCTTTTGAGGGGGAGCTAGGCGAAGACCCTCCTCATTCTCCCGCTGAAAAAATCCTCAATATCGATTCTAAGGATGATGAAGAGGATGAAGAGCTAGAGATAGCTGATGAAGAACCCTCATCCCTTCCTTCTCCCAAGGATGATGATGATGAATATGATGATCCATTTTGGTTTCATCCTGAAGTCATCAAAGTCCCTGCTCTAAAGGGTGTCTCAATAAATGAACCAGGGGAGAAGACCGCTGCAAAGTCTCCTGCCAAGAAGACACGGCAAGGAAAAAATAAGAGCCTTACAAATGACAATTTGGCCATTCTTCTGAAAAAGCCAACCTATCAGGTATGTTACCTTTTCTTCCCTTACACTACCTCACTCCTCTACCCCTTCTCAATATCTACCCTACTCCTCCTAAAACCCCTAAACACTTAGCCTATTCTTTCTATATCTCCTTCTACCTTCAAATGATCTAACTCAATTGATCATTTTATATCAGCTTGTCCTCTCCCCTGCTTGAGGCTACCGCTGAAGCTCCTCCATCAACACCGCTACAAATAATTCCAGCTCTCCAAGCTGAAGATCAAATAATTCCGGTCTCTATCCTGAATGAGACTGATGAACAAGCTGAAGAACAACTGATTTCCCATCCCAGAAGACCTTCTCTGCCTCCTCAAATGTCAGATGAAGATGAACAAAGAAGGAAAGCAGCGATGATCCAAAAGATCGAAAGTCAGTATCTCATCCATGTCCATCTCAGCTGCCTGACTCTGAGGGAAATCGTTGAAAGTCTCAAGGCTGAGAAGATCCTCGCTGAACAACATAAGAGTGAGCTCGCTGATAAAAACTTCGCTCTTGAAATTTCTCAACATTCAGTAAAGGATCCTCAGCTGAAGAAATTTCTTCTCAAAGTCCAACAACAACTGCTTAAAGACGCTGGCAAGAAGAAGACAGAGAAGACGAAGGTTAGCGACACCACCTTGGTCTGGTGCAAGAAGAAACTCCACTTCAAAATGTTACCAGCAAGAATAAAATATGTAAACCTGAAGGGGAGGACTGTCAGAGGTTCTGCCATTGCCGATGTTCAGATGATCAGAGAAAACGGAGTGTCAAGAACTTGTTATCTCTCAGAGTTGGAGAAACTTGGACTTAACGAATGGTTGGAAATTCGGGTGGCCATACAGCGATCTCGATCAAGCTACAAGCCTTGTGTCGAAAGTGCTATTAACAAGCTTATCGACCAAGTCTCTTCAGTTGTTGATCTACCTATTCCTCCATCCATCCAACCAAAACGAAGCACTCCAAAGAAAAAGCCTCCACCATCTTCAGGCCCTGTTATACTGAACGAGACTGGTGTTGACTTTTCTCGTGAAGCTGTACTTGGTCCAGATGTTGATCTTTCAGGACTTGACATCTCACTACCTCCTGCTAAAGAATTCGAAGCTGGAAAGGTAGTTAGTGAACCTTATGGCAAATTCTTTCTTGATTACTATGTTCGCAAGTGCTTTCAACGCCTATCTGAGTTACCCATCGAACCCTATCGAACAACTTAGAGACCTATTGTACTGGTGTGATCGCTCCTTCCTTGGAAGATTCATCAAACCCCATATCTACCGTGAAGCCAAACGAAGACGGGAACATGGAGTAACAGTCCCTAATTGGATGATTCCACAGACTGACACCCTTGATGAACTTCTCTTCAAGGGAGAACCTGAATAGCTGATAGGATCACCTTTTGTATTCTTCTATCTTATCAGCTTGTAAACTTTTGTACTTGTAATTATTTTTCATTGTATTTGTAATCTTTCAACTTCCCTTGTAATCTTGTATTTACGAAGTATTGAAAAAATTCGGGGAAGTACTTTACTCTATCTGTACTAGAAAAAATCCATGAAAACAGTAAATGGGACACACACTTTATGAGTCCTTTTTATCCTTATGTTTTTAACTTATCAATTTTCCTTTATTGCTTTGTCATCATCAAATAGGGGGAGATTGTTGATCCAAACCCTTCAGTGATTTGATAATGACTCTCAAAACTACTTAGTGAAAATTGTAAGTAAACAATATGTATTAATGTTTTGCCATCTATAAAAAAATATACTAAGTCTGTTTAGTATCGCTGATGGGAAACACATGCTTTAATTTATACTTCAGCGATGCATGTACATCAGTGAGCCCTGAGCCTATTCAGTCTCACTAATGATCGCTGATAGTTCCATTTGTAGTTGTTTACTTATGTTCCCTGAAGACAAGATTCGAGATAACTGAGTTTAAAGATGAAATCGAAGACCAAGCTGACGAACGAGTGACTAAGTCTACTAGTGACCTGATGCGGATATCAACAAAGCCAAGAATTGTCCAGTTCACGCCAAGTTTCAAGTAGAAGACTTTAGTGAACGCTGAACTTTATCATTCGCTGATAAATATCCATTCAACGAGCGTTGATCATGAAGCCTACTCTACAAGTTACTTTTGTCTTATCTCCTTGCACGCCCCGTACGATTTGTCAGGCGAACATCCCTTTTGTTCAAGATCGTACAAACCACTCTGCAACTACATTGTTCATCATGCGGCCACTAGGATGTTTGCTAAAGTCAAATTCATGCAACCAACCAGACGCTGCCACGTGTAAAGTTGTACTGACTTTGCATTTAATGCATGCAGTATAAATAGGAAACCCTACTTTATTTTTGAAGTGCCTTGCCTTTCCTCACTGAACTACTTAGTGCAAGAAAATCTCTCCTTATGTTTTCTTATTTTCTCTGTATCTTTTTCTAGTGCAAGAAATATGTGTGTTTCTCATAGTTTGTTTAGATTAGGTTTTAAACTTGATCTTATTCCGCAACAAACTGTAAATTGTTTGATATATATCAATAAACAATTTAGAAAGATAAAAATCTATGTTTGTATTAACCCCCCCCCCCCCTTCTACAAACTTGTATAACCCTTCGGGACGAACACTTATTAACTCGAGTTGCCAAAAGAGCTAATAGGAATACATAAATACTTTCCACGTGTCTAATTTAAAGAAATGCCTTGCGAAAAGAGATGTCGTAGTTCCAATTGAAAAAATCTCAGTTGACAACAAACTCAACTTCGTAGAAGAACCCATAGCAATCACTGAACATAAAATTAAGAAACTTCGAAACAAGGAGGTATATTTGGTATTAGTTCACTGGGTTGTCATCATGGGTCAGAAGCAACATGGGAAGTTGAATCAGAAATGAGAAATAAATACCCACGTCTTTTTGGGTAAATTTCAAGGACGAAATTCTTGTAAGAAGGGGAGAATTGTAACACCCTACTTTTAATTTTGTTAAAATTTAATATTTTAAGCTTTAAATACAAGAGTTATGATTTTATTAAAAACACTAACACTAGTACAAAAACTCACATTTGTCACGGTTAAAAACCGTGGTCATAGGGCTTTGGCCACAGTTTTCTTTTTCAATCAAACCGTAGCATATTCTTGCGTGACAATTGATACCGTTTCGTCACATTTAAAATGCGTCACCATATCAAATAAAAAAGCATAGCCATAGCCGAAAAACCGTGGCTATAAACGTATCTAATATTTACGGTATTGGAGCATTTTTACTATAACCGTGGCAATAAACTATTTGTCGCTACACAAATTCACGTTAAACGCAACCATTAGCTACCTTTTGGTCACACAAAATAAAGAAAACCATGACAATAAACTATTTATGGCCACACAATTTGTTTTAAGATGGCCAATGTTTACCCTATAATCACGTATATTTGTTTGAACGTGGCCATAAACTACTTATCGTCACGCAAATTTTATATTAACCGTGACCGATCCATAATATATGGTTACCATAAATGTTAGAACCATGGCTATTGGTTATCTTTTGGCCATACAAAATAACTCAAAATGTAGCCATAAACAACTTATAGCCTTGCAATTCCTGACATATGGTTACACTTAAACTTTTGAAGCGTGACTATTAGTTACCTTTTGGTCACATGAACTAACTAAAATCATAGCGATAAATCAGTTTTTGCCACATAAATTTCATATTAACCATTGCTAATTGATAACATTTGGTTATACTAAATTGTTAGAAATGTGGCTATTGATTAACTTTTGGTCACATGGGTTAATTAAAACCGTGACCATACACTATTTATAGTCATGCAAATTTTACATTAACCGTGGCCATTACATGACTTATGGTTACGCTGAATTGTTAAAAACTGTGGGTATTGGTAGCCTTTTGGTTACACAAAACAGCTAAAATCGTGATTATATACTATTTATAGCCACACAAATTTTATATTAATCGTGGTTATTTCATTACATATGGTTACGCTAAATTGTTAAAAATCGTGGCTATTGGTATCCTTTTGGTTACACGAAATAACTAAAATCTTGATCATATACTATTTATAGCCACCCAATTTTTATATTAACCGTTGCCTATTAATGACATGGTGACGCTAAATTGTTAAAACCGTGACTACTAGTTATCTTTTGAATACATGAACTAACTAAAATCGTGGCCATAAACTACTTATAACCACGAAAATTTCATATTAACCACGGCTAATTTGTGACATATGATTACACTAAATTTTAAGAATCATAGATATCGATTATCTTTTTGTCACACAAGTTAACTAAAAACGTTACTATTAGTGACCTTTTGATCAAACGAAATAACTAAAACCATAGCTATAAACTACCTACGAGCTCGGTTCAAATTTGGCCGCTCCTTGGCCATCGTAACACAACCACAACGATAAATTATTTTGATTCAACCAACTCCTTCTCGACTTGACTACTTGAATCGTATATTTTGAATACCAACTAATCAAATTATATTCCTTGTTATTTTTATCTCTAATATTATATGCATTTCGGGCCTCAGTTTCTGCATCATGATCCACCTAATATGGGTATTGTGATTGGCATATGGACTTTTATAATTGTTGGAAGGGGAATGATGTTGATTTATGAAGGCGAATATTGGATAACTGAAGTTAGGAGGATTGTAGGGTGACAAAGGAGCTACTTGGGATTGGAGGAATGCCGAACGCATTGCAGACATGCCTTTGGATATGGTTTCCGCGGATTGGATTAGTCTTACCATCATCTTCTCTAACCTAGTCAAATCAAGACTGGCATTCATCTCCCTCAACAACGGTTTTTATCATGTATGGAAAAGTAACAAAAAAAAAACTAAAATAATAATCAAATGAGAAACATTAATCTAATATTAATAAATGTATGATCAATGTATAAGGACACCAATAATAAACCTACCACCGCTAATTGTCTAATACATTAGACTTTTGATTGGTAAAGCTACTCCTCATGTTTCGTCTTCAGTATCTCGTTGTTGTGTAAGCTTTCTTTTTCGTATGATTTAGTTTGTCGGATTCTCATTAAATTGATAAGAAGTTGCAACCAACACCTACAACAAAAGAGTAGTATTTAATATGCATACACCAAAAATGAACACACCGATATATAACACCAAATACTGTGGTGCATCATCTCCAACAACTCCAACTTGCAAATTCACTTTCTTTAGATGAACATGCAAAAGTTCATATCATAATCCATGGTTTAATGTGTGTATGTTTATGAATTTAAAGAGGAAAAAGTGTGATCAATGCCTTAACCTTTTCAGTCATATTATTGAAGACAAGTGGGTAAATATCCTCCCATCTGCCAGTTTATGCTACCTAAAGAGCACAATACAACTCGGGTAAGTGCTTTATGTTCTTCAATCATGCATTGTCATCATCTTACTTCCTATTCATGACAAAAAGAAGTTTCTTGACTCATTGTACGATGTTAATTTGCTTGAAGGGAAGATCCTTAAGAGTAGATAGGATAGAGTTATGTAAAAAATGCCATGAAAAATTTCCAGCAGCTGTAGCCTTCATTAAATGCACATATTATCACTAATAAGAAGCTTACAGGTGTCCTACAAGCCAAAGCATGAGGAAGCAAAAATATATGGATGACAAAGCAAGCCTAGTTAACATGATTAAGCACTCTAAAGATGAGTTGTGAAGGCTAAATAGTGTGTTGTCAAGATTAAGTAATGAATTGGCAAAGCTACCTACTAACAAGTACATCCTACAATACATGACATGGTAATCTAGAAGCTCGACAAAGCAACCTAGAAGCACGAGGTGTATTATTCTCTTATCTTGGAAGTATGAGGTGTCAAAACCTTATAAGAGTACAATCTTGAAAGCAAGAGAGACAAGTTAGTGATGTCTTATATATGTTTAGCTATAAATAGAGGTAGAAGCAAATCATTTGAATTCATACCAAATCTTTCTCTCTCTCTCTCTCTCTCTCTCTCTCTCTTAAAATACTACAAAGCTTGAAGTAGAAGATCAAAGAAAAAGTTAAGCTTAATCAATGTAAGTACGTTATGAGATTTACTGAGATACATACATGCTATATGAAAGTCTTGATAAGATTTTTTGACATGTTTGTTGTACATGAATTTATGATACAATTTTATGAACAAAGTATATGATGACATGTTATGATACAAGCATATGTATTCTTGCATTCAAGGCATGAAAGTTTTTATACATGTTATGTACGACATTAATATCCAACGTACGGGATATGTTACAAGAAGGAACGTCTTGCAAACGGGCCTTACGGGGCAGCCTTTATGGACCCCGAGGTTATTGAACCTCAAGGCATGTATGACATACTTACATGTGACAAGTGAGATCTCAAAAGAATGTTTTATGCATGAGCATGGCAAGTATTTTCATAAATTATTGATAAGTATTATGAAAGTTGTTTATTCATGAAACCATGACTACTTACTAAGCTTAAAGCTTATATATACTTCATGTATGCATCTCCGGTATGGAGTAAAGGACTTCATGAAATAGTTCTAGAAAGTTCAATAAAGAATGTTTATCACTTTATCGTATTACAAGTTTTAAGTTACGTTTCCACTATGTTTCAACTCTAATGTAATAATTGAATTATGAAATAAATTAAGATTTGGTTATTGTAAGATTTATATAAATAAAGTAACGCCATTCGAATATGGAAATTTGGGGCGTTACACTCTCTAATGAAGAAAAAAATTAAAAAAAATCTTATGTGCATGACACTAAAAAACTAATCAAAAACTAATAAAAAAAACTAGAATAATTATTAAAGAAATAATAAAAATGAAATATTGATGCTAAGAGGAACCCTGAACCGCATGGATGACACGTGCGACTAGCCACACGGGTTTAGCGGTGTGGGGACCTGCGAGAATCATAAATCGAACAGTGAATTATGCGAGTTTGGCTACGTAGTTACCCGCTGGAACCAAACAAAGAGTTAAGCGGGTGGTGTCACGGCTTTGGCTGCAGGAAAGGTCGCGGGACCTTATGGCTTTTGCGATTTTGTTATGGTCCTTGATCTTGTTTATAAACCTATGTATAACGTATTCACATAGCTTCTCCTTGAAAATTTCAAGTTTTTGTTTCGGAATTTGATCCAAAACTTTAGTGCAGTGAGAATGCTAACAAAAAATTTACGTTGATTGATTAAATAAGTAATTGATGCCACTAGAGACGCTAATGTGGTTATTTTAGTCTTGATGATTATTCCTTTAGTTTCTTTAATCTATATATGCAAGTGACATTTTTGTGATACTAACTTTAGGTCGTGGTTGTATGTTTATTTCATTATTTTCATTCCACGCTAAGCTATTGATTTATATTTCAATCATTTTTTATTGGTCCTTAGGCCATCCGTACCCCAAGCGGGATGGCCCTCGGGGATGGCTGCGGGATCAGCGGGAAGGGCTACGGCCCATGCGGGGTTGGCGGGGCGGGGTTGATTCCGGGGATGGGATCCCGGATCATCCCGAAGAGTTTTTAAAAAAAAAATTTAATTAAATTTTTAAAAATAAAGCCGTTCAACGGCTCTTTGTAAAAAAAAATTCTCAATTTAATCCTACTATATATTTAACCCTCAACCTCTTATTTCTCACACCTCCCAACCTCTTATTTTTCACACCTCTCAAATTCTCTCAACCTCTTATTTCTCACACCTCTCAAACTCTCTCAAATTCTCTCAACCTCTATATTTTAAACAATATGGATTCGCCACAACCCGGTTCACCAACCGCATCATCATCATCCGTAGACACCGACGAGTTGTTGAATCTACATGTAACGTCCCAAAAATTACAAGCAAATTTAAATTTTTAAATAAACAATTCATTGATAACAACTCAATAAATGATCCCAACGTTTCGTTTGCAAACACATAATTAATGTCTTTATAAAATAAAACCAGCGGAATAAACGTTTAATTATTAAAATCATAAAGCAACCAGCTCTTCTCGCGCGCCAGTGTGTACTCGTCACGCCTTGGAGCCGCCCGTACCTGAAACCACAGTTTATTGGGAAAGGGTAAGCACGAAGCTTAGTGAATTCCAACACATGCGCAGATAGGAATTATATACACATCACCCCTATCCGCACATAAGCAACAACATCACAGTTACATAAAACGAGTAAACATCTACAAGTAATTATGTATCCAACACCTCAGTACCATCGAGGCCTCGGTCCCACCGAATTGTAATGTATCCAACTCCTCAGTACCATCGAGGCCTCGGTCCCACCGAATTGTAATGTATCCAACACCTCAGTACCATCGAGGCCTCGGTCCCACCGAATTGTAATGTAACCAACACCTCAGTACCATCGAGGCCTCGGTCCCACCGAATTGTAATGTATCCAACACCTCAGTACCATCGAGGTCTCGGTCCCACCGAATTGTAATGTATCCAACACCTCAGTACCATCGAGGCCTCGGTCCCACCGAATTGTAATGTAACACATTTATACCAAGCATTCAAACCAATCAAATATTACATACCACAAACAACTAGTTCACACCACAAAGACAATAGTACATACAAACTATTATGACATGCATACAACCCCTAACTACACAGTGAGAGAACTCACCTCGAATGCGCGCCCAGCTTAATAACACAATTCAAGCTTCACAATTACGGTCACTTCCCAGCACCTAAATGCATGTTAAAACGTGTCAATACAAGACCCGGACCCTATGACACGACACACGCTTAAACCGTCACTAAAACTATTTTCCGTTCTCACTAAACAGGTCTGTTCGGGACCTGTTTCGACCCCTTTAAACCCAGAAAATTCCCAATATTATTTCATGACCAGAAAGTACTCTGAGTTAGGGTTCCAAGGACATATTATACGCCTCCTAACGATTTTTCTACAATTTACTACGGATTTTACAAAAACAGATTCCGGAACAGCGAAATTCAGCACCTTTCAGTATAAAACGACAAATCGACCCATGCTACGTCCCGAACTGGGTTTTGCACAAAACACAGAAAAGTTTCTAGACTCAAAAAGGGAACTTTTGACACCGGTTTCACCCCAAACCGAGTTACGAACAGAAAGTTATGGTCTACGCAAAACAGTGGCAGATTCCAGAATTTTGCACATAAAATGACGAAACACCGAACTTGCGACCACTTTTTCGCCCAGCTAGAGACCGAACCAGTTTTCCGCTAAAACACGGAAGACGTGCCAGACCCTGAACTTGAACCGTGGGCGCCAGTTTCGGCTCAAACGGAGTTACGACAGAAAAGTTATGAGCATACGAAAACTGGACAGCACACTAGAATTTTCATAAAATCACGATTTATATAAACGGTTCAAGACTTAAACGATTCGGGTTTACAACGGAGGTTCACTCTAACAGGTTTTTAGGTCACAAGGGCAGGGTTCAACCGTGCACCACCCACTGCCACCTCCGGCAGTGGTGGTCGCCGGCGGCGACGGCGGCGGTTACGAAAACACCACGAGACAAGATTAAAACGAACCCTTAGACTACCCCGACTTCCCTAAACCCTCGCCCACCCTCGCAACTCTGACCACGCACAAACCACCCCCAGGTCTGGTGGTTCACGCCGGTGGCCTCACCGCCGGCAGCCAAGGCTGTCGGCGGCGGCGATGGTGGTTCCAAACACGAGTGTTTGACGTCGACGAGAAAGAAAGAAACGGAAAGACGGTGTTTACCTTTCAACGACGATGACGACGACTAAACGACCACAGCCCGACTTCCGGCCTTCTATCTCGGTGTTCTCTCTCACGCCGGCTACGCGCTCCGGCGGTGGTGAGGGTGGTTCTCGACGGTGGCGGAGGCGGGGAAAGGGTCTACGGCCGTGAGGTTAGAATGAGTTTAGGGTTCCTTATTTTTGGTTGAGACTTCTAATGAAAATGCCGTGAAAAACAAGAAGACGATGAGGTCTGTTTAAAAAATTGGGCCAATCCCATGCAATTCACCAAGCCTCCAAGATTGGCCCCTCAACTATCCACACTTACCAAAAAAAAAACAATAAAGCCTAACTTAACAAAGATTTAACAACGAAGGCTAACGGTGCTACTCTCGCTAAACGCCAAAAATCACAATTACCAGTAATTATAAAACTGAGCGGAAAACAAAAATAATAATAATAAACCATACCAGGACACGGGCTTTACAACTCTCCCCCACTTGGATTAGACTTCGCCCTCGAAGTCTCTGCCTACGAATAGCTCCGGATAGTTCTCCCTCATCTCAACCTCAGGTTCCTAAGTCCACTTGAAACCCCTACAAAACTTCTCGAATACTATTCTTACTGACGTACTCTTTCTAAGCCACTGGGATTATGATCGGCAGAACACCCCGACAATTGAAATCATTCCTAGCCAAGCGACTACGGTTGTCCCCCAACCTTAGATAGTCCATACATCCCGAGTCAAATCTCAAGCTCTAACCACTCTAAAGCTGCTCACCAGTATACCCTACAGGATACTCGATTACGATCCCTCCTATCATTAACTGACGATTAACTTCTACGAATTCTAATAGGCTCCAAAGATTTTCAATAACTTATATTTAACAAAACATCGACCCCTGGCCGAACATCGGTCCCACCGATTACAATAACAAACATCGGCCACCCGCCGAACATCGGTCCAACCGATTACCGTAACAATCATCGGCCATCCGCCGAACATCGGTCCAACCGATTACAATAACAAACATCGGCCACCCGCCGAACATCGGTCCAACCGATTACAATAATAAACATCGGCCACCCGCCGAACATCGGTCCAACCGATTACAATGAATCACATAAGCGTGGTATTATTCTAGACACTAACACAAATAGATATCCCCCACAACTATATCCTCCTAGTACCTACTGGAAAGTCTAGGTTAAAACACATGAATACCGGGGCCCCACCCCGAGATACCCAACCGACCATTACCAACGACTGACTAACGTGTCTAAGGATCCAAAGCAAACAGCCTACCAACAACATGCCTATTCCGGATTGACTCACTCACCCAAACATGTAAACACTCAACGTGCAAAGAATGCCAAACGGTGCAACAAAAACAACTCATCAACTAGACTCCACAACGAGCCATTAAAACCGGGCAATTGGCCCATGACTAACTCCAAGTCAAAACCGAGTAAAATGCTCCACGCTTGCTAGACCCATAGGTCGGAAAATGCGTTTAAACAAAGTTTAAGCAAGCAATACTCTGAAATCAACCTTAGTCTCAGACTCAACACGGGTTAAACAAAAGAGTTTTCCAAAAGGACTCACACCCTAAAAAAAATTCTCGAAATGACACATGACACTTAAAAGCACATTTCCCCAAATGGTTTACAAAATCATTTACAAAATATTTTCAACATCAGGATTTTCATCTCAAAAAGATCGTATGCAATGAAACTACTATTACCTGATCGATAGTTACGCAAAACTGGACACGCTCGTCCCACATAGGAAAATCATGTTGAAAATCGTTCCATTGCAGTCCAGTTTACTCACACAAAAGCAAAGCGTAATAAATAATTTCTTTAAAATGAACCGCCTCGATTCCAGTATGGATTGACTCACGTCGTGCACTTAAAGTAACCGCTTGACCTTAAACAGGGTCCAACAAAGGTGTGCACATAATTCAAAATAAGTTTCACGACAATTGATTCAAAAATTCTTCTTTTTGATCATAAAATGACGTGGCACAGGGTTCGCCACCAATTTTTCGTGCGTCAGCTAATCACACAAAACGATGACACGGTTTACAAATATTTTTTTTTTAAAACACAACTGTCTCGTGTAAGTTTCAAACTTGAAGACAGAAACCAGTCCGCTTCAGTTAATTAGAAATATCGACTAAAACCTCATAAAATCTCAAACTGGGGGCAGGCATGCAAGCTTGTAACACTTCCTCAAGTTTCGTACTTGGGACCTATAACGTCATAACATTATAGTTTAAAAATGTATTTATCGAAAATGCTCAAAATACTCGTTTCCTCCAAAGCAAAAGTTTTTAATTTCCAAAAAAAATGATCGGTAATTCTAAATTAATCGAATGTCAAAAATCTACGTATTTATATTTCCAAAATATAACACATTGTAATCGTATGCATGATGTTCACAACATTAAAACACTCCTTGGATCAAATGGTCTTTCATTTCGACAAAAAGGAACTAAAACATTTTCATGCACGACTCGTTCATCACAATGTCGAGAACAAAGGTTACCCCAGTATGCATACCCCTAAGTCGATAAATCGCATTTTCATGGAAATGTCAATAAAACCTTTAGCTGACTAAAAAGCGCACTAAACAACTCCTTATGAAATGTTACCAAAATTCCTCCATGCATCACTTATGTCACGCATGAATCAATCCACACACTGAACTATTTGCAATAAAACACTTAGTAATACAAACTCTCGAACGAAAAGTTAAGCGACACCGGAATTCCAAACTCATTTTAAACAAATCACCAAAATAGCCTTTATACAGACATCGTGGAATGTAACTTTTCGTCTCAACTCTAACACATGTGGAGGAGTTCCAATGTTAGAGTCTCAAGCCGTAGTCACTTACCCAACATCTTAACCACCTCAAAACATGGATAACATCGTACCCGAAGGAACCGTTGGAAAATAAACAAATGAAACAATCTTTTACAAAGTTTTCAACTCCCGTGATAAAACGGTTTCAAGCATTTTCAAAACTATAATTCGAAATCTTGTGTGTGTGCTAAACATTTCCCAAAGTTTCAAAACACAATCCATATAAGGATTGGAAACACAAGGATTAGTTAATGCAATCCTATTTTCAAAATAAACTCTGTGCACGACTCAGTCGACATTCAACGTCTCGACTCATGCTCCTCTCTACCTTTCCAATCCACTATCGTCCTCCGGACATTTAAGCCTCTTGGGGCAAGATGGAAAATTACGTCAAATAATCCCTAGGATTTTTCCTCAAATCAAAGTCGGCTCTATGAGCCTATGACTCTAGCACAATCTTCCATCTTGGCCCGAAATGATCTGCTTACAACAAATATCATCCTTATCGTCACTCCAAGTGACTAATATTAGAATCGTCTTTCTATTCCAATGACTACTAGTCTAGAACCTTCATCACTACCCCAACGATCATCACCTCAAGCAAATCAAGTACACACATGTATCAGTGGATCTACTATATTTGTCTCTCCTCGTGACGGCTATTCAGGGTAGATAATACAACGCGTTATTAGCACATAACAACGCACACTAACAACACTCACGCCCAACTCCTTGGATTCCTCGTGACTTCCCCGACTCGAGCATTGATCTTGTGCTTCCGGTAGTAGGAGCTCTACTACTACCTTCCACACCTATCATCGCTCGTTCCGAGTCTCATCCCGAGGGTCCAAGTAGTTTCTCGCCGAAACTATACACATAATATAAATAATCCACACATGCCAGTTCAAGAACATATCCTAAACAGGCAACTCATCCAACTACTGTATATATAAAACCATCGGTCTCCCCGATCAGACAGTCACAATTGTATACTTAAAAAAAACCATATGCCTGCACCAGCACATATATACATACACCCTTCCTAGCTCCCTAGGAATTTCCTCTTATCCCACTACCCTTGCTACTACCGAATCCCTACTAATTATGACGAGTGACCTTGCGAATACCCGACTATATGCAGTGCGAAATAAATAGACAGTCGAATACAAGACTCTATCCTAAAACGGTTGGACTCAAACAAGAGCTGCGCAATAGAACTAAATCGAATATTCTAAGGCTATAAATCTCTTACTGCATACAACCTAGAGGGCATCCACTTAGTAACCTATCATAATTCGCATAAATTCCTAATAGCAAGCAGTTCAACATACCGCATAGTGTCAACAACAGGCAATCTAGCATGCATACTCTATGATCTAGAAAGCAATGAAACACTAAGTACTGTACCTTTCCCCTTTGGCTCCGGCTGACTGTACACACTGCGCCTCCAATCACCGTTTCTCAAACGGATCTTTCCTTCGTTTTATTTCCCAAAAACTTTAAAGAAAATTTTTATAGCCGTAAACTTGAGATCAAACACACCGAAATGCGTTTGATTCACTCAAGCCGTGCTCTGATACCAAGTTGTAACGTCCCAAAAATTACAAGCAAATTTAAATTTTTAAATAAACAATTCATTGATAACAACTCAATAAATGATCCCAACGTTTCGTTTGCAAACACATAATTAATGTCTTTATAAAATAAAACCAGCGGAATAAACGTTTAATTATTAAAATCATAAAGCAACCAGCTCTTCTCGCGCGCCAGTGTGTACTCGTCACGCCTTGGAGCCGCCCGTACCTGAAACCACAGTTTATTGGGAAAGGGTAAGCACGAAGCTTAGTGAATTCCAACACATGCGCAGATAGGAATTATATACACATCACCCCTATCCGCACATAAGCAACAACATCACAGTTACATAAAACGAGTAAACATCTACAAGTAATTATGTATCCAACACCTCAGTACCATCAAGGCCTCGGTCCCACCGAATTGTAATGTATCCAACTCCTCAGTACCATCGAGGCCTCGGTCCCACCGAATTGTAATGTATCCAACACCTCAGTACCATCGAGGCCTCGGTCCCACCGAATTGTAATGTAACCAACACCTCAGTACCATCGAGGCCTCGGTCCCACCGAATTGTAATGTATCCAACACCTCAGTACCATCGAGGCCTCGGTCCCACCGAATTGTAATGTATCCAACACCTCAGTACCATCGAGGCCTCGGTCCCACCGAATTGTAATGTAACACATTTATACCAAGCATTCAAACCAATCAAATATTACACACCACAAACAACTAGTTCACACCACAAAGACAATAGTACATACAAACTATTATGACATGCATACAACCCCTAACTACACAGTGAGAGAACTCACCTCGAATGCGCGCCCAGCTTAATAACACAATTCAAGCTTCACAATTACGGTCACTTCCCAGCACCTAAATGCATGTTAAAACGTGTCAATACAAGACCCGGACCCTATGACACGACACACGCTTAAACCGTCACTAAAACTATTTTCCGTTCTCACTAAACAGGTCTGTTCGGGACCTGTTTCGACCCCTTTAAACCCAGAAAATTCCCAATATTATTTCATGACCAGAAAGTACTCTGAGTTAGGGTTCCAAGGACATATTATACGCCTCCTAACGATTTTTCTACAATTTACTACGGATTTTACAAAAACAGATTCCGGAACAGCGAAATTCAGCACCTTTCAGTATAAAACGACAAATCGACCCATGCTACGTCCCGAACTGGGTTTTGCACAAAACACAGAAAAGTTTCTAGACTCAAAAAGGGAACTTTTGATACCGGTTTCACCCCAAACCGAGTTACGAACAGAAAGTTATGGTCTACGCAAAACAGTGGCAGATTCCAGAATTTTGCACATAAAATGACGAAACACCGAACTTGCGACCACTTTTTCGCCCAGCTAGAGACCGAACCAGTTTTCCGCTAAAACACGGAAGACGTGCCCGACCCTGAACTTGAACCGTGGGCGCCAGTTTCGGCTCAAACGGAGTTACGTCAGAAAAGTTATGAGCATACGAAAACTGGACAGCACACTAGAATTTTCATAAAATCACGATTTATATAAACGGTTCAAGGCTTAAACGATTCGGGTTTACAACGGAGGTTCACTCTAACAGGTTTTTAGGTCACAAGGGCAGGGTTCAACCGCGCACCACCCACTGCCACCTCCGGCAGTGGTGGTCGCCGGCGGCGACGGCGGCGGTTACGAAAACACCACGAGACAAGATTAAAACGAACCCTTAGACTACCCCGACTTCCCTAAACCCTCGCCCACCCTCGCAACTCTGACCACGCACAAACCACCCCCAGGTCTGGTGGTTCACGCCGGTGGCCTCACCGCCGGCAGCCAAGGCTGTCGGCGGCGGCGGTGGTGGTTCCAAACACGAGTGTTTGACGTCGACGAGAAAGAAAGAAACGGAAAGACGGTGTTTACCTTTCAACGACGATGACGACGACTAAACGACCACAGCCCGACTTCCGGCCTTCTATCTCGGTGTTCTCTCTCACGCCGGCTACGCGCTCCGGCGGTGGTGAGGGTGGTTCTCGACGGTGGCGGAGGCGGGGAAAGGGTCTACGGCCGTGAGGTTAGAATGAGTTTAGGGTTCCTTATTTTTGGTTGAGACTTCTAATGAAAATGCCGTGAAAAACAAGAAGACGATGAGGTCTGTTTAAAAAATTGGGCCAATCCCATGCAATTCACCAAGCCTCCAAGATTGGCCCCTCAACTATCCACACTTACCAAAAAAAAACAATAAAGCCTAACTTAACAAAGATTTAACAACGAAGGCTAACGGTGCTACTCTCGCTAAACGCCAAAAATGACAATTACCAGTAATTATAAAACTGAGCGGAAAACAAAAATAATAATAATAAACCATACCAGGACACGGGCTTTACAACTCTCGAACGAATAGTTGAAGATTTAGAAGTAGGGTATCCGTATTTTAGACTTCGGTTTGACGGGTTAGGCAAACAAGGTTTTTCTCCGATACAAAAGTGTACTTCCGCTATTCGGCAATTGGCGTATGGAGTAGCTGCTGACGCACTTGACGAGTACATCCGTATGGGAGAGAAAACGTCACGAGATTGTCTGTACAAATTCTGCACAGGTATTATTGAACTGTATGGTCAAAAATATTTACACAAGCCTACTTTTATTGATATTCAGAAGTTGTACGCCGCGCATGAAGCTAAACACGGATTTCCCGGCATGCTCGGCAGCATAGACTGTACTCATTGGGCGTGGGCAAATTGTCCGAATGCATGGCGAGGTCAATTCATGAGAGGTGATCATGATCACCAGACAATCATGCTAGAAGCAGTGGCCTCTCAAGATCTATGGATCTGGCACGCATACTTTGGTGTTGCCGGTTCCAACAACGACATCAATGTTCTCAATCAGTCGCCCATCTTCAACGATGTATATGATGGAAAAGCACCCGAGTGCCCTTTTGAGGTGAATGGAGCCACCTACAAGCACGAATATTATCTAACGGATGGGATATATCCGGAATGGGCTACTTTCGTAAAATCATTTACGTGCCCACAAGACCTTAAACGACAAAAGTTCAAGTCCGCGCAAGAATCCGCACGTAAAGATGTTGAACGAGCTTTTGGCGTGCTTAAACAACGTTGGCATATACTTCATAACCCGGCACGCGGATGGGAACCGGCAATATTGAGAAACATTATGTACGCTTGTGTCATATTACACAATATGATACTCGAAGACGAAAACCATGCTATTTGTGGTGACGTGGAAAACGACTTTTTCACGAATGATATCGAAAGCCAAATCAGTGAGACACAACGCGCGGCAAATGTTCAAGAAGTCATAAACCGGGACACTCATAATAACCTTCGGTCGGATTTGGTCGAACATATTTGGCGTATCCAAGTTCCCAACAATGACGACGAGTAGATTTTTAAATTTATTTTGTAATTTTTATTTTTAATGAATGATATGAATTTTAATTTTTATTATTTATCTTATTTTTATTTATTAAAAAATATATAAATATTTTTATTTTGTTAAATAATTAAATGTATAAATAAAAGAATTAAAATAAATGAGGTGGCAAAAGGGTTTGAGGGAATGGGGTACGGGTGTTTAGGGATTGTTAGGGATTGAGTGAGGGATGAGAGAAAAGCTGATATGGCGCTGATGTGGAGTGGAATATTTGAAAGATTCCCTCCATGGGGTACGGATGGCCTTACCTTGCTAACCTTCGGTGGTGGCCAAAAGTTACTTAAATATATACATGTCAAATCGTTCTAGTGAGATTAAGGCTATGTTGTTATCGCATTAATTTTCACATTTTGGTATTATCAGTTAAGTTTGTGTTTAAAGTCGTTAGCACTTGGTACATGATAGATGTTTAAGCTATATGTATATGCCCTTGCGCTTGTTGACTGGTCGTATAGTGTTGTAGATGTTTCTGCTATATTTATATGTTCTTTCCCTTGTTGACCGCTCATTCACTGATTCAAAAACGTAATTGATCCATCTCATCGATTCTAGGTGCTATGTGTGATCTCAGACCCTCTCTATCTGTCTCATCTAGATCTGATTTAGGTCTACCTTCTGCTAAGATATATGCAGGGCCGACCCTGACCATGTGCAGCCCATGCAGCCGCATAAGGCATCAAAGCCCAATGGGACATCAAGTTGTCATCTATTACTAGTTTTGGGTTTAATAATCTAGAAATTGGACAACTCGAGTCGAATAATAATAATGATAATGATATTAACATTAATAACATGAAGAATATAAAAAATCAAATTTACTAAATTAATAATAATAATGAACCGGTGAACGTCCAACATTGTGAACAGTTGAACGCCTAAAATAATAATTATTATAGTAATAATAATAACGATATTAACATTAATAATATGAAGAATATTAAAAAACAAATTTATTCATTTCTTAATTTTCATCGCAAATCCGTCAAATAATAAACTATTTTATTTCCCCTTCTTTTTTTTTTAGAGAAAATTGATATTTTGTTTTCTAAATTGCTCCTCTGTAATGTTCTCAAAAACTAGTAAAAATTGCCCACTCGATTTTACAGGTGTTAGTGATGGAGGCTTCGATTTTAATGTTGAAACCTTTGAGAAGAAGAGAAGCCATTGGGTTTGGACTGTGTCTCAAGTTTGTTGATTTTGTTCAACCAGCTTTCGCCGCACTAGAAGCCATCCAAAGAACATTTACTTGTGAGGTATCAAAACCAAAAACGGAGAGGTCTTCGATAGCAGCTACATTTCGTCAAAACCAGGTAACATTTACGGGTATGAAACTACTTTGCTCAAGAACCTAGGGTTGTCTTTTTATTCTTCTTTCAGCGGTGGGAGTATTGATTTTACCCCATCATCATCAATGCATATTGTTTTCATAGAAAGAGCTAGATTGACCTTCTATATTCCATTGGATAATTTTAAAGAAGGTTCTACTTGTATATAGGTTCGGGTAGTTTGGTTTTAGTGATTTCACAAGTGCTTTGAGTCTTGAAATTACTAAGCTATCATATATTAATTATCTATCACATTGTGTACGTAACCTTTCTTTCTATTGCATCATGTAAAGTCAAGTGGTTTTAGCATCATTCTCGTTTTTATTTTAAAGCGAATGCTTAATTTCTCACTGCTAAATCAAAATGGCTTTAATTGCTTCCACTTGTACAACCTAGATATATAGACACTTCAAGGTGTAGTTACAAATCAGAAAGGTACTCCATATGCACACATTAAATGTAAAACAACACCTCGGATACCGAGGTTGTATGTAGCTTTCAACTCCTTCCTACTATTACAATGTAACATTAGTCTCTCGGAATATAAATAACTTCTGGCGGAATCTTCCATCGGAAATTTCTTTTTCATTTTTTAATATTTATAAAACCTGTTTTATTAAATAAATTATAAAAATATATTAAAAAATCCATCGAAATACTGTCGGAAACTTAATTTATCAGATTAACAAAATCTAATTAAGTTTGTGGGGTTTGAAAAATGAGAAAAAATTTACCGATGGAAATATCTGTCGGAAATTTTAAATCCACCAGAAATATCATTTTCTAGTGCGGGACTCTTCGACTGTACCTAGCTTGATTAGGTTTTAAACCCTTTAAAAAATTGCATGTTTCGTGGTTTCATTTGCTAAAAAAATAGGCATAGGGGCATTTTTTAGCATTTTCGCACGGGGCATAAAAAATCCTAAGACCGGCCGTAGATATATATATATATATATATATATATATATGGATTTTGATATCAACACAAATTTTGTGATATTGATTGGTGGTTATAAGGTACAATCCCTGTCTCAGCTGATTAGTAGAGGCTTTAGTTTTATAGCTTGGTTTGTGGTCTATCTCTATCCATAGCTTGGTTTGGGTAGACAATTCAATTTGTTTTACACTGGATTGTTAAAACTACTAAAATTTAATATATATGAAATTATATATTTTTTGATTGATATATATATATATATATATATATATATATATATATATATATAAGTTTTTGTTTCTTTTACTTGGTTTGTATTGATGCATTTTTTAAAATGTTTCCTTGAAGCTTGTATAGATGGCGATAATATGATTTGAATGTTTAAACATTGACTATGGTATATTTGAATTACTAGTTTTATAATTTAAATGTAAATTTGATAATAATAATAATGATGAATAACCAGTGAAATCATATAATGTCATTTTTTGTAAGAAGTACTTTTAAACCGTTGATCATTTTTAATCGTATACCCCCTCCCATGAATTGCGGTGTAAAAGAGAATGAATGCAGTGCATCTCATCCTAATATTCGTCCAATTCTCATCCAACGGTACGTTGATAACAACTTCTCACCAAATTTGTCATTTAATTATCACCGGAACCCAACCCTTGAAACATATATTAGTTTATTGATTATGATTTCAAACTTGAACCAACATTTTATCAATCAAAAATAAAAATTTAAACATTAGCAGCTTAAAAGAAACAAACACCTAAAATATGACTTTGGATGATTCATGTGTAGTTAAATGTTGATCGACATGCATGATGAGATCTATAAGACATTGGATGCTCCTCATATATATGAGAAATTAGAATTAAAAATTAAGTAGGATCCACTACTAGTACTAGTACATTAAAAAACCTATGAAAGAAAACCAACCTACAATTCAATTGTCACCAACCTTTGCCGATTAACCATAACCAATCAGATGTTACCCCCGCGAAAAGACCACCAACAAGAAACAATACCAGTATGTTCCCCAATGCGTTCTGTTCTGGACCCTATATATATATATATATATATATATATAATTTTATTTTTAAACAACAACAACAACCATAATAACTCAGATATAATTAATCAATTACTCTAATTAATTTAAAAACAACTAAACTAACCTTATAGCCATTTGGAGCAGTGGTAAGGACACAAACGGTAAGGTAACCATTAGACAACCCCAAATACGACGTTAAAAATATCATCCACCCTTGATCTGCATATCTAGCCGTGAAATAGAATGCCGGGATGAGCAGGAATCTTGCAACAACCGCCATCATCAGTCCGGCCCGTGATTCCAGCTTCACACATTCCATCAGTGGCACGTATCGGCCGATGAGATCCCACACATTATACATCGCAATCAGAACAAGAGCGTACCATGAACCCAAGCTATGCGATCCAGTGTCTTCCGATAAGAACCCCGGGAAAATGGATAGCGTTACAAGGTATATTAGAAACATATCCATCGCGTAATCTATGTTTTCCACCAACAATTGCTTGTTGCTCAATCTTTCCGCTTTTCTAGAGTTTTCGTCCGCCTGCAAATCAAACCACCCACCCAAAGGAAAATTAGAAAACGATGTGGATCGTTTCACAAGAGACCATATGTATCAAGAAACTAATACCGCTACAGAATGCGAGTGAATGCCACCAGCAGCAAGATCAGCTGAAACCGTTTTAGACCCTTCCGAAGCTGCTTTTGAGCGGTAGTATTTCACTATCGGGAGCTTTGGGAAAACAAAGGCATATAGAAGAACGCAAAGCAGCTCGAAGATTGTGCATAACACAAAGAATAGAACTGCAAAACGTAGGTATCTTTCCATTTTTAGCAAGTCATAAGAACAGTCTACTTGCCATTATAGGAAATTAAATTAACCCAAAATTAAAGGGACAAATATGTAAAAGAACCTACTGGCTCCTTTCCGTAATCCGTTTTGCGAATTATCAAACACTGCTTTCGTAATCAATCTCAAACCGGAGGTAATAGCTCCTGATGCAGCAAGACCGGCTACAAACGACTAAAAACATTCCAACAACAAAAGAATCATCGTACAACGTTGTAAAACAAAACTAAAGATTTTCAAACACGATATAAAAAGTTACTAACTTGAATGAACTCTGGCAGCATGTAAGACAGATCTCCGACCATCCCACCTTGTACATTTGCATCAGCTAATCCGAAGGCGGCACTTACTACGCACACGCCGGTGAAAGTTCCAATTCCTCCTTTACCGGATGTCGCTAAATTCAACTATGAAATGCACAAATACCATAAAATTATGTTAATTTCAATCTCCCAATAGGCATAAAACCAAAGCAAAAGAACCTAGTATATCGTGAAGTGGGATCCGAAAAGGGCAAGATATAAGCAAACCTATGGGCTGAATTAAAACCAACAGATTTGTCAATTAATTCATATGAAAGGAGGAGTGAATGAGAACTTACAACTAAAATGGCAAGAGTACCGATGAAGAAAAGAGTGTATCCAAATAAGTTTCGTTTTCTGGTATTTACATTTGCTTCATGGTATGCAAGTACTGCAAGCGTTATAAGGGCAAATGGTTGATACACGAGTGTGAGGACTCTTGAAGGATGATAATCCTGCATAAAATTATCCAAAATCATACAACCATTTGAGCTTTGATCATCAAACTAACTACTGTTTTGGTCTAAATTGCTTTTTCATGTTCAAGAACTAATAGGACCGACATACACATCTAAATCCAAAAATCATTAAGTTTGATGTTTGAATCAAAAGTGTAACTTTTTTAGAGAGTATATAGGATTAAGATAAAGCATATATAGCAGTAGGTTTAGGAGATTACCGGATACAACTTAACATAGTAATCTTCTATCGTCAACATACTATTCCAAGAAAACAAACACCCAATTCCTAGAAGCCAACACACCACCATTGCAGTAAACTTCCCCTGCAATTCAACAGTTTTACCCGGAACTCATTCAATAATTAACAGACTTAAAACTACCAAATAAACTGCTACCTCAAGCCTGGTTGGTGTCCCTTTCTGTTCAGGCATTGCTGCTACTCCGGCTTCCATTTAAACAGTCCGTTTACAATCAAATTCCCCAGAGGCAAAGTCTTCTGTTACCTGAGTTTTGCAAAACCCAAAATCGATAGGTGTACACAGAAACACGAAGCAAACGAATTCTATGGCAAAAAAAGAAAAGAAATTTATGGTACCAAAGAGAGGAGAGGATCCAAGAAGCTGAGAGAGAAATTGTTGATCTTGGAGATGGGAATTGCAAAGATCCGTTATTTATGAATAGGTATGCAGCGACTTTGTTGCTAGAATCTTGCATGATGGTATCGATCCATTAGTGTTTCTCTGTTCAAGTTTGCATATGATTTTTGGAAGCCACCAATCCCGGGTAAACAAGGGATCTGGTCAACTGCCGTTAACCATTATCTATGTTTGCTATATATATATATATATATATATATATATATATATATATAGAGATAGAGAGAGAGAAGTTCAAATGAAAACTCAAATTCAATTGTAAACATGAGGACAAATCTCGTCCATTGATCGCAGCCATATTTAAGCCATTCCTAAAATTTAGCTTTAGGGGTATTTTCGTCAAATTAGAATGAACGCATCCTTTATTGACTTTTTATTTTCTTTTTTAATTAAAAAACTTTTACCCCCTTAAATTTTAAAATAAATTATCTCAAAAACTACTAACATTTTAATCAAACAAATTACATAAAAAAAACGAGAATTTCGTGCTCTTCGATATGACATCCATCATGATATAGTTTTTTTTTCGTTTTAACCGTGAAATCGTGTATATGTGTTATATTCAGAGTGAATAAAGGTACATTTATTCAGTTTTGAATATTTACCTTTATTCAGTCTGAATATATAGAGTTATTCAGACTGAATAAAGGTACAAAATTTAAACATTTATTCGTTTTGAATATCTACCTTTATTCAGTCTGAATATGTGTTATATTCAGACTGAATATCTGTTATATTCAGTCTGAATATAACAGGAGAAAACACATTCAAAAATTGATGACTACACTGAATTTTACAGGAGAAAACACATTCAAAACATCATTTAATTACCAAAAATTGATGACTATAACTCTATAATTTTTTTATAAAGAATGAGGGGTACAATTGTAGTTTATTATATGTTCAAAAGAACCACTAATATGGATGATTTTACAGAGTAATTCTAGGATGCTCTAGGAATCATTATTTAATACTAACTGCATTTTCATCACTGTTACACGCTATGATCAAGGTTATGGCGTTTAGTATACAACTCGGAAATACAAAAATGCAATAATTGTCACTATATTGTCAATGTAATACTACTTTGCAGTTTGCACCAAGCCATTTTCACGAGGATAGAAGAGGCAACGGTGACCAAGATATTTGGAAGCAGTAACAGATTACCATCAAACAGATTACCATCAAACTAAAAACGAAAAACTGAAGAACACATATAAATACATCAGTCTGAATATGTGTTATATTCAGACTGAATATAACACATATTCAGTCTGAATATGTGTTATATTCAGTCTGAATATGTGTTATATTCAGTCTGAATATGTATTATATTCAGACTGAATAATTCCATTTTTTCATATCTACCTTTATTCAGTCTGAATAATTCTATATATTCAGACTGAATAAAGGTAGATATTCAAAACGAATAAATGTTTAAATTTTGTACCTTTATTCAGTCTGAATAACTCTATATATTCAGACTGAATAAAGGTAAATATTCAAAACTGAATAAATGTACCTTTATTCACTCTGAATATAACACATATACACGATTTCATGTAAAAACGGTTAAAACGAAAAAAAACTATATCATGATGGATGTCATATCGAAGAGCACGAAATTCTCGTTTTTTTGATGTAATTTGTTTGATTAAAATGTTAGTAGTTTTTGAGATAATTTATTTTAAAATTTAAGGGGGTAAAAGTTTTTTAATTAAAAAAGAAAATAAAAAGTCAACAAAAAAGGGCTGATTCCAATTTTACCCATGCGCGCTAAAAATTCACTAAGCCATGGACATAGTTTTCAAGTTATTTACAAAATTGCCACCGTGTTTTTTATTCATTGATTTAATCATCTTTTTCTTAATCAAGGGCTGTGGTTTGTCCTCACGTTTACAATTGAATTTGAGTTTTCATTTGAACCCACCCCTATATATATATATATATATATATATATATATATATATATATTATATAGAAGGAGGTTCAAGGGAAAACCTCAAATAAATGGAAAACTAAAAAACACTTTATCAACCGTTAGATTAGATAATCTGATGGATGTGATTAGATGGGCGGTTACAACAATATTAGTTAAATAAAAAAACCTCACCCCCTGTTGATAGTTAACCTAAACTTTTGGGTTAAATTTAGTAAGTCAGAAAGTATGTATGTATTATGTAAATAAATAAAAGGGCATGACTCTTGGAAGGGACACACTGATTCTTCAAGGGGTGTCAGTTAGTTAGTGTCGGTTATTAGGGATTATGCACTGTTTAGTGAAACAACACACCGTTTCATGGTGCCTTTTCAATGTGTATAAATAGGGTCAATGTATTTGTGATTTGCATGAACAAAAGTTGCAAGTATCAATCAATGGCAAGTATATTTATATATTACCTGTGATTTTGTTCATCATAGCAAGTTTTCTTCCAACAATTGGTATCAGAGCGAGAACGATTCCGGGAATCAATCAAGTAAGAAGGAAAGAAGAAAGAAGGATACCTGTTCGTTGAAGAGATCGAACACATAAACGGTTGTAACCGGAGTTTGATCGAAGAAAGATAAACACAACCGGTTTATTGAAACCACCGATTGTGGTTACCCAAATCGAGAAGGCATCGATTAAAGAAGAACTGCAACATCGATTGGAGAAGTAAGAACGGAGGAACGATTTTTCTTCTGATCACACCAGCAATCGATTGAAGGGGGAAGAAATAACACAACAAGAAGTTTTGTGATATTCCCAAAGCAAGTGTTGAAATCAAAAAGGAAGAGAGGAGGAAGGAGACTCATACCAGCCAATTTGGATAAGAAAAGTCGAAGGCTCCATTTGGTATCCCCTGTGTTTTTTTTTAATCAAATTAGATTTAGGTTTTTAAAAGAAAAAGGGAAAGTAAAAGGCAGGGGCATATAAATCAATTGGGATTTAGGAAAAGTTTTAAGTAACCATTTTATTTTTCTTTCAATTTACTTTATTCATTGATTAGAAAAATAAAAAATATATATAATCCTAAATCAATTGAAAATAGTAAGAAAAGAAGGTTTTGTATTTTTTCTAAAAATATAAAAGTTTTCACTTTAGATTGAAAAATACAAAATAGCAAGTTACAAACCGAACCATTTTTGGTTAATAGCAAGTTAAACCGAATCCTAGTGATTCTTAGCAAGTCAAAACCGAATCCTTAGGTTCATAGCAAGTTCCGAACCTTAAAATTCAACTAGCAAGTTTCGAACCTTTTCTTAGGTTCAAATAGCAAGTAGAACCCTTGATTCAAACCAACAAGAAATTAGAATCATTGAGGTTTAATATCAGCAAGAAAGGATCAATTATTTTGATCAAAGCAAGCAAGAGCCAGATTAGCAAGTGGGTCTGGAAATACAATATTGATTAGCAAGTTGGTCAATATTGAGCAAGTTGGTCAATATTGAGCAAGTTTAGCAAGAAAACCTGGTTAGCAAGTTGGCCAGTAGTAAGTAAGTGTTTTGATCTTTTGATTAAACACAAGAGCAAGAAAACCAGAAACCATCTCGGTTCTGATTTGTAAGAAGTAAGCAAGTTAAAAGCAAGCAAGCAAGCATGGTAGAAAAAGAAGGTGACAAACATGATAACGCATCAAGCAGTGCATCAGTTCGAGAACAAGGAAATGTTTCACTACAATGTCCAAAATTGACTGAAACAAACTACACGACGTGGGCATTGTTGATGGAAACAATATTGAAGGCCCATGGTCTGTGGGAAACAATTGATGCTGAAGATGCGGTGGATGAGAAGAAAGCACATACATCAAAGGCAATGATCTTTCAAACATTGCCCGAAGATGTCCTAATGCAGGTAGCACAGTGCTCGACTACAAAGGAAATTTGGGACTCAATCAAAGTTCTGTTCATTGGAGTAGACTTAGTTCAGAAAGCACGTTCGCAAACTTTGAGGAGTGAACTAGAGTCATTAAAGATGAAAGAAAGTGAAACTGTAAGTGGTTTTGCAAGCAAATTGAGCAATATAAGGGCAAAATTTAGAAATCTTGGAACTACACTCGAAAGCAAGATAATTGTGAGGAAACTACTCAATTCGGTTCCAAAGAAGTTTTTACCGATCGTGGCAACTATTGAACAATATCAAGATTTAGACAAAATGTCTTTTGAAGAAGCCGTTGGAAGATTAACAGCCTTTGAAGAACGAATCAAAAGTCAAGACACGCCAGAGGCAAATGATCAAGACAAACTTCTGATGGCAAGTTCAAACAACCAAAGTCGTGGTAAAGGGCGAGGTAAAAATTTCAACAACGAAGCCAAGGAAAGCCTGAAATGGAAGAATAGTCCAAATGCACGTGGAAGAAGTACGAGTCAAGGAACTAAAGACAAGAGCACTTTGAGATGTTATGAATGTGGTGACTTCGGCCATTTTGCGAGGGAATGTACGAAGTGGAAAGACAATAAAGACAAGCAAGAAGAGTCTTATCTCATTAATGATGACGAAGGACCAACGCTGCTGTAAAGAGCAAGATAAAAGCAAGTTGAAGACCTACCTTAAACCAAAGTTTAGTTTAAGGGGGAGTGTTGATAGTTAACCTAAACTTTTGGGTTAAATTTAGTAAGTCAGAAAGTATGTATGTATTATGTAAATAAATAAAAGGGCATGACTCTTGGAAGGGACACACTGATTCTTCAAGGGGTGTCAGTTAGTTAGTGTCGGTTATTAGGGATTAGGCACTGTTTAGTGAAACAACACACCGTTTCATGGTGCCTTTTCAATGTGTATAAATAGGGTCAATGTATTTGTGATTTACATGAACAAAAGTTGCAAGTATCAATCAATGGCAAGTATATTTATATATTACCTGTGATTTTGTTCATCATAGCAAGTTTTCTTCCAACACCCCCTATTTTTTATTCGAAAAAGAACAAAAAATAAACAAAATCCGAATGAAATTAATTACACCAAATAAACGATCATATTTTTCTCGTTAATTTGACATACATATTGATATACTTTTTCCTCCGTATTTTCGTGGTTTTCCGGTTTTCCAGTTATTTAGGGTTTTCCCTTGAACCTGACCCTATATATATATATATATATATATATATATATATATATATATATATATATATATATTAAAGAGTAAATTGCGGATTTGATCCTTAAGGTATGTCACAAATTACGGATTTGGTTCCTTAACTTTAGATTCTTATGAATTTGATCCTTCACACTAACGACATTTTAACTTATTCGTTAACTGCAAGGGTAAATTGGTCTTTCTAATTTTTTTCCCTTTATTTTTACAAGTTTTTAAGTTCATAGGGACCAAATATGTAATTTACTTAAAGTTATATTATTTTTATATGTAGAAGTAATATAATTTCGAATAAATTACATATTTGGTTCTTGTGGTATGGAAAAATGGTAAAATAAAGAAAAATGCTAGAAAGACCAATTTACCCTGGTACTTAACGAATAAAATAGACGGACCTTAGTGTAAGGACTAATTCCAAAAAAACTGCATATCTGAAGATTTTTTATGTGATAAATGAAGTTAAAGGATAAATCCGTAATTTTTGACATACCTTAAAAATCAATCTGTAAATTACTGTAAAATTTATCTATACTTTATGTTATAACATTTAAATAAAAGTTTTAAATTAATTTATTAAATATTAGGTAAAACTAACCGGGTTTAATATGTATTTCTTTTTTTGAAAGTGTAATCTGTTTAATTTCTTATAAGAATTTACTATATAACTTTGACCCAATAAAACAAACTTATAAACATGTTTAAAAAAATATTAAGTTATATTAATAGTCTATTAATAATAGAATAGATTGTCACAACATTATGTTGATCCACAAAGAAGAAAAGTACTACATATTACGTTTATCTAAAAAGCGAAAATCCATTATCAATATATTTATCCAAAAAAAATACAATTATTAGTAAAGCTCTTTCTATACTTAGATTTAGGATATTTAAAATGTGATAAAGATATAATCAACAAATTTAAAAAAAGAAAAATTCTGTTTCTTTATTTTAACACTTATATCAATATTTTTTTTTGTTTTCTTTCTATACCGGACACACAAAATAGTAGGATATATGTTCAATGACACTCGTAATTTTAAGATATTTTTAATAATAAATTGCATTAAATTCATATTATTGGTATTAACAAGATGTGCTAGTACACAACTAGTTATCACCTAATTAAAACAAGGGTGACTCCAAAATCCACTTTTTGTATTTCACTATATTTTTAAAGCATTTAGTTAAAATACAAAAAAGCTCTTAAATTTTAAGAAATATATGGTATCTATAAAACATTTACATCAAAATTCTTAAATACAACTCATAGAGTACAAGGTACTACAATTTAATGCACAACAATTGAAAATTTAAGAATTCCGATTTAGATTGCTTACTAGTGTTTTAGGGATAACTTTTCTACACATACACCAAATTTGGGAGGTCTCTCTCTCTCTCTCTCTCAAACAAACTAAATTTGCAAGAAGGAGACGTCTCTCTCTCTCTCATAAACAAACAAATTTGCAAGAAGGCGGCGAGAAGTAATATAGACCATATAATTCATTAGTTAATAAAATATCTTAAATAAAAAACATAAATTAATTTTAAAAATTAAGATAATTATCATTTTGAATTGAATAAATCCTTAAAATTCTCATTATATCTTCTATATTTATTTATTTTTTAATTTCAATTCATTCATAATTTTTTATTATGTTTTATTATATTTTTTTCTCTCTAGATTCACTTTTAATAATAAAAAAAAACATAATTTGATCAAATATCACATGTAATATCACTATGTGAATTTCCGATATTTTATTTAATCATATATGATTATGTATACATATTTATAGATTTTTCTGTGATGTAAATATTATCATGTGTGATTATGCTATTATATGTGATATGTACAAAAATTTACATAGTGGCTGATATGTAACACATAATAGATCGAATGTGAAACGAAGTTAATCACATGTGATTTAAAACGTGGATACAAAAAATAGAAGAAAAAAATGACGAAAAAGATAATGAATTGATTGTAGATATCAAATGTGATATTTGATAAAAACTGTGATTTTTTTATCAAAAGTGTATCGAGAAAAAATTATATGACGCTTGATAAGGAAATTATGAATTTTTTAAAATTAAAGAATAAATAAATCTAATCAAAATGATAATTATCCAAATTTTGAAAATTATTTTTCATTTTTTATTTATGGTATTTTTTTAACTAATGGATTAGTGGTCGATATTACTTCCCGCCTTCTCGCAAATTGACCGTCTTCTCATTTAAATCTGATCGTATACATGTGTGTGTGAGAGAGAGAGAGAGAGAGAAATATAAAATATAAAATAAATTGCACAAAATAAGAACCTACTTTCATAAAAAAAAATTATAGCATTGTACTATTATCTTTTCATCTTTACAATAATGTACTTTCAATTATTTTTTTAGAGTAAATTACATTGTAGATCCTGTGGTTTGTACATAATTTGGATAAGATCCATCTCTCAAAATAAGTACACTAAACATCCATATGGTTTGTATTTTATTTTATGCTGGGTCCCTTGCACTAATAGAGTTAAGTCTCATCCGTTAACTAAAGGACAATTTAGTTTTTTATCCTTCTTTTTGTTTTTTTCCTATTAAAATATTAATAAAATATATTATATCTTAATCTAAATTTGTTGGTGCAAGTGTGCTACATCTCTATAATTATTTTGATGATTAAAATCAAACCGTATTATATTGTTTATCTAACATTTTACTTGATGTACATATATAGAATTTACGGAAATACACGTTGTCGTCTCGGGAATCGTGCCAACCTCAAGTTAATGATATATCTGAGAAGATGCAACGGAACGGGAATATTCAAGCGGCATGTGGGAATACAACTGTTTTGTTAAACCCTAAAGATCAATCAAGATAGAGAAGATATGAATTCGTCATCCAATTATCAAGAACACTGTTACAAGCTCTCTAAGGATATGAGTTATGAGTTATGAGAGACTTTTCTAAGAGTCTTCTTTCTAACACACAACTAAACCTATTAATACTAAACACAATACAAGGTGTAAACAACACAATACAACTCAATACATTAACTTTGACTTTGACCTTTCTATATTTAAACCTTGAAGACATATTGCACTAACAATCTCCCCCTTGGATTCAAGGTTTAAACAAATGCGATCAGCAAGCTTTAGCTTTCTTGAATCTTTGGTCTTCATCAAAGCTTGTCAAAGTCAAAACGTCATTCAATCTTCAAACGGCAAATAACGAACTTCTTTCTTTGAGCAGGAGAATATGAATCTTCACACAAAGCTTTTTAATACAATTAAGCACAAGTTCAAGAAAAAGAGATCACTGAAAGGATCAATCGATTTTCCTCAAACTCTTGAAGAATTCTCCCCATTACCATTGACTTGAGAATTTCATTCTTCAGTGTCGATCTTCATAAACGCGCGAGTTCAAAAGAAAGAGATCACTGAAATGATCAATCGATTTCTTAAAAACTCTTGAAGAATAAAACTCCCCCTATCATTTCTTGAAACGAAGTCTTCTTTCTACAAATCTCCCCGTTGACAATAAAACGAATCTTTGATTTTAAACTTTCTTTGACATGAAATTGATGTAGACATTCTCCCCCTTTTTCGATGAAAGTGAGCAACACGAGCATCGAAAATCTTTTCAATTTCAGTCACGGACAATCTCCCTCTTCAAAAACATTTCTTCCCCTTGAAAAACACGAACAATCTCCCCATAAGCGAAAGATCTTGCTCCCCCTAAAAATAAGAATTGTAGAGCAAGTTGATTTTCTCCCCCTGAAAATTTGCATAAAAATCATACAAGCGCACATTTTAACAAACTTATATAAAGAGAATAGAATTCATTGAACAACATTTTATAACTACTAACAATTAATCATTTGAACACCAAACAAAAGAAATTCAACTTAATGAAATGTAACAGATATTTCCATCAAGTGAAATCAAATGCATGCGTTTGGATTCAAAAACAAGACATCATCGCATATCGAGTTACAAAAGTTCAATTTCAACCCTTTTATAAAATCTATTTGGTTGACTAGCATGTGAAATATGATTAGCAACAAGCAAATGCACCTCTAAAACCTATAAGAATACTTTGCCCTTACTCACACTATTTGTCCAAAAACAGAATTTTCACAAATTTACAGGTTTATCGCGACTTTGTATTTTCCCCAAGTTTCAAGAGATGTGTGCTCTTAGGCATCTTTTCATATTGTGCACATTGGCAACTTTTATTATGTGCTCATTGGCATCTTTTATAATCAAACAGTTTATTAAGACTACGAAACACCGTAAACGTAACTTTCTAACTGGTCCTATAGCAGGATTTGGGTCAGCCGATCCCAGACCAGTTGGCCTTAGGGGCTAGGTGACAAGCACCCCTTGGAACTTAATCTCCCGAACCAGAAAGGCTACATCGATATACCTTAATCCCATCTGTACCAGTAGAACATGGCTTTCTACCTGGTTCTATAGCAGGATTTGGGTCAGCCAATCCCAGATCAGTTGATCTTAGGGGCTAGGTAACGAGTACCCCTTGGGACTTAATCTCCCAAACCAGATAGGCCACAGGCACAGACTATCAAACTGAATGATTTTATTATATATATATATAATTTTTTTAGCATCTCAATCACTTGGTTCAAAAACGTAGTGCTTCCCCCATATTTTCGTTTCCATTCATGATTAAGACGAATAGGCTTTGTGAGCATTGTATTCTTTATAAGTCTAGATTTACACAATTTTGCGCTTATATCAAAATATCAAACATGTTTCGCTGATCTTTTGACTTATTTCAGAAGCGAAAGTAGAAACAAATATAACTCCGACGATACAAAAATGCTCGTAAAATCATCCTTAACACACATTTTATTCATTGAATGAAAAAATTGAAGAATTTCACTTCATTGAATTAAATTTGTGAAGGTTCAAACTTTCAACGTTAGTAGAAATAAAATATAACACAATGTTACCTTTTTATCACTTGATTTGAGAAACAAAAAGATATGGCAGTTAAAGTTCAAAAAGATATCACCTGATAAGTACGAGTTCTAAACTGATTTGTTTAGAAGTCATAGCCATTGAAGTACGGGTCCTGAACTGAATTGTTCAGAAGCCATTACCGTTGAAGTGCGGGTTTTGAACTGATGTGTTCAAAAGCCATTACCGTTGAAGTGCGGGTTTTGAACTGATTTGTTCAAAAGCCATAGTCTTTTATCTCACTCTCTCTCCCCCTACAAAATACCAAAAGATTTATCAAATCGCACATGTATATATAAAAAAAATAGAAAACTCCCTGAAAATATGTGATGTTCAATGTCTTCTTGAATGCACAAGTACTTCATCTTCCGAGAGTTCAACGCTTACCTCTAAATCTGCAAAACAGATTAAGTAGATTTTGGTACCCAACGAGTCTTGGGTCCTGACACGTTAAGCGGAGCTCTATAAGAAGGAAAATGGTAAGTACGATACCAATATTGAACATAATTATTATTAACAAAATCATTATTTCCGCAATAAGAATTAACAAAAGAATTAACTTTCGTTGTAAAATTCTTATTTGGAAATGATGATTTTGGTACATCTTTTCCAGGAAATTTACCTTTTACCTTCCATTGCATGTTGACTCTTTTGTAGGAAGGAAAATCAGCATAGTATTTGGAAGACATATCCACAGAATGCTCGTAGAAAATGTTAGAAGGACGCATCGGACATTCTGAAAAACACTCGGAGTTATTGAACGACCTCACTTTGTCTTTTAAGGCATTTCGTTCCTTTGTCATCAACTCGAGCTTCTTCCGAATATCACAATTCACCCTCTTTTCCTTCATGATATCTATAGATAAACCTGCCAAGTTCTTTGTCAGCTTTTGTATCTCTTATTGAAAGATCTTCCGTTCTACACAAAAATCATCCTTTACGCTCTTTGATTGGAACTCAGCTTTCTTTCTCTTTTCTAACTCACCTCTTTCCAAATCCAACTCCTCTTGTAGTTCAGAAATTTTCTCTGAAAGTTTCCCATTCTTCACTTCAAAGTCTTTCCTTTGATCCTCAAATTCAACTCTCTCTTTTTCCATCCTTTGCTTCTCTAAAAATAATACTTTCTGAAAATCTGAATTCTGCTTGGAAAGTTCTTGGAATTTGAGTTCAAACACTTTGATGTCTTCACAATCTTTATCCTTCATCTTCAACGCTTTCTCAAGATCAGAAATTCTTTGAACTAAAGCCATTCTTTCTTTCTTGTGAGCTTCTCTTTCTTCTTCTATCAATCTCTCCATATCTGACAGTCTCTTTGAAAGCTCAATAAGCTTCTCAGAATTTTCAATTATTTGCAATTTCAGTTCCTTCCGTTCTTTGAGGAGCTTGTCTCTAAATGCATCTGCAGACTTGATATTGAAATCATACATTTCTTTATCGGATGTACATTGAGGACTAAAGCAATACACCATTGTTACGAAAAGTGCACACGAACAGCAGGGACAAATCTAAAAACTAACTACAAGGACTGAATTTAACAAACACTGAAACTAACTCAAGACTTAACTACAAACTAACCGAAGAAAATAACAGAAGGACCAAAATTGTAAAAGAAACTAACTAATAACTATAGGGACTGGAAATGACAAATCCTAAAAACTAACTAAAACTAGCAGTAATCCAAGATCTTCAATAATCCAAGATCTTCAATAACGTGCTCTGATACCAATTGTTAAACCCTAAAGATCAATCAAGATAGAGAAGATATGAATTCGTCATCCAATTATCAAGAACACTGTTACAAGCTCTCTAAGGATATGAGTTATGAGTTATGAGAGACTTTTCTAAGAGTCTTCTTTCTAACACACAACTAAACCTATTTATACTAAACACAATACAAGGTGTAAACAACACAATACAACTCAATACATTGACTTTGACTTTGACCTTTCTATATTTAAACTTTGAAGACATATTGCACTAACATGTTTCATTCTTGATATTCCAACTCCGATCGGTTTACCGATTATTTTTATAAAATTTGAGAGTGATTTTGTATAAAATGTTTTCACAAAATTATATTTTTTATAAAATGATAAAGTTTGTAAAAATTGTTTTTAATAACTTTTTGAATTAAGCCAAAATTATTTGATTTGTTTTTAGTTGGTGTTTTATAAACATTTCATAACGACAAAAACTTTTATACTTTTAGTATACAAGTATTTATACTTTTTACTTTATGTATTTTCAAACCCAAGATTTTGTTATTTTATTTTATAAAATATTTTTATAAAATATCTTACAATCAACCATTTATTTATTAACTCTTACACTCAACCTACTCTCTGTCAACTCTCAGATCAATACTCTCATTATTTTATCCACCCTCACACTTCATACACATAAAGACTCTTTTCTTTCACTCACACAAATGTTTTTATAAATAAAAATTAAAAAATCTATTCTTGTTTTTTTTAAACCCAACGGCTAGAACAAGAAAAAGGGGATTAATTCCTTTTTTTAGTGTTTTCTTTAGCCTTATAAAATCAAGACAACTTTCATCAATAATCTCAACTTTCTCAAATACTCTAAAGTCCATCAACTTTCAAGAAGTATCACTTTCTCTCAATAACTCTCAAACTCTTTCATTTTGAAAGCTCTATTAATACTTTATTTTTTTCTTGCTTTCAACATCAAAGAAGGTTGATACCAAGCATAAAACACAAGTATTATCCACACTCTAGTAAGTGTGTGAGATATATCCAACGAGCATCCACATTGTGGTGTGAAAAAATAGCTAGAACTTGAGTTCATTTTTCAAGTATTCAAATCTTGTGTAATCAAGTGTTCTTACGGTGTGTTTCTACCTTAAAAGAACAATATAGTGGATCGTCTCGCTGAGTTTACTCAATAAATTAAGAGGATTAACCCGGTTTTAGGTGAACCTCTCTAAATTCGTTTGTATCTTTCTTCCCTATCTCTTTATATTTTGTTTGTTTGCTTGTTGTGTTAAACCTTAACAAAAGAATCCATCTTATGTATTGCTATATATATTTTTTAAAATATTTTAAGAGCTCTATTTTAATCGTAAACAGCCTCCCCCCCCTCCCCCCAAGGTTGTCCTAACAAAATTTTATATAAAAAAGGGTTGAAATCTAGAAGAACAATGTCAGCGAGCTTTCCTTCCCGTCCCCGACGTCCTTTCCTACCTTCTTCGTTGTCGGCGTCCTACACCATTTCTGGCGATTGTTTCCCTCACCATCTCCCGTTTCCCACACAAACATACAGTGATACAGTGGCCTCAAGTCAATGGTTCTCTTTCCATCCATCGACCAACTCTGTTCCTTGCTTACGGAACCTTCCCCCGATAAATAAATGTGATAAAGATATAATCAACACATTTAAAAAATGAAAATTTATGTAATCTTTATTTTAACACTGATATCAATATATTGTTTGGTTTTGTTTCTATACCGGACACATAAAATAGCAGGATATATGTTCAATGACACTCGTAATTTTAAGATATTTTTAATGATAAATTGCATTAAATTCAGATTATTGGTATTAACAAGATGGTCAAGTACACAACTAGTTATCACCTAATTAAAACAAGGGTGACTCCAAAATCCACTTTTTTTTATTTCACTATATTTTAAAGCATTTAGTTAAAATGCAAAAAAGCTCTTAAATTTTAAGAAATATACAGTATTTTATAAAACATTTACATCAAAATTCTTAAAAACAACTGATACTGTACAAGGTATTGCAATTTAATGCACAACACTTGAAAATTTATGAATTCCAGTTTAGATTGCTCAATGTACTAGTGCTTTAAAGGATAACTTTTCTACACATACACCAAATTTGGGAGGTTCCTCTCTCTCTCTCTCTCTCTCTCTCTCTCTCTCTCTCTCTGTGTGTGTGTGTGTGTGATGAACAAACTAATTTGTGAGAAGGCGGCGAGAAATAATATATACCATATAATTCATTAATTAATAAAAATGTCATAAATAAAAAAACATAAATTAATTTTAAAAATTAGGATAATTAGAATTTTTGAATTGAATAAAGGTGAACCCCCAAACTCCACCATCTCCGGCAACAACCTCCTCCATCGATCCCCAACACCTAACCCTTTCCTCACACCTGCATTCTAACCGAACACCCAACTAGAGAGATGTGGTGAAGAAACCATAGATGTATTTCAACTATAAAATTAGAGAAAGCGACTGGTTCACCGAAGATTTCCGAGTGGAATGTTTATATATATATATATGATACAAATCAAATACAAACCATGTATTTGTTGCACCCACTTATAAACCAATATGCATATGTACATAATCTGAGATGCATATATGCATTATCCCATATGAATGTATGTCCATTATATGTATATTCTTGCACGTATGCATATGCATATGTATATGAACATTGTTCCCATATGCACACTAGTTTGTTCACATATGCACACTAGTTTGTAAGTGGGTGCAACAAGTGCAAGGTTTGCATTTTTACGGAGCCTCTCTCTCTCTCTCTCTCTCTCTATATATATATATATATATATGTAACACCCGTAATTTTCGGATAAGTACAACTTCGAATCAGTGTGGAATCGATCTTTTAAGAAAAATATGAAAAATAAGATTTTGGGTTAAAACCTAGATTTTATGGTCTTGTTGGATGGGGAATTCGAATACGAGTCCAACGGTTCTTTCCGGAGCGAAAACGGAGCTATAACGAAGAAGTTATGGCCAAAACAACTTTCGGTACAATCTCGACTAAAGTGACCAGCGAAAGTGACACTTGTGTCACTCTCGCGTGTCACTCTCGCTGGTTTTGTACCGAGAGCTATTTGAGCCCGGCGAGAGTGCCCAGCGAAAGTGACACTTGTGTCACTCTCGCACGTCACTTTAGCCGTTGGGTACCTGGAGCATAAATACGAGATTTTTAGCCCTAAACTTCATTTCTTCATATCTCTCTCATTTCAACTCCGATTTTGGCGATTCAAGTTGCTATGGTTCCGATTTTGAGAGCTCTTCAAGGATCTAGAAATAGTTTTGAAGTTCATAGGAAGATTCAAGGGTGTTTGGGTTGTGGTAAAAATCTCAAATCTTTTCCCTTTCTCTCCCAAATCGTTTTCCTTCCTTCCTCACAAACCCTAACCGATTTTGAGGCTTTTCTTGGAGATTAATGTTTTTCTTATCCACTTTATGCTAGTGATTTCATTCATTGATGCAAGAGCAAGTTTCATCCACAACACTAGAGATGTTTGGGGTTTTCTAGGTTTTCATCAAAACCTAAGTGGTGAGTTCATCCTACTAGCTCCTATAATTTCATATGAGTTAGAAATGTTCCATTGATGATCTTCTAGTATTTTTCTTATCCAATTTCGGTTTTGATGATTTTGGAGAAGTTAGGTCAAATTGAGGTTTTGGGTATAAATGGAGATTTTGATGGTTGATGTTTGGAGAACAATTCTAAATGGTTAAATGTGGTTATTAATGGTGGGAAAATTATAGATTTAGGCTTTGAAGTTTTGGTTTGAGGATTCATGTGCATCAAAGGAGCATACGTTTGGGGGAAAATCTAGATTTAGCTAAATCTAGCAAAGGTGAGTTCAAGTTACTTTGCGAAAACTTTGTACATGCCAAAATTAGTATTTCCTATTATTGTTTGTGTGTTTTACTTGAAAATATCTATGGTTGAGTTATTTGAATAGTTTAACTCCTTGAAGTGTTTATCTTCATAAATGTGTAAAACACCCATATTTGGGGCTTTTGGATATTTGGATGGTTAGAAACCATAAATTGTCTTTAAAGATTAATTGCTCAAAATGAGGTTTATTTGATGGTTTAATCATGTTAGTGTAAATGATTTTAATAAACCATTTGGGAAATACACTTTTAGTGTTATGGGTCATTTTGAGAATATTAAGGGTGTGAGTCCTTTGGGAAAACCCCTTTTGTTTAACCCGTGTTGAGTTTTGGGGTTAATAATGATTTTGGGATACGTGTTTGCTTAAACAATGTTTAAACGCGTTTTATGCGATTATGACCGACATTATGGGTCTAGCAAGCTTAGAGCACTTTGCTCGGTTTTGACTTTGAGATAGTCTTGGAACATTTGTCCAGTTTAAATGGCTCGATGTGGAGTCTTATTTACGGGTTGCTTTTATTGCACCGTGTTGCATATTATTGCACGTTGTTGATATTTACATGCTTGGGGTGGAGTCTAGGATGTGTTATATGCTTAATTGCATTTCATTTGCATGATTTGATGTTGATAAATAATCATTAGGTATTTGAGCAGAGGGCTCGGTTTTGGACTCGATTGAGTCTTGATGGCATTCGCCCGGTTTTAATAAGCTCGACGTGGGCTTGGGGTTTGCATTGCATGAGTTGCATTATGTTTGAGATTTACATGATTTGAATGCATTAGTTATTCTTTTGGGGTCATGTAATTATATTTAAGTCGAGTAAGCTTGTTTCGGATGGTGGGTTTTCCCAAGGTAAAGATCCAGTAGGATTGAACTTGATGGCTTGGACTAAAGACCTAGTATGGTTGATGTCTAAGAAGGGCTAAAGACCTAGTTTTGGTTGATGCCGGAGATGGACTAAAGACCTAGTTTTGGTTGATGTCTAAGATGGGCTAAAGATCTAGTATGATTGATGCCGAGGATTGACTAAAGACCTAGTATGGTTGATGTCATCTGTTTCCACATCCAAGAAGCTTACTCGCATTTATTTAATCGTGGTTTAATTTATGTGTTGCCACATTCAATGAGACCGGGTCTCCCCCGTCACCGAAGGGTGTTGATTTCGGGTATTTTATTTATTCGCATTTTTGGAGGTTATATTTATGCATATGGATTGTTTTTCCATGTTTGATGGACGGGTTTATGCTACACTTGCTTCGTATTACGTTTTAATAAAGTGTTATATCTAATGGATGGTTTCCATGTTTTACGGGTCGAGTATGTATTGTCAACCGTATTTGAAGGTTTGTCTAAACTAGACTTATTCACATATTTGAGTGAGTTGGAAACGTAATTCATTTTGGAAAAACGTATTTACCTTTCGGGAACCTTCCCATGGAAAGGTGTGAGTTGGAAAATGGATGATTTGCAATTAAAGTAAACTCTTTCGAAATCATGACTAAACTACTACCTTTTGATTTATGATTTTATATAGTCATGATAAAATGCTTGAACTCACTAGGCGTAAGCCTAACCCTTTTTATTTGTCGGCATGTGCAACAGGCTCAGGTTGGGGTAGCTCTAGCTACGTTGTGAAGTGGCAAGTGCTAGTATTGTGCACGTGAGGTGATTTGAGTAGTGAAGACTTCCGCACTTGTTTGGACTAGCAACTTGTGTTGTGTTAAGTGACACCCGTTTAAGTTATTTTATTTGGGGAATTATATTGTTTAAATTCCGAGGTATTGTTTGAAGAATAAATTGTAGAAATGAATTTATCTATTTTAATTAATTTATTGAATTTTAAAGTTAGTTGCTCGTTCCAAATTTGAGGGTGTTACAAGTTGGTATCAGAGCATAAGTTTGAGAGATTTAGGTGTTGATTTTGGATACCTAGACTCAAACTAGCGTGTGTTTAAAATAAGAGTGAAATTCACCTTTAGGCACTTTAAGATAGGATGTTTTGAAGTTGATGGATGTTGTTAGAAACGAGAATCACGTCGAGAGTAACAAGGATAATCATGTACGGTGCGTTCATAGTGACACATGGCCAGTGTCATGGTGAACCTACTAGTACATGTGCATACTTGAATTACTTTAATGTGATGATCGTTGGGGCAGTAAAGGAGGTACTAAGCTAGTAGTCGTTGGAATAGATGAACGATTTTAGTATTAGTCACTTGGAGTGACGATAAGCATGATGTTTGCTTTAAGTAGACCGTTTCGGGTCAAGATTGATGGTTGGACTAGAACCATAGGCTTATTGAGCCGACTTTGATTTGAGGAAAAACCGTAAAGTTAATTGATGTAATTCCCAACTTGCCTTAAGAGGTTAAAGCATCCGGATGACAATAGTGGACCAGAGGTATTTGGAAGGGTATGAGTTGGGATGTTGAATGCCGCCTAAGTCATGCACAAAGTTTATTTTGAAAATAAATTTCATCAACTATTTCTTGTGTTTCCAATCCTTATATGGACTGTGTTATGAATTTTGGGAAATGTTTGGCACACACACAAGATTTTGAATCATGGTTTTAACGTGCATGAAACCATTTTATTGCGAGAGTCGCAAACTCCGCCGGGATTTGTTTTGCCTTATTTCATTGTTGTTCAACATTTGTTTTGGATATAATGATAATCATATTTTATGATGTTTAAGATGTTGGGCAATAACTACGGCTTGTGACTTTAACATTGGATCTCCTCCACATATGTTAGAGTTTGGACGAAAAGTTATTTTCCATTATGTCTATGTAAAGTTATTTTGGGAATTTGTTTAATGTGAGTTGTTAAACAATGTTGTTTATATGATATTACCCTAGAAGGGGATTTTTGGGATTTTGGCGTCACATTCATGATTTTGCTTATAGCGATTTGGCTTTGGAAGCATGATGTTTAGTGTCGTTTTGTTGACTTGAGGTCATTGAGTCCATTGAAGTTCATGGAGTTTTATTGTACGACGTTTTGTGTCGTGTGGGTACAATTTTACTATATGCATACTCTATTTTCTTATGTGAAAAGTTTATGAGTTATGTTGGGCATTTGGTCCCACTCGGGTTTTGTTGAGAAAAGTTAATTTTATGCCATAAGGCGACTAAGAAGAGATGAGTTTAGAACTCTAGCGTCGCGTAATTTTTCTTTCAAGAGTTTGTGTTATTAAGTAATTCGTTGCAAGTAGTTCAGTGTATGGATTGATTTATACGTGGCTTAAGTGATGCATGAAAGAATATTTTTAGTGACATTTCATAATAATTTTCTTGGTGCACTTGCGGTCAGTTAAATGTTTTATTATCATTTTCAAGTAAATATGCTATATCGACTTAGGGGTATGCATAGCTTGGTAACCATTATTTCTTGACACTTTGATAATCGAGTCGTGCATGAAAATGTTTTATTGACTCTTGTTTAAACTATTGGTCATTTGGTCAAAGCATGTTGAGTGGTGTGGGGATCACGGATGGTTTACAATACGTGATATTTGAAAGAAACAAAAAACACAAACGTATGAGTCAAATATTTTGGACAATTGAAAGCCTTTTTGGTCTTGAAGGAAATGTGTATTTTGAGCATTGTTTTAACAAATACATTTTAAGCATTGACATTTTAACGTTTTATGTTACTAGTACGAAACTTTTGATGAAGATACTTCGTGTTGAGAATTTTGGGAAAATGAATTGCTTAAACTTGGGGAACATGGGAACCCCTATGTTTTGAATATTGATGCGCACCGTTGGTGCAACTTGGGATTTGAAAATAGGTTTGAACCCTTTTTGATGTCAATAAATTATCATCACTTATTTCCTTGTATGTTTTGGAAAAACGCATTGTTGTGTGCAAGCTTGCCAAAAACGTTTTATTCAAATGTCATTATAGGACCGGATGAGAGATTTTGGGAAATCAATTTAAAGAATTTCGTCTCTTGAAATTTTGGTGTGAGTTATCTGGTGCATGTGTGTCATTACAAGAAATTTCTAAGAAGTGTTACAAGTTTGCATGCCTACCCCAATTTGAGATTTTACGACGTTTTAGTCGATATTTCTAAGTGATGGGAACATATTGGTTTTGTTTTAAATATGGAACGTGCACTAGTGTAACGTCCCAAAAATTACAATAAATTTAAACTTTTAAAAACAACATTTTATTTAAAATAAACCATGAGTATTTAAATCCAATTAAACGTTTTGTCAAAACCTCGGTAAGTTAAAACAACCAACTCAATTAAAGCAGCGGAAAATATAATATTTCTAAACATAGTGTCTCAAAATAATAATAGGGAGAATCTCCTTAACGCGCCAGTGTGTACCGTCACGCCTTTGTGCCACTCGTACCTGAAACAGTAATTTATAGGGAAAGGGTAAGCACAAAGCTTAGTGAATTCAAACACATGCATACGATATCAATCATATCGACACCACCCCTATCAACAGATAGATATAACAACCAATACATGCAGTTTAATAATACAAGCAAACTCATGCATGAACCCCTATGCATGCATCATTCGGTCTCCCCGAATTCATACAACACTCGCGTAAGCGTCCCTCGGTCTCCCCGAGTTCATACAATACCCGTGTACGTATTCCTCGGTCTCCCCGAGTCCTCAGTCTCCCCGAGATTCATACGACACCCAAGATCTCATAATAGACACTAACTCGGCCTAGTACTACACACAAACAAAACAGTTAACACACACGAACTATAGCAGCACGCATACAATCTCTACCCTATGCAGTGAGTGAACTCACCTCAGAAAGCAATGTAGAACTCCACGAACAGCGATACGAACCCGCCAACTCCAACTCACTTCTTTCCACCTAAAGAAGTGTTATCAAGTGTCAAAGTGTAGCCCCAACCCGAAATTACAACTACAAGTCTAAACGTACATTTTCCGGTTTTTGGTCTAACACCACAGGTCTGTTCGTGACCTGTTTAGCCCCCCTTAAACCCATCAAACCAGAATTATTATTCCATAATTAGAAAGTTCAATGTCTTAGGTTTCCAGGGACATATCGCACGCGTTCATACGAGGTCCCTACTAATTTATATGAATATTCTAAGACAGACTACCCGAAACAGGAATTCCGGACCAGTCTGTACAAATTGCCATTTTGGCCCTAGCTAGAGGCCGAATTGATTTTTCTGTAAAACATATGAAACTCAGTAGACACAATTTGGGAGATTTGTGCACTGGTTTCACCTCAATCAGAGCTTTCTAGAATAAACTACGGATTTTACAAAACAGGGACAGATTGGACATTTTCACATAAAATGATAACATGGGTTAAACTTCTATTAAGCTATGACTTAATACAATCAGACCTGCAATTCATACTTTGGCTTAGGGGTTTAGGCTACTAACACACAACACCACCCACTGCCACCCCAAGCAGTGGCGGTCAGTGGCGGCGTGGAGGCGGCAGTCGCCGCCGGCGGTGGTGATGGTTTGCTAAAAAAAATCCGGCGATGCAAAGGGACGATCCCACTAACGACTCTTGGGTCACACGCACACACCCACGCACGTCCTAACAGAAACAACCACGCCCGTCCCAGCCACCGAACTGGTGGCGCACGGCGGCGGCGCACACCGCCGACAGCCATGGCTGCGGCGGCGACGGTGGTTTTGTGGTGCATCGACGACGATGAAAGAAAGAAACAATGGGAAAAGAGAGCCTTCCCTCGACGACGCCAGAAGAAAACACATAGATGAGGATCCTTACCTCGCGACGACGACACAACAGCGACACGAAAGCTCCGGCACCCTCTCTCTCTCTCGTTCTCTCTCTCCGGCAGCGAACCACGACGACAGCGCCGGTGGTTTTGGGTGGAACAGCAGTGGCAGCAAGAAGTGAGGGGAAAGAGGTAGGGTTGCGCTTAGGGTTTTGTGGGTGTTCTTTGCGTGGGACGAAAGTGAAACGAGAAAGGGGAGGGGGGTCGGTCTCTTAAGCTGATCCCCATGCAACACTTTCAAAAATTTACATAATTAGTCCCTGCCTTCAAGTTCCTTTACAAACAAGTTACGGTTTTAACCATTTAGCCCCCTCATTACATTATTTTAACATTTTAGGTCTTCCCCGTTAAAACCCGTTACTAACAATTCGCTTAGGGAAAGATATTAAATAAATATATGCGTAAAATTAAACCATACCGGGACACGAGCTTTACAACTCTCCCCCGCTTGAATTAGACTTCATCCTCGAAGTCTACGTCCGCGGACAGCTCCGGATAGTTCTCCCGTATCTCAACCTCGGGTTCCCAAGTCCACTCGGAACCCTTTCGGTGTTGCCACTGGACTTTCACCAAACCAATTACCTTGTTACACGAGGTCCTCGTCTTCCTGCCAACAATGGCGATCGGCTTCTCTACGTAATTAAGCCGCTCGTCGATCTGAATATCCTTGAGAGGAATCACCGCAGACTCATCCACCACACACTTCCGCAACTGAGACACGTGGAATGTGTTGTGGATCAAGCTCAGCTCGTCCGGTAACTCTAAGCGATAAGCTACCTTTCCCACTCGCACAATGACCTTGTAGGGTCCAATGTAACAGGGTCCTAACTTTCCCCGTTTACGAAACCGAATCACCCCTTTCCAGGGCGAAACCTTCAGCAAAACATAATCCCCCACTTGAAACTCCAAGTCTGATCGTCTCTTGTCGGCGTAACTCTTCTGCCGACTCTGTGTAGTAACTAAACGGTCCCGCACCATCTGTATCATCTCAGTCGTCTTCAGTACGATATCATTACTCCCAAATACTCGCTGACCAACCTCGCCCCAGCAAATGGGCGTCCTGCACTTCCTACCATACAACATCTCGTACGGTGGCATGCCAATACTGGAATGGAAGTTGTTGTTGTAGGAAAACTCCGCCAAAGGAAGGTACTGATCCCAACTACCTCCAAAATCAATAGCACATGCCCGAAGCATGACCTCGAGTGTCTGAATAGTACGCTCACTCTGTCCGTCAGTCTGTGGATGAAAGGCCATGCTAAAATGTAACCGCGTACCCATCTCCACCTGAAACTTCTCCCAAAACCGAGAGGTAAAACGGGTGTCCCTGTCAGAGACAATCGAGACTGGAACCCCGTGCCTGGCTACAATCTCTCGCACGAAAATCTCTGCGAGCTTGTCCGCCGAGGAGCTCTCCCTGATGGCCAAAAAGTGAGCACTCTTGGTCAAACGATCGACAATCACCCAAATAGCATCATTCCCACGTGGAGTCCTTGGGAGTTTAGTAACGAGATCCATCGTGATCTGCTCCCATTTCCACACCGGAATCTCTAAAGTCTGCAACTTCCCATGCGGCCGCTGGTGCTCAGCCTTGACTTTCCGACATGTCAAGCATACCTCTACACACTTGGCGACATCCCGCTTCATGCCGGGCCACCAATAATTCTCCCGCAGGTCGCGGTACATCTTCGTAGCTCCAGGATGAATCGAAAACTTGGACTTATGCGCCTCATCCAACAATATCTGCCTGTTCCCGCCAGTGAAGGGAACCCACACTCGACCATACCGGGTCAATAAACCTCGACTATCACGGGCAAAATTCGGTATTTCACCCGAAACTCTCTCGCGTTTGGCATTCTCGTCCAGAACTGCCACTTCCTGAGCACTACCTATCGACTCAAGGAGAGGTGTAACCACTGTTAACCATTTACACAAACCCCGCAGTGGCTCACCAACCGGATGTCGACTAAGTGCGTCCGCAACAACATTCGCTTTACTCGGGTGGTAAAGTATCTCACAATCATAATCTTTAACTACGTCAAGCCAACTCCTCTGACGCATGTTGAGGTTTTGCTGGTCCATCAAGTATTTGAGGCTTTTATGGTCAGTGTATATCGTACACTTGACTCCATACAAGTAATGCCTCCAAATCTTGAGAGCAAACACCACTGCTCCCAACTCTAGGTCATGTGTCGGGTAGTTCGCCTCATGAGGCTTCAACTGCCTCGAAGCGTAAGCTATAACCTTACTGCGCTGCATGAGCACGACGCCCAATCCCTGGTGAGAAGCGTCACAATACACTACCAAATCCTCCATACCCTCAGGAAAAGTCAACACCGGAGCCTCGCATAAACGTCTGCGCAGCTCCTCAAAATCCCTCTACTGCTCCTCACCCCAGCTGAAAGCCGCAGATTTCTTCGTCAATCGGGTCATAGGTAACGCAATCTTGGAGAAATCCTGAATGAACCTCCGGTAGTACCCTGCTAACCCAAGAAAACTCCGTACCTCAGTGGGAGTCTTCGGCACCTCCCACTGCATCACTGCTGTAATCTTGGCCGGATCGACCATAATACCATTCTGGTTCACGACATGTCCTAGGAATTGGACCTCCCGTAACCAGAACTCACACTTGGAGAACTTAGCATAAAGCTTCTCCCGCCTCAAAACCTCCAAAACTTCCCGCAAATGCGTCTCATGCTCTTCCTTCGACTTCGAATACACGAGAATATCGTCAATGAACACAATCACCGACCGATCCAACATCGGGCTACACACCCAGTTCATAAGGTCCATGAACGCTGTTGGTGCATTGGTGAGCCCGAAAGGCATCACCACAAACTTGTAATGGCCATAACGTGTACGAAATGCCGTCTTCTCCGTATCCTGACTCTTCACCCGCATCTGATGATACCCCGATCTCAAATCAATCTTAGAGAACCACGAGGCTCCCTGTAGCTGGTCGAACAAGTCATCGATCCTTGGCAGAGGATAACGATTCTTCACCGTAAGCTTATTCAACTCACGGTAATCTATACACATCCGTTGGGACCCGTCATTCTTCTTCACAAACAGAATCGGGGCTCCCCACAGTGAACAACTCGGCTTGATGAACTCCTTTTCGAGAAGTTCCTGCAACTGAGTGTACAACTCCTTCATTTCCGGTTGAGCCAGGCGATAAGGTGCCTTGGCCACCGGAGCAGCACCCGGAATCAAATCAATGCGGAACTCTACCTGTCGCTCGGGAGGTATCCCCGGTAAATCATCGGGAAATACGTCAGCAAACTCCCGTACGACTGGCACATCCTCCGCAGTCTTCTTCTCCCCGTCGACGCGCGTGTCTATCACATACACTAAATACCCCTGGCCACTGTGCTGTAAGTACCTCCGCGCCTTCGGGTTGGATGATTTTGGAGAAGTTAGGTCAAATTGAGGTTTTGGGTATAAATGGAGATTTTGATGGTTGATGTTTGGAGAACAATTCTAAATGGTTAAATGTGGTTATTAATAGTGGAAAAATTATGGATTTAGGCTTTGAAGTTTTGGTTTGAGGATTCATGTGCATCAAAGGAGCATACGTTTGGGGGAAAATCTAGATTTAGCTAAATCTAGCAAAGGTGAGTTCAAGTTACTTTGCGAAAACTTTGTACATGCCAAAATTAGTATTTCCTATTATTGTTTGTGTGTTTTACTTGAAAATATCTATGGTTGAGTTATTTGAATAGTTTAACTCCTTGAAGTGTTTATCTTCATAAATGTGTAAAACACCCATATTTGGGGCTTTTGGATATTTGGATGGTTAGAAACCATAAATTGTCTTTAAAGATTAATTGCTCAAAATGAGGTTTATTTGATGGTTTAATCATGTTAGTGTAAATGATTTTAATAAACCATTTGGGAAATACACTTTTAGTGTTATTGTAAAGCCCGTATTCCGGTATGTAATTTCTTTTATTAATTCTTTTCTTTTAAGTTTGATTTAATGTGGTTGCCGTTAACGGGGTTAGTCGGGTTAGACCTAATCGAAAAATGTTAGAATTTTGGTTAGTTGCGAGAAGGTTTAAGTGGAGGGACTAGAAGTGTCACGGGCCAAAAGTCTAAGTTTTGGCCCATGCACCCAATGGCCGAAATCTTTTCTTTGTGTTTTGTGTGTGTTTGTCGTGATTAGTAAGAAAAGAAAAGAAATAGGAATAGGAAAGAAAAAAAAAAAACCCACGGCTCTTTTTGTTTTGGGTTTAGGTGTGGTAACGTGAGGGACACACAAGAAAAGAAATAATAAGTTTGTCAAAAACCAAACCCTACGGCTCCTTTGTTTTTCTTGTGGTTGCCGGTCGAAGAGAGAAGAGCCGGGAGAGAGATCGCGAGAAAGAGAGAGAAGAGAAAAAAGAACACAGCGGCAGTCGTCGCCGCCGCTGCTGCTGTCGCCGGAGGGCGCCACCACCCTGGTTTCGTCGGAGATCGAGAGAGAGAGGTTTGGTTGCGGTGGTGAGACGTCGTCGTAGGTAAGTGTTTCCCCCCCCCCTTGTTGTTTCTTTGATGTCGCCGTGAAACCACCACCGGCGGTGGCCGCCGCCGCCGCCGACCACCACTGCCGGAGGTGGCAGTGGGTGGTGCGTGGGGTGTCCAGCCCTAGTTGTAACCCGAACCGTTAAGCCTTGAACCGTTTTTATAAATCGTGATTTTATGAAAATTCTAAGTGTGCTGTCCAGTTTTCGTGTGATCGTAACTTTTCTGTCGTAACTCCGTTTGATCCGAAACTGGCGCCCACGGTTCAAGTTCGGGATCGGGCACGTTTTCCGTGTTTTAGCGGAAAACTGGTTCGGTCTCTAGCTGGGCGAAAAAGTGGTCGCAAGTTCGGTGTTTCGTCATTTCATGTGAAAATTTCTGGAATCTGCCTTAATCTTGCGAAAACCATAACTTTCTGCTCGTAACTCGGTTTGGGGTGAAACCGGTGTCAAAAGTTCCCTTTTTGAGTCTAGAAACTTTTCTGTGTTTTGTGCAAAACCCAGTTCGGGACGTAGAATGGGTCAAATTGTCGTTGTATACTGAAAGGTGCTGAATTTCGCTGTTCTGGAAACTGTTTTTGTAAAATCCGTAGTAAATTGTAGAAAAATCGTTAGGAGGCGTATAATATGTCCTTGGAACCCTAACTCAGAGGACTTTCTGGTCATGAAATAATATTGGGAATTTTCTGGGTTTAAAGGGGTCGAAACAGGTCCCGAACAGACATGTTTTGTGAGAACGGAAATTGGTTTTAGTGACGGTTTAAGCGTGTGTCGTGTCATAGGGTCCGGGTCTTGTATTGACACGTTTTAACATGCGTTTAGGTGCTGGGAAGTGACCGTAATTGTGAAGCTTGAATTGTATTGTTAAGCTAGGCGCGCATTCGAGGTGAGTTCTCTCACTATATCTAATAATAGTTGTTTTATCATTGCTGTAGTACGTGTGTGGTAGCTTTATGTGCTTGTGTTGGGGAACTAGATAGTGGGGTGTCTAGTTGATACTATGTTGCCATGTTGACTCGGTGGGACCGAGGATCCGGCGGGGCCGGAGATTTTATACGCGGGTGGCGTAGAGACTCGGTGGGACCGGGGATTAGGCGGGGCCGGAGGTTTTATACGCGGGGCGTAGAGACTCGGTGGGACCGGGGATTCGGCGGGGCCGAAGATGTTATCATGTGGTCGGTGGGACCGACTTGTGCCTTTTAGGTGGGTGGTTGTAGATATACATGTTTATGATTTGTTCGTAGACCTGTATGATCGTTCATGTGTCACTATCTGTTGTAGGGGTAGTGTGGAATAACTGTATTATTTATGGTGTTTGAATTCACTAAGCTTCGTGCTTACCCTTTCCCAATAGTTTGTGGTTTCAGGTACGGGCGGCTCCAAGGCGTGACGAGTACACACTGGCGCGCGAGGAGAGCTGGTTGTTTTTATGGTTTTAATAATTAAACGTTTATTCCGCTGGTTTGATTTTATAAAGATATTAATTATGTGTTTGCAAACGAAACGTTGGGATCAATTAATGAGTTGTTATAAATGAATTGTTTATTTAAAAATTTAAATTTGCTTGTAATTTTTGGGACGTTACAACTTGGTATCAGAGCACAGCTTGAGTGAATCAAATGCACCTCGGTGTGTTTGATCTCAAGTTTGCGGCTATAAAATTTTCTTTAAAATTTTTTGGAAAATAAAAGAAAGGAAAACCCGTTTGAGAAACGGTGATCGGTGGCGCAGTGTGTACAGTCAGCCGGAGCCAGGGGAAAAGGTACAGCACTTAGTGTTTGATTGCTTTCTAGATCATAGAGTATGCATGCTAGATTGCCTGTTGTGGACACTATGCTGTATGTTGAACTACTTGCTATTAGGAATTTATGCTAATTATGATAGGTTACTAAGTGGATGCCCTCTAGGTTGTATGCAGTAAGAGATTTATAGCCTTAGAATATTCGATTTAGTTCTATTGCGCAGCACTTTTTTGAGTCCAACCGTTCTAGGATAGAGTCTTGTATTCGACTGTCTATTTGTTTCGCACTGCATATAATCGGGTATTCGCGAGGTCACCCGTTATAATTAGTAGGGATTCGGTAGTAGCAAGGGTAGTGGGATAAGAGGAAGTTCCTAGAGAGCTGGGAAGGGTGTTTATGTATGAGTACGTGTGCTAGATTGCTTTCTAGAACATAGGAGTATGTATGCTAAATTGCTTGGTGCTTATTACACTATATTGCATGTCTGCTGCTTGCTATTAGGGATTTGGCAGTAGCAAGGGTAGTGGTTTGGATGGAATTCCTAGGGAGCTAGGAAGAGTGTGTACATATGCCGGCGCGGGCATATGTGTATAGTTTCGGCGAGAAACTACTTGGACCCCTTGGGATGGAACTCGGAACGGGCGATGATAGGTGTGGATGGTAGTAGTAGAGCTCCTACTACCGGAAGCACAGGATCAATGCTCGAGTCGGGGAAGTCATGAGGAATCCAAGGAGTTGAGCGTGAGTGTTGTTAGTATGAGTTATTATGTGCTAATAACGCGTTGTATTGTCTACCCAGAATAGCCATCGCAAGGAGGAACACCTATAGTAAACCTACTAGTACAGGTGTGTACTCGAAGTGTTTTGAGGTGATGATCGTTGGGGGTAGTGATGAAGGTCCTAAACTAGTAGTCGTTGGAATAGAAAGACGATTCTAATATTAGTCACTTGGAGTGACGATAGGGATGATATTTGTTGTAAGCAGATCATTTCGGGCCAAGATGGAAGATTGTGCTAGGGTCATAGGCTCATAGAGCCGACTTTGATTTGAGGAAAACCCGTAAGATGATTTGATGTGATTTCCCAACTTGCCTTAAGAGGTTTAAATGTCTGGATGACAATAGTAGACCGGAGAGTTTCGGAGTAGTAGGGGTCGAGACGTTGAATGCCGAATGAGTCATGCACGAAGTTATTTTGAAAATAAGATTGCATTAACAAATTCTTGTGTTTCAAATCTTTGTATGGACGGTGTTTTGGAATTTTGGGAACTGCTCAGCACACGCACAAGATTTTGAAATATGGTTTTGAAAGTGTATGAAATCGTTTTATCACGGGAGTGCAAACTTTGTTAGAATTTGTCTCATTTGCGTTATTTTTCCAACGGTTCTTCCGGGTACGATGTTATCCGTGTTTTGGTAGTGGTTAAGATGTTGGGTAAGTGACTACGGATTGAGACTCTAACATTGGAACTCCTCCACATGTGTTAGAGTTGAGACGAAAAGTTACATTCCACGATGTTTGTATAAAGGCTATTTTGGTGATTTGTTTAAAATGAGTTTGGAATTCCAGTGTCGCTTAACTTTTCGTTCGAGAGTTTGTATTACTAAGTGTTTTATTGCAAATAGTTCAGCGTGTGGATTGATTCATGCGTGACATAAGTGATGCATGGAGGAATTTTGGTAACATTTCATAAGGAGTTGTTTAATGCGCTTTTTAGTCAGCTAAAGGTTTTATTGACATTTCCATGAAAATGCGATTTATCGACTTAGGGGTATGCATACTGGGGTAACCTTTGTTCTCGACATTTTGATGAACGAGTCGTGCATGAAAATGTTTTAGTTCCTTTTTGTCGAAGTGAAAGACCATTTGATCCAAGGAGTGTTTTAATGTTGTGAACATCATGCATACGATTACAATGTGTTATATTTTGGAAATATAAATGCGTAGATTTTTGACATTCGGTTAATTTAGAATTACCGATCATTTTTTTTTGGGAAATTAAAAACTTTTGCTTTGGAGGAAACGAGTATTTTGAGCATTTTCGATAAATACATTTTTAAACTATAATGTTTTGACGTTATATGTCCCAAGTACGAAACTTGAGGAAGTGTTACAAGCTTGCATGCCTGCCCCCAGTTTGAGATTTTATGAGGTTTTAGTCGATATTTCCAATTAATAGAAGCGGACTGGTTTCTGTCTTCAAGTTTGAAACTTACACGGGACAGTTGTGTTTTAACAAAAATATATTTGTAAACCGTGTCATCGTTTTGTGTGATTAGCTGACGCGCGAAAAATTTGTGGCGAACCCTGTGCCACGTCATTTTTATGACTAAAAAGAAGAATTTTTGAATCAAATGTCGTGAAACTTATTTTGAATTATGTGCACACCTTTGTCGCACCCTGTTTAAGGTCAAGCGGTTACTTTAAGTGCACGTCATGAGTCAATCCATACTGGAATCGAGGCGGTACATTTTAAAGAAATTATTTATTACGCTTGCTTTTGTGTGAGTAAACTGAACTGCAATGGAACGATTTTCAACATGATTTTCCTACGTGGGACGAGCGTGTCCAGTTTTGCGTAACTATCGATCAGGTAATAGTAGTTTTATTACATACGATCTTTTTGAGATGAAAATCCTGATGTTGAAAATACTTTGTAAATGATTTTGTAAACCATTTGGGGAAATGTGCTTTTAAGTGTCAGGTGTCATTTCGAGAATTTTAAGGGTGTGAGTCATTTTGGAAAACTCTTTTGTTTAACCCGTGTTGAGTCTGGGACTAAGGTTGATTTCAGAGTATTGCTTGCTTAGACTTTATTTAAACGCGTTTTTGACCGACTTATGGGTCTAGCAAGCGTGGAGCATTTTGCTCGGTTTTGACTTGGAATTAGTCATGGGCTAATTGCCCGGTTTTAATGACTCAAGGTGGAGTCTTGTTGATGAATTGTTTTGTCGCACTGTTTGGCATTCATTGCACGTCGAGTATTTACACGTTTGGGTGAGGGAGACAATCCGAGATAGGCACTTGTGGGTAGGCTGTTTTGCTTTGGATCCTTAGGCACGTTAGTCAGTCGCTGGTAGTGGTCGGTTGGGTATCTCGGGGTGAGACCCCGGTGTTCAGGTGTTATAGCCTAGGCTTTCTAGTAGGTGCTAGGAGGATATAGTTGTGGGCACTTACCTGAGAGGTAATTCCGATGTGAGGGGCCCTGTGGCGTTACCTGAGAGGTAGGCGTCGAGGTGTATCCTCGGTTCAGATAAATTAGCTTGGTAGAGCGAGTGTGGGGGATACGTCGACGGTAGGAGGTTGGGTATTCCACGCGTGTTGGTAATGTAGGCCGGGTAGTATCGGTTAAGGGAATGACCTACGTGTGTGTTAGTTGACTTGATTGTAGGGGATATCTACTTGTGTTAGTGTCTAGGATAATACCACGCTTATGTGATTCATGGTAATCGGTTGGACCGATGTTCGGCGGGTGGCCGATGTTTGTTATTGTAATCGGTTGGACCGATGTTCGGCGGGTGGCCGATGTTTGTTATTGTAATCGGTTGGACCGATGTTCGGCAGGGGGTCGATGTTTTGTTAATATAAGTTATTGAAAATCTTTGGAGTCTATTAGAATTCGTAGAAGTTAATCGGCAGTTAATGGTAGAAAAGATCGGATTCGAGTATCCTGTAGGGTATATTGGTGAGCATCTTTAGAATGGTTAGAGCTTGGAAAATTTAATCGGGAGGTATGAATCATCTAAGGTTAGGAGACAACCGAAGTCGTTTAACTAAGAATGATCCCGATTGTTGGAGTGTTCTTCCAAACGTGTTATCAGTGTTCTTGAAGGAGTGTTGTTAGTAAGGAAGTATTCGGGAGATTTTTAGACGGTGTGAGAAATTAGGTTCCAGTTAGTGAAAGTCCAGTGGCAACTCAGAGAGGGTTCTGAGTGGACTTGGGAACCTGAGGTTGAGATGTGGGAGAACTATCTTTAGCTATGCACGGGCATAGACTTCGAGGACGAAGTCTAATCCAAGTGGGGGAGAGTTGTAAAGCCCGTATTCCGGTATGTAATTTCTTTTATTAATTCTTTTCTTTTTAGTTTGATTTAATGTGGTTGCCGTTAACGGGGTTAGTCGGGTTAGACCTAATCGAAAAATGTTGGAATTTTGGTTAGTTGCGAGAAGGTTTAAGTGGAGGGACTAGAAGTGTCACGGGCCAAAAGTCTAAGTTTCGGCCCATGCACCCAATGGCCGAAATCTTTTCTTTGTGTTTTGTGTGTGTTTGTCGTGATTAGTAAGAAAAGAAAAGAAATAGGAATAGGAAAGAAAAAAAAACCCACGGCTCTTTTTGTTTTGGGTTTAGGTGTGGTAACGTGAGGGACACACAAGAAAAGAAAGAATAAGTTTGTCAAAAACCAAACCCTACGGCTCCTTTGTTTTTCTTGTGGTTGCCGGTCGAAGAGAGAAGAGCCGGGAGAGAGATCGCGAGAAAGAGAGAGAAGAGAAAAAAGAACACAACGGCAGTCGTCGCCGCCGCTGCTGCTGTCGCCGGAGGGCGCCACCACCCTGGTTTCGTCGGAGATCGAGAGAGAGAGGTTTGGTTGCGGTGGTGAGACGTCGTCGTAGGTAAGTGTTCCCCCCCCCCTTGTTGTTTCTTTGATGTCGCCGTGAAACCACCACCGGCGGTGGCCGCCGCCGCCGCCGACCACCACTGCCGGAGGTGGCAGTGGGTGGTGCGTGGGGTGTCCAGTCCTAGTTGTAACCCGAACCGTTAAGCCTTGAACCGTTTTTATAAATCGTGATTTTATGAAAATTCTAAGTGTGCTGTCCAGTTTTCGTGTGATCGTAACTTTTCTGTCGTAACTCCGTTTGACCGAAACTGGCGCCCACGGTTCAAGTTCGGGATCGGGCACGTTTTCCGTGTTTTAGCGGAAAACTGGTTCGGTCTCTAGCTGGGCGAAAAAGTGGTCGCAAGGTCGGTGTTTCGTCATTTCATGTGAAAATTTCTGGAATCTGCCTTGATCTTGCGAAAACCATAACTTTCTGCTCGTAACTCGGTTTGGGGTGAAACCGGTGTCAAAAGTTCCCTTTTTGAGTCTAGAAACCTTTCTGTGTTTTGTACAAAACCCAGTTCGGGACGTAGCATGGGTCAAATTGTCGTTTTATACTGAAAGGTGCTGAATTTCGCTGTTCTGGAAACTGTTTTTGTAAAATCCGTAGTAAATTGTAGAAAAATCGTTAGGAGGCGTATAATATGTCCTTGGAACCCTAACTCAGAGGACTTTCTGGTCATGAAATAATATTGGGAATTTTCTGGGTTTAAAGGGGTCGAAACATGTCCCGAACAGACCTGTTTTGTGAGAACGGAAATTGGTTTTAGTGACGGTTTAAGCGTGTGTCGTGTCATAGGGTCCGGGTCTTGTATTGACACGTTTAAACATGCGTTTAGGTGCTGGGAAGTGACCGTAATTGTGAAGCTTGAATTGTATTGTTAAGCTAGGCGCGCATTCGAGGTGAGTTCTCTCACTATATCTAATAATAGTTGTTTTATCATTGCTGTAGTACGTGTGTGGTAGCTTTATGTGCTTGTGTTGGGGAACTAGATAGTGGGGTGTCTAGTTGATACTATGTTGCCATGTTGACTCGGTGGGACCGAGGATCCGGCGGGGCCGGAGATTTATACGCGGGTGGCGTAGAGACTCGGTGGGACCGGGGATTCGGCGGGGCCGGAGGTTTTATACGCGGGGCGTAGAGACTCGGTGGGACCGGGGATTCGGCGGGGCCGAAGATGTTATCATGTGGTCGGTGGGACCGACTTGTGCCTTTTAGGTGGGTGGTTGTAGATATACATGTTTATGATTTGTTCGTAGACCTGTATGATCGTTCATGTGTCACTATCTGTTGTAGGGGTAGTGTGGAATAACTGTATTATTTATGGTGTTTGAATTCACTAAGCTTCGTGCTTACCCTTTCCCAATAGTTTGTGGTTTCAGGTACGGGCGGCTCCAAGGCGTGACGAGTACACACTGGCGCGCGAGGAGAGTTGGTTGTTTTTATGGTTTTAATAATTAAACGTTTATTCCGCTGGTTTGATTTTATAAAGATATTAATTATGTGTTTGCAAACGAAACGTTGGGATCAATTAATGAGTTGTTATAAATGAATTGTTTATTTAAAAATTTAAATTTGCTTGTAATTTTTGGGACGTTAACACCTTAGGCATATCCCACATCGGCCGTGGACAGGAGAGATGCTGGGTATATTAGTAAACCTTGGCCTTACCAGACACAACGCGTTTTGGGGCCACAAGCATGCGGGTTCCTTGGGAACTCCGTGGTTAAGCGTGCTTGGGTGGGAGTAGTACCAGGATGGGTGACCTCCTGGGAAGTCCTTGTGAAGTCCTTGCCAGGTCGCCAAGAACAAATCCGTGAGCCAGTGGGGCAAAGCGGACAATATTGTGTCGTGGTAAGCGGGGTGTTACAAATGGTATCAGAGGCACTCCTGTGCCGTTCGGGATGGTGGGGAAAACCTCATCGAGGACGATGAGTCCCTAAGGGGGGGTGTGTGTAACACCTTAGGCATATCCCACATCGGCTGTGGACAGGAGAGATGCTGGGTATATTAGTAAACCTTGGCCTTACCAGACACAACGCGTTTTGGGGCCACAAGCATGCGGGTTCCTTGGGAACTCTGTGGTTAAGCGTGCTTGGGTGGGAGTAGTACCAGGATGGGTGACCTCCTGGGAAGTCCTTGCGAAGTCCTTGCCAGGTCGCCAAGAACAAATCCGTGAGCCAGTGGGGCAAAGCGGACAATATTGTGTCGTGGTAAGCGGGGTGTTACAGTTATGGGTCATTTTGAGAATATTATGGGTGTGAGTCCTTTGGGAAAACCCCTTTTGTTTAACCCGTGTTGAGTTTTGGGGTTAATAATGATTTTGGGATACGTGTTTGCTTAAACAATGTTTAAACGCGTTTTATGCGATGATGACCGACATTATGGGTCTAGCAAGCTTGGAGCACTTTGCTCGGTTTTGACTTTGAATTAGTCTTGGAACATTTGTCCAGTTTAAATGGCTTGATGTGGAGTCTTATTTACGGGTTGCTTTTATTGCACCGTGTTGCATATTATTGCACGTTGTTGATATTTACATGCTCGGGGTGGAGTCTAGGATGTGTTATATGCTTAATTGCATTTCATTTGCATGATTTGATGTTGATAAATAATCATTAGGTATTTGAGCAGAGGGCTCGGTTTTGGACTCGATTGAGTCTTGATGGCATTCGCCCGGTTTTAATAAGCTCGACGTGGGCTTGGGGTTTGCATTGCATGAGTTGCATTATGTTTGAGATTTACATGATTTGAATGCATTAGTTATTCTTTTGGTCATATAATTATATTTAAGTCGAGTAAGCTTGTTTCGGATGGTGGGTTTTCCCAAGGTAAAGATCCAGTAGGATTGAACTTGATGGCTTGGACTAAAGACCTAGTGTGGTTGATGTCTAAGAAGGGCTAAAGACCTAGTTTTGGTTGATGCCGGAGATGGACAAAAGACCTAGTTTTGGTTGATGTCTAAGATGGGCTAAAGATCTAGTATGATTGATGCCGAGGATTGACTAAAGACCTAGTATGGTTGATGTCATCTGTTTCCACATCCAAGAAGCTTACTCGCATTTATTTAATCGTGGTTTAATTTATGTGTTGCCACATTCGATGAGATCGGGTCTCCCCCGTCACCGAAGGGTGTTGATTTCGGGTATTTTATTTATTCGCATTTTTGGAGGTTATATTTATGCATATGGATTGTTTTTCCATGGTTGATGGACGGGTTTATGCTACACTTGCTTCGTATTACGTTTTAATAAAGTGTTATATCTAATGGATGGTTTCTATGTTTTACGGGTCGAGTATGTATTGTCAACCGTATTTGAAGGTTTGCTTAAACTAGACTTATTCACGTATTTGAGTGAGTTGGAAACGTAATTCATTTTGGAAAAACGTATTTACCTTTCGGGAACCTTCCCATGGAAAGAAAGGTGTGAGTTGGAAAATGGATGATTTGCAATTAAAGTAAACTATTTCGAAATCATGACTAAATAAACTACTACCTTTTGATTTATGATTTTATATAGTCATGATAAAATGTTTGAACTCACTAGGCGTAAGCCTAACCCTTTTTATTTGTCGGCATGTGCAACAGGCTCAGGATGGGGTAGCTCTAACTACGTTGTGAAGTGGCAAGTGCTAGTATTGTGCACGTGAGGTGATTTGAGTAGTGAAGACTTCCGCACTTGTTTGGACTAGCAACTTGTGTTGTGTTAAGTGACACCCGTTTAAGTTATTTTATTTGGGGAATTATATTGTTTAAATTCCGAGGTATTGTTTGAAGAATAAATTGTAGAAATGAATTTATCTATTTTAATTAATTTATTGAATTTTAAAGTTAGTTGCTCGTTCCAAATTTGAGGGTGTTACAATATATATATATATATATATATATATATATATATATATATATATATTTGTAGGGCGAGGTTCAAGGAAAAACCTCAAATAAACGGAAAACTAAGAAAAACTCTAGTAGCCCTTCATCTGGACGGTATGCACTTGTGCATATAGATAATTTGTAACATGCATACGTGCATATGCACAAATGCATAATGCACAAATGCATAAAAACCAAAAAAACTACTTAATTTACATGTATGCACAAATGCATACCATCGAAATGAAAGGCTAGTAGGGTGTTCCGTAGTTTTCTGATTTTTTGAAGTTTCCATGAACCTCCCTCTATATTTGTGTGTATATATATATATATGTACAATACGCAATGCACACTGGTTTCTATATATACACACACCGGTTATACATTTACACACACAATAAACTGATTATATATACACACACAACACAGTGGTTATGTATATATACACACTAACACACACTAGTTATATATTTACACACTACCACACACTAGTTATATATTTACACATTGATTATCTATACCACTTATATATGCATGTAGAGCAATAGTCTTAAATACAACACATTAAGCATAGAGTACTACCATTTCATGCATAAGTTTTAAAAAACTCTTAATTACAACCTAATAAGCATAATGTACAAGTGTATAATGCAAAGATTTTAAACGCTCAGCCCATCCCTAACGTACACTTTAAGCCTATACTTAGGGGCCGTTTACCTAATCACTTACCCGAGTAAGTGCTTACCGGTAAAATTCAACACTATCACTTATTTTCCGGATAAGATTTTAGTCCACCAAAATGGCATCGTATGCAACAATATAGCCGATAAGCGCTAACCGTGGTAAGAGCCGTCGCACTCACTTACTGGGTAAGACTCTCGGTCTTTGTTTTCGACTCTCGGACCTTGCTTCCGCTCTTACGGGGTAAGATTCTTAGTCCTTGTCATATTTATTAGCTTATCGGATAAGCTTTTTGTAAACGGCCCTTACCCTTCTACTGTTCCACGTCGTGTCAGAGCCATACTTGTTTGGCTTTCTTCATAAGCTTTTTTTTTCCTTCTTCCTTCTACCTGTTACCTCTCGTCTCCCACACAGTCCTAACCTCTCGTCCTTTCCATCTTGCCGACCAAAGCAATGTTGGCGCAGGCAGAGAAGAAGGAGCAGAGTGTGTCGTTCTTCCCTGCCTTTCTTCTTCCTTTTGTTCAGTCAAATGCTGAATGGTTTCGGCAAAAAACAATCTGATTCGGTCAAATGCTTAAAGGCTTTCTTCTTCCTTTTGTTCTGATTTTCCCAATGTGTTGGTCTCTAACCTCACCTTTATCTGATCTCACTTTTCACTTTGTAACCCCTCGCACGCAGTTGCCATTTGCGCTTCAAGGTAAACCCTTGCTGATTCGATTTATGTTTAGGATATTTGATTTAGATACCTGAATGATCTCTTGGTTTTAGTTTTTTGCAAATGAACAACATGATATTGTTATTTGATGAAATCGTTTTATTGTTTGCTTGTACCAGTTTCAAGACATAATGTATTACCTTGCATATTAAGGTAAAGTTCCATATCTTTTTCATTTGCTTTGATTTCTTCATTTATGCTATCTATGGTTTATCTTGAAAATCCCTTCTCTCTGGTTCTTCCCAATCAAATTGTGGGCTAGGGTTATCTGTGGTAATTGTTCTTCAACTGCATTGGTACCACAACTGTAATTCCTCATTTTGGTTAATTGATCTGTTGCTAGCATGATACTGTTTTTTTCAATGGTATGTGAATTTTCATATTTGCCATGATGAGGAGGTTTTCATTGTGGATCAAGTCAAGGAGTTTATAGAATGCAAAGGCTTCCAGGTACGCCTTTTGAATAATTGATGGACCAAATGGTACATAAGTATTTATATCATTAATATATAACTGGTCAATCTGCAGGTGCCACCAGCATAGTTGACGACCCTTCTCGTGAGCCATCCTTGTATTGCAAACGCTGCCATTTTCCCGTAAGCAGTATATATATAATAAATTAAGATTTAATGCAGTTACTGAGATTTTTTGAAGGAATTCAAATAATGAATCTTAGAGTGTTACGTTAGTCCATCAGAGCAAAAAGTAAAATGATGAATCTTGTATTATTGTTGATTTCCCTTGAACAAACGGAGTAAATTTTCTGCCAAATTGACTTGTTTGTGTCAATCTAAATGGTAGAAAAGGTGTTCCATGATTGATGCTTTCTTGTATACAGAGCCGAGGTGAAAAACTGGGATTTAATATCACTGCTGTTTCTGTTGGCTCTGGGATCATTTTGGAGGGACAAGGCTTAAACTGTTTCTTATGGTGGGGCTTTATTTCCAGCAGTTACTTATGTGGTGATCTGATCTGATCTGATCTGAGCTTTTTTGGATTAGGGGTTTTTATGGTGGAACTTACTGCTTGTCTCACTTTCAAGCTCACTCATCTTAACTCACAAACCAGGAGCTACTTGATCTTTCATTAGGTATGCATTATTGAATCATTCATTATTCATGCTTTGAATCTAGAGGTTTCATTTTTCAATCAATTATGGGTTTATTATCTTCTAATGGATTTTGATTTACGAACTTCGAATTGATTTCAGATGGAAAGACACAAAAAAAGGGTTTCATCTCATGGATTTAGACGAAGACACACTTTTTGATGTCCAGCACTTTTATGTGCTAACTGATTTGTGATTTAGACCAACACAATGGTGTTATGTACTAATTGATTGTTTTTTGTTGCTCATCCGTCCACTATCAAATGCTTTTGTTTTTTTTTTCTCCTGGAACAACAATTTGAAGCAGGTTTTGCTTTTCCCTATATGTTAAAAGTGGGATAACTTTATTTAAATGATACTGAAGGCTCTGTGAATCTTGAAAGTTTCTATAATCTTTTGGAGCACTTGGTGGACATCTTTTTGTTGTTTAAATTTTCAATGCTTATCAAAATGTTTGCTCTGTGCGGTCAGCTTGCTTGCCAACAAGTCACCTTTCAATGACTTTCTAGGTAAAAGTTTAGTCCATTAAAACGGCATCGTATGCAACAATTTCTTCCGGTAAGCGCTTACCGGGTAAGACTCATCACGCCACTCTCACTTACCGTGTAAGACTCGGTCTTTGTCATCGCTCTTACCATGTAAGATTCTCAATCATTGTCGTGTTCATTTGATAAGGTAAAGTTAGCCGGTAAGCGTTTAGTTAACGGCCCTTAGTCTCATTTCCTGTTAAAATCCCAACTATGTACTGCTTTTAGCTTTTATAAGGTTAGCGACTAAAAAATGTTTCAGTTATGCTATTAATAACCCCAAAACTTTTCTTCCGTATATATATATATATATATATATATATATATATATATATATATATATATATCGTATGATTGTATTATTGCATTTTGGGTGGATGGCATGTAGGACGGGAATATCAACTATGAAGAGTTTGTGATCAGAACGCTTTTAGCATGCTCTATTGTATTACTAATCAAACTTCATGGTTATAGTAGGCAAGGAGGTGGACATTTTTTTTTATTTTTTTTTCCAACAGGGTTTGAAGATGGCAAAAGTTATCTTAGAATTTCGATAATACAAAGTCCGTTTGCCATTTTTGTGTGGTAATTATTTTTAATGATTTAAGATTTCGCATTTTAGATGTACTTTGATGATCGTATACGCATTATACATACTGCAAAAGTCACGGTCAGACAACACTGTGCTTGGTAAGTCGATTCTGCGGTGAACGTAAAATGTGTTAAATTGGGTCATTAGAGCGTAAAAATGGTGAGGATTAAGCTTCAGGGATCATCCATAACATCAGGGCAGCGTTTCCGGATCTATAAGAATCGGTGATGAAATCGAAGATGTTTTCGATTAGTAGAAGATTGCAAGGTGGACTCTTGTGATAGTTTGGACCTGTATGGAAGTGTTACTCTGCTAACCTTTTATGGCTCTAACCTGTGATGAAGTCGAAAGATGTTTTTTTTGGTTAGTTTTGCTTAATAAATAGGACTTCTTTATTTATGCAACTGGTTTTCAGTTTGGATCAATTACATCATACCTTGTTCACCTGGTGCCTTGCACGGGTTCACTACTAGTGTACTTATATACACATACAACACAACACACACCGGTTGTATATTTACACATAGGTTCAGGGCCGTTCCTGACATATTGTAGGCCCTGGGCGAGATGTAAAAATGAGCCCTTGATAAGTACGATTTTCTTTTTTCAATATGTTGTCTTTTATCATCAGAACTGACATTGAGTTCAAGAAATATTAATAATTCATATAAAACTGTTTTTTCGAGAATTCTTAGACGCAAAATCAATCAATAAATATTTCTAAATTAATATTATCTATCATATCATTTTTACCTAGCATCATAAATTCGTTCCACCGTCAAACACATCATATGATATCTGTAATATATAGATCGACATCATTTTATTTCACAATATTGACTATTCAGAGTAACACTATATATAAATTAATATAAATCGGTTGGGTTTCCATATCATCTCATATTAATGCTTTCACCATTTTAAACTTTTAGGGTTAATACATACTTTTACCAACCATCAATCTTAGAATCAAAAGTACATGTTGGTTGTAACTTCAGATCTTATTCCTGTTGTAGATATAGGAGAATACTTAAAATATGCATTCAATATTAGGTAACAAGGAAGTCAATAATGCATTCAAAGGGAATGAACTTTCTTAGTTAATAACAAAAAATCTACTATATTCTAATATAAATGTTTAAGCCTTTAATATAATGTAAATTTTTTTTTGGGTCTTATCAGATACTAAAAAATTGTATCTCTTTTATTTACTATTTTTTTAACTAGTATTATATAATATATAGTATATACTAAAAAGTTTGGGCCCTACTTTTTGTGGGTCGTTAATATAATGTTAAATTATTTTTGAGTGTTATTAGATACTAAAACAAATTGTGCAATTTTATTGACTAATTCTTTTGAACTACTACTATATACTATATAGTATATCCAAAAAAAATTGGGTCCCTACTTTTTGTGGGCCCTGGGCGTACGCCCGCCCTCCCTCCCCCTGGCACGGCCCTGCATAGGTTATACAATATACATACTCGTTATATGCATGTATACACACACAACACACCAGACATAGTCAACGCATACCCAACGCATACAATTATATACACATGTTGGTTATATATACACATTAATTTTAACAGAGTGAAATGGTGAAGAAGTAACAAAGTCCTTAGGGTAAACTTCTGAATGTAATATTCTAGAATAAAAAATTTGAAAGTATATTATTGTAAATATTAGATAATATATGAAAATAGATTGTTATTTTGTACATTTTAGCTTTGAATTTTATTAGAATTAAAAAAGTAAAAACATGTCTTACATGAGTAGAACAATAAAAGGTGGAGTGAATTTCATGTATACTAGTGTTCGACATCACGCATTGTGTGATGATCAAATTTTATATTAACAAAGCTGTAAAATTGCTTTTATTATTTTCATCGATATGAAATATGTTGCAAATTCATATACAACAATTTATATTAGATAAATATTGGCTTTGATCATATTCGGTTGATAAAGTTATAAAATGTTTTGGATGTGTGATGAAAATTATTAGTAATAACTATAATTTAAATATTTATATATAACATTAATGAATGTCGTTTAAAATAAATCAATACAAAAAATAACATAAAATTGAAACTAAATCAAAAATACCAACGCATTGGAAGATTTCGGATAATCAAGACTCGACACTACAATATATAAAAATTATAAATAATTAGATTTAGAATATATATTCTATATTATTTTTAAATAGAAACAACATATACAAAAAATTTATCAATAATTACCGAATAAATTTACACTATCAAATATTTATTTTGTCATTAAAATAAATAATTTAAATAATCTTCATATAAAAACCAATAATATGATTATTTCTAAAATATAATCATTTAAAAAATACAACAACACATGATTAAATGTAATGAAGTGTTTATATTTATCAATACTATTAATTTTTTATAAGAAAAGACAGTAGAAGTCTTTAGATTTTAAGAAATGTTTTATCAAGAATTCACTTTTTTTTTTCTTTTAGTCACTTACTTATTTTGTTCTCTTTTATCAATAATTCTTTGATTATTTTTGGCAGTTTGAGTCAAAGTTTGTATTGATATAGGGGTCCATGAACACAATTACATAACATTGTGAGTCAGTTATCCACTTTTCTTGTGTAAATGTGATTCATCAACTTCATTTTCTATATTGATTGTCTCGGATACATTGTTGACAGTGATATCGATCTCGTTAGATTGTAACAACAACATAAAAGTCATATAAAGTCAATACAATAACAAATAACTGAACAATAAACAAATATTAATCTTTTAGCAATACAAATCTAATGAGAGAAAATGTGTTAAGAGGGAGAGATTGAGAGGTAGATTGTAGTATAACAAAAAGGTTTGAAAAACCAATAACATATCCAATAAAAACACTTATGCTTAAATAAGGAAAATGGATGATTAATTCAAGTAAAGAAGGGAAAATGAATGGTTAGTAACATAAAGGAAGTAAAATGAATGGTTAATAACATAAAGAAACAAAAATAAAAAGTTAATTCACATAAATGCATAAAATTGAATTGTTAATTAAAATAAATAATGAAAAACAATAGTTAATAACATAAAAAGAGGGAAATAAATAGTTAATAACATAAATTGCAATGGATTTATAAAATTACTAAAAAACCTTCATTTTTAATGAAAATATAACTTACATGTATATTTATTATATAAAGTAATCTATATATTTATATAATAAGATATTACATATAGTTTGTAAAAAGTAAATGAAAGTTCCGATACATTCATTTAATGATATATTTTTATTTTTAAATAACTTAAAATTTGGAGAAAATAATAACTAATGTTTCAAACTCAAGGTATTGTTAGAATATATATTAATACATATATATATATATATATATATATATACATATACATATATATATATATATATATATATATATTATTTTTGATGCTACACGTGACCATAAGGTGCAAAAAGTGAAATTACCAAACTGCCCTTGTGACTTGCTCCCAACTCAACTTCCATCTATAAATACACATGCCATCACCTTCATTTAAGCACCCCATTTCTTCCTCTTCCTTTGCTAGCAATCACCTCCACCAAACACTCTCTCTAAATTGATTTGGTATCTAGAGTTTATGTGAGGTTGAGAGTGTTCTTGATATTCGGTGGTGTTCGAGAAGATTTGTTTGTTGATCGTGGATCTTAAGATCCTTGTACGAAGCACTTATAATCTCCTTGGTTGGTAATAAACACTTGCTCTCTCTCTTTGGTGGACGTACACTATCACAACGATAGTGGAACCACGTTAAATCCCGGTGTTATTTCGGTTGTGTTTTACTTGCCATATATATATATATATATATATATATATATATACATCTCGTTATTATATATTTATATCTCGTCGATATATACACTTATATATATCTTGCTATATATATATATATTTATAGATACTAACATTTCCATCACTTTTATCTATTTATATATATATATATATATATATATATATATTTCGCGTGGGTTTAATTTTCTACGTCAGAGAATTATTGTGTAACATCTAGGTCATTGTTATCCGCATTTGTTTTTGGGTTTACTGTGCATTTGGAATTCTACTAGTTTTGGGACCTTAGAAATCATTCGTGAGCTTCTCGTATTCTCTTTGGCACGATAAATTTTTCCTAAGACCATGAGTACCGCTTCCTATCATACCCATTGAACCCTGATGCCACCTCAGTGTCACATCATCTTTTCTCTTTCCTACCCTCCTTACCCTAAAGTGGAGTACCGCTTCCTATCATACCCTCTGAACCCACCCTTACCCGCTATAGGAATATATATTTAAAAAAAAAATTACGCCGGGTTAAGCCGGGTTCCCGAACCCACCCTTACCCGCGACCATGAACCCGATGTGAACCCGCCCTACCCGCCCCCAACACGATGGTGAACCCGCCGTGGTACCCGATGGCGGTACGCACGTCCTAACAATAGGTATCAGAGCTTCGGATCTAGATTTGGGGTTGTGTAGAAAATATACATAAACAAGTTTACACATTTTGTTTTCTCTATGGCTGAAGTAGAAAACCCATTTGGTGCCGGTCCCTCTAACCAGTCCCAAAAACCGTACCAAGAAGGTACCATTAATTTGTCCGGGGCTGGGATTCGTATACAGACTTGGAACGTGGACGGTGACTTTGGTAAATGGCAGTTCACAATATCCGCGACCAGTGGCGGAGCCACACCAGGGCCAGAAGTGGCACTGGTGCCTCCTGAGATTTTTGAATTTTTTTGATATATTTCTATTATATTTATATATATATATATATATATATATGTATACATAGAAACATGTCTCCTAAACTATTATTTCTTTATCTATTGAAAGCTTAAACCATTATTTTTATGTATTGAATAATGGTTCTCCTAAAAACCTTTTATCCATAATTCCTGTCGTATTATTTATTCGCCGTAAAGTAAAAAAATTAGATTTGTGAAAGATGCAACCATATCGTTTTAGAAGGTGCAACCGTACCTCGTAATCAACCAAAAAACCAAAAAGAAAAAAAAAACTCTTGAAATCAACCAAAAAACCGAAAAAATATCGCGATATCAATAAAAATAACTTAAAAATCCTTTGAAATCAAGAAAAAAATCTATAAAAAATCTCGAAACGGTAGAATTAGACTGAAACTAACATCGGACGATATGAAAAAAAAATTAGGTCTGTCAAAGAGAATTCTTTACAGAAAAAAATAGAGTTCAAGTTCAATTGGTGCTCCCTCTCGCATTAGTTTCTGGCTCAGCCCCTATCCGCGACACTTAGGAAAAATGGAGTCCATCCCGTAGTATTTGCTAAAGACAAGTTAGACCCTAATATGTCTGACCTTAAGGCTAAAGAAATGGAAGCATGGGCATTTACTACTTTGCAGATGGCTTTGGGAGATAATGTTATATCTGAGATTGTGTCTGAAAAGATAGCTGCAGGTATTTGGAGCAAGCTTGAGAATCTATATCTCAAGAAAACTTTAACCAACAGATTGTTACTGATGCGGTCGTGTCTCTTCTTCAAAATAAAGGAAGGCACAACAATCAAGGCGCACATGACCGAATTCGAAGACATTATCATGAAGTTGAAGGCAACATATGCGCTTCTTGCAAAAGACGAAGAAGCGCTTGCTATGATCCTGTTGTATTCACTTCCCGAGAAATATTCCCAATTCACTAACAGTTTTATTTATGGAAGAGAAACTCTTTCTTTGTCTGATGTGAAAACATGAATGATTTCTGAAGATCAACGAATTCAGATGCGAATCGGTAACAATCCCAGAGAGAATAATTACAATCAAGGCATATTTGCTGACAAAGGCCGAGGCGATCAACATTCTTCAAGAGGAAGAAACCATGGGCGCTCTCCGTCTCGCCAACCTGGTTCTCGGGGAAAATCAAAGGCGCGTGGCAACTGTAATTATTGCCACAAGCCAGGTCATTGGGTGAAGGACTGTCCGAGTCTTAAAAACAAAGACAATGCGGACACCTCCGCCGTTGCAGCCGAAAAGGAGCAAGAAGGCTTCTCTGCCACAGTTGCACCACCGCAAGGTGACATACGATGAGTGTTAGATACCGGGGCATCTTTCCACATGACACCATTCCGGGACTGTTTCTCTGCCTTCGAAAAAGTTGAAGGTAACAGTATTTATATGGGAAACAGTATTCACTCAGGGTATCGGTACTGTGCGGATCAAGATGTTCGATAGATGTATTCGGACATTGAATAATCTCAAATTTGTTCCATCCATGACTCGTTCCTTGATCTCTGTTGGACAACTGTCCAAATTGGGCTGCAAGATTCGAATCGATGACGGGAGTTTGCGCATCTCCCGATGGAGTATTATCGTTATGAAAGGCGAACGGGCGGAAAATAATCTTTTCCATTTGATTGGCGAGACTATTTCTTCTGAATCGTGTGTGGCCGATAATTCTCAGAATCTTGGTGATGCTCGCTTATGGCATCTTTGTTTGGGCCACACATCTGAGAATAACTTGGAGATTTTGCGCAAGCGAAAGCTCATTAAAGTCTCTGTTCCTGCTAGCCTGGAGTTTTGTTCGGGATGTGTCAAAGGAAAGCAGACGCGTGTTTCTTTTGGTGTTGGAAAACACAACACTAAAGAAATCCTCGATTATGTTCATACAGACGTCTGGGGACCATCCAGTACTGTTGATCCAAACCCTCTGTGATTTGATAATGACCCTCTCTTATATACTTAGTGAAAATTGTAAGTAAACAATATGTATTAGAGTTTCACTATCGCTGATAAAGTACTAAGACCTTTCAGTACCGCTGATAGGAATTCTCGCTCTTTAGATTAAACATTCAACGAACACTGTTCACCATAATGTTCTGAGCCTGTTCAGTTCTTATGATGATCGCTGATAAGTTAGTTGTTTACTTATGATCCCTGAAGACAAGTTTCACGACAACAAAGGTTCTACGCTGAAGTCGAAGATCAAGCTCAAGAACCAGCGACAAGTCTCCTAATGAACTGATGCGGATCAGCGAAGACTCAGATTTGTCCATTCAACGTGAAGTACCAAGTACAAGACTTCAGCTATCGCTGAACTTTATCATTCGCTGAATAGATAATGATAATGCTCTGAATCAACGAAAGCTGATCATGAAGTCCTCCGTACAAAATACTTTTGTCTTAACCTCCCTTGCACGATTTCGTACGAAATGTCAGAACAGAACTTTCTATTGTCTGAAATCGTACAACCACTCTGATACTACACTGTTCATTCATGCGGCTACTAAGGTTGTCTACAAAGGTAATGACATGCAACCAATCCGCTGATGACACGTGTAAAGTATATACTGACTTGCATTAAATGCATGCAGTATATAAAGAGATGAACCCGCTTCTAATGAAGCAACTTGCTAACTCTGGACAAGTTCATTCTCTCATCTCAAAGATAAGTTATTATTAGTAATTTCCTTATCTCTCTTAGTGCAAGAAATCTTAGTGTTCCAACTTGTTTAGATTTAGGTTTATCCTTAATCTTGTTTCCGCAACAAGCTGTAAATTGTTAATGATTTATCAATAAACAATTTAGAAAAGTAAAATCTGTGTGTTTGTATTCACCCCCCTTCTACAAACTTGTATAACCCTTCGGGACCAACAAGTGGTATCAGAGCGGATTTGTTTAATCTCATAAACAAGATCTAATCTAAGATTTTTCTCTTCCTTGCTATTTTCTGAAAATGGCCACCAACACAAACACAAATTATATAGACAATGGTTCTCTTGCTAAACCCCCTAGATTTTCCAGAGATAACTTCAACTTATGGAAAAATAGGATGACTCTCTTCTTAGAAGGTGTAGACCCTACTATGCCTTACTATCTCGAAAACGACCCATTCATCCCTGTAACAATTGATCCTGCAGTTCCAGCTGCTGCGAATAGACCTGCTATTCCAGAAAGACCAATTCCTAAAGAAATACACATGTGGACCGACGAAGATAAGAAGAAAGTGGCTATAGATACAAAAGCCAGATCCATACTATCCATGGCTCTTCCTGACGAAGTGTATCATTCCGTCATGAATCTGAAATCATCAAAAGCCATGTGGGACACAATATGTGTTCAGTATGAAGGAACGTCTGAAGTCCAGGACTCAAGAAAGATCAACCTGGTAAGACAATACCTTAGCTTCATTTCTGGTAAGAATGAAACTCTCTCTGAAGTTCACCAACGTTTCAACTGTTTAATTATAGATCTGAAAACTGTTGGTAAGGAATATTCTAACTTTGAAGTGCTGACAAAGTTTCTAGAATGTTTACCTGAAAGCTGGGACAATCATTCTATGTGTCTCAAGCTGTCAAAGGATCTAAAATCAATGACCCTTTCAACCTTATATGGCACGTTGTTGAATCATGAGCAATCGAGTCATCTTAAGAAGAATCTTGTAAAAGATTCCAAAAGCACCCCTGTTGCCTTAATCTCAGAGGAACCTTCCACTCAGCGACCCTCGGTCACTATCACTGAGTTAGAAAGTAACTCTGAAAGGTCATCAGATTCTGATTCTTCAGATGATGATGAATCTTTGGCTCTCCTAACTAAAAAGTTCAGGAGATTTTCCAAAAAGAAAATGTTTAGAAAGAACAAACCTCTTTCCATAACTGACAAGCCTAGATCATCAATTTTTGTTGATAAGGCTACTGCTACTTGTTTTAACTGCGAAAAGATAGGACATTTCGCTAATGAGTGCAGGTCTAAGAAAGTTTCTAGACCCTCAGCTTTTACAAAGAAATCCTTTGTTCCAAGGAATAAAGATGACAAATACTCAAAGCTGAAAGAAAAATATGCGAAGCTGAAAAGCTTTAAGAAGAAGAGCAAAGGCCTGATGGACAACTATGATTGGGCTGCTTCTGATGAAGAAGCATCATCATCTGACTCTGAAGATGATGAAGCCAATCTATGTCTAATGGCCAAGATTGAAGAAGAGGAAGAAAGTTCAAACATTCCCTCCACTTCAACATCTGAAATTCAGGTATCACCTTCCTTCTTTACCAATATTGCAAATATTGATAAAGCTGATAGTCTCCGTAAGATCGATCTCTTGACTAGAAGTTTATACGAATCCATGAACGGCAAAACTGTGGTTGAAAACCAAAACCTTGATCTCGCTGAACAGCTTAAAAACTGTCACCTTCAAATAGAAAAGCTTTCAAAAATTGAAGAAGATTTTAAAGATCAAGTATATTTAAATCAGCTAGTCAAAATCGAACGAGCAGAAGCTATCGCTGCATTAAAAGCTGAAAAAGCTACTGTTGAAGGATGGTGTAATTCTTCAACAAAGATCACTGAGATAATAAAGTCTCAGATTCCCTTGAGTGATAAACGTGGTCTGGGTTACAAATATGATACTCCAAAACCAACCACTGAACGTTCAATGCTTAAATTTGGAACGTTCGTATCCTCAGTCGCTGATACTTCATCTTCTCAGTACTTCTCGTCCCATACACCAATCCCTGAGGAAACTCCTACCTCTTCAAAAGGTAAAGAGAAAATGGTTTATCCAAGACCTACCTCTGTCTCTAAAGATAAAGGTAAAGGAATTGTTATTTACCAAAATCCTCAGAAGGGTACCTTAGTACCTAAGCTAAATGCTTCCAAAGCTTCAGCGACCTACCCCTCTGGATCAAGGAATCAGATCTCTGGATCTATTCAGCGATTTACTCCTAGAATCAGAGTGGATGTCCTTGGCAAGAAATCTGAAGAACTAAATGTTCCTCCTATCTCTAGAGCCAATAGTTTACTTGGTGCTGGTACTTCTAATTTAAAATTAAAAGCTCAACATTCAAATGGTCCTAGAACTACTTTTAGTTATAGGAAATGTTATCACTGTGGACTCACTAATCATATTGCTAGTAAGTGCCCCACAACCACCAAAGCTGAAAAGATAGCTAAGGTGAAGATTTCCCCCAAGGTAAAGAAAACCAACCCTGGTACAAATCAGGTCAAGGTAAATCCTACCACTGAGGTTAAGAAATTAACCAAAGTGAAGAAAGACAAAGCTGAATCTTCAAATGCTGCGAAGACTGCTGAACCTTCCATTCCAACTACTTCCACTGACAAATGTGTATACATGGTTAAGTGGGTACCCAAGAAAAACTAATCTTCCTTTGTATTGCAGGTTAAGAAGGGTATCTGGTATCTCGATAGCGGATGCTCTAGACACATGACTGGAAAGAAAAGCATGCTCGCTGAATACAAGGAAGAGAAGGGTCCCTCTGTGACTTTCGGTGGAAATGGAAAAGGACATACCCGAGGGTATGGTGTACTTTCAAATGGTACAACCTCCTTCAGAAGAGTCGCTTATGTTGAAGGGCTGAAGCATAATCTTCTAAGCATCAGTCGGCTTTGCGACATGGATAACAAAGTAATATTTACCAAGGAATCCTGCTTTGTCACTGACAAAAAGGAGAAGATAGCTCTCAGCGGTTATCGTTTGGAAAATGTTTATGTAATAAACATGGACTCAACAACCACTCAGAACTCCTGTTTCTTCTCAAAAGCCTCATCTGATGTCAACTGGCTATGGCATAAGAGGCTCTCTCATCTCAATTTCAAGACACTGAATACTCTTTCTTCAAAAGAGTTAGTCACTGGTCTACCTCAACATTCATACGCCAAGGAGTCTTTATGTTCAGTGTGTGAAAAAGGGAAGCAGACCAAAGCAAGCTTTAAGTCAAATCAAGTCTATTCAGTGTCATCTCCTCTACAATTACTCCATATGGATTTGTTTGGCCCTGTTAACAAACAATCCATCGCTGGAAAGAAATATACGCTGGTCATAGTTGATGAATTCTCTCGCTACACATAGGTTATGTTTCTCCGTTCCAAGAGTGACACCCCTGAAGAACTCATCACCTTTGTTCGGAAGATGGAAACCCTGAAAAATCTGACCGTTCGCTCAATAAGGAGTGATCATGGAACTGAATTCAAAAATAGTTCTCTTGATTCCTTCTTTGAGAGTAAGGGTATTTCTCACAACTTTTCTTCAGTGAGAACACCGCAACAAAATGGAGTCGCCGAAAGAAGAAATAGAACAATTATTGAAGCTGCACGTTCAATGCCCAGCGATTCTCACCTGTCTACTCAGTTTTGGGCAGAAGCTGTCAACACTGCTTGTTTTACGCAAAACAGGTCGCTGATAGTTAAAAGATTCAAAACAACAGCCTATGAACTCTTTCATGGGAGAAAGCCTTCAATCAACTTTCTTCATATCTTTGGATGTCAGTGTTTCATACTGAACAACAGAGATGCCCTTGGAAAGTTTGATCCTAAGGCTGATGATGGAATCTTTCTTGGATACTCCTCAGTTTCCAAAGCTTTCAGAGTCTTCAATCGTAGAAGACAAACTGTAGAAGAAACTATTCACGTCACGTTTGACGAATCCCGTTCAGCGAACTCTAAACCGTCCGCTGATACTGAAGAACTGAATCAATGGATGTTTTCTCATCTTGGTGATTCAGAAGATGTTCCCACTCCTCATGCTCACACAGTAGAAGATGATAGTCCTACTATCATTCCAAACACGCAGAATAGTGAAGCTGAAACATCATGGGTCTCAGCTGTTCCTATAAACACTATACCTGCCGCTGAACCAAATGTCTCATACATACCATCTATTTCTCAGCAATCAGTAAATGAAATGACAAATGCAAGTATTCCTCTCTTAGCTGATACTCCAGAAGTAGCTGAAGCCTCATCTTCAGCTCCTCCAGTTTAGGATGAGTCAGCGACTTATGCTCCGGCTCAGCGATGGACTGTAAATCACCCAATTGATCAAATTCTTGGTGATCCAAACGCTGGTGTTCAGACTCGACGAAGTGCAGGTAACATTTGTTTATTTGTTAACTTTATTTCTCTAACTGAACCAAAGAAAATAGATGATGCCCTCAGAGATCCAAACTGGGTCAGCGCTATGCAAGAAGAGCTGACTGAATTCGAAAGAAACAAAGTTTGGAAACTTGTTCGAAGACCAACTGATAAAACGGTGATAGGCACTAAATGGGTCTATAGAAACAAGTTGGACGAACATGGTATTGTAACCCGCAACAAGGCTCGTCTTGTTTCTCAGGGATACAGACAAGAGGAAGGTATAGATTATGACGAAACATTTGCTCCAGTAGCAAGACTTGAATCTATTCGTATATTCTTAGCATATGCTGTACACAAAAACTTCAAAGTACATCAGATGGATGTTAAGTCAGCGTTTCTAAATGGAAAGCTGAATGAAGAAGTCTATGTGGAACAACCTCCAGGATTCTCAGATTCTAAGCGTCCAGGTTATGTTTATAAACTGGATAAGGCACTTTATGGCTTGAAGCAAGCTCCTCGTGCATGGTATGACACTCTTTCTACTTATCTCCATATTGAAAAATTTGAGCGAGGTAAGATTGAAAAAACTCTATTTTTTAGAAAAGTGAAAGGTCATATCATTCTAGTTCAAATATATGTTGATGACATTATATTTGGTTCTACTAACCCTGAGCTTTGTACTCGTTTCGCTGATAGAATGAAAGATGAGTATAAAATGAGCATGATGGGTGAACTAACATATTTCCTTGGTCTTCAGATTAAGCAAACTGAAAAGGAACTTTTATTAATCAGGGAAAATATGTTAAAGATATGCTGAAGAAATTTGATTTAACTCATAGTTCAGCTATGAAAACGCCTATGGCACCACCGCTGACACTTGACAAGGATTTAAAGGGAATACCTGTTAATGTCACGTTGTACCGTGGGATGATCGGCTCTCTCTTGTATCTTACAGCTAGCCGACCCGATATTATGTATGCAACATGTTTGTGTGCACAATATCAAGCTGAACCTATGTGTAGGATCCCAAATACAAGTAACAATATAGAAACAATCAATTGTATTGAATGATTTGAGAAGAGTTTACAATATAGGAATTAAGAACACTCTCTCACAATTGAAGCTCTCTCTCTCTCTCTCTTTCTCTCTCTATACGTCCGACTCTTTCAAATTGAGGCTAGGAGATTTTTGAGGCTTAACCTAAAACTCTAACAAATTACACATTAAATACTTAGGTTTTAAGGCCTAAGCCCATTAGTCACTAAAGCCCACATATTTAATTTAGGCTTTTACAATTTAACCAAGTAATCTTGAATACAATATAAAATAAAAGCTAACAATCTCCCCCTTTGTATTCAAGATTAAAAATAGCCCGATCTTCCACAAGGTCAGTTGCTTCAATTCCTTCTTTGACCCCCCCTTGATCATTGCATACTTCTCCTTGATCTTTGCGTACTCCCCCTTGACTGTTGCATTACTTTTCTGGTCTCAGTTATCTCTCAAACGATCAGAGAACGATTTGATGTGCGGAAGCTTGTATAACCAGTTTGAGTAGTAACCGATAGTAGATAAACAACTAAGAGATGAAGAGTAGCAAATACATTCTGCTCAAGAGAATTTGCATTAAAGAATAAGTAACCAGGGGTAATCATCTAACATAGAAGCACAATAGCAACTATTATCACAACAATTTATAAAAAATTGTGTGGCCTATGCTCAGAGTTGGCAATGATGAAGCTCTGACAGGACTTCCAGTTATCATTGAAGTAAATTAAAAAATAAACTTCTCAAACTGTTCTTGGCAATATCACATAGATATGCATGTGGAATCACAAAGATTCGTGATATTGTGTGAAAGAAAAATAGAATATTATCTATTAGGCTCAAAAGTGTGTAAACTGTTTGGATAAAACAGGTATCCACAGACTCAATATGCATGAGTGAAGTGTGAAGGTGGGGCAACTTTCCTTCTTTTCAATATCCAACCTTCCAAAGAAAGATCAGATAGCATATGTGCTGCTTCCCCGTGGAAAAGTGAAACAGTTCCTTGTGGAGAAGGAAGTGAGTAGCTGGTGGGGTTAAGACAAGAGTTGGCATGGGCTCACTGCCTGTTTCAATGACAATCACCAAAAAATTGTGATAAATCAGAAATGTGGTTTGCCCGGCTCAGAAAAGAGATGGTGCAGAGTTGTATAATTCTTTTTACTCTGTTCTCACACCCTCTTTCTTTTTATCATGTAGCTCACATCTAACCAAACTCTCTTTTTAAATTTTACCTCTTAAGCACAATGAGAAAAACTCATATAGTTATCTCCCCCACTCTTTGATGTAGACCCTTCACCTCTCAAGCACTCAAGGTTTACTTCTTTGGTAGGAAACACAGGTTTAAGTGATCCATAGAAGTTCTATAAAGCTCACCCATTGATCCCATGAAATTGTTGTCCTAAAGATTGTATTGTTCAACACACTTGACCATTTGATGTCTCAGAAAACCATTTAAAATCCAACTTCTATATTTGAAAAAGCATTTTGGCATCTAGAAGTGGTTTGACCATTTGAAAGAGTTTTTATCATTTTAAAGATGGCCTTTCTCTAAACATGATAAGTTTTAAAGGTTTAGAAATTTTACCTTTTCATGGACATGGTCAGACTGGCTTTCTCCCCCTCAAATTGAGCATTAAATCTCATTTAAGCGCAATTTGAAATCAGATATCCTTTAAAAATAAAAAGGTGTTGGTAATCATCTTTGATGATTCCACATTAGTTAGGAATATCCAGATGCACAGTTAATTCAAATTAAAAGGAAACATGGTGCTGGGGGTTAGAGATTTAGAAATACCAGTCAAAGTATGATCTGTTGAGGTACTGGTCCAACACTGATGTGTGTAGAAACAACATTCAGTTGAAGTCCTGGTTCTATACTGATGTGTATAGAAGCAACCTCAATCTGATTTGATTATGGCAATGGAGAGAGTGAAGCGATGCTTTCGATCCAGCAAGTATCTACTGACTTTGACAGTGAATTAGGCATATCAGATCACTGAATTTGAGAAAACTCAAAACTTCAAAGTCGTGCGTCCGTGAATTATCTTTCCAATTCAACTGGACTCGTGTCAATTGGAGCACCGAGTAAAAAGTTATGTGCATGTTTCTGAAGCAGCGCAAAGCTGTCCAACAAACAAAAAAATTCGGGCTCTGGACAACTTCTGACAAATCAACAGAGCTCTGGTAGATGTCTCTGTTGTAAATCAACAGAGTTAGCTCTGTCAATTGCCTCTGATAAATCAACAGAGCTCTGGTAAGCTCAACAGAGCTCTGGTGACGAGTTGAGAGAAACACAACTTTCTGTCCAGCAAATGTGTACTGACTTTAGAAGCGATTCGGACCAAGAAGAACACTGATTCAGACCAAGATCAAAACAAAAATAGTTTCATCTGTGTCTTAGGAATTCAACGCATCTGGACTCATCAAATTTGGAGCTTCGAGGAGGGAGTTCTGTTGAAATTACGACAGGTGCACAAATCTGGCAGCAAGTACCTCTGCTCTGTTGCTTCTGCTCTGGTGAACAGTTCCTCTGTTGTGAACAGTGGCTCTGTTGTGAACAGTACCTCTGTTGTGAACAGTGCCTCTGTTGGAACTAAAGTTTCTGACAGAGCTCTGATGAGGTCTAACAGAGCTCTGGTGAGCTCTTGCTGATTTCTTCTAAGTCCTCTGTCAGCAGTTTTACACCAACTTCGACACTACTTTACACCATGATAACTCTGGAGTTTGCAAAAACTCAAAACATAAAGAGTGTGCATTGGTTTGTTATGTTTTCAGATCATCTTGAATCACCTCTTTTCGAACTCGTACGACAAAGATATGGTTGATTTACCACAGTCGCACAGATCTGTCCATCAGCTTTCCATCAGCACACTGTTGTCTACTTCAACGATGCATATGGCCCTTATAAATTTCGAATCTCTGAATTCTCAAAACACGAAAGCTGTTCATCAATGTGTTTTGAATCCAAGGCCTTTTGAATCGCATCAATCGGTGCCTTTATCAGTGAGATATGATCAATTTACTATAGCATCACAAATCTGCCAGCATGCTGTCATTGTACTTGATTGTTGTGCACCGAAATCAATTGCCTTTGACGGATGAGTCTTAAACTGAGTGTTTAAGAGTCCATTATCCACTGAAGTGTGAGTCCTTAACAGATGTATTAAGGAGTCCAAGTACCTGCAAAACAGATTAAAGACATTTTGGTACCCATTTCCAAATGGGTCCTATTTTTTTAGGATTTGGAGTTGTCTTCAGGTCCTCTGGCTTGCCAGTTTTTGTTGGTTTGCCAGGTTCCTTTCTATGTTTTTTCTTATATTGGGTCTTTGAATATTTCTTATGAAATGACCCATTAGGAACACAGTTAGAACTAGAGAAATGGTTCTTTAATTTAAACAGAAGATCAAAGCATTTACAGTTATGAGAATGAAGAGATGAATGTTTAACAGAAACAGATGGCTTTGGAGCATTTATGACAGGAGTAGAGCTTTTGACTTTCCAAACCATTTTCACTCTTTTAAAAACAAGATTATCTGTATTATCAACACAAGAGTTTTCTAAGTCAAAATCCTTAAGCCTTTTAGCTAAAACATCTTTTTCTTTAAGATTTAAATCAAACTTCTTTAGAAGATATGATTTATACATCTTCTCCGACATAATCTTGGTTGACAAATCAGATAGTCTTTTTGTCAATTTGGACATTTCAGCTTTAAAAACATTTCTTTCTCTCTCAAAATCATCTTTCAAACATTTTGTTTGAAATCCTTCAATCTTCTTCTTCTCAAACTCTTTTCTTTTAAAATTAGACTCTTTTCTCTCTTTTTCAAGAGTATTTTCTAAATCAAAAATTAGATTAGAAAAACTTAAACATTTAAGTTCAAGTCTTTTCTTCTCTTGTTCAGACTCAGATAAATTCCTTTTCAGTTCAATATTTTCACAGTTTAGGAGTTTACCTGATTCTTCAAACTTAGCAATCTTGTCTGAATCAATAAGAATGCTATTGTTCCTTTCTTCTAGCTCTTTCTCAAGAGTAGGAATTATCTTACGAAAATTAGTACTGAGCTTAGAATAATAATGAGCATCAACATCAGCACTAAATCTTAGTCTTGACATATTGTTACTTGAAAATTTAAAAAAAATCGGATCGTTAACAGATACTTCGTGAAAAGTAGAATTTGTGCACTTGAGTCAATTTTTCAAATCTTATCGGATTGAGCTGAAATTTTGTAGGTAGGTGCACGAGGATATTCTGGACAACTTTAATTCTTCGAGTTTTGTCCAAAAACCAACAGAAAGTGGTTTTCCGAAGCAAAACAGAGTGCAGAAAAATAAAAGTTTAAAAGCTCCGAAAATTGAGTGAATGCACAAACTGAGCTACAAACCTAGTGATTTTGCGGAATAAAACACTCAGGTATTCTCTACTAACAACCCTTGATCGATTCTAAACCAGTAGAAGAACTCTAATGGCTAAAACCAACCAAAAAGATGAAGAACTTGAAGAACTCTCAACTTTGCACAAAAACACAATAATCTCTCAAAATTTGATAAAAATCAATGGATTGAAGCACAAATTCGAATCTGTTTGGCTCTGATACCAATTGTAGGATCCCAATTACAAGTAACAATATAGAAACAATCAATTGTATTGAATGATTTGAGAAGAGTTTACAATATAGGAATTAAGAACACTCTCTCACAATTGAAGCTCTCTCTCTCTCTCTCTCTCTCTCTCTCTATACGTCTGACTCTTTCAAATTGAGGCTAGGAGATTTTTGAGGCTTAACCTAAAACTCTAACAAATTACACATTAAATACTTAGGTTTTAAGGCCTAAGCCCATTAGTCACTAAAGCCCACATATTTAATTTAGGCTTTTACAATTTAACCAAGTAATCTTGAATACAATATAAAATAAAAGCTAACACTATGCTATCTCATATGACCGCTGTAAAGCGAATTTTTCGATACCTTAAGGGTACAGCGAACCTAGGCCTTTGGTATCCCAAAGACTTAGGATTCGATCTAACCGCCTATTCAGATAGTGATTTTGCAGGTTGCAAATTGGATAGGAAAAGCACCACAGGAGGATGTCAGCTCCTGGGTGGAAAGCTGGTAAGTTGGACAAGTAAAAAGCAAAATTCAGTGTCCACTTCCACAGCTGAAGCTGAATATGTAGCTGCTGGAAGCTGTTGTTCTCAAGTCTTGTGGATGAGAAATCAGCTACTAGACTATGATCTTCAGCTCTCCAAAATTCCAATCTATTGCGACAGCGCAAGTGCCATCGCTATAGCAAACAATCCAGTACTACATTCAAAGACCAAACACATTGAAATCAGATATCATTTTATCAGAGATCATGTGATGAATGGTGATATAGAACTTCATTTTATCCCAACTGATTATCAGTTAGCTGATTTGTTTACCAAACCTCTTGATGAGACAAGATTCAACTTTCTCATCAGCGAGCTTGGAATGCTGAACTTTGAAGGGTAAAATCTTCAGTGGTTCACATTAGATCAGCGATACTATTATACATCTTGTATAATTCTGGATAAAATAAACTTCTATAACCTATTCCATCATCTTCTCTCTGAATAAACTTGGTTAGCTGATATCAAGGTATGTTTTCTCTCTCTGACAATCGCATGCAAATGCAAGATTTCAAAACAAAATGCATCGCTGAATATCTTTTCCTTAACAGCGATATTTTGAAATTTCTAAAAACATCACTGATATTTCCATTCAGTGCTTCATGTTTGTAAAAGAGTCCCTGAGCTTTCAAAACCTCAGAGACATCCTAAAAGAATATGAAAGGACAGTTGTGACGTCATTGCAACGGATAATCCCCGGCACGTTCTTCTTTCCGACACACGTTTGCACGTCTCGTTCAAACTTCCAATCAAATGCAAACACGTGTCCGTGTCATGATGAAAATATTTTCTCGCTCAAGATTTTCTCTCTCTAATCTCTCTATATAAACAAACTCTTGGTTTATATTTTCCTTTTACGCGAACAATCTTCCTCCGCAAGAAAGAATCACTGTTGCATTTGTGTTCTCAAAAACTTCAAGAACTGTTCATCATCTTCTTCATCAAACATCAAGGTTAATATGTTCTTATTTTTTTATCAAATGCGTATAACTTGTTTCTGATCTTCTTTTTGTTTTAACAAGATCAAACAAAAGAACTTCTTAAAAATGAAATCATTTCTTTCATGGTTTTATGAACACAGCCATTTTATGGTTGTTCTTCAAGTTTAAATGCACAAATCTTAAACTTGTTCTTCATTCGTTTCCAGAATCTCATTCTTCATAAGAAACTGGAAAACAAGAATAAATGGGTTTTACATTTCGTTGTTAAAACTGAAAAACCCTAATCTTCATTAAGACATTTTCGTCTGAATGAAATGGACAAAATTCGAACCATCTTACTGGAAATTCTTTCCACATTAAGATAATTCTTATTTGTTAACATATTTGGTTGAATTGATAATACAGAGAAATGGCATCTTCTGACATTCCTGCTACCGATGAGAACATCGCCGCTGATACTGAGGAAGTGGAAATTATCAAAGCTCCTCAGGTTAAGTTCACTCTAGAACAACTTGATTGGACCAAGACGAACAACCTGTATGCGCTTCTCGAGTTTCCTCCTCGTAAGCAAGCCTCACATCTGAAAGATGCTGTAAATTTTCTGAAAAATAGTTGCATCTCAACAGCCCTGACCATCACACCTCCTGCAAATCAGCTTCTACTATCCCAGTTCTGGTACTCTGCCAGACACTCTCAGCTACCATCCGCCAAAGATCCCTCCAAAACAACTGATTGTATCCTCAGCGATACTGAGTATGGCACAATAAAGATCACACCTGCCATCATTCGCAAAGCCCTCAGCCTTCCCAACCGTACAAAAGAAAAACCTTTTGTTTCTTTCCCTGACCATAAAAAACTCGCTGACAAAGAAGCCATCATTGCATTCCTCGATGCAATGGGCTACGTATGGGAAATTGGAAGGGACAAGAAGCCCGAGAAGAAGCTGACACTGATCAAGAAGTCAAAAATGCCCAGTGAGATGAACTTCATCTTCGCTCACTTAATCAGCTGCATGACTACAAAGACCGGCTCCTCTGACCAAGCCGCTCAACCTCAGCAAGCAATGGGATACGCTCTGCTGAAAGGTCTACATATTGTCTGGGCATCTATAATCTATGATGACTTGGTGCAAAGAGTAGACTCTGCCGCTGACAGACCTTCATGGGTTCCATACCCAAGATTCATCAGTGTCATCTTCCAATATGGCCTGAAGGACAGCTACCCGCAAGAGGGTTACCTGAAACTCTCTCAGGTTGGCCCTAAGGTACTTGACTTCAAACCGGTGGAAAATGAGGTACGTCTTTCTACCCTTCTAACTCTTCTCAACCCTACTTCTTCTACTTATGTGGCTCCTTCAGCGACAACACCCCTTGCTGATTCCCAGGCCACAAAATCCTCTCCTTCAAAGAATAGGAAACAATCATCTACCCAACTTAGTTCCAAAAGGGCTAAGATAACCAAGGAGCAACCCCAACAATCTCATGCTGAAGACTCCTCAACTCATTCTGCAGAGCTGAAGGAACGTTCAGTGGTACGCTCTGCCACACCTGAACAACCCATCCATTCCATCCCAACTTCAGCGTCTCTAAACGCTGAGGTTACAAACTTGGAATCTACCCAACCTCCTTCAGTCTCTCCAAAGACTGATGAAGCGATTCTCAGCGAATCCAACGCTGAACTCAGTACCCAACCTCCATTCTTATCCTTCGCTTCTCCCTATACTCATTTGGACACTATTCCAGTTATCACTAAAGCACCTGTCATTCCTCCAGAAGCTAAGGAAAATACTCTTCAAGGAGTGATAGGCACAGGACCTGCAGAGATGACCATACGTCCACGCACTTTAGCTGACGATATGGAAATTTACTCAGGAACCCGAGATTTTGATGAATTCACCAATCCTCCTGCAGGTACACACCAACCCATATACACTGTAACTGAACCCCAAACTTCTGAGCTTTCCTCTGTTCACAAGTTCTTATATGTTACATGTCCTAATTTGGGAGACATCAACGCCTCTCTAAAGTCCGTGGAGACAAAGCTGACAGGTCTCACCACTACACTTTCTGATAACTCTACAGCTGTAACAAACGATGGAGAGAATCTTACAAAGCTGACAACTGTCGTCGAAAATAATGCCTCCAAAGCTGACTTGGAGAAGGTTGATAAATCACTCACCGATTTTGCCAAAGTTCTCTCTGATATCTACACATACTATCTCGACATCAAGAAATCAGTTGACACCATGTCCAGCGAAGTCACAACGCTGAAGACATCGGTTGGCACACTCGAAGGTGATTTGTCTGCTGTAAAGGCTGATGTCAGTTCAGTAAAAACTGACATGAGTTCTGTGAAGACCGATGTCAATACAATGAAGAATGACATCACCTCTATTCAGACATTGTTGCAGCAGATCCTGACCAACACGACCGCCCCTGCACCTCCATCTTTTACTACGGCGGATCGTGCTGAACTCATGAAGATCAATCCTGGTATTTCTGGCATAGAAAACAGATTATCAGCGATTGAAATCTGTGTGGGGATCCCTGGCCAAGAAGACAGGGAAACAACACAAGCTGCTGAATCATCACATTCCTCCCCCACTCATCATGAAAAAGAGGGGGAGAAGAGCGCTGAAGATCTTTCCAAGAGCGCTGAAGACCTTTCCCATGATGAATCTATCAGGGGAGAGAAGACTGAAGACCTCACCTTTATTGAAGAAGGTGAGAAGACAACTGAAGCAGCCGCTGGACCTCAGGGAGATGAACACCCTGAGGGAACCGAGAAGCTTACCTCTGTATCTGAGGGGGAGCAACTCGAAGAAGAAGCTGAAGAAACTGAGTCTGAAGCTGAAGATGAAGAAGCCATCGACTGGTCTGGTGATGAACCATCCTCTTCTCCAAAGAATGATGATGATGAAGATGAAGATGACGATGATGATGATTCTTTTATCATCAAGCCTACTCAAAGAACTAAAGCTCTTAAGGGAATCTCGATAAATGAACCATCAGGGGAGCGGACCAAGACAAAGCCCTTAGCATCTGAAGCTGAGAAAGGCAAAGGCAAAAGCGTCGCTGAAGATGACAATCTGACGATCTTTCTTGAAAAGCCGGTTTGTCAGGTACATTAACCTCTTCCTTACTCCACATCCCTCCTCTATACACATTATCAGTTCTACACTCCACAAACCTCCATACACTTTATCCCATTCCTTCTATCTCTGTTCTACCCAAGTTCTTACTTGTAAGATCGCTGTGTTTCAGTTAGTCCTCTCCCCTGTTTGAGGATATCGCTGAAGTTCCTACAGCTGCGACATCACCAATAATAATCCCAGCTCCCAACGCTGAAGAAATAATTGCAGTCATAGATTTGATCTCTGAGACTGATGAACCTGAAGAACAGATGCTCGCTCACAAAAACAGACCTTCCTTGGCTCCTCAAAAGCTAAGTGAAGAGGATCAAGAAAAGAGAGATGAATTGATCAAGAGACTCGAGGATCAGCGAATCATTCTGAAGCGTGATCAACTTCCTTCGGTTCTTCCAAAGTTCAGAATTTCCCAAAAGGAATACAAGGAACACCTCAGAGCTGAACGCCTAATCGCTGAAAGAAGGGAAGCTGAAGAAAAGGACAGAGAATACGCCATTCAGCTTTCTCAACGATCAGTAAAAGACCCCAAGCTGAAAAGAGTTCCTATTGAAGTTCAACGTCAGCTGTGGGAAGACGCCAAGAAGATAACTGAAGAAAAGAGAAATGTATCTCAGTCCACTTTAGCCTGGAGCAAAGAAAAGGTAAATTTCAGATTATCTCCTGCCAGAATCATCAAGGTACTCATTTCTGGAAGATCAACCATCAACGTTTCAATCGTTGAAATCGAGATATTCAGAGAGGACAAAAAGTATGAAAAATTCTATGCTGAAGCAATCACGAAATACGGTCTCTCTGAAGACAAGTTTCACGACAACAAAGGTTCTACGCTGAAGTCGAAGATCAAGCTCAAGAACCAGCGACAAGTCTCCTAATGAACTGATGCGGATCAGCGAAGACTCAGATTTGTCCATTCAACGTGAAGTACCAAGTACAAGACTTCAGCTATCGTTGAACTTTATCATTCGCTGAATAGATAATGATAATGCTCTGAATCAACGAAAGCTGATCATGAAGTCCTCCGTACAAAATACTTTTGTCTTAACCTCCCTTGCACGATTTCGTACGAAATGTCAGAACAGAACTTTCTATTGTCTGAAATCGTACAACCACTCTGATACTACACTGTTCATTCTTGCTGCTACTAAGGTTGTCTACAAAGGTCAATGACATGCAACCAATCCGCTGATGACACGTGTAAAGTATATACTGACTTGCATTAAATGCATGCAGTATATAAAGAGATGAACCCGCTTCTAATGAAGCAACTTGCTAACTCTGGACAAGTTCATTCTCTCATCTCAAAGATAAGTTATTATTAGTAATTTCCTTATCTCTCTTAGTGCAAGAAATCTTAGTGTTCCAACTTGTTTAGATTTAGGTTTATCCTTAATCTTGTTTCCGCAACAAGCTGTAAATTGTTAATGATTTATCAATAAACAATTTAGAAAAGTAAAATCTGTGTGTTTGTATTCACCCCCCCCCCCCTTCTACAAACATGTATAACCCTTCGGTACCAACAAGTACTCCGTCCCTCAGTGGAGGTAAATATTTTGTTTCGTTTATTGATGATTTTTCACATAAGCTTTGGGTGTATGTGTTAAAGTTCAAGTCAGATGTCTTCGAAACGTTCAAGACTTGGTTGGCACGAGTAGAGGTCGAGACTGGCAAGAAGTTGAAAGTGCTTAGATCTGACAACGGTGGAGAGTTTACTAGTGGTAACCTCAAGGACTTTTGTTCGCGTAAAGGCATCCACCGTCACTACACCACTCAGGGCGATCCTCAATCTAATGGGGTAGCCGAACGGATGAATAGGACTTTGCTTGAAAAGGTCCGATGTATGTTGTCGACATCGGAGTTCCCCAATATTTTCTGGGCCGAAGCACTGTACACCGCGGTGCATATTGTTAACAGGTTACCTTGTTCGGCCATCGGAGGAAAGATTCCGAAAGAGGTTTGGAGAGATAAAAGAAACATCTGTTTCAAATACATACATGTATTTGGTTGTCCTGTTTACGTTCATGTTTCAGGCCAGGACAAGTTGGATCCTAAAGCCACCAAAGGATTCTTGCTCGGCTATACATATGGTATCAAGGGTTACCGAATCTGGAACCCCTTGACTCGTAAGGTGATTCATTCTCGACACGTCACGTTTGATGAATCAGTCCTGTTAAAGTCACAGGATCCTCGGTCCTCTCAAAATCCGGAAGTCATCAGTACTGTTGCTCCTACCGCCGATGATGTGGAGCCAGTAGTCAGTCCTAATATTCCCAGTTCATCCATTCCTGATATTGTGCCAGAATCACCCGATACTGTTGAAGAAGTCATTCCGCCAGTGACTTCTACTAGTGATTCTGATGAAGAGATTCTGAATGATGGTGGAGACCACGGTGACACAATCCCAGTTATTGCACCTATCAGGCGTGGTCAAAGGACTATTCGTCCGCCGAATACGTATGGAGATTGGGATTTTGCTAACATGAGTTTTACAGATCAGCTGGAGTTTTCTTTGCATGTAGGGCAAGAAGAGCCGCTTGATGTAAAGGAGGCGTTGGCCTCAACCCACAGTTCAAAATAGCTTGGAGCCATGCAAGAAGAGATGGAAGCACTCTCGAAGAACAACACTTCGTACTTATGTCCATTGCCGAAGGGCAGCCGTGCTATTGGTTGCAAGTGGGTTTTCAAAGTCAAAGATGACAATCGGTACAAGGCTCGTCTCGTTGCTAAAGGCTTTGCACAACGGAAAGGTATCGAGTATGACGATATTTTTGCTCCCGTTGTTAGACATACATCTATTCGTGTTCTTTTAGCGATCGTGGCTATTCACGATTTGGAGCTAGAACAGCTAGATGTGAAGACCGCCTTCCTATACGGAGACTTGGAGGAAACTATCTATATGAAGCAACCTGATGGTTTCGTTTCCGACAGCAAACCAAAATACGTATGTAAGCTCCAGAAGTCCCTTTACGGACTTAAACAGTCCCCTCGTCAATGGTATAAGAAGTTTGATTCGTTTATGCTCACTCTGGGTTTTGAGCGCAGTGAAAAGGATGCTTGTGTCTATCATAGACAAAGCGGTGGTATTTTCACTTACTAACTTCTTTATGTATATGACATGCTTATTGCCTGCAAGGACCGGTCAGAGATCGAACGTCTGAAAGATAAGTTGAAGTCAGAATTTGAAATGAAGGATCTTGGCGCGACGCAGAAGATTTTGGGCATGGAAATCGTGCGGGACAAAAAGTCCCGAACACTCAGGTTGACACAGCAGGCGTATATTCAGAAAATTCTGAAGCGGTTCAATCTTGATGGTGCCAAGACGTCTATCACTCCGCTACCAAAGCACATCAAGATTACGAGCGAAGATTGTCCGAAGGACGACAAGGAGAAAGCCGAAATGTCAAAGGTTCCATATGCTAGTGCGGTCGGGAGTCTCATGTATGCCATGGTGTGTACCCGTCCCGATCTCGCACATTGTGTCAGAGTGGTGAGTCAGTTTCTTGCGAATCCGGGTCGATCACATTGGGCCGCCGTTAAAACGGCATTCCGATATTTGAAGGGAACCGAGAAGCATGGTCTTATATTTGGTTTGCACAATAATTGAAATTGTTGGATATTGTGATTCTGACTATGCAGGTGATCGAGTTGGTTGGAGATCCACATCCGGTTATGTATTTACCTTGGGTGGAACAGTCGTCAGTTGGAGATCACGGTTACAGTCTATTGTTGCATTGTCGACCACAAAAGCTGAACTTGTTGCGGCGGTTGAATCTGCAAAGGAAGCGGTCTATTTGAAAGAACTGATAAATGACCTGGGCTTCGAGCAAACTTCCATACGCATTCTCTGTAATAATCAGAGTGCCGTCCATTTGGCAACTAATTTGGCTTTCAGCTCCCAAATAAAGCACATAAATGTGCGTGATGCATATCTTGTTAGATTACATGAAGCAAAGGTCGTCTATTTGAAGAAAGTCCTGACATACGACAATATTGCTGATATGTTCACTAAGTCGCTACCGCCATCCAAGTTTGGGCATTGCTCAAACTTGATCCAGCTCCGTTTGTGTTTGTGCCGTTGGGCACTTTGCGAGAGATAGAAGATATTACCACAGATGACAAAATGACATCTTTGAAGGAATTACTTTGTTAAGTGCTTAGAGCTTTGCTTATGCTCTACCTTGTTCAGTGGATTGTGCATTTGTGGTTATTTGTTTGCTTGTAACTTTGACGGGTGATGGCCATGCCGAAGTTCGTCACGGTTGGAATGCATTTTGCTACCTCATGCCAATTTACTTTGTTACCTTGCTTAGATCAACCTTTGGGAAGACTCGTATTCGTTGGATTGGGAGTTTCGCTATCAAGGTTCACGTGCATCATGGTGGAGTGTTATAATATATATACCATAAGGTGCAAAAAGTGAAATTACCAAACTGCCCTTGTGACTTGCTCCCTACTCAACTTCCACCTATAAATACACATGCCATCACCTTCATTTAAGCACCCCATTTCTTCCTCTTCCTTTGCTCCTCTCGTCGGCAATCACCACCACCAAACACTCTCCCTAAATTGATTTGGTATCTAGAGTTTATGTGAGGTTGAGAGTGTTCTTGATATTCGGTGGTGTTCGAGAATATTTGTTTGTTGATCGTGGATCATAAGATCATTGTACGAAGCACTTGTAATCTCCTTGGTTGGTAATAAACACTTGCTCTCTCTCTTTGGTGGACGTACACTATCACAACGATAGTGGAACCACGTTAAATCCCGGTGTTATTTCGGTTGTGTTTTAGTTGCCATACACATATATATATATATATATATATATATATATATATAGGGGTGGGTTCAAATGAGGAGATGATCAAAATAAGAAAAACAAGGGAGTAATCTGGACCATTAATTTATACAATCCACGACTTAAATCTTCAATGACATGTTTTGTAATTTCTATGCAATTGAAATTACTTTTCCACACGGGTAATAATAAACGAAGGGTATTTTAGTAAACATACTAAAATTATGGATATACACAATAACTTAAACGAGATACTGGAATCATTATCAAAATTCAAAACCCACCTCGTTCAAAACCCTTTCCGATCAAAACCCTTTTTCGATCAAAACCCTTATCGTTCGCTTTCGCTTCCGATTTCAGAACTTTCACGTCAAATCTTCGACGAATATTGAAGATTAAAAGTCTAAATTCGTTCAAACGACGTCCAGAATCTGAAAACAACGAAGATTACAACAACAAAAATTATGGATTCAACAGGTATGAAGTTTTCAGTGCATGTTCAATTTTAGGGTTTTTAAATGTATACAAAAGTGTTCATGGTGATGTTTTCGTTTGTTTCTACTTCAAGAATGTCGAAAAAGTAAGAAAATAGCAAAAATCTTTGCTACGAGTGAAGTCGATGAGATAGAAAGTAGTAGATAGATCATCAAATCATTTCCCCCTTTGAAATTGATGATGTTACCAGTCATATATGATTTAGATGTTAAACATAAATCTATGCGTAGGATTTTGTCGTTTGATGATTGATTAATGTGTTATTAATAATATGTGATCTGATTCAGATTGGTACTCTTTTTAATCACAAATGATTAATAAATGATTATGTTATTAATCATATGTGATTTCCTGTGTCAAATGTACATGTTACCCCCAACCCATTCCCTCCTTCAAATGTATACAAAAGTGTTCCTGATGATGTTTTTTGTTTGTTTCTACTTGAAGAACGTCGGAAAAGTAAAAGGATAGCAAAAACAGTTGATACGGTGGAAGTAAATGAGCGTGGAAAGGCATCAAATCCAATAGAAGGTATAATGGTTTGTAAAATCATATGTGATTGTTATCTGTGAGTTGAATCATATGTGATTTAGGGATATAGTGGTTTGTTTAGGTAATGTTATTAATCATCTGTTTGTTAAATCGTATGTGATTTAGTATAGTGGTTTGTTGAATAATATGTGATTCAGTAGGGACTAGTATAGTGGTTTGTAGAATCATATGTGATTGTTATCTGTGAGTTGAATCATATGTGATTTAGGGGTATAATGGTTTTTTAGGTGATGTTATTAATCATCTGTTTGTTGAATCATATGTGATTTAGTATAGTGGTTTGTTGAATAATATGTGATTTAGTATAGTGGTTTGTTGAATAATATGTGATTCAGTAGGGACTCGTATAGTGGTTTGTTGAATCATATGTGATTTAGGGGTATAATGGTTTTTTAGGTGATGTTATTAATCATCTGTTTGTTGAATCATATGTGATTTAGTATAGTGGTTTGTTGAATAATATGTGATTCAGTAGGGACTCGTATAGTGGTTTGTTGAATCATATGTGATTTAGGGGTATAATGGTTTTTTAGGTAATGTTATTAATCATCTGTTTGTTGAATCATATGTGATTTAGTATAGTGGTTTGTTGAATCATATGTGATTTAGTAGGGACTCGTATAGTAGATAGATTATCAAATCATTGCCCCCTTTGAAATTGATGATGTTACCAGTCATATATGTTATTAATCATTTGTGATCTGATTTAGATTGTTACTCTTTTTAATCACACATGATTAACAATGTTTATGTTATTAATCATATATGATTTCCTGTATCAAATTTACATGTTACCCCCAACACATGATTAATATAATTTTGTGTTATTAATCATATGTGATTTCCTGTGTCAAATTGTACATTATAATGTTTATGTTAACCCCAATTCATTTAGAATTAAAATAAAAATTTTGTTGGGTTCATTTATGTTGTATTAAAGAAATGCTTTGTATTAAGTACATTATAATTGGACAGGAACTTCGTCGGTTAAGAGGAAAGAAGCACTAGAGTATGTAAAAGAAAAAAAGAAGGCAAAAAGAGTTAGACAAGACACTGACAAGGTAGAAAAAGAACACAAAAAGAAAGGGAAAGTTGTCGACAAGGGTAGGAAGTTGAAGGAAAACAAGAAAGCTAATAAAGCAAAAAGTATACGGTTAAGGACAACACCAAACCCACTTTTCAATGCAATGAGATCATTGTCTGTTCCACAGCAAAAATGCATTACTGAAATGGGCTTTGAAGGCCTAATTGGAATGAGGTTGGATGGAATACCATCCAATCTTGGATACCATGTAGCATTAAACTTCGATCCACAAAAAATGACGATCAACACTTCAAAGGGATCAATAGAGATAAATGAAGTAGCAATTAGAGACATGATTGGTGCACCAATGGGTAATATAATGTATGACAGTTGTGGAAAAGATGATTATGATCTTACAATAAAGGAAGAATGGATGAAGCAATTTAACAGAGATGTTATAAGACAAACAAATGTAAGTAGGATGATAGTATCATCAGATGATGCAGACTGGAACTTTAAGCTAAACTTCATTGTTGTTTTTTGCAATACAATGGGAAATTGCAAATACAACGGATCATGTGACCTGAATGTTCTATCCAGAGTAAACAAAGAAACAAATTTCAAAGACATCAACTGGTGTGAATACATCCTTAATCGTCTAAGGTTAAGCAAGAACAACTGGAGCGGTTATGACGAAAAAGAATTCTTCTGTGGGCCATTGACGACTCTAGTGGTAAGTTTAATAGATATATAATTACAACATGATGTTAATTTCCAATTGATAATAACTATTAATTTTTTTTGTAGTTGCTTTATGTCGATAACATTAAATGTAGTGTGCCACATATTAAAAGAGTTAGACCAGCAATAAAAGGATGGTCATGTGAGTTATTACGGATGAGGGTGCAAGCGGAGCTCGAATCAGGAGGATTAGGATTGGGAGAGTTTAATGAACCGTATGTCAACAACAACGAAAATGCAAACGAGGTTAACAATCAAGAAGACAGCATGACGAATGCAGAACCTCCTTCTTCGCCAGTTAATATCGAGGTACTTACTTATACATTTGTGATTTACATGTTAACCACAACATGTTATTAATCATCTGTGATTTCCTGTTCATTAATTGATGATGTTGACTTGATAATGTTAATCACCTATGATTCATAATGATATTAATCATTTGAATTGATAATGTTATTAATAAACTGTGATTTTCCTCTGATTAATGTCATATGTGATTTCCTCTGTCAAAAGACATAATACATGATTGTTATTAATCATTTGTGATTTGCTCTATCATTACTAGTATAGTGGTTATAATACTAATCAATTTTCATATGTAAAATCATATATGATTATAATGCAATCTGTGTTTTCACAGTTTATATGGTCGAATCATATGTGATTTAGTAAAACATTATGATGACTTGAGACATGAATATGGTTGGTTAGAATCTGTGTTCCAATCATATGTGATTTATAGTAGGTAGTGTTGAAATCATATGTGATTTAATGCATAAGCATATACTAGTATGGGTTTTGTTTTTATATTATTAATAAGATGTTATTGGGAATGTTTTAATAGGAATATCTGAGTTTCTTGGACGATACATACAACCAGCTGCTGTCGTTGAAAACAAAATTCAACACAGGCTTGGATAAGGCCTGTTTGAAATTCCCTGAAGAATCAAGCCTTGATGATTGGAAAACAAAACAGCTTGATTTTGTGCTTATTGAGCAAGAAATTGCTGAAACTCAACAGTTGAATGCACAAGTTAATGAAGAAGGTGGTCAAGGAAGAAATGATGGTGAAGGAAATGAAGGAGGAGGAAATGAAGAAGGTGGGGAAGATGAAATAGGAGAAAATGGAGGTGAAGGAAATGAAGAAGGCAGTGAAGGAGGAAATAAAGAAGGCAGTGAAGGAAGAAATCAAGGTGAAGGAAATGGAGAAGGGAATGAAGGAAAGAGTGAAGAAGGTCAGGAAGATGTAATAGGAGAAAGCGGTCCCAAAGAGCTAAGGAATGAGAGTACAATAAGTGTAGAAGAAAAGGATGCAACAGAATGTGGAGATGAAGAAAATGAACTTGATATTCTTAAAAGAATTTGAGCATCAGGAATACACAGAATATGGGAGAGAAAATACAAACTGAAGCTGAGGAACAGAACATCGAGACTTTCACACAATTTTTGCAAAACCCAGATGTTTTCGAGTCATTTGATCGCATAGTTGCAGAAAAAACGGCCGAGAAAGAAGAAAAGAAAAGGAAACCTGTGATAGAAAGTACAACTAATGAAGTTGTTATGCCGACAGATAGTAATAAAAGGCGAAAAGTATCAGCTTCAGAAGCAAGTTCAGCACCAAGTTACAGCCTTGGTTTAACTCAAGAATTCGGCGAAGGCTATGCTACTGAAGATAGAATGGTTCAAAAGGACGGATGTACGCATATAGATATAGAAAATCGAGATGAGGGATGTGAACATGCAGGACTTCTTGTGACAGAGACAGAAAAGGAACCACAACAATCTGCAGGAGGACTTCTCATAAGGTTGAAGGTGGATAAAGAAAAGTTGAAAGGGATTCAAACAGACTGTGAAACACCTAATGTCAATCAAATCATAGGTCTGAATGTACAAAATGAAGTGGTGAAGCGTGATATTAAGGCTGGACTACAAATTTGCTCCCCCTATATGAACAGAAAGGTGGAACTTAATGAAGCACTAACAAAAGAAGAAACAATCGTGTCAGCTTGGATGTTTGCAATGCAGGGCGATAAAATGTAAGTTTTAAAATAAATTATTATACTTCTTGATAACATCATATATGATTACTCATTTACAATCTGATATCACGTACAAAATCACATGTGGTTCACGTAAAAATCACATGTGATTCAAAATCACATGTGATTCACGTACAAAATCACATGTGATTTTACATGTGATTTGTGTCCAGATTTCCAGGTAGTGTAAATCACATGTGATTTTGTATGTGAATCACATGTGATTTTGTACATGGGCGACCGTTCTCGTGTTCTCGTAAATAGTTAGCGTTCTCGTTTCAACCCACCTCTAAACCATTGATTAATCAATATGATTTAATTTATAAAAAAAATCTATATTGATTTTGCATCTTCAAAATACAAGGGACGGAGTATTCCAGAGTTTTGGTGGAGCACAAGCACCAAGAGTCATTTTTGAAAGCATGGCACCAAATACAGAAATATGTGCATCTGTTATTGATTTATGGTCATGCATCCTTAACAACGAAGAGCAATTCAGAAATAACGCATCTCCATATAGATTGTTTTGCACTACTACTACAATGGTACGTACGACTACAATTATAAAATCGATTAAACTTTGTATTAGAAAATCTTACAAATATGAATGTTATATGTTTGCTATTTAGAGTGACGAAATGCTGCCACCAAAAATGAAGAAGGCAGATATGGTAGAGGCATTTACATCAGGTTTGAAGAATGCAATGACAAATGTGAGCGAAATGGCTTCACTCAAAAGTGTTGATATGGTATGCATGACAGATCTAATAATTATAATTTAAGTTACTTGGCAATATTGGTATGGTTAAATATGATGAAACTTATGAATTCTTTTTTCCACAGATATTTTTCCCTATAAAGCGCTCAACACATTTCTACTTAATTGTTTTCAACCTGAAAAATCCGAGCTTTGTCATACTGGACAACAGTGCAGCAGATGTGCCGATTGAGGAGAAATACGGGAAGATTCCAGATGTATTGGTAAGAATAAAATATTGGAAAAATAATTTACAACTAAAAAACCAACTTTTTGACAACTTATTATATGTTATGTATTACGTGTTGCAGAAAAAAACGTTGGTTGACTACTTGAAAGTGGTGCAAAATCCACGAATGAATAACATGTCAAGGGTCAAACCAAACAGATACAAGCTGAAATGGAGAACAGTTGACAACTTCATAGATTGTGGCATATTTGTGATGCGACATATGGAAACCTTCAAAGGTGAAATAGTAAGTAGATATGATTCAGGTTTGGAAAAGGAATATGGAGCACAGAACAGTCAAATTAACAGGTTGAGGAAGAAATACTTATGTAAGATACTTCTTTCAAGCGTCAATGTTTTGAAGTATAAAGTGATCAACCAGTCTAGGGCATTTTCAAATACAGGAGGGGCTAAGTTGACAAAAAAGATGATACAAGATGCACGGAAGCGCAAAACTGAACGCTTGGATTAGTTGTTGTTTATGAGTCGTCTGTTAAGTAGAAGTAATTGATAGTATAACTTTTAGGGTGTTTGTTGTCCTTGGAAAACTTGATGTAGGGATTATCGTTTATTCGTTTTGTTGGCAATCTTGAATACATTTTAGGGAATTGGTAATATTTTGTTGAATGATTTTGACGATTGAATATATTATGGGAATTTATATGATTGAATGATATATGATGATTTTCATGATCTTTTGGGAATTGGTCATGTGAGTTATTACGGATGAGGGTGCAAGCGGAGCTCGAATCAGGAGGATTAGGATTGGGAGAGTTTAATGAACCGTATGTCAACAACAACGAAAATGCAAACGAGGTTAACAATCAAGAAGACAGCATGACGAATGCAGAACCTCCTTCTTCGCCAGTTAATATCGAGGTACTTACTTATACATTTGTGATTTACATGTTAACCACAACATGTTATTAATCATCTGTGATTTCCTGTTCATTAATTGATGATGTTGACTTGATAATGTTAATCACCTATGATTCATAATGATATTAATCATTTGAATTGATAATGTTATTAATAAACTGTGATTTTCCTCTGATTAATGTCATATGTGATTTCCTGTGTCAAAAGACATAATACATGATTGTTATTAATCATTTGTGATTTGCTCTATCATTACTGGTATAGTGGTTATAATACTAATCAATTTTCATATGTAAAATCATATATGATTATAATGCAATCTGTGTTTTCACAGTTTATATGGTCGAATCATATGTGATTTAGTAAAACATTATGATGACTTGAGACATGAATATGGTTGGTTAGAATCTGTGTTCCAATCATATGTGATTTATAGTAGGTAGTGTTGAAATCATATGTGATTTAATGCATAAGCATATACTAGTATGGGTTTTGTTTTTATATTATTAATAAGATGTTATTGGGAATGTTTTAATAGGAATATATGAGTTTCTTGGACGATACATACAACCAGCTGCTGTCGTTGAAAACAAAATTCATCACAGGCTTGGATAAGGCCTATTTGAAATTCCCTGAAGAATCAAGCCTTGATGATTGGAAAACAAAACAGCTTGATTTTGTGCTTATTGAGCAAGAAATTGCTGAAACTCAACAGTTGAATGCACAAATTAATGAAGAAGGTGGTCAAGGAAGAAATGATGGTGAAGGAAATGAAGGAGGAGGAAATGAAGAAGGTGGGGAAGATGAAATAGGAGAAAATGGAGGTGAAGGAAATGAAGAAGGCAGTGAAGGAGGAAATAAAGAAGGCAGTGAAGGAAGAAATCAAGGCAGGAAGATGTAATAGGAGAAAGCGGTCCCAAAGAGCTAAGGAATGAGAGTACAATAAGTGTAGAAGAAAAGGATGCAACAGAATGTGGAGATGAAGAAAATGAACTTGATATTCTTAAAAAGAATTTGAGCATCAGGAATACACAGAATATGGGAGAGAAAATACAAACTGAAGCTGAGGAACAGAATATCGAGACTTTCACACAATTTTTGCAAAACCCAGATGTTTACGAGTCATTTGATCGCATAGTTGCAGAAAAAACGGCCGAGAAAGAAGAAAAGAAAAAGAAACCTGTGATAGAAAGTACAACCAATGAAGTTGTTATGCCGACAAATAGTAATAAAAGGCGAAAAGTATCAGCTTCAGAAGCAAGTTCAGCACCAAGTTACAGCCTTGGTTTAACTCAAGAATTCGGCGAAGGCTATGCTACTGAAGATAGAATGGTTCAAAAGGACGGATGTACGCATATAGATATAGAAAATCGAGATGAGGGATGTGAACATGCAGGACTTCTTGTGACAGAGACAGAAAAGGAACCACAACAATCTGCAAGAGGACTTCTCATAAGGTTGAAGGTGGATAAAGAAAAGTTGAAAAGGATTCAAACAGACTGTGAAACACCTAATGTCAATCAAATCACAGGTCTGAATGTACAAAATGAAGTGGTGAAGCGTGATATTAAGGCTGGACTACAAATTTGCTCCCCCTATATGAACAGAAAGGTGGAACTTAATGAAGCACTAACAAAAGAAGAAACAATCGTGTCAGCTTGGATGTTTGCAATGCAGGGCGATAAAATGTAAGTTTTAAAATAAATTATTATACTTCTTGATAACATCATATATGATTACTCATTTACAATCTGATATCACGTACAAAATCACATGTGGTTCACGTAAAAATCACATGTGATTCAAAATCACATGTGATTCACGTACAAAATCACATGTGATTTTACATGTGATTTGTGTCCAGATTTCCAGGTAGTGTAAATCACATGTGATTTTGTATGTGAATCACATGTGATTTTGTACATGGGCGACCGTTCTCGTGTTCTCGTAAATAGTTAGCGTTCTCGTTTCAACCCACCTCTAAACCATTGATTAATCAATATGATTTAATTTATAAAAAAAATCTATATTGATTTTGCATCTTCAAAATACAAGGGACGGAGTATTCCAGAGTTTTGGTGGAGCACAAGCACCAAGAGTCATTTTTGAAAGCATGGCACCAAATACAGAAATATGTGCATCTGTTATTGATTTATGGTCATGCATCCTTAACAACGAAGAGCAATTCAGAAATAACGCATCTCCATATAGATTGTTTTGCACTACTACTACAATGGTACGTACGACTACAATTATAAAATCGATTAAACTTTGTATTAGAAAATCTTACAAATATGAATGTTATATGTTTGCTATTTAGAGTGACGAAATGCTGCCACCAAAAATGAAGAAGGCAGATATGGTAGAGGCATTTACATCAGGTTTGAAGAATGCAATGACAAATGTGAGCGAAATGGCTTCACTCAAAAGTGTTGATATGGTATGCATGACAGATCTAATAATTATAATTTAAGTTACTTGGCAATATTGGTATGGTTAAATATGATGAAACTTATGAATTCTTTTTTCCACAGATATTTTTCCCTATAAAGCGCTCAACACATTTCTACTTAATTGTTTTCAACCTGAAAAATCCGAGCTTTGTCATACTGGACAACAGTGCAGCAGATGTGCCGATTGAGGAGAAATACGGGAAGCTTCTAGATGTATTGGTAAGAATAAAATATTGGAAAAATAATTTACAACTAAAAAACCAACTTTTTGACAACTTATATGTTATGTATTACGTGTTGCAGAAAAAAACGTTGGTTGACTACTTGAAAGTGGTGCAACATCCACGAATGAATAGCATGTCAAGGGTCAAACCAAACAGATACAAGCTGAAATGGAGAACAGTTGACAACTTCATAGATTGTGGCATATTTGTGATGCGACATATTGAAACCTTCAAAGGTGAAATAGTAAGTAGATATGATTCAGGTTTGGAAAAGGAATATGGAGCACAGAGCAGTCAAATTAACAGGTTGAGGAAGAAATACTTATGTAAGATACTTCTTTCAAGCGTCAATGTTTTGAAGTATAAAGTGATCAACCAGTATAGAGCATTTTCAAATACAGGAGGGGCTAAGTTGACAAAAAAGATGATACAAGATGCACGAAAGCGCAAAACTGAACGCTTGGATTAGTTGTTGTTTATGAGTCGTCTGTTAAGTAGAAGTAATTGATAGTATAACTTTTAGGGTGTTTGTTGTCCTTGGAAAACTTGATGTAGGGATTATCGTTTATTCGTTTTGTTGGCAATCTTGAATACATTTTAGGGAATTGGTAATATTTTGTTGAATGATTTTGACGATTGAATATATTATGGGAATTTATATGATTGAATGATATATGATGATTTTCATGATCTTTTGGGATATTCTTAGTATAAACAGTTCACACATGGCATAATTTGTTTTGGAATGTTGGTAGTATGCACAAAATCATATGTGATTATATTGGTTTCAGCATGCACATAACCATAATACTTGCAGCTCATGTATATGATCACATGTGATTTTGTTTATATGAATACTATTCATATGGATTCTGACCAACTTTTTGTATACAAAATCATATGTGATCTTGTTGGTCTTCATTTTTGAATATGAATAATTCAAATTGGCTGCTGATGACATTGACTATACAAAATCATATGTGATTATATTGGTTTCATGTTGGTTTCAGCATGCACATAAGCATATACTTGCAGCTCATGTATATGATCACATGTGATTTTGTTAATATGAATACTATTCATATGCATTCTGACCAACTTTTTGTATACAAAATCATATGTGATCTTGTTGAATTTCATTTTTGAATATGTTTTATACAAGTTCCAAGGATTTAAGCTACTGATCATAACATAACCTTAAAAGTAAAATCATAGATTAAGTAAAGCAAATATTATTTAAAATGAACCATAAACAACAGAATCGTTTTAAATTGTCTAAACCAATACTATGCAATCACTAATCAAGAATAATCAATAATAAATGTACAGTAACCAAGCTACTCAGTAACTCCTTTCTTTCTTGGACAATTGCGAGAGTCGTGGTTTGTAACTTCACCACACCCTCTACACTTCCTCTTGTGTCGAGAATCTTTGATAGCTCTCTCACTGGCACCAATCAAGCGCTTACCGGTCCCACATCCTTTGTTTCTAATACCTTCAGGTGCACGTATTTCAATGGTCGTAGGCTTTGAGACACCCAATAATTTCTCAAATTCAGCATCCTTGTTAACCTTAACATATATTGAAGGTATGTTAGGGGCAACTTCATCTTTGATGGATCGAACTTTTTCCAAAAACAACGCAAGTTTGTCATTATCGCCATAAATGCTATTGAGGATTTGATCATACTCAGACTGGACATCATTAATCAACTTGTCATATTGCTCGTTGCTTCCGGCATGGATACGGCGAGTACGGAGAACATCTATAGGGATAACACCTCGCATCCATCTTCTACTAATATACTGGGTAGGTATCTCATCAACATCAATGTTGAATAATACATTGAATATGTGGCAACAGAGAATGCCAAAATACTCAAAATGTTGACAAGAACATGACAATGATCCATCATCTATCAATTGTACAACCTATAAAGCAAAAATCACATGTGATTAATGAAAAGTTTGACTATAGAATAAACAAAAAGCACATGTTTACAATTGGATATTATTAAACACAAAAATAAACAAGATCTAAAGCTAAATAAATTACCTTAAACTTTGCTTTCGTCTTAAACATTTCATCCTTTTCCTTTATTGTGAATACTTGGCGCCCATTCTCAATGACAACATTCCATTGTGCACAATAACGATCTGCTTTAACTATTTGCTTTTGAACATCAAAAAAGACGGTCTTTGTATAAATCATGGCAGCGTGTCTCTCAATCGACCGTGGAGTCTTGAAATCATGGATAGTAATATTGGTATTATTCTCGTCAGTACGTTGCCTGTTTCTCTGTTTGTCCATTGCACTATCATGTGATAGAATAAAATTCAAAAGATCATTACCATGGTGTGAAAAACTCTTAAAGAATGAATTCAAACTTTCAGAGCGTGATGTTGTCTTCATCAAGCCACACATAGGAAGATCTTTGAAGTATCCAGGAATCCATTTTGAACGAATATTAAACACCTCGGAGAGCCATGGGTGACTTTCCATATTAAACTCATCCATCAATGCATTCCATTTAACTTCAAATTCTTGGGGACCCAAATACACACTCCAAACAAGCTTCAAAAGTCGTTTCCTAAAATCCGTGTTAACAAGCAGGTCTGTGCTAACCTGAAGGAATCATATATGATTAATAAAAGAAATTAATGCTAACCTGAAGGAATCATATATGATTAATAAAAGAAATTAATGCTAACCTGAAGGAATCATATATGATTAATAAAAGAAATTAATGCTAACCTGAAGGAATCATATATGATTAATAAAAGAAATTAAGTCAATGAACTGAAACAATAAATTAAGAAAATGCTTAAATCGAATGAAAAGTAAAACATCAAATAAGCCATACCCTAATTGGAAATTTAGCCATTATGTGCCACATACAAAATCTGTGTTTGGATTCAGTAAAAACAATTGGAAATGCCTCTCTAATAGCAGCATCTTGATCAGTTAAGACAAGCTTTGGTTGAGTACCATGAACTTTTAAAAATGCTTCCAGTAACCAAGTGTATGATGGAAGCTTTTCATCACATAAAATGCCAGAACCAACAACAACGGAACTCCTATTGTTATCAATAGCAAGAAATGGTACAAAGACCATACAATGCCTACAAAAAAACAAATATATACAGTAACACATTCAAACAAAGAACATAACAAGTGAAACAATAAAAATAAACAACAAAAACTTACTTGTTTGAACGATACGTGGCATCAAATGATATAACATGACCAAATTCCGAATAGTTAAACCTCGAGAGCTCATCAGCCCAAAATAGACCTTGAAGCTTTCCTTCGCATACTTTAAATTCAAAAGCAAAGTTCGTCCCATTTGAAACACGCTCATTAAACATATTTACTATCATCTGAACATCACCATCACCAACAAAAGTATTGAAATCTCTTTTAAAATTCTTATAGTCGCTCCTACTACAACCCACTTCATCATAACCACCCTTCAAACAAACTTGTATTCTATGCGCTTTGGATGCCCCAATGTTTGCCCTTGCTGCACGATGTACAAGCCTTTTATCTGAAAACTTCATCTGCCTACAATTGCGAGACAGCATTCTATTACTCTCATCTAACAAATTATGATTGTGATTGGGATAGAAATAGTAAAGCTGGAACTGTGACGTACAATTAACCCTATGAAATCTAACTTGTGCTTTGCAACCAGTTCTTTTGAAGTTGGAATTACGAAGCGCCTTTCGTTTTTCACCAACATTCACGCTATCAACCGAACGTTTGTTAGGAACACCATGCCTATGACATACCAAATATTTCAACTTGACAGATTTATCTTTAAATGTGTGTTCTGTAGATAGCCTTATGTCAAAGCCAGCATGATCTGCATATTTCTGATACATATTGATGCACTCATCAATGGTTTGAAACATTGAACCAACAATGGGTGTAACTCCTTCATGGACATTTGGTATTACATCTATTGATGCACTATACCTATCCTCCTTTGACACATTCAAGGTTTTGATTTTGCCCAACATTCCAGAAGAGACTGCATAAAATGTAAAATTGTCTGTCATATGAAGTACATAATCATATGTGATCAGCAATGGAAATTTGTAAAAATAATAAATTTGATGAAGTTCTGTTTTATGTATTGCAACATATTAATACATAATCATATGTTACAAACAAAATCATCTGTGATCATACAAATGATTTCATCAAAACAGAACCTCAACATGTATTGCAACATATTAATACATCACTAAAGCATATACGATGAAGAAAACACAACAATGAACAAAGGAGGGAAATTAAAATCAAAAGCATAAAATAATTTAGCTATCAAAATCAATACGACGAACAAAACAAAAAAAATAAAATCACATTACCATCACTTAACATATCATCAATTGAATCATGATTCTCACTGGAATTAGGTAAGTCAGATGTAGTAGCTTCTTTTGATGAATCAATTACAGATTCAGAATTGGATTTACGTAATAATAGAGGAGTAATAGAAATTTCGAAATTTGAATTGCTATGCTCTCGGTTTGCTTCTGTTACTTCATCTCTGACTTCGACTCTAGGAACTTCAATCGAAGGATCCATAAAAAATAATGCAATCGATAGGAAGAGACGATAATTAAAGGATACGATCGAAACAGAGAAAACTTTTATATAGAGGAGGAGTTAATCGATGGTTGTTGTTGATGGAGACCTAATTGAAGACGTATCAATTCCAAAATAAACAGGTATTAGTTAATTTGACAGATATACCCTTACAACATATTTTTTTAAGTTTAAAGTTTTAAAATATATTTAATTAAATGATTGGCTGGGAGTGCTCCTCATATTCTCTTAAAATGTTAGACTTCTCACATGAACCTTCCTCTCTCTCTCTCTCTCTCTCTCTATATATATATATATATAGAGGCGGGTTCAAACGAGGAGCGCATCAATTTAAGAGAACGTGAGGAGCACTCCCATGCTTCTGATCACATGTGATCAACAACTGCGAAAAAATCGGAACAAATCGAAAATTCGCGCAAGATGTGGCGCGAGGCGTGGCGCGAGGTGGCAAGTCGCGGATCATTAATGATTCACAACTGTTAATTATATGTGATTCATAACTGTCAATTGCTCCTCCAGATCAGTTGTGAATCACATGTGATCCACAACTGCCAATCACATGTGATTCATAACTGTCAATTCAGTTGTGAATCACATGTGATCCACAACTGCCAATCACATGTGATTCATAACTGTCAATTGCAATTAACAGTTATGAATCACATGTGATTGGCAGTTGTGGATCACATGTGATTCACAACTGATCTGGAGGAGCAATTGACAGTTATGAATCACATATGATTAACAGTTGTGAATCATTAATGATCCGCGACTTGCCACCTCGCGCCACGCCTCGCGCCACATCTTGCGCGAATTTTCGATTTGTTCCGATTTTTTAGCAGTTGTTGATCACATGTGATCAGAAGCATGGGAGTGCTCCTCACGTTCTCTTAAATTGATGCGCTGCTCGTTTGAACCCGCCTCTATATATATATATATCTTATATATATATATATATATATATATATATATATTTCGCGTGAGTTTAACTTTCTACGTCAGAGAATTATTGTGTAACATCTAGGTCATTGTTATCCGCATTTGTTGTTGGGTTTATTGTGCATTTGGATTTCTACTCGTTTTGGGACCTTAGAAATCATTCGTGAGCTTCTCGTATTTTCTTTGGCACGATAAATTTTTCCTAACAGGTATCACATCATATTTTGATGATTCTCCTTTATATTGTAGTAAGTTATTATAAGTATTTCATTTATGTATATTAATTGCAATAGAGATTTTTTATTTGTAAATTAAAAGTTATTACATTGACAATCATCATCTTCATCTTATTTTTATTTAGATCCATTATAATCAATTTCTTATTGTATTCAATTGTTATATAAATAAATAAATAAATATATATATATATATATATATATATATATATATATATATATATAGCCTTAGGTTCAATAGAGAAGTGCAAATATTTAGAGAAATAGAGAAGTAAAAAAACACGGGACCGTTCATATATGAACGTTCATATATAAACAGTCATATATGAACGTTCAGATATGACTATGACTGTTATATGAACGTTCATTTATGAACGTTCATATATGACTGTTTATATATGAACGTTCATATATGAACGGTCCCGTGTTTTTTTACTTCTCTATTTCTCTAAATATTTGCACTTCTCTATTGAACCTTTCCCTATATATATATATATATATATATTTTAAGTGTATAAAAAATTGATTTTAGTCAGAGTTCAAATGATTAGTAAAATTTAAACTTAAAGAAAATATAGAAAATGAAAAAAAGAACTCTAAAATCTCAACAAAAGTCAAAAGAAATGTATACTTAGATTAGTCTTATCGAAATAGACCCAAAAAAATAAAAATAACCATTAAAAAGGAAAGATTTTGAAGTTTGTTGTGGTTGTGTCATAGATTGTAATACGTACATGGAAGATTCAACTACTGAACCATTGTTCTCTAAAACCACTGCCATGAACAAACCCTGATTCCATTGAAAAAAAGGAACGAAAAATATAGAAGATAAGAGTAAAACTAAATCTAAAATGCCAACAAAAATCATAAGAAACAGAACCCGAATTAGTATTCTTCAAGTAAACATGAAAAACAATTTTGTTGAAGAATAACAGTTTATGAAATAAAACAAGAAAACCTAATGTTCGACGGAGAGTGAGAAATAATGTTTACCTGAAAAACAATCTTGTTGAAGGACAATGCATGATTTGTGAAATGAATAATACATCAAATGATATGGAGAGGAAGAAGAAGATATATAGATGCAAAATGGAAGGGAGTTATTCACATTCAAGATGAACTTGAAAAGTTTTGGAGGTATCACCTTTGAAATGAAGATGAAAAGGTTAGGAGGTTAAACTTTTTAAAATTACCAAAACAACCCTAACTAAATGAGTTTTATCTTTTTAGTACAGAGACGGAAAAGTCTTTACCATATCAAATATTTAAAAAAATCAAAAATCTTAGAAAAAAGAAAAATAGTCCGAGATTTTTTATCTGTAAATTAAAAGTTATTACATTGACAATCATCATCATCTTCATTTTATTTTTATTTAGATCCATTATAATCAATTTCTTATTGTATTCAATTGTTATATATATATATATATATATATATATATATATATATATATATATATATATATACTAGCTGTGTACCCGCGCAATGCGGCGGGGTGTGAAAAATTAGTGTTTGTTTCTTGTTAACCAATCAGCCAAGTTTGTAACTTCCAGTTCACCCATGGCAAACGACAATCCAAATAAAACAAAAAAAGTTCTAATATAAACCAACGAGGAAACGAATCATCCACCAAGAAGTCAACAACTAAAAAAATAAATAAACAAAGTTCTTAAATAGAGTCAAAACCAAATGGGCTTTCATGCCTTCTTGAGTCAAATCCAAATGTAGCAGTAGTTGTTTATTGAATCAATGCCATAGTTGAATATCATACTTAAATACCCACAAAATACACAAATTCATATATAGCTTACTTGATTTCTGAAGGAGAATGGGGAGCAAAGGTGTATCAACAACTTTCAAGTTCGTATAATGATCAAATTAATAGAATAAGACCTGCAGTCCAAACGATATGAAGAGTGAGACTTTGTCATATCCTTATACTGAGTGAAAATAAAAGAAAAAATAAATTTCTCACATAAGCAGTTTAATAGTCAAATCTTGTAGGACATTTGAACAACCAAATACCATGTGTCATACGACAACCCAACCGATGACACGTGAGAAATTTACATAAAAAATTTATATACACCATGAGTGCAAGACAAATTCACACAAGGATGTAATAAACTGACCACTTTGTTTATTATATCATATTTTGTATCATAAAAACAAGAGAAACATTTAGGGGTTGTTTGTTTTTTCTAAAAAAAACCTCTTAATACCTCTGAAGTCTGAATCGTTCAGACGTTGTTGCATTCAGACCGTTTTTTTTCCAGACTTCAGAGGCTCTTAATTCTGAAATACCTCTGATTTTAGAAGAGGTAACCTAATGTCTTATAACCTCTTAAAGCACCACCTCTTATTAATCAGAAGCGAAATAAGACTTTAGACTTCAGACGCAACCTTAGAAAGAATACGAAAATTAAGACCCCCATAACCATGATCATGAACAAACACAAAGGAAGCAGTGAATGTCCCTAATATTTATTTAAATTTCTTATCATATTTATCTCATGTTGAAGATGCATATACCAAGTGATGTTGTGTTTCCTCTCCTCTCTGCCAATAAGGAAAAATAAAATATTGCAAGCACAACCATAAGCCACAAAATTTGCAAAAAAAAAATTGTACATAAAAGAAAGCAAGTTAGCAATTCTTATAAATCAAATAGTTATTTTAATAGGTTATGTTTGTTATCTATAGATAACAATTGTTACAAATGAAAAGTAATTTTAATGTTGTGTGTTTTTATTTATTTACGTTTTTATGGATAGGCTAACAATACTGTTAAATCAAAACTTATTTAATAAAATGATCCCTCACAACTGAAAAATTAGGTTAAAATTATTAATAGAGTATGAATGAATACATGGATCTCAAGATGAAACTTTCTTTACCTGAAAGCAAGGGACCAAACGCAGGATGTATGGCCCACGAGAGGAGTGACACAACGACCATTAGAAATATCCCACATCATTATAGTTCCATCTTCATCACCAGAAGCCATGTATCGACCATCAGGTGACATGGCCAAGGATAAGATCATACTCCTATGGATCCAGTTGCAATGTAATTGCAGTTCATATGCCATTGTACACACTGCCAAAAAGGGTCCACTTTTATAATCAGTATTGCAGTTTGCATGGGATGGAGGGAATCTATTTTGTGATGACAAAAGTAATGACATGAACATAGATGAAAGAATGATAAACAACAGCTGCTGTTCACATCTTGTATTTTAGCTAAATGTAAGCTTTATGACTTTTTGATTAAGACCTACATGACATATGATGGACTAATGTAACCCATAGAAAAGTAGAATTACTCACATCAACCTCAGATAGGTGTATCCTTACAGGCTGAACTCTATCCATTGACCAAATCCTCGCGGTTCTGTCATGAGATGCGCTTGCAAAATAATGTCCAATTGGACTAAACTGCATACACAATTTTACAAGGTAAAAGCATTAAGTAAAAAATTAGAAAAATGTAAATCTTCCATTAACAAATATTCCTGTCCTTTTGACCAAAAAAAACTCAGTGCTCCCTTAGATTCTGGACACATTTAGGTGATTCTATGTCCATCTTAATTGGGTATTGTTTAAACTTGTTTTCCTCACATAACAAATATCATTTAAATGGAGTAATAAGTAGCCGAACATATCTACAAACTCAAAGTGGACCCTCAATTTCAGGAGTGTATAATAAAATAATGGAACTTCCAATCAAAAGAAACAACATGCATATATGGTATCCAAATTAGTTCCATGGTAGGTGATCATAAAATAATGAAATTCAATGGGGAAACCTAAGCTTCAATTGTCTAGTACTTCATCACCTTTCTGCACCACATACTTCAACATATAAGCACATCACTATAATATATACTATTTTTAATTCCACTCATCCTAGCTAGAGGTGTTTTATCCCTTCATTAAGAAAACTTGAGCTTCAAGAAATATATAGAACATGAGATTGGCAATTTCATTATGAAGATTTCAAAAGATTCCATTATGCAATTTCAAAAGTCATAGTGGTAAATTGATATTCCTAAGTACTATATATTACTTTGATGTGGAAACGTAACAAAGGCTTTATTATCCTTATAATCTTGTATTTTATCCTAATCATATTTTATTCCACCCCACCCTGGCCCCATCCCCAGCCCGGCCACGGCCCAACCCACATCCCACAACCGAACAGTCTTACTGGATCCAGTTGCGATGTAATTGCAGTTCATATGCCATTGTATACACTGCCAAAAAGGGGCCCACTTTATAAACATTTCTTTATACCGGTGGTGCATAAAAGGTGATATTTTAAGACTATAATTAAGACCCACATGACATATGATGCACTAAATACTAATGTAACCCTTAGAGAAATAGAATTACTCACATCAACATCAGATAGGTGTCCAGCCAGTATCCTTAGAGGCTGAACTCTATCCATTGACCAAATCCTTGCGGTTCTGTCATGAGATGCGCTTGCAAAATAATGTCCAATTGGACTAAACTGCATACACAATTTTATAAGGTAGAAGCATTGAGTAAGAAGTTAGAAAATAAACATAATAGACATGAAAATAATAAATCTTCCATTAACAAATATTCCTGTCCTTTTGACCAAAAAATATCTAGAGCTCCCTTAGCCAGGGCTTTCTACCTGAACATCCCATACAGGGTAGTTGTGGCCCTTGTAGTAGACGATGTTTGCATTGAACTTTGTGCTCCATAGTCGAACTGCAGTAGATCATAAGCTAATCAGTAGGTATTTCTATATATTGAAACAAATAAAAGATACAGCCATGTTCAAATACCATACTTGTTGAATCTGATGAAGATGATAGAAGAAAATCCCCCAATGGACTAAACGAGGCTGAATAAACAGGTCCAGAATGACCCTGATACAATGTGTAAGATCTTTTTCCACCATTTGATCCAAGTGTGTTTTCATTGGGAGCTGAATCATTTTCACCCTGCAACATAGTTGACACCAGCAAGTTTTAACACCCCATATTTTATTATGGCATACATCATCAAGAGATGGTCTTCTTTATTGTTTCAAAATTTCAAATAAGAACAAGGTAATTTGAAGAAAGGAAACAAGTTGGATGACTTACAACTGCCCATACGCCCAAGTTTTGCCATGTCCCACACCTGGCAGACAAGGGTAAAATTTACAGATCAGAAAGAAAAAGAAAAAAATATATATATAACTGCATTTGCATCAAGAAACAACATTAAGCAACATAAACAAGCTCTGGTTTTGAATCTTTTAATGGATGATCATGAACATACAAACAAATTTATGCAACGAATATATTATAAGGTATGATCATGAAATATTATAAGAATGTTTATGTGCCGGTGGTTACTCTTACTCCTAAAGGTGAAATATTACCCGAAAAATCACATATTATACACCTTAAATGTGAAACCAGAACTTGTTTTAAATGAGCAAACAATACGAATGATAAATTATAACGGAAAATTACATCAATTCTTGGCGAATTTCTGAACCTCAAGGTAATCCGTGAAAGACTTACGGGTGCAAGTGAGATCTTTGTCTATGGTTGGTGGATTTAGTAGGCAGTAGGAGTAGGCAGTAGGCAAATGAAAAAAGATATTTATGGTAAGCAATGGATGGTGAGGACGTGAGGTGAAGGGATGTATTCATTATCAGCACTTGTTTTACATTTTTAAGGTTGTTTTTTCTTATTCAGTTATTTGGCCAGAGTTATTTTGTGTAACTTTTTTTAGCATCATTAAAATCAAAACTCCATCCAAAAATTCTGAAATCCCAAACCAGTTGAAGATAAACACCCCATGGATATGGATGGACCCAACCCAACCCAACCCAAGCAAAACACCATTAAAGCAACAGATGGTAGGCTTTAGAATTGACCACACTTGTCATGCTTATATTTATGTAGTAGTTTCCCAACAGTTCCTATCAAGAAAAACCTAATGGAATAATCTCATGCTTATATTTATGTAGTAGTTTCCCAACGGTTCCTATCAAGAAAAACCTAATGGAATAATCTCATGCTTGTATATCATATAAATTGATTCATGCGTGCATCAGCTAACTTCACAGACCACAGACAGAAGCAGAAACCTGTTAACTTGAGATTCCATTATAAACTTTTTAGATCATGAAAAAACACCTCATGCAAATAGATGTCAAAAAATATAGACAAAGGTCTTCAAACACAGGATTCCAGTGCTTCTAGACTCTTTCACGATTCCTTTTAACTTTTTTCTCAGATTGAGGGTTTTTAAGGAGACAATCTCTCTACTCCTTGAGGCGGAGGAGAAATAAAATGTTTCTGTACATCTTACCCCTAACCCTAATTCTGAGTGTGATACATTTGGTTCGGTTTTGAAATTCAAACAAGAAAAACAGGATCCACAAGATAGCACATACCAGGTCATTCACTCGCTTCTGAAGCATGTCATTCTCAGTTTCTTTAAAATGAAGGTGAAGCACAAAAAAGATCAAAAACAACAACAACAAAGTATCATGAATCATAAAACAGAGAATAAACCTTTGAACTCAGTGTTTTTATTCTCCTTGTCCAGTTCAGCATTCCTTTTCTGCAAATCTTGTATTTTTGATACTAAACCACCAATATCATACTGCAGCATTCTCAACAGAACATGAAATTCAGATTATATTGAACTAACACATCATTAATCTTTCTCAAACCGCAACCTTAGCATTTCTTTTTGGATAGAAGCAAAATTTATCAATAGCTGCTGAAAATAAACCATATACAATCGTTCCAATAAGCCCAACCTCGGAAATTCCAGTCCCCCTAGACGAATTGGAAATCCCTGCAACCACAGATTGAAAAAGAACAAAAACAATTCAACGAATTTGGCCATCAAAATACAAAGTAACCTACACAAATAACAAATCGTTCGTAGGTAGAAAGTGTTACCTTTAGGGCTAAGAGGCTTTGTGATATCGGAGGTCGGACAAATTTCAAGTTTCAAACGACGGCTTCAGGACTCGATGTGGAATCTGTCTTCGTCTCACAATGTTTATATGCAACCTCAACTTCTCCGTCTCACGCTGTTGATATGCACGTTTCGGTATTGGCCGGTAGAAGGAAGCGTGTGAATTCTTCTATTTAGGTATGGCTGAGACGTGAACAGGTAGGAGCAAGAGGTCTTAGATAGCAAAAAAGTATGGTTGAGAGTTGAGACGTGAAGAGGTAGTAAGACATGTCAGAAAGCATGTTGTAGGTATGGGTCGGCCTTGTAAACCAAAAGCTTTTGTAACTTGTACATTATGCATTCTTAGTTGTCTTTAAGAGATTTTCAAGTTTTATGCTTTAAAGTGTTGGACTATATGCTTTAAAGATTGTCTTTAAGACATTTTGCTTAAATGCTTATATATGTAACATCTAGGTTATTGTTATCCGCATTTGTTGTTGGGTTTATTGTGCATTTGGATTTCTACTCGTTTTGGGACCTTAGAAATCATTCGTGAGCTTATCGTATTTTCTTTGGCACGATAAATTTTTCCTAACAGGTATCACATCATATTTTGATGATTCTCCTTTATATTGTAGTAAGTTATTATAAGTATTTCATTTATGTATATTAATTGCAATAGAGATTTTTTATTTGTAAATTAAAAGTTATTACATTGACAATCATCATCTTCATCTTATTTTTATTTAGATCCATTATAATCAATTTCTTATTGTATTCAATTGTTATATAAATATATATATATATGTATATATATATATAGCCTTAGGTTCAATAGAGAAGTGCAAATATTTAGAGAAATAGAGAAGTAAAAAAACACGGGACCGTTCATATATGAACGTTCATATATAAACAGTCATATATGAACGTTCAGATATGACTGTTATATGAACGTTCATTTATGAACGTTCATATATGACTGTTTATATATGAACGTTCATATATGAACGGTCCCGTGTTTTTTTACTTCTCTATTTCTCTAAATATTTGCACTTCTCTATTGAACCTTTCCCTATATATATATATTTTAAGTGTATAAAAAATTGATTTTAGTCAGAGTTCAAATGATTAGTAAAATTTAAACTTAAAGAAAATATAGAAAATGAAAAAAAGAACTCTAAAATCTCAACAAAAGTCAAAAGAAATGTATACTTAGATTAGTCTTATCGAAATAAACCTGAAAAAAAATAAAAATAACCATTAAAAAGGAAACATTTTGAAGTTTGTTATGGTTGTGTCATAGATTGTAATACGTACATGGAAGATTCAACTATTGAACCTTTGTTCTCTAAAACCACTGCCATGAACAAACCCTGGTTCCATTAAAAAAAGTAACGAAAAATATAGAAGATAAGAGTAAAACTAAATCTAAAATGCCAACAAAAATCATAAGAAATAGAACCCAGATTAGTATTCTCAAAGTACACATGAAAAACAAATTTGTTGAAGAATAACAATTTATGAAATAAAAGAAGAAAACCTAATGTTCGACGGAGAGGGAGAAAAAATGTTTACCTGAAAAACAATCTTGTTGAAGAACAATGCATGATTTGTGAAATGAATAATACATCAAATGATACGGAGAGGAAGAAGAAGATATATAGTGATGAACAAATCATGATGCAAAATGGAAGGGAGTTATTCACATTCAAGATTGAAGTTGAAAAGTTTTGGAGGTTTCATCTTTGAAATGAAGATGAAAAGGTTAGGAGGTTAAACTTTTTAAAATTACCAAAACAACCCTAACTCAATGAGTTTTATCTTTTTAGTACAAGGACGGAAAAGTATTTACCATATCAAATATTTAAAAAAAATCAAAAATCTTAGAAAAAAGAAAAATAGTCTTATGATGCTTAGAAGATGCCATATCATTGTCTTTGGTTTCTTCTTTAATCAATATATATATATATATATATAAAGAAGGAGGTTCAAGGGAAAACCTCAAATAAATGGAAAACCGAAAAACCACGAAAAAACAGATGAAAAAGTATATCAATATGGATGTCAAATTAACGAGAAAAATATTGTCGTTTATTTGGTGTAATTTATTTCGTTCAATTTTTTTTTATTTTTCGTCTTTTTTCGAATAAAAAATAGAGATGTGAGGTTTTTTTAATTTAATTAATATTGTTGTAACCGCCCGTTTAATCACATCCATCAGATCATCTAATCTAACGGTCAATTAGGCGTTTTTTAGTTTTTCATTTATTTGAGGTTTTCCCCTGAACCATTAAAGGAATCTAAAATTACGCTTTCAAAGTGCTCTAACCAATATTTATTACTATTAGTAATAGTTAATATCCATTAATATTTATAAATATTTATTTATTAGTATAATAATAATAAATAATAATTAATATTAACAAATGAATTTTGATTAATAAGCCGAATCTCACTTTGTATTTGGTTTAAAATTATTTATCAAATGTTGATTAATAAGCTAATCTCACTTTGCATTTAGAATTTTAAGTTTATTTTAAGAGTTCCGTTTGAATACAAAAAAAATAGCTGATGGAATTAGCTATTTTCATTTGATCCTTTATTTTAGAACCTTGAAACAGCTTTACAAGTTCATCAAACATGGCTTGCCTAAAATAATTATTGCTATCAACCTTCAAGTAGATGTCATTCGTCAACGCTTGCATGACTAAAGATTTTGATGCTTTATCCACATTATACCTTTTTAATTCATCACCAGTATAAAGATCAGGATTTACAACTTCCTCAGTTTCACTTTCTCCATCCTCTGTATTCGGTCTTTTTCGGAGAACTTCTTTCATAGGACCTTCTTTCAAAGATGTTAATATAAACTTTCCATCTTCTTGTCTTTCAACGTAGTCGAGAAAACGGTCTTTCCATATCTTAAAGTCTCCCGAAAATAGGACTGGAGGTTTATCCTTAGAACCAATCATGACAACATCTTTTGTCATCATTTTACTTACTTGTCCTTTTGATCTTTAAACAATCACTGACCAGTCAATAAAAACAACTAACATTATTTTAGCGCACACACACTAGTACAAAAGCAGGAGTTTAATCGCACAAAACAAGACGCGATAAACTTTGAGTCACTTTTAATCGCACACACAACCTTGCGATAAAAATGCTAATCGCACGCTTGATGCACGATAACTAGTGTTCACGAACTTTTATCGCACACAAAGGACGCGATAAAACCTGTCACAACTTTTTATCGCACACAACTTTTGCGATAAAATTCTGGAGTCTTCGAGGAAAGTTTAATCGCACAGAGAATATGCGATAACTTTGAATGAAAAGCACGTGCAATAAAGATGAACACTCTATGCGCGATAAGTATGAACTCAGATCTGATTTTTCCAAGTCAATCAATTCTTATCCAATTTCTTTCAAACTTCGCGGGGTTGGTCGTGCTTAGGTTCTAAACATTTTTAATTTTGGAGTACCACCAAGAAAACAACAGAAAGTGGAGTTTCGACCCAAAACAGTGTCTAGGTTCACTTTTCACGAAAATTTCGAATTCTTACAAATCAATGCAATCTGATGTAATCTTGCGGAATCAGATTACTCAGATTCAATCCAGGAGTCAAATCGAGCACTATGAATCCATCAAACAGATCAAAACAAACAGAAAATGATGAATTTCTTCAAAAAACCGAACACTCCCAAAACCTTCGTGAAAAATGGATCAATCTGATCAAGACTGCTTGATCTGATACCAATTGTGATCCCAGAGACAAGTAATTAAACAAGAATATGTCCACAAGTCATCCCTCTATTCATAGGTCATCAAGGAGCTACAATGTGTATAGAGAGAGTTATAAGTGACTAGAGTTAAGGATAAGTAAATAGAAAGAACTAGGAAAAGCTATTTATACCTAAACCTAGTAATTACAAATTTGGTCCCTGAACTTGATACAACTTAATAAAACCAACACTAACAGTTTCATGTTTGAACATATTGTGCTTACCGAGTCATTCTGTTTAGCGTTTGATCTTGTTCATTGAAATTCTGTTATTTCAACAATGATTTCTGATTACCTCGGATCAGAACTTGAACATCATTTTTATGGTTTCTGATTTCCTCAGATCAGAACTCAAACTTCATTTTTATGACTTCTGATTACCTCGGATCAGAATCCGAGCTTCATTTTTATGATTTATGATTACCTCATATCAGAACTCGGACTTCATTTTTATTACTTCTGATCATCTCAGATCAAAACTCGTTCTTAAATGTGTTGACTTCTAAACATTTCAGTTTAGAACTCGTATTTCAATGTTTAGTTCACTGTTATATTCGGTAACTCAAAAGAGAGTGAAATGAGTGTTAGGATTATATTGTTTCTATGGTCTATCCAGAACCGGAAGGACCTTGTTGAATCCAGATCCGTGCAACGATTATGTTTGTGAATAAGCAAATAAGAACAGTTGATATGATTCACAAAGGCTGCCCACTTAGCTATTGATTTAGAGAGAATTACAGTGTAAAGAAGAAAAGCTAAATGAGACAACTAGCTAATTTTCTAAGCTAATTGCACTTTATATATGCTGGGCCCGTGGTAACAAGCCAACGGCCCGTTCACTATGGACTAAGTTTAAACAATTACAATTCAAACCCTTGAACTTAAAATCAACATAAATTCTACCCTAACAATCCCCCCCTTTGATTTGAAGTTCGAGTTCGCGCTCGATCTCTTGCCAGTTGTAGACATAGCGTTTGCGTAGTGCGAAATGAACCTCGAAGAATCTGATGGCGCGGCGGTAGTCGAGACGTTCTTCAACCATATCCAAAGTAGTCTGAGCAGTTCTTTCATTCAGATTGGGCAAATAGGATACCTTTGGATTTTCGGATTCGTGCTTGATGATCTTCCGAAGAGCGTCTTGAACTTTGAGCAGTGTGCCGTCGCAAAATCGATCTACCTGACTGAACCTTATAAACTTCTTTTCTTTCTGAGCGTTGAGGAAGACGATCCCAAATTCCGGTTGAAGCAGCATTGCATTCTCGGGATACATCGACAGTTCAGGAGCTTTCAGATTCGGTTCGAGCAGATTTACCTTCTTCGCTCGGTTCTCGATAGCCATTTGAAAATCCGTAAGATAAGAGATCATAATAGAACGGACGAGGAATCGACGAACCGCTTCGAGCGCCTTTGTTACAGCAAGCGGTCGGATAGTTCTGGTGCGAAGGTCTCTCAGAATAACCAGGAGGTCGAACAGATGGAGATGCTTAAAGTCAGCTTCAGAAAAAATCCATTCTTTTCCGTCTTCACGTCGAACAGTGAATACGGGAAAGACGATCTTCATAATTCGGTTTGACTGAATCTTTAGCACTCCTGAGATCTTATGCTTAGTTCGAACCTGGTCTCTCGGAAGACACCGCTTCATGGCTTCTACATATCGGAGTTGACGTGCCGGTTCAGGACTGTAGATGCCAAGGCAGAAGGTCGGCTCGATCGGGCGAATTCTGTGTACAAACAGCTTCTTCAAAGATTCCTCCAGATGAGGAATGAGGACCTTGATCTTCTCCCAACGATTTTGTTGCTGAGGAGGGGGAGGAAGATCAGGAACTGTCGTTTGCTGAGGAGATGTCGGGATTTCTGCATTTGAGCTTTCGGGTTGATCTGTAGTCGTAGCGGGTTGAGTCGAGTGAACGGGAGTCGTACCATAGAAGTTCTGAAGCAGAAACTGGTCGTAATCAACGTTGTCGTCTTCATCAGTGGGAAACACCAAGTTTACCTCGAAGTTTACGGCTCTGGCAGTTTTTTCGAACCATGCGTTTTCGGTTTCCGGGTTGGTTTCACATGCTGGATCAATCATGGTGAGCATTGGCATGTCTGATGGTTCTTGTGCGACCAATTCCTGTGTTGTACCCTCGGGCTTTTCAACCGTTGGGGCTTCATCATCTGAAATATCCATGTCGATGACCATCTGTGCTAATGGCAACTCGGCTTCAGGTGTTTCTGTTGAAGTTGCCGTAGTTGGGGGTTCCTGTTGAACCACTGTTGTAGTTTTGGTAGTCACGATCTGGACGGTCTTGGTTTGGCGTAGACGCTTCTCCCCCTCACGGTGATCAGGATCATCCTGGTCATCGTGCTTGCGTTTGAGACCGCCGGCTTGACTCTTACAAGTGTCTTCTAGTGAGCGGGCCCTCTCAGACAGCGTGGCGAGCGCTTTGTTGTAGTCGTTGAGGGTCGAGTCAATGGCGTCAAGGCGTGAGGTAATGGATGAAGAAGGAGCTATGACCTGGGATCGGAGAACTGAGATCAGGTCTGCTTCGGCAAATGCGGTTGTGTCGGATTCCTAGAGCAGTTGGGCTAAGAGCATCGTCTTCAGGGTGTCCACCGAATAAGTAGGTTGCGGTTGAATCGGTGGAGGCACAGAGGCGGTTTCAGTGTCGACGAGGTGGCCCTTTTCTTTGATAGCACGCATCGCTTTGGCAAGTTCAGCGGCTACATGTTCCTGCATTTGTTGCTCCATAACCTGTCGGACAGCCTCAAGGGTGCTGTCCAGAGACCCTTTTGACACAAAGTCGGGTGAGATAACGCCGGGGTCACTTAAAACACCCGTTGAGGCATCTACCTTAAAGGCAGAGCCACCTACGTTCACAGCTGGAGTGATATTAACTGTGGTAGGATTTCCGTCCAATCCTCGTGTTCCGGCAGTCGGAGACACTATAGACGTTCCGGTCGGGTCACTAAGAGTCGCGACTTGGTGTTGTTCCGCATTAAGTGTCCTAGGCGAAGAATGTTTAGTAACAATAGGCTCTAGACTCGATGGTGCACGAAATGAAGTCGAGACCGGGGGCTGCTGGTCTCTTATTTCAACACCAACACTCTCCGAATGAGAGGCCGGTGGAAGTTGTGCTTGTTCCCCGTGTAATATTGAAACATCCGTCTGTTGTGAGACGGATGAGTGGATGAGGGGGTCGTGCAATTGCTCCGCTGGGTCCATGGAGGCTTCTTCAATACCCCGTCCCAACAAATGAGACGGGATAGCAGATGTGGCTACCCGAATATCACTCGTTTGGGGTCGCTCATGAGCCTCTTTTTCTTTACGGCTCGTTCTTTCCTGGTTCAACTTTGAACGCAGTTCTCTCCGTCTCGCATGATCTAACTCCTCTACGTTTTCTCCCTCAGATGTCCTAGTAATATGTCCGGTTCCAGAATGAGGTGGTGAGTCAATAGGGATTGGGACATTGTGTGATGGGTTGGGTCCAATACCGGGAGGTATGTGTTGCAGGTGGATGGTACGGGTGGTATCGGAGTCCGTGGAGTCAGATTCCACGTGTTCAACATTGTGAGATGGTGAAGGGGGTTCGGTGATATAAGGCTCGGTCGAGTGATGTAGAGTTGGTCTAGATGATGGACCGGCTTGGGCTGAGCTGGAACCGTGGTGCGATTCCACTGCCCCACCTACTCTCGTTCCCCTTCCTCTCACAACTAATGTTCCCCGCCCGACAGCACCTGCTTTTCGGGCCCTTCCACCTCTCACTCTCGGACCCTCACGTCTCTCGGGTCTAAGTCCCTTGGCAGGTCCCTCCGGCACTGGCTGGACCATGGGATTACCTAACGCTTCCCTATATGCTACTACCCCTGGTGCAGTGGGATCGGCGATGGCTAGCAGTGGTTCAGGGATGGGCATTGCCACCGCATCAGATGGATTTCGGATAACCATGAACTGTAAATGGTGATGGGGACATACCGGATGGTTCAAGCGGCGAGGAATGGCCGGATTCGCGTCCATGTGTTGACGCACCGCAAGCGATAGGAAATGCGGATACGGAAGAAATTTCTTCTGTTTGGAACCTCCGATTTGGCGAATAGCCGCGACGAGCTCCCTCCAGATAATCATCGCAAAGTCTATGTGTCGGTTGTAGCACACAACATGGACTAGGCGCAGGAAGTCGCCGGTGCACTGATCAATGCCTCTCCATCTAGATGAAAGGCAGCGGTTTAGGATCGTAAAAAGTGTGTACCATATCGGAGCGAGGTACTTGCGATTGAAAGCAGATGGCCGGTTGAGGTCATGATTGTATCCAAGTGCGCGGATTTGAGCGCAAAGCGTGTCATCATTTACGGCTGGATCGTACCGTTCATGATTGTTGGCGGTGGCCTCCGGAAGAGACAGAAGGCGGCGGAACGAGTCCGGTGTGAGTGTGAAAGGTTGGTTGTCGATCTGAGCGGTGATCGACTATGAGTTTCCGGTTGTGACAACTCGGGCGGTGAGCCATATCTGTAGAACGTACAGGACTGGGACGTCGGTTGTGCTGGTAAGGGCCTCACGGAGAGGGTGATTCATGAGAATGTCCAGGAGCACTCGATGAAGTGGTTGGGGCCTGAACAACTTCGTGTCCAGGTGGTGATTATTGGCCTCCAGTTCAGTGCCGTGGTCAGGGTGTACCAGGGCAGCATCGGCTTCCTCGTTAATGATATCCTCCTCTTGAGGTATTTGCTCTTGAGGAGGCAGTTGTTGGTCTCCTGGTTGTTTGTGAGGGTGTTGTTGTTGATCCGCCATAGATAATTTGTAGAAAACAGCACAGTTAGTAATTTAGTCGGATAAACAAGTGTCGGTGCGTACCTTCGTCGGAATTGGCTCAATCTGAGACAGATCGAGGACTGGCAGTGACAAAGCAGGTACGGAAAGGACACAACAGCAGGACTTTCCGGATAAAAAGGACAAGGTGTCCGGACAAAACATGGTGTCCGGACAACACATGGTATCCGGATAAGGTAAGCAAGTGTCCGGATAAAATTGGATTATCCGAAAATGGCTGGACAACATGATTGTCCGGGTGGTCAAGGAGTCCGGATGAAGAAGATTTCCGGGTGCACTACTTTTCCGGTAAACATTAAAATCCGGACACCAAACTACCCGATAGTTGAACTTACCGGAAACCCTAAGGTTTCCGGACAACTAGGTTTCCGGGAGTTGAGTATGTCCGGATGAAACATCATAGCTATGAGTGTGTCCGGACACGACGAGTGTGTCCGGACGAAACACCAAATCACCAATCGTGCAGATGGCAGTGCGAGTCTGTTGTTAGAGCATTTGCAGGCATTGGGTATCATTCTAGACCACACAAGGAAAGATAATCCTAGCAAAAACAAGTCTATGGAACCCTAAATCGGTGAAACTCACAAGTGAGTGTCAGATTCCGTGAACCCGACCAAATCAGGGGTCGGGTTGTAGTGTGATGTGAACGAAACTCGAATGAACGTGTTCGAGAAAGAGTGGCGAGCATCATACCTGAAGTTGTGAGTGAACACGAGTGCAAATCGGGAGTTCGTGAGTTGTCCGAGCGAGAGATAGAGAGAGCGTGGGGTTTAGGGTTTTAGTCGTAGAATCCGGGTAAATGGAAGGAGTAAACTCGGGTGACTTTATATACCCGGGTGGAGTCTGGGTTTAGAGCCGACCCGGATGTACCCGGTCCGGATACTGTTCGGATAACAAGAGAATCCGGATACTGTCCGGATAACTAGAGAATCCGGATACTGTCCGGATAACGCTAGTGAGTCCTTTTTAGTGAATTTTCAGAAAACTGAACTCTTTATGAGACCTCTCTCTCGCTCCCCCTCAAACTGAGCCTGGGAATGCCATTGCTCCCCCTCGAATCGTGCAGTAGGGTGTTGTGGAGAGTTTCGACACACAAACAAACTTTGGATTATGATTAAGAGAATCCCTGTGTCGTGCCCCCTCAAGTGATGACCAATTTAGATTTAGGAGTGCCCACACACATAAAAAACTTTTTGAAGGTTAAAGAAAAACTGTGTGATGACGCTCCCCCTCAACAGATGAGAAAACTTACCTGATATTGCATTGTGCTCCCCCTGAACACGAGAACATTTGGTGAAAGCACAGAGATAGTGAAAGAAAATATAGATGACGGTAAGAATTAAATGGAAACACACGAAGAAAGAATGAAAAACAAACGAGATCTACTGAATAAATACAGAGACCGAATCTAGCGGTGTAACTAGAACAAGTAGAATACAAGTGCGAGGAAGTGTGTGCTCATGCATCAGGAGGGTAAACACCGGATGATGAGTAGACAATTACTCGTATACGTATGGAACTTGTAACAGGCACACAGTCGGATTAAGTCTTCAGATTTAGCATACCGAGCTTGAACACAAGAATATTAAAGCGTTTTTCGTCCAAGGCTTTGGTAAAGAGGTCTGCTAACTGATGTTCCGCATTTACGAAGTAGAGCTCGACTGTACCTCTTTCGACGTGATCCTTAATGAAATGATACCGAACGTCGATGTGCTTCGTCTTGGTATGTTGGACCGGATTGCTTGATATGGCAATTGCGCTCTTTGAGTCACAGTAGATTGGGACTTTCACATAGGTGAATCTGTAGTCTTTGAGTTGTGTCCGCATCCAGATTACTTGGGAACAGCAGCTTGCGGCGGCCACATACTCCGCCTCGGCAGTGGACGTTGACACGCACTGTTGTTTCTTTGATGCCCAGCTTACCAGGCTATCTCCCAAGAACTGAATGTGTCCCGAGGTGCTCTTGCGGTCCAACATGCATCCCGCGTGATCCGCATCAGAATAAGCGGAAAGTCCAAAACCTGTCTCTTTCGGTTACCAAAGACCAAGATCAGCAGTACCACGTAAATAACGAAAGATACGTTTAACAGCATTGTAATGAGACTCTTTAGGGTTGGACTGATAACGGGCGCAAAGAAATGTCGAGAACATGATGTCCGGTCTACTAGCAGTTAGGTACATTAAAGAACCGATCATTCCCCGATACAATTTGGCATTGACAGCCTTTCCGTTAGGATCGGCGTCAAGCTTTGTATTGGGTGCCATGGGAGTTTTCATCGGTGAGGACTGGTCCAATTGGAATTTCCGAAGAATATCCCGAATGTATTTGGACTGGTTTATGAAAATTCTGGTCGACAATTGTGTTGATCCAAACCCTCAGTAATTTGATAATGACCCTCTCTTTTATACTTAGTGAAAATTGTAAGTAAACAATATGTATCAGAGTTTCACTATCGCTGATAAGTACTAAGATCTTCCAGTACCGCTGATAGGAACTCTCGCCCTTTAGATTAAACATTCAGCGAAACTGTTCACCATTAATGCTCTGAGTCTGTTCCGTCATTATGATGATCGCTGATAAGTTAGTTGTTTACTTATGATCCCTAAAGACAAGTTTCACGTCAACAAAGGTTCTACGCTGAAGTCGAAGATCAAGCTCAAGAACCAGCGACAAGTCTCCTAATGAACTGATGCGGATCAGCGAAGACTCAGATTTGTCCAATCAACGTGAAGTATCAAGTACAAGACTTCAGCTATCGCTGAACTTTATCATTCGCTGAATAGATAATGATAATGCTCTGAATCAACGAAAGCTGATCATGAAGTCCTCCGTACAAAGTACTTTTGTCTTAACCACCCTTGCACGACTCTGTACGAAATGTCAGAAAAGAACCTCCGACTATCTGAAATCGTACAACCACTCTGATACTACACTGTTCATCCATGCGGCTACTAAGGTTGTCAACAAAGGTCAATGACATGCAACCAACCAGCTGATGACACGTGTAAAGTGTATACTGACTTGCATTTAATGCATGCAGTATATAAAGAGATGAACCCACTTCATTTGAAGTAACTTGCTAACTCTGGACAAGTTCAATCTCTTATCTCAAGATAGGTTATTATTAGTAATTTCCTTATCTCTCTTAGTGCAAGAAACCTTAGTGTTCCAACTTGTTTAGATTTAGATTTATCCTTAATCTTGTTTCCGCAACAAGCTGTAAATTGTTAATGATTTATCAATAAACAATTTAGAAAAGTAAAATCTGTGTGTTTGTATTCAACCCCCCCCCCCCCTTCTACAAACTTGTATAGGCCTTCGGGACCAACAAGTGGTATCAGAGCGGATTTGTTTAATCTCATAAACAAGATCTAATCTAAGATATTTCTCTTCCTTGCTATTATCTGAAAATGGCCACCAACATAAACACAAATTATATAGACAATGGTTCTCTTGCTAAACCCCCTAGATTTTCCAAAGATAACTTCAACTTATGGAAAAATAGGATGACACTCTTCTTAGAAGGTGTAGACCCTACTATGCCTTACTATCTAGAGATTGGTCCATGTTAGGTCTAGAGTTTTGTCAAAAACACAAGTGTTGAGTTCTGAGTAAGAAGACTAAAGAAGACTCAGAAGACTCAGAAGTTCTGAGTAGAAGACTCAGAAGTTCTGAGTGAGAAATCTCAAAAAGATTCTAAGTGTTGGATTCTGACTAGAAGGTTCAGAGTTCTGAGTAGGAGACTCAGAACTTCTGACTATGAAGACAAATGTTCTGAAGCGCTTATTCAGAAGTATGTTCAGAATTCATATCTTGGGATATTATCTGTTATATTCAGTTACTAATTAGGACACGTGTAATTGTTCTATTAGTCTGTTTCTCATATGTACTGTAGCTTTAGCTATTATCTACAGTATATATAGGAGTTAGCAACTGTATGCTAATAGATCTTTGGCTAATCTTTCACATAACTTTTCACGCATATCTTTTGAGAGAGAAACTCATTGTAATATCTTGCAATTCACAGATTGTTAATAAATCATATGACCAGTTGCGGTGAATACGATCTTGAATGTTCATTCTATATTGAATCTTGATTATAAGTGACGATTATGAAACTTACAATTGGTATCAGAGCCAATCAACAAACAAATTCGTCCAAGAGTGTGTTTGATCGCGTTCTTGAAGTTTCTTGATCAATTCGACAATTGATTCCGCTGCTGCTAACAATTCTTGAATTCCTAACAATTCTTGAATTCGTTTCTATCATTGATTCAAGAAATTTGAATTTGTCTTTCTGTTGAATCGATATCTTACAATCAAGTCATCCAAAGATTTTCTCTCTATGCTGATTAATTCTCGAAATTAAACAGAGATCACAGGTATGTTTTCGAAATTCTTGATTGGTTTCTTGATCAAGGTGATTATATATGCTGCATGTTGATTAGTATTCAAATTTTTTTGTTGAAAAGAAGATTTCATTAATTCATGTACTCTAACTGTTTGATGAAATGCATGTGACAGATTTGATTAATTCTTGCATGTTCTAGATTTGTGTTGATTCTCATTTTTTATCATAATTCATAGTTGATATTCGAATTTGTCATTTCATCATGCCTGAGATTATTGAAGTTTTTGTGAGACCTGCAATTTCTATAACCAGTTCAGACAATTTACAAAAATTAAGTCATGTAAAAGCAAAAGAAACAATTTCTGAACCAAAAACTGAGATTGTTCATTTTGAAAGCAAGATTGCTAATCTTCAAGCAAAACAAGACGAATATGCAAAAGTTATAAAGATTTTGCAAAAAGAGAAATCTGATTTTCTAAAGGATTTTGAAAAGGTTCAAGAAAACATAAAGTTGTTAGAAAAAGAGAATGTTGATTTGAAAGAGAAAGGCAATTTTAGAAGAAAGATGTTGACAGAGTCTGAAAATAGAATCAAATCATGTGAAATGAAAAATTGTCAACTCTTGAAACAGATCTATGATTTTGAACAAGTTCTTATACTTGAAAGAGTGAAATTTGAGAAAGAGAGAAGATATTTTCAAACTGAGAGGAAAGGTTTTGAAACAAAGTCTGTTGAATTATCTTTGAAAATTTCTGATTTGGAGAAAATTCTTGCAAAAGAAAGAAAAGAGTTTGAATGCAAGAAAACTGTTTTTCAAAAAGAAAAGATTGGTTTTGAGAAAAAGAAAACAGGAATGTTAAATGAGTTTTCTGTAAAAATCAATGAGTTGGAGAAAGAGTTAGAAGATGGAAGGAAAGAGACTGAAAAGAAGAAGGTAAATGGCTTTAAAGAAAAATGCTTAAAAGATGAGTTTGAGAAGGAAAAGAAAGTTTTTCATTTGGAGATAAGGAAGCTTATTAAGAAATTATCTGATTTATCAACTAAAATCATGATAGAGAGGAAGTCCAAATCTGATTTGCAGTCAAGGTTTGATTTGTATGTTAAAAAGTTTAGGGAATTTGAAACGAAAGTTGTTGACAAATCAAATCATAGTTCAAAAGATCAGATTCGTTCTTCTAATCTGTTTTATGATTCTGCTATTGATAAATCTTATAATTGTTCTTTTAAAAAGATAAAAATGGAATGGAGAGTTAAAGGAACAACTTCCAAGAAAGAAGTGCCAAAATCAAAAGTTCCTAATTCAAATGTCAAGAAGAACAATACATTTCAAAGAAAATCTTTTGTTAAACCTGATGTGATTTATTCTGTAAATCAATTAGTCAGAATTGCACAAAAGAAACTTTGTTGTTCATATTGTGGGACTAATGATTTTGTGAACAAGAATTTTATTCAGCACTGGTATGGTTCTTATAGAATATCTGCATATGCCACTGCACCTAACAAACCTGGACCCAAGTTCATATGGGTACCAAAGACAACTTAATCTGTTTTGCAGGTTATTCATGTGTAGAGTTGAATGATAATACTGACACATGACTTAAAACCGATGCTGTGCTTAAATTGAGAATATTGACTTTTGGATAATTCAGTCCAAAACTCGGTCTGAATGTGATTATGGACTTACAATTTGTCTCATCTTGATTATGGATTTCTGATTCATACAGATCAATTTGTTGATTTTGAAGCATTTTTTTTTTAAAAAAGTTCAGTTTACTGTGGTGTAATCGAACTCATAGTTGTGGGTGTTTTTAGTAGAAAACATTTGAGCAACCCTGCAAATTTTGGTTACAATTGGTATCAGAGCAATTGTAAGTTTCAGGATACACTCTTACAATCAAATATGAACAATTAAGATCGTATTCACAGCAACTGGTCATATGATTTATTAAAGATATTACAATGAATTTCTCTCTCAATAGATCTAACAATTTATGCGTAAAGAGTTATCCAAAAGGTTAGCCAAAGATTCAGTTAGCTACAGTTGCTAACTCCTATATATACTGTAGATAATAGCTAAAGCTACAGTACATATGAGAAACAGACTAATAGAACAATTACACGTGTCCTAATTAGTAACTGAATATAACAGATAATATCCCAAGATATGAATTCTGAACATACTTCTGAATAAGCGCTTCAGAACATTTGTCTTCATAGTCAGAAGTTCTGAGTCTCCTACTCAGAACTCTGAACCTTCTAGTCAGAATCCAACACTTAGAATCTTTTTGAGATTTCTCACTCAGAACTTCTGAGTCTTCTACTCAGAACTTCTGAGTCTTCTGAGTCTTCTTTAGTCTTCTTACTCAGAACTCAACACTTGTGTTTTTGACAAAACTCTAGACCTAACAGTCCATTCATCCCTGTAAGAATAGATGCTGCAGTTCCAGCCGCTGAGAATAGACCTGCTATTCCAGAAAGGCTGGTCCCTAAGGAAATCTTTCAGTGGACCGACGAAGATAAGAAGAAAGTGGCTATAGATACAAAAGCCAGATCCATACTATCCATGGCTCTTCCTGACGAAGTCTGCCATTCCGTCATGAATCTGAAAACATCAAAAGCCATGTGGGACACAATATGTGTTCAGTATGAAGGAACGTCTGAAGTCCAGGACTCAAGAAAGATCAACCTGGTAAGACAATACGAAATCTTCATTTCTGGTAAGAATGAATCTCTCTCTGAAGTTCACCAACGTTTCAATTGTTTAATTATAGATCTGAAAACTGTTGGTAAGGAATATTCTATTTTTGAAGTACTGACAAAGTTTCTAGAATGTTTACCTGAAAGCTGGGACAATTATGCTATGTGTCTCAAGCTGTCAAAGGATCTAAAATCAATGACCCTTTCAACCTTATATGGCACGTTGCTGAATCATGAGCAATCGAGCCATCTTAAGAAGAATCTTGTAAAAGATTCCAAAAGCACCCCTGTTGCTTTAATCTCAGAGGAACCTTCTACTCAGCGACCCTCGGTCACTATCACTGAGTTAGAAAGTAACTCTGAAAGGTCATCAGATTCTGATTCTTCAGATGATGATGAATCTTTGGCTCTCCTAACTAAAAAGTTCAGGAGATTTGCCAAAAAGAAAATGTTTAGAAAGAACAAACCTCTTTCCATAACTGACAAGCCTAGATCATCAGCTTTTGTTGATAAGGCAACTGCTACTTGTTTTAACTGCGAAAAGACAGGACATTTCGCTAACGAGTGCAGGTCTAAGAAAGTTTCTAGACCCTCAGCTTTTACAAAGAAATCCTTTGTTCCAAGGAATAAAGATGACAAATATTCAAAGCTGAAAGAAAAATATGCTAAGCTGAAAAGCTTTAAGAAGAAGAATAAAGGCCTGATGGCTGACTATGATTGGGCTGCTTCTGATGAAGAAGCATCATCATCTGACTCTGAAGATGATGAAGCAAATCTATGTCTCATGGCCAAGATTGAAGAAGAGGAAGAAAGTTCAGACATTCCCTCCACTTCAACCTCTGCTATTCAGGTATCACCTTCCTTCTTTACCAATATTGCAAATATTGATGAAGCTGATAGTCTCCGTAAGATCGATCTCTTGACTAGAAGTTTATACGAAGCCATGAACGGCAAAACTGTGGTTGAAAACCAAAACCTTGATCTCGCTGAAAAGCTTAAAAATTTCCACCTTCAAATAGAAAAGCCTGCTCGCTGAATACAAGGAAGAGAAGGGTCCCTCTGTGACTTTCGGTGGAAATGGAAAAGGACATACCCGAGGGTATGGTGTACTTTCAAATGGTACAACCTCCTTCAGAAGAGTCACATATGTTGAAGGGCTGAAGCATAATCTTCTAAGCATCAGTCAGCTTTGCGACATGGATAACAAAGTAATCTTTACTAAGGAATCCTGCTTTGTCGCTGACAAAAAGGAGAAGATAGCTCTCAGCGGTTATCGTTTGGAAAATGTTTATGTAATAAACATGGACTCAACAACCACTGAGAACTCCTTTTTCTTCTCAAAAGCCTCATCTGATGTCAACTGGCTATGGCATAAGAGGCTATCTCATCTAAATTTCAAGACACTGAACACTCTTTCGTCAAAAGAGTTAGTCACTGGTCTACCTCAGCATTCATACGCCAAAGAGTCTTTATGTTCAGCGTGTGAAAAAGGGAAGCATACCAAAGCAAGCTTTAAGTCAAAGCAAGTTTCTTCAGTGTCATCTCCTCTACAACTACTCCATATGGATTTGTTTGGCCCTGTTAACAAACAATCCATCGCTGGAAAAAAATATACGCTTTGATGAATTCTCTCGCTTTACTTGGGTAATGTTTCTCCGTTCTAAGAGTGACACCCCTGAAGAACTCATCACCTTTGTTCGGAAGATGGAAACCCTGAACAATCTGACCGTTCGCTCAATAAGGAGTGATCATGGGACTGAATTCAAAAACAGTTCTCTTGATTCCTTCCTTGAGAGTAAGGGTATTTCTCACAACTTCTCTTCAGTGAGAACACCGCAACAAAATGGAGTCGCTGAAAGAAGAAATAGAACAATTATTGAAGCTGCACGTTCAATGCTCAGCGATTCTCACATGCCTACTCAGTTTTGGGCAGAAGCTGTCAACACTGCTTGTTTTACGCAAAACAGGTCGCTGATAGTTAAAAGATTCAAAAAGACAGCCTATGAACTCTTTCATGGGAGAAAGCCTTCAATCAGCTTTCTTCACATCTTTGGGTGTCAGTGTTTCATACTGAACAACAGAGATGCTCTTGGAAAGTTTGATCCTAAGGCTGATGATGGAATCTTTCTTGGATACTCCTCAGTTTCCAAATCCTTCAGAGTCTTCAATCGTAGAAGACAAACTGTAGAAGAAACTATTCACGTCACGTTTGACGAATCCCGTTCAGCGAACTCTAAACCTTCCGCTGATACTGAAGAACTGAATCAATGGATGTTTTCTCATCTTGGTGATTCAGAAGTTATCCCCACTTCTCATGCTCATCCAGTAGAAGATGATAGTCCTATCATTCCAAATATGCAGAATAGTGAAGCTGAAACATCATGGGTCTCAGCTGTTCCTATAAACACTATACCTAACGCTGAACCAAATGTCTCAGACATTCCATCTACTTCTCAGCAATCAGTGAATATAATGACAACTGCATCCATTCATCTTTTGGATGATACTCCCGACGTCGCTGAAGCTTCATCTTCAGCTCCTCCAGTTCAAGTTGAGTCAGCATCTCACGCTCCGGCTCAGCGATGGACTATAAATCACCCAATTGATCAAATTCTTGGTGATCCAAACGCTAGGATTCAGACTCGACGAAGTGCAGGTAATATTTGTTTATTTGTAAATTTTATTTCACTAACTGAACCAAAGAAAGTAGATGATGCCCTCAAAGATCCAAACTGGGTCGGCGCCATGCAAGAAGAGCTGACTGAATTCGAAAGAAACAAAGTTTGGAAACTTGTTCGGAGACCAACTGATAAAACAGTAATAGGCACTAAATGGGTCTATCGAAACAAGTTGGACGAACATGGTACTGTAACCCGCAACAAAGCTCGTCTTGTTGCTCAGGGATACAGACAAGAGGAAGGTATAGATTATGACGAAACATTTGCTCCAGTAGCAAGACTTGAATCTATTCGTCTATTCTTAGCATATGCTGTACACAAAAACTTCAAAGTACATCAGATGGATGTTAAGTCAGCGTTTCTGAATGGAAAGCTGAATGAAGAAGTGTATGTGGAACAACCTCTAGGATTCTCAGATTCTAAGCGTCCATATTATGTTTATAAACTGGATAAGGCACTTTATGGCTTGAAGCAAGCTCCACGTGCATGGTATGACACTCTTTCCACTTATATCCATATTGAAAAATTTGAGCGAGGTAAGATTGACAAAACTCTATTTTTTAGAAAGGTGAAAGGTCATATCATTCTAGTTCAAATATATGTTGATGACATTATATTTGGTTCTACTAACCCTGAGCTTTGTACTCGTTTCGCTGATAGAATAAAAGATGAGTATAAAATGAGCATGATGGGTGAACTAACATATTTCCTTGGTCTTCAGATTAAGCAAACTGAAAAAGGAACTTTTATTAATCAGGGAAAGTATGTTAAAGATATGCTGAAGAAATTCGACTTACCTGAAAGTTCAGCTATGAAAACCCCTATGGCACCATCGCTGACACTTGATAAGGACACTAAGGGTGTTCCTGTCAATGTCACGCTGTACCGTGGGATGATCGGCTCACTATTGTATCTTACAGCTAGCCGACCCGATATTATGTTTGCAACATGCTTGTGTGCACGATATCAAGCTGAACCTAAGATATCTCATATGAAAGCTGTAAAGCGAATTTTTCGATATCTTAAGGGTACAACGAATCTAGGTCTTTGGTATCCCAAAGATTCAGGATTCGATCTAACCGCCTATTCAGATAGTGATTTTGCAGGTTGCAAATTGGATAGGAAAAGCACCACAGGAGGATGTCAGCTCCTGGGTGGAAAGCTGGTAAGTTGGACAAGTAAAAAGCAAAACTCAGTGTCGACTTCCACAGCTGAAGCTGAATATGTAGATGCTGGAAGCTGTTGCTCTCAAGTCTTGTGGATGAGAAATCAGCTACTAGACTATGATCTTCAGCTCTCCAAAATTCCAATCTATTGCGACAGCACAAGTGCCATCGCTATAGCAAACAATCCAGTACTACATTCAAAGACCAAACATATAGAAATCAGATATCATTTTATCAGAGATCATGTGATGAATGGTGATATAGAACTTCATTTTATCCCAACTGATTATCAGTTAGCTGATTTATTTACCAAACCTCTTGATGAGACAAGATTCAACTTTCTCATCAGCGAGCTTGGAATGTTGAACTTTGAAGGATAAAATCTTCAGCGGTTCACATTGATCAGCGATAGGATAAAATCAACTTGTATAACCCATTCTATCATCTTCTCTCTGAATAAACTTGATTCACTGATATCAAGGTATGTTTTCTCTCTCTGACAAACGCATGAAAATGCAAGATTTCAAAACAGAATGCATCGCTGAATATCTCTTCCTTAACAGCGATATTTTGAAAATTCTTAAAACCTTCACTGATATTTCCATTCAGTGCTTCATGTTTTCAAAAGTATCCCTGAGTTTTTCAAAACCTCAGAGACAACCAAGAATATGAAAGGACAGTTGTGACGTCATTACAACGGATAAGCCCTGGCACGTTCTTCTTTCTGACACACGTTTGCACGTTTCGTTTACTCGCCAATCAAATGCAAACACGTGTCCGTGTCATGATGAAAATCTTTTCCCGCTCGAGATTTTCTCTTTCTAAAATCTCTATATAAACAAATTCTTTGTTTATATTTTTCTTTTATGCGAACTTCATCTTCCTCCGCAAGAAAGAATTCACTGTTGCATTTGTGCTTTCAAAAACTTCAAGAACTGTTCATCATCTTCTTCATCAAACATCAAGGTTAATATGTTCTTATTATTTACCGAATGCAAATAACTTGTTTCTGATCTACTCTTTGTTTAACAAGATCAAACAAAAGAACTTCTTAAAATGAAATCAATTTCTTTCATGGTTTTATGAACACAACCATTTCATGGTTGTTCTTCAAGTTTAAATGCAAAAATCTTAAACTTGTTCTTCACACATTCGTTTCCAGAATCTAATTCTTCATAGAAAACTGGATAACAAGAATAAATGGGTTTTACATTTCGTTTCTCAAAGTCAAGAAATACCCTAATCTTCATTAAGACATTTGTGTCTGAATGAAATGGATAAAATTTGAACCATCTTAATGGAAATTCTTTCCACATTAAGATTATTCTTATTTGTTAACATCTTTGGTTGAACTGATAATACAGAGAAATGGCATCGTCTAACATTCCTGCTACCGCTGAGAACATCTCCGCTGATTCTGAGGAAGTGGACATCCTCAAGGCTCCTCAAGTCAAGTTTGCCCTTGACAAACTGGATTGGACTAAGGTGAACAACCTCTATGCGCTTCTCAAGTTTCCTCCTCGAAAGCAAGTCACACATCTAGATGATGCTGTGAAATTCCTAAAGAATTTCTGCATCTCCACAGCCCTGACCATAACACCTCCTGCCCATCAGCTTTTGCTCTCTCAATTCTGGTACTCAGCCAGACACTCTCAACTTCCTTCAGCCAAAGACCCCTCCAAAACAATCGATTGCATCCTCTGCGATATCGAATATGGCACCATAAAGATCACCCCTGCCATTATTCGCAAAGCTCTCAGCCTTCCATTAGCTACCAAGGAAAAACCTTTTGTTCCCCTCCTTGACCCCAAGAAAAACTCAGACAGGGAAGCCATCATTGCATTTTTTGATGCAATGGGCTATGTATGGGAAATCGGCAGAGACATGAAGGCTAAGAAGAAGATGACGATTATCAAGAAATCGAAAATGCCCAGCGAGATGAATTTCATCTTCGCTCATCTAATCAGCTGCATGACTGCAAAGAGCGGCTCCTCTGACCAAGCCGCTAAACCTCAGCAAGCAATGGGATATGCACTGCTGAAAGGTCTCAACATAGACTGGGCATCGATTATCTATGATGACCTAGTTCTAAGAGTGGACACCGTCGCTGACAGACCTCCATGGGTTCCCTACCCCCGATTCATCAGCGCCATCTTCCAATATGGCCTGAAGGAGAGCTACCCAACTGATGGTGACCTGAAACTCTCTCAGGTTGGCCCAAAGATACTCGACTTCAAACCGATGGTGAATGAGGTACGTATTTCTACACTCTTGACTCTTCTTAACCCTACTCCTTCTTCTACTTCTGCAGCTCCTTCAGCGGACAAACCCACCGCTGATACCCCAGCTGCTACCTCTATTCCTCTTAAAAGGAAACATTCATATACCCCACCTGGTTCTAAAAGGATCAAGAAAACTAAGGAGCAACCCCAACAATTTTATGCTGAAGACTCCTCAGCTCTTTCTGCAGAGCTGAAGGAACGTTCAGTGGTACGCTCTGTCACACCTGAACAACCCATCCATTCCATCCCAACTTCAGCGTCTCTAAACGCCGAGGTTACTAACTTGGAACCTACCCAACCTCCTTCAGTCTCTCAAAAGACTGATGAAGTGATTTTCAGTGAATCCAACGCTGAACTCAGAACCCAACCTCCATTCTTATCCTTCGCTCCTCCCTTCACTCATTTGGACTCTACTCCAGTTATCACTAAAGCACCTGTCATTCCTCCAGAAGTTAGAGAAAATACTCTTCAAGGAGTGATGGGCACAGGACCTGCAGAGATGACCATACGTCACCGCACCTTAGCTGACGATATGGAACTTTACTCAGGCACCCATGATTTTGATGAATTCACCAATCCTCCTGCAGGTAAACAACAACCCCTAAACACTGTCACTAAACTCCAAACTTCTGAGCTTTCCTCTGTTCACAAGTTTTTATATGTTACAGGTCCTAATTTGGGAGACATCAACGCCTCTCTGAAGTCCGTGGAGACAAAGCTGACAGGTCTCACCACTACTCTTTCAAATAACTCTACAGCTGTAACAAACGCTGGAGAGAATCTTACAAAGCTGATAACGGTGGTGGAGAAGAAGGCCTCCACAGATGACTTGAAGCAGGTTGATAAGACTCTCAGTGACTTCGCCAAGGTGCTCGCTGACATCTACACAGACTACACCTCTCTCAAAAACTCAGTTTCGTCCATGTCCAGCGAGTTTACAATGCTAAAGACATCGGTTGGACAACTAGAGGGGGATATGTCTACTGTAAAGACTGACTTAGGCTCTATAAAGACCGATGTTGGTTCGATGAAAACGATGATCGAGCAGCTGCTGAACAAAGCAAATTCTCCTACCCCTGCCCCTGTCCCTGCATCTGACAACTTCACAGCGGCGGATCGCACTGAGCTGAAGAAGATCAATCCTGCTATTTCTGGCCTTGAAGACAGAATAGCAAAGATTGAAGGTTGTATAGGTATCTCTGGCCAAGAAGACAGAGAACCTACCAACGCTGCTGAATCAACTCATTCCTCCCCCAGTCATCATGAAAAAGAGGGGGAGAAGAGCGCTGAAGATCTTTCCAAGAGGGCTGAAGACCTTTCCCATGATGAATCTATCAGGGGAGAGAAGACGAATGCTGAAGAAACCACCGCTGGACCTCAGGGAGATGAAAACCCTGAGGAAACCGAGAAGCTCACCTATATATCTGAGGGGGAGCAACTCGAAGAAGAAGCTGATAAAACCGAATCCGAAGCAGAAGATGATGAAGCCGTCGACATCCCTGATGATGAACCATCTTCTTCTCCAAAGAATGATGATGATGATGACGAAGATGACGATGACTTCTTTATCGTCAAACCTGCTCCGAGGATCAAAGCTCTTAAGGGAATCTCGATAAATGAACCTTCAGGGGAGCGGACAAAGGCAAAGCCCTCAGCCTCTGGAGCTGAGAAAGGCAAAGGCAAAAGCATCGCTGAAGATGACAATCTGATGATCTTGCTTGAAAAGCCGGTTTGTCAGGTACACTAAACATCTCTCACTCCATCCCTCCTCTATCATACACTATCAGTTCTACTACCCAAGCCTATACACTTGAACCAATTCTCTCTATCTGTTTCTACCCAAGTTCTTACTGGTAAGATCGCTGTGTTTCAGCTAGTCCTCTCCCCTGTTTGAGGATATCGCTGAAGGTTCCACAACTGCGACTTCACCAATAATACCAGCTGCTGCTGAAGAAATAATCCCAGTCTTAGATTTGATCTCTAAGACTGATGAACCAGAAGAATAGCTACTCTCGCACAATCGCAGACCTTCCTTAGCCCCTCAAAAGCTAAGTGAAGAGGATAAGAAAAGAAGAGAGGAAATAATAAAGCGATTCGAGGATAAGCGAATCATTCTGAGGCGTGATCAACTTCCTTCAGTTCCTCCAAAGTTCAGAATTTCCAAAGCTGAATACAAGGAACACCTCAGAGCTGAACGCCTAATCGCTGAAGAAAGGAAGCTGAAGAAAAAGACAGAGAATACGCCATCAAGCTTACTCAACGATCAATAAAAGACCCCAAGCTGAAAAGAGTTCCCATTGATGTTCAACGTCAGCTATGGGATGATGCTCAAGAGATCGTTAGAGAAAAGACTAAGGTCTCTGATACAACTTTGGAATGGGCTAAACAAATGCTGACCTATCGATCTAGACCATCCAAAATCATCAAGGCAAACATCAGAGGAAGACTGTACGCTGAAGTTCCTGTTGTTGAAGTGGATGTCTACAGAGATGACAAAACCAAGCAAACTTTCTATGCTGCTACCTTAGAAAAGTTTGGTCTCTCTGAATGGTTAGAAACAAAATTAGCCATTCAGGGATCGTGCTCAAAGTTCAAAAGCCATGTCGAGAAGATCTTAAACAAACAGATCGACCTGCTTTCATCAGCTGTGGATATTCCTCCTACTCTTCCTCAACCAAGAAAAGTCTCTGATAAGAAAAAGAAAGTCTCTGATTCAGGTCCTCCTATTCGGAATGAAACGAGCATTGGTTTCTCTCGTGCTGAAGTTCTTGGCCCTGATGCCGATCTCTCAATGCTTGACACCTCCCTACCACCTGGAGAAACTTTCATTCCTGGCACAGTTGTAAGTGATCCCTATGGTATATTCTTTCTAGACTACTATGGAAATCATCACTTTCAACGCATCTCTGAGCTAGACATCGCTCCCATCGAACAACTCAGAGATCTTGTATACTGGTGTGAAGTCAGACGCGACATCAAAGCTAGACACCTGAAGCCCTTGATTTTTGAAGCAGCTCTGAAGAAAAAGAATCAAGGAGAAGATGTCACTGACTGGATGATTCCCACATCAAAGACGCTTGATGAACTTCTCATCAAGGAAGAACCCTTTACAAGCTGATATGATCGCCTTTTTCTCTATTGTATCAGTTATTCTTCTGTACTTGTAATTTATTTCGCTTGTACTTATAATCTTTCCATTTCTCTTTGTAACCTGATTCAAAGTTTTAAAGAAAGATTTCAGCGAATGTACTTTACTCCATCAGTACTGAAAAGATCCCAGAAAACAGTAAAAGGGACAAATATTTTATGAGTTCTTTTTATCCTTATGTTTTCATTAAATAGCAATTTTTTTGTTGCTATGTCATAATCAAATAGGGGGAGATTGTTGATCCAAACCCTCAGTGATTTGATAATGACCCTCTCTTTTATACTTAGTGAAAATTGTAAGTAAACAATATGTATCAGAGTTTCACTATCGCTGATAAGTACTAAGATCTTCCAGTACCGCTGATAGGAACTCTCGCTCTTTAGATTAAACATTCAGCGAAACTGTTCACCATTAATGCTCTGAGTCTGTTCAGTCATTATGATGATCGCTGATAAGTTAGTTGTTTACTTATGATCCCTGAAGACAAGTTTCACGTCAACAAAGGTTCTACGTTGAAGTCGAAGATCAAGCTCAAGAACCAGCGACAAGTCTCCTAATGAACTGATGCGGATCAGCGAAGACTCAGATTTGTCCAATCAACGTGAAGTATCAAGTACAAGACTTCAGCTATCGCTGAACTTTATCATTCGCTGAATAGATAATGATAATGCTCTGAATCAACGAAAGCTGATCATGAAGTCCTCCGTACAAAGTACTTTTGTCTTAACCACCCTTGCACGACTCCGTACGAAATGTCAGAAAAGAACCTCCGACTATATGAAATCATACAACCACTCTGATACTACACTGTTCATCCATGCGGCTACTAAGGTTGTCAACAAAGGTCAATGACATGCAACCAACCAGCTGATGACACGTGTAAAGTGTATACTGACTTGCATTTAATGCATGCAGTATATAAAGAGATGAACCCACTTCATTTGAAGTAACTTGCTAACTCTGGACAAGTTCAATCTCTTATCTCAAGATAGGTTATTATTAGTAATTTCCTTATCTCTCTTAGTGCAAGAAACCTTAGTGTTCCAACTTGTTTAGATTTAGGTTTATCCTTAATCTTGTTTCCGCAACAAGCTGTAAATTGTTAATGATTTATCAATAAACAATTTAGAAAAGTAAAATTTGTGTGTTTGTATTCAACCCCCCCCCCCCCCCCTTCTACAAACTTGTATAGGCCTTCGGGACCAACAAATTGTTTAACTTGAAGACCAAGAAAAAAATTCATCTCACAAAGCATGCTCATTTTAAAAACTTTTCCCATGAGTTTGGCAAAGTTCTTTGCATATAATGGATTAGTAGAACCAAAAATGATGTCATCGACATATACCTGGACTAAAATGATGTGACCCTTTTCGTTCTTGATAAATAGAGTAGAATCAATGGTACCTCGTGTAAAGTCGGATTCTAACAGAAACTTTGATAGGGTGTTGTACCATGCTCGCGGAGCCTGCTTTAGACCGTATAGTGCCTTGTCCAAGATGTAGACATGATCAGGCTTTGAGTCATCCACAAATCCGTCGGGTTGCGACACGTAAACTTCTTCTTGGAGGTCGCCGTAAAGAAAGGCTGTCTTCACATCCATTTGGAAGACTGTGAAGTTCTTGTGCGCTGCATAAGCGAGAAACATACGGATTGCTTCGATGCGAGCGACCGGAGCATAGGTCTCATCATAGTCGATCCCATCTTGTTGTCGGTATCCTTTGGCCACGAGACGCGCTATGTTGCGAACAACGATGTCGTCTTCGTCCTTCTTATTTTTAAAGATCCATTTGGTGCCGATTACCGTTTTATGCTTAGGACGTGGAACCAGTCGTCATACCTTTAGAGCTTCGAATTGATTCAGCTCCTCTTGCATGGCTATAATCCAGTATGGATCTTCGAGCGCTTCGCGTACGTTCGCCGGCTCGATCTTGCTTAAGAAGCCAGAAAATAGACAGAAGTTGGCAGAAGCGCCTCGTGTACGTACAGGAGTGGAAGGATCACCGATGATCTGATGCAGGGGATGTGCCTTTGTCCATTTGGTGGTGTGCGGAAGCGGCTGTTGGGTGGAGTAAGATGAGTCCGGATCCACATATGCACCAGATGGGAGGTCTTGAACTTGTTCAAGTGTAGCAGTCGTGTTTCTTGGAGGAAGTGGGGGAGGATTCGTCGATGGTTGAACAACATCTGGTTCCGAGGAGTTCAGAGGTTGAGCGTCGGTTGTGGCAGATGACGAATCAGTAGGAGCGATCTCCGAGATTATAGGTTCCTCCGGGGGGTTACAGTACCAGGTGGAATCGGATCAGATGGTGACGGTTGAGCTGTCTCTATAGATGTTGACGGCGTACTCGTAGATGGGGGCGGACCAGATAAAGCGGTTGAATCCGTATTGCGAGCAGCGTCAAGTCTCGGTTGCGCTGAGACAGATGTGGAAGAATTAATAGTGTCATCATAAAAATATTGAAACAGTAAATCTAAATCAGAAGAGTCATCATTCGATGAAGATGCATGATTCGGATTTACTGTGGCTTGTGCAGATCCCGAACTCGAGGGTCCGGAAGCTAGCACTCCAGTTAAACCGGGTTCTGAACTGAGTTGTTCAGAAGCCAAATCTGCGGCTTCGTCGAATGTCACGTTTATGCTTTCAACAACGGTTTTGGTCCGTTTGTTGTAAACGCGATACGCCTTAGCCTGCATGGAGTATCCAATAAAAACTCCTTCGTTCGCCTTGGGGCTGAATTTTCCGAGATCATCCTTGTCGTTTAGTACATAGCAAGTGCATCCAAATGCATGGAAGTAGCCGATGGTTGGAACGTGATTATTCATGATCTCGTACGGTGTCTTGTTGAATCGCATGAGAAGGATAGAGCGGTTTTGCGTGTAGCAAGCCGTAGACACCGCCTCAGCCCAGAGATACAGCGGTAGATTTTCCTGGGATAGCATTGTTCGAGCAGCTTCAACCAGGGTACGGTTCCATCTTTCCACCACTCCGTTTTGTTGAGGAGTGCATGCTGCAGAGAAAGTGTGTGTGATGCCCACTGACCGCAAATAGTCATCCACCTTTTGATTCTTGAACTCCGTCCCGTTGTCAGTTCTGATGGACTGAACGTGTTGAAGCTTGTTCTGCTGGACAGTCTTCAGGTGATCAATAATGAGCTCCAGAGTTTCGTCCTTCGAGCGTAAGAACATCACCCAAGTGTAGCGCGAGTAGTCGTCCACCATCACGAAATACGTATTTGCATTTATTGATGCTCGGAACCCGCATTGGACCACACAAATCCATATGAATGAGTTCTAGGGTCCGGGTCGTGCTTGGAGTTGCCTTCGGCGGATGTGATGCACGCGTCATCTTTCCCTTTTCGCATGCTCCACATAGACGGTCCTTCACGAACGGAAGTTGGGGCACCCCTCTGACATGTTTGCCAAGCACCAGTTGATTGATACTTCTGAAGTTGAGGTGCGAAAGACGTCTATGCCAGAGCCAAGCTTGATCAGAGTCGGCTTTTGACAAGAGGCAGGCAGGTTTGTCGGTTTTGATTGCTGCAAGGTCTATGGTGTAGAGATTGGTCTTTCGAGTCCCAACTAGTAGCTCTTCGCCGTTGTTGTTGAGGATTCTACACCGTGTGGCCTTAAAGCTGACCTCGAGATCCTTGTCGCAGAACTGACCGATGCTGAAGAGATTGTGTCCTAATCCTGCAACGTGGGATACCTTCTTGATGGTTATCTTGTCTTGGACGATGTCGCCGTAGCCCACAATCGGCGACTTCTCGTTATTCCCAAATCTCACGTCTCCGCAGTATTCTTCCTTGTAATTTGTGAGAAGCTCCCTTCTTCCGGTCATGTGCTTGGAGCATCCAGAGTCTAAGTACCACACATGACCGTTCTGCAAAAAACAAGATTAGTGACGTTTAGGTACCCAAATTTGTTTGGGTCCTGGGGGGTTAGATTTGGCACTGCCTGGGGAAATATGCTTTGACTCAGCTTCCCCTTTAGGTGTAGATTTTACGCCGTTGGAGGGAACTGATTTTGGCACTTGTTGCCTCTTGGGTGCATAATTTACACCTTTTGGAGGAGCATATTTTGGGGCATATTTCCTCCTGGGTGTCGGTCTAACCTCAGTAGGAGCAGCCCGTGTAGGAATGGGCCGGGTCTCCCGTTGTGGTTTAACCGTTTGATTGAAACCCCGTTTAAAATGATGTTGTTGCTTGTTATTATGGGATTTGCGCTTATGAAATAGGTTACCAACAAAGTAAGGCGCATACCAATCATTATTGTGAATATCATCAAAATCATTCCAACCACAATTAGAACAACATAAACAATCATGCGATAACTGAATCAATTGTTTAAGAGAGTTAACTTTAACGGGAAAAGAAACATCAAAATGGTTCCAATGATTCCAAGCATAATTGTCTTTGTCTATTCTAGAATTGAAAACAGGTGGGGAAGACTTTGACGCATCCTTCTTGACAGAATCCCTCTTTAGCCACTTTGGTGTTTCTTTATTAGCGCGACCATTTTTATCTGAAACAACAGGGATAGTATGATCAGTGACTTTTGAGGAAACAGGGGTCTTAGTGGTCGATTGTTCGGTCTTTTGCTTCGGTTGTGATTGTTTTTGAACATTTGAAACATTTTTAAGAATCTTGATCACAGCCGGAGTCTTGGATTGTGAACAGTCGCCCTTTAGGAAATTGACCGGACGATTAACCATTGGAGACAAAAAATCAGGTTGACTTGGAGAAAAAGTAGGGTCGGTAGTCAATGAACCAGTTGTTTGCCTTGGCTGTGATTGCCTTTTGGAAACGGGTTTCGATTTTGGTTTAGACTGAGAAATCTTGATCACAGTTGAGGCCTTTGTTTGAGAACAGCTATCCTTTAAATAAGTAACCGGATCATCAATCACGGGGGATAGAAAATCAGTGTGACTTGGAAGAGGTTTGTCAAAGGGAAAAGAATCAAACTCTTCATCACATTTACCTTCGGAGTTCATGTACGCTGAGAAATCTATCATGTGAGTATCAGGTACGAAAGCAGGTGGGGATGGCGAGGAACACTTTGTGTGTGTGTGCTTAGGGGAACTTGGTGCGGAAGCGTTTGAAAAATCAGAGTTTAAATTCCTTTGAGCACATTCGTCTTGAGAGACGTTACTTTCTTGATTAGAGATATTTCCAATGAAAGCTTTACACGAGGATGTGTCAGATGAGTTGGAGGAAAGATCAGGGGAATTCTGCTTTTGAGCTTGGAGAAGGTCAATCTGTTCTTGAAGTTGAACATTTCTCAGCTGCTCTTTCATCGTTTCTCTTGTCATTTCAGACAGTTTTGATGAGAGTGTATTGATTTCCCACTGAAGTTTTTCCTTTTCCTCACTTGACACATCGTCGGTTCTCAAGATCCTTAATTAACTCTTCCTTCTCAGTTTGAAAAACAGACCTTTCCTTTTCGAGTGACTCCTCCAACTCGACTATCTTTGCTTCCAAAATGAGAGGGGGAACATAGAGTTTAAACTCATCCGTCTCAGTCTTGGTTGCAGGTGCTACTTCCTCATCCTTCTTGGAGGAATCCTTGGGTGTAGCTACCTTGTAGGGGTCGAAGTAGTCATTGGAAAGGTACTTTTTGTTCTTTTGATACGAGTAGTTTAATGGTTCATAACAAAATGGAAGTTGAATTCCTCGTTTGTGTGTGCGTTTATGTTCCTCGGTTTCCTCCTCCTTTTCTGGTTCAAGAGGACCAGTCCATTGAATTGCGTACTCTGGATACTTTTTATCTAACCCAAAACAAGCAAAATCATACAAGGTGGGTGTATGCCATCTTCCTTTTTTCAAATAATGTGTGTTATCATATCCGATTCCCCATTCTTTGTTAAAATACGTGAACTCTTTGGGTTTGTTCAAAAAAATGGTTTGATCAGTTTGACCCCGTTTGTGGAGTTTGGTTTCTAGATCTAGAATTTTAGCCACATACTCCTTGTGTTGAATTTGAAGAGAAGAGCATTGATTAGTAATGTCTTCTTTCTCATTCAAGCACTGATCAAACTGACGTTGAAGATCAGATAATCTGGCCCTTAAGTCTTTAGGTGCTAATGAAAGGATTTTACATCTGTCTTTTAAATCAGCATTTTTAGACTTATGCTTCTCAGTTAATTTCATTTGAACATTAAGCTTTTCAGTTATTGAACTATATTCAAGCTTTTGTTCTGCATTTGTGGCCATGAGGGAGTTTGCCTTTTCAGTGATGGTTTGCAGTTGAAGTATGAAGTTTTGTAGGCAAGAGTCACATACCTGATTTGCTGTTGCCTTGTCTTCATCAGTAGACGATTGATATCCCATGAAAGCATCAGCACCTTCATAATCGTCCTCATCATCAGATCTGCCCAGCCAGTACTCATTTTCAGCAAACATTGCCTCCCCAGCCTCCTTCTGTCTGGCCAGTGCAAGCTTGGCCTCATAGTAATGAGAGTTCTTCACTGTGGGTTGACGACAGTCTTTAGCGAAGTGACCGAGTTTCCCGCAGTTGTAGCATTTCACAGGTTCATCTCTCTTCTTCCGGTCACTTTTCTCTGTCTTTTCCTTCTTCTCAGATCTATCTTGCTCTTCTACCTTCTTCTTACCTTCATACCGATCCTTATAGCCGTGACGCTTATTGGAGGAGGTGGAGTAGCGTTGACTATTGGAAGACGGCTTCTTTTAGAACTTTTGTTGTTGAAAGGATTTAGTCAGAAGGGCAATAGCTTTCATTAATTCTGATGCTTCATCATCATCATCGTCACCGTCTTTCTCGTCCTCAGGTTCTGACTTGGAAGAACTATGCTGTGGACCGCGTCTTGATTGGCTGCTTGAAGATTTCCCCAGTTTGGAAGTCATGAGGGCAATAGGATCAGCTGATGGTGTCGGCTCATTCTTCTTTTCTCCCAGAAGTTCATTCACTTCATCTTCATCTTGGAGAAGTGTCTCATACAGTTCATTAATGCTGATGTTCTCTATCAAGTTGTTGTGCTTGACATGAGAAGCATACACTTTCCATTCAGGTAGCAAGTTGTTGAGGAAATTTAGTGCGTTCTCAGTATTGGAACGAACAATTTTATTCTTGTTCAGTTCATTGAGAAGTAGACAAAATCGTTCATAGGTCTGGGTAAGAGATTCACCGTTACGCTGCTTGAACCCATCGAACTTGGTTATCGCACTATTTATCTTCAGCTGATTTCCTACAACACTCCCACGCATCATTTTGGCTACCTGGTCCCACATGCCCTTAGCCGTATCTTTGTAGCTGTCTATGGCAGTGTAGATGGAATTAGGAAGAGCCTGAATCAGATATCTCTTTGCATGCTTTTCACCTTCAAGCATGCCTCTATCAAATTCTGTCATATCAGCAAGAGTCTTCGCCTCACGTCGAGCTCCTGTAGTTACAGTTGCAGGTATATCCTTCATTGGCTTGTCAATTGGGCTATGATCTAGAGCTCTTTTGATGTACTCATAGTTGTCCTTGGACTCTATGAAGATCATGAACCTGTCTCGACTATCTTTGCTTCCAAAATGAGAGGGGGAACATAGAGTTTAAACTCATCCGTCTCAGTCTTGGTTGCAGGTGCTACTTCCTCATCCTTCTTGGAGGAATCCTTGGGTGTAGCTACCTTGTAGGGGTCGAAGTAGTCATTGGAAAGGTACTTTTTGTTCTTTTGATACGAGTAATTTAATGGTTCATAACAAAATGGAAGTTGAATTCCTCGTTTGTGTGTGCGTTTATGTTCCTCGGTTTCCTCCTCCTTTTCTGGTTCAAGAGGACCAGTCCATTGAATTGCGTACTCTGGATACTTTTTATCTAACCCAAAACAAGCAAAATCATACAAGGTGGGTGTATGCCATCTTCCTTTTTTCAAATAATGTGTGTTATCATATCCGATTCCCCATTCTTTGTTAAAATACGTGAACTCTTTGGGTTTGTTTAAAAAATGGTTTGATCAGTTTGACCCCGTTTGTGGAGTTTGGTTTCTAGATCTAGAATTTTAGCCACATACTCCTTGTGTTGAATTTGAAGAGAAGAGCATTGATAAGTAATGTCTTCTTTCTCATTCAAGCACTGATCAAACTGACGTTGAAGATCAGATAATCTGGCCCTTAAGTCTTTAGGTGCTAATGAAAGGATTTTACATCTGTCTTTTAAATCAGCATTTTCAGACTTATGCTTCTCAGTTAATTTCATTTGAACATTAAGCTTTTCAGTTATTGAACTAATTTCAAGCTTTTGTTATGCATTTGTGGCCATGAGGGAGTTTTCCTTTTCAGTGATGGTTTGTAGTTGAAGTATGAAGTTTTGTAGGCAAGAGTCACATACCTGATTTGCTGTTGCCTTGTCTTCATCAGTAGACGATTGATATCCCATGAAAGCATCAGCACCTTCATAATCGTCCTCATCATCAGATCTGCCCAGCCAAGTACTCATTTTCAGCAAACATTGCCTCCCCAGCCTCCTTCTGTCTGGCCATTGCAAGCTTGGCCTCATAGTAATGAGAGTTCTTCACTATGGGTTGACGGCAGTATTTAGCGAAGTGATCGAGTTTCCCGCTGTTGTAGCATTTCACAGGTTCATCTCTCTTCTTCCGGTCACTTTTCTCTGTCTTTTCCTTCTTCTCAGATCTATCTTACTCTTCTACCTTCTTCTTACCTTCATACCGATCCTTATAGTCGTGACGCTTATTGGAGGAGGTGGAGTAGCGTTGACTATTGGAAGACGGCTTCTTGTAGAACTTTTGTTGTTGAAAGGATTTAGTCAGAAGGGCAATAGCTTTCATTAATTATGATGCTTCATCATCATCATCGTCACCGTCTTTCTCGTCCTCATGTTCTGACTCGGAAGAACTATGCTGTGGACCGTGTCTTGATTGGCTGCTTGAAGATTTCCCCAGTTTGGAAGTCATGAGGGCAATAGGATCAGCTGATGGTTTCGACTCATTCTTCTTTTCTCCCAGAAGTTCATTCACTTCATCTTCATCTTGGAGAAGTGTCTCATACAGTTCATTAATGCTGATGTTCTATATCAAGTTGTTGTGCTTGACATGAGAAGCATACACTTTCCATTCAGGTAGCAAGTTGTTGAGGAACTTTAGTGCGTTCTCAGTATTGGAACGAACAATTTTATTCTTGTTCAGTTCGTTGAGAAGTAGACAAAATCGTTCATAGGTCTGGGTAAGAGATTCACCGTTACGCTGCTTGAACCCATCGAACTTGGTTATCGCACTATTTATCTTCAGCTGATTTCCTACAACACTCCCACGCATCATTTTGGCTACCTGGTCCCACATGCCCTTAGCCGTATCTTTGTAGCTGTCTATGGCAGTGTAGATGGAATTAGGAAGAGCCGGAATCGGATATCTCTTTGCATGCTTTTCACTTTCAAGCATGCCTCTTTCAAATTCTGTCATATCAGCAAGAGTCTTCGCCTCACGTCGAGCTCCTGTAGTTGCAGTTGCAGGTATATCCTTCATTGGCTTGTCAATTGGGCCATGATCTAGAGCTCTTTTGATGTACTCATAGTTGTCCTTGGACTCTATGAAGATCATGAACCTGTCTCGCCATTGGCTGTACTCGTTCGGATAGAGACACGGTGGCTTGGTGTCCGTGCCAATTGCAAGAGCATCTCGAGAAGTAGACATCTTCGGTGCAACGGAGTGATCGTCAGACGTGTAGATTGATTCAAAGTGTAAAACCTAACGCAAGGCACTAAGAGTGGAGTCCTGGTTCTATGAGTGGTCATACAATAACTTAGCTTACTGGATAGAAATCCAAATAAGTGATCTGATCTGGAAGTGTCAGGATCAGAATAGAGGAAAGCAGTTCAATTTATTCAGAGTTATCCGGATAAGCAAGAGAGTCCGGATAACTTGAGTTGTCCGGATAACCAAGGTTATCGGATGGACTTAAGTTACCGGATAGAAACAGAAGCTTACCGGATGCTATGGATTCCGGATAGAATTAAGTTTCCGGGTACGATGGAATTTCCGGATACTATGTAGTTTCCGGATACCACGAAGTTTCCGGGAAAAATGGATTTCCGGATAAAATTGATTTCCGGATACTTTGAGTTATCCGGAACAATATTACCCGGATAGGTTTGAGATTATAGAAAACTTACCCGGATAGATGACTTACCCGGAAAAACTTGATTGTCCGGAAAAACTGGAAGAATCCGGATGGAAACACAAACGTCCGGACACTATCAACCTGTCCGGAAAACGCGGCTGATTTATCCGGAAAACACGGCTGTTTACTCAGTTCGATCGATTTCTCAACTAGGGTTACTCAAGATTGTTCCTGAAAGATTAGAAACAATACCAAACACAAAACTAACACTAACCCAATCGATTTCTAAGCAAAAACAACACCTTTTGATATCAAAAATCCGATTTTTAACTAAGAACACAACCAAAAGTTTTTGAACTTATAAAGCGAAATTGACCAATCAAACGAACGAATTAGGATGTGAAAATTTGCAGAAACACTTATAATGATAATGCTAACACAACCCAATAGCAAAAACAATCAATTTACGCAGAATCACAGAATCAAAAATTGAAGAAAGTCAGACGCGAAAAAGTCAAACTGACCAGAAATCAAAGAATGATACTTTGAATCGAATCCGTCTGTCTGCTCTGATACCAATTGTTGAATCCAGATCCGTGCAACGATTATGTTTGTGAATAAGCAAATAAGAACAGTTGATATGATTCACAAAGGCTGTCCACTTAGCTATTGATTTAGAGAGAATTACAGTGTAAAGCAGAAAAGCTAAATGAGACAACTAGCTAATTTTCTAAGCTAATTGCACTTTATATATGCTGGGCCCGTGGTAACAAGCCCACGGCCCGTTCACTATGGACTAAGTTTAAACAATTACAATTCAAACCCTTGAACTTAAAATCAACATAAATTCTACCCTAACAGACCTACCCAAGAAACACATCCTGTTCATAGATATCAGTGATGGGTCTAGGTTGATAGATGAGTCTGGAGTGAATAGAATAGGATGAGGATGTGACAGGACTTAAAAGAATTATTGGTCCTTACCAGAATGAGTCAGTTATCCGGGTAACCACACAATGTATTCATTCTCATTTTTTGGAGATGAATATTGAAACAGACATGGACCTAGTGTCGATAACTCGTGTCACCCCACCTAGCCAGTCAAGTGTGTCACAAAAGATGCTTGTTTCATATATTCACGTAGATTTACCACATAATCTATCTATTCCTCAATCGGAGGTCTTAGATATTGAAAAAGGAAGACATCAGCTCCGGTCTCCGAAGTTCATATTCTAATCAATATGTCAATTGATTTTATTTTGCGTCCAAAGTTAAATCAATATTTGAGCCAAATCAATATAATTTAATTCTTCCACACATGCACGAGTCTTTGTGATTCCACTTGCATATCTTTGTGATATTGCCGAAACAGTTTGAGAAGTAATTTTTAAGATTTTATTTCATTGATAACTAGAAGTCCTATCGAAGATACCCCAACGCCAACTCTAAACATAGGCCACACAATTCTTTTAATTGATGTGATAACAATTACTATTGTGTTAGTGTGTTAGATATTTACCCCATCTTGGTTCCTATAACATTTTATCTAGTATTTTTGCTACTCATCAGTATTGTCCTTGAAGTTGCATGATGCTCAGGATGCTCCTAATCATCATGAGGAAGAGAAATGATACAGATTCAAAGGCACCACATATCAAGTTAAGGGGGAGTTAGCAAAAGCTGAGGGGGAGTAATCGTTATTTGATCAGTTCAGAAAAGAGTTCAAGTTGTTTACACGTGATCAATTCTTCTCACCCCTTATCAAGTGGTACTCGCTACAAATTGTTTTCTCCTTCGAGCATATTGGTTCGACAAGTTCTGAAGTTTTTCAAAGCCAATTCAACTCGTTGTTCAAAGACAGATTCTTTATTTTAAAACTGAAGATGCACTGTGGAATGTCACGTAACTCACACAATATCTTTCTTGTGTGCTGATCCGTTGTGTTAAGTTTCTACAGTTGAAAGATACTTTTAGTGCACTCAGTCGAGGTTATTGTTCATTGAATCTGGTGATAAAGTTGAAACTATGAAGACCAAGAGCTTTATTCAAGGGGGAGCCTAGAAAGACATGAAGACAAGCAACACCAAAGTTTTTCAAAAATTCAAGAGGGAGAGAAGATCAAGACCTTAGGATTTCAAGACCATATTTTTCTTTATATAACTTTAGGGAGAGATATTGTGATGGAACGCTGAAAAAGTTCCGCCAAGTTCTAACTGGTATAATTGCTGAAGAAGAAAAGGAATCAAAAGAGAAGAATCTAAATCTGAAGGAATTTCATGCCGAAGAACTGCTGAGCTCAATCAAAGAAAGGCTAGAGTTTCGGAATTCCATCAGAACGTTCGAGATTCTTTTCGCAATTCGGAAAAGATACGTTGCGAACTGGTGCAAAATTGAACTTCAATTCAAAGGGGGAGATTGTTAGGGTTCAAATTGTATTGAATAGAAGTTCAGGGTATAAATTGTAAATACCCTAAAAAGGGGTATAAATAGTTTCTTTTAATCCTAGATTAGGGTTAATGCTTGATTACTATCATACGACTAATTGTATTTTTCTTTCAATTTTTCATCAATGAAAGATAGCCGACTTGTGATAAATTCATTGTGTTCTTTTGATTGTTGGTTGATATTGCACTAATATGGGATCCACAGTTCCAGATGTTTCTTGTTGGGTTGGGGAAAATGCGGCTGGATTCTCCTGAGTTATTTTGTTCGGCCGTTGTTGCAGTTTTTGAGAGCTTGAAGAACTCGAAGAACTTGAGAGGGTTTTTAGACAGGGAAAGTAATTGCTTCAGAGGATTTTGAATTCGTAAGAGATAAATGAAGGTTTTGAACGATTTATATATTCGAAAGGTGGTACTCGAGTGTCAGGGATTATCGAACGACGTCTGAAGAGATGTGGTTGCGTCTGTATGTTAGTTGGCCATTATGGAAGTGCCACGTGGCCTTGGGACTGACAAAACTTCTTAAGTGGAACCGTCCAGAGGTTTTAGGGTGGGTGACATGTTGGTCAATTTTAGAAATAACCCGCACTCTAAATGACTTGGAATAAAAAAAAGCGCACAAGTGTTTTCTGAGGGACAGAGGCTGTGAAGAAATATTGTCTCTAAAGTTGATAACATGTGTTTCTCATCAAGTTGTTTCACCTTTTATACCTAAAATTATTTATAATCCTTAATCTGATTTGAGAAATGATCCAAAGAATCTTTGCATCAGGGTCAGAATAAAAAAAGTATTGAAAAAGGCTTTGATGAAAGTTCAAAGGCTCTGAAAAAGTTTCATAGATCCATGACTTGAGGAATAAGTTCAAGGATTTATTCAAAGTTGTTTGAATCAGAATATGTTGTCCCTTCTAAAAAGTTTTCACCTCATAAGCTTGTTACCTTAGTCGTCATAAGTTCTGAGTATTATAAATCAGAGAGCTCTGAGGGTATTTCAGCGGCTCTGAGATAGAATATACTGGATTCCTGAACTTTTGCCTTTGCTCCCCCTTGAATCATGGTCTTAATTACTCTTAGCTCCCCCTTAAACTATGCTTGGATAAAAAGAATGATAAGGTTTGCATAGAGCAGCTTAAGGAAATATAACGAATCTGATGAGCATATTAGAGGCTCTGATAAGTATATCATAGGCTCTAATAGACAGATCAGAGGCTCTGAGAAACACATCAGAGGCTCTGAGAACAAGAAATATGAAAGATATGCTTAAGTAACTCTAAAGTAAATGTTCAGAGGTTCTGAAAGAAATATGCTACCTAATTATTCTTTAGAGGCTCTGAGATTTATTCTCAGAAGCTCTGATCTCTTGTTCAGAGATTAGGAAAACATATTGAGCATACCCAACTTGATAATCAAAAAGTTGAATCTCCTTTCATCAAGAGGTTTGGTGAAGAGATCAGCAAGTTGAAAGTCAGTTGAGACAAAATACATCTCAATTGTACATTTTTCAACATGATCTTTGATAAAGTGGTACCTGATATCAATTGTTTATTCTTCAAATGCTGCACTGTATTAGTAGTGATGGCAATGGGACTTTTAGAATCACAGAGGATTGGAACTTTGTCAAACTCAAGACCATAGTCTCTGAGTTGAGTTTTCATCCAAATGACTTGTGAACAACAACTAACAACAACTACATACTCTACTTCTGTTGTAGAAGTGGACAACAATTCTGCTTCTTGGATGTCCAACTCACTAACTTTTCACTAAGTAGTTGACAACTTGCGAACGCTGAACTTTATCATTCGCTGATAAAGATTCATTCAACAAGCGCTGATCATGAAGCCTGTTCTACAAGCAACTTTTGTCTTATCTGCTTGCACGCTTCTGTACGATTTTGTCAGGACGGACATCCCTTTTGTCCAGGATTGTACAACCAACGTCCAGGATCGTACAACCAACTCTGCAACTACACTGTTCATCATGCGGCCACTAGGATGTTTGCTAAAGTCAAATCATGCAACCAACCAGAGACTGCCACATGTAAAGGTATACTGACTTGCATTCAAGGCATGCATTATATAAAGGAAACCCTACTTCATATTTGAAGTGCTCGGCTTTTCCTCCTCGCTGAACTACTTAGTGTTAGAAAACTCTCCTTAGGTTTCTTATTTCTTTCTCTCTAAATTTCTAGTGCAAGAAATCTGTGTGTTCTCATAGTTTGTTTAGATTAGGTTTTTAACTTGATCTTATTCCGCAACAAACTGTAAATTGTTTGATATTTATCAATAAACAATTTAGAAAGATAAAAATCTGTGTTTGTATTCAACCCCCCCTTTCTACAAACTTGTATAACCCTTCGGGACCAACACAACGTTTATGCAATTACATGTTCCAAAATATGATTAACTCAAAAACTCATTATGAGTTGTGATAAAGCGCTTTCGAAATGAAATTATACCCTTTATAATTTCAAAATATATTATAACTCAATAATATACATTTTCCACACGTTTTATAAAACCAGATAAACTAAAAGTGCATTTACGCCAAATGACCCTCATTTTATCAAAATGTTCAAAACCCCCAAATAAGTAACATTTTCAATATTTATAAATCAAATGTATCTAGAATATAAATTTCCTCAAGTAAGCAACACATTTGATAAACCTCAAGTAAAACTTTTTAATACTTCAAAATGAACATTTTTGGCATGTACAAAATTTTCACAAAGCAACTTGAACTCACATTGCTAGGTTACGTTAAACCTAGAATCCAAACTCATCTCTAGCTTCCAAAATGGTGAAGGCTTTAGATCCACAAACATCCGTCACTAGAACTTTGTCTAAGCCACTTACAAGCCTAAAATACACCAAGAATAATCCCCATAATCAGATCTATACAATATTGGTAAAAAGTTCAAATCACCCAAAACTCAAAACCACTCTTCCAACATGAAAATCCTCAAGTTCGAGGACATTGAACAAAATTTCTAAATCAACGAGGTAAAACCATTTTAATCTTCAAAACAAAACTAGATTACATCCCAAAAATGACCATAAAATCTGTCATTTTCTCAACCATGAACCTTTTACATAAAAACCCCCAAAACATTTCAACACCCTAGAAAATAATGAACTCTTAAAAATGGAGAAATTAGAGCTACAAGAATAGAAGAATCATATACCTTAAAATGATGAATCCCCCAACTAATCTTCTCCTTCTTCAATTTAATCACTCATTTCCTTCCATTGGGTTGTCTTTCTCCCCAAGAAAAATAACACACACACACACACACACACACACACACAAAGGTGCGGAGAATCGTTTGGTATAAATGAGAAAGTGGAGATGAAAGCACCTTTTTTACCCCAATTTACAACATTGGTCCTCTAAGAAACATATCATAGACCAATTCACACCTACACTCCTATTAAATTGCTAAATTTAAGTTTTTGGGATATTACCACTACTTAGGATTTTTCGTGTGTTACAATCCTCCCAACCTTAGAATGATTTCGTCCTCGAAATCTAGTGTCAGTCCATAACTCGAATGTCGCCTAGAATGGATTGCTCGATTCCCCAACATTTCGATCCTTCTCTGGATTAACAAATTCGACCAAAAAGTTCCTCTGATATCAAAACATTACATCAATATCAGGTGTAGGCAATCTCCAACATTACGGTCTCGGTTGTCTCCCAAACTTAGGTGAGTCGTGCTACTTCGAGAATGGTCTATGACATCAGTTAATCACTTCCTAAGTGACTCCTGGCCGGGAATTCCCTCTTATATTTTCTAACAACCCCAAGCTGATACCATGCATGCCAACTACAAGAATTCTCAAAGTTCACGAATCAATAAATCTTGATGTTGGCCCAACGTTCTATTCAAGAACGTAACATAATATTCTTCAGAAATCAAGTTATCCCAAATTCAATTCTTTCACAATTCTCTAAACTCCTCCCAACATTGATCATTCAAAATAAAATTTCTAGCAAGTCAAAAGATATCAATAATCAACTGTTAGTCACCAAAAATCTTCTCTCCTTAGATTTATAACTTATATTGCACTGCTTCTTAGAACTAATGGGAGGTACACACAAGTACTAGAACTCGTCTCAAGGCACACCGTGTGTAGGAACTTCCAACATTGTTCATCTAAAACTGAAATCCTTAGCAGGGTAAGATGATTTTGATCATCAATCACTAATTGCCAAAATCAAATATCCGTAAAGTCATTGTTTGCTTTCCAACCATCTCAAGGAATTCAACATGGATGACACCCAAACCCCAAATGAGTCATTGACCTCAAACGTTGAAGAAAATTATGAGAATATGAGTAATATTCTTTACAAAATGAATAATATTCTTTACAAGATTGATATTATTCTTTACAAGGTGAATAATATTCTTTAGAAGATGAATAATATTCTTTACAAGATGAATAATATTCTTAACAAGGTGGATATTATTCCTTACAAGGTGAATAATATTCTTTAAAAGATGAATAATATTCTTTGGAAGATGAATAATATTCTTTAGATGACGAATAATATTCCTTACGTTTAACTGGAACAAACCAAGGCTTTCATAGCCATAACATAAAGAAGGAAAAACAACTAATAATTACAAAAGATTACAAGGGATATTAAAGCAATTAAATAATACTAGGAGCCATCCCTTATCAATGACCACATGTAGGAGTAAGAAGAATCAACAATGAGTAAAAATCAGATTTGGACCATACTGACACAGGTACTTGAATCCCAAATTATAAAACTCAAATGAACGAATTCCAAAACTTTCTTAATTACCGAAGGCCAACCAAGAGGGAGCAATACTAACACTTAATATGAAGTTTGTAAAATGATCCTTCAATTCAAATCCAATTATGTGCAAATAACCACACAAAGCTTTACCTCGAAGATTTACTGAAATGGAAAGATCACTACTTAAACATCCGGATAACTCATAAGTCTAATACCTCAAAATCAAAAGTACATTGACTTAACAAGCGGTACCACTCAGATTACGGTACTATCCCAAGTTGGACTATCCAAGACTTCCACTTCCAAGGCCCTTTGAGTCCCCACTCTTAACGAGAGTTTCTTAACATTTAAGGCCCTAACGAGTTCAAGGTTTCAAGTGCAGGACTCAACAAATATGCCAATCCAGTTTTTTTATAAGAATTTTCAACTCAAAATCTTTATAATAATTACTCTTATGTGTAAAGATCTACTACCGTTTACTTGATGGTTGTGTAAAGTATACACACTTGTCACACATATAAAAATCATTTTGAAAACTACTTGATCAAGACTCAAGCTAATAACGATGACATAAAAATATGCTCGGTGAACTTTTAAAATGAACTGTTATGGTTCTAGCGTGTATCTACTTATGCCATGCACGCGAGTAGTTTTCCTGCATTAAAATAGTGTGCAACAGGTTGTTTATACAAAACTTCAAAGAGGAAATTCACGTAATCGAGTTTCAAAATTTTCCCATTTAACTATAAAATGACGTGGGATGAAATTTCCCAACAAGACCTGCATGCATCAGTTTATCTATTCAAAACTTAGCAAAATGATATATGCATGCGATTTAGTCGTAACATGAAATAATTTAGATTGACTTCAAATTTCAAGTTGTACAGACAATATGCATCTTTGTTCCAAAAAAAGTGGCTATAATGCCTTGCATACCAATAATCAATATAATGCATATGTGTGAACCAATAGCGATGGTAACTACAACCGAAATTGCACAAAACAAAGCATTAAGATAAATTGTCATGATACTCGTATACGCTTACTCACACCAACAATATAAACTGATTCGTACGCCAAATAATGTGTGATGAAATGTATTAACACAAAACTCAACAGAGAAATCATACAATATCAAATTTTAAAAAATTTCCCTTTTTGTTGCAATACGACATAAAGTAAAGTTTCTCAATAAAAGTTGCATCAAACAAAATTCTCAATAAAACCCAAGTACCAAACGGGGAAATAACTCATTCAATCAAAACCTTAACATATGTGGAGGAGATCCAATATCAAGGTCATAAATCGCAATTACTTGCCCAATACCCTAAACAATATTAAAGCATGTATATCATAATATTCGAAAATAGTGTTTGACAACCACAGGGATAAAGAAAGTCTCAACAAAGTTTGCAACCACAAGCATTTAAACAATTTCGTATGTGTATAAAATCTTGTGCGCATTAAACGTGTTTCCAAAAATTCATAATACAACCTGCACGACGACTTGGCAAGGTATGAAATACTTTATGCAAATTATTTTAGAAGTGCATTTTTTGCATGACTTTGGTCGAGTCTCAAAGTCTTAAAACTAAGCTCACCAAGTTCACCGGTCACACTACCAGCATCCGGATACCCAAACGTCATAAGGTAATGATCAGGGGCTAAATCGGTCAACCTCATAATTTCTTCTCGAGCAGAGTCGATTCGATAAGCCTATGGCTCTAATTCAACACATAGCTCCAACCCAAGATGGTCAACTTAATGTATTCATCACCCGAAATGACAATCCTATAAACAACAACTTCTTCTAATGAATAATTGTTAATGCCAAAAATCATCCAAATGATAACTTAAGGTTGATGTGGAGCTTTTAACAACTAAAGAAAAGGATCTCAAGACAAACAACACAATCGCATGTAAAAAATGAGTAAGACAGGAGAATTGATGACACGAAAAACCCAAACAAGGGAAAAACCGCGGCCGACTTGGGGAAGTCGACAATGCACTATGGTTGCCAAACATGGGCGATATCCTTTTGTAACAAATGTGTTAGATTAAATTAGCCCCTAATTTAATGAATGTTTTATAAAGAATTATTGTAATAGGGCTTTATAATTAGCTTATGGGCTTTTAGCTAGTTATATGGGCTTATCCCTTTTGTCTTGTAAATGGACCCTTTATAAAGAATTTTAGGTGTTCCATTTTTCATTAGGTCATTTGAGAAGAAACACATAGACTAGGTGTTTTCACATGAGAGTCGTTTACATATAAAAGTGTGGTGTTCTTTCTAATTTCCCATCCATATTGAATCAATCAAAGCATATGAGATGAGTTCTTGAATATTATGTTCTTAATCTTCATCTTGTCTCTACATTTTCTATGGATTTCTTCTATTGTTTGTCTAAAATGGGATCAAAAATTGGTATCAGAGCCGATTGAAGACACTTTTCTTCAAAATCGGTCATCTATGGCAACAATAGAAGATTAGATGGTTTATTTGTTATTTTGGTGCTTAGATTGATTCAATCACATGAGCTTAAACACAAATATCATTCTATTGTTTATTTTTTCTGTTTTGTGTATATTTGAAATCCATTTTTTATCTGAATCAGATCTGGATAAGTTTTGACAGAAAATCTCATTGTTTCTTCACAAAATCTGATTCTGCACACCACATGTTCGATGAAATGCCTAAGTGAAGATTTGATACTATTTTGATCAAATTTGATCAGATTTAATACATGTGTGTGTTTTGATTCTTTCTCATTCATTGGTCTTATATTTGATAGCACTAAGTAGATGGTTGATGTATGATCTCATCCTTGTGTGTGCTTAAGTCCATAGCATTTTTTGGCATCTTGGTAGTAAGGTTGTTGATCTTTGATCTGACCTTTATTTAAATCCAAGATTGGACTCTCTTCTAGTTAGATTTTGTTTGTCTTCCTATGCTCATAATCATAAATGAAAAACAAAATCATTTGAGTCGTGAAAACGATGTTTGAGAAAGATTTGGTGTTGTGCTACATATTCAAAGTTTGATCTGAAAAGATTTTATACCTTTGAGTGCTTCTAATCAGTTTTTCTGACCTGATCAATTAGAGATCTGAGTATTTTCACTCATCGTTTTAAAATATTTATGGAGATCGGCTTATTTTTACATCAAATCGGTTTTGATAAGCATTTGATATAATTTGAGGAAAAAGTCAGCATGCTGAAAATTTTGCGATGCTGCAGTAAATTGATCATATCTCACTCATCAAGACACCAATCGATGCGATTCAAAAGGCCCTAAATTTAAAACATATTGATGAACAAATTTCATGTTTTGAGATTTCACAGATTCGAATTTTAGAAGTGTCATACGCATCGTTGAATTGGACAACAGTGTGCTGATGGAAAGCTGATGGACAGATCTGTGCGACTGTGGTAAATCAACCATATCTTATTCGTACGAGGTCCAAAAGAGGTGATTCAAGATGATATGAATAGATAACAAACCAATGAAATTTTTTTATGTTTAGAGTTTTTGCAAACTACAGAGCTATAATGGTCTAAATCAGTGTTAAAGTTGGTGTAACATTTCTGTTAAGCTACTGTTATGCTGCTGCTAAGCTGTTGATAAGTTGTTGCTGATGTTTGTACTTACTGTCAAAAGTTTTCTGATGTATTCAAAATCTGTGCAAAAGGCTGTTTGCTGCCAAAATAGATCAATCAAAGCTGTTGTGTTTAAGATCTGCAGCAGAATTTCAGTCTTTCTATGTGAAGAGTTATGGCAGATTTGATCCAGAAAGACTCTGTGTGCAGAATCTCGTCCAAAGCCTGCACAGAAGTTGCTGTCAAATAGTCCAGATCTGTCCAAAAAGTTCTTTTTGTTGTTTGCGATGTGCAGCAGAATTAAGCTGTTGTTTGAAGTGCATCAGAAGTTATTTTGTGCTGTTTGAACCTAAACATAAGACTAGTCACAGCTGCATCAAGTGGAGATCACAGTGTCAATGGCTATCCATAAAGCTGCTGTGTTATATGTGACTGTTCAGATTTGTGCTGAACCGAGGATGCATCCACAGAAGAGCTTGATCAGAAGGGTTTGAATACCTTAAAGATATTTATGTGCAGCAACAGCAAGCTCGAGTGGACATATTTGAAAATATGCAGAAAACCCCAGAAGCAGCAGAGTTCGAAAACATGCAGAGTTGCGTGAATGGAGTCTGTCATGCAGAGGATGTGTTGGTGTCGTCCAGAAGCAACTTTCCGAAACTGTTAAGATGTTTGGATTGTCCAGAATTCAGCTGCTGCTGTGTTTATGGGAAGAGCACAGAGGCTGATGTAGAGTGCCTATGTGGGTGTCCATTAATCCACTGTACAGAAGCTCGGATCTGCACAACACTATACCAGAAAGGTCTAGCTTTAGTGGAACATGGGTCACTGAAGGTCTTGTGCAGAGTTAGAAAGTTGCAGATAAAGACTAGAGCCTGCAGAACTGGATTGAAACAGCAAGCATCAAAATTCGATCAGAGTTTAACTCTTGTCTGTGTAGAATTTGATTAAGTGATCTCTGTACATACAAAGGCAATCCAAAATCTCTGATTGCAGAAATCTTGATAAACAAGTCTGCTTAATTCGACAAAGTACAGCCTTGCAACTGCAGATTAAATGTGTAGAGTTCCAAAATGTGCGGCTCGAAATTTTTACAGAGGATGTGCAGACGTGCGGAAGTTGGCACATAAGCTGTCCAGAGGATGCTCTGCAGAGCTTAATCCAATCTACCCAGAAGCAGATCACAGAGGAAAATTCACAGAGCCTCTAAGATGTTGCATAGAGCCTCTGTGATTTCTCAAAGTGCAACAGAATGTTCTTGATGTCTCTCTACAAATATGAAGTTTTTGAACATGTGCAGAGCTATGATTGACGGCTATTCAGATTATTGATGTCTTTTACAGATTTCGTCATGTGTAGCAGAAAACACAATAGCTGATGTGTTCGCTTCTGCTTACACTCCAGATTCGAAGACTTCACGTTTTCGACAGATTTATTAAGGATTCTCAGAGTGCAAAGTGAAGACATGCAGCTGTGTTTATGGGCAGAGGCATGTCTAGAAATGCTTTGTCGGTTACAGAGGTAAGTCAATTCAGAAGCTAATAACAGAAAGTGTGAAAATCAGAAGGTGAAAAACAGAGGGCCTCTGTGACACTGTTCATCAGCGCCTCTGGTTATTGCTCTAAGGCAGAAATTTGAGTGCATCACAGATGCTATTCATTCGCAATCACAGAGCCTCTGTAAGGCCGTTGATCGCAGAAGTTATGCATCAGAGGTATCCATCATAAGTTCTATATCAGAGGCTATTGATCGCAGAGGTTACGACAGAGCTGTTCTGTCGATCAGGCTGCACCACAGAGGTTGCGACAGAGGTTCATCAGAAGGAATGCAACAAAGCCACCAAAATTTTATTTTTTTTGAGCAACGACCAAAGAGGACCAGAGGTATTTCAGAGCATGATTTTCAGAAGCTGATGGTCCAAAGGTCATGATAAATCCAAAGCCCAGAGCCCGAAATTTTTGGTTTTCTTGACAGCTTTGCGCTGTTTCAGAAACACGCGCACAAATTTTCACTCGGTGCTCCAAATGACACGAATCCAGTTGTATTAAATCCCTAAGACACAGAGGTAAATTTTTCATATTCTGAGCTTGGTCTGAATCAGTGTGCTTATTGGTCAGAATCTGTCTCAAAGTCAGTGGATATTTGCTGGATCGAAAGCATCGCATTTCACTCGTTCTTTTTCCGCTTCCAAGAACGGTGTTCTCTCAACGGTTCTTCATGGTGTCATGCTACATTTATGACATTTTAAATGTCACTCCCTCCTATGTTATTCATGTTTAAAGCTCGGTGCTGAATGCTTACTCAACGGGATCTTAAGCGTCAAATTTTCTGTTTTGACGACCGTTCTGCGCAGCTGAGGGAAAACTTGCACAACTCACTCGTTTTTCATTCAAAATGGATGAATTATATCTCGTTGGAAAGCTAAGAGGCTGGATTTCAATGTGCATGATTTATGTTTTCTCTCAAAAAGGCTCCTCGATGGTTCAAAACAGCTGTTGGAACCCAGATATAACAAGTAACAACAATAATAACAATAATCCTTGTATTTTATTGATAAAGAGAAGAGTTTACAATATATGAAATGAAGAACAACTCTCTCTTTCAACTAGCTCTCACTCTCTCTTTTTGTACGTATATATAAACTAACAAAGAGATACTTTGAGATATTTAAAAAGATATTTAGAGATATTTTCTAAAATATCTTTTAACAAGACTTTATAACCAATTCAACAATTGGTTATTGTTGGAACCCAGATATAACAAGTAACAACAATAATAACAATAATCCTTGTATTTTATTGATAAAGAGAAGAGTTTACAATATATGAAATGCAAAACAACTCTCTCTTTCAACTAGCTCTCACTCTCTCTTTTTGTACGTATATATAAACTAACAAAGAGATACTTTGAGATATTTAAAAAGATATTTAGAGATATTTTCTAAAATATCTTTTAACAAGACTTTATAACCAATACAACAATTGGTTATTTACACTTTTAGCCCTTGACACTCAACAAATACAAATAAGTCCTTGACACTATTTCTTAATAAAACATTCATGTAAATTAGGGGCTAATTAAAGCTAACAATCTCCACCTAATGTTTTATAAAGAAAGCATCATCTTGTAGTCTCCCCCTTGCTTTCTTTAGAGGCGTTGGTGTGTCAATCTTCAAGTCTTGTGAGAGTCTTCTTTTCCTGATCTTCCACAATTTCAATTGCTTCAATTCTTTCTTTAACTCCCCCTTGATCGTTGCATACTCCCCCTTGAATGTTGCTTTATTTTTCTGATCTTGGTTGTCTCCCAAAAATTAAACTCAAACAATCAGAGAACGATTTGATGTGCGGAAGCTTGTATAAACAGTCTGAGTAATAACCGATGGTAGATAAACATCTAGGAGATGAAGAGTAGCGAACACATTCAGCTCATGAGAATCTGCATTAAAGAATAAGTAACCAGGGGTAATCATCTAACACAAAAGCACATAGCAACTGTTATCACAACAATTAAAAATAATTGTGTGGCCTATGTTCAGAGTTGACATTTATGAAGCTCTGATAGGACTTCCAGTTATCATAGAAGAAGAATTATAAAATTAAACTTCTCAAACTGTTCTGGCATTATCACATAGATATGCATGTGGAATCACAAAGATTCGTGATATTGTGTGGAAGAAAAATAGAGTATTGTCTATTAGGCTCAAAAGTGTGTAAACTGTTTGGACAAAACAGGTGTCCACAGACTCAATGTGCATGAGTGAAGTGTGAAGGTGTGGCAAATTTCCTTCTTTTCAATATCCAACCTTCCAAATAAAGATCAGATAGCATATATGCTGCTTCCCCGTGGAAAAGTGAAGTATTTCCCTGTTGAGAAGGAAATAAGTAGCTAGTTGGGTTAATTCAAGAGTTGGCATGGGCTCACTGCCTGTTTCAATGATAATCACCAAAGAATCGTGATAAATCAGTAATGTGGTTTGCCCGGCTCAGAAAAAGTTAGTGTAGAGTTGTATAATTCTTTTGACTCTGTTCTCACACCCTCTTTCTTTTTATCATTTAGCTCACATCTAACCAAACTCTCTTTTCAATTTTACCTCTTAAGCACAATGAGAAAAACTCAGATGAGTTGTCTCCCCCACTCTTTGATGTAGACCCTTCACCTCTCAAACACTCAAGGTTTACTTCTTAGGTAGGAAACACAGGTTTAAGTGATCCATAGAAGTACTATAAAGCTCACACATTGATCCCATGAAATTGTTGTCCTATAGGTTGGATTGTTCCACACACTGACTACTTGTAGTCTCAGAAAAGCATTTAAAATCCAAACTTCTATAGCAGATAAAGCATTTTAGCATGTAGAAGTGGTTTGACCATTTGAAAGAGGTTTTATCATTCTAAAGAAGGCCTTTCTCTAAAAATGATAATGAGTTTAAAGGTTTAGAAATTTTACCTTTATACGAACATGGTCAGATCGGATTTGTTTTCTCCCCCACAAATTGAGCAGTAAATTTCATTTAGGCTCAATTTGTAATCAGATATCCTGTAAGAAAAAAGTGTTGGTAATCATCTTTGATGATTCCACATTTGTTAGGAATATCCAGAAGCACAGTTAATTCAAATTAAAAGGAAACATGGTGCTGGGGGTTAGAGATTAGAAATACCAGTCAAAGTCTGATCTGTTGAGGTACTGGTCCTACACTTTTGTGTGTAGAAACAAACATTCAGTTGAAGTCCTGGTTCTATACTGATGTGTATAAAAGCAACCTCAATCTGATCTGATTATGGCAATGGAGAGAGTGAAGTGATGCTTTCGATCCAGCATCTTACAGCAGACTTTGAAGCTAATTTTGGCATATCAGAACACATAATTTGAGAAAACTCAGAGCATGAAAGTCGTGCGTCTGTGAATTATCTTTCCAATGCAACTGGAATCGAGTAATTTGGAGCACCGAGTCAAAAGTTATGCGCATGTTTCTGAAGCAGCGCAAAGTTGACATCAAGTAAACAAAAACCGGGCTCTGAGGTTGAGTCGCAGAGGTTCAGTCCACAGAGGCTCTGTTGGATTTCACAGAGGCTCTGTGGTGAACAGTACCACAGAGGTTGGTTGGCAGAGGTTTTGCGGCAGAGGTTGATCGCAGTGCCAACGGAGCTCTGATGATGATTTTAGTGAAACACAACTTTTTGTCCAGCAGAGGTGTACTGACTTTAGCAGAGGTTTTGACCAAGAAGAACACCGATTCAGACCAATCATTCCACAAGCTGTAGGATCAACTGCAAAGGCACGCACTACTACAGAGGCTATACAAGAAGAAGAAGAAGAAGAAGCCTCTGAAGAAAGATTCGATGACATTGATGACCACCTTCCACGCACAACTAAGTGGACAAAAATCCATCATCCAAGCCAAATAATCGGCGAACCTTCTGACACGGTAAAAACCAGGTCTGCCACTGCTAATTTTTGTTTCTTTACAAATTTTATTAGTGTGATAGAACCAAAGAAGATTTCTGAAGCCCTAGATGATCCAAACTGGGTAGACGCCATGCAAGAAGAGCTCTGCAGTTTGAGCATAACAGAGTATGGACTTTAGTACCTCTGCCACGAGGGAAACAGGCCATTGGGACTAAGTGGGTCTACAGAAATAAGAAGGATGAAGATGGAGTAGTCATCAGAAACAAAGCAAGATTAGTGGCCAAGGGATATAGACAAGAAGAAGGCATAGACTACGATGAGACTTTTGCCCCTGTCGCACGGCTCGAAGCAATAAGAATATTCTTAGCCTTCGCAGCCCACAGAGGATTTAAAGTTTATCAGATGGACGTAAAATCAGCTTTTCTCAACGGTGAAATCCAAGAAGAGGTTTACGTAAATCAGCCACCAGGGTTTGAAAGCTCAAAGTTCCCAAGGCATGTATACTACCTTGAAAAGGCTCTGTACGGACTGAAACAGGGTCCAAGAGCATGGTACGAACGACTTTCTACTTTTCTTCTAGTCAATGGCTACAACAGAGGTACAACAGATACTACCTTATTCTATAAACGCAAAAACAGTGAAATAATACTTGTACAAATTTATGTGGATGACATAATTTTTGGGTCTACTAATACAGAGGAGTGCAAAAGTTTTGAAAAACTCATGCAGAGTGAATTTGAAATGAGTATGATGGGAGAATTAACATTTTTCCTCGGACTCCAAGTCAAACAATCATCAGAAGGAATTTTTATAAATCAGGCAAAATACGTCTCTGACATGCTTTGCAAATATAGCCTTTCTGATACCTCTGCAATGAAAACTCCAATGGCCACTGGAAATAAGTTATCCTTAGATCCAGATGGCATCTCTGTAGAATGCACTCTCTACAGAGGCATGATTGGATCTCTGTTATACTTAACCGCAAGCAGACCTGACATTATGCATTCCACATGTCTTTGTGCACGTTATCAAGCTAATCCTAAGAAATCACATTATGATGCTGTTAAAAGAATCTTTAGATACCTAAAGGGGACCAAAAATCTTGGTCTCTAGTATCCACAGAACTCTGGCTTTTGTCTTAAAGCTTATACAGATTCAGACTATGGAGGATGCAGGCTCGACAAAAAGAGTACCTCTGGGAGTTGTCAATTCCTAGGTGGTAAGCTAGTCAGTTGGACCTCCAAAAAGCAGAACTGTGTATCAACATCTACGACAGAAGCTGAATACGTTGCTGCTGCTAGTTGTTGTTCTCAGGTTCTATGGATGAAGACTCAGCTAAAAGACTACGACCACATTCTATTCAAAATACCCATCTTCTGTGATTCCAAAAGTGCCATTGCCATCTCTGCCAATCCTGTGCAACATTCCAAAACCAAGCATATCGATATAAGGTACCACTTCTTGAAACATCATGTTGAACACGGTACAATCGAGATGCATTTCGTGCCAACAGAATATCAACTCGCGGACTTATTCACCAAAGCATTAGACGAGAAAAGATTCAATTTCTTGGTGGGTAAGTTAGGAATGATTAATATGATGTGAAAATCCTCTGTAAGTATAGCTTTATCTTCTGTAATAAGTATATATTTCTATTTTACTTAACTTATTGCTTTGATTGATTTATTTCTGTATGTAAATTCTCAATCTTAAATAGTTCTTGATATCACAGAGCTTCAGTAAGTCTGCTCAGAACCTCTGACGACCCACACAGAACCTCTGGAAAACATGACCTATGTTCTATGCAAAACTTATCATTTTTTGATCCAAGCATAGGTCAAGGGGGAGAAAAAGAAAAATACTTGATCTACAGAGGTGATTAGATCAAGGGGGAGCAAAAAGGGACCCTGAAATGATCTACAGAGGTAAAACTTTCAAGGGAAAGCCAAAGAAGAGCATCGATGAATCTATATCAACAGAAGTCAGACATCACTACCGAGAAAAGAAGAACCAAAAAGGTATGTCTCTCGTACAAAAGGTTGTTGAAAACAGTTTTCTAGGACACAAATTGTCAAATATGTCCTAAATATACTGTGGATAACATTTCAAAAATCAAAAGATCAAAAAGTTTCATAAAATTTGAGTTATGAGAAATTTATGGGCATAGATCCTCTGCTGAGCTCAACAGAGGCTCTGCCAGAAATATGCTCTGAGATCGCAAATTTAACCTCTATCGATCTTTTGGAATGTTATCTCGGAAACCAAACACACACACCATGACCTTCTCGAACAAAACTTTTTCCATAACAGTTTTCTCGGACACCAATTTTCAAATATGTCCGAAAAACGTTTCTTAGTACAAATCAAAACTTAGATGATCAAAATCGTTGATAGATTTTTAGTTATAAGAAATTTTCTTTCATAGAGCTTCTGCTGGCCCTGACAGAGCTTCTGCAAGTTCCTACAGAGCCTCAAAAACCTCTGAACGAAATTTCTTCACTAAAATCCTATTAATCCTCTCAAATGTCTTTACAAATGTTTTGATTAAAGAAGAACCTAAAGAGTCATGATAACAATGAGATATATGAGGCATGAACATCAAGATTTTCAAAATCACAGAGCTTCTATAAATCACAGAGGTTCTGTCAATCTGTTACTTGGGCATTTCTGTAAAAGTAACGGTTACTTTTACTGAGAGTGAATTTCATATGGCTAAGAACAACCCCACGCGCCTAGCATTAATGGGCCGCGCACGACGTCCTGTCATCCTCTGACGTGGCCTACGTGTCTCATTTTCATTGGGCGTACATGGAACGTTTTCTATGGAAAGTTGAACCCGCCGTTCTAACTTGAGTTCGGATTCCAAATATTTATCCATTGCCATATATTTTTACTCTTTCGAATTCTACCATTTTACACTCATATAAAACCCAAGCTTACCTTCTCATAAAACCTTTACAAACTCTCTTTCTTCTCCGGCGAAACCCTGCAAACGCTTGCAAAAATCCTATTCTTCTTACCAAATGGATTCATCCTCTCAAGCTATCTCCCCTGCACACTCTTCGGTGAACTCACCAGAACACTAACCTGCTCATTCTGAACACTCAGAAAACCCCCACCTCGCCAAAAATATCGAACAAGATGATTCCGGCGACTCGGCAGACTTTGCTCCGACCACACATCTTCAAAACTTTATAGCAAAGGATCATTTCGAAAAGGTACTACCAATCAAATCCAACAATTGCTATTTGGTCCCCTCACCCACTGCTTTCGGCGAAGTCCATGCCCTTCTTCTAAACATCATGGAAAATCATATCCTCTTCCCTCTACTTTCAAGAACCCCAAAGAAAATACCTGCTAGGTATTTGAACCAATTTTGGCAGAGTTGCAGATATGATAAAGATGATTCTTTGATCAAAGGATACATCTCAAAGCCAGACGACTCAGAGCATCTAGAACTCAAATTTAATAGAACAATGTTCTCTCTGGAGTTCAATTTACCAACTAGAGGTCTTCTGGGATTGAAAACATATGCAGAACAACCTACAGACGACGAGCTCTGTCGTTTTGTAGAAATGCTTGGGTACAACACCCACCTAAGGAAGAGAAATGACTTCCGCAGAGGCAGACTACCACCTCTGTGGAACACCTTGTTTTCAATCCTTAACAGATGCCTGACAGGGAAGATAGGCAGCATTGATCAAAGCTCGCATCAGATCTTAACCATCATGTATGGGGTCTACTACGATCTCCCACTCGATTACTCAACCATCATGCTGCAGGAGATCATCAATACAATCGACAGAAAGAACAACACCCTGAAGGCTAAAGAGACTGATCCCACATATCTACCGCCTCTGCAATTGCAAAGAATCTTGGGAGTTCTATTCGAACCTCTTCTAATGATGCAGAAATGGCCAATGGAAGGACCAATTCCTAAACAGTTCCCGATGAACAAGAACATCCCCACCGATCATGCAGAAGGCTACAACCACTACAGACCTCTTTCAAAAAGGCTTCTGAAATATGTAACGAACAAAACCCTTAAGAAAAAGTATATACGTGATCACAGGACTCCAGAACCGAGCCCTGTGACACCCCCGCGTTTAGGTGTCCCCTTAGGAACAATAGTTGTAGAACCCCTCTCAACAAAATCAAAGAAGAAGAAACTGGCAAAACATTTGGAAATCCAACGAAGTTTTATGGACAAACATGACGAACTCATGGGAAAGAGATCTTCTTCTAAAGCCTCTGCCTCTATCCCAAAAACAAAGAAGAGGAAAACTGTAGAAGGCACCTCTACAAACATTGCAGAAGATCAATCTTCACCTCCTCATGCCACAGAAGTTGGCTCCTCTGCTCCTCCCTCGTCTCCAAAACAGAAGAAGAAAAGAAAATCGAAAACCACAGAGGAAGGGGCACCAAAACCAAAGAGGAGGAAGACCAAAAAGAAGCTTGATAAATTGGTTACCATCGCAGAAGAGGAAACTGCAGAAGAAGAGGTCGCAGAAACCAGGGTCGAAGAAACTGCAGAAGAAGAAGTTGTAGAAGAGGGATATCACTCACCTTATCAATCCCTAGATCGATTTGCTCATCAAGGAAACTTAAACGATTTTCTTCAACACCCTGACTTTGCTAACACCCTAAATACAGCTGGGTGGAATGCACCACCACTTGACCACCACACCACAGAAGAACAAGACTTCTCTATCTCTGGCATTGACACCAATCTGCAAGAAGATGATCAAACCCCTAGAGATCAACCATCTGAAACCCCCTACATTCTACAGAATCCCTTCATCCAACAGGGACTAGACGTCCACAGAAGGAGTCCAAGCCAAGCTTCAGAAGAAGGAATAGAAGAAATCGACTTGTCAGATGTTGAAACTAGGGAAAGGCTTAGGCTACATGCAGAAGTTCTGTGGAATAGAGATGAGGTTAAAAAGGCCTTAGATAGAATGGAAGAAAAGGTAAGAGGGACAGAAAAAGATTCCGTAGAAGTAGAAGGAACACATCCTCAAACCCCTCCCAGTGCAACCCACACATCTAACTCCGCAGGTCTAGATGCAGAAGGAGTTATTGAAAAAGAGCAGCACAGCTCGATCCAAACCCAACCCATCCAACCAGAGGTCACTCTTTCGACTTCTGCGCCCACAGAAACCGGGGAATCCATTCCTAGGGAGTCTCCTCAAAGAGACTCACCTATAGTTCGTGATCAATCGCCCCAGATCACACTAGAACACCCAACAGAGGAATTCGTTTCCTCTGCCACACACAATATAGGGCCAACACTTCTTTCAGAGAGAAGTAGTGAGCACAAAGACGAAGAGACTCTAGACAAGTCTCCGAGTCAACAGAAGGATAATCTAGTACCCACCTCTGGAGTGGATCTAGACAATGTCATTCACAGAACTTCTGTAGAGTCTGAAAGCACTAGATGCTTCTGCTCGAAGATCAGATGAAAATCCTTCCACCCCCATCGTACAAACAAGGGTGAACGAAGGTGTCCCAGGAGCAGGGACTCACTCTGGAGACGAATGTGTTCCTCCAGAGGTTACACCAGGGACACAAGTATCAAGGGATGAGTTCCAAACCCTTGTCACCTCTGTGAACCAAACCATGAAAGAGTTGCAAAGCTCTTTCACATCTTTTGTAGAGAAAACATCAACGGCCTTGCTGAATCTGAACACCAAAATGGACAATCTGTCCACAGAGGTGAAAACGGCCATCACAGAGATAAAATCTTTTGCTCAAACAACTGCCACAACTACAACAACTTCTGCTGCTAAAGATTTTGGAATAGCTGCAACATCTGCATTCAAGGAATCAGTCAAACATTTCCTTGAACAAATGAGCAAGCAAATCACAGAGCATCACACCTGCAGAACTACAGAAGGCTCTGCAAAACCTTTAAGAAGAGGCAATGCGCAACACTACAATGATGCAGCCAAAAGATTACATGACCAGAGCACAGCTGACAGAGCTCGGGCAGAATGTCATAAACCAGGTCACAGAAGTCATTGTCTCCTTCACTACTGCAAATGCCAACTACGTCAACGAGTTCAGAAAAAGTGTCGGCAGAATGCGCTTCAACACAGAAGCATAGCTTGCAACTCTAATCGGCCTCTGTGATGATGTATGTGCAAAATTGATGGCCGCAGGGGCAGAACTACCAAAGAAACCCAAAGCTTCCTGCAGAGCAGAGGGTACTTCTGATAAGAGTCAGGATGACTCTGATGATGACCATCCTGGTCCATCAGATCATCCTGAGGGGGAGAATATAAGGGAGAAAGCTACGACCAAAGGACTACAAGCTCCACCAATCGCAACAGAACCAATCAGCCAAGCCCCTCCAGAACAAACCCAAGATCAAAAGACCACAGAGACAACACCCATCTCTGTGGAATCAACTGCTGAAGAAATCCATGTATCAGAAACAGATCAAAAAACCACAGAGGCAACAACCACCCCTATGGTAATCATCTTGGAAGAAACTCCTCCAACAAACCAACAACCTGGAGAAAAAGATCAAAAGACCACAGAGAAAACACCCACCTCTGTGGAAATTCCTACAATGTTTGAAGAAGATGCTCAACATCTGTCATCCTCTTCAGAAGAAAATCTTTACTCTCCAACTACAAAATCAACAGAAAACCCCAAACCATACCAAGAAGAAAGTCTATTGCCCACAAACCAAAAAGAGCAACGACCTCTGCTTCTTCTGTTCTAAGAAAAATGCACAAAACAATGACTGATCGAATGTCGCAGAGAGAAGAAGAAAGGCACAGGTTCACTTTAGCTTTCCGAATGGCAAGAAGATTCGACATACCTCAATCCACAGAAACCAAGCTCACAGAAGAAGTCACAAAAGAACCTCCCACAGAGGTTACAGAGCAAAACAAGCCAACAGAACCAACGCCACAGAAGTCCTCTCAAACACAAGTGTCAAAACTTACAGAGGCAACTCCCATCATTCCAACAGAAGCACAAACAACCAAACCCACAGAAGCAACAGGTTCTGCACCTCCAAAATCCAAAGACAAGGGAAAGGCAAAAATGACAGAAGAGCCCAAGAAAAAGAAATCAGTACCCAATCCTACAGAAAAACTGATGAAAAGCTCCTTTGATGCCTTTCAAACTCCAAAGCCTGAAGAAGAGGACTGGGCATATGGATTAAAGCCCCTGTCAGACATTCCACTTACTGGCAGAGCTGCAGAAGTTGTTCAACAGATGAAGAGTCTCAGAAGACAAGTTCCACCACATGGTCCAACATACGAAGAAATGGAAGAAGTGGTGTACAAATATCTCTACAAACAACCCTTTCAGAACCTCCATCCAACGGACCAAATCACAAATCCGAACATCAGAGAAGAATTTGAGAACATCTTCAGCAGAACAAAGCCAAGAACCAAAGCAGAAGTCTTCTCAATTCATAAAATCAAAAAGGTAATCTTCTGCAGGTTCTCCTTCACAAGAACCTATCCAAGAGTCAGGTACAATCTTTACAGAGTCAAAAGGGTAAACAATTCAGAAACCACCTTCGCTGATGCTGACATAAGGAATCTGAATCCCTATGATCTACCTGAACTTCTGCAATGGACAAAAGACAACTACAACACAGAGCCAAACACCAGAGCCTATCAAGTGTTGAGAAAAGCTATGAGGGAAAGGCTTCTAATCTACAGTCTGACAGACTTTCAGCTGGGAAAGGATCTTGGTCTTAAACATCTGAATCTACGACCACCAGAGGATCGCTGCCCACCTGACGCCGTGCCAAACTCAATCATTACAGAACCAAGATTCGGGTTAGTATTTCAAAACCCACAAGGCAAAGTCAAACTTTTTGTAAGCATGGATTGTCAGAAGTACGCAACTAGTACCTTAAACAAGTTCAGAGCAAACCTTGTAAAATACAGAGATACCGAGCAAATGGATAGAGACGTTGCATATACCCTCATCAGAGAGATTGATGCCACAATACGCTTAAGAGAACTCTGCATCAGTTTCTACAAAGAGATCAGAGAAGTCGGAAGAGACAACAGAAGCTTCAACGATTTCAAAGACGCCAAAATCTGATTCTCAAACAACCAATCTCTGCAAAACATGTTAAAGTTTATCTTTCATTATACTCAAATGTAAAATGCCTCTAGCATACTTCTAAATGAAAATAACTTTCGAGGTATTGTTTAACCTCTGTTTTATCTAACTTAGCCTAACTTAACTCATGTTCAAATTTTTATTTTTCACTACTTAGGGGGAGATTGTTAGCTTCAATCTTCCTAATCATAAAAGTATTTAGAAGGAGTGAAAAATAGGCTAAGTGAAGAAAGCCTCTTACAGAGGCTCTGCCGAACTTACCGAGAGATCAAGGTCGAGAAGCTACAGAAGCTAAAGAGGCGTCCTACAGAAGCTCTGTCATACGCGCAAAGAAGACCAAAGACTCGGAATTCGGTGAAGACTGCTCTACAAAGAATCAGACCGCATAACCTCTGTAACACTTTACAGAGCCTCTGTGGTCCTCTCTAATGACTTGAAGATATTTATAATATCTTGCTACTGTTACTGGACCTGTTCATCAACTTGCATGGTAGCATGCCATGTCCATCTTCAACGTGTCAAACTCTGATTGGATTCAATAGGGCTTAGTACATAATAGACGTCTGCTGCATTAAATGCAATACAGCACGTCCAACTGTTCATGCCATCCGTCCAACTATTCATACCGTCCGTTCTGAATAGTACCTTATGCTTTATGGTCCCCTTAGAGTAGTATATAAGGAAGACTCATGTTGAGTTCTTCCATATCGAGAATCAAGAGATAAAAACATCAAGAACACATAGCTTATATACTTTGAGAGTCATATCTGTTTTAAAGCTTTGCTTACTCACTGTTCTTAAATCTGTTCTTGATATATATATATTCAGTAAACTTTGAGATATTATTTCCAGTTCACTGTTTATTTATATTGTGTTCTAAATCTATCAAACATATTTGTTAGTTCTTCAAATACGCTTCCGCATCAAACATAAACTCGAACTAATAGATCTGACAATCTTGTATAAGCAAAACAGGAACCAACAACAGCGGTGAAGTTGAGTCATGAAAGCTGGACAAAATGGGGTTAATTGTCTCGGTCTTTCAAGAATATGAGCCTACATTTGAGGGGGGGGGGGGCTCGTGATGCTTTGAAGACTTGAAGAACGGATCGCCAAAGTTTCTAAAGAAAGCAAGGGTGAGACTATAAGATGATGTTTTCTTTATAAAACATTAGGGGGGGATTGTTAGATTAAATTAGCCCCTAATTTAATGAATGTTTTATAAAGAATTATTGTAATAGGGCTTTATAATTAGCTTATGGGCTTTTAGCTAGTTATATGGGCTTATCCCTTTTGTCTTGTAAATGGACCCTTTATAAAGAATTTTAGGGTTCCATTTTTCATTAGGTCATTTGAGAAGAAACACATAGACTATATGTTTTCACATGAGATTCGTTTACATATAAAAGTGTGGTGTTCTTTCTAATTTCCCATCCATATTGAATCAATCAAAGCATATGAGATGAGTTCTTGAATATTATGTTCTTAATCTTCATCTTGTCTCTACATTTTCTATGGATTTCTTCTATTGTTTGTCTAAAATGGGATCAACAAAATGTCGTGTGTACCATAGATTACAAAAAGAATAACAATAAACTTAATCGTAAGCTAGTGTTGTGCGTCGTGCGAAATCGTGTGAAATGAACTGTTGTCGTGCGAAATGAATGGCTCGTCATGCGAAGCTTGCGTGAGCGATACTTGTTCAAATGCTCTGATGTAAGAATGTTGAGAGTGTAGAAGTGTTGAATTCAGATGTTGGATGTTGTTGTTAGCTCCAACTTCTATGTAAAGAAGTATTGAAAAATAGGCTAAGTGTAAATCATCGACATAGCCTCTGCCAATACACCGAGTAAAGATCCAAGTGAAGGATCTACAGAAGACGTTCCCAGAGGACAAGGCCACAGAGCCTCTGTCATACTTGACAGAGCCTCTATGGTAAGAAGACTTAGAAGAATAAAGAATTCTGAAGTTCAAGACAAGGACGTTCGTGCCTCTCACGTGCCTCTGATGTACGAAGATCCTGAAGATCATTCGTACAAGGCGTGCCCTGTACACTCCACGTGTCAATCTCTGATGGGTTACATCCTTTGCAGATAGCGGCGCACTACATTAACGTTGTACCTGATGCAGTCTACGATCGTGTCTTTGTACCCTTAGTACTTATTGTCTAAAGCTTGTCCCCTGCAGTTTAGTATAAATAGAAGGCTCATGTTGAGCTCTTCTATCAACTTTGCACAACATACACACCTGTTAGAGCAGAATATTTCTTATACCTTCGGTGTTCTTGGTGTTCTTGTTTAATCAATATACAGTGAACCTTTGAGATAAAACTCTTGTGTTATTATTGTTTCACGTATTTGATTGTGTGTTTTTCTACCTAGAATATCTCTTTAGTTCGTTAAAACGCTTCCGCACTCTTATTTTTTTGAACTAACAGATATTTATATCATTGTTGAGAAATATCGGGATCAAGAATTGGTATCAGAGCCTTCCTTGATTTTCTATATCAAGAGATCCACTCTGACAATGATTTCAACTCTTTTCGGTAGAAACTTGGACTGATTTTAGCCTGTTCTTCATTTATTTAAAACAGCCTCTGTTTTTTCTGCTACTTTCGACTAGTTCGACTTTAGTAAACTAACATAACCTGTTTCGTTGGTTAAATCTTTCCATTTTAGTGCATTGTTCAAGGTTTTAATCTTATAAACTCATTTAGAAAAATCCATTCCACCATACTCTGTTTTCTGGTATTTTTCAAACTTCTTTTAAAAATTGCGAACACGAACAACTTCTTCACCGCTGGTTCTTTAACCAAGCCACCCACTCTACGCAGAGATGAGTACCCTCAATGGAAGATACGAATGATTCACTTCTTCGAGGGTATTGACAAATAACACGTCTACTATATCCACAATCCTTCTTTCGTTCCCATGGTCACAGTACCACGTGTACCTGCCACAGATGATACTCCAGAGGTTGCTGAGTACGAGAAACCAAAAACAAAGGACAAATGGTCCGCTACAGACTGGGAAAAGTACGAGATTGCTTAGAAGACCAAACGACTTCTGATAATGGCCATACCCAATGACCTCTTCCAATCCCTAGATGCGTGTGAATCTACACACGGTCTATGGAAGGAACTGGAGAAACAATTGGAGGGAGGGGCCAAGACTCAGAAGAACCGCAGAGCCCAATGCATCAACGAATACTACGCATTCAAAGCTTTGCCGACAGAATCTATACAGTCAACATACGACAAGTTCAACTCTCTTATCAACAAGTGTAGGAAGTTCGGAGTTCACAGAACTTCTGAAGAAAACAACGTCATGTTCCTAAAGAGACTTAATGAAGAATGGCTCCAATTGTCCATGTCTCTGCAAACAAATCAGGACTTAGACACCTGGACCCTGTCAGATCTTTACGGAACACTGGCTGCCCAAGAACCTCAGATTGCACAAGCAAAAACTCAAACCGGTGGGCCTCTTGCACTTGTTGGTAAGGTCTCAGAACCAAAGAAGGAGAAGTCTGTGGAAGAGAAGATAGAGAAGAAGAAGAAGGTGTTGGTGGTTGATAGTGAAGAGGAGTAATTGGTGGAAGAAGAAGAGGCAACTATGGTGTTGATCCAAACCCTCAGTGATTTTATAATGACCCTCTCTTGAACACATAGTGAAAATTGTAAGTAAACAATATGTATTAGAGTTTCACTATCGCTGATAAGTACTAAGTCTTTACAATACCGCTGATAGGAACTCTCACTCTTTAGATTAGATATTCAGGGAACACTATTCATCATCTTATAGCTCTGAGCCTGTTCAGTCTATGAGATGATCGCTGATAAGTTAGTTGTTTACTTATGATCCCTGAAGACAAGTTTCACGTCAACATATGTTCTACGCTGAAGTCGAAGATCAAGCTCAAGAACCAGCGACAAGTCTACTCATGAACTGATGCGGATATCAGCAAAGCAAGACCTGTCCATTCAACGTGAAGTATCAAGTAGAAGACTTCAGCAATCGCTGAACTTTATCATTCGCTGATAAAGATCTAACTCAACGAAAGCTGATCATGAAGTGTCCCTGCAGGTTACTATTGTCTTACCTCCCTTGCACGTCTCCGTACGAACTGTCAGAACGGACATCTCTTTTGTCTGTAATCGTACAACAACTCTGATTCTACACTGTGCACCATGCGGCTACTAAGGTTTTCTACAAAGGTCAATGACATGCAACCACTCAGCTGCTGCCACGTGTAAAGCCATACTGCCATGCATTAAATGCATGCAGTATATAAGAAGAACCTTACTTCGGTTTTGAAGTGTGCTCGGACCATCTTCTTATTTCTCTCTTATTGTTAAGTTATTATTCATAGTTTCTTTAACTCTTTCTAGTGCAAGAAACTTAGTGTTTCTCAAGACTTTTTTAGATTAGGTTTATCCTTAATCTTGTTCCGCAACAAGTTGTAAATTGTCTTGATTTATCAATAAACAATTTAGAAAAGTAAAAACGTGTGTTTGTATTCACCCCCCCCCCCCCTTCTACAAACTTGTATAGCCCTTCAGGACCAACAAGTGGTATCAGAGCAGATTTGTTTAATCTCATAAACAAGATATGATCTATACTAAGATTTCTCTTCCTAGCTATTTCTTAAAGTGGCTACCAACACAAACACAAACTATATTGACAACGGTTCTCTTGCAAAACCCCCTAGATTCTCCAGAGATAATTTTAATCTATGGAAAAATAGGATGACTCTCTTCTTAGAAGGTGTAGACCCTACTATGCCTTACTATCTTGAAAACGGCCCATATGTTCCTATAAGAATTGATGCTACAGTTCCAGCCGCTGAGAATTGACCTGCTATTCCAGAAAGGCTGATTCCCAAGGAAATTCATATGTGGACTGATGAAGATAATAAGAAAGTGGCTATCGACACCAAAGCCAGATCCATACTCTCCATGTCTCTTCCTGACGAAGTCTACCATTCCGTCATGAACCTGAAAACCTCAAAAGCTATGTGGGACACAATCTGTGTTCAGTATGAAGGTACTTCTGAAGTCCAGCACTCTCGAAAGATCAACCTGGTAAGACAGTACGAAAGCTTCATTTGTGGTAAGAATGAAACTCTCTCTGAAGTACACCAACGTTTTAACTACTTAATAATAGATCTGAAAACTGTTGGTAAGGAATATTCTAACTTTGAAGTACTGACAAAGTTCTTAGAATGTGTACCTGAAAGCTGGGACAATTATTCTATGTGTCTCAAGCTTTCAAAGGATCTAAAATCAATGACCCTTTCTACCTTATATGGCACGATGCTGAATCATGAGCAATCGAGTCATCTTAAGAAGAATCTTGTAAAAGATTCCAAAAGCACCCCTGTTGCTTTAATCTCAGAGTCACCTTCCACTCAGCAATCGACTATCACTGTCACTGAGTTGGAAACTAACTCTGAAAGATCATCAAACTCTGACGTTTCAGACAATGATGAAACTCTGGCATTCCTGGCTAATAAGTTTAGGAGATTTGCTAGAAAGAGTAATTTCAAGAAAAATAAACCTCTTGCTATTACTGACAAGCCAAGATCATCAACCCCTGTTGATAAAGCTACTGCTACTTGCTATAACTATGAAAAGATAGGACATTTTGCTAGCGAGTGCAGGTCAAAGAAAGTCTCTAGACCCTCAGCTTTTCCCAAGAAAAACTTTACTCATAGGACTAGAGATGAAAAATACAAAAAGCTGAAAGAAAGGTATTCAAAGCTGAAAACCTTTAAGAAGAAAGGCAAAGGCCTTATGACGGACTATGATTGGGCTGCCTCTGACGAAGAAGAATCATCTGACTCTGAAGATGATGATGAAGCCAATCTATGTCTCATGGCCAAACTTGAAGATGAGGAAGAAAATTCTGACATTCCCTCTACTTCAACCTCTGCTACTAAGGTATCACCTTCCTTCTTTACCAATATTTTAAATATTGATGAAGCTGATAGTCTTCGAAAGATCGATCTCTTGACTAGAAGTTTATATGAAGCCATGAATGGCAAAACTGTGGTTGAAAATCAAAACCTTGATCTCGCTGAACAGCTTAAAAACTGTCACCTTCAAATAGAAAATCTTTCTAAAATTGAAGAAGATTTTAAAGATCGAGTTCATTTAAATCAGCTAGTCAAAATCGAGCGCGAAGAAGCTATCGCTGCATTAAAAGCTGAAAAAGCTATTGTTGATGGATGGTATAATTCCTCAACAAAGATCACTGAGATAATTAAGTTTCACATTCCCTTGAGTGATAAACGTGGTCTTGGTTACAAAGTTGATACTCTAGAACCAACCACTGACCGTTCCATACTTAAATTTGGAATGTTCGTATCCTCTATCCCTGACACTTTCTCATCTCAGTGTTCCTCTTCTAAACCACCTATCCCTGAGGAAATCTCTACCTTAACTTCTAAAGGTAAAGAAAAAGTTGTTTATCCAAAACCTACCTCAGTCTTTAAAAACAAAGGTAAAAGAATTGCTTTTTAACCAAAATCCTCAGAAGGGTACCTCTGTACCAAAGCTGAAAGCTTCTAAAGCTTCAGTGACTTGTCCCTCTGGTTCAAAGAATAAGATCCCTGGATTCATTCAGCGTGGATCTATTCAGCGATCTACTCCTAGAATCAAAGTGGAAATTATTGGTAAGAAATCCGAAGAACTGAATGTTCCTCCCATTTCAAAAGCCAATAGCTTACTTGGTGTTGGTCCTTCTAATTCAAAATCAAAAGCTCAGCATGCAAATGGTCCTAGAACTACTTTTAGTTATATGAAATGTTATCATTGTGGACTTACCAATCATATTGCTAGTAAGTGCCCCACAGCCACCCAAGCTAAAAAGATAGCTAAGGTGAAGATCATTGCCCCCAAGGCAAAGAAGACCACTGAGGTTAAGAAATTAACCAAAGTGAAGACTGACAAAGCTGAATCTTCAAATGCTGCGAAGACTAATGAACCTTCCTTTGTAATGCAGGTTAAGAAGGGTATTTGGTATCTCGATAGCGGATGCTCTAGACACATGACTGGTATGAAGAATTTGCTCACTGAGTACAAAGAAGAGAAGGGTCCCTCTGTAACTTTTGGTGGAAATGGAAAAGGACATACCCGAGGGTTTGGTGTACTCTCTAATGGTACAACAACCTTCAGAAGAGTCGCATATGTTGAAGGGCTGAAGCATAATCTTCTAAGCATCAGTCAGCTTTGCGACAAGGATAACAAAGTAATCTTTACTAAGGAATCCTGCTTTGTCGCTGACAAAAAGGAGAAGATAGCTCTCAGCGGTTATCGTTTGGAAAATGTTTATGTAATAAACATGGACTCGACAACCACTGAGAACTCCTGTTTCTTCTCAAAAGCCTCATCTGATGTCAACTGGCTATGGCATAAGAGGCTCTCTCATCTCAACTTCAAGACACTGAACACTCTTTCTTCAAAAGAGTTAGTCACTAGTCTACCTCAGCACTTATACGCCAAAAAATCCTTATGTTCAGCGTGTGAGAAAGGCAAGCAGACCAAAGCAAGCTTTAAGTCAAAGCAAGTTTCCCAGTGTCATCTCCTCTACAACTTCTCCATATGGATTTGTTTGGCCCTGTTAACAAACAATCCATCGCTGGAAAGAAATATACACTGGTCATAGTTGATGAATTCTCTCGATATACATGGGTTATGTTTCTCCGTTATAAGAGTGACACCCCTGAAGAACTCATCACCTTTGTTAGGAAGATGGAAACCCTGAACAACTTGACCGTTCGCTCAATAAGGAGTGATCATGGGACTGAATTCAAAAACAGTTCTCTTGATTCCTTCTTTGAGAGCAAGGGTATTTCTCACAACTTTTCTTCAGTGAGAACACCGCAACAAAGCTGCACATTCAATGCTAAGCGATTCTCACCTGCCTACTCAGTTTTGGGCAGAAGCTGTCAACACTGCTTGTTTTATTCAAAACAGGTCGCTGATAGTCAAAAGATTTAATAAAACAACCTATGAACTTTTTCATGGGAGAAAGCCTTTGTTAATCCAAGATCTAATCAAGATAGAGAAGATGTGAATTTGTCATCCATTGATCAAGAACACTATATACAAGATATGAGTTCAGCACTTTCTCTCTCTAAGATATGAATGTGAATTATGAGAATGTTACTAAGAGTCTCATACTAACACACAACTAAACCTATTTATACAAAACACATTACAAGGTGTAAACAACACAATACAACTCAATACATTGACTTTGACTTTGACCTTTCTATATTTAAACCTTGAAGACATATTGCACTAACAATCTCCCCCTTGGATTCAAGGTTTAAACAAATGCGATCAGCAAGCTTTAGCTTTCTTGAATCTTCGGTCTTCATCAAAGCTTGTCCAAGTCAAAACGTCATCCAATCTTCAAACGGCAAATAACGAACTTCTTTCTTCGAGCAGGAGAATATGAATCTTCACACAAAGCTTTTTAATACAAATAAGCACAAGTTCAAGAAAAAGAGATCACAGAATGATCAATCGATTTTCCTCAAACTCTTGAAGAATTCTCCCCATTTCCATTGACTTGAGAATTTCATTCTTCAGTGTCGATCTTCATAAACGCGCAAGTTCAAAAGAAAGAGATCACTGAAATGATCAATCGATTTCTTAAAAACTCTTGAAGAATAAAACTCTCCCTATCATTTCTTGAAACGACGTATTCTTTCTACAAATCTCCCCGTTGACAATAAAACGAATCTTTGATTTTAAACTTTCTTTGACATGAAATTGATGTAGACATTGTCCCCCTTTTTCGATGAAAGTGAGCATCACGAGCATCGAATATCTTTTCAATTTCAGTCACGGACAATCTCCCTCTTCAAAAACATTTCTTCCCCTTGAAAAACACGAACAATCTCCCCATAAGCGAAAGATCTTGCTCCCCCTAGAAATAAGAATTGTAGAGCAAGTTGATTTTCTCCCCCTGAAAATTTGCATAAAAATCATATAAGCGCACATTTTAACAAACTTATATAAAGAAAATAGAATTCGTTGAACAACATTTTATAACTACTAACATTTAATCATTTGAACACCAAACAAAAGAAATTCAACTTTATGAAATGTAACAGATATTTCCATCAAGTGAAATCAAATGCATGCGTTTGGATTCAAAAACAAGACATCATCGCATATCGAGTTACAAAATGTTCAGTTTCAACTTCTTTATAAAATCTATTTGGTGGACTAGCATGCGAAATATGATTAGCAACAAGCAAATGTACCTCTAAAACCTATAAAAATACTTTGCTCTTACTCACACTATTTGTCCAACACTAGAATTTTCACAAATTTACAGGTTTATCGCGACTTTGTATTTTCCCCAAGTTTCAAGAGATGTGTGCTCTTAGGCATCTTTTCATATTATGCACATTGGCAACTTTTATTATGTGCTCATTGGCATCTTTTATAATCAAACAGTTTATTAAGACTAAGATATACCGTAAACGTAACTTTCTAACTGGTCCTATAGCAGGATTTGGGTCAGCCGATCCCAGACCAGTTGGCCTTAGGGGCTAGGTGACAAGCACCCCTTGGAACTTACTCTCCCGAACCAGAAAGGCTACATCGATATACCTTAATCCCATCTGTACCAGTAGAACATGGCTTTCTACCTGGTTCTATAGCAGGATTTGGGCCAGCCAATCCCAGATCAGTTGATCTTAGGGGCTAGGTAACGAGTACCCCTTGGGACTTAATCTCCCAAACCAGATAGGCCACAGGCACAGACTATCAAACTGAATGATTTTATTATATATATATATATATATAATATTCTTTTTTATTATAGCATCTCAATCACTTGGTTCAAAAACGTAGTGTTTTCCCCATATTTTCGTTTCCATTCATGATTAAGACGAATAGGCTTTGTGAGCATTGTATTCTGAATAAGTCTAGATTTATACAATTTTGCACTTATATCAAAATCTCAAACATGTTTTGCTGACCTTTCGACTTATTTCAGAAGCGAAAGTAGAAACAAATATAACTCTGACGATACAAAAATGCTCGTAAAATCATCCTTAACACACATTTTATTCATTGAATGAAAAATTGAAGAATTTTTTTTCACTTCATTGAATTAAATTTGTGAAGGTTCAAACTTTCAACGTTAGTAGACATAAAATATAACACAATGTTACCTTTAAGCACATGTCCTAAAAATAGAAAGATATGACAGTGAAAGGATATCACCTGATAAGTACGAGTTCTAAACTGATATGTTTAGAAGTCATAGCCTTTGAAGTACGGGTTCTGAACTGATGTGTTCAGAAGCCATAGTCGTTGAAGCACGGGTTTTGAACTGATATGTTCAAAAGCCATTACCGTTGAAGTGCGGGTTTTGAACTGATTTGTTCAAAAGCCATTGTCTTTTATCTTTCTCCCCCTACAAAATACCAAAAGATTTGTCATTAATCACATGTATATAAAAAAATAATAAACTCCCTGAAAATATGTGATGTTCAATATCTTCTTGAATGCACAAGTACTTCATCTTCCGAGAGTTCAACACTTGTCTCTAAATCTGCAAAACAGATTAAGTAGATTTTGGTACCCAACGAGTCTTGGGTCCTGACACGTTAAGCGGAGCTCTATAAGAAGGAAAATGGTAAGTACCATACCAATATTGAATATAATTATTATTAACAAAATCATTATTTCCGCAATAAGAATTAACAAAAGAATTAACTTTCGTTGTAAAATTCTTATTTGGAAATGATGATTTTGGTACATCTTTTCCAGGAAATTTACCTTTGACTATCCATTGCATGTTGATTCTTTTGTAGGAAGGAAGATCAGAAAATGATTTGGAAGACTTATCCACCGAATGATCGTAGAAAAGATTGGAAGATCGAATCGGACATTCAGAATAGCTTCCGGATTTGTTGAACGACCTCACTTTGTCTGATAAATCATTTCGTTCCTTTGTCATCAAATCGAGAATCTTCCGAATATCACAATTAACCCTCTTCTCTTTCATAATATCTGTGGATAAACCTGCCAAATTCTTTGTGAGTCTCTGAATTTCCTGTCGAAATATCTTCCTCAATTTAGAAAAATCGTCTTTAATGCACCTGGCCTGAAAATCAACTTTCTTCATCTTTTCAAGCTCTTCACTGTCCTTATCTAACTCTTTTTGAAGCTCAGAAATTTTCTCTGACAGATTTCCATTTATAGCTTTAAAATCTTTCCTTTTAACTTCAAACACAAGTCTTTCCTTCTCCAATTTTTCTTTCTCTAGAAATAAGACTTTCTGAAAATCTGAGTTCTGCTTGGAAAGTCTTAGACATTTGAGTTCAACATCTTTCTTGTCTTCAATTTCTTTAGTCTTTGTCTTCAAAGCCATTTCAAGTTTCGAAATCCTTTGAATTAGATCCACTCTTTCTTTCTTGAAATCTTCTCTTTCCATATTCAAAAGATTTTCCATCTCTTGCAACTTCTTTGTAAGCTCGATAATCTTCTCTTTATCATCTTCCCTTTCAACTTTCTTCTCTTCTTTTCTCTTGAATTCAACTTTTGATCCATGCATAAGCTTCGTTAATTCATTCCACATCTGCATCGGGTTGTTTTTGAAAGCTTCAACGCGTTTATAAATGTGTTGTAGAAGTGCAAGAATCAAGTAGTACGAAGCGTCCTTATCAGCTTTCTTTCTTTTATACTCTTCTTCTGTAAAGTCATTCTCCATTTTATATATGATCATTGGACCTTCGGAGAAAGTTTTTATCATATATTCACCATTTTCTCGACTTGAAATGAAATCGATAAACGAAACACTCCATCGTTCAAAATCAGATTCTTTGATCAGCACTGGAAGTCGGTTCATGATCGCTTGACGATTAAAAGATCTTTATAAAGAAAAAAAAATTATATAAAACTTTTTCTTGAAAAACTCTTAATATGTATGAAATACACTATAGAAAAAATTTCATTAAAAGATTTTTTTTAATATCGTCTGAAAATAACCAAGTTAGAAACTCGCAACTCAAAGAAGCGAGAAGTAAGAAACTCGCAGGCCAAGGTTGCGAAAAGTGGGAAAACTCGCAAGCAACAGTTGCGAAAAGTGAGAATTTCGCAAGCAAAGGTTGCGAAAAGTAGCCTTGAACAAAAAGAGGGAATCTGAAAGATCACTTTTCGCAAAAGAAGGTTGCGAAAAGTTTGGCTTTTCGGGTCAGAGGGTTGCGAAAAGTATGGCTTTTCGGGTCAGAGGGTTACGAAAAGTATGAATTTCGCAACAGAAGGAAGCGAAATACTTAGCGAAAAGTACACTTGGATGAATGTTGCGAAAAGTGATGATGAATGTTGCGAAAAGTTCAGATCTAGCGAGATTCTCCCAAAATCGACAGAAATCACTTAAAACCTTAAAATCACTGAAATCAAACTGTGCAGATCAGTTCGAAATCTAAATTCGAACACCTCTTCTTCATACACAAACCTCTGAAAAACTCTGAATCAGAAATTTGAAGATCGAACAGTAGCAAACTTCGAACAGACCAAAAACTCAGAAAAGTGCAAAATTGATCTTGAAATCCTTCGAATTAGCTCTCGATTCTTGAATAAGAATTATTCTCCACACAAAAACGAATCCAAAGAACCAATTGACGAACAAATTCGATAACAAATCAACAAAATTTGATAAAATTTCAAGAAAATTAGATTTTCTTGAAAAATCAAGAAAATCAATCAAATTCTCTTGAAAAATCCTCAAAATCTACTGATTGATCAACGAATTTCTTCTCTGAATCTTGATCCCGCTCTGATACCAATTGTTAATCCAAGATCTAATCAAGATAGAGAAGATGTGAATTTGTCATCCATTGATCAAGAACACTATATACAAGATATGAGTTCAGCACTTTCTCTCTCTAAGATATGAATGTGAATTATGAGAATGTTACTAAGAGTCATACTAACACACAACTAAACCTATTTATACAAAACACATTACAAGGTGTATACAACTCAATACATTGACTTTGACTTTGACCTTTCTATATTTAAACCTTGAAGACATATTGCACTAACAGCCTTCAATTAGCTTTCTTCAAATCTTTGGATGTCAGTGTTTCATACTGAACAACAGAGATGCCCTTGGAAAGTTTGATCCTAAGGCTGATGTTGGAATCTTTCTTGGATACTCCTCAGTCTCCAAAGCCTTCAGAGTCTTCAATCGAAGATGACAAACTGTTGAAGAAACTATTCACGTCACTTTTGACGAATCCCGTTCAGCGAATTCTCGACCTTCTACTGATACTGAAGAACTGAATCAATGGATGTTTTCTCATCTTGGTGATTCAGAAGATATTCCCACTCCTCATTCTCATAGCGTTGAAGATGATAGTCCTACTATCATCCCAAACATGCAGAATAGTGAAGCTGAAACATCTTGGGTCTCAGCTGTTCCTTTAAACACTATACCTGCTTCTGAACCAAATGTCTCAGACATTCCATCTACTTCTCAGCAATCTGTGAATGAGATGACATCTGCACCTACTCCTCTCTTGGCTGATATTCCAGAAGTTCCTGAAGCCTCATCTTCAGCTCCTCCAGTTCAATTTGAGTCAGTGACTTATGCCCTGGCTCAGCGATGGACTGTAAATCACCGAATTGATCAAATCCTTGGTGATCCAAACGCTGGTGTTCAGACTCGACGAAGTGCAGGTAATATTTGTTTATTTGTTAACTTTATTTCTCTGATTGAACCAAAGAAAATAGATGATGCCCTCAAAGATCCAAACTGGGTCATCGCCATGCAAGAAGAGCTGACTGAATTCGAAAGAAACAAAGTTTAGAAACTTGTTCGAAGACCAACTGACAAGACAGTGATAGGCACTAAATGGGTCTATCGTAACAAGTTGGACGAACATGGAACTGTAACCCGCAACAAGGCTCGACTTGTTGCTCAGGGATACAGAAAAGAGGAAGGCATAGATTACGACGAAACATTTGCTCCAGTAGCAAGACTAGAATATATTCGTCTATTCTTAGCATACGTTGTACACAAAGACTTCAAAGTATATCAAATGGATGTTAAGTCAACATTTCTCAATGGAAAGCTGAATGAAGAAGTCTATGTGGAACAACCTCCAGGATTCTCAGATCCTAAGCGTCCAGGTTATGTTTATACACTGGATAAGGCACTTTATGGCTTAAAACAAGCTCCACGTGCATGGTATGACACTCTATCCTCTTATCTCCTAATTGAAAATTTTGAGAGAGGTAAAATCGACAAAAGTCTATTTTTCAGAATAGTGAAAGGTCATATCATTCTTGTTCAGATATATGTTGATGACATTATATTTGGTTCTACTAACCCTGATCTTTGTACTCGTTTCTCTGAAAGGATGAAAGAAGAGTATAAAATGAGCATGATGGGTGAGCTAACATATTTCCTTGGTCTTCAGATAAAACAAAATGAAAAAGGAACTTTCATTAATCAGGGAAAGTATGTTAAAGATATGCTGAAGAAATTCTATTTAACTCAGAGTTCAGCTATGGAAACCCCTATGGCACCACCGCTGACACTAAACAAGGATTCAAATGGAATACTTGTTAATGTCACGCTGTACCGTGGGATGATCGGTTCTCTCTTGTATCTTACAGCTAGCCGACCCGATATTATGTACGCAACCTGTTTGTGTGCACGATATCAAGCTGAACCTAAGGAATCTCATATGATCGCTGTAAAGCGAATCTTTCGTTACCTTAAGGGTACTATGAACCTAGGTCTTTGGTATCCCAAAGACTCAGGGTTTGATCTAATCGCCTATTCAGATAGTGATTTTGCAGGTTGCAAATTGGATAGGAAAAGCACCACAGGAGGCTATCAGCTCTTGGGTGGAAAGCTGGTGAATTGGACAAGTAAAAAGCAAAACTCAGTGTCCACCTCAACTGCTGAAGCTGAGTATGTAGCCGCTGGAAGCTGTTGTTCTCAGGTCTTGTGGATGAGAAATTAACTACTAGACTATGACCTTCAGCTCTCAAAAATTCCAATCTATGGCGACAGCACAAGTGCCATCGCTATAGCCAATAATCCAGTGCTATACTCAAAGACCAAACATATCGAAATCAGGTATCATTTTATCAGAGATCATGTGATGAATGGTGATATAGAACTTCATTTTATCCCAAATGACTATCAGTTAGCTGATCTGTTCACCAAACCTCTTGATGAGACAAGATTCAACTTTCTCATCAGCGAGCTTGGAATGCTGAACTTTGAAGAGTAAAATCTTCAGTGGTTCACATTTTATCAGCGATATGATAAAACAATTATATAACCCATTCTATCATTCTCTCTCTGAACATAATTGATTCGCTGATATACAGGTATGTTTTCTCTCTTGCTCGCTGACGTTCGCAAGTGAATGTAAGATTTCAAAACAAATTGCATCACTGAATATCTCTTCCTTAACAGCGATACTTTGAAATTTCTTAAACTAACACTGATATTTCTATTCAGTGCTTCATGTTTTTCAAAATAGTCCCTAAGCTTTCAAAACCTTAGAGACATCCTAAAATATGAAAGGACGTTTGTGACATCATCACAACGGATAAACCCTGGCACGTTCTTTTTCTGACACACGTTTGCAAGTTTCATTTACCTTCCAATCAAATGCAAACACGTGTCCGTGTCATGATGAAAAACTTTCCCGCTCGAGTTTTTCTCTCTCTAAAATCTCTCTATATAAACTATTTCGGGTTTATATTTTTTTCTTTACGCGAACTTCTTCTCCAAGCAAGAAAAGATTTACTGTTTCTTATTCCCAGAAATCTGTTCATCTCCTTCTTCGATTACCAGGTTAATATTCTTATTATTCACCTTCATAACTTGTTTCTGATCTTCTTATTGCTTTTAACAGATCAAACAAAAGAAACCTTTTCTAAAATGAAATCATTTCTTTCATGGTTTTGTGAACACAACCTTTTCATGGTTGTTCTTCAAGTTTTAACTCAAAATCTTAAACTTGTTCTTCATTCGTTTTTCCAGAATCCTTATCTAAAGGAAAATGGAAAACAAGACTTTTACTGGGTTTGTTTTTCTTTTTCAAACAAGAAAACCCTAATCTTCATTAAGACATTTCTGTCTAAATGAAATGGACAAAAATCGGAAAACATCTTATTGGAAAATCTTTCACATTAAGACTATTCTTTATCTATGTTCATGGTTGATATAACAGAAATGGCATCTTCTACTCCTGCTCCTACCGCTGAGAAATCCACGACTGCAAAGAAACTGACTCTTGTCAAAGCTCCTCAGGTCAAGTTCAAACTTGAGGAAATCGATTTTTCAAAATCGAACAACCTTCATGCGCTTTTCGAGTTTCCTCCTCGAAAGCAAGTCACACATCTGGATGATGTTGTGAACTACCTCAAAACATGTTGCTTATCCACAGCCCTGACCATTACACCCCCTGCTCATCAATTCCTACTATCTCAGTACTGGTATACTGCCGGAAGAGCTCAGGTACCCCATGCCAAAGACCCAACGAAGATCGTTGACTCTATTCTGTGTGACACAAAATTTGGCACCACCAAAATCAACCCTGCCATTATTAGGAAATCACTGAGCCTTCCTACCTCAACCAAAGAAAACCGCTTTGTCCCTCTCCCAAACCACAAAAACCATGCTGATAGGGAAGCCATCATTGCATTCTTCGATGCAATGGGTTACGCATGGGACACTGGAAGGGACAAGAAGCCTGAGAAGAAACTGACAATGATCAAGAAGTCTAAAATGCCCAGCGAGATAAACTTCATCTTCGCACATCTGATAAGCTGCATGACAGCGAAGAGTGACTCCTCTGATCAAGCTGCTCAACCTCAGCAAGCAATGGGCTATGCATTGCTGAAAGGTCTAAATGTTGACTTGGCCTCAATCATCTACGACGACCTTGCGTTCAGAGTGGATATGGCTGAAAGATCTGCATGGGTTCCTTATCCCAGATTCATCAGCGCCGTCTTTCAACTTGGACTTGGTGAAAGGTACCCAACAGAGGGTGATCTGAGACTCTCTCAGGTTGGCCCTAAGGTACTCGACTTCCAGCCGCTGAAAAACGAGGTACGTCTTTCTACTCTCTTATCTCTTCTCAATCCTCCTTCTTCTACTTCTGTAGCTCATTCTGTGGAAATCCCCAACGATGCACCCTCCACTCCTTCTCGAAAAAGGAAACAATCTACTTCCCAACTTGGTTCCAAAAGAATCAAGAAAACCAAGGAGCAACCCCCCCCCCCCCCCCGGCATTTACACGCTGAAGACTCCACAACTCATCTTGAAGAGCTGATGGAAAGTTCAGTGGTACGCTCTGCCACAACTGATCCAGCCACCCCTTCCATCCCAGCTTCAGCGTCTCTAAACGCTGAAGTTATAAACTTGGAAATGAACCCACCTCCTTCAGCCTCTCAACAGACTGAAGTGATTGACAGTGGATCCAACGCTGAACCCCGCACCCATACATCATTATCATCCCTCATTCCTCCTACTCAATCTTTGGTCTCTGCACCAATTTTCCCAACTTTCTTAGGGACACCCTTCATCGTACATGACTCAGCTGCAGACACTCTAAATACGATGTTGGATGCAAACTTAGGATCTGCAGGCACCTCCATTTGCCAAGGTACTCTTGAAGGAGACATGGAATTTCATTCAGGACACAAAGGGTTCGACAACTTCGCCAACCCGCCTGCAGGTATAAACACAATCCAAAACACTCATCTCTCTCTACCCCAAACTTCTGAGCTTTCCTCTGTTCATAAGTTAATAACTGTTTCAGGTCCTAATTTGGGGGATATCAACACCTCCCTGAAGGCCCTGGAAACAAAGGTGGAAAATTATAACACCATTCTCTCCACAAACTCTTCAGCGGTTACAGACGCTGGAGAGAAACTCAAAAAGCTGACCGAGATCGTCGATACAAAAGCCTCCAAAACAGATCTGGAGAAGGTGGATGGTAGCATCGCTCAATTTGCTACCACCCTCGCTGACAATTCAACCGCCACCACATCTCTTTCAACAAACTTCACCTCTCTGTCCAATGAAGTCACATCATTGAAGACAGAGGTTGGTTCTCTTAAGGGTGAAGTTTCCTCGATCAAGGCTGACGTCTCCGCCGTCAAAGAAATTGTTCAGAAATTGCTCGATCGCCTGAACGTCCCAACTTCTAATTTTTCTCAGGTCGATCGCAAAGCTCTTCAAAAGATCAATCCTGCTATAACTGGCCTGGAAGTCAGATTAGCAAAGATTGAAAACCGTGTTGGGATCTCTGGCCTAGAAGACAGGGACCAAATACACACTACCAATGCTGAACAATCGGTTACCTCCCCCAACCATAATGTGGAAGAGGGGGAGAAGACTAAAGAAGACCTTCCCCATAATGCTGAGGGGGAGGGTATTGAAACTGCTGCTGCTGGTACTTCTACTTCACGACCTCAGGGAGTTGAAAACCCTGAGGAAACCGATAAACCTTCCTTTGTATCTGAGGGGGAGCAACTTAAGGATGCTGCTGCTGACGTGACCTAACCTTATGCTGAAGAGGTCGAGTCTGAAGAAGAAACTGAAGATGATGAACCTGTCGACATCTCTGATGAAGAACCATCATCATCCCCCAAAGATGATGATGATGACGATGATGATGACGACTTCTTCTACGTCCAGCCTGTTGCAAAAGCCCCAGCTCAAAAAGGGATCAAGATAAAAGAACCTTCAGGGGAGCGGACCAAGACAAAGCCTGCAGCGTCTGAAGCTGACAAAGGCAAAAACAAAGGCCTCGTTGAAGAAGACAATCTGACGATATTGCTTCAAAAGACAGTTTGTCAGGTACACTACCTTCTATTCCTTTACACTGCATCCCTCCTCTATCCCTTCTCAATCTCAATCCTTCTATCCTTAAAACCTCTATACACTTAACCACATTCTTTTCTCTATCTCTTTCTTCCCAACTTTTCTTACTTAAACAATCGTTGTGTTTCAGCTAGTCCTTTCTCCTGTTTGAGGATCACACTGAAGCTCCCACGACTACACCAGAAATAATCCCAGCTACAAGAGTTGAAGAAATAATCTCAGTCTTAGATTTAACCACTGAGACTGATGAACCTGAAGAACAACTGCTCTCTCACAAAAACAGACCTTCCTTGGCTCCTCAAAAGCTAAGTGAAGAGGATCAAGAAAAAAGAGATGCAATGATCAAACAGCTTGAAGATCAGCGAATCATTCTTCCTCGTGACAAAATCCCTGCTCCCACAAAGTTCAGGATATCAAGGAAAGAATACGAGGATCATCTAAGAGCTGGAAGATTACTCGCCGAAAAGAAGGAAGCTAAAGAAAAAGATAAGGCTCTCGCCATCCAGCTTGTCCAAAAATCGGTGAAAGACCCCACGTTGAAAAGAACTCCCATTGATGTCCAACGTCAGCTATGGGATGATGCCCAAAGGATCGTTGAAGAAAAGACTAAAGTATCTGATTCGACTTTGGAATGGTGTAAAGAAATGCTGAACTATCGATCTCGACCATCCAAAATCATCAAGGTAAATATCAGAGGAAGACTGTTCGTAGACGTTCCTGTTGTGGAAGTTGATGTATTCAGAGAAGACAAAACCAAGCAAACCTTCTATGCTGCTACTTTAGAAAATTTTGGTTTCTCTTAATGGTTGGAAGTGAAATTAGCCATTCAGCGATCGCGCTCAAAGTTCAAGAGCCATGTCGAGAAAATTTTAAATACTCAGATCGACTTGGTTTCTTCTGTTGTGGATATTCCTCCTTCCACTCTTCTTCCTCCTTAACAAAGAAGAGTCTCTGCAAAGGAAAAGAAAGCCTCAGACTCAGGTCCTCCTATACGGAATGAAACAGGTATTGGTTTCTCTCGTGCTGAAATTCTTGGTCCTAATGCTGACCTCTCAGCGCTTGACACCTCCCTACCACCTGGTGAAACTTTCATTCCTGGCAAAGTCGTAAGTGATCCCTATGGTATATTCTTTCTAGACTACCAAGGAAATCAACACTTTCAACGCATCTCTGAGCTTCTAATCACTCCCATCGAACAGCTCAGAGATCACATATACCGGTGTGAAGTAAGACGCGACATTCATGCACGTCCCCTCAAGCCCCTGATCTTTGAAGAAGCAAAGAACAAAAAGGATCAAGGTGTCACTGTCCCTGACTGGATGATTCCCACATCAAAGACCCTCGATGAACTTCTCATCAAGGAAGAACCTTTTGACGGATAGGATCGCCTTGTAATTCTTTCTATCCTTATCTGTCTACATTTTCTGTACTTGTAATTTTATTTGTTGTACTTGTAATTTTTCCACGTCCCTCTGTAATCTTTACGAAATTAAAAGAAAAATTTCAGCGAATGTACTTTACTCCATCAGTACTAAAAAGATCCCAGAAAACAGTAAAAGGGACAAATATTTTATGAGTTTATTTTTATCCTTATGTTTTCATTAAATAGCAATTTTCAATGTTGCTATGTCATAATCAAATAGGGGGAGATTGTTGATCCAAGCCCTCAGTGATTTGATAATGACCCTCTCTTAAACACTTAGTGAAAATTGTAAGTAAACAATATGTATTAGAGTTTCACTATCGCTGATAAGTACTAAGTCTTTACAGTACCGCTGATAGGAACTCTCACTCTTTAGATTAGATATTCAGCGAACGATGTTCATCATCTTATAGCTCTGAGCCTGTTCAGTCTATGAGATGATCGCTGATAAGTTAGTTGTTTACTTATGATCCCTGAAGACAAGTTTCATGTCAACATATGTTCTACGCTGAAGTCGAAGATCAAGCTCAAGAACCAGCAACAAGTCTACTCATGAACTGATGCGGATATCAGCGAAGCAAGACCTGTCCATTCAACGTGAAGTATCAAGTAGAAGACTTCAGCAATCGCTGAACTTTATCATTCGCTGATAAAGATCTAACTCAACGAAAGCTGATCATGAAGTCTCTCTACAGGTTACTATTGTCTTACCTCCCTTGCACGTCTCCGTACGAACTGTCACAACGAACATATCTTTTGTTTGTAATCGTACAACAACTCTGATTCTACACTGTGCACCATGCGACTACTAAGGTTGTCTACAAAGGTCAATGACATGCAACCACTCAGCTGCTGCCACGTGTAAAGCCATATTGTCATGCATTTAATGCATGCAGTATATAAGAAGAACCTTACTTCAGTTTTGAAGTGTGCTCGGACCATCTTCTTATTTCTCTCTTATTGTAAAGTTATTATTCGTAATTTCTTTAACTCTTTCTAGTGCATGAAACTTAGTGTTTATCAAGACTTGTTTAGATTAGGTTTATCCTTAATCTTGTTCTGCAACAAGTTGTAAATTGTCTTGATTTATCAATAAATAATTTAGAAAAGTAAAAACGTGTGTTTGTATTCAACCCCCCTTCTACAAACTTGTATAGCCCTTCGGGACCAACATATGGCCTCAATAGCTAAGTCTTTAGCTCTATTGACAAGAGAGTTCAGCAGAGGATACCAGAAGAAGTCAGGTTATGAACGCAATTGGAGAGATGATCGTGGTGATTCAAGGAATCAGGGAAGAGAAGGATCGAATGACCAACAAAGGTCAAATGACAAGAATGACAGAGGTGGTGATCAACAGAGGTCAGGCGACAGAGCTGGGAATGCACCCCGGAATTAGGGATGTTTCAACTGTGGCAAGCCAAGCCACTATGCTGCAGAGTGCAGGAGCAAACCAAACCGCCCTCGGAGGGACTCTGCTTTCTACAAAAAGAAAGCAGAATACAATGCTCAGAAGTCGCTCATGGTGGAGCAGGAAAACTGGCAGTCAGATGAATCCTCTGACGAAGGTGAAAAGAAGAACGCCCTGTTCTGCGGGATGGCAGAGGTCAGCTCTTCTGACTCTGACAGTGAGGTATCCACTTCTGACTCTTCCTCTAATGAAACAGAAGATGATTTGCTTAAACTGACTATTGAATACATCGAACTCAAAAAGACTTGTGAAAATATCCAGAAGAAGCTTGCATTCTTTGAGAGAGAAGCCAGACTTTTTACTCAATAAAAGGCAAAAATATCTCAAGAAAAAGAAGAGATTGAAACTAACTGGCATAAACATCTAAATCCTTTAAAAGAAAAGATTTCAGAACTCAACTCTGCCTTGAAAGCTAAATCTAAAGAACTTATGGATGTTGAGAGCGAGAAAATGAATATTCTTGCTCTTAAACACTATTTTCAAAAGGAAAGAGAAGTCCTTCATCAAGACCTACTCAGAAGAGACCTTTTAATTAAAAAATATCAAGATGCACAGATGGTATATGAAAAGGTGAATACACAAATAGGGAGACGGGGAATTGGCTTCTGTGATATAGATCCATACACTGGAACCAAAAGAGACAAGTATCTGTCCTTTCTATTTTGTATTGGAAGCACTAGAAAACCAGGTTTTCCAAACTTAACCTCTGTTAGAAAAATGCAAAAAGTCTCTGGGGAACCTCACAAAAGGAAACCTCTGAATATGATAAATTTGTGGTATCAAAACACAGATTTATCTCCTTCAACCTCTGTCAAAATAGAATCCAAACCTAAGAGATATCTGAAAACTCAAGATCAGATAGGAATCTTCAAGTTTGGTGACCCCGAGACGCAAACACAGGTTGCTTTTGTCTGCACTATAGATTATGAGACGAAACTATCTGCAGAGGCACCTGAATTCCTGCCCGCTTCTTCAGAAGAAAAACTGAAAAACATTTCTAAAAATGAGTTAATGGAAATTGGCAAAAACAATTTTGATGAAAACCTCTGTACATCCTCTGTTGATCACAATCCCTTTGACGAAATCTTGATAAATACTTTTGCTGATTTGGAAGATAGTCCCAAACAAAAGGAAGAAAGTGAGTATGGCACATGCTGTGAAAGTCCAGCCTCTGTCAACAGAGATCTTAGTGACTCAACCTCTGTATATGAGGATGATTCATCCTCTGACGAATCTGAGACTGGCTCAATAGAGTCAGAAATAGTTCCTTGTGGTGCAGAGGGAATTAAACTTCCCTCTGGAATTCTTAACAGAACCATTCATCCTAAGGAGAAAACCACAAGGATTCCTATCTGTCCAGACTTTTTGGACATGTGTGTACAAGCCAAAACCTCTCTTGAGCTTGAGATGTAGGTTCCCAGATTCACGTTGTATCACGATAATGGTAAAGAAATAGACAGCGGAAGCATATTAAATAAAGCCATTAAAGTGAGTGATTGTGTAAATGATATTGTAATAGTGAGAATCAATTATAGAACAGGATAATGATAACAAGATCAAATAAGAAACGCTGCTTGTATATTGATAATGGATAACACCAAGAACAAGATTAATGGTGTATCCTAAAATCTCACAGGGAACAATATCGTACGGAGGTAGTGCTCGGGATTGCTGCAATGAGTGCTTAGACAATTGTGGAAAAATATTCTTCCCAAAGCTTACAATTGTTTGTTCCACTACCTCTCTATTTATAGCCCTGATAAAGTGAAGACAGTGTACTATCGTACCCTGGAATGACACGTGGAAAGTGTGTCCTCAATCTTTAGGGCATACGTGGAAAGTATGGACACGTGTCTAACACTTAGGATTTCCTACGAGACTTAGGCTGACAGAGGTCTTCACTTCACCAGAGCTCTTTCACAAGAGCTCTGTTGGTCTTCTGTTAAACACTTGTTCTTCTGTTGGAAGTCTTCGGCAGAGCTCTGTTGAGCTCTGTTGGATCCGCCAGAGCTCTGTTGGTTTTCTTGAACTTCTTCCAAGTCTTCTGTCTGATCTCTGATGGTCTTCTGACTTGAACTATTTTCAATACTTTTTACATAACAGATACTTGGGGCTAACAATCTCCCCCTAAGTATTGAAAATAAAAATTTACAATTGACAAGAGATTAAACAAAAGAACAGAGAACTTTTACCTCTGTCGAAGCCTTGCACTAATCTTTTAGAATATTACATTAAGACTAAAAGATAAGTACACTTAAGCATAATTATCTCCCCTTAAGATTCTGTCAAATCTTCTGATGAGTTCTCGGAAGTTCAGCAAAAGGTTGATTTGGGTGATGAAGCTTCTTTGTTGTTCTTCCAGACATTTCTCTCTTGGGAGATTCTGAATGATGTCTCTGAGGTATACTAGCGACTCACTTGAGTACTTATGAGTTTCAGTAGCTCTGAGGGCCTTCTTGGTTTTCTTCTGTCGGCAGATGAACACTGGAGGATCTCCAACTACTGTTCCAGTTTTATAGTGCCCATAGCCTTCAAGGCTCTCATTTGGTGGTGCAGTTGCTAGTGTCTCAACTTCGAACTCTATGCCTAGCTGAAAATCGATCTGAATCCTTAGGTTGATGTGCTCTTGCATAGCGAAGCGTACCTCAGGAAGTGCCGTTCTTGCCTCTTTGTATTTGTCACTGAAGTTGTAAAAGTAGGCATGAAGTTGAATCAGATCACAAGGGTTTAGAAGTACCAGATCGTTATCATTGAAGTGCTCAACCCTGTTGTTGTTTGATTCAACTATGAACTCGTGATAGCTCATCTGCGTTCTGTTGTGCCTAAAGACCTTCTGCTTGATGTCTACGATTCTGCAGACTCCAAAGTCAGAGTTTATGTTTCTGTTCAAACCGGACTTTGTTTCGATGAACTTACGCCTTACGTCAGAGATCGTATTTATCCTACAGGGGCTGAAACATGGGTTAATGGGCACAGTATTGGCAGGAATTGTATCACGGTCACCATAGAGATAGGCAAAAATTTCTTCTAGCGGTGGTTTGCCAGAATGTTGGTTTGAGGTTTCAGGGTTCTGTTCTGTTTGCATGGGATTTGGGTCTTCATGAGTTTTTGTCATAAGTCTGTCGATGTGTTGAACAGACTCTTGAGGTTGGTTTTGGCTTGGTTGTTCTTCAGCAGAGAATGGGTCTGTTCTCTCTGGTTCTGTTCTTGGTGAAGTAGGAGGGGTGTCCAAGATGATGACTTCTGGTGGTTGTTGAGATGAGGGTTCTGTTGGCTTGATGACCCTGTCTTTGAATATGTAGTCAAAAGTTACCATAGTTATCTCTGGTAAGTCTTCAGTTGTATTCCCTTGATCTCCTCTTTCTGTTGCCTCAGCCTTTGTTGTTTTCCCTTTTCCCTTGTCAGTTCCCTTAGCCTCTTTCTCTTTCTCTTTCTCCTTCTCCTTCTCCCCCTTTTGTTGTTCTGAGGACTCACCCAATTGATCGTCTGATTGACCTTCTTGAGCATCTTCAAAATCATCATCATCGCCAGAATCGTCAATTCTAGCTTTTGGTGAGGACGGAACAACAAATCTCAGATCAGCTTTGTGTCTCTTGCTTGAAGGTTCATCTTTAGGTGCTTCTTCTGCAGGTCTTTTCGATGTAGAGGTAGCTTGTAAAATAATGTTAGTAAAGTTTGAGGCTGCCTTCGTTATTACTTCCTCTACCTCTGTTGCAGCACCTCTGATTTCTTCTACTTGAGCCTTGAAGTTTACCTTGTGAGTATCAAGAGACGCTTTCACATGTTGTTCTGTCGCCTTAGCTTTCATTACAAACTTTGATGAGATCGTCATCATTCGGCTAAGAATTGATTTTCTGAAGTCTCCCATTTGGCCAACAGTCATGGGTAGGTCATTTGGGTTAGGGCTGGAGATGTTGATAGGGGTAGCAGAAGAAGCCGTGGCTTCTGTGATAGTAACCTTAACAGAGTTGTTAATTAGCTCTGTCAAGGTTATGACGTTGGAGTCTGACAGAAGCACGGAAGGGGTTGGCAAGGTTCTGTTCATTTGAGTCGTGTGGTTTTCTGTTATGAGCGTCTTCAGAGCGGCTAGTTCTGTTGAGAACTTTGTTCTTTCCTCTGTTCTGGCTCGTTCTTCCTCTGTGCGGAGTCTTCTCTATTCCACTAGTTCTGTTGTTAACTTTGCAATTTCCTCTGCTTTGACTCTTTCTGTTTCTGCTCTGACCCGTTCGGCTTCTGTTCTGAGCAGTTCAGCCTCGACATTCTTTTGAGTTATTTCCACAAGAGAGGTTGTCATCTTCTGTAGCTCTTCCATGAGAGAAGCATTCTCCTTCTGGATCAGTTCCTCCTTTTGTGAATTGATAAGTTTATACTCATTCAAGGACTTGTTGATACTGTCACAGAAGCTTTCGAACTCTGCTCTCGTGACAGTGTCAACGGGGGTAACCTTGTTTCCAACACATGGATCCAATTCTGCCTCGAGTTCAGAGGCGCCTCCGTCAAGAGTTGTGTTGATGTTGGCCTTTGGAGGACTTCCACCTGATCCTTGATGTTCCCTTGGAGGGGAAACAACTACAGGTGTTCTGACCAAAGTTTCCTCTTCCAGCTCAGGTTCTGAAGAAGGAAATCTGGTGTGATGAGGGGCATTTGGATCAAGCAAGGTTTGCCCTCGTTCAACTATGGTCTCCCATTGTCCCTGCGTCGGACAGATGCTACGTGAGATTACAAAGATCTCTGGTCTATTTTGGGACGAGTCTAAATGAGCCACAGAGGCATCATTGTGTAGAGGTGACCTATCGATGTCATGGGGTGAATTGACATCATTACCAAACAGAGATTCCCCGGTTTCGTGCATACCAGAGGCATGAAGAGTTGCCTCTGGCGGTTCTTGCTGGTTAAGGTTCGAGGTGTGCACCTCTGTTTCAATAATCCCTTGGTCTTGATCACCGGGATTAGATTGTGTGGTAGCACGGGGAGTTGGGCTTTGGATACGCTCATTTGTGTTCATGTTTTGAATATCTTCTTCTAAACTCTCATTTCTCTCGGATTCTAGGGGTATAGAATTCTCGGGTGAACTCTCTATCACATGAATTTTTGTCTCACGATTACCAGAGGGATGCGAACTTTCTGCCATCTCCTCTGTAATTTCCCTTTCACCCTCGTGAACAGCCTCCATAGAGGATGCTCTGTCTGTACTTCCTCCTCCATCACTCTAGAGGAAGACCCCACTTCGAGTACTCTTTCCTCTGGTCCATGTTCTTCTACTACTTCCTCACTCAAGCTCTCCAACACAGGTTCGGATCCTATGTATGCTGGGGTTCTCACCTCGGGTTCTTGAGGTTGAGCAGCACTCTGATAGTTTTGTATAGAAATATGTTCAGGATCAATCAGAGCGATCATGGTTCCTGGCACTCGTCTGATGAAGGGATACGTACCTGAGGTTGTTGTAAGAAATCTGGTCATAACCCAACATTTGAAAGGGGTACCTTGTAAAGTCAAGTTCAATCGTCTGAATGCACGTCTGATCACTAAGCTGATGAACCGAGGATTTTTGATGTTTTTCAGGAACTTGTGCTTCCCAACTTCTCCTCCTCTGGCAATGGCTGATGTCTTTTGGTTTACAGCATTGAGGAAATCTTTGTACATAATCTTGGCATAGTCAAAGTTTCTGTTGAAGAATAGGCCATACATGATCTGCAAAATCTTTGTGCTGGTTTGATCTTGACTACCAGATTTGCAAGTCAGGGTTCTGTTCAATGTGGAGAACATGATGTTCCACAAAGGGGGTAGGTTTTGTCTTTTGAAAGCACCGATCCTGGTAATGTCCTTGTTGTATCCTATAAACTTTATGAAGTCTAATAGGGTTTCAACTTTGGGGGGTTTTCATATGCTACAATTCCCAGTTGGGTCGTCGTCTTCAATCCGAATGCTCTTCTCAGGGTGCTATCACTGATACGGATTGTTCCTGAACCACCATCTCTGCCAGCATCGACGTTGCCAATGATTCCTTCTCGTTCTTCAATAAACTGGCAGGTGGTCCACCATTGACGAATGTACAGCTCTGGAACATCATCGTCGAAGTCGGTTAAGGCTCTAAAAAGTTCAGAGTTTCTGAAAAACTCCAAAAATATGTGGTAAGTGGGTAAATAGAGACTGGGTTTGGGTCAAGACCGTAGTTGTTATCAGCGAGTTCATATGGGAGAATAACGATTTGATCTACAGGGCCGATTCTGCTTGAATCAGCAGAATGTTGGGGTTGTGCCATTGTTGCAGGTTAGGGTTCTTGAAGGTTTTGAACTAGGAGGGAAAGATGAGTAAAGGTTTGAATATTCAGAAAGCGTAAGAAATGAAATGGTTTGAAGGAAATGGGTATTTATATGAGGAATGTGTGGCTGGATCACGATCATAGGTGCTGTAGGCACTCGAGTGTTGGATAGTGGAACGTTTGCTACAGTATGAACGTGGGAACAGCTAACGGTTGGTTTCTCAATCAGAGATTGCCACGTGGATTTAATTCTGACATCTTTTGGGCAAGAAAACCGTCACGGTTAGAGATGTGTGAGTGACAAGCGGTTGACCTTTAAAGAATGACTCGCATCTTTGATGACGTGTTGTAACGTCCCGAAAATTACAATAAATTTGAACTTTTAAAAATACCATTTTAATTAAATAAACCACAAGTATTTAAAACCGAATAAACATTTTATCCAAAACCCCGTTAAGTTAAACAACCAACTCTTTTAAACAGCGGAAAATAAAGTAACTCTAAACGTGATGTCTCGAAATAAATAAATAAATAAAAGTCTCCTCAACGCGCCAGTGTGTACCGTCACGCCTTGTTGCCACTCGTACCTGAAACAGTGGTTTATAAGGAAAGGGTAAGCACGAAGCTTAGTGAATTCAAACACATGCATAGGATTTCAATTATATCGACACCACCCCTACCAGCAGATAGATATAACAACCAATACACGCAGTTTAGTAATACAAGCAAACTCATGCAATAATCCCTATGCATACATCATTCGGTCTCCCCGAACTCATACCACACTCGTGTAAACATCCCTCGGTCTCCCCGAGTTCATACCACACTCGCGTAAACATTCCTCGGTCTCCCTGAGTTCATACCACACTTGAGTACGTATTCCTCGGTCTCCCCGAGTCCTCGGTCTCCCCGAGATTTATACGACACCCAAGATCTCATACTAGACACTAACTCGGCCTAGTTCAACACACAAACAAAACAGTTAACACACACGAACTATAGTATCGCGCATACAACCTCTATCCTACACAGTGAGAGAACTCACCTCGAAAAGCAATGCAGAATTCCACGAACGGCAACAAGAATCCGCCAACTCCAACTCACTTCTTTCCACCTAAAGAAGTGTTATAAAGTGTCAAAGTGAAGTCCCAACCGGAAAATACAACTACAAGCCTAAACGTGCATTTTCCAGCTTTTGGTCCAGATTTGCAGGTCTGTTCGTGACCTGTTTGACCCCCCTTAAACCCATCAAACCAGAAATATAATTTAATGGTCTGAAGGTTCTATGTCTTAGGTTTCCAGGGACATATCGCACGCGTTCATACGAGGTCCCTACTATTTTATATGAATTTCCTAAGACAGACTATCCAAACTGTGAGTTTCGGACCAGTCTGTACAAATTGCTAATTTGACACTATCTAGAGGCTTAATTGATTTTTCTGTAAAACATATGAAACCTACTCAACACAATTTGTGAGATTTTGGCACTGGTTTCACCTCAATCCGAGCTTCCTAGAATAAACTACGGATTTTACAAGTCAGGGACAGATTGGACATTTTTCACATAAAATGATAACATGGGTTAAACCTCCATTAAGCTATGACTTAATACAATCAGACCTGCAAGTCATACTTTGGCTTAGGGTTTTAGGCTACTAAACGCACAACACCACCCACTGCCACCCCAAGCAGTGGCGGTCAGCGGCGGCGTGGAGGCGGCAGCCGCCGGTGATGGTGATGGTTCGCTAAAACCCGGCGAAGACAATCGGATAACTCGACCACCCTATCTCCGCCACACACACACACACACACGCGTACCTTATCAGCCGTAACCCACCATCACAGCCGCCGACTAGTGGTGCACGGCGGCGCGTGCCGGCGGCAGCCATGGCTGCGGCGCCGGTGGCAGTTTCGCGGTGGTTACCGACAATGAAAAAGAAAACAATGAACGGGAGGGGCTTACCTCTTGACGACAACCCAACAGCACCTCGACGGAAATCCCGATCTCCGGCTTTCTCTCTCACCCTCTCGCTCTCTCGCTGATCTCTTCTCTCGCCGGCAGAAACCAACGGCGGCGGCCGCGGTTTCCGGGTGGTCCGTCCGACGATGGCAGTAAGGGGAATGGAAGGGTGGTTTGGCGATGGAGGCAAGGAGAATAGCGAATAGGGTTTATGTGGCTGCGATGTGTGTGTGTCGTGAAACAGGAACAAGAAAAATAAAAGGGAGGGGGTCGGTTTCCTTCATGGGCCGACCCCATGCACACCACTTGCCAAACTTTCCCTTTAGCCCCTAGGTTTTGAAGTAGTTTCAAATCCACCCCTAAAGTTTAGATTTAACAAATGAACCAACTAACACCAAAACTAATTCACTTTTGGCCTTTCCCGTCAATCCCGTTAATAAACATTTATTTAAAGAAAACATTAAACAAAAATAAAAATATCCAAACCGGGACTCAGGCTTTACAACTCTCCCCCGCTTGACTTAGACTTCGTCCTCGAAGTCTTTATCCGCGAACAGCTCTGGATAGTTCTTCCGCATCTCAATCTCGGGTTCCCAAGTCCACTCGGAACACTTTCGGTGCTTCCACTGGACCTTCACCAAACCAATTACCTTGTTACGCGAGGTCCTCGTCCTCCTGTCAAGAATGGCGATCGGCTTCTCTACGTAATTAAGCCGCTCGTCGATCTGAATATCCTCGAGAGGAATCACCGCAGACTCATCCACCACACACTTCCTCAACTGAGACACATGGAATGTGTTGTGGATCAAGCTCAGCTCGTCCGGTAACTCTAAACGGTAAGCTTCCTTTCCCACTCGCGCAATGACCTTGTAAGGTCCAATGTAACGGGGCCCCAACTTTCCCCGTTTACGAAACCGAATCACCCCTTTCCAGGGTGAAACCTTCAATAAAACATAATCTCCCACCTGAAACTCCAAGTCTGATCGTCTCTTGTCGGCGTAACTCTTCTGCCGACTCTGTGCAGTAACTAAACGGTCCCGCACCATCTGTATCATCTCAGTCGTCTTCAGCACAATGTCGGTGCTCCCTAATACTCGCTGACCAACCTCGCCCCAGCAAATGGGCGTCCTGCACTTCCTACCATACAACAACTCGTACGGCGGCATGCCAATACTGGAAAGGAAGCTGTTGTTGTAGGAAAACTCCTCCAAAGGAAGGTACTGATCCCAGCTACCTCCAAAATCAATAGCACACGCCTGAAGCATATCCTCCAGGGTCTGAATAGTACGCTCACTCTGCCCGTCAGTCTGTGGATGAAAGGCCGTGCTAAAATGTAACTGCGTACCCATCTCTGCCTGAAACTTCTCCCAAAACCGGGAGGTAAAACGGGTGTCCCTGTCAGAGACAATCGAAACTGGCACCCCGTGCCTGGCTACAATCTCTCGCACGAAAATCTCTGCGAGCTTCTCCGCCGAGGAGCTCTCCCTGATGGCCAAAAAGTGAGCACTCTTAGTCAGACGATCGACAATCATCCAGATAGCATCATTCCCATGTGGAGTCCTTGGAAGTTTTGTAATGAGATCCATCATGATCTTCTCCCATTTCCACACCGGAATCTCTAAAGGTTGCAACTTCCCATGCGGCCGCTGGTGCTCAGCCTTGACTTTCCGACAAGTCAAGCACACCTCTACACACTTGGCAACATCCCGCTTCATGCCGGGCCACCAATAATTCTCCCGCAGGTCGCGGTACATCTTCGTGGCTCCAGGATGAATCGAAAACTTGGACTTATGTGCCTCGTCCAACAATATCTTCCTGTTCCTGCCAATGAATGGAACCCAAACTTGACCATATCGTGTCCATAAACCCCGACTATCACGGACAAAATTCGGAATTTCACCCGAAACTCTCTTGCGTTTGGCATTCTTGTCCCGAACTGCCACTTTCTGAGCACTACCTATCGACTCAAGGAGAGGTGCAACCACCGTTAACCGTTGACACAAACCCCGCAGTGGCTCACCAACCGGATGTCGACTAAGTGCGTCTGCAACAACATTCGCTTTACCCGGGTGGTAACGTATCTCACAATCGTAATCCTTAACTACGTCAAGCCATCTCCTCTGACGCATATTGAGGTTTTGCTGGTCCATCAAGTATTTGAGGCTTTTATGGTCAGTGTATATCGTACACTTGACGCCATACAAGTAATGCCTCCAAATCTTGAGTGCAAACACCACTGCTCACAATTCTAGATCATGCGTCGGGTAGTTCGCCTCATGAGGCTTCAACTGCCTTGAAGCGTAAGCTATGACCTTACCGCGTTGCCTGAGCACGACGCCCAATCCCTGGTGAGAAGCGTCACAATACACTACCAGATCCTCCATACCCTCGGGCAAGGTCAACACTGGAGCCTCGCATAAACGCCTGTGTAGCTCCTCAAAAGCCCTCTGCTGCTCCTCACCCCAGCTGAAAGCTGCAGATTTCTTCGTCAATTGGGTCATAGGTAACGCAATCTTGGAGAAATCCTGAATGAATCTCCGGTAGTATCCTGCTAACCCAAGAAAACTCCGTACCTCAGTGGGAGTCTTCGGCACCTCCCACCGCATCACTGCTGTAATCTTGGCCGTGTCGACCATAATACCTTCCTGGTTCACGACATGCCCTAGGAATTGGACCTCTCGTAACCAGAACTCACACTTGAAGAACTTAGCATAAAGCTTCTCCCGCCTCAAAACCTCTAAAACTTCTCGCAAATGTGTCTCGTGTTCTTCCTTCGTCTTCGAATACACGAGAATATCGTCAATGAACACAATCACTGACCGGTCCAGCATCGGGCTACACACCCTGTTCATAAAGTCCATGAACGCTGCTGGTGCATTGGTGAGCCCGAAAGGCATCACCACAAACTCATAATGGCCATAACGTGTACGAAAGGCCGTCTTCTCCGTATCCTCACTCCTTACCCGCATCTGATGATACCCCGATCTCAAGTCAATCTTAGAGAACCACGAGGCTCCCTGAAGCTGGTCAAACAAGTCATCGATCCTTGGCAGAGGATAACGATTCTTCACCGTAAGCTTGTTCAACTCACGGTAATCTATACACATCCGCTGGGACCCGTCCTTCTTTTTCACAAACAGAATCGGGGCTCCCCACGGTGAATAACTCGGCTTGATGAACTCCTTTTCGAGAAGTTCCTGCAACTGAGTGTACAACTTCTTCATTTCCAGTGGAGCCAGGTTGTAAGGTGCCTTGGCCACCGGAGCAGCACCTGGAATCAAGTCAATGCGGAACTCCACCTGTCACTCGGGAGGTATCCCCGGTAACTCATCGGGAAATACGTCAGCAAACTCCCGTACAACTGGCACATCCTCCGCAGTCTTCTTCTCTTCGTCGACGCGCGTGTCGATCACATACGCCAAAAATCCCTTACCACTGTGCTGCAAGTACCTCCGAGCCCTCGCAGCCGAACATATCGCTGAGGTCCGCCTGGGCGAGTCGCCCTGGACAAGCAGTCCTCCCCCACTTGGGGTTCGAACTCGTACGTGTTTGCGACGGCAAACAATCTCCGCATCGAAAGCATCCATCCAATCCATGCCTACAATTACGCACAACTCTCGCATAGCAATCGGAATCAAGTCAATAGGGAATCTCACACCAGAGATCTCCAAAGTGCATCCCCGATACACATCAGTAACCGCCAAGGTCTTGTCATCAGCAACCTCAATCACAAGTGGACAACCTAACCGTTCTACAACTCGGCCCAAACACTCACTAAAAGTGTGAGACACGAACGAATGAGTAGCCCCGCTATCAAACATCACCACAGCAGGCACCGAGTTAAATAAGAACGTACCTGTCGCCACTTTGGGCATAGCCTGTGCCTCCTCCACCTTCAGTTGATGAACTCCACCTCGGGCCGCCTCGGGTCCAGCCTGACCCACACGACCTTCAGAAATACGCAAGGGGGCAGCCGCGGGAGCTCGCTGTGCCCCACCCCCATCAGCAACCCTCGGGTTCGGGCAGTTGGCCTTCACATGGCCCATCTGTTTATAGTTAGAACAAACCATCAGCGGTACCCTGCAATCATGACCGAAGTGTCCTACCTGACCACACTTGAAACATTTGTCGTCTCTCCTTCCGTTCTTATCCCTGGGTTTAAACCCACCACTCCTTTAACTCGAATGTTAGTCCGAAAACTTCGTCTTCTTCGGAACAGACGATATCGGCGCCATGGTCTGCACCGCCTTCCTCTTCTTCGCCTGCGCCTCCAACTCAAGTTCCCGTCTCCAGGCAGCCTCCATCAACACTACTACCTCATCACGAATGGCAGTAAAATCTCGGGGATCGCCTCCCCAATAGCATGCGTCACCACAGTCACAAACGTTTCACGTATATGTTGTTCCTCCTCGTGATGGCCATTCCTGGTATTTATCCCAACGAGTTGTTAGCACACATAAATCCTGCTAATTACGCTCACACTCAACTCCTCGGATTCTCCGTGACTTTCCCCGACTCGAGCACGGATCATGTGCTTCAGATAGTAGGAGCTCTACTACTACCTTCCACACCTATCCTTACTCGTTTCGAGTCCCGTCCCGAAGTGCCCAGGTAGTTCCTTGCCGACAGTTACACCCATATGCCCGTACCAGCATATGTAAACACTCTTCCTAGCTCACTAGGAAATTCACCCCATCCCACTACCCTTGCTATGACGAAATCCCCACTAGTCATGACGAGTCGCCTCGCGAATGCACAGTTGCATACAGTGTGAAATCAAATAGACTTTCGAATAAAAGATTCTATCCTACAACGGTTGGACTCAAACAAGAGTTGCGCAATAGAACTAAATCCAACATTCTAAGGCTATATGGTTCCTACTGCATACAACTTATAACGCATTCACTTAACAACCTATCACAGCTAGCATAAATTTCTACTAGCAAGCAACAAACATGCAGTACAGTGTAATAAGCATCAAGCAATCTAGCATACATACTCCTATGTTCTAGAAAGAAATAAATTACACTAAGTACTCTACCTTTTCCCTTGGCATCGGCTGACTGTACACACTGCGCCTCCGGTCACCGTTTCTAAAACGTACTTCTCCTTTCTTTTCCTTCTCAAAATTTTTGAAAGGAAAAAGATAATCCCGAGCCGCAAACTTGAGTTCAAACACACCGAAATGTGTTTGATTCGCTCAAGCTGTGCTTTGATACCAAGTTGTAACGTCCCGAAAATTACAATAAATTTGAACTTTTAAAAATACCATTTTAATTAAATAAACCACAAGTATTTAAAATCGAATAAACATTTTATCCAAAACCCCGTTAAGTTAAACAACCAACTCTTTTAAACAGCGGAAAATAAAGTAACTCTAAACGTGATGTCTCGAAATAAATAAATAAATAAAAGTCTCCTCAACGCGCCAGTGTGTACCGTCAGGCCTTGTTGCCACTCGTACATGAAACAGTGGTTTATAGGGAAAGGGTAAGCACGAAACTTAGTGAATTCAAACACATGCATAGGATTTCAATTATATCGACACCACCCCTACCAGCAGATAGATATAACAACCAATACACGCAGTTTAGTAATACAAGCAAACTCATGCAATAATCCCTATGCATACATCATTCGGTCTCCCCGAACTCATACCACACTCGTGTAAACATCCCTCGGTCTCCCCGAGTTCATACCACACTCGCGTAAACATTCCTCGGTCTCCCCGAGTTCATACCACACTTGAGTACGTATTCCTCGGTCTCCCCGAGATTTATACGACACCCAAGATCTCATACTAGACACTAACTCGGCCTAGTTCAACACACAAACAAAACAGTTAACACACATGAACTATAGTAGCGCACATACAACCTCTATCCTACACAGTGAGAGAACTCACCTCGAAAAGCAGTGCAGAATTCCACGAACGGCAACAAGAATCCGCCAACTCCAACTCACTTCTTTCCGCCTAAAGAAGTGTTATAAAGTGTCAAAGTGAAGTCCCAACACAAAAATACAACTACAAGCCTAAACGTGCATTTTCCAGCTTTTGGTCCAGATTTGCAGGTCTGTTCGTGACCTGTTTGACCCCCCTTAAACCCATCAAACCAGAAATATAATTTCATGGTCTGAAGGTTCTATGTCTTAGGTTTCCAGGGACATATTGCACGCATTCATACGAGGTCCCTACTATTTTATATGAATTTCCTAAGACAGACTATCCAAACTGTGAGTTTCGGACCAGTCTGTACAAATTGCTAATTTGACCCTAGCTAGAGGCTTAATTGATTTTTTTGTAAAACATATGAAACCTACTAAACACAATATGTGAGATTTTGGCAGCGGTTTCACCTCAATCAGAGCTTCCAAGAATAAACTACGGATTTTACAAGTCAGGGACAGATTGGACATTTTTCACATAAAATGATAACATGGGTTAAACCTCCATTAAGCTATGACTTAATACAATCAGACCTGCAAGTCATACTTTGGCTTAGGGTTTTAGGCTACTAAACGCACAACACCACCCACTGCCACCCCAAGCAGTGGCGGTCAGCGGCGGCGTGGAGGCGGCAGCCGCCGGTGATGGTGATGGTTCGCTAAAACCCGGCGAAGACAATCGGATAACTCGACCACCCTATCTCCGCCACACACACACACACACACACATGCATACCTTATCAGCCGTAACACACCATCACAGCCGCCGACTGGTGGTGCACGGCGGCGCGTGCCGGCGGCAGCCATGGCTGCGGCGCCGGTGGCGGTTTTGCGGTGGTTACCGACAATGAAAAAGAAAACTAACAGCACCCCGACGGAAATCCCGATCTCCGGATTTATCTCTCACTCCCTCTCTCTCTCGCTGATCTCTTCTCTCGCCGGCAGAACCCAACGGCGGCGGCGGCGGTTTGCGGGTGGTCCGACGATGGCAGTAAAGGGAATGGAAGGGTGGTTTGGCGATGGAGGCAAGGAGAATAGCGAATAGGGTTTATGGGGCTGCGATGTGTGTGTGTCATGAAACAGGAACAAGAAAAATAAAAGGGAGGGGGTCGGTTTCCTTCATGGGCCGACCCCATGCACACCACTTGCCAAACTTTCCCTTTAGCCCCTAGGTTTTGAAGTAGTTTCAAATCCACCCCTAAAGTTTAGATTTAACAAATGAACCAACTAACACCAAAACTAATTCACTTTTGGCCTTTCCCGTCAATCCCGTTAATAAACATTTATTTAAAGAAAACATTAAACAAAAATAAAAATATCCAAACCGGGACACAGGCTTTACAACTCTCCCCCGCTTGACTTAGACTTCGTCCTCGAAGTCTTTATCCGCGAACAGCTCTGGATAGTTCTTCCGCATCTCAATCTCGGGTTCCCAAGTCCACTCGGAACACTTTTGTGTGCCGGTGATGGTGATGGTGCGCTAAAACCCGGCGAAGACAATCGGATAACTCGACCACCCTATCTCCGCCACACACACACACACACACGCGTACCTTATCAGCCGTAACCCACCATCACAGCCGCCGACTAGTGGTACACGGCGGCGCGTGCCGGCGGCAGCCATGGCTGCGGCGCCGGTGGCGGTTTCGCGGTGGTTACCGACAATGAAAAAGAAAACAATGAACGGGAGGGGCTTACCTCTTGACGACAACCCAACAGCACCCCGACGGAAATCCCGATCTCCGGCTTTCTCTCTCACCCTCTCGCTCTCTCGCTGATCTCTTCTCTCGCCGGCAGAAACCAACGGCGGCGGCCGCGGTTTCCGGGTGGTCCGTCCGACGATGGCAGTAAGGGGAATGGAAGGGTGGTTTGGCGATGGAGGCAAGGAGAATAGCGAATAGGGTTTATGTGGCTGCGATGTGTGTGTGTCGTGAAACAGGAACAAGAAAAATAAAAGGGAGGGGGTCGGTTTCCTTCATGGGCCGACCCCATGCACACCACTTGCCAAACTTTCCCTTTAGCCCCTAGGTTTTGAAGTAGTTTCAAATCCACCCCTAAAGTTTAGATTTAACAAATGAACCAACTAACACCAAAACTAATTCACTTTTGGCCTTTCCCGTCAATCCCGTTAATAAACATTTATTTAAAGAAAACATTAAACAAAAATAAAAATATCCAAACCGGGACACGGGCTTTACACGTGTTTCTGATGACGTGGCAGAACAAACTAACAGAGCTCTGGTGGAGCTTTGTTAAGTTGCTTCTGTTGAGTGATCTTTTCATATCGTATAAAGTAACCCAAGATGTTGTACCTTTACCTTTAAAACATTTAAAATTTTGTTCTGATGTGAAAGGAAAAGAAGACAAAACTTAGACAAACAACAGAGCTCTGGTGAGAAACAACAGAGGCTCTGGTGAGAAGTCAGAGTTCTGGCAGATTCTTAACATTATCACAAAGGTTATCATCAGAACAGGTTTTCCTCCTTTCTTCAAAAAGATTTGTCAATGAAGATCAAAAAGCAAAGTCAATTTGGATTTGGAAATTTGAGTACTGACTTGCTCCCCCTAAAACCATGCATTATTTTTCTTTTGAACTCCCCCTTGAAAAATGAGCCCAAAAAAAACTTTGTAAAAAAAACTTTATATACACAGAATGTTCACTGAGTGTAAAAAAAATATGCTTAACAGAGTTCTGGTGAACAACAGAAGCTCTGTTGAACTATCCTACCCAGCTATTTGACAGAGCTCTGGTAGGATCATCAGAGGCTCTGTTGAATTTTGAACAGAGTTAGGAGGACAAGTTCAGCATACCCAGTTTGCTGATTAAGAAGTAAAACCTCCTTTCATCAAGGGCTTTTGTAAACAAGTCAGCAAGCTGGAAGTCAGTTGAAACAAAATACATTTCAATTGTCCCTTTTTCAACATGATCCTTTATGAAGTGGTACCTTATGTCGATGTTCTTAGTCTTCGAGTGTTGAACTGGATTGGCTGTTATGGCAATGGCACTCTTTGAGTCGCATAGAATTGGAATTTTACCATACTCCAAGCCATAATCTTTGAGTTGTGTTTTCATCCATATCACTTGAGAGCAACAACTAGCAGCAGCAACATATTTTGCTTCTGCTGTAGAGGTTGAAACACAGTTCTGTTTCTTGGATGTCCAACTCACCAACTTTTCTCCAAGCAGTTGGCAGCTACCAGATGTACTCTTTCTGTCATTCTTGCATCCTCCATAGTCTGAATCTGTATATGCTACAAGCTCGAAACCAGAGTTAAGAGGATACCAGAGACCCAAAAATTGAGTCCCTTTCAGATATTTAAAAATACGTTTGACAGCTGTTAAATGAGTTTCTGTAGGATTTGCTTGAAATCTGGCACAGAGACAGGTTGCAAACATTATATCAGGTCTGTTGGCAGTTAAGTACAGAAGTGACCCTATCATGCCTCTGTAGTTCTTGACATCTGTTGGTTCACCATTAAGATCAGAGTCAAGCTTAACTCCAGTGGCAATAGGAGTTTTCATTGGTTTTGAATCATTGAGCTTATATTTTTTTCAACATATCAGAGATGTACTTGGACTGACTTATGAAAGTCCCTCTGTCAGATTGTTTAACTTGTAAACCAAGGAAGAAGAAAGTTCTCCCATCATGCTCATTTTGAATTCACTTTTCATCAAATCATCAAACCTATCACAGTACTCTTGTCGTGTAGACCCAAAGATAATATCATCAACATATATCTGTACCAGAAGTATATCATTCTTATACCTTCTAAAGAATAGAGTTTTATCGACAGTACCTTTCTCGAAGTGATTGACCAACAGAAATTTGGACAGAGTTTCATACCAGGCTCTGGGAGCTTGCTTAAGGCCGTACAGAGCTTTGTCTAACTTGTAAACGTGGTCTGGAAACTCCGAACATTCAAAACGAGGTGGTTGCTGGACATAAACTTCTTCTTGTAGTTTGCCATTCAGAAAGGCAGACTTGACATCCATTTGGTAGACCTTAAAACCCTTATGAGCAGCATAGGCTAGGAAGATTCTGATGGATTCTAGCCTAGCCACAGGAGCAAAGGTTTCGTCATAATCAATTCCTTCTTTCTGTCTGTATCCCTTTGCAACCAGACGGGCTTTGTTTCTGATGATAATCCCATCTTCATCCTTTTTGTTTCTAAACACCCACTTGGTTCCAATGGCCGCTTTGCCTTTTGGGAGTGGAACCAAGGACCAGACCTTATTTCTTTCGAATTCCAGAAGCTCTTCTTGCATAGCTTCGATCCAATTTGGGTCTTCTAGGGCTTCAAAAATCTTCTTCGGCTCAATCATGCTTAAAAAATTTACAAAGAAGGCTTCATTGATTGTGGCCGATCTTGTCTTCACACCATCTTCAGCAGCACCAATGATAAGATGATGAGGATGATCCTTTGTCCATCGTGTCATGGGAGCATGGACAACAGGCGGAGTTTGTGCTTCTGATGGGAAAAGATGAACTTCAGCGTCAGAGCTCTGTGGATTGGGACCAGGGCTCTGTGGCACACAACTTTGGAGAGTGGCCTCATTGCTCTGTGAGTCATAAACAGGGCTCTGTGAAGGTGAGCTTTCAAACAAGGAGTCTCTGCCAATATCAGTTAGCAGAGGTGATGATGGCTCTTGTTCAGGTTCTCTCTCGTTCTGATGTGGTTCCTCATTTCTCTGAATCACTCCTGTAGACAGAGAAGTAGATGGTGAAGTATTAGAGGGACCAGTGAGAGATGTACCTGTCAGATTCTGTTCTCTTGAGTTCTGAGCTTGATCTCCTCTGTTGATGTTATCAGAGGAATCAACATCATCGAAGAAATCGTTGAACATGAGATTGATATCTTCTTCCCTTGTCTTTGAAGAACTTGGCTTCTTCTGTTCTGTCTGTGTTCCCTCTGTTGATTTGCGATCAGAGGCACTTGTTGTACTTTCATCAAAGGACACGTTAACGCTCTCTTGAATGACACGAGTTCTGGTGTTGTAGACTCTGTAGGCTTTAGAGGTTAAGGAATAACCAATAAATATTCCTTCGTCTGCTTTCTTATCAAACTTTCCCAGTTGTTCTCTGTCATTCATTATGTAGCACTTGCAACCGAAAACATGAAAGAATTTCACATTTGGTCTTCTATTGTTGATGAGTTCATAAGGAGTCTTCTTAAATCTCTTTACTATCACAGCTATGTTTTGGGTAAAACAGGCTGTTGAGACTGCCTCTGCCCAGAAGTTGATAGGAAGGACAGAGCCGACCAACATGGTTCTGGCGGCTTCTACCAGAGTTCTGTTCTTCCTTTCCACTACACCATTCTGTTGTGGAGTTCTGGAAGCTGAGAAGTTCTGGGAGATTCCTTCTTCTGAAAGATAGGCATCTATTCTGGCATTCTTGAATTCTGTCCCGTTATCACTTCTCAACTTTTGCACTTTTAATCCTAACAGAACCTGTATCCTTCTCAACAAACTTATCAAAATTTTTGGGACATCAGATTTTACTCTGATGAACTCAATCCAAGTATATCTAGAATATTCATCAATTAAAACAAGAATATACTTCTTGCCCGACAGACTTTGCACAGAGATTGGACCACAGAGATCCACGTGAAGCATATGCAAAGGTCTGGGACAACTATGATCACTCTTTGTTCTATGTGAAGATCTTTTCATCTTACCCAGTTCACAAGCAGAACAGAGATGGTCTTTGTCGAACTTCAGAGAAGGAAGTCCTTTTACTAACTTCAGTTTCACGAGCTTGTCAAGGTTTTGAAAGTTCAAATGGGCAAATCTTTTATGCCAGAGCCAGGCATCTTCATTTTTCAAAGACACTAAACAGAGTTTCTCTGTTGTAGAGTTTTGGTTTAAAATTCATTTTGTAAAGATTGCCTTTTCTGTCGGCTCTTAATAGTTCTTGACCAGAATCGGAAAGTAACAAGGAACAATATTTCTTCCTGAAATTGACATCGAATCCGTGATCACAGAGTTGACTTATGCTGAGAAGATTATGATTTAATCCTTCAACATAAGCAACCTCAGAAACTGAAACACCACCATTAACTAATGTACCATAACCCTTAATTTGTCCGCCATTGTCTCCTCCGAAGGTTACTGCACTTCCCATCTTGTTCTTAAAAGAAGTTAACAGCTCCTTATTCCCCGTCATGTGCCTGGAGCATCCATAATCCAAATACCAAATCTGCACATGAGGTTTCTGCAAGACATATTAGTTCTTTTTAGGTACCCATTGCATGATGGGTCCTTTCTTGTTAGGCTTAGGTGGGTTAACAGACTTTCCTTTGGGCTTTCCATACTGTGATGGTGTGCCAGAGGTTTTCCTCTGTGTATTCTGAACAGTCTTGGGATTTTTCTTTTGAACTGACTGATTCAGAACACAGTGGGGACCATTCATATGGTTCTTCAACTGTAACAGATGTTGAATGCAATTGCATTTGATAGAACATGAAGATTGATGCAGATTTACGTTTCCATTCAAAGACTGTTGTTTAAAGGGAGCTTGATTTTGAAAAGCTTTAGGACCAGATGTCTTTACGTACATTCTGTCCTGTGATTTAAAATTGTTGTTTCTTGGAGCAAACTCTCTTGACACAAAACTGTTTCTCTTTGGATTTACAATAGGTGTAGGAGTAGGTTGGTCATTGACTTTCCATTTTCCTTTCTGCTCTGTTGTAAATTTGACTTGATCATAAGCGTAAGGAACAGAGGTATAGTCTTCATGAATAATCTTAGCTTTTCCTCTTTTCGTTTCTTCTATCTCATTAGAGGAAAGAATTCTGATACCCTTATTTTTCAAATTTGGCAAAGGTATAAATCTGTTCTGTTTCTTAAAGAATGAGACGTTTTTCGGAGAACGAGATTCAACAATTGTCTGTTTGGGTTTGTGCAAAGAAGTTTTGAGAGCACAGAAAATTTGCTCATCTACCTCAGAGTCAGAGTCACTGTCAGAGCACAGAAAGTCTCTGATGGCTCTGGTAGAGGTGTTAGAGTGATTGGGTATCTTAGAGTTATCAGCTCTGGTGGATTTAAACTTTCTTATCTTTGGTTTTAAAGCAATTGGGTATCTTAGGTTACTGCACTTCCCATTTAGACTGATTGGGTATCTTAGGTTACTGTACTTCCCATTTAGGACAAGCAAACAGTAGAAGAACAATCCATATTTAAGTAGAGATAAGATGAACAATAAGAACAATCATAAATAAACTCATCTCATATTCATTTGAGATAATATGGAGAGGAAAATGAAGAACACCACACTTTACATTTTAGATGACTCTCATGAGATTAGTCAGTGTGTTTTTTGTGTGTATCTTCAAAAATGACCTAAATGATAAATGAAACCCTAAACTTCTTTTTAAAGGGTCCATTTACAATAAAAGGCTCAAGCCCATATAGCTAACTAAGAAGCTAACTAAAAAGCCCATACACTTTTTCTTTATAAAACATTTAATTAAATTAGGAGCTAATTTAATCTAACATGAGAAAATCAAACAACAAAAGGAAATGTCTTCTCATAATCCAACAAGTTCAAAAACTTCAAAACCCTTAAGGCCTCTTAAAGAAAAATTAACTTGGCAACAAAAGGGTAAGTGGGCTGAAAATAACAAATCTTTTTCTTCTGTGACAGTGAAACCTACAGAAGTTCACCACAGAGGAAGGAGTCCACAGAAGGCTACTCTCCACGGAGAATTTTCAAAACAACAATCTAGCCTACATAGGCCTTCTTGTAATAGGAAGTCAAATGCTAGGGTAGAATGTAATAATAAAGCCTCTGTACCCCTATTCAATGTTTTTAATGAAAAGTTCAAGCAAATTTCTTCGCATATTCATTATTGTCATTGTTTTGAACTTATGCATAAATTAAACCAACACTTCTCTAGTCCACACTGTTTCCTCTCTAGACCAAAAAAGAATGCTAAATTCAAGGGTAAGAAGAAACAAAATGGTTCTTGATCAGAAGCTAAAACCAAATCCAAGGATGCTAAGGCAACCTTGAAGACCCCTAACAAACCGTGACCCATTTGGATATGGGTACCTAAAAATCTCTGATTGTGTTACAGAGGAAGTATGTACCGATCTGGTATCTAGACTCCGGATGCTCGCGGCACATGACTGGCGACAGAGGTCTACTATCCTCTTTCAAAGATAAACTCGATGGAGGATCTGTGACCTTTGGCGACAACAAGAAGGGGTATATAAAAGGCTACGGAGTCATCAAGAAGGAAAACATAACCATTTGCAAAGTTGCATATGTGGATCGCCTTAAACACAACCTACTCAGTGTTAGCCAACTTTGTGATACGGGTTTTGACGTCATGTTCAAAAGAACCTTCTGCTCTCTACAAGGTGAAGATACAGGAGTCGAACTTCTGCGAGCCGAACGTAAGGGAGATTTGTACCTCATGAAATCCAGTTCCAAGAACAAAAAGGACAAGCTATGCCTTGTTGCCTGTAAAAACGAAGAAGCATGGTTATGGCATAACAGGTTCTGCCACTTAAACTTTCATACTTTAGATAAGCTTATTAAACTTGATCTTGTTAAAGGTTTGCCAAATGTAAAATTCAGTAAAGATCATTTGTGCTATGCCTGCGAAATGGGTAAACTCAAAAGAGCTTCCCATAAAGACAAGACTGATGTGTCCTGCCCAAGGCCTCTGTATATGCTGCATGTTGACCTCTGCGGTCCAATCGCTACACAGAGCCTTGGTGGCAAGAAGTACATACTTGTGTTGATTGACGAATACTCGAGATATACATGGGTGGATTTTGTCAGAAAGAAATAAGATGTTCCTAACATTATGATAAACCTAATGAAAAGAATTCAGGTGCTGTATGAGTGCATGATTCAAAAGTTAAGAAGCGACAATGGCACAGAATTTAAAAACTCTGTCATTGAAGCTTATCTTACAGAAGAATGCATATCTCAGAACTTCTCTGCTGCACGCATCCTACAACAGAATGGCGTGGTTGAACGAAAGAACCGCACGCTTGTGGAGGCTGCAAGAACTATGCTGACATCATCTGGATTGCCCATTTCTTTCTGGGCAAAAGCTGTATCAACCGCTTGCTATACCCAAAATCGATCAACGATAGTAAAAAGGCACCTCAAGACACCTTATCACTTGATCAACAAAAGGCGACCAAACATCAAGTTCTTCCACGTATTTGGATGCAAGTGCTTTCTCCTAAACGATAGAGAAGCTAGAGGAAAGTTTGATGTGAAAGCAGATGAAGGCAAGTTCATTGGGTACTCTGCCACCTCAAAGGCCTACAGAGTTTACCTTCTGCGGTCCTGAACCATTATAGAGAGTATCAATGTCTCTTTTGACGATTCCTTTCAAAAGACTTCTGAACAAATCAGTTCAGAACTCGGTATTAAAAAGGAATCCTCTGGCATCTCCCCTACAAGAGAAGCAGAACTAAATCTGCTATTTGAAGAGATGTTCCACGATGATATTGATCCCTCTGCCGGAACCGTCAGAGCCTCTGGAGAAACATCTTCTGCAAACCAGACTGAGTCAGGTATATCTCTAACTGGTCCGTTAAATACTTCATCCTCTTCTGTGAATCGTGCAGATGCAAGTGCTGAGGGGGAGCGAACAGAAGATGATACAACAAAGGATTCTACTACAGAGGCACTAAAAATACCAACTCCAGCATCTAAAGAGGAAGCAATACCAGAGGAAAACGAGGATTCAGTCTCAATTTCCTCAGAGGAACCAATTCCAACTCTTATCCCAATACCCCCACAAGCTACAACACCAAGTTCTAGCACATAAGTACCATCCACTACAGAGGTTGCACCAGAACCGACCAGTGCAACCACAGAGGTTCAACTAGATGATGCTAATTGTTGATTTTTTTTTTAATTTTGATTTATTAGTGCTTTTGGATATTCCTAACAAATGAGGAATCATCAAAGATGATTACCAACACCTTTTGATTTTTACAGGGTATCTGATTTCAAATTAAGCTTAAATGAGATTTATTGCTCAATTTGAGGGGGAGAATGCCAATCTGACCATGTACATCCAAAGGTAAATTTCTAAATCTTTAGACTCATTTTTAAAGAAGACTAACTTTAAAATTGTAAAACCTTTCTAAAATGGTCAAACCACTTCTAGATGCTAAATGCTTTTTCTGATATAGAAGTTGGATTTTAAATGCTTTTCTGAGACTAAAAATAGTCAGTGTGTGGAACAATACAATCTTTAGGATAACAATTTCATGGATCATTGTGTGAGCTTTATAGTACTTCTATGGATCACTTAAACCTGTGTTTCCTACCTAAGAAGTAAACCTTGAGTGTTTGAGAGGTGAAGGGTCTACATCAAAGAGTGGGGGAGATAACTCATCTGAGTTTTTCTCATTGTGCTTAAGAGGTAAAATTTGAAAAGAGAGTTTGGTTAGATGTGAGCTACATGATAAAAAGAAAGAGAGTGTGAGAACAGAGTCAAAAAAATTATACAACTCTGCACTAACTTTTTCTGAGCCGGGCAAGCCACATTACTGATTTATCACGATTCTTTGGTGATTATCATTGAAACAGGCAGTGAGCCCATGCCAACTCTTGACTTAACCCCACTAGCTACTCATTTTTTTCTCAACAAAGATATGTTTCATTTTCCACGGGGAAGCAGCATATATGCTATCCGATCTTTATTTGGAAGGTTGGATATTGAAAAGAAGGAAATATGCCCCACCTTCACACTTCATTCATGCACATTGAGTCTGTGGAAACCTGTTATGTCTAAACAAGTTTACACACTTTTGAGCCCAACTGTTGATCCAAACCCTCAGTGATTTGATAATGACCCTCTCTTATATACTTAGTGAAAATTGTAAGTAAACAATATGTATCAGAGTTTCACTATCGCTGATAAGTACTAAGACCTTACAGTACCGCTGATAGGAACTCTCACTCTTTAGATTAAACATTCAGCAAACACTGTTCACCATAATGCTCTGAGCCTGTTCAGTACTTATGGTGATCGCTGATAAGTTAGTTGTGTACTTATGATCCCTGAAGACAAGTTTATCGTCAACATAGGTTCTACGCTGAAGTCGAAGATCAAGCTCAAGAACCAGCGACAAGTCTCCTAATGAACTGATGCGGATCAGCGAAGACTCAGATTTGTCCACTCAACGTGAAGTATCAAGTACAAGACTTCAGTTATCGCTGAACTTTATCATTCGCTGATAAACAATGATGAAGCGCTGAATCAACGAAAAGCTGATCATGAAGTCCTCCGTACAAAGTACTTTTGTCTTAACCACCCTTGCACGACTCCGTACGATATGTCATAAAAGAACCTCCTTATTGTCTGAAATCGTACAACCACTCTGATACTACACTGTTCATTCATGCAGCTACTAAGGTTGTCTACTCAAGTCAGATCCTACAACCAATCAGCTGCTGCCACGTGTAAAGTGTAAACTGACATGCATTAAATGCATGCAGTATATAAGAAGACGACCTCACTTCATTTTGAAGTAACGTGCTAACTCTGGTCAAGTTCATCTTCTTATCTTGAGATAGGTTATTATTAGTAATTTCCTTCTCTTTCTTAGTGCAAGAAACTTAGTGTTCCAACTTGTTTAGATTTAGGTTTATCCTTAATCTTGTTCCACAACAAGCTGTAAATTGTTAATGATTTATCAATAAAAAATTTAGAAAAGTAAAATCTGTGTGTTTGTATTCAACCCCCCCCCCCCCCCCCCCTTCTACCAACTTGTATAGCCCTTTGGGACCAACAGGAGATTAGCTCATACTGAATAATATGAGAAATCTTTATTAAGTAATAACCTGCACGAGTACGGTTAAGTGTAAGGGACCATAGTCACTAGTTTTATTTGATAACGTAGGATAGGCAAAGTATAATTGCTAATTCCTGTTTATATTGAAAAGTAATGAATAGGCAAAGTAGAATTGCTATTCATGTTGAATGATTGAATAGGAAAAATAGAATTGCTATTCATGTTGAATGATTGAATAGGAAAAGTAGAATTGCTATTCATGTTGAATGATTGGATAGGAAAAGTAGAATTGCTATTCATGTAAAAAGGAGGAATATGCAAAGTATAATTGATATTCCCGTGTATCCTTGAAAATGAGGAATAGGCATAGTATAATTGCTATTCAGGTTGAAATGTTTGAATAGGCATAGTATAATTGCTATTCAGGTTGAAATGTTTGAATAGGCATAGTATAATTGCTATTCAGGTTGAATGTTTGAATAGGCATAGTATAATTTCTATTCAGGTTGAATAATTGGATAGGCAAAGAAAAAGGGGTTATTTGTATTTGAGATGTGGAAATATGAATTAGACAAAATGTAAGTGTGGTTTCATGTGTTTCGGTGAATTTAAAAATAGGCATTATATAAGTGCTATTTCTGCTTCTATTCAAATGAGAAGGTATGGAGATTAAATGTAAGTCTTTAGGCTTGATCGATAAACTAGAATCCGTGATGATTCGTAGTAAGCTATTGAATATGGTATTATGACTTTTTGAATGATAGTCATACTCATGGGATTAAGTATGATTCTGTTATTATGGGGTGAGTACGAGTACGGTAAGAACGAGTGTAAGTCAAGTTTGATAAACCTTGTTTACATTGTTTTAAAAGTATTATTTTGAAACTGAATGTTCTCACTAGGCGTTAGCCTAATTGTTTCAAACTATATTTTCTTACCAGGTATGAGCTCAGGGAAGTAATGGGATGAGTGAAGAGTTTATGGTGACGACAAGTTGATGTAAATTAACTCTTGTCATTATTTTCACTAGTTGAGAACGTTGATAGGCGGGTTTACACCCTCCTTAACTAGCCGCAAGTGTACGGTGTCGTCTCAAGTAATACGTACGTAAGTACGAGTATCGAATCCACAGGAACTTGGTGTTAAGTACCGCAATGACTGTAAAAACTATTAACTGAACGATTGGAAATTGAGGGATGGTTGGTTTTAACTAATTAATTGCAAGAAGACAAAGCAAAAACAAGACAGTAAACAGCTTTGGAAACTTCCGATAGAGAAAACAGTTGAGGGTTGGAAATCCCTAGGTTTTCACATACGAATATCAAACTTAAACGATTACCAGTTATTCCCCTAATGAATATCCAATCTTTAAAAGTCACCGTTGTTCTCTTTCGAGCAACAACGGGTTTTATTTTGAAAAGGACAAGTTTTATCTTTCGATCTCAACTTATGGATTCCAAAACACATTAAGCGCAAGATTTATTGTGATCATATAGATTTAATCTCTCGATCTCAACCTAAATGGTTCAATTAGGATTAAGGCGTATTCGGTATATCTCTATCACCAAATTCCCGCCTTAGACATGTAATTCCTGGTTCTAGTTAACAGTTAATTCTCTCAAACTCAACTGGAAACAACAAAACAATTGAAAGGTAGCTAAACTCTCAAAAGCATTAAAACCAAATTACACGCATTCATTAAATAGGAAAACTGATAAATGTTCATGTCATCTGTTCATATGCTTACAAACTAAATTCATTCCAACCCCCAACATGAACAGGTTAGTTCATGTCGGTGGTGGATTCAAACACAAAAGAAAAGAAAAGAATAATGGAAGAAAGCATGGCAAACGTGATCATGGTGAATGGAATGATGTACTCCCTTCTCTCGTGTTCGTATCTACTTCGCGTGATGAACGTGCTCCGATTGATCCTCTAACGTGGCTCCGAAAGGTGTAAAAAGTCTCCCAGAATCGCCCCCTAAACTGCTCTGGCCGTCGTGTGTGTGATTCCTCCAAACCTAGCTGCAGAAAATAGTTTTATAAAACTGGGCGTCGGGGCCAGCGCCGACGCGGATGGGCTGGCGCCATGGCTGGCGCCAACTTCTGTTTAAAATGTTGGCGCGGATGGTGGCGCCAGCACTAGCGCCAGATTCTGTTTCGCGATTTCTCGATTTCTCTCGTTTTCAGCTCTGGAACTCAATTGTGCTGCTTTTTTGGACAAAAATGCTTATACCTATACTTTCTCAACAAAAACCCATGAAATACTCGTATTTCACTTGAAGACATGCGTAAACCACCTAGTTTAAGATTCAAAATAATGTCGAAAATCGACATTATCAAACGTTTATGTTATGGATATTAGATGCGTAAACCCTTTTATTTCAGGTTTAAATTTACCCTGATTTTTAGGGTGTTACAGTTTTATTCTTTTTGAGCTCATTGATGGTAGATAAGAGTACAGTTCTTTCGGTTTAAAAAACAACCTTATCTCTCAAAATTGATTCTTCAAGTTTAAAAATTATGCTTTCCAAAATCATAGGTGGAACGTAACGTTTGAACTCTTAGTTGGCATGAGAATCATCATCTGGTGTTGCTTGGACCAAAACTGGAGTTTCCACAATTTTGGCAACGGAGTAGATGTCAAACTAATCATTCGAGAGATGAGGTGATATGTTTTTCAGATATGAAGCATTAAGAGTTTCATACACGAAAGGAACTTGTACATTAATGTTTTTCTTAGGTGGCTCATCTTCTGAATCAGGTTTATCATTTGCAGGCATTTCTCCTACTTTTGGTAGTGGAATACCTGTTTTGCGTTTAAGGTCTTCCTCTTCCTCATCTTTCTGAGACAGTTTGGTCCACTCGATCTTATACTCAGGATAATGCTTATCTAGGCCCAAGAAGTTGAACTCATAGAGAGTAGGGACCTTCGATAAGATTTTCTTAAGGTAACACGGATTATCATATCCGAGTCCCCAAAGGGCGTTATAATACTTGAATTCCTTTGGTTTGTTCAAATGAATCATTTGGTCTGTTTGACCTCGCTTGTAAAGTTTGGATTCAAGATCCTTAAGCTTGTTAGTCAAATTATCATTTTCTTTTTGAACGGTTAAGCGAAGATTGACAATCTTATTATTCTCTTCCTGAGACTTACTGAGCTTTTCGGTGATTTCAGATAATTAGGTTTCTAGGGATTCGGCTCTTTTTGAAATGGCTGAGCATTCAGATTGATAATTTTCTATAACACATTTATCCCCAGCCTTTTCAATAGCTAGTTTGCCTATGGTATCATATTTTATTTTAGCATCAGCGTCTAGCTTAGAGATTTGCGCTTCTAAATAGAAACTTTCTCTTTGAGCTCAGAGTAAGTTGGATCTACAATTGGTATCAGAGCAGAGGGACAAAGCTATCAATCAAATAACGATGTAAACATGTAACGATTAAGCTTTGTATTGAATGAATAGAGAGAGTTACAAGATTGGAATTAAGAACACTCTCTCTAAAACAATGGAGCTCAATTTGATTAGTCTAATACGACCACCCTAATTTCCTCTAAACAAAACATTAAATACCAAGGGCTTAGTCCTTAAAGCCCATGGTCCATAACCTCTAATCTAGGCCCATTAAGCATAAAAAGGCTTTTACAAACAAATAAAGAAAACAACTATTTTTCTTTATATCACTTTCTATTTTATAGGACTTTTAGTCCTAACAACATTGTAAGCTGACGAATAGTCGATGACGTTAAACTTTGTCTGCTTGTTGATACCTTTGGCATATACTTGGAGGATGGTTTCTCCTAGAGTGTTGGTCGAATCGCCGTTGAATCCTATCAGAGTCGTCGAACGACGAGTGATCTCTGACTTATCGATGCCCATCGCCTTGATCGTGCTTAAGAAAATAATGTTAGCCGAACTGCCTCCGTCGACCAGTACTCTATAGGTCGAGCAGTTGCTGATAGTAAGCTGGATAATCAATCCATCATGATGTTTTTGCCAGCTGTCCAGGAGGTCGTCCTGATCAAACGTTATGGGCATCGCCTCCAGTTCTAGCTCTTGTTTCGGTCATGACGACCGAGGAATGGGATATTCGCCTGATGTTTGACCGTGTCGTTTGGCTGCCGAATATGTTAAACCACAGACGTCTGATCCACCTATCACGCAGTTGACGACCTTTGCATGGACAGGGGATGCTAGTCTTGCTTTGTCACCTGGCGCATATTCTTTATCAGTCAAACCTTGGAGATGACCCTTGGGGATGATCCAGGCCAACTCCTTCTGTAAGGCAAGGCAGTTATCTGTCGTATGACCGTGGTAACTATGGAAGTCGCACCACTTGGTCTTATCCTTCTTGTCATCGTCTTTATTGCTTTTCTTGGGCCATTGTATCGACGATTGAATTTTCTTGAGAGCTTCGACCAAATCTTTCGATGTCCCCTTGAATCCATAAGAAGAGATCTTATGATATTGAGGAAATCTGGGTGCAAAATTGCTCTTTTTCTTGTCGAACCGGACGTTCGATATCTGGCGTGTAGGCTCTGTCTTGACGCTCGTCTTGGACTTGAAATCTGGTTTCTTGATCCGGAGCAACTTTTTGTCAGTAGAATGCTGACGATGGAAAGTCATGTCATCTTCTACTCTCATGTTAGCCAATGTCCTAGCTCGGACGTCTTCAAAATTCTCTGGCGGGTATTTCGTAAGATCGACGTATAACCCTGAAGTGTTGTCGTCGAGACCTCGTTTGTAGGCCTCGATGGCAGTTTTAACATCGCAGTTTTAGATACTGATCATTTCTGCATTGAAACGATTGAAGTAACTGCGGATGGATTCTCCGGACTTTTGGGTGACGTAATACAGGTCGCTAGTTTGCTTCTCCATCTTGCGACTACTGGCGAATTGTTGTGAAAACTGGTTGACCAACTCCGCGAAGTTGCTGATAGACTTAGGTTTGAGATTGATCAACCATTGGAGAGCAGCACCTGTAAGAGTCGCGCCAAAGCTTTTGCACATGCATACTTCTTGATACTGATGTGGGATGGACGTGGTCCACATTAGCTGTTTGTAGTGGGCAGTGTGCTCCATAGGATCGGTTATTCCTGAGTACTTGGGCGTAAAAGCAGGAATGTTGTATTTTTTTGGGATGTCGACGTTTGCTATCTCGTCAACGAAGGGCAATGCTTGAAATCATGTACGGGGCTCAACGTCGACGGGGACGGCAGCACCAGGTAACTTTGAGAGTCGGGACAACATCCTTTCGTTTTAATCCTCCAGAAGTCTCAGCCGTCGGGAGACTGGGTCGTCTGGATTAGACAATGTTCCTGTCGGGGGAATAACTCCTCAGTCTTGAGCTGTCATGCCGACCGTCGCTTGAAAACCATTTTCGTACGACGAAGCATTAGTTTTTCCATTATAGGGGAAGTTCATAGGAATCGTCATCGTTGGTTGCGGAATGGTAGGAATGTGAAATGGCACGGCTCCATTGTACAGTGGGGGAGGCCTCAAATGCTGCGGAGGAAACTGTCCCAAGGGGGGATTGCCGACAAATGGCACTATACCTGCTTGGAATGGTGGCCTTATGAAAGGTGCACCAGAAGGTCGGGGACTGTTCTGAGGTCCAAAAGAATCGCCACTCGTTGGATTCCTCAGGGAAGCAATTTATGCAGCTGCCTTCTGTTTTTGCTCGTTCAGAGTTTGAATCTGACTCCGTGTTGCGTTCAATTCTGCGTAAAGCTGAGCCATGGGATCTTGGTGAATTGCCATTTTCCTGGAAACAACAAAACTTCACAAGATTGTTAGAGCGATGTATGCTTGGCTTGAGATTTTCTCTAGCTGGGGCCCCACGGTGGGCGCCAAACTGTTAATGCCAAAAATCACCCAAAGGATAACTTAAGGTTGATGTGAAGCTTTAAACAACTCAAGAAAAGGATCTCAAGACAAACAACACAATCGCATGTAAAAAATGAGTAAGACGGGAGAATTCGTGACGCGGAAAACCCAAACGAGGGAAAAAACCGCGACCGACTTGGGGAAGTCGAAAGTGTATTATAGTCGCCAAACAGGGGTGATATCCTTTTGTAACAAGTGTCGTGTGTACAATAGATTACAATAAGAATAAAAATAAACTTAATCGTAAGCTAGTGTTGTGTGTCGTGCGAAATCGTGCGAAATGAACTGTTGTCGTGCGAAATAAACTGCTCGTCGTGCGAAGCTTGCGTGAGCGATACTTGTTCAAATGCTCTGATGTAAGAATGTTGAGAGTGTAGAAGTGTTGAATTCAGATGTTAGATGTTGTGATGTTCATATGGCCGCTTGAAGTGTGGTACAGTTCTTTATATAGCTTGTGATAGCATTAAATGTGCTTTGATGGTATGTTTGTAACCGTTGTCGGGCCTTTATTGTCATTAAGAGCTCGTCCGTTACTGACCGTAGTACCATAATTGCTTTTGGACCTGCATTAATGGAAAAAAGAAAATGGTTGTTGACTGTAAATGGTTAGTACGGTCGTACGACCGTCTCGAGTCCTGGACGTCGGTCGTATAAAACTTACGACCACCATAGAAATGTACGACCGAATATACGATAGTAAATAATCTGCAGGACCTTATCTTAATACATGAGTGGTCTTACATAAATGTCATATGTATTTTCCATCGTTGGTCGTGAGGTGTGGATTTTTACCCAAACAATACTCGCTAGAAATTTATTCACTACCCCATAGGTTATCACAGAAGGGCGATTCAAGCACACCTATATAACACGTAGGTTCATCAACTGTCCAGGTGCAATCATAAACATATTGTACATGAAGATCCTTGCTACCCTCGCTATGATTCCCGATTCTAGTGATTCTATCGACCTCAAATTATCCTATCTTATCGTACATTCTCACTTTCGATTACTTACAAAAACACTATTTTGAGTCTAGGCATCCTAAATCAATACCTAAATCTCTCAAATTTATGCTCTGATACCAACTTGTAACTCCCTCAAATTTGTAAAGAGCAACTAAATAAAAACTTCGATAAAATTCCTTTTACAAAACCATCAATGGAAATACCTCAACCTTAAAAACATAAAAATTACCCCAACATTCAATAATTTTAATCACACCAAAACTAAGGCCATCAGTACCCCATGGAAAGAATCTTTCAAATATTCCACTCTACATCAGCGCCACATCAGCTTTTCTCTCATCCCTCACTCAATCCCTAACAATCTCTAAACACCCGTACCACATTCCCTCAAACCCTTTTGCCACCTCATTTATTTTAATTCTTTTATTTATACATTTAATTATTTAACAAAATAAAAATATTTATATATTTTTTAATAAATAAAAATAAGATAAATAATAAAAATTAAAATTCATATCATTCATTAAAAATAAAAATTACAAAATACAAAACACTACCAATCATGAAATTTTTGAATTTGCTCTTTTCTCGCTAAAGTAACCCTCAAAGCTTTTTCCCGTAAGGTGATCATGTGAGGCCATGAAAAACTCGAAGTCTTTATCAAATCGGTTTGCGCGTTCGATTTGGCGTTCTTGATCCAACCTATGTCGTTTGAGTTTTGAGCGTTCGATTTCGAGATCGAGTTTTTTCATTTTGTATTCCATTGTATCATCAATCTTGTCGTTGAACGTCGTCAACAACTGAGTAACACTTTTGTCCGTATTCGCCCCGGACGTATTACTCGTTGATGATTTTTTTGCCTTGTTTCTCCCGATGGGTCGTTGAATTTGCTCGTCATCGTCATCATCGGAAGGTTGGGTACGTTTTGAACCCCGCGATGAAGTTGTCGTCATCGTTGGAACGGCTCCCCATTTTGGACATTTTTTTAGGACGTCCCAAGCTTGTTCGTGAGTGAAAGCAACTTTATGGCGTGCTAGATACCGTTCGTGTGCCGTTCGGGATATATCGGCCTCACTCATCCCGTTTGATCTATTATTGAGCAAGTTGTTGTAGATGCCGCCAAACGAATTAACTCTTTTATTGAGGTCGTTGAACTTGCTATTGAGTTGATGGGTTGATCTATAACCTGGTTCACGACCCATGCGAGTAAAGAACACATTCCCGATTCGGCCCCAAAAACTTCCTACATTTATGTAAAATTAAGTATAAGAATAATAATAATAATAATAAGAATAATAATAATAATAATAATAATAATAATAATAATAATAATAATAATAATAATAATAACAATAAAAAATAATTACCACCGCTTTGTGCGTTACCGACCACGGGTTTCCGGAACAATGTCGTCGTCGAGATTGAAGTTGGCCGGAGTAAAACCTTGTTCAATCAACCTGGGACGTGTAAATTGGTAAGGAATTTTTTGGTGAAATTGTTGGTGAAATTGTTGGGGAAATTGTTGCGGATATTGTGGCGGATTTTGTTGCGACCATTGTGGCGGAATTTGTTGCGAAAATTGCGGATGATAACCTTGTTGTGTAAACGCTTGGAAACCAATCTCTTGATCTTCTTGCGATTGTGGTGTATTCGGTCGGTTACGACGGGATGTAGGTGTTCTGTTTGAATTCATGATGAGAGAGGTGTGAAAAATAAGAGGTTGAGAGAATTTGAGAGAGTTTGAGAGGTGTGAGAAATAAGAGGTTGAGAGAATTTGAGAGGTGTGAAAAATAAGAGGTTGAGAGGTGTGAGAAATAAGAGGTTGAGAGAATTTGAGAGGTGTGAAAAATAAGAGGTTGAGGGTTAAATATATAGTGGGATTAAGTTGAGAATTTTTTTTTTTATAAAGAGTCGTTCAACGGCATGATTTTTAAAAATTTAATTAATTTTTTTTTTAAAACCCTTCGGGATGGATCGGGATCCCATCCCCGGATTCCATCCCGCCCCGCCATCCCCGCAACCCTCGTAGCCTTTCCCGCATCGAGCCCGCACCATCCCCGCACCGGGTACGGATGGCCTAAGTAAGGTCGGGTGTTACTTAACCCAATTACAAATTGCTATTCCCAAATATAAATGCAGAAGACTTCACCAAGCTAAACGTTCCTCGAGCACACAACTAGCACTCAAACTCTTCACAGGGTCGCTAGCACTATTCCCCAATCGGATCCTGATGCACATGCCGACAAATAAAAAGCTTAGGCTAACGCCTAGTGAGTTCAAGAGCTTATATCATGAGCAAAATAGTTCGTTAAACGAAAAGAGCACAATTTAAATCATGATTTTCCAAAAACGTTTATATAAATATGCAAACAACTCATTTTCCCAACGCACACAATTTCAGTAACGAAAGCTCCAATATATAACGGTTTCCAAAATGAAATCAATTCCATAACTTACTCAAAAAGGCGGATAAATATTTAATTTCCAAATAATATAAACATGAATAAAACTCTATTATTCAAAACATCCAAACACGGATGAGGCATAATACGCCGCCCACAAATCATGGAAAATAATCCATATAAATATAAAAAGTCACCGAAAACATGGATATAGATAAATACCCAAAACAACATCTTTCGGTGACGGGGGAGACTCAATTCCATCGAATGTGGCGGGCATACAAAGTTAAGTCACTTATCAACGTTCTTGGATTATAATCATAAGACATATCAAGATCAGCACCTTTAAGCATACACTTGTGGAGTATCAACTTCAACCCCTCTAGGTCTGTACATTGAGTTATCCAAATCCAAGGGACTATATTAGCACATAGGTCTTACACCTTACCTCGATGCCTAAATGTGCCTCAATGTGGAAAACTAGTGTCCCATCATGGGCATAATACCCAAGTGCAAGGACATCAAGTTCAACCACGCACGATTTATACCTCTAGTCCTTCGCAAAGGGTCTTTCGGTCTACGAGTTCAACCACCCATGGTCTATACCTCGCTCCCGCTAACCAAAATTATTTCCAAATCCACAACAGGGATAAAGTTCCCATTAAACCAAATGACTGACTCATATGCCTATGGATCCATTGCATTACAGTCTATAATTTACACGACCCCAAATGCACGACAACGCACTCAAAGCATGTAACATTTCAAATAAATATGCCATAGTTGCCTATATCTTCAAAAGCCCGATATAAAATAAAATTAAAACGGACAAATGTCCCGCAAGACTCATTAAAATCAAAGTCAAGTCAATAGCTTGACACCACCATTGACTATAAAATAGAAGTCATCATAAGCAATAAAATGTATTTAACCAACGTTTATGCAATTACATGTTTCAAAATATGATTAACTCAAAAACTCATTATGAGTTGTTATAAAGCGCTTTCGAAATGAAATTATACCCTCTGTAATTTCAAAATATATTATAACTCAATAATATACATTTTCCACACGTTTTATAAAACCAGATAAACTAAAAGTGCATTTACGTCAAATTACCCTCATTTTATAATAAATCATCGAAAACATATTAACATGATTTCTTTATCAAAATGTTCAAAGACCCCAAATAAGTAACATTTTTCAATATTTATAAATCAAATGTATCTAGAATGTAAATTTTCTCAAGTAAGCAACACATTTGATAAACATCAAGTAAAACACTTTAATACTTCAAAATGGACATTTTTGGCATGTACAAAATTTTCACAAAGCAACTTGAACTCGCATTGCTAGGTTACGTTAAACCTAGGATCCAAACTCATATCTAGCTTCCAAAATGGTGAAGGCTTTAGATCCACAAACATCCGTCACTAGAACTTTGTCTAAGCCACTTACAAGCCTAAAATACACCAAGAATAATCCCCATAATCAGATCTATACAATCTTGGTAAAAAGTTCAAATCACCCAAAACTCAAAACCACTCTTCCAACAAGAAAATCCTCAAGTTCGAGGACATTGAACAAAATTTCATAATCAACAAGGTAAAACCATTTTAATCTTCAAAACAAAACTAGATTACATCCTAAAAATGGCTTTCCACCATAAAATCTATCATTTTCTCAACCATGAACCTTTTACATCAAAACTCCCAAAACATTTCAAAACCTTAGAAAATAATGAACTCTTAAAAATGAAGAAATTAGAGCTACGAGAATAGAAGAATCATATACCTTAAAATGATGAATCCCCCAACTAATCTTCTCCTTCTTCAATTTAATCACTCATTTCCTTCAATTGGGTTGTCTTTCTCCCCAAGAAAAAGAACACACACACACACAAAGGTGTGGAGAATCGTTTGGTATAAATGAGAAAGTGGAGGTGAAAGAACCTTTTTTACCCCAATTTACAACATTGGTCCTCTAAGAAACATATCATAGACCAATTCACACCTACACTCCTATTAAATTGCTAATTTTAAGTATTTGGGATATTACCACTACTTAGGATTTTTCGGAGTGTGCCAGCGAGGATGCTAGGCTCCCAAGGGGGGTGGATTGTAAGATCCCACATTGGTTGGGGAGGAGAACAAAGGTTGCCTTATAAGAGGGACTTGATACCTTCTCTATCAGACGTGTTTTAAAACCGTGAGTCTAGATGTATGGACAAAGCGGACAATATCTGGTACGATTGGCCTGGGATGTTACACATACTGCTTCTGCAACACATTCAGAGAGTTTTAGGTACCCATTTCCAAATGGGTCCAATTTTGTTAGGGGTTTTTAAGGTTGCCTTGGCATCCTTGGTTTTGGTTTTGGTTTTAGCTTCCTTATGAGAAGAACCATTTTGCTTCTTCTGACCCTTGAATTTGGCATTCTTAGGTTTGCCTCGAGAGAGGAAGCAGTGTGGACCAGAGAAATGTTGTTTCAATTGGAACATAAGCTCAAAACAATGACAACTGTTAATGCCAAAAATCACCCAAAGGATAACTTAAGGTCGATGTAGAGCTTTAACAACTAAGGAAAGGGATCTCAAGACAAATGACACAATCGCAAACAGAAAGTAAATAAGACGAGAGAATTGGTGACGCGGAAAAATCCCAACTAGGGAAAAAAACCACGACCGACTGGTGAGAGTCGACGGTGCACTATGGTCTCCAAACAGGGGTGATGCCCTTTAGTAACAAGTGTCATGAGTACAATAGATTACAATAAGAATATAAGTAAACTTAATCGTAAACTAAAGTCGTGCGTCGTGCGAAATAATGTTGTAATCGTGTGAAATGGATTGATGTCGTGCAGCTTGTGTAAGTGTTGTTCGCTCTGATGTTCCAATGATCACTGTTGTATTTCGTATAAATGTAGTGTGTGAATAGTGTTGAATGTGTAGATGATCATGAGGTTGTGTTGTGCAGGCCTTTATATAGCTTTTGGTAGCATTGAATGCGTCTTAATGATTGTCGTAACCGCTGCTTTGGTCTTTAATTGTCTTTAATGGCTCGTCCGTTATAACCGTTGGGCAATGATTGCTCTTGGATCTGCATTAATGAAACAAGGAAAAATGGATGTTGACTGTTATCGGTTAGTATGTCCGTACGACCGTCTTAAGTCACGATTGTCGATTGTAGGAGTCTTACGACCATCGTCGAAATATACGATGAAAGATATGGTCGTAATTAATCAGTGAGACCTCATCTTAATACAAGAATGGTCTTACATAGATGTCATGTTTATTTTCTTCGTCGGTCGTGCGGTGTGGATTTTTACCCAAACAGTTTGCCCCCAAAATTCGAATTTAGGCGTGAAATTCAAATTTTAAATCTGAGTGCGTGGAATGACACGTGTTGCATGGGGAAAGGATCCAGTGGAATTCCAATCGTTCTGGCTCGACTTGAACTGAAAAGACGTAGGGGTTTGTGACGTTAGGGAGAGGTGGACGAGGCGTGGAGCCGTTTGTAGGACAGGTGTCGCTCATCGGTAAGTGGTACGCGAAAAGGTGGTGGACAGGTGTTATCCATCCGTGAGACCTTTTTGACAAGCCTTTGCCATATAAATAGCTCGATTTAGAGATAGTTTCCTTTTACGCCTTTGGTAAATTACAGAAAGATATTTCGAGCAATTCAGCTGCCATCTTTACATGCGTGATCTGAGCATTTATAAATCGAGTGAAAAGTTTCTTATTTCTTCATTAGTTTCATAATGTCGATCGAACCTGCTAGTACGATCGTCACTCAAGAGGACCTTAACGCTTTCAGGACGCTGGCCGGTGTTCCTGATGCATTGCAGTTACACTTGCCGGATCAGTTCCGGCCGTCTAAGTGCCCGACGGGCACTTCATCCTGTACGAATACCCGTTCAAAGTGGGTTTTAAGTGGCCCTTCTCTCCCTTGGCCAGGGAATTTTTGAGTAGGTATCATTTGTCTCTTGCTCAGGTGATGCCATAGTTTTGGCGGATAGTTCTTGTGATCGACAAGGTTACTGTCGATTGGGCAACGCCGTTCATGGTGGATGATCTGTTGGCGGAACACTTGGTCAAGGTGGACAACTACCACCGATACAGCCTTTTTTCCAAGTACCGGGGTACCCAGGTGCTTGTGCAAAATACCCAAGTCAACGACCGCGGTTGGAAGGCGAGGTACGTCTTTGGCGAGGTCCAGTCGCTCGACCTTCTTGAGGAGGATACGACCTGGGTCACCTCTGGGTGGAACACTGACTGTAAGTCTACCTTCGTTTGTCGTACGTGTTTATTCTTTGATCGTGCATTATAGCTAACGTGTGTATGCTTTTTTTTCAGCCATTACATTTTCTGATGATGATCTTCCTGAATCTTTGGCGAAGATCGAAAAGTTCCGGACCTACAGTCTGGAAGATAGGTCTTTCTTCGTCCAACGCAGTCTTGTGGACGAAAATACGGACGACGAGGTCGTAGTGCTCGGAGGAACGGAGGCCCAGAGGAAGAGGAGGAGGCGGCAGGTAATAATTCATACCTCGCCTTTCATATATCCTGGTGGTCGTATGACTTGTTCGTACTCGGCTGTATCGTAGTTTTTCCTTTTCATATTTATGTATCTTTTTGTAGGTGGGTCGGTCGAGGCGCCCGCTCATGGCGTTTCGAAGAAGGAGTCTCAACTCCTTTTGGCCCGAAAGGCCAAGGAGTTGAAACGAAAAGCTTCATTATCCCTGTCGTCAGGGATGAAAAAGTCTAGGGCGAGTTCCCGGAGGGAACCGTCGTCGAAGAGTGGTGGTCCATCTGGGGCCACCATTGCTGAGAAGACAAAGACGCCACCAGGTGTTATTGATGCTACCCCGGTGAGCGTGGCCCCTCCGACGGTACCGAAGGTCGAGGAGTCCGGGCCTCAGACGGTCGCCCCGCCTCCCTCGTCGGCCGACAGAAAATGCGGCGGAGGGATCTGCTGATGCCATGACGGCCAACTTTTCGTTGTCGTTGAACTTCATGGCTAGCGATGAGATGGATAGCGACAAAATCTTCCCTAACCCGGGGAAATTCCTCCTGCCTTCCTTCCAGGAGCGTTTCCAGGAGGTTACGGTCGATGAGATGGGGTCGCAAGTCGATGGGCTTACTTTCATGGTACGTACGACCGTTTGTTTTTCTTGTGTAATTTCTGTCGTTTGCATTTGTATTACGTTTGTTTGATCGTGCGACTACATGAGTTCCATACGTCGCTCTGCCTGTACGCCCATATGGATAAGATCCGGAGGGTCATACCCCGTGCCCTGGAAAAGATGCGCGTGGCACAGAACGAAGCTCGCGTGGCACGGGAACGGGAGCAGCTGGCGATGGATAGGGTTGAGGTCCTCTCGACGAAGCTCATGACTTCTTAGAAGCATCGTTGAGGGAGAAGGAAGACCTGCAGAGCCACTTGAAGGAGGCCCTGGCGACGTACTCTGCGTCTGAGGCGGAGGTGGGAGCGACTAAGGCTTCCTTGGACCGAGAGCGAAAAACAGGTCGAGGACCTTAAGTCGCTCGTCGAGGCGGAGAAGAAGAAGGTCGCCTCCTTGGAGGAGCGACTTCTGTCTTTTGAGGCTCTGACCCGTTTGAAGGTCAGAGCGGTGATCATGCGTCATCATCTACGGGGGTTAAACCCTATGCCTGGAGCCGAGGCGGAGGTCGCCACGTACTTGGAGCAGGTCGGGGATGAGGAAGACGTCGATCAGGAAGACCAGCTCGAAGACGGGGACCCTACAGACGCTGAGGTCATCGGAGGTGGCAAGGTATAATTGCTATTTCCACTTTCTATTGGTAGACTAGAAATAGACAAGATATAATTGCTATTTCTACTTCCTTTCCAAGAAAAAGGCTTGGCGCTTAATTGTAAGTTCTTGGTCATGAGCTATAAACTAGAATCTGCGGTGATTCGTAGTGGCGCTCTCGAATATGATACAATGACATACTTAGTGTTATCATGTTCATGGAATCAGATATGATTCACGTCATCAAAAGATGCTATTGGGTTCGGTAAGAAAATTAGAAGCAGGTTAATGTATACGCTTTGTTACAGTTTTGGTTTTCAAAGCTTATAACGATATTGATATGAAAATTTGATGTTCTCACTAGGCGTAAGCCTAATTTTTTCAAATTCAGTTTTCTTACCAGGTGCTAGCATCGGGAAGGGATTCAAAGGGATGAGTGTCGAGGAGTGCCAGAGTTATGCTTTTGGAAGTGTGTGCTGATCAGGGATTAGATTAACTGGTTGTTATGATAAATTTTTTTAAGTTTGAAACTGTGATGGTAAACACTGATAAATGTAAGGTTTAAATTCATTGTAAAATTCAGGATGTTTCAATATCAATAACCACAGATCTCCAATACACTTAACAAGTTCAATTTACTCATGAATTTGATAAAAACATCAAGTTTAATAAAGAAGATGAACTCACCTGATTTGAAGAACTCAGAGTCGGCAACAAAACCAATTCAAGATTCAATTCCCTTTTCACCCAAAACTGATTCAATAACCTAATTGAAAGACAAATTAAGCTTACGATTACCGATTTTTAAAGAAATTGATCGGAGAAGACGATTGAAACTCTTACCGAATGAAATCAAGAACCCGATTTCTCTTTCTCTTTCTGCCTTCTTTCAACCGACTCCAAAGGAAGTGAAATTGAGATATTCTCAATTTCAACCAACTTCCCAATCTTATACATCAAAATTCACAAAATTACAATTTAGCCCAAAACCATAACCAAATACACTTTCAACCATTCGACTTTAAATTATAACATAACATTTAAAATAACCCCTTCTAATATTTTAAACGTTCCTCATTCAAAATTATGGAAATTTCGAGGTGTTACATGTTCTTTTGAGTTTTCACTCCTTCGTCAAGTTGTTTCTCAAGTTCTATCCACAGATCGTAAGCCGATTCACAAGCATCAAGTGATTGAAATAGATCATTTGGGATTGCCATAATGAGTAACCGTTTGGTTTTCTTTCCTATCTCATATTTCTCCCAGTCTTGAGGAGACCACTTGTCAATATCCTTAGGTTTGTCATATTCAGGTACCTCTGGTGTTGCAGGTGTTGATGCCAAAAATCGTCCACAAGGATAACTTAAGGTTGATTGTGGAGCTTAACAACTAAAGAAAAGAATCGTTCGACAAAACAGCACGTTTAAGACAGAAAATCGTAAAGAGACAAGGATTTTGGTGACGCGGGAAAAACCTCAACGAGGAAAAAACCTGCGGACGACTGTGGAAGTCGTCGCTGCACTATGATCGCCAAACAGGGGTGATGTCCTTTGTTTATGGTGTCGATCGTACAATGATTACAATACAAATGACTTGAAATGTAGAAATAACAAGTGTATCGAATGTAAAATAAGTGTGTCGTGTGCTAAAACTGATGGTCGAGAGTGTAAGTCGTGCGTCGAGAGCGATCACTTGAGAGAAAGTTCTTTGCTTCGGATGTTATTGAGTACGCAGTGTGAATTCGATGATGGGTTCTCTAATGATTGTTTTGCCTTCGTATTTATAGTCTTCGAATGCATTCAATGACTTCATGATTTCTTCTAGTAACGGTCGTACCGGTCATTGCTGTTTTAATGCTCATAACTGCTCTGTCGGTTTCGTCCGTTGGCCATGAATGATGTTGACCTGCATTAAATGATGAAAGCATAACAGAAATGTCGAACGTTAGTCGGTCGAGGTCGCGTGTTTCTACACGACGGTCGAGTGTCGAGAGGTACTTTCGACTTTGACTTTGGTCCAAGGACAAAGTGTTTATGTTTTAACTCTATCATAAAAGAAGTGCAATAAACGTTCTTATTGTCTTGGTCGTGATCGAGACTGGTGAATTTTTACCCAAACAGTTTGCCCCCAAAATTTGAAAAAGTGGAGTGGCAAATTCAAATTTCAAAAGTTTTTTAAATTTTGCTAGTGACACGTGTAAAAAAATCCTTCCAGTTACCTTGGAATTGGATCGGTCCAATTCTAACTGAATGAGAAGTCGAAAAGGGGATAAGGTCGTGACGTCATGCTGACGCACGATCGTGCAAAACAGCTGTAAGCGCCAGGTGTCGACGATCTGTCGAGCATTCGAAAAGGCGAGGACACGTGTCGACTATCGAGAGGCTCGTCCTGACACGATCCTTTGCATAAATAGAGATTCTCGACGGATCTTTTCCTTTTACGATTTCGTAGAGTTTTCAAGAGAGATTTTCTTCTCGATTCTTGCAGTTTCTTCGCCGAATCGTTTCCAAACTTGCAAGAGATCTTCGACTTGTTTAGAGATTCGAGGTTTAGAGCGACTATATAAGGTATAATTTCTTGTTCTTTTCTTAGGTCCTCAAGGATTTTGACGACCTTAGATGCCTAAAAAATCCTTTATTCGTCCTTTGGCTAAGACATTCATGCTTGAGTTTAGCATTGGTTCAGCTAATGCCCTGATTCCGAGGACTTTGGCCTCTTTCATTTTTAAGTTTATCTTGTGATGTTCCTCTTTTATATATTCTCAGGAGAATCGTAGACAAAGGTGCCAACCATCTCTACTAAGAGAGTGGCAAAACCTTAGCTGGCCCGTAAGGGTAAAGGAAAGAGGCGAAAAGACCTTGATCGCTGTGTCGGGGTTTTACCAGAGACGAGGATGACAAGGATGATAATTTCGAGAGAGGCGTCTTCGAAGGTTGACGGCTCTTTGAAAGTTATTGTACCTGAGAAGGCGAAGGCATTGATCGCGATTGACGCGACATCGGTGGATTCTGTGCAACTGGCGACGATGTCCCCTGTAGCCACGTCGACCCCTTCGTCAGCCGGCGAGGGCAAGGGTGCAAAGACGGGAGAGGGTGAGAAGGAGGTCACGACGGTCAACTTTACGTTGCCGTTGGACAATGTCCTTGACAGGACGAATTTGCTCCCGTATCTGGGGAAGTGTCAACTCCTATCTTTCGAAGAGCGTTTTCGAGGGATCTCCGTCGAAGAGACGGGATCGCGTATAGCCGGACTGGCGTTCCTAGTAAGTTTCTGTTTTAAAACTTACGTTTTGACGTCTCTCTTAATTTTTGTCGAGTGTTTGTTAATATATTTCTTTGTATTTTACAGATATTCCCATCTTCTCTTGCGAAGAAAGAGAAGACGTTGGATTGGAAGTCGATCGTCGAGAGCTACGAAAAATATCGTATTCCTTCCTCCAACCTTAACATTAATCTTAAGAGCCGCATTCTCAAAATACTGCGGACTCACCTATGTAACATGTCGCGGCGTACGGTGTTGGGAAACAATTCCCATACTCGTTTGATCCTTCCATAAGTTCTTCAGCGCGCTTCAGGGCTGATGAGGATTCTAAGGTCGAGACTTCGGGCACAGATGCGACCGACATTCCTCCTCATCCTTAAGATAGATCTCTGATTTATGGATTTTATATATATATATTTGTGCTCAATTGTTGGCGATCGAGCTATCTGATGTAATAGTCGTTTTGATGAAATGGAATCTTTATCTCGCATACCTCTCTGCTTTACATGTCTTATAAGTAATCATAAGCGTTTAATTGCGAGTTTCAATCGTAGGGGGAAACATGCGACTGAGGCATCTATTGCAATGTAACGTCCAAGACATGAATCATACATTTGAACAAGCATATGTGATTGATGTGTTCATCCAGAACATACAAATTTTTCTAAGTCTAGAAACTTAGATCAGGTAACTGCTGGATCTTACGATCATACAATTAAATCGTACGGCGTTCCTGGATCGTGCATACTTACGACAGAAAAAGCAAATCATAGGCTTGAACACTTATGTTATGCGACCTTGCGAGATTAAAGTAGTGTAATAGACTTTATGATGTCATGCGATCTGCGATAGAACAATGTCAGAGGTTGGTCGTTGGCAAGCCAACGACCCTCCGATGCTTAAGTTAGTAATCGTCGTAGTAAAAAATCGTGTAAGAAAAAGAGACTTAAAAGAAATACTTTTTCAAATGCGTCGCATTCCAACTACGTGGGATATCTTGATTGTCGAGGGTTTGGAGTCGATAGGCACCTTTGCCCACGACGTCTGAGACGCGATAAGGACCTTCCCATTTAGTGGAAAGCTTACCAGCATTGGGCTCTTGAGTGTTTTGGAACACTCGTCGGAGAACGTAGTCGCCTATTTGAAAGACTTTAATTTTGACATTTTTGTTGAAGTGTCGCTCGACCACTTGCTTTTGTGATACCATTTTGATCAATGTTGACTCTCTGAGTTCTTCGAGGGCATCGAGATCATAACTTAGATCGACCAGATTGTGGTCGACGGAAGTATGTCTTGAGGTAGGGAGCTGAACCTCGACTGGTAGAACTGCTTCACAACCATAGACCAAGGAGAAGGGAGTTTGTTCTGTAGACGTACGAGGTGTCGTACGATTTTCCCACAGGACTGAAGGAAGCTCTTCGACCCACCTTCCCTTTGCGGCTTGTAGTCTCTTTTTGATTGAAGCAACGATGGTCTTATTGCTTGATTCGGCAAGTCCATTTGCTTGGGGATATCTGGGTGTCGAGGTCGTTAGCTTGATACTGCGGTCTTCACAGAACTGTTGAGTCCTATCACTTATGAATTGAGATCCATTGACGCAGACAATTTCAGATGGAATCCCAAATCTGCATATAATGTTAGTCTGGATAAAAGACACGAATTCCTTATCCCGAACTTAGGAAAAGGCTGCTGCTTCTACCCATTTGGAGAAATAATCTGTAAGTACGAGGAGGAATACCTTTTGCCCAGGGGCAGGTGGTAACTTACCGACAATGTCCATACCCCATCTCATGAAGGGCCACGGGACCAGTGTCGAATGTAAGGGTTTAGACGGTTTATGGGACGTACATGAATGTCGTTGACAAGGATCACAGTTCTGCACGTACCTGATGGCATCTTGTCGCAGCATCGGCCAAAAGTAACCTTGTCGAGAGATACGATTAGCCAGGCTACGACCTCCTGAGGGATTGCCACATTCACCTTCATGCATTTCTTGGAGGATTTTCTGGATTTGATTCTTATTGACGACGCATCTCAGGTTTAAGCCTGTCGATGATCGTCGATGGAGTCTATCTCCGATCATGACGTACCTGGATGCCTTGAATCTTGTAATACCCCGGGTAAGTCCGTTAGATAATTTAACTATAAGATTTGATGTTCAGGGTAAGTTTGAGATAAGTTGTAAGCTTAAGGGTGTTTTGGTATTTATCAAATAGTTTAAAGTGAAAAGTGTAAACTATCACATAATACCTATTAGGTATCAGAGCAGCCTCAGTTCTAAAAATAGAAAAACGTTTGAGTGTGTGTGGAGGCGAAGAAAGCGAAAGAAGAAAGTTACGGTCTGAGCATCGATTGATCGGGTTAGAGTCGATTTTAAGGTAATTTCCTTTATATTTTGTGTTTGTAATCATGAGTAGAAGATATCTATCGGTTTAGAAAGTTTGATTTTAGTGATTTGTGTTAGTTTCAATTGAATCTGAGAAATTGGAACCGGCTGTGTTCTTGAGAGTCTCGGGGAAGTCCCGGTAGACTCCCGGTCATTTAGACTTTCGGTAAGATGGAGTCCCGGTATAGTCGACTCCCGGTAATACTAACTCCCGGTGATTGAACTCCCGGTACCAAAGAGTCCCAGTACCCTGTGTAGTCCCGGTACTGTGTAGTCCCGGTACCCTGTGTAGTCCCGGTACTGTGTAGTCCCGGTACCCTGTGTAATCCCGGTAGTGGGTTAAGTGCAGTGTGTAATGGGACAGTTGAGGATAGGAACTTGTTAGGCTTTATGTAATTGGCTAGTAAAGCGATATATGTATTTTAAATTGTTTCAAATACTGTGAAGTAGAAGTGAAAGATATAATCTTTTTGAAAGAAGCTTGCGAGCGTTTTTGATAAGCGAAACAGGTGAGTTTTACTTTAAAAATATTTTTAACTGGAATACATATACGTATGGTTTGGGAATGTGACAATTGGTGATTATGTGTTTATACGTGCGATATATGTGAATTATAATATATTGAGGTATTATATTTACATGAGTATTATAATGTGTTATAATACGTTGGTCGGGCTTAGGACCGGTGTGTTCGGCTATAGAATCCGTATAGCGTTGTTTGGTTGTAGATGTTGTACAGCGTTGTAAATTTATTAGTTGGCATGCAACCAACTAATATGGCCAAGAGGAATGAGAAGGGAATGCATATGATGTGTGAGTTCAAATTGATATATTTGATCGTGCTGTGTGATTTATATAATTAAGGTTTATATAAATGATTTCAAACTAAAAGGGATTTTTCCCACTTAGACCATCAGGTCTAACCCTCATTTTTGTTTTAAAAATATGTATTCCAGGTGGTGGATCGAGTAAGGGCAAATGATTAGAGTAATCGATGGATAGCTTTTGGTGAAGGAATACAGTATGAAGATTATAACATGTTTAGCAGTCGTATTACAATATTAACCGTTATGTATATACTAAGTCAAAGTTTGCAGTGGAATGTTTTATTTTGAATTGTAAGAGACTGCGGGACCGTACTTGTAATATGATGTTTCTTTTATTATATCAATGTTATGTTACATTATGTGATTTGTTGCATAAATGGGAATTGGGACGTTACAAATCTGATCTTTCAAACTTTCATCTTGTCTTCTGGGAGTTGGTCGTGTACAAGAAAATTTCGAATGTCACACGACCAGTCATCTTCTTGCTCCTGGATTTGGACGACATCGTTATTTTCGATGGACGACGTCGCTAAGTGGATCAGAGGAATATTGTCGAATATTGGTTCGACTAGAGCGGACCCAAGGTTTTCTAAAACGTCGGCTTGAGTATTCTGATCCCTCGGAATTTGTTCAATAGAAAATGATTTGAACTTTTCTGATTTTTCTTTTGCTATCATCAGATACGACGCCATTTTTGAATCTTTGGCTGCGAATTCTCCGTTCATCTGGTTCACGACCAGAAGAGAATCGCTTTTGACATGTAGCGAGGTTGCCCCCCGAGTCGTGGGCCATATCCATTCCTACGATCAGGGCTTCGTACTCAGCTTCGTTGTTGGTGGCTTTGAAGTCACATCGAACTGAATATACCATCTTGCCCCCCTGTGGCGACTTTAAGAAGACGCCAAGCCCTGATCCTCTGACGTTAGATGACCCATCGACGTGTAAGGTCCAAGGTACGTCGTCGTAAGTCACCACAGTCGACACTTCGAGCTCAGCCTCTTTTCCCAACTCAGGACCAAAGTCGGCGATAAAATCAGCTAGTGCTTGCGACTTGATCGCTGTTCTGGGCTTGAAATCGATGTCGTAACTGCTGAGGTATATGCTTCATTTTGCCAATCGACCTGTCAACTTGGGTTTTCTCAGGACAGACTTGATAGGATAGTTAGTAACGACAGTAATCGGGTGTGATTCGAAATAATGTCGCAATTTGTTTGCGGCTGTAACAAGCGACAAGAGTAATTTTTCCATCGAAGAATACCTGGTTTCGGCGTCCAAAAAGGATTTACTTACATAGTAGATCGGAAGTTGCTGCTTTTCGTCTTCCCGTGTTAAGACGGCACTTACGGCATTTGGACTAACAGCCAAATATAGTTGTAAGACCTCATGATCGCGAGGTTTCGACAACAAAGGAGGCGACGTCATGTACTCTTTTAATTTTTGGAGTGCCCGCTCATGATCGTCGGTCCAATAGAAGCCTTTGTTTTTCCTGATGACATTGTAAAATAAATGACATATGTCTGAGGATCGAGAGATAAACCTGTTTAGAGCTGCCACTCGACCAGTTAGCTTTTGGACTTCCTTGAAATTTCTCGGAGATTTGATCTCGACAATAGCTTTGATCTGATCGGGATTGGCCTCGATTCCTCGACGAGTGACCATGTAGCCCAGGAATTTCCCAGCACAAACACCGAAGGAACACTTTGTCGGGTTGAGTTTCATGCTATATTTGCGAAGGACGTCGAACGACTGCCTCAAATGTTCGACGTGGTCGACTGCTTGCTTTGATTTGACGAGCATGTCGTCGATGTAAACTTCCATCGTGTCGCCGAGGTGATCTTTGAACATTTTGTTCACCAAGCGCTGGTAGGTAGAGCCTGCATTTTTTAGCCCGAAAGGCATAACCTTATAACAGTAAATACCTCGATCTGTCATGAACGCGGTTTTTTCTTGGTCCTCGACGTGCATTAGGATTTGATTGTATCCAGAATAAGCATCCATGAATGTTAATAGTTCATGACCTGCTGTCGCGTCGACCATGGCGTCGATATGTGGCAATGGGAAAGGGTCTTTAGGACAAGCTTTGTTGAGATCTGTGAAATCGATGCAGACTCTCCATTTGCCATTTTTCTTCGCCACGACCACGACGTTAGCAAGCCATTCGGGATATTTGACTTCTCGAATTTTCCCCGTCTTGAGGAGGTTATCGACCTCGTCATTTATTACCTTATTCCTCTCAGGAGCGAATTTACGTCGCTTTTGCTTGAAAGGCTTGAATGATGGATCAACGTTGAGCTTATGGGAGATGACATCATGATCGATCCCGATCATATCTTCATGCGACCAAGCAAAGCAATCGGCATCTTCCTGCAGGAAAGATATTAGCTTGTCTTTAATGCAGGGATCGAGGGACGATCCTAAAAAGACTTTTTGATCAGGCTTGCTCTGATCCAGGACGATTTCCTCCAAACGATAATCGTCAGCTGCCGCAGGGACATCCTACGCATCCTCAAACTTGCCAGTCATCTGGGTAACAATTTGCTCTTGGTTTCTAAGGGCTGCTGTTAATGCCAAAAATCGCACCAAAGGGACAACTTAAGGTCGATGTGGACTTAAACAACTAAAGAAAGAATCTTTCGACGAGATGTGCGACGATAAATAAAATAAAGAAACAAGGGATTTGATGATGCAGGAAAAACCTCAATCGAGGAAAAAACCTGCGGACGACAGGGGGTGTCGTCGCTGCACTATGGTCGCCAATCAGGGGCGATGTCCTTCGGTACTGATGTCGGTCGTACGATGGTTACAATACAAATGAAGGAAATGCTTCGAAATGTAAAGTACAAGTGTTTGAAATGTAAAACAAGTGTTTGTCGTGTGTGAATACAAAGTGTAAACTATTGGTCGAAGGCTGATGTCGTGCGTCGAGAGCGATAACTTGAGTTGTTCTTCGAGTGTTCTTGAGCTTGAGTGTGCGTAATGGATAGTTCTCCAGATGATCTCTACCTGGTGATTCCTCCCCTTGAAATGATGATTTGATTCTATCTTTATAGTCTTTGGGAGATTTGATTAGCTCATTGATTGCTTCATTAACAGCTATAATGGTCGCAACGGTCTGTAACGGCTGCCGGCATGAACATTCATAATGGCCTTCGTCCGTTACGGCTATCCTCGAGTAATAGCTTGCGTCGGATAACGGCTTGCGTCGGATAACGGCTTGCGTCGGATATAGCCGTTGCTTCTTTAATGGATTTGACTCCTGCATTAAATACTTAACAAAACGTAACAGTCATGGTTAACGTTAGTTTAGGTCGAGGTCGCATGGCTTTATGCGATGGTCGTGCGGGGACGGGCGTCGCTATGGTCGAACGTCATAGGGAGCTCTCGACTTACCTTTCACGAGGGACGACAGTCGTTCTCTGGGTCTTGGTCGAGACCTTACCTTAATCCAAGATGTATTCATGACGTGCGTCTTACCTTTTCTGGTGGTGGTCGTACGACGTGAATTTTTGCCCAAACAGTTTGCCCCCAAAATTTGAAAGAAGGATGGCAAATTCGAGTTTAAATTTTGTCAATCAGACGTGTAGAAAGTAAAGCAATGGTCAGAAAAATTTACCTTGATCGCCTTGGAATTGGACTGGTTCGTCTTTATCTGAACGAGGAGTCGGGGTTGTGATGTCATGTTGTCGTATGATTATGCTTACCAGCTGTTATTTTAGGAATGTCGACGGAGCCCAAAGGTGCTATTAGAAATGAAAAAGATCTCGACGACTTTAGAAGTCTAGCGAGGATTCCCGTGTGGATTACCATAAGCAAGGTTGGCAAGGTTCGACCGGAGATGTGCCCCGAGAGGTACGTCGTTATATACGAATACCTGTTTTAAGATGGGCTTCCACTAGCCGTATTTGCCTCTGGACAAGGTAATTCTGTGTGAGTTTGACCTATATTTAGGGCAACTGATGCCCCAGTTTTGGCGAGTCATTCTAGTCACCGAGCGAATTACTTCGCACTGGGAGTGGCGTATAAAGTCATGAGCGACCAATATCGTCGTTATAGTTTACTTTCAAGGCTTAAAGGTGATCGTACCTTAGTTTTGAACACTGCTGTCAATTATCGTAAATGGAGGACGAAGTATGTACTTGTGCGGACAATTATTGGATTATATCCGTAGATACTGCACAACTGGCGACGATGTCTCATACTGCACAACTGGCGACGATGTCTCATACTACGCATCTGGCGACGATGTCTCATACTGCGCAACTGGCGACGATGTTTTCTGCTGCCACGTCGACCCTTTTGTCAGCCGACAAGGGCGAGGGTGTAAAGACGGGAGAGAATGAGGGAGAGTTTATGGCGACGAACAACTTTGCGTTGTCGTCAAATCTCCTAATTGACTATGTCCTCGTCAGGGCAGAGTCACTTCCGTATCTGGGGAAATATCAGCTCTTATCTTTCAAGGAGCGTTTTCGAAGAATCTCTGTTGAAGAGATTGGACTGTGTTTAACCGAACTGGTGTTCTTTGTAAGTTTTTCTTTCAAAACTTGTGTTATTGATGTTCTTTCGCTGAGCACTTAGTATGTTTCTTTTGTAATTTGCAGATGCTTCTGTTTCCTCTCATTGAATATGTGAAGGCAGAGGAAATGTTGGAGTGGAGGTCGATCGTTGAGAAGGATATATTCCTTCCTCCAACCTTAGCATTAATCTTAAGAGACACATTCTCAGAAGGTCGAGGCGTAAGGAGTTAGAAGACCACTCCTAATATACTCGTTTGATCCTTGCATCAGTTCTTCGGGATTGGCAGGGCTTCGAAGGTCGACACTTTTGGGCAGAGCTTGCCATCAACGCTCCTCTCTAGATTTAGGATATGCTATGTCTTTTCATGTCTCGATCGTTGGTGGTCGAACCGTCGGTAGTCGAGTTCTTTTGAATGTAATCGACAATTCTGCAAATGAAACTTTGAACTTTTGTTTGAACTTTCGTTTTATATATTTGGTAAACAAATACCATATCAATTATGAAATTGAATCTGGAATTCATGCGACTAAGGCATTCGTTGTAACACAATAACTGGTACGTAAGCCATAAGACTTTTAAATCGTGTGTATAAACATAAGCACATGCGACTAAAGCATACTTTCGGAGTATCAAACTTCTCTGAGTTGAGAAACTTAAGGGTAAACTCGTTTAGACTTTGCGATCGTACGATTAGATCGTATAATGAGTTTGTATCGTGTGCCCCTGTGGAAGGATGATCAAGTCAAAGACCTGATCGCTTATGTCGTGCGATCCTGCGATAAAATGATGTCGGGGTTGGTTGTTGGCTTTAGATTCTCTTCTCAGTGGGGTATTGCCCCCCTGTCGTTTATTATCCTATTCTTTTTGGAAAGAAAGATAGGTTTTAAATGACAGGATGTCTCGGCGATTTGGTAAGATATTGTCTGCGCTGAGGTCGACTATGTTTTCGCGCGACAGGGCACCATAGTCGACTCATTCCTGTGGAAAAGATATCAATTTATCTGTGAGGTCAGGGATAGAAGAACGAACCTGTCGAGACAGTGTAGTCATGTTTGATCTTGCGAGTTCAGCTTATTTTCACGGCTTCAAGGTAGACTTGTAGCACTCACGAGCGACTTTTGGTTCACTCTTGATCTCCTGGATTCCCCAAGGCGTAGGGAATTTCAACATTTGATGTTATGTCGAAGGAATGGCTTTCATATCATGGATCCATGGTCGACCTAAGATGATGTTATAGGCCAACGCACAGTCGATGACACTGAACTTAGCATGTTTATTGACTCCTCCGGCATAGACAGGCAAAATTATATCTCCAAAGGTGCTCGTCGCTTCTCCATTGAAACCGACCAAAGTTGTCGAACGTCGGGTGATTTCTGAGCGATCAATTCCCATAGCTTTGACAGTGTTGAGAAAAATGACGTTTGCTGAACTGCCCCCGTCTACCAATACTCGACGCGTCAACCAGTTACCGACCATGAGTTGAATGATCAACCCGTCGTGATGCTTTTGGTACGAGTCGCCGAGGTCGACTTGGTGGAACACGATCTTCATGGCTTCTAATTCCAAATCTCCTTTGGGTCTAGATGAACGATGAATAGGCCGGTCGTCGGACGCTTGACTGGCATGACGCTTAGCTGTGGAGTACGTCAGACCACACACGTCCGAACCACCAGTGATGCAATTGATGATCTTTGCAAGCTTGGGTACTGACGATCGGTGGCTATTAGCTGGAAGAACGACATCATCAATAATATCTTTCAGATTACCTTGTGGAACATGATATGCCAATTCCTTCTTGAGTGCGATACAATCATTTGTCGCATGACCATGGTAGACGTGGAAGTCGCACCACTTTGATTTATCCTTCTTAGCATCGTCCAAGTCAGACTTCTTCGGCCACCGGATGGTTGCTTGGGTGGTCTTCAGAGCTTCGACTAAGTCTTTAGCTGACCCTTTGAACCCATAAGAGGAGATCTTGGGGTACATGGGGAATTTAGTCGCGGTTTTAGCTTCTGCCTTCGTCTTGAAACGAACGTTTGAAATCTGACGCGCTGGCTCTATTCTGGATATGGCTTTCGGCTTGAATTCTGGCTTCTTGACACCTAACGGCTTCTTGTCGTCAGTGTGTTTGCGACGAAAGGCTGCGTCGTCTTCGACCTTCATATATGCTAAGGTTCGAGCTCGGACGTCTTCGAAAGTCTCTGGGGGATACTTGGTCAGATCGATATATAAACCTGAACTATCGTCTAGACCACGCTTATAAGCTTCGATCGCAGTTTTGATGTCACAATTGCGGATACTGATCATTTCGGCATTGAATCTATTGAAATAACTTCGAATAGACTCATTGGTCTTCTGCACGATATAGTACATATCACTAGTCTGCTTTTCCATCTTACGACTGCTGGCGAATTGCGGGGAGAACTGGTTGACCAATTCGGCGAACGACCCGATGGATTTGGGTTTGAGATTGATCAACCACTGGAGAGCTGGACCAATGAGAGTCGCCCCGAAACTCTTGCACATGCATACTTCCTGGTACATGTGTGGAATCGAGATTGTCCACATGAGTTGCTTATACTGCGCGACATGCTCGGTTGGATCAGTCACACCCGAATACTTGGGAGTGAAGGCAGGAATGTTATACTTCTTTGGGACCTCGACGGTGGCGATCTCGTCGATGAAGGGTGACGCCTGATACCCCGAGCGAGGCTCGACGTCGACAGGCACGGCTGCCCCAGGCAACTTGGCGAGCAAGGACAGGACGCGCTCATTTTGGTCTTCTAACATCTTCAAACGCTGGGCGACGGGATCGTTAAGATCAGGATTTGCCCCTGTCGAGGGATTGGTCCCTGGAGTAGTGCCATTACCACGCGACGAACCATTGGTGTCCCCGTTGAACGGAACAAAACATGGCTGCGACCCATAGTGGAATTGCTGCGGTCCATTCTGAAACGATTGCGGCCCATGCTGAAATGGCTGCGATCTCTGCTGGAAAGATTGCGGACCACTTTGGAACGGCTGGGAAAATGGTTGGGATCCATTTTGAAATGGCTGGGCGCCACCTTGCAATGGTTGGGATCCATTGTTCAAGGGTGGTGGTCGGATGTGCTGAGGGGGAATCTGGGGATTCGGAATGAATGGACCCGGCTGCTGATTCTGCATGAATGGACCTGGATGCTGATTCTGCGCGGACGGGCCTGGTCCCGGACCTGGATTCTGGATAAATGGTCTAAGACCATTCTGGGGTCCAAAAGGATTCCTTAGCCGCGCGATCTCTTCAGCTGCTCTGCGATTCTGCTCTGCCATTGCATTGAGTTGATTCCTGGCAACCTCGAGCTCCTGGTACATTTGAGCGACGGCTTGCTGCGGATTTCCAGGGGTTGCCATTTTCCTGCAACAGAAAATAGAAGAAACTCCAAGAAACTATTAGTAGAATGCACGTTCATCGAGGATTTTCTCTAGATGTAGACCCACGGATGGCGCCAAACTGTTAATGCCAAAAATCGCACCAAAGGGACAACTTAAGGTCGATGTGGACTTAAACAACTAAAGAAAGAATCTTTCGACGAGACGTGCGACGATAAATAAAATAAAGAAACAAGGGATTTGATGACGCAGGAAAAACCTCAATCGAGGAAAAAACCTGCGGACGACAGGGGGTGTCATCGCTGCACTATGGTCGCCAATCAGGGGCGATGTCCTTCGGTACTGATGTCGGTCGTACGATGGTTACAATACAAATGAAGGAAATGCTTCGAAATGTAAAGTACAAGTGTTTGAAATGTAAAACAAGTGTTTGTCGTGTGTGAATACAAAGTGTAAACTATTGGTCGAAGGCTGATGTCGTGCGTCGAGAGCGATAACTTGAGCTGTTCTTCGAGTGTTCTTGAGCTTGAGTGTGCGTAATGGATAGTTCTCCAGATGATCTCTACCCGGTGATTCCTCCCCTTGAAATGATGATTTGACTCTATCTTTATAGTCTTCGGGAGCTTTGATTAGCTCATTGATTGCTTCATTAACAGCTATAATGGTCGCAACGGTCTATAACGGCTGTCGGCGTGAACATTCATAATGGCCTTCGTCCGTTACGGCTATCCTCGAGTAATAGCTTGCGTCGGATAACGGCTTGCGTCGGATATAGCCGTTGCTTCTTTAATGGATTTGACTCCTGCATTAAATACTTAACAAAACGTAACAGTCATGGTTAACGTTAGTTTAGGTCGAGGTCGCATGGCTTTATGCGATGGTCGTGCGGGGACGAGCGTCGCTATGGTCGAACGTCATAGGGAGCTCTCGACTTACCTTTCACGAGGGACGACAGTCGTTCTCTGGGTCTTGGTCGGGACCTTACCTTAATCCAAGATGTATTCATGACGTGCGTCTTACCTTTTCTGGTCGTGGTCGTACGACGTGAATTTTTGCCCAAACAGCTGCCATTTTCCTGAAACGGAAAACAGAGGAGACTACAAGAAACCGTTAGAAAAACGCACGTTTGTCGAAGATTTTCTCTAGATGGGGCCCCACGGTGGGCGCCAAACTGTTAATGCCAAAAATCGTCCAGAAGGATAACTTAAGGTTGATTGTGGAGCTTAACAACTAAAGAAAGGAATCGTTCGACAAAACAGCGCGTTTAAGACAGAAATTCGTAAAGAAACAAGGATTTTGGTGACGTGGGAAAAACCTCAACGACGAAAAAACCCGCGGACGACTGTGGAAGTCGTCGCTGCACTATGATCGCTAAACAGGGGCGATGTCCTTTGTTTCTGGTGTCGATCGTATAATGATTACAATACAAATGACTTGAAATGTAGAAATAACAAGTGTATCGAATGTAAAATAAGTGTGTCGTGTGCTAAAACTGATGGTCGAGAATGTAAGTCGTGCGTCGAGAGCGATCACTTGAGAGAAAGTTCTTTGCTTCGGATGTTCGTGAGTACGCAGTGTGAATTCGATGATGGGTTCTCTAATGATAGCTTTGCCTTCGTATTTATAGTCTTCGAATGCATTCAATGACTTCATGATTTCTTCTAGTAACGGTCGTACCGGTCATTGCTGTTTTAATGCTCATAACTGCTCTATCGGTTTCGTCCGTTGGCCATGAATGATGTTGACCTGCATTAAATGATGAAAACATAACAGAAATGCCGAACGTTAGTCGATCGAGGTCGCGTGTTTCTACACGACGGTCGAGTGTCGAGAGGTACTTTCGACTTTGACTTTTGTCCAAGGACAAAGTGTTATGTTTTAACTCTGTCATAAAAGAAGTGCAATAAACGTTCTTATTGTCTTGGTCGTGATCGAGACTGGTGAATTTTTACCCAAACAGCAGGTACCCTTGGGACAGTGCCCATGGGGACATATGGTGGGTTTTTTATATAAGTGACCAGTTCTTTGTCAACTCCCTCCAGAAAATGGAGCATACGAATCTTCCATTGAGGATATTGATCTCTCAATAGAGTTGGAGGCTTGGTTTGAGAACCAGCAGTGAAAAAGTTTGCTGCATTTGCCATTTTTGAAGAAATGGAGTTTTGAAGAAAAACAGAGTATAGGTACTGGATATAAAAAAATGATTTAAAGGTAGGGCGGATTTATAACACAAGCTAAATCTAGGAAGAAAAGAGTCTTATGTGAACAACAACACACACTGGAAAGATTTTTTAGAAGAAACAGTTCCTATAAGTGTATCAAATTCAAACGGGTTGAAAGTGACACAAAAACAGGGTCTGTTCTTTAGAAATAAAGAACAGGTCTAAAATCAGAGACGATCATTTGATATTGAAAATCAAAGTTTGCTCTGATACCAATTGTTGATCCCAGTTTGACTCAACAATGATAAGTTTAAACCAAAAACTAATAAAACAGAGTATTAAAGTTTGTATGCGGAAGCGTTTATAGAAAGAGATTGGTTTAAACAAATTGGTAGAATCACACACAAATAATGAAAGACAACACAAATAAAACAGTGGATATCTCAACAAGTCATCTTCATTAAACATAATAGTAATCTGAGTTTTTACACCAAGAACACGCACTACTGTGTGTCTTTTCTCTCAAGGATTCTCTCACTCTAGAAACTCAGCGTATGTGAATTGTGTGTTGCGTGCCTGAAATGGCAGATGGTGCTCTCTACATATAAGAGTAGTAGGACGTAAAATAGTACATACAAAAGGGTGTCACCCATGAAAAGGTGACACCTAGAAAGTTGGTGATCGTGGTTGTACAATTGATCTTCAGGATCTTCGCACATGTTGAGGCACGTGATCGACACGTGATCATTGGTCTTCAAATATGCACAAGTCTTTGTCTTCAGAAGTTTGGCCACACAGAGGCTCTGTGGAGTTTCATAGAGGCTCTGTGGTCCGAGGTTGATCTTCAGGTTGGGCTTGACTTATCGACAAAGGCTTCTGATCTGTGCGGAGAGTCTTGGTGTACTCGACAGAGGTCTTCTGCGATTCTTGAAATTAGCCTATTTTTCAATGCTTCTTAGACTAGACTATTGGAGCTAACATACTCTAGCGAACACAACGATACGATGATAGAGGGACAACGAATTTCCAAAAATGAATTACATTTCCAACTTACTCAAATACGTGAATAAGTCTAGTTTAGGCAAATATTCAAATGCGGTTGACAATACATACTCAACCCGTAAAACATGGAAACCATCCATTAAATATAACTCTTTATTAAAACATAATACGAAGCAATACTCACGCGACCATAAAATGTAATAAAGACTAAATACCATAAACGGGGGAGACCCGTATCCGTTGAAGGTGGAGGTAAAACATAAGTATACCACCCATACAACGTTCAGCGTACAACTGGAAGTAGAGATTACACGTTATGTTATGCCTATCTCTGTCCTCCCATCGAAACAGGGAATTACAAGTTACGTTATGCCTATTCCACGATTCTGCTCTACGAAACCCAAGTTACACCGTAATTGAGGATACACCTTAGCTTCTACCCACCCAACTGGTAAACGCCTCAAGGCCCGGCACATCGGGACTACCTCCAAGGTATAAATCCCGAAGACGTGGATCGCTGCACAACCTCCAAGGTAGTGCCCAAGACTATATCCTCCTAGTGCCTACTTGGAAAGTTAAGGTCATAAAACATGGGCACCGAGGTCCAACCTCAAGGTATCCAATCGACCATTACCATCGACTGACTAACATGCCTATGGATCCAATGCAACACAGTCTAACACAACATGCCTATCCCAGAATGACTCACTCACCCAAGCATGTAAATATACATAACGTGCAATAATATGCAAAACGGTGCGCACCAATGTTCAAGACATAAGAATTCCACGCATCATAATTTTATACAAACAAGTTTTCTAAAATCTTTATCACGAAGCACACTTTCCTCAAAATTTCGTACTTGGAACATAAAACGTCGAAACGTCATTGCTAAAAATGTATTTGTCAAAATACTCAAAATACACATTTCCTTCAAACCAAAAGGGTTTCAGTTTTCCAAAAATATTCGGCAAATCAAAATTGACCAATGTCAACGACTCATACATTTGTGTTTTTTTTCAAATATCACGTATTGTAAACCATCTGTGATCCTCACACCTCTAAAACATGCTTTGACCAAATGGTCTCTCATTTAAACAAGGAGTTAATAAAACATTTTCATGCACGTCTCGTTTAGCAGAGTGTCGAGAAAACAATGGTTACCAAGCTATGCATACCCCTAAGTCGATATACGCATTTACATGGAAATAATACTAAAACACTTAACTGACCGAAAGCGCACCAAACAATTTATTATGAATGTTACCAAAATGTTCTTTCATGCATTACTTAAGTCACGTATAAGTCAATCCATACACTGAACGATTTGCAACGAAATACTTAATAACACAAACTCTTGAAAGAAAAGTTACACGACACTAGAGTTCCAAACTCATCTCTTCTTAGACGCCTTATGGCATAAAATTGACTTTTCTCACCAAAACTCGAGTGGGACCAAATGCCCAACATAACTCGTAAACTTTTCACAAAATCTTGTGTGTATGCCAAACACTTCCCAAAATTCATAACACAATCCATATAAGGATTGGAAACACAAGAAATAGTTGATGAAATTTATTTTCAAAATAAACTTTGTGCATGACTTAGTCGGCATTCAACATCTCAACTCATACCCTTCCAAATCTCTCCGGTCCACTATTGTCTTCCGGATGCTTTAACCTCTTAAGGCAAGTTGGGAATTACATCAATTAACTTTACGGTTTTTCCCCAAATCAAAGTCGGCTCAATCAGCCTATGGTTGTAGTTCAACCATAAATCTTGACCCGAAACGGTCTACTTAAAGCAAACATCATGCTTATCGTCACTCTAAGTGACTAATACTAAAATCGTTCATCTATTCCAATGACTACTAGCTTAGTACTTCCTTCACTACCCCAACGATCATCACATTAAAGTAATTCAAGTATGCACATGTACTAGTAGGTTCACCATGATACTGGCCAGTTGTCACTATAAACGCACCATACATGATTATTCTTGTTTCTCTCGACGTGATTCTCGTTTCTAATAACTTTCATCAACTTCAAAACATCCTATCTTAAAGTGCCTAATGGTGAATTTCACTCTTATTTACTTAAACAAACGCTAGTTTGAGTCTAGGTATTCAAAATCAACACCTAAATCTCTCAAACTTATGTTCTGATACCCACTTGTAACACCCTCAAATTTGGAACGAGCAACTAACATTAAACTTTAATAAAATCACCAAAATAGATGTAATCACTTCTACAATTCATTCTTTAAAATACCTCGGAATTTAAAACATTACAAGTCTACAATAAAATAACTTAATCTGGTGTTACTTAACACCACAAGTTGCTAGTCCAAACTAAATGCGGAATACTTCAATAATCAAGTCACCTCTCGTGCACTCTACTAGCACTCTCCACTTCACAAAGTAGCTAGAGCTACCCCAACCTGAGCCTGTTGCACATGCCGACAAATAAAAAGGGTTAGGCTTACGCCTAGTGAGTTCAAGCATTTTATCATGACTATATAAAAACATAAATTAAAAGAGTAATAGTTTAGTCATGATTTCAAAAGAGTTTACTTTAATTGCAATTCATCCATTTTCCAACTCACACGTTTCCATGGGAAAGTTCTCGAAAGGTATAATACGTTTTCCAAAAATGAATTACATTTCCAACTTACTCAAATACGTGAATAAGTCTAGTTTAGGCAAATCTTCAAATGCGGTTGACAATACATACTCAACGCGTAAAACATGGAAACCATCCATTAAATATAACTCTTTATTAAAACATAATACGAAGCAATACTCACGCGACCATAAAATGTAATAAAGACTAAATACCATAAACGGGGGAGACCCGTATCCGTTGAAGGTGGATGTAACACATAAGTATACCACCCATATAACGTTCATCGTACAACTGGAAGTAGAGATTACACGTTACGCTATGCCTATCTCTGTCCTCCCATCGAAATCGGGAATTACAAGTTACGTTATGCCTATTCCACGATTCTGCTCTACGAAACCCAAGTTACACCGTAATTGAGGATACACCTTAGCTTCTACCCACCCAACTGGTAAACGCCTCAATGCCCGACACATCGGGACTACCTCAAAGGTATAAATCCCGAAGGCGTGGATCGCTGCACAACCTCCAAGGTAGTGCCCAAGACTATATCCTCCTAGTGCCTACTTGGAAAGTTAAGGTCATAAAACATGGGCACCGAGGTCCAACCTCAAGGTATCTAATCGACCATTACCAACGACTGACTAACATGCCTATGGATCCAATGCAACACAGTCTAACACAACATGCCTATCCCGGAATGACTCACTCACCCAAGCATGTAAATATACATAACGTGCAATAATATGCAAAACGGTGCAATAAAAGCAACAAATAAATAAGACTCCACATTGAGCCATTTAAACCGGACAAATGTCCCAAGACTATCTCAAAGTCAGCCCGAGCAAAGTGCTCCAAGCTTGCTAGACCCGTACATAACAGTCATCATCGCATAAATGCATTTAAACTTTGTTTAAGCAACCAAGTACCATAATTCTCTGAAAACCCGAAATAAAACCTTGGATCGGGATAACCCTCCTTTCCAAAAGGACTCAACCTTCACATTTTCATAATATCACATGAAGTACCATACTCATATTTCTCAATCCTCAAAATACATTTTCATAGTAATTAGACTCCACTTTTCACATAAATCAGTAACCCATTTTCATATAGGATTTATCTGTCATATTTTCCAAAATATCCAAAGGTAATGTTTTACCATATTTACCACAAGTAATTCTTCAAAAGGTAAGACCCGTCAAATAGCTCAACATTGACAGTTTTTCAAGTAAAACACATAATATCTCAGAAAATAATATTTTGGCATGTACAAGGTTTTCGCAAAGTAACTTGAACTCACCTTTGCTAGATTAAGCTAAATCTAGAGTTCTCCAAACGTAAGCTCCTTTGATGAAATTTGCATCCTCATGCCAAAACTTCCAAAATCTAAATCCATAATTTTCCCACCATTAATAACTACATTTAACCAATTAGAATTGTTCTCCAAACATCAACCATCAAAATCTCCATTTATACCCAAAACCTCAATTTGACCTAACTTCTCCAAAATCATCCAAACCGAAATTGGATAAGCAAAATACTAGAAGATCATCAATGGAACATTTCTAACTCATATGAAAGTATAGAAGCTAGTAGGATGAACTCACCACTTAGGTTTTGATGAAAACCTAGAAAACCCCAAACATCTCTAGTGTTGTGGATGAAACTTGCTCTTGCATCAATGAATGAAATCACTAGCATAAAGTGGATAAGAAACACATTAATCTCCAAGAAAAGCCCCAAAATCGGTTAGGGTTTATCAGGAAGGAAGGAAAAACGATTTGGGAGAGAAAGGGAAGAGATTTGAGAGACTTACCACCACCAAACACTCTTGAATCTTCATATGAACTTCAAAACTATTTCTAGATCCTTGAAGAGCTCTAAAAACCGAAACCATGGTACTTTGAATCGCCAAAAACGGAGGTAAAACGAGAGAGATATGAAGAAATGAAGTTTGGGTGTGAATTTCGTATTTGACAGCAACCAGGTACCCGACCGCGACAATGACACGCGACAATGACACGGTCATAGTCGCTGGTCATAGTCGCACAAGGTGTACCGTAGGCTGTACCCTTGGCGCGACATTGACACGCGACATTGACACGGTCAAAGTCACTGGTCATAGTCGCACAAGGTGTACGGTAACTGTTTTGGCCATAACTTCTTCGTTATAGCTCCGTTTTCGCTCCGGAAAGAACCGTTGGACTCGTATACGAATTACTCATCCAACAAGACCATAATATCTAAGATTTAACCCAAAATCTTACCTTTCATATTTTCTTAAAAGACCGGTTTCTCACTGATTCGAAATTATGCTTATCCGAAAATTACGGGTGTTACAATCCTCCCAACCTTAGGATGATTTCGTCCTCGAAATCTAAAATCTTTTACAACCAAAGGCTAGCCGACTCAACGCTGACCATGATCCATCAACTCTTAACTGGAATCTAAATTTCCATTATATAGTTTATTAAGACAAGTCCTCGAACAAATTCTTACCAACAAAGCCCATTCAAGTACACTGTACTTATGTCTAGGAGAACACCCCAACCGCTGGAATAACTCTTAGTCAGACAACTTCGGTTGTCTCCCAACCTTAGATGTTCCAGGATTCCCAATCATACCACATTTACACGTTCTTAAATTATCTCTCCAAACCAACCCGACGTTCAATCACTACCAACATCAACCCAAGCTACAGAATTCCCCAACTAATCCCGCTAATGAACTAGCATTTACTCTCAGTGGATTCCACCAATTTTAACACGAACGGTCATCACTGACCCATCAATTACACAATCTCAAGAATGTGTCCAATTAACACTTACCTAGTCGACAGTTTCTCTTACCGCACAAGGAAAGTCATTTCCCTAAATCCTCTTATCACATAAAGTATCTTAAGATTGCTACTACTATTACCATCATTCTTTAAAAAAAAAAAACCGGACTACAATCCCCTGATTACACCTAGGTGCTTGGCCTCAACCCCAAAAGTCGACACCTAAATGTACCACCTACCTCAACATAGGTTACCGCGAATTTATTCCCTTAAGTACAAAGGGCATCATCCCCTTAACCGATACTATTCGGCCTACAGTACTATCACGCGTGAAATACCCAACCTTCCACCGTCGGAGTGCCACACACACTCACTCTTAACTGGGTTATTTACCCTTTCCAAGGTCCTAACGAGTTCAAGGTTTTCAAGTGCGTTATTTAACAAATATGCCATTCACAAAACTTTTCATAGAAACTTTCAACATAAATATTTCATATCAAATTTAAACGTACGCATAAAACTACTATTATCAATTCGGTAGTTACGCAAAAATGGACACGCTCGTCCCACATATGAAAATCATGTTGAAAATTATTTCATTGCAGTTCAGATTATCAACAAAACGCAAAAGCGCAATAAACAATTTTCTTTAAAATGAACCGCCACGGTTTTAGTATGGATTGACTCATGACATTCACGTAAATTAACTGCTCGACTTTAAACAGGGTGCAACAAAAGGTGTGCACGTATTTCAAAAGAAGTCCAACGACATTTGACTCCAAAATTTTCCTTCTAACCATAAAATGGCATGGAACAAGATTTACCAATCAAAATTTGCGCGCGTCAGTTTATTATACAAAACAAGGAAACGATTCATAATTACACCTCAATCAAAACACAAAACAACTTGTGCAAGTTCCTTATTTAAGATAAAACCAATACGTTTTCGTCATTTGAAATTATCGACTAAAACATCATGAGAAATTTTCAAATTGGGGTAGACATGCAAGCTTGTAACACTTCTTAGAAATTTTTTGTAATGACACACATGCACCAAATAACTCACACCAAAATTTCAAGAGATGAAATCCTTTAAATTGATTTCCCAAGATTTCTCATCCGGTCCTATAATGACATTTGAATAAAATGTTTTTGGCAACCTTGCACACAACAATGTGTTTTTCCAAAACATACGAGGAAATTAGTGTTAATAATTTATTGACACCAAAAAGGGTTCAAACCTATTTTCAAATTCCAAATTGCGCCAATGGTGCGCATCAATGTTCAAGACATAAGAATTCCACGCATCATAATTTTATACAAACAAGTTTTCTAAAATCTTTATCACGAAGCACACTTTCCTCAAAATTTCGTACTTGGAACATAAAACGTCGAAACGTCATTGCTAAAAATGTATTTGTCAAAATACACATTTCCTTCAAACCAAAAGGTTTTCAATTTTCCAAAAATATTCGGCAAATCAAAATTGACCAATGTCAACGACTCATACATTTGTGTTTTTTTTCAAATATCACGTATTGTAAACCATCTGTGATCCTCACACCTCTAAAACATGCTTTGACCAAATGGTCTCTCATTTAAACAAGGAGTTAATAAAACATTTTCATGCACGTCTCGTTTAGCAAAGTGTCGAGAAAACAATGGTTACCAAGCTATGCATACCCCTAAGTCGATATACGCATTTACATGGAAATAATACTAAAACACTTAACTGACCGAAAGCGCACCAAACAAATTATTATGAATGTTACCAAAATGTTCTTTCATGCATTACTTAAGTCACGTATAAGTCAATCCATACACTGAACGATTTGCAACGAAATACTTAATAGCACAAACTCTTGAAAGAAAAGTTACGCGACACTAGAGTTCCAAACTCATCTCTTCTTAGTCGCCTTATGGCATAAAATTAACTTTTCTCACCAAAACTCGAGTGGGACCAAATGCCCAACATAACTCGTAAACTTTTCACATAAGCAAATAGAGTATGCATATAGTAAAATTGTACCCACACGACACAAAACGTCGTACAATAAAACTCCATGAACTTCAATGGACTCAATGACTTCAAGTCAATAAAACGGCACTAAACATCATGCTTCCAAAGCCAAATCGCTATAAGCAAAATCATAAATGCGACGCCAAAATCCCAAAAATCCCCTTCTAGGGTAATATCATATAAACAACATTGTTTAACAACTCACATTAGACAAATTATCAAAATAACTTTTCATAGACATAATGGAAAATAACTTTTCGTCCAAACTTTAACATATGTGGAGGAGATCCAATGTTAAAGTCACAAGCCGTAGTTATTGCCCAACATCTTAAACATCATAAAATATGATTATCATTATATCCAAAACAAATGTTGAACAATAATGGAATAAGGCAAAACAAATCCCGACGGAGTTTGCGACTCTCGCAATAAAATGGTTGCATGCACGTTAAAATCATGATTCAAAATCTTGTGTGTATGCCAAACACTTCCCAAAATTCATAACACAATCCATATAAGGATTGGAAACACAAGAAATAGTTGATGAAATTTATTTTCAAAATAAACTTTGTGCATGACTTAGTCGGCATTCAACATCTCAACTCATACCCTTCCAAATCTCTCTGGTCCACTATTGTCATCCGGATGCTTTAACCTCTTAAGGCAAGTTGGGAATTACATCAATTAACTTTACGGTTTTTCCCCAAATCAAAGTCGGCTCAATCAGCCTATGGTTCTAGTTCAACCATCAATCTTGACCCGAAACGGTCTACTTAAAGCAAACATCATGCTTATCGTCACTCTAAGTGACTAATACTAAAATCGTTCATCTATTCCAACGACTACTAGCTTAGTACTTCCTTCACTACCGCAACGATCATCACATTAAAGTAATTCAAGTATGCACATGTACTAGTAGGTTCACCATGATACTGGCCAAGTGTCACTATAAACGCACCGTACATGATTATCCTTGTTACTCTCGACGTGATTCTCGTTTCTAATAACATTCATCAACTTCAAAACATCCTATCTTAAACTTCCTAATGGTGAATTTCACTCTTATTTACTTAAACAAACGCTAGTTTGAGTAGGTATTCAAAATCAACACCTAAATCTCTCAAACTTATGCTCTGATACCAACTTGTAACACCCTTAAATTTGGAACGAGCAACTAACATTAAACTTTAATAAAATCACCAAAATAGATGTAATCACTTCTACAATTCATTCCTTAAAATACCTCGGAATTTAAAACATTACAAGTCTACAATAAAATAACTTAATCGGGTGTTACTTAACACCACAAGTTGCTAGTCCAAACGAAATGCGGAATACTTCAATAATCAAGTAACCTTTCGTGCACTCTACTAGCACTCTCCACTTCACAAAGTAGCTAGAGCTACCCCAACCTGAGCCTGTTGCACATGCCGACAAATAAAAAGGGTTAGGCTTACGCCTAGTGAGTTCAAGCATTTTATCATGACTATATAAAAACATAAATTAAAAGAGTAATAGTTTAGTCATGATTTCAAAAGAGTTTACTTTAATTGCAATTCATCCATTTTCCAACTCACACGTTTCCATGGGAAAGTTCTCGAAAGGTATAATACGTTTTCCAAAAATGAATTACATTTCCAACTTACTCAAATACGTGAATAAGTCTAGTTTAGGCAAATCTTCAAATGCGGTTGACAATACATACTCAACCCGTAAAACATGGAAACCATCCATTAAATATAACTCTTTATTAAAACATAATACGAAGCAATACTCACGCGACCATAAAATGTATTAAATACTAAATACCATAAACGGGAGAGACCTGTATCCGTTGAAGGTGGAGGTAACACATAAGTATACCACCCATACAACGTTCATCGTACAACTGGAAGTAGAGATTACACGTTACGTTATGCCTATCTCTGTCCTCCCATCGAAACCGGGAATTACAAGTTACGTTATGCCTATTCCACGATTCTGCTCTACGAAACCCAAGTTACACCGTAATTGAGGATACACCTTAGCTTCTACCCACCCAACTGGTAAACGCCTCAAGGCCCGGCACATCGGGACTACCTCAAAGGTATAAATCCCGAAGACGTGGATCGCTGCACAACCTCCAAGGTAGTGCCCAAGACTATATCCTCCTAGTGCCTACTTGGAAAGTTAAGGTCATAAAACATGGGCACCGAGGTCCAACCTCAAGGTATCCAATCGACCATTACCAACGACTGACTAACATGCCTATGGATCCAATGCAACACAGTCTAACACAACATGCCTATACCGGAATGACTCACTCACCCAAGCATGTAAATATACATAACGTGCAATAATATGCAAAACGGTGCAATAAAAGCAACACATAAATAAGACTCCATATTGAGCCATTTAAATCGGACAAATGTCCCAAGACTGTCTCAAAGTCAGCCCGAGCAAAGTGCTCCAAGCTTGCTACACCCGTACATAACGGTCATCATCGCATAAATGCATTTAAACTTTGTTTAAGCAACCAAGTACCATAAATCTCTGAAAACCCGAAATAAAACCTTGGATCGGGATAACCCTCCTTTCCAAAAGGACTCAACCTTCACATTTTCATAATATAACATGAAGTACCATACTCATATTTCTCAATCCTCAAAATACATTTTCATAGTAATTAGACTCCACTTTTCACATAAATCAGTAACCCATTTTCATATAGGATTTATCTGTCATATTTTCCAAAATATCCAAAGGTAATGTTTTACCATATTTATGTAACAACCCGTTTTCCCAACATGCTTCAAATAACATATATTGTATCACATCGTTATATTCATAAAAAGAAATACAAATAAATCACGTACGGTCCAGCAGTCTCGAAACTATACAAACATAACATTTCCAGTTCCTAATCCTCGTCAGCTATCAACTGCGTCTCAAACTTTAATTCTTCCCTTTTTACTAAATAACGATCCTTAACCTGGAATACATATTTTAAAACAGAAAATGAGGGTTAGACCTACAGGTCTAGTGAGAAAATCCCTGTCAATTGAAACCTGTCAAAAAAAATCCATTTATATAAAACTTCTTTATACAAACACACACATATATTTTACACGTAAGTAAATACCAACCAAGACTAGAGTATCGTAATCAAACTCATTCCACCCTGTTCCTCCACAAATGATCAAGTCATTCTGCCTTATCCCTCCCCAAATGGCCATACTAGTGGTTGCAAGCCAACTAGTTAATTTACTCTGCCGTACAACAACTACGGTAAACCCACCGGTCCGCCCACCGGAACCCGGCACTCACCGGTCCGCCCCTCGGATCCCGGCCAAGTATTCTCGTAGAATACTCACATAAATACAATATATATATGTACCAATATATCATATTGTCATTTTATAAAACCTTTCATGACATTTCAACCATGTATAAAGACATCACATATTTTTATAAAAACGTTATCCCATTCCAAACATGTATACATCTCAATATGAACACATAATCACATCATGTAAAAATTCTCAATCCGAACATATCCATCTCATCTATATATCACATATATATGTATCCCAGTTGGAAAATATTTTAAAGAAAAACTCACCTGAAACGTATATCACAAAGCTTTCCCAAGTTAGTATCACGTATTTCCACCCTTCACAGAATCTGAAATCATATAAAATACCACATATCTCTTTTAAAAACTAAACTTACAAAATTCACATCTGAAGTCGCAACCCACTAAAAATCGTTATGAACAGTACCCAAATCGCAACCCTCTATTGCGATTCCACCCTGGAATCGCAACCCACTACTGCGATTCCACTCCAAGTCGCAATTCACTATTGCGATCCCAAACCCGAGTCGCAATCAACTACTGCGATTTCAACCCAAGTCGCAAACGACCACTGCGACTTCATACCCGAGTCGCAACCAACTATTGCGACTCCGATGAATGTCGCAGTCGTTCATTGCGACTTCGATGAATCTCAGACCACTGCGACTTCGATGAATCTCAGCCCACTACTCATTCTAAAACCAAGATTTTGCAGTTTTACTCTATGTATGATACTATAAAAGTGCAGATATGTTCAAGACCATATACATAACCTATCCTTAAACTTAGAATTCCCAAAACATCCATTTTAACCAAAAACCCACCAAAATTCAACTAGCATTTCAAGAACACTTTTAAGTAATTAGAACACAACAATGTAGGGATTGTTTACCTTGAATTTCAGCAACAAATTCCTAAAGCTTTTTCCTTCTTCTTTCCTTCAATCTTTCTCTCGATCTCTCTCTTTCTCTCTTTCCATCAAAGACACACACACACTCTAACACTTGCTTCCTTTCAAAAATAAATAAGAAAAGAGGTACTCCTCCTAAGTATCCAAAGAAGGATGGTATGGAGGGAACACCTCCATACCCTTCCCCAACCACTCCCCTATTTCTTTTTCTTTTAAAAAGAAGATGACCAAAATAACCCTCTAACTTCCTTATAATATCCAAGACTAACCCTTAACTTATTTTCCCATAATTAACTAAAATAAAACTTATATAAATAAACTTCCGAATTCTAAAATACTAAAATACTGGTCAATAATAATTAAAATACCTGGTTATTACAACATCTCCCCCTTAAAAGAATTCCGTCCCGGAATTCATACAAGCAACGAACTAGGGTAACTACCACCGAATTGATATCAAAATCCATAAACACATCAAAGTGTTTACGGAACCCTCAAAGGACTTTTACTAGACCACCCGCTTTACTGTTTCTAGTTTACCATTTGCTCTTGCTTCAATACTTCAACCTAAAACATCAAGAGTTTTAATTTCTCACAAGAAATCCGCCCCCTTAAAATAACGATAAACACTCAATACTCAAATCTCACGAAAGTCCAAATTAACTCGAAATTCACTTATACTCATAACATAATCACAATCACTTTATATCACGGAAATTTCTTAATTTTTATCAAACCCGTAAACTTCATCCTACTATTTCCATTTCTTAAACTAGCATAGCATAACCGAAATGATCTCACATCAATGCTTAATTGCACTGGACACCAAATCATTTATCAAAATAAAATAAGGTCTACAAAGCAACTTAATTTCTCGAATATCAACAAAGCACAACCTTAATCACTTCAATTATCTTAATAACCTCATCATCAAAACTCATACCGTCTTTTATCCAAATATCAATACCAATTCATTTCTTAATAAATAACAAACTCGCTATCATATCAAGTCCTTACATTTCCAATTTAGCACTAAAATACTTTCACAGCTCTTTAGACATTGGTTTCACTTTAACCACTCCGCAATTGAAATTTATCAATACCGGTCTCACCTTACCCCACTAACACAAATACTCAAAACATCATATAATTTCACTATAAAATTAAGCCGAAAGAATTCATCACAACTCCGTTAAAATTTCATGTCACTAATAATATAACTTATTAACGGCTCAATCATGCAAAGTCCAGCACTAAGTAAAAAAAACATCTCTTTAACTTAAACAACTCCATAAGAAAGTTTTATCAACATTAATCTTGCCTTGCTTAACCACAACAATTTCCAACCAAAGATATAATAAATCTACTACGAACCACACCACTAAGTTCATCACATGACCATAAAATCTTTACAACTTAATTTCTCTGATCCAATCCGGTGTTTTCTAACGGTACAACCTTACTCGCTTCGGCTAAGCCCTTCCGCAGGCTCGACACAGGAAAGGCCGAATGAACTCTCACTATGCGAAACCCTTCGGTACCAAGGCACATACCAAAAATTTAATACCCTCCTAACTACAACAACTCTTACACCAAGAAGAAAACCCACAAAATACGAACAAGGTATAATATTCTAGATCGATCATACCAATATCATTCACACCTCTAGACTCCAGGTTCACCTCAACCTACTATCCCTGCTATGACGGAATCCCCACTAGTCACGACGAGTCGCCTCGCGAATGCACAAACGCATACAGTGTGAAATCAGATAGACATTCGAAATAAGGATTCTATCCCACAACGGTTAGACTCAAACAAGAGCTGCGCCATAGAACTAAATCAAACATTCTAAGGCTATTTAGTTTCCACAGTACCACTTGTAAAGCATTCACTTAACAACCTATCAGGACTAGCATAAATTCCTACTAGCAAGTAATAGTCATACTGCAAGTGATAAGCACCAGGCAATCTAGCCTACATACTCTTATGTTCTAGTAAGCAATCAATTACACCAAGTACTCTACTCTTTTCCTTGACATCGGCTGACTGTACACACCACGCCTTCGATCACAGTTTCTAAAATGTCCCAACAATCCAACACTCCAAAAAAAAATAACGACACTCTTCTCCCCAAAAGATTACAAAATCAACTTGGAGTATCACCTTAATCCGCAGTCGAACTTTTCTCCATAGGTTATCACCAACCCTACAGTCACATCCCTATTCCACAAATACATCTAAAACAGACAACACTTTATTGCATTAATTATACCGATTATGAACATTAGACTACAATTGATTTCCATACTCACCACCACATCTCTCTCGTATTAATACCACGTTCTAACCAACGATCCTTCACCCCGATTAATTCATTCGACTATTTTCTTCTACTCTCCTTTCAACATAAAACACAATTTCCCAAGGATAGCTCATTAGGAGGTGCTCACTCTAGACCGATCCTACGAGCTAGCTTTCTTTCATCTCCATACCGATCGTACACGCTCAATTTCAACCATCGCTATATTTTCCCAATAATTTCACCATAGTTCAAATCGAAGAGAAAAAAAAATTAACCGAGTTAATTTGAAATCTCACTCATTGTTCGAAACACCCACACACTTCCTCAATTTTCGAAAATCAATACATATTCTTTCAAAATGATAACAAACGATTTGAAACCACACTGTACACCCATCCCTAAAATATAACAACCATAAAAACATCTTTGTTAATAAAATCCGTACCTCTTTATTTCACCTCGTGCCCCAATTAGCACAAATATACGTCATTGTGTCTCTTTTCACGTACAACATTTCCCCGTGCCTCTTTCAACACACAGTTATATATATATATATATAAATAAAATTTTTGTATATCACGAATCATCTATCACAATTGAAATTTTTATCCATAACATAAACTTTAACATTTGGAGACATAACTTTAGTGTTTGAAAACTGATTTATACACAATGCCACATTCTATACTTCCACAAAATCTTTTCAAAATTCTAACATGCACAATTCAATTTGAAAATTTCTAACAATTGCAAGCGTTAGATAAAACATCCCAAATTAAACTACTAACCACTTTCGCCCCTAAAATATAAAATTAATTTACCACTTTGAACAATCTTCCAAATTCAAACACATATGACAACGGTTATCACTTTTGATTACTAAAAGCTTTTCCTTACTAATCATTCCCAAAACACTATTTACTTTCTAGTTTCAATTATCCTTGATTTCTCACTTAAATTTATCATGCTATATCCTAATGAATAACCATGCTAATTTCGATATCATCCGAAATATTTGTTACACTCTTATTAAATTAGAACTAATCTCTTTTCACACCAAATGCTTCCAAACCTACACTCTTACTAAGTCTTATCAAAAGTAACTCATATATCCTTAATATATAATTTGTTAACAAACGAAAACTTTAAGTCAATCACCCGACAATCTCTTCTTTCATCATAACCACTTACTCCAATAAATCAACTTTATTTTCTCATACCGAAATACCAAGGATCACTTATCATTTCTTAATCAAAGGTTTTAACAAGATCAGACTCCTACACCACAATATATTTACTATACTAAGTCTAAACAAACGGTCCCGCTACCATCCATCATTAATATAATCAACTATTTAAACACTCTAGATCATCACGAGCAGTACTTAATAATATACAATTCACTTAAGTTTGTTCCGCAAAGGAAATTCATCATCATTCACTTCACTTTACATAATCGACAAATCATTACTTAATTGACAGGTTTAACAAAATCAAGTTCCAACACCATCCTATACTTGCTACTACCTCAAATTCCAACAAGATTTTCAAAATAACTTAATAGGCACTCCACTCTTATCTATAATACCAACACATTTATCAAATTCCTTTCCTAATGCAATTAAGTCAACAAAAGATTGAAAACACAATTAATCGGTTCGCACCGAAGTCAAATAGCACTTTAGCACGTGTAGAGTTTGTATAAATATACATGTCTTCGTCTCTATCCATGTCGAGACCGACTTGTCACTCGGTAGATTTCAACTAGGTTAATATACACATAAGCACATACCCCATATAATAAGGTATTCCGGTCCAATCATGTAACTGTAAGCTCACAATTACACTGGCCAGGTGTAACTCGAATTTACCTTTCATGATATTCCTTATACCGTGTTATACTTAATATCCCAAGGTTCTACAATAATAGGGACATCCTACTTCACATGCAGTTTAAGTCTAGGTACAGATACTAATACCTAAATCCCTTAAACTAAGGCTCTGATACCATCTGTAACAACCCGTTTTCCCAACATGCTTCAAATAACATATATTGTATCACATCGTTATATTCATAAAAAGAAATACAAATAAATCACGTACGGTCCAGCAGTCTCGAAACTATACAAACATAACATTTCCAGTTCCTAATCCTCGTCAGCTATCAACTGCGTCTCAAACTTTAATTCTTCCCTTTTTACTAAATAACGATCCTTAACCTGGAATACATATTTTAAAACAGAAAATGAGGGTTAGACCTACAGGTCTAGTGAGAAAATCTCTGTCAATTGAAACCTGTCAAAAAAAATCCATTTATATAAAACTTCTTTATACAAACACACACATATATTTTACACGTAAGTAAATACCAACCAAGACTAGAGTATCGTAATCAAACTCATTCCACCCTGTTCCTCCACAAATGATCAAGTCATTCTGCCTTATCCCTCCCCAAATGGCCATACTAGTGGTTGCAAGCCAACTAGTTAATTTACTCTGCCGTACAACAACTACGGTAAACCCACCGGTCCGCCCACCGGAACCCGGCACTCACCGGTCCGCCCCTCGGATCCCGGCCAAGTATTCTCGTAGAATACTCACATAAATACAATATATATATATATATGTACCAATATATCATATTGTCATTTTATAAAACTTTTCATGACATTTCAACCATGTATAAAGACATCACATATTTTTATAAAAACGTTATCCCATTCCAAACATGTATACATCTCAATATGAACACATAATCACATCATGTAAAAATTCTCAATCCGAACATATCCATCTCATCTATATATCACATATATATGTATCCCAGTTGGAAAATATTTTAAAGAAAAACTCACCTGAAACGTATATCACAAAGCTTTCCCAAGTTAGTATCACGTATTTCCACCCTTCACAGAATCTGAAATCATATAAAATACCACATATCTCTTTTAAAAACTAAACTTACAAAATTCACATCTGAAGTCGCAACCCACTAAAAATCGTTATGAACAGTACCCAAATCGCAACCCTCTATTGCAATTCCACCCTGGAATCGCAACCCACTACTGCGATTCCACTCCAAGTCGCAATTCACTATTGCGATCCCAAACCCGAGTCGCAATCAACTACTGCGATTTCAACCCAAGTCGCAAACGACCACTGCGACTTCATACCCGAGTCGCAACCAACTATTGCGACTCCGATGAATGTCGCAGTCGTTCATTGCGACTTCGATGAATCTCAGACCACTGCGACTTCGATGAATCTCAGCCCACTACTCATTCTAAAACCAATTTTTTGCAGTTTTACTCTATGTATGATACTATAAAAGTGCAGATATGTTCAAGACCATATACATAACCTATCCTTAAACTTAGAATTCCCAAAACATCCATTTTAACCAAAAACCCACCAAAATTCAACTAGCATTTCAAGAACACTTTTAAGTAATTAGAACACAACAATGTAGGGATTGTTTACCTTGAATTTAAGCAACAAATTCCTAAAGCTTTTTCCTTCTTCTTTCCTTCAATCTTTCTCTCGATCTCTCTCTTTCTCTCTTTCCATCAAAGACACACACACACACTCTAACACTTGCTTCCTTTCAAAAATAAATAAGAAAAGAGGTACTCCTCGTAAGTATCCAAAGAAGGATGGTATGGAGGGAACACCTCCATACCCTTCCCCAACCACTCCCCTATTTCTTTTTCTTTTAAAAAGAAGATGACCAAAATAACCCTCTAACTTCCTTATAATATCCAAGACTAACCCTTAACTTATTTTCCCATAATTAACTAAAATAAAACTTATATAAATAAACTTCCGAATTCTAAAATACTAAAATACTGATCAATAATAATTAAAATACCTGGTTATTACAATTTACCACAAGTAATTCCTCAAAAGGTAAGACCTGTCAAATAGCTCAACATTGACAGTTTTCAAGTAAAACACATAATATCTCAGAAAATAATATTTTGGCATGTACAAGGTTTTCGCAAAGTAACTTGAACTCACCTTTGCTAGATTAAGCTAAATCTAGAGTTTTCCAAACGTAAGCTCCTTTTATGAAGTTTGCATCCTCAAGCCAAAACTTCCAAAATCTAAATCCATAATTTTCCCACCATTAATAACTACATTTAACCAATTAGAATTGTTCTCCAAACATCAACCATCAAAATCTCCATTTATACCCAAAACCTCAATTTGACCTAACTTCTCCAAAATCATCCAAACCGAAATTGGATAAGCAAAATACTAGAAGATCATCAATGGAACATTTCTAACTCATATGAAAGTATAGAAGCTAGTAGGATGAACTCACCACTTAGGTTTTGATGAAAACCTAGAAAACCCCAAACATCTCTAGTGTTGTGGATGAAACTTGCTCTTGCAAAAATGAATGAAATCACTAGCATCAAGTGGATAAGAAACACATTAATCTCCAAGAAAAGCCCCAAAATCGGTTAGGGTTTATGAGGAAGGAAGGAAAAATGATTTGGGAGAGAAAGAGAAGAGATTTGAGACACTTACCACCACCAAACACTCTTGAATCTTCATATGAACTTCAAAACTATTTCTAGATCCTTGAAGAGCTCTAAAAACCGAAACCATGGCATTTTGAATCGCCAAAAACGGAGGTGAAACGAGAGAGATATGAAGAAATGAAGTTTGAGGTGTGAATTTCGTGTTTGACAGTAACCAGGTACCCGACCGCGACAATGACATGGTCATAGTCGCTGGTCATAGTCGCACAAGGTGTACCGCAGGCTGTACCCTTGGCGCGACATTGACACGCGACATTGACACGGTCATAGTCGCTGGTCATAGTCGCACAAGGTGTACCGTAACTGTTTTGGCCATAACTTCTTCGTTATAGCTCCGTTTTCGCTCCGGAAAGAACCGTTGGACTCGTATACGAATTCCTCATCCAACAAGACCATAATATCTAAGATTTAACCCAAAATCTTACCTTTCATATTTTTCTTAAAAGACCGGTTTCTCACTGATTCGAAATTATGCTTATCCGAAAATTACGGGTGTTACAATCCTCCCAACCTTAAGATGATTTCGTCCTCGAAATCTAAAATCTTTTACAACCAAAGGCTAGCCGACTCAACGCTGACCATGATCCATCAACTCTTAACTGGAATCTAAATTTCCATTATACAGTCTATTAAGACAAGTCCTCGAATAAATTCTTACCAACAAAGCCCATTCAAGTACACTGTACTTATGTCCAGGAGAACACCCCAACCGCTAGAATAACTCTTAGTCAGACAACTTCGGTTGTCTCCCAACCTTAGATGTTCCATGCTTCCCAATCATACCACATTTACACGTTCTTAAATTATCTCTCCAAACCAACCCGACGTTCAATCACTACCAACATCAACCCAAGCTTCATAATTCCCCAACTAATCCCGCTAATGAACTAGCATTTACTCTCAGCGGATTCCACCAATTTTAACACGAACGATCATCACTGACCCATCAGTTACACAATCTCAAGAATGTGTCCAATTAACATTTACCGAGTCGACAGTTTCTCTTACCGCACAAGGAAAGTCATTTCCCTAAATCCTCTTATCACATAAAGTATCTTAAGATTGCTACTACTATTACCATCATTCTTTTAAAAAAATCGGACTACAATCCCCTGATTACACCTAGGTGCTTGGCCTCAAGCCCAAAAGTCGACACCTAAATGTACCACCTACCTCAACATAGGTTACCGCGAATTTATTCCCTTAAGTACAAAGGGCATCATCCCCTTAATCGATACTATTCGGCCTACAGTACTATCACGCGTGAAATACCCAACCTTCCACCGTCGGAGTGCCACACACACTCACTCTTAACTAGGTTATTTACCCTTTCCAAGGTCCTAACGAGTTCTAGGTTTTCAAGTGCGTTATTTAACAAATATGCCATTCACAAAACTTTTCATAGAAACTTTCAACATAAATATTTCATATCAAATTTAAACGTACGCATAAAACTACTATTATCAATTCGGTAGTTATGTAAAAATGGACACGCTCGTCCCACATATGAAAATCATGTTGAAAATTATTTCATTGCAGTTCAGATTATCAACAAAACGCAAAAGCGCAATAAACAATTTTCTTTAAAATGAACCGCCATGGTTCTAGTATGGATTGACTCATGACATGCACGTAAAGTAAATGCTCGACTTTAAACAGGGTGCAACAAAAGGTGTGCTCGTATTTCAAAAGAAGTCCAACGACATTTGACTCCAAATTTTTCCTTCTAACCATAAAATGGCATGGAACAAGATTTACCAATCAAAATTTGCGCGCGTCAGTTTATTATACAAAACAAGGAAACGATTCATAATTACACCTCAATCAAAACACAAAACAACTTGTGCAAGTTCCTTATTTAAGATAAAACCAATACGTTTCCGTCATTTGAAATTATCGACTAAAACATCATGAGAAATTTTCAAATTGGGGTAGACATGCAAGCTTGTAACACTTCTTAGAAATTTCTTGTGATGACACACATGCACCAAATAACTCACACCAAAATTTCAAGAGATGAAATCCTTTAAATTGATTTCCCAAGATTTCTCATCCGGTCCTATAATGACATTTGAATAAAATGTTTTTGGCAACCTTGCACACAACAATGCGTTTTTCCAAAACATACGAGGAAATTAGTGTTAATAATTTATTGACACCAAAAAGGGTTCAAACCTATTTTCAAATTCCAAATTGCGCCAACGGTGCGCATCAATGTTCAAGACATAAGAATTCCACGCATCATAATTTTATACAAACAAGTTTTCTAAAATCTTTATCACGAAGCACACTTTCCTCAAAATTTCGTACTTGGAACCTAAAACGTCGAAACGTCATTGCTAAAAATGTATTTGTCAAAATACTCAAAATACACATTTCCTTCAAACCAAAAGGTTTTCAATTTTCCAAAAATATTCGGCAAATCAAAATTGACCAATGTCAACGACTCATACATTTGTGTTTTTTTTTTCAAATATCACGTATTGTAAACCATTTGTGATCCTCACACCTCTAAAACATGCTTTGACCAAATGGTCTCTCATTTAAACAAGGAGTTAATAAAACATTTTCATGCACGTCTCGTTTAGCAAAGTGTCGAGAAAACAATGGTTACCAAGCTATGCATACCCCTAAGTCGATATACGCATTTACATGGAAATAATACTAAAAAACTTAACTGACCGAAAGCGCACCAAACAAATTATTATGAATGTTACCAAAATGTTCTTTCATGCATTACTTAAGTCACGTATAAGTCAATCCATACACTGAACGATTTGCAACGAAATACTTAATAACACAAACTCTTGAAAGAAAAGTTACGCGACACTAGAGCTCCAAACTCATCTCTTCTTAGTCGCCTTATGGCATAAAATTAACTTTTCTCACCAAAACTCGAGTGGGACCAAATGCCCAACATAACTCGTAAACTTTTCACATAAGCAAATAGACTATGCATATAGTAAAATTGTACCCACACGACACAAAACGTCGTACAATAAAACTCCATGAACTTCAATGGACTCAATGACTTCAAGTCAATAAAACGGCACTAAACATCATGCTTCCAAAGCCAAACCGCTATAAGCAAAATCATAAATGCGACGCCAAAATCCCAAAAATCCCCTTCTAGGGTAATATCATATAAACAACATTGTTTAACAACTCACATTAGACAAATTATCAAAATAACTTTTCATAGACATAATGGAAAATAACTTTCCATCCAAACTTTAACATATGTGGAGGAGATCCAATGTTAAAGTCACAAGCCGTAGTTATTGCCCAACATCTTAAACATCATAAAATATGATTATCATTATATCCAAAACAAATGATGAACAATAATGGAATAAGGCAAAACAAATCCCGACGGAGTTTGCGACTCTCGTAATAAAATGGTTTCATGCACGTTAAAATCATGATTCAAAATCTTGTGTGTATGCCAAACACTTCCCAAAATTCATAACACAATCCATATAAGGATTGGAAACACAAGAAATAGTTGATGAAATTTATTTTCAAAATAAACTTTGTGCATGACTTAGTCGGCATTCAACATCTCAACTCATACCCTTCCAAATCTCTCCGGTCCACTATTGTCATCCGGATGCTTTAACCTCTTAAGGCAAGTTGGGAATTACATCAATTAACTTTACGGTTTTTCCCCAAATCAAAGTCGGCTCAATCAGCCTATGGTTCTAGTTCAACCATCAATCTTGACCCAAAACGGTCTACTTAAAGCAAACATCATGCTTATCGTCACTCTAAGTGACTAATACTAAAATCGTTCATCTATTCCAACGACTACTAGCTTAGTACTTCCTTCACTACCCCAACGATCATCACATTAAAGTAATTCAAGTATGCACATGTACTAGTAGGTTCACCATGATACTGGCCAGGTGTCACTATAAACGCACCGTACATGATTATCCTTGTTACTCTCGACGTGATTCTCGTTTCTAATAACATTCATCAACTTCAAAAATCCTATCTTAAAGTGCCTAATGGTGAATTTCACTCTTATTTACTTAAACAAACGCTAGTTTGAGTCTAGGTATTCAAAATCAACACCTAAATCTCTCAAACTTATGTTCTGATACCAACTTGTAACACCCTCAAATTTGGAACGAGCAACTAACATTAAACTTTAATAAAATCACCAAAATAGATGTAATCACTTCTACAATTCATTCCTTAAAATACCTCAGAATTTAAAACATTACAAGTCTACAATAAAATAACTTAATCGGGTGTTACTTAACACCACAAGTTTCTAGTCCAAACTAAATGCGGAATACTTCAATAATCAAGTCACCTCTCGTGCACTCTACTAGCACTCTCCACTTCACAAAGTAGCTAGAGCTACCCCAACCTGAGCCTGAGCCTGTTGCACATGCGGTTGACAATACATACTCAACCCGTAAAACATGGAAACCATCCATTAAATATAACTCTTTATTAAAACATAATACGAAGCAATACTCACGCGACCATAAAATGTAATAAAGACTAAATACCATAAACGGGGGAGACCCGTATCCGTTGAAGGTGGAGGTAACACATAAGTATACCACCCATACAACGTTCATCGTACAACTGGAAGTAGAGATTACACGTTACGTTATGCCTATCTCTGTCCTCCCATCGAAACCGGGAAATACAAGTTACGTTATGCCTATTCCACGAATCTGCTCTACGAAACCCAAGTTACACCGTAATTGAGGATACACCTTAGCTTCTACCCACCCAACTGGTAAACGCCTCAAGGCCCGGCACATCGGGACTACCTCCAAGGTATAAATCCCGAAGGCGTGGATCGCTGCACAACCTCCAAGGTAGTGCCCAAGACTATATCCTCCTAGTGCCTACTTGGAAAGTTAAGGTCATAAAACATGGGCACCGAGGTCCAACCTCAAGGTATCCAATCGACCATTACCAACGACTGACTAACATGCCTATGGATCCAATGCGACACAGTCTAACACAACATGCCTATCCCGGAATGACTCACTCACCCAAGCATGTAAATATACATAACGTGCAATAATATGCAAAACGGTGCAATAAAAGCAACACATAAATAAGACTCCACATTGAGCCATTTAAACCGGACAAATGTCCCAAGACTATCTCAAAGTCAGCCCGAGCAAAGTGCTCCAAGCTTGCTAGACCCGTACATAACGGTCATCATCGCATAAATGCATTTAAACATTGTTTAAGCAACCAAGTACCATAATTCTCTGAAAACCCGAAATAAAACCTTAGATCGGGATAACCCTCCTTTCCAAAAGGACTCAACCTTCACATTTTCATAATATCAAATGAAGTACCATACTCATATTTCTCAATCCTCAAAATACATTTTCATAGTAATTAGACTCCACTTTTCACATAAATCAGTAACCCATTTTCATATAGGATTTATGTGTCATATTTTCCAAAATATCCAAAGGTAATGTTTTACCATATTTACCACAAGTAATTCCTCAAAAGGTAAGACCTGTCAAATAGCTCAACATTGACAGTTTTTCAAGTAAAACACATAATATCTCAGAAAATAATATTTTGGCATGTACAAGGTTTTCGCAAAGTAACTTGAACTCACCTTTGCTAGATTAAGCTAAATCTAGAGTTTTCCAAATGTAAGCTCCTTTGATGAAGTTTGCATCCTCAAGCCAAAACTTCCAAAATCTAAATCCATAATTTTCCCACCATTAATAACTACATTTAACCAATTAGAATTGTTCTCCAAACATCAACCATCAAAATCTCCATTTATACCCAAAACCTCAATTTGACCTAACTTCTCCAAAATCATCCAAACCGAAATTGGATAAACAAAATACTAGAAGATCATCAATGGAACATTTCTAACTCATATGAAAGTATAGAAGCTAGTAGGATGAACTCACCACGTAGGTTTTGATGAAAACCTAGAAAACCCCAAACATCTCTAGTGTTGTGGATGAAACTTGCTCTTACATCAATGAATGAAATCACTAGCATAAAGTGGATAAGAAACACATTAATCTCCAATAAAAGCCCCAAAACCGGTTAGGGTTTATGAGGAAGGAAGGAAAAATGATTTGGGAGAGAAAGGGAAGAGATTTGAGACACTTACCACCACCAAACACTCTTGAATCTTCATATGAACTTCAAAACTATTTCTAGATCCTTGAAGAGCTCTAAAAACCGAAACCATGGCACTTTGAATCGCCAAAAACGGAGGTGAAACGAGAGAGATATGAAGAAATGAAGTTTGGGGTGTGAATTTCGTATTTGACAGCAACCAGGTACCCAACCGCGACAATGACACGGTCATAGTCGCTGGTCATAGTCGCACAAGGTGTACCGTAGGCTGTACCCTTGGCGCGACATTGACACGCGACATTGACACGATCATAGTCGCTGGTCATAGTCGCACAAGGTGTACCGTAACTGTTTTGGCCATAACTTCTTCGTTATAGCTCCGTTTTCGCTCCGGAAAGAACCGTTGGACTCGTATACGAATTCCTCATCCAACAAGACTATAATATCTAAGATTTAACCCAAAATCTTACCTTTCATATTTTTCTTAAAAGACCGGTTTCTCACTGATTCGAAATTATGCTTATCCGAAAATTACGGGTGTTACAATCCTCCCAACCTTAGGATGATTTCGTCCTCGAAATCTAAAATCTTTTACAACCAAAGGCTAGCCGACTCAACGCTGACCATGATCCATCAACTCTTAACTGGAATCTAAATTTCCATTATACAGTCTATTAAGACAAGTCCTCGAACAAATTCTTACCAACAAAACCCATTCAAGTACACTGTACTTATGTCTAGGAGAACACCCCAACCGCTGGAATAACTCTTAGTCAGACAACTTCGGTTGTCTCCCAACCTTAGATGTTCCATGATTCCCAATCATACCACATTTACACGGTCCTAAATTATCTCTCCAAACCAACCCGACGTTCAATCACTACCAACATCAACCCAAGCTTCAGAATTCCCCAACTAATCCCGCTAAAGAACTAGCATTTGCTCTCAGCGGATTCCACCAATTTTAACACGAACGGTCATCACTGACCCATCAGTTACACAATCTCAAGAATGTGTCCAATTAACACATACCGAGTCGACAGTTTCTCTTACCGCACAAGGAAAGTCATTTCCCTAAATCCTCTTATCACATAAAGTATCTTAAGATTGCTACTACTATTACCATCATTCTTTTAAAAAAAATCGGACTACAATCCCCTGATTACACCTAGGTGCTTGGCCTCAAGCCCAAAAGTCGACACCTAAATGTACCACCTACCTCAACATAGGTTACCGCGAATTTATTCCCTTAAGTACAAAGGGCATCATCCCCTTAACCGATACTATTCGGCCTACAGTACTATCACGCGTGAAATACCCAACCTTCCACCGTCGGAGTGCCACACACACTCACTCTTAACTGGGCCTACAATACTATCACTCTACTTCTCACACTTCTCAGGTTAACCTCAACTTCTCACACAATCCTTCGCCTATATATATATATAGTTTGCAAATCAAGGCATTTGTACAAACGATACAAACCTTATTCAACCAATCATATATTTTTCTTTAACTTTTTCTCAATTCATTTTTTTGAATGATTAGTCAATTTTATCGTGGATGACGTTAATTATGGACATTATTATATTCATTATATATGTATTACAAATGAGAGAAAGACTACAAAGAAGAAATGAGCAAATAAACCCTCACTTAACAGATGAAATTTCACAGCCATTAGCGATAGGGACCAACATGTCACAAAAATGTAAACGCTGGGGGCTATATAATGAAATAAAGAACACTCCAGGGACCAAATCCCTAATTTACTGTTAAAGGTATTTAATTACATCTCCCCTCTCCCCTCGTCAACTCAACAAACTCTCTGAATCTTCTTTTATTCTGAATCTCTCACATGGAGTAGCAGCCATAACAGCATCTCCTCGTGCCAACATTTTCTTCTAAAATACAAAAGATTCAAGTCAACTTTAACTCTCACCTTCTTTCGCATAGGACGTCTTCTCTTATCTCAACAAATTTCAGATCTAAATTCCTAACTCTGAAGCTTGCAAGTTTCACCAGGTACATCACTCATTTCCAAATTATTTTGAATTTTCATCCCTTATAATTTTTTTCCGTACTTGAATGCGTTATCAATTTTGAAAAGTTGGGAGCGACGTTTGGTATAAACTCATTGTTTTGGTGATCGTGATATACGATGTTGTTGAATTCCAGACCAATTGTGCTTTTTATTTGGAATTCGCAAGCATAATGATTTGTTTTGAAAAATAATGGTTAGAAATGTCTAATTTTTACGGAAATGGTTTCATTTTAATTGCTGTAGCTACTATAGTTTTTTGGAAGTGGTTGGAGATGACGATCACTCTTTATTCTTTGTCAGCGTTACTGTATGTCTGTATTTGTGTTCCCCTAAACAAGTATACAGATTGAATTGTAGTGGAAGACAATTAATTCAGTAATTGATAAACCCTATGTTACGAGGAGGAGAGAGAATATTAACAATTGGACTTTTGAGGTCAAGATGCTCATTTTCCTCTCCAAACATCGTCATGAATCCGTCATCAAACAAGTAAACATATAATATATATATATATATATATATATAGGCGAATAATCGTGGGAGAAGTGGAAGTTGATGTAAAAAGCTTGAGAAGTAGGTCTGCACCGTTGATTACTTTTAATTAAATGCCCCATGAATTGCCGCTGAGAAGGGAATTGATCCCGTCCTTCTTATCCAGGTGCATCTCATCCTAATGTGCATCCATTTATTATCAACGGTTGATAAACACTTCGTATGTTAACCTCAACTTCTCACCGGAACCCAACCGGTTCAGGGGAAAACCTCAAAAAAATGGAAAACTGAGGAACACCCTGGTAGGCAGCCTCTCATGTGGACTGTGCATACCGGTAAATTAAGTTGTTTTTTGGTTTTTATGCACGTGAGCATATGCACATGTGCATGTTACAAATTACTTGTATGCACAAGTACATACCGTCCTGATGAAGGGCTACCCGGGTGTTCCTCAGTTTTTCATTTTTTTAAGGTTTTTCCCTTGACCATATCTATATATATCAGGAACTGTTGAGTCTTGAATTTATAATAAAATCAGTAGTTAATAATTCATTAGTGTATGTAAGAATTTCATTATTTGGTTTACTAAAATGAAATACAGTATTTCCCTTTTTTTTGTACTCTTTTCCCTGGTAGCAATCTGTCTCAAAATAAATGTTCTTTTTTTACTTATTTGAATGTTTAACTAATAGTCAAACACTTCTCTTAAATTATGTCAAATGAGAAGTTATATTTTTCTTGTATCCGTGTATCCAACACTTTGGCCAATCCCTCTAGATTGGAGACAAGACCATTGGGGTTTGGTTAGCTAACCCCTTGGGTTGTCAAAATTTACATTTATTGGGATGGAAGAGTACAAATTATGAAATTGAAAATTACTAGACTACACTTGAAAACTCCAACTGAACCTTTTTTCCTGGAACAAAGGAGTGGTATTCTTTTTGATGGTTTAGAATAACTCTATACGTGCATTTAAGAATTTGTTGTATAAAGAAAGAAGCTACCATTTCCTTTTCTTTGTTGGTTTAAAAAAATTTCTATTTTGGATTTTTCCAATTTTCTTTTGAACAGCTTAAGCAAGGTAATTAAGTTTTGTGCTGTTAAATGTTTTCTCTTACTGACAAAATATACCATCTTTTAGCATAAACAAATAAATGTAAGATTTGCAATTGACATTCATGACTATGTAAGTTTCTCAAGGGTTATATCATTATATGGCAGTTGCCTGCAGATGACTGATTTGAGCAGTTACTTTGTATAAGGCATGTGAGTTGAAAACTCATGTTGACTACCTGTTTGTACTAACTTTACGACTGTGTAACGAGTCTCTGTGTGTTCCTTTTTTGTGAATTTTGGAAGCTAATATCACTTATATTGCCTGCTAAGAGGGATATGGCAACTTAGTTTCTGCTTGGACCTCTTGTGAATCGTGATAACTCTTTGGACTGAGAAAATGCTCCCAGAGTAGAATCTATGTACTAGATATAGCATGTTTATAACAAAGTCTAGTGATATTCAAAAGCTATTTCATACACCTAATAAGATTTTTTGACCCTCAATAATTATGTTGAATCCCTAAATTCTTTATGATGTGTCTGCAGTTGGTTCTGGCAATGAACATTCTAAAGTTCTCTTTCGACAACTTTGTAAATAAGTTCTACATTCCTGATTACATCCTTGTTCCGGGAGGAAAGGTTGAGGCTCTTACTGATGCACCTGTATGCCCAACAATAGTATTTGTGAACTCCAAGAGTGGTGGTCAGTTGGGTGGTCAACTTCTTGTCACATACCGCTCTGTTCTAAATGAAAACCAGGTACTCTGTCATTCAATTATGTATTTGAACTATTTTGTTGCTAGATCTAACTCTATGTTTACCTACAAGGTTTTTGACTTAGGTGAAGAAGCTCCTGATAAAGTGTTACGCAGACTGTACCTCACTCTAGAAAACCTCAAACATAATGGAGATGCATTAGCTGCAAAGATAGAGAAGCAGTTACGAATAATTGTGAGTTAATTTACGAATTTTCACTTGTCTGTCGTAAGGTTAAATTTTCTTTTACATGACTGAGAGCTCTTCATTTAAGTTGCATTATGTAGATCACATATCATTTATTTAAAATGAATATTGCTGACATGGAGGTAGTTCATCAGGTTGCTGGAGGAGATGGAACTGCTGGTTGGCTGCTTGGAGTTGTTAGTGATCTGAAATTATCTCATCCGCCACCTATTGCAACTGTGCCATTAGGAACTGGAAACAATCTCCCATTTGCATTTGGTTGGGTAAGAATAAACCATTATTTTTCAGTGGTGGCAACATGAGCTACATGCCTTTCTCTAGTAAGCATGTGCTAGATTGTGAGGCAAAAAATGGGCTGTTAAAATAAAAATATTCACTTACGGGTAGGTATGTTCAGTTATCTCAACCACATATCTAGTCTCTTGCACTCCCTAGGAGCAGTGGCGGAGCCACCTTAGAGCTAGGAGGGGCATTGGCTCCCCCTCCCTTTTTAAATAATAAAAATTGTTAAGTCCCAAGCTTTAATTATCAACTTTGTTTATAAATATCAAAATCTCTTTTTTCTTCCTTTAAAAATACCAAATTTTTTAAAAGACGTTTACCAACAACCCATTTTGATCTTACCCAGTAAGAGGCATAACAAAGTGAATGAGAAAACTCTTTCCTATTAGACGGTTATCAGGTAAAAGACGCTTACCAACAACCCATTTTGATAGTGAGAATGTTACCCAATAGGATAAGTGAGGGTGGTGACTATTACCAATAAACACTTACCTGATAAGCTCGTTACTAATGTTTTCGAACTCTTTTCTAATAACCATTTTTAAGAACGAGTATTTAATAACAAAACATATATGATTTTTTCATGTTGTTTATAGGCTCCCCCTAAATACATTTTCTGGCTCCGCCCCTGCCTAGGAGGCCCATACTTTTTGTAAGTATGCAATGATAGCATGATATATGCATGATATTGTTAAATAATTATGGGTTTTGTGTAGTTAACGGTCTCAAGGACCCTATTGAGTAGCCCTGATGCATGTAGATGTAGTTAGCTTGGTTATCTTGAATTCATTTGGGCTAATAAAGAAACATGCAGTTTATATTCCAGTATTTTGGTGATTAAGAATTTGATCCAAGTCGATGATAAATTGGAAGACTTGTTGTTCTTTACATTCCTGTTCTATGGTAGTAAACTTGATTTGAACATGTTTTAAGTGAAGTCAGATTACCTATTCCATAATGCAGTAGGTTGGCACACTTTTCTAGCGTCAATTCTGTTGATAAAATTATATTTACATTTTTCTTATTATAACTCTGTAACTTGAAGTTCTGATTTTCAGGGAAAGAAAAATCCAGGAACAGATCGTGAATCTGTTTTGCACTTCTTGGATCAGGTCATGAACGGAAAAGAAATGGAGATAGACAGGTATCCCTGTTTTTGGAGTTGATAGTTAATGAATTCCCTTTGCTTAGGTTTTATCGTTTTAGTGATCAGTCTTTCAGGATTTAGGCTTTAGAATTTGCAGATCAGGCTTTTTAGTATTCAATAAAGGAAGGTAGAGAAAGGTTTTCTAGTTTAAGTGGTATGCTTAGTTTTTTCTTGTCCTTAAAAAATATGATAGATTAGGGTTGTCTTGCATGTTGTATACACATGAGAATGAACCTTGTTCTACCAGTCATTTCTAGAGACATTGGTTTCGTTAATTTTGAATAAAAACACTAGGTCTTTCTATTGGGTTTCACTCCTTATAACTTCTAATTGGTTCCATCATTATTATACTCCAACGAGTTTGGGATAACAGGCTTATTGTTATTGTATATGAAAAGAATAATCAATGGTAATAAAGGAAGAAAATGGGGAATGAACATATAACACCTTACCAACAATTAACAATTTAGGATGAAGCTTTGATGCCATCAGAACTATCAGAGGAAAATCAATAGACAAGTCCGAAAGTGTATTTGTAGAGAGATGCCTAAAATTTAGGCTGAACTATTCTAGTTATTACAGCTTGTTATACAGATATGTCCTAGAAAAAGCTTCAACAGAAATTGGGTATAGGAAAACTGATATGTCCTGGAAAAGGTAAAATAGCAAGAAAGACATAGTATAACCTGAAAGAAGTTTTAGCAAAAATAGGGTAATTGAGCATATTGGGCAGAGAATCATTCTTTTGTCTGATACTCTATGCTTTTAGTCATACAAGAAATCTGATACATGCCACTAGTTGCATCACCTTGCTCTCATCCTTTGACTAATGTGTTTGTCAATCTTCTGTTGCTTTTTTAATATTGATATGAACTAATGAATGATGTCCTAGGGACCTCTTGTCTTGACAAGCTTTAGACCAAGAGTAGTGCATTTTTTTTACCTTTGATGTTCTAATTCTACACGCTAACCTTCCATCAACTTCATCAAACAAGTAATCAAGATTCTCTTCTTCTGTCTAGACTTCTTTCACTAATGATCTCTGATTCACATCATTCATTTGATGTAATGTAGGTCTCTAGTTCAAGCCCATATTGGCTTCTGACCTTCTTACAAGCTTTTGGTACAAGTCCTATTATCCTTCACCTGAAGCTTCTCTTACTACCTTTGAGCTAATATCTGCTTCTCGACATTCTAACTCTATCTTAAATATATAAGTAATAATAGTGTTTGTTAGTAGTTTATACAAATTTTGTGTACTACATTTTCACGACCAAGTACCTTAAGTTTGATCCCTAATTGCTCTACTTTCTCCAAGCCATAGCTACATTTAAGAGAAAATAGTGATCATAATTTTCTCCTCCAATGTATTGAGGTTGAGGTGGCGTTTGTTTTTTAAGAGCTGAAGTCTTATTTCACTTCTGCTTGATAAGAGGTGGTGTTGAAATCTGAAATCTGAATCAATAAGGCTGTTAGTTTTTGTAAACCGATAAATGTCTGAATTTGTTTAAATTATGTATTTGACTTATTAGAATATTATTGTGTTGAATTTTTATATATATATATATATATATATATATATAAATTTATACGATTTCACATGTTTATGCATCATCATTACGAAATTTACATCTAAAGTGTTAAATTAGCATTCATTTAAACGAATACGTTTAATCGATAATAATATATTTAAATTATATCAATTTAAATTTGAAGGTCACCTAATTATAGTAATTTGAGTTTTTTTATAATCCAAGTGAACCGAGAAAGAATCTATTAAGGTTAATTCATTGAGAACAATAAGAGACAAATAAGAGGCTGGTTTACCTCTTACCAGATAAGAGGACAATAAGACATAAGTGGCTCTGAAAATTTGGAAAAAACAAACGGTCTGAATGACCCCAACTTTTAACGCATCAGACATAAGAAGCTATAAGAGTTTTTTTCTAAAATACAAACAAGGCCTGAATCTTTTTTGGTTCCACCATCTCATCCCGTGGGATGTCATCGCCAGCATTAACCTTGCAGCATTACTAGGTATGAGTTTATAGTTGATACATGATAACAATCCTCTCTTGTAGCAGGTACAGTAACTGTATTTATTAGTGCAACTAAAGGTTACTAAACATACTTTATTCTCATCGTATATTTTTCTAACATTAAATTTCACGTGTTAAAAATTAATATAGTGGATTGATGTATGTAAATATGTAAATTCTTTCTCAAGCAAATTGTATCATTAACACCTAGAAATGGACAAGCCATCATGAAGATCTCTATTAACAGTTTTAATTAAGCAAAAAGTGCATTAACCGATTTTGTATTGTACTTTTTTTGATAAATGTTTAGTATTCTACTTGTAAATACATGTGTGAAGTTTTATATAGTCGATTATGCATTTAGGAAGAGGACATTGATGCTTTAGTAATTGATATGCATTTCAGTGAGAAATTATCCTAATCGTTAGAAAGACTTGTAACATTTCATGAAAAATCTTACACACAAAAATGATTTTGTGGTTGTTGATTCCCATAATTTGCAAGGTAAAGGTACCAATCACATGAATAAGACCTCTTTAGCGTTTCTCATCGTTTGTATCATTCTGTTGCATATTTATCTTGTACATCAAATATCTTTTTGCTACATTAGTACATTCTTTCTTCAATTACTAAACATTGGAACTTATAAGATTTATTAACTTCTTATTTATAATCTTGTTGTAATCGACTTTGCACATAATGCAGTTGGCACATTCTTATGAGGATGAAATCTACCCCAAAAGAAGGTTCTTGTGATCCCATTGCCCCCCTGGAGCTGCCACATTCTTTGCATGCATTCAATCGTGTGTCTGATACAGATGAACTTAATGTGGTAAAGTATTCTGTTATATTTTTCGTTTCTCTAAAGGGCATTCAATTGCTGCTGCACTCCTGCTTTTGATATATCTTTGCTACAAGCAACGGGAACTTCTGTTTGTTTTAACAAACATGAAAGTGGGGATGTAATTGCAAATTAAAATTTGTAATCTCTCATATTGCAGAATCTTCTGCTTGTTTGTCTTTTCTCCTTTTACTCCACATTTATCTTTCTCATTTCAACTTTCTCCTAACTCTTTCACATCTCACTTCCACTTTTAGAAAGTTCACTTTTCATAATTATTTGCCACCTCTTAAGAATATAGAACACTGTTTTTGAAAGATCCACTTCCCTTCCTAGTCGTTGGGACTGAATCTAAACCGCTTCACAAAATACAACACTATTATCACCTGTAGCCGTTAATTATTTTATTTGTTTTTTATTGCTATAACCAAGTTTCTTATTGCAAAATAAGTACCCTTTGGGACATATTTACAGTGCCCATAACTCAAGTACTGCAAAACCATTTTGCACTCTTAACTCCCTTTTATATTAGACAATTTAGCCATTCACCAATTCCCAGGAAGGCTATAATACCAAGGCGTTTGGTTCGTAGAATGGAATTTGATGAAATTAGAATCCATTAAAGGAATTTGACTTTGAAGGAATTGGAATGGAATTTGATGGAATTTGACAACTTGTTTGGTTGGGAATGATGAATTCCTTAAATTGTGGAATTCAATGGATTCCATCATCTTCCTTATTGTGAACCAAACATAGGATTTGGAATTTGGTCAAAGGAATTATCCATTCCAATTCCTTCAAGTTCCAAGAACCAAACAACCCCTAACTGATTGTCTCGGAATCTCTGTGGAATTCTGTCGAATGTCTAAACAAGATCTTTGCATTTGAATTCAACTTTCTTGTTGCATATTTATTTCATGTGCTTGGCAAACGTTCTCAGTCAGGCTATGACACATTTCGTGGAGGATTCTGGAACTATTTCAGCATGGGTAAGTCTCAACAATTGACTTTCCTCTTCCAAGTTCTATGATAATCAAGTCGTTTTCCAAGAGCTTGCTTCATTTAAACTGAAAATTCCTGCACATAGGGATGGATGCACAAGTATCATATGCATTTCATTGCGAGCGGAAGTTGCATCCAGAAAAGTTCAAAAATCAGTTGGCTAATCAGGTATGGTATAAGTATGTGACATTGAATGAAGATAACATGTTTTCAGCTTATTGATCACTTAGCTTACTCCAAAATTTGTGAAATGAAGAGAAAATCTCAGCAGAAAGACACACAGTACCATGAGCTTAACAATCTCCTGCTGAATGATCTCTGCTAATATACTTAACTGCACCAATGGCCAGGAAAAAACCTGGTTGACTAGTCAACTGATCAATTAAAACCCAAATAGTATCGTCCTTCAAGTCTGCAGCAACCAGTCACAAAGTCCATGGCAATAACATCTTACTTCTGTAACGAATTGTAGAAACCCATAGCTCTAGAGAGAAGCCTATTAGGTATGCCTTGAAAGATAACCATATCATTTAGTATTTTACTCCACAAATGTTATGGAAAATCGTCTTTGATTGCTTCCCTATCCCCGTTCCTGCATTATAACACATCATATTCGCTTTGCTTCTATTATGTATTCTATTTATCAGTACAACTTGCTTCAGCATAAGTGACTATACTTTTACGTTGCTGGATAGAGCAATAGTTCCGTAACAGTTACTTCTGAGAGTAAGGGGCTGTTTGGTTGGTTTTCCATTAAGTCCTGTATGAATAAAATTGTGTATGTGGATTAATCTGTCTGTATAGATTGGCAAGGTTTTTGTTTGGGAGGGTGTTTTCATAGATGGAAGAACCATGTTTTTTAATTGGGAGAGACTGGTTTGGACAAAACTTGGCTTTCTGCATAAAGCTCCCTCCTAAAAGCTTAATAAATACGTCACTTTCTATATCATTAAGCCACTACCAAACAGTCATGTATAGCTGACTGAATAAGCTATGAGTCCCATTAAGCTCATTAAGCTGCTAACAAACAGGCCCTAAGTAATATTTATGAGAGATATAAGCCAGCCAATGGTGAAGAACAATAAAATGATTTAGGCTTTTTAATCAAGCACTTTTCATATAACATGAAACTATGTCTTCGTAGTGTATGTAATCTATGTTATTTCCCACAGTGACCATGTGCTTTTCTCTACCTTGTAGAGTACATATGCAAAAATTGGCTGTACTCAAGGGTGGTTTGCCGCATCTCTGTTCCATCCATCTTCAAAGTGAGTTTATTGACATCGATCCTTATGAAATAATTAAATGCATATTAGAGATGCAAATTAGGTTGGTTTATATAATGGGTTTATTGTATAACCAAATAAAATAACCGTTGGGTTCTGGTGAGAAGTTGAGGTTAACGTGAGAAGTTGAGGTTAACGTGAGAAGCGTGAAAAGTGGTTATCAGCCGTTGGATGACAAATGGACGAACATTAGGATGAGATGCACCGATCAATTCCCTTCTAAGCCGCAATTCATGGGAGGGCATTTGATTAAAGGTGATCAACGGTTCAAATCCACTTCTCATGCTTCTCACGTTAACCTCAACTTCTCACACGATTCTTCACCATAAAATAAATCTGGTTGAGTTGGGCTGGCTTTTGCCTATTATATATGTGGGTTGGTTTGCATCATTTGGAAGAAGCTAAATTTGGTTTGTTTCCATGAGCGGATACTAGTTGTTGACCTTTCCCAATGCAGGAATATAGCCCAACGTATGAAGGTTAAGATTATGAAAAGGCATGGCGGATGGAAAGACCTCAAAATACATCATAGGTAATAATAGATAACCATATTTCATACCAATGTATTATATTATGCTTTCTTCACCTTTTTGCTGCTGCACCCATCAATTGGTTACTAGACAAACGCACTTGCAAATGTCTAAATGCTTCTAATTCGTCCCGAATTCCTCTTTGTTTCTCTTATTATTCGGTTCCTTCTTTCTAACAAACATGATATATCTAATTCTTGATGTTTAGTAGCTTACATGCCATTTCATACAGAACGTAATGACGCAGAAGGAAAACGCAGAAGTGTCGATAAGCGTCTAAATTCTCAAAGGATAATGAGTTTACAGGCGTAGAACTCGGAAAATAAGACAAAACTCTAAATATTTTAATTCATTATAGGCTAAAAGGAACAAAAAAAAACTAAATCTAAACCAACTAGGAAAGTATTTAACTAATTAATATAAAGGAAATTTTATAATAAAACCTAATCTAATTAGGAAGAAAATAATTAATAATGATTAAAGAAAACACAATGAAAAAGGTAGTGAATGCTACTTTCTTGTATTAACCGTGATTTAATGTAAGATGATCCTTGTTGACTTGCAGCATCAGATCAATTTTATGCCTCAACTTGCCTAGTTTCTCTGGGGGATTAAATCCATGGGGAACGCCAAATAAGGACAAAACTCGTGATGTTAGTATCATTTTCCTTTGTCATCTGTGTTCTGTTGGTCCAATTTAGGATAAATTGGAAGTCATGAATATAAGTTGAAAGTCCTTTTTTCTTGTTTCAGAGAGAGTTGACACCTCCATATGTAGACGATGGGTTTCTTGAGATTGTTGGTTTCAGAGATGCATGGCATGGGCTGGTTCTACTTGCACCAAACGGGCATGGCACCCGTCTTGCACAGGTTTATAAATGAATCCAACTTCATATATATATATATATGTCATCAACGGATTTGGATGTGAATATTTTACTCAATAATCTGAAATAAATAAATTAATGTTTAGACACAGAGAGTGCGGTTTGAATTCCATAAGGGTGCAGCTGAGTGCACATATATGAGGATGGACGGGGAGCCATGGAAACAACCTCTCCCAGTAGATGATGACACAACGGTTGTTGAAATCTCACATCTTGGACGAGTGAAGATGGTTGCAACACATAATTGCAGAGCGAGGAGTGTTAATGATCCGTCCACTCCTCATCCAAGTTATGAAGAAGATGGTGATGACTGCAGTGACCATGAAGAGGATAGTGATCCTCCTACAGGCGAAGAATGGAGGAAGTTTGGGGCAGCCGAAACATTTAAGATCCCAGAAGATGTGGACATTTCTCGTCTCAGTTAGGTATGTTTCTTGGTACATGAATGATTTAGTTAGTATATATATATATGCCAAATTTCAGACTGTAATAAATTTGTACATTTTATATATATTATTCATTCAATGCTGCTAAAGCCGAGTAGCATTGATAAATCAAGATTTCTCTTCATCCTGAACTAAAACCGAGTATTTAGTGGGCTGTATTGCAACCTTATATATGACCCTCTCGTACTCCCTATCTAGGAAGCCACTCGACCTACGGGAGAGGTGCTAGAAGGCCATTTCTCTATTTGAACCTCCACACACACACACACACACACATATATATATATATATATATATATATATATATATATAGCTAGAGAGAGAGAGAGAGGCGGGTTCAAACGAGGAGCGTACCAATTTAAGAAAACGCGAGGAGCACCGCCCATGTACTGAATCACATGTGATTCACTACTGCTAATCACATGTGATTCACAACTGATCGGGGGGGCTTGCGCCCATGTAGTGGATCACATGTGATTCACAACTAAAATCATGTGTGATCCGGGCGACTTGGCCGACTCGCGAACCAGGTCGCGACCCAGGTCGCCCGCTATCCGAATTTTTCGCAGTTGTGGATCACATGTGATCCAGTACATGGCAGGCGCTCCTCGCGTTCTCGTAAATAGGTACGCTCCTCGTTTGAACCTTCCTCTATATATATATATACATATATATATATATGTATGAAGGAAGGATCAAACGAGAATGCTAACTATTTAAGAAAACACGAGAACAAATCATGTACAAAATCACATGTGATTTTACATTAATAGTAAAAAAATGGACGCGGTCGAATTTGGTCGCGACTTAAGTCGTGGGCAAAGTCGCGTGAAACATATATGATTTTGTACATTGACGACCGTTCTCGTACTTTTTTAAATAGTTAGCGTTCTCGTTTGAACCCACCCCTCTCTCTCCCTATCTATATATATATATATGTGTGTGTGTGTGTGTGTATATATATATTACTAGTTGTGTAGTGAATCACAATTTTGAAACAATAACTTATCCCTTAACCATGTTTGTCGTCCATCTCGATTTTATTTCATTAGTTTGCGTTGTTTATTTGCATGTCAACTAATAAATAAAATTTAAGGTTAATATTGTTTAGAGTGAACTGTGGATTTGGTCCCTGTGGTTTTGTGTTTTCTTTGCTATGGTTCTCGTTCTATGTTTATTATGGATATAGTCCATGTGGTATGCAATATATTGTGACTAGGGTCCCTAACACTAACACCGTTAAGTTTGAAAGGTGAAAGGCCTCATGTGCCTTGCACACCATGGGTATATAATTGTCAATTTACTTTTACCTTTCAATTAACCTATACACCTTTAAAACAAAGAATACCGAATTGTGGATTTGGTCCCTATGCATCACTCATAATCTTTAAAATTCATCTATCATCTCTGTTAATTTTTTCCATCAATTCTTCATGAAGTACAAGAAAAACTAATTTGTTGAAGTGCAAAAAAATCTACTTGCATTTAAAAATAACAATTGTTTGTCTAAAAAAACAACTCATTAACATAACAATTGTTTGATATCAACATTACATCCCAAAAAAGAGAACCTATCAAAATAAATTGTTTGAAATCAACGTTACATTACCAAAAAGACAACCCATGATAATAAACATAAATAAAAAACGAAGAATGAGTATCATAATATAAGGACTTTGTTTTTGTAGTTGATGAATTTTGAGTTATAAGGATTTCACAAATCAAGCATTTAATACAACTTATAGAATTGGTGCAAATGATCTATTATGCTACAAAAGAAGAGTTAATAGAAAAGAGTGTAGTCTAGTTACACTTCCAGAAAACCCCATAAATAAATAAGCGATCTTATGATGGCATGTTAATTTATTACATAAAGCAAAACACACTTGACCCAAATTTTCAAGTTTTTTCTATTATAGCAAACAAGATAGCGAAAGCTGTTGGAGAGGTTTAGAGAACATAAACTCAATTTTTTTCTATTTTTGCAAAGCTCTAAAAACCTAAAAGTTGGGATATTGATCTCTTCTCAAGACTTTTACTTTTTAGATATCTACTATTACTACCACCCTAGTGTTTATTCTATCACCCAATCCAATTTTAAAAGGAACACGATAACGGCTGCCATTCCTGTAAAATATGCCAAAAGAGTTTAGATGCCTAAGAAATCCAATTATCATGAAGACCTCACATGTGAATATGTGAATGGTCAGAGAAAGTGTGAAAAATAAATATCACCTAGACGACAACAAGAGGTACGTACTGGGACATGGTTAGGATAACGGATAAAGTGAAACATACAAACTTATATTTATTTAACTTCAACAAGTAAACATGAATTAATTCTTTTAAGTGCTCAAGGAAATCCAATTATCATGAAGACCTCACATGTGAATATGTGATGTTCTGTCGCATGTGTGGGCCACTATCCAAAAGAGGTATGTTTTGAAATTCAATGACTGCTTTACCAAACATCTCCCGGTAACAACACACCACTAAGGGGCTGTTTACTAAACTCTTACTTGGCAAATCCTTACCGGCTCACTTTATCTATCGGATGAGCATGACAAGTGTCATGATTGTAAATCTTACCGGTAAGAGTGATGATAAGGATCGAGAGTCTCGTCGAGTAAGTGAGAGTGATAACTTTTACTTGGTAAGGGCTTACCGGATGAAAATGTTGCATATGATGCCATTTTAATTGACTAAAATCCGGTAACCTAAATGAAAGTGTAGGTTATTAGCAGCAAGCACTTACCAGATAAGCGTAGCGTCGGGTAAACGACCCTTAAATCCATATTTGAGCATGAATGAGTAAAACGATAACAAACCCAAACCAAAATCATAAACCTAAATCCATTAACATAAACCCCTAATCCATTGTCAATATAAACCAAAAAGAACCTGAAATTATCACTAAGACGTAGAATCACAACCACCAAAATCTCCAAAAGCCATCTAATCGATCCCAGAAGGAGTCAAAAACAACCTCCAAACAACAATCCTATCCCACCCCACCCTCAGAATCAATTCCAGAAGGCAGCAACAAAAAATCGCGATTTTGGGCCAAAAAACCCAAAATCGGACAAAAACACAAGATTTAAGGATCAAATTGAAGCAAGGGAGTGCCATACCACAAAGACGATCTAACTAGCGTTGCCTTCGATTTCAATCCATTGTCGCCCAGATTGTGAAGAGAGGAGGATCGCAAGCCGCTCTTGGGAGCGGGAATGGAAGAATGGTGTTCTCTCTCTCACACACACATGTCTATATACCACGTAAAGCATGGGCTTGAGGTCAGAAAGCATGGATCTCGAAAGTCCAGATCTGATCAGGTAACTCTTAATCCAAACATGAATTTCATTGATTGTTGAGAGAATCTTGATTTACAATATGAATTGTGAACTTTCTTTCTTTAGACTCTCTCACTTCTCTCTCTAAGATCTAGCTTGAATCTTACAAATGAGCTTCTAACCTCGCTTAAACACAAAGTTAACTATTAAACCTTTGACCTACAAACCATTAAACTCTAATTACATTGACCTTACATGACCTTGACATTAAAAGACTTTACAACTTTGACTTTACAATATATTGACAATACAATTCACTTGACAATAAATCTTAAATACAATTTTATGCTCTAACATTCTCCCCATTTGCATTCAAGATTAAAAAAAAATTTACAGCAATCTTCCTCTTTGCTTAATACTGAACAATCTTTGAAAAATAGCTCTGAAACATGAACTTCAAATCTTTGACGAATCTTCAAACAACTTTATCCTTAAAACCTCACATTGAATTGGATGCTTTGACAATATTCAAACTTTCTCTTTTGAAACAAGCTTTATCAAATTTTCACCATGTCTTGAATTATAAACTTCAGATCTTTGCGACTTTGAAATCTTTGCAGGTTTGAACTCAAACACTTTAAGCAGTTTCTTGAACTTTGTATCTTCATCTCTTTGTGAAAGACTTCATTGAACAATAACAATCTTTAAACATCGATCTTTGTCGAATCATTTCGAAACATCTTCCTAACTTTGACAAAAATCTTCCTTTATTTGAAATTGAAATATTGAAATATTCTCCCCTTTTATTCTATATGTTATTTCTCCCCCTTTTTTATGATTGTGAGCATCATGATCATAAAAAAAAAATTCAATTTTTGCACTGTCTTTGAATACCAAGTAACATTCTCTCCCTTTTGATCTGAACAACCGTCAATTCCAAAATATATATAACCGAATGTTTTCAAATTCAAATTAAATGAAAGTTGTAACCCTGAATCAACGTATAAAACAGTTAAAATGCCTGTAAATAGCACGAAGCCACTTAGTACAACAGATGTAATTTGGAAAGAAGTTTTTTGATGTTCACTCCCCTAGGGCTTCCATTCAATCATCAAAAAACACAAAGGTATTTCTATGAACGTTATCACAAGAAAACATATTCCTTGTGTGTACATGCTTGTGTATGAAATGATTAAAGCAACTTATGCTTGATCAAACTCAAATTGTGTAAACTGTTGAGACACCATCAAGTTTTCCACGGACCTAAAGTGCATGATCGAAGTTCGAAGGTGGGGCAAACTTTTTTTTTCCAATATCCAAACCTTCCGAATGAAGATTTAGATAAATTACGTGTTGCGTCCCCAAGAAAATATGAAACATTTCTTTGTTAAGAAAGAAATGAGTAGCTGGTGGGGTTGAAGTAAAAGTTGACATGGACTCACTGCCTGTTTCGATAGGTTCTTGATGGAAAATGAAGGTGGTAGGTTATGAATTAATAAACATAAACACAAACCAAGTTAATTAAAGGATTATTGACCTTTCTCTACAGGTTCTCGTTTGTTCTCGATGGGTGTTGGGTTACGGTGATGAAGAACGTGGTGCCTTACGATGTTGAAGAAAGTGTTGAAGAAGGTTCTATCGAGTTATGGACTTACGGTATCGAGAATGAATATAACATAAATATAGTGTTTCACGTAAAAAAAAGGGTTAAAACGAAGGAAAAAACACTATATCAAGATCGATCTCATATCGAAGAGAAACAAGAGTATTCAATGTTAATTCCTTGTTTTTGTAAGTTCCGATTTCCACCTATTTTTAGTGTTGTTTCTATAGGGTTTCGATGGGATCACGCAAACACAGCAAAAACATATGCATAACAATACATGCATATAGATTAAAAGTAACTGTAAAACACGGATCTAAAGTGTATGTAATAGGAACATAAAAAAAACAACCTAGGGTGTCTTAGAATACTACCTCAATAGTTGGCGGCAAGAAGCTTGAAGCACAAGAGACCAACGTAGGCCTCCTCTAGCAGTATCCACACGTGAGTATGCTCCAATATTGAATCGGTTGCTAGCCCAATGAACCAAAAATTACATAAGAGAAAAATTGATTTTCTCTTGTGTTTGTGTGTGTAATCGACACCAAAATGAAAGAGGGATAAGGAGACTAAGTGACTAACCAACGTTTACCTAACCCTTAACCTAAACATAATTAGGTTTATATATCCCTTATTTCTTTATATGGACCGGTTCTTGTTAACTTAAACAATTTTTGGGATTTTAACCCTTTTAATAATTTTGTTCATTTTTAACTTAATGATTAATTAATAATTGGGCTCACGTAAATCATTACTTTACAATGTTGAGCTTTAAGGATGCGTTTGGTATGCAGACATGATAGAACAGAACAGGACGGGACATGATAGAACATAACATGACATAACAACTGTTCAACGTTTGGTAAGACAAATCGGACAGATGGAATAAATAACATTAACCAATTTACTCTTATTAAGTTTTCTTCATTAAGCCTAAATGACATAATTACCATAATTACATTTTACACATGCAACGTTTTGATTATTACTCTACTAGAATAATAATTACATTTTAATATCACAACATGTAATATACTAATACATGGTTCATGATAATCATGATTAAGTTCAAGACATACATACTCTATGCGTGCAACCCTCATAGGTTCATTTGACCTCAACAGTGTTTATATGTGACGTGGGCATACTGAAACTTATAGTCTCCCATTTGCACACAATACATACAAACACATACAGTGATTATATGTCTATCAACGACCCACCGCCCCCAAATACAAATGAAAGGAAATCTCATATTAAACTCAAAGCATAGATCAGGTTCATCCAAGTATGTTAACTCATTATGTTTCTCGATCTCGATATTTATTGAGTAAACAAGTACTATTGGTTCAACCAATCTACTTGTGTGTGGCCACACATTTCAAAATTTATACCGTCGAGGGGCCTAGTGATTTTTCTATCATCATGAGAGGAACAAATTCCATATTGCGTGTGCACAACTCTTATATAACTCATACTATGCCTACTATAGCCATTATGATCACCCAATAAAAGAAATTTTTAGGCATATACTAAAGCACAACACTCATTATGCTTGAGATCACAATGCACATCTCGGGTCTAAGGATAAAGGAATATCTACCATTTCAAAATTCACTTTATGTCATTGGTTTATGAAGCTATCTTGACAGCGGGTTTGTCCGATACTTATCCTCGCGAGTGCATGTGACATTTGGCTGCACCCCGTGCACGTCTAACTTGACCATGACCATACTTGACGATGATATTGACTCGTTATCGGTCCTCGAGTAACAACCAATCTTGGATAGTTCTAAACAATATCATCTCATTTATAGATCTAAACATGCTAATATAGGACACAATAAAATTAATCTAATGACTCATACCCAATATGTTAAAACAAATAGAATATTCATTGCTATAATGTTCTAAAAGATATACTAAACATACAGATCAATTTTAACATTTAAAATTTTTTAACCTGTAGAGCTCGTTTGATCATCATGCTTGTTCTGACTTATAGGTTTGGTGAAGAGATTTGTTGGATTATCTTCTGATTGAACTTTGCAAATTTTCATATCCTCTCGATTGATCATCTCTCGAATGATATGGTATTTCCTCATAATGTGCTTGGACTACTGGTGAGAGATTAGTTCATTCGCTTGTGCTACGGTTCCCTCATTATCGCAGTAGATCTCGATAGGCCAATAATGATAAGAAGTACACCAAGTCTTGTGATAAACTTCCTCATTCATACAGCCTCCTTCTTGGCGTCTGAAGCTGCCATATTTTCTAGACTATCTAGTATAACCCACAATCATGCTCTGCTTGATGCTCTTTCAGCTCACCGCACCATTATTCATGTAAACACAAAACCAAATTGTGATCGGAATCATCATGGTCGGTTTAAAAGCTAGCATATGTGTATCCTAGAATACACAGGTCTTCGTCTGTGCCACCATATAGCAGGAACATATTGTTAGTCCTTCTCAGGTTTCTATACTACCACCTAGTGAGCTCTTAAGGATATTCTTTACTATCACCTAATGAGCTTCACTTGAGTTTGACTGATATTTCTTGTCATGCTTATAGCATACGATACTTTGGGTCTAGTATATATCATGGAATACATTATGGATCCCATAGTTGAAGTGTTGAGAACACGATTCATGCGATCCATATTTTCTTAGATAAAGGGCATTGAGACAGGCTCAAATGCACTCCTTGTACCATTGGCATGTTACCCCTCTTGGAAACCTCCATTTTGAAGTATTTCAAGACCTTATCAACGTCCATACTCTGTCTTAATTTAATTAAGTGATTTGATCTATTACAATAGATCTTAATTCCAAGGATATAGGTAGTATCTCCCAAATCTTACATCGTGAAACGTTTCCATAGCCAGGATTTTACACCTTCTAGTGGCGAGATATTATTTCTGTTGAATAAGATGTCATCAACATATTAGATTAGGAAGGAAACAATGCTCCCACTAGCCCTCTTGTATACACAAGGCTCGTCTTCACTTTTGATGAAATCAAATTCTTTAATAGTCTCATCAAACCGAAGATACCAACTTCGAGACACTTGTTTTTGTCCATAAATGGACCTTTGCAATTTTCAGACTCTATTAGGATGCTTGGGATGTTCAAAACTTTCTGCTTATACCATGTACACGTCCTCTTTCAAAGATCCATTAAGGAACGCAATTTTGACATCCATCTGCCATATCTCGTAATTGTGATATACAATAATGGCAAGTAATATGCTAATGGATTTAATCATGGTTACTTGAGAGAAGGATTCATCATAATCAACTTTGTGTGTCTTAGTGAAATCTTTCACTACCCACCTAGCCTTGAATGTATGTACCATCACATCCATGCCAGTTTTCTTCTTGAAAATACACTTGCTCTCAACGGCTTTGCAGCCTTAGGGTGCATACCAAGTTATGTGACATGGATTGAGTTTCGACTTTCATAGCATCATGCCATTTGTCAGATTCTGCACCCAACATAGCCTATCAGTAGGTTAATGGATCATCATCAACCATGTTATCACAATCGACTAGGTACCCTTTATATCTATCCGTCTCTTAACGAATCATCCCCGACCTTCTAATTATTTGTCTGTCATTAACTTCCTCAACATCTTGTTGAGGCTCAATGACTTGTTGATCTTCCTATGCATCATTAGACGTCTATTGAATTTTTTCAAGCTCCACTATATCCCCTACTTAAGCTTATTTAGAAAATCATTTTCTAGAAACTCATCCTTGCATGACACAATCAAAATTTTTTCGCTAGGGTTGTAAAGATAATACCCAATAACATTCTTGGGATACTTAATTAACATTATTATCATTCCATCAACCACTGTTATTCCCTAATTTAAGTGTAATGATCAAGATCGACAATGATCAAAGAGGAGTTTGCATTTTATCAGTTCTTGTTCTGTTGAAATCCTCTCTAGCTTCTACTTGTTCAAATGATTTAGTAAATCCCATCATGTACTCGGGACCATATAAGTGCATATCCATATAATTGAAGTCATATATGTTAGGAACTTTAGAAGCAGCCTTTTTCAAATACCTAGGATCGTTAAATTCTATACCTTCTTTGGTATTGTAATATTTGAAATCCTTCGGTTTGTTCAGAAAAATAGTCTGATCGGTTTGACCTCTTTCTAAAAATTTGTACTCAAGGTCTTTGATTTTCTTATACAAACCAATTCTCTCAGTAGAAATGGATTCATACTTACGAGCATTTTTATCACTCTCACTTTCTGAATTCACAAGTTGTTTTCTAATTTAGATATTCTACTTTTCAAACTTTCATTTTCTTCTTTAATATTTTTCTCTCTTCCAAACCAGTTGCCCAACTTAAATTTTGAGCATTTTCTACATAAAGTCATAAATTACAGCATCTTTCTTACTTTCAACTTAGCTTCCAAAGAAGAAACTAAGTTTTTGTCATTTTTAAGTTTACTTTCAACATCTGAAACTTTAAGCATCAACTCGTGTAATTGATCTTCAAATGCAAAAAGAGATCTTCATTCACCTCAACATCTGAGTAGCATTCATCAGACATATATTCCGTTTTTCTTTTTTGCCATAAAGCACAAATGATCTTCGGTAACTTCTGTTGTGAACATATGCCAATGTGCATCATCATCAATTAAGTGTCTTTGTCTCTATAGAAATTTTATTTTTCAATTGTCATGATCATAAACACTTGAATTGATCACTGATCCGGTATCGATCTGGAAAAAAACTAAAACAATTATCAAAAAATTAAACTTTGACAAAAAAGTCAAACATGAAAATTTCAACTATCAAAAGTCAAAAATCGAAAATCAAATATGTACGTCAACTCTTGAAAGTCAAAGTTGAATGTCAAATCTTGAAATTAATCTGAAAGTCAACACTGAAAAATTAATTCTGAAAGTCAACTCTTGAAAATTAAAATTAAATCTTGAAAGTCAATTATGTAAGTCAACTCTAAAAATTTAATTCTGAAAGTCAATTCTCGAAAGTCAACTTTTGAAAATTAAACCTTGAACTCAACCCTGCAAGTCAAACATAGCACATGAAATGATATCCGTCACAAAAAGATATAGACCGTCGCTAATGCTTTCATGCATGCCATTCAAATCATGCAATCCCTAATGCAAATCGTCCTTGTTGTGCGATATCGCAGACTTCTTGATCAAAGATCCTGCAACAAGGTGATCTCTAACTCGGTAAGTTGTCTAAATTAATTGTAGTATCATGCGATATTATGTCCTCATTGCACACGACTTGTGCGATAAGCAATGCTCACATGCTTTTGGTGTGTGACAAACTGATTTTCTCATACCTTTGTCGTGCGACAAAGTGATTTTCCCACTCAAAGGTTGTGCGATACGTTGTCCTTCTTGCAAAAGATACGTGCGATAAGTTGATTTTCCTTGCACAATGTCGTGCGATAAACACTTCACTTAATCAGTATGCAACCTTAACCTTGCAACAAACCTTTCTTACATATTACTCTTAACAAAAGTTGACTATTGATTGACTTTAGCTTCTTATCGTAGCTCACAAACATTGACAAAGTATGATGGACTTCACAAAATTCAACTTTGTGTGACAAGGCTTCTTATCGCATTAGTAACATGCGATACGGTTATTGTTTACACTTAAGCAATGTGCGACAAACAAGCAGGAGCATCAGCAGCTTTGGTTCTGTGCGATATGATGAAAAATACAACAGCTTACTTCTTAGTTTTCTCAGCCTACAATAGTTGACTATAGAAAACATGTTGACTACCAAATTCATACGTTATATGATCATAGAAGTGTTGTGCGATATATGTTTAAGTAGTGTGCGATATACATGCAAACAACAACAACCAACCTACAAAAATTGACCAAAGCCTGATTTGTTGACCACCTATTCAAATATTAACACCAATTTACAGTCGCTTTTGTTGACAAAAGTCTTTTGTTGACCAAGATGTAATCAAACAACTTTTGTGTTGTGTGCGACATCCCTTCAAGATCATGCGATATCCACGGAGGTGGTTGTTCAATTAAACAATTTTTAAACCTAAGAAGTTTTTGATGAAACCTTGAAACTTGAATCGATTTGTGTTTATAAACACAAATAGTGATGATCTGTACAACACATTTGGATCAAAAACCTCAAGATTTATCAAAACCTATCAAAAAGAACATATCGTGTTTTTAACAAACTCAAAAAAAAATCAAATTTTGATCAAAATTCATCAAACTTTCTTGAAATCACATAATGAAAACAATTCATATTGTTTTTAGAGTAAATTACGAATTTCGTCCTTGTGGTTTATTGAATATTACCATTTTCGTCCCTATGGTTTCAAAATTACTTTTTTCATCCCTATGGTTTATAATTTGTTGCCATTTTGATTCTTAAGACTAATATTGTTAAAAACCAATAGTTAGCTTAAGGTTATTTTAGTCATTTTCCTACTTTTTCTATTTTTATTTATTTAAATACAATTTTTGTTGGTTTTCTTTTTGAAAACTCCACCCACAACAATATAAACCCCCTCCCTCTCCAATCACCTTTCTTATTTTTTGTTTTTTAATTGTTTAAACATAACATTTAATTAAATTATTAATGATATACTAAAACATTCAAAAACAAAAAAACTAATACTTAAATAAACAACAGTTTTAAATTCTTATTTGGTAAAAAAAAACAGTTTTAAATTCTTATTATTTTGAAATAATCAAATTTCTTCGATATAAGTCGTTTTTTACTTTTATAGTTTCTAAAGTTTTACGAATTTGATTTATGTCGTAACAACATTCAAGTGTAAACCGTTAAATAACTCACATAAAAGTATATCAATATTTTCTCTTTTATTGAAGCGATGACAATTAGTTTTTAAAATATTTTTCTATGTAAAAGTGTTACAATAATGTATAAAATGTTATTAGACATCTTTTAGACACTTTTAAAATAAATTAACCAATTAACCTTTTTTATATAACACTTTTGAAAAATGTCATTGAACACATCACTACAAGAAAACTGGGCATCAGTGACGAAAAATTAGCGAGGGAAAAAATCTCTCACTAATTAGTGAGGGATTGACCATTAACCCAATCCCTCGCTAATCCGTCGCTAATTAGCGAGGGATTGACCATCTTTTTATAGGACATTGGTTTTGTAAGTCGTTTTTTCAATAGTATCATATAAAAAAAATATGACGTTCTATTTAAAACGTGTTTTAGATATTTGTTATTTTGTTACAATGTTCAAATGGATTATATAAAATGATTGTAACACTTTTAAATATGACAAATAATTGTTTGGTAATTTTTGGCACATGCAAACATTTTTTTGAAATTTAATTCAACACTATTTTATTCTAGTAAAAGTATATATTTTAAGGTCTCGATTAATTTGGTTTTCTTTAATAACATTATGAATATTAAATAAAAAAGAACAAAATAACATTTTTTCACATCGTTTCTAATGACGAAATACAAAAAAGAAAAAAAAACTCTTATGTAAGGGCACTTAACGGCTTGCATTTGATCAACGTCAATTGCAAAAACTGAACCCATTAAAATTTGAAACTATCATAACCAAAAAAAATTGTATGGAAGATATTTTTTTGTTTTATCACAGATAATAAAAAATGTAATTTATTTATCTGTTAAAGTTTTATTAAAAGAATATTATGGATGTTTGATTATAATACTTTTCTTATAAATTCTATTTAACGGTTTGTACTTAAATGTTGTTATGATATAAATCAAACCCGTGAAAATATTGAAATTATAAAATATAAAAAACAGTTATATTAAAGATATTTAATTATTTTAATATAACAAGAACCAAAAACTATAGTTTATTTGTGTACTAATTTTTTTTATTAAAAGATAGTTTGAATGTTTTAGTACGTAATTAATAGTTTTAATTAAATGTTATGTTTTAAAAAAGTTGAAAACGAAAAAAAAATAAGATGGTAATTGGAGAAAGGGGTTGAGTTCATTAAAAAGGAAAAGGACAAAAATGGTATTTAAATAAATGAACATAGAAAAGGAAACTAAAATGACTAAAATAACCTTAAGTTAACAGTTGATTTTTAATAAAGTTAGTCTTAAGGATCAAAATAGCAACAAATTCAAAACCATGAGAATGAAAAACGTAATTTTGAAACTATAGGGATGAAAATGGCAATATTCAACAAACCACCAGGACGAAATTCGTAATTTACTCTTGTTTTTATGATGATTATCAAACCAATTGATCCACAAATCAGATCACTTTTCCATAAAAACACAGAAATCAAGATGAAAACAGTGACTTTCACAAACAGAGAAAAACTTCAAAAAAAAGCTTCAATTTCATCAAAATCGATGCTTCAAATTGTGACAACCGCCAAACTTACGTACATTTTAGATTTATACTGAACATTGCAGTTATCTATATTTTAGACAACACGGTCGAACTTAGCAGTATAAACGTTATTGTTAGGAAAATTGGAGAATTTTGCCTAGCATTTGCCTTAATAAGGAAATTATCCATAAATCTCATAAAATGCCAATATAAAATACCTTAAATATATTTGTACATATATATATATATATATGTACTTTGCATAGTAAATACTAGTAAATAAAACAAGTACTATTATTTATATAACTAGTTATTAATTAACAAATTAAAAAAAATAAAAAAAAACACAATTATTTTACCTAAAACTACACTCCACTCTCTCCTCTTTCCCCCTTCCCAAAACCGTCCACCTCCCCTTAAACCCCCCTCCTCTCTCTTTTTAATTCATTCAATCCATCTTACCTCTCTCTCTCTCTCTCAAATTTCTCTCTAAGAAGAAATCTCTTTTTTCCTCTCTATTCTCTCTCTAATATTGTCCAAAGTCCAGCCACTTTAACCTCAAGAACATCAAGTATTCAAGTCTTCACAAGGTAAAAATCATATGTAGTGCAAAGCCTACACTCCTCCTTGTATTGTTCCTTCATTTTCTTTAAGTTTCTTCTTCTTCTACACTAGTTTTAAATGTTGTTTTCTCTAAACATATCTTTGAATCTTAATGTTTGTAGATTCATCACCATAACACTTTGCATGTTATTAAAAGAGTGATGAATCCATGATCAAACCAAAGTTAATGATCAAAGAATGAACTATTTGAATGTGTTCACAAAAAGCTCAAAAGGACCAATTTTTAAAAATGTTTTGACAAGATAACTTGTCTAAGTTGTTTGCATGTAGCTTGTGTAAATTAAAAGGAAACTTTTCATCTGAAAATACTGGATTTGTTGTGTCAAAAATCGTGGCCAAGCAAAAAGAATAAAATCCTTTAAAGAACCAATGGAAATAATGCATTTATTTAAAGAAGATTTCCAACAGCAATCTCTCAGATTTTTCCACTGACTTTGCATGGCCATATCTCACTCAAAAATACTCCAAATGAGGTGATTCGTTTTCTGGAATTTACTTTTATGAGTTAGGATTCAAACCCAACTGGAATCATTGAAAAATATTAAGATTTCGACCTTCAAACATTTTTCACAAAAACAGTATGCAAACAGCAAAGCTTCCTGTAGTGATTTTACGTCAAGAATTATTTCTGGTACGTAAACACCTCTAAAAATTATGAATCTTATGTCAAAAATTTCCTAACACATAAAGGTATATGGACATAAAATATCTTAACCTGAATGCCTACGGAAGATATCCAAAAACGAACTGAAAGTGACAATACATTCTGGACAGCAAGTGATAACTTTTTGCTTTGGTTAAAAACTAACTCTTTGAACCCGTTTCATCATTCTTATGATGAAATTGTGGAATATATATATATATATATATATATATATATATATATATACTATATGCATATGCATTCGTCTTGAAGAAGTAAGTCGATTTTTCTCTATTCGAGGAAGGAAACTGGAACTCCCTGTGTTTGAAGGAAAGGATCCTGATGGGTGGATACTGAGGGCAGAAAGATATTTTGCTCTCAACAAACTCACAAACCAATAGAAACTGGAGGTATCGATTATTTCATTCGAAGGAGATGCGTTAATGTGGTTTCAATAGGAAAATAAGAGGAGACCGATTCTTGTTTGGGAGGAATTGAATAGGTTATTGATCCACCAGTTTAAACCAGCAAGAGGAGGTTCTTTATGTGAACAATTTCTTGCGGTAAAACAAGAAGGTACGGTAGCCGACGATTTGTGTCCTTAGCAACACCCTTAGATGGAATTCCGGAGAAAGTTTTTGTAAGCCAATTCTTGATTAGGTTGAGTCCCCAGATTCGTGCGGAGGTGCGTTTATTAGCACCGGTGGGATTAGGGAAGGCGATGGAGTTGGCTCAAGCGGTGGAGGAAAAGAACAAGGTATTGGCTCATACAATCAACTCCAAACCCAGTTGGGTGAATAAAAGGGCAACCGAAATGGCGGGGGGTGATAAGAATTCTGTCGAGACCATAAACAAGAGTAACGAATAGTTGCCGAAATTTACAGGGGAATTTAGAAAACTCTCGGATCAAGAGTTACAACAACGACGCAATCAAGGATTATGTTATAGATGTGACGAAAAGTATACACCAGGTCATCGTTGTAAGAAGAAAGGGGTGAACGTTATTGTTGTACGAGAAATGGAGGGGTTTGAAGTGGGGAGGATGTTGAAAAGGAACCATTAACGGAATTAGCCGGTATCGAGGCTAGGAAAGATGTTGAAGTTTCTTTGAATTCCTTAGTTGGTCTGTCAACCCCAAAAACTATGAAGTTGGAAGGAGAGATAGAAGGACAAAAGGTGGTTGTCTTGATCGACAGTGGTGCCTCCCATAATTTTCCTAGCAACGGTGTTAGTGGAAAGACTTGGATTAACCACCAGAATCACGGGGGAATATGACATATCAATGGGGCCTGGAGAATCGATCAAAGGCCAAGGGATCTGTAAAGGAGTGAAATTAAAGTTACAAGAAGTGGATGTGGTAGAGGATTTTTTGCCCATTAATTTGGGTAATTCCGATGTAATTATCGGGGTAAAGTGGCTAGCATCATTGGGTCTAACATGGGTAAATTGGCAAACTCAGACGATGAAATTCAAGATTGGAGAGAAATCTTGTGTTTTGAAAGGAGATCTGGCACTTAGAAGGTCCCTGTTTTCACATAAGGCTATGATGAAAACGTTGAGAAATGAGGGTTAAGGAGTGTTGATCGAGTTAGCCAGTGGTGAAATAATGTTTGGAGCCACATAAACACCTGCTGATGTAACACAAGTAGTGGAAGAATTCAAAAGTGTGTTTTGTATTCCAGAAGGGTTACCTCCAAGTCGGGGTAGAGAACATGGGATAATTCTTAAACAAGGAACGGAGACGGTAAATGTAAGGCCCTATCGATACCCATAGTACGGTAAAGTCGGGGGTGATTCAATACAGTCGGAGCCCGTTTTCGAACCCGGTGCTGCTGGTTAAAAAAAGATGGAAGTTGGAGATTTTGTATTGATTATCACGCCTTGAACAAGAGTACGGTTCCAGACAAGTTTCCGATCCCAGTCACAGAGGAGTTATTGGATGAATTACATGGGGCTTCTTATTTCTCAAAGCTGGATTTAAAATCCGGATACCACCAGATTCAAATGAAAGAAGAGGATGTACACAAAACGGCATTTAGAACTCACGAAGGTCATTACGAGTTCTTGGTAATGCCTTTCGGCTTGACCAACTCAGGCCTTGATGAATGACATTTTCAGACCGTTTTTACGAAAGTTTGTACTTGTATTTTTTGACGACATCCTAGTATACAGCAAAGACGTTCACAAGCACATAAAACATCTAAGAGCGATATTGAAGATATTGTCCCAAAACAGTTTGTATGCAAACAAAAAGAAGTGTGAGTTTGGTCAAACTAATCTGATGTATTTGGGTCATGTGGTATCTAAAGAAGGGGTGTTTATGGATATGTCAAAGGTTCAAGTTATGCTCAAATGGCCTAACTCCTACATCGGTAACACAACTAAGGGGATTCCTTGGGTTAACCGGATATTATAGGAAGTTTGTGAAAGGGTATGGCCAAATTGCTAGACCTCTGACAGATCTTTTAAAGAAACAAGGGTTCAAGTGGAATGAGGAGGCGGGAGTTGCTTTCGAGGGGTTAAAGAAGGCAATGACGACAGCCCATGTTTTAAGACTGTCGGATTTTACAAAACCATTTGAGATTGAGGCTGATGCATGTGGCCAAGGGGTGAGAGTCGTGCTAATGCAGGAAGGCCAACCTATTGCTTACCATAGTCAGGTTTTGGGACAACTTGCAAGGTAGAAACATATATACGAAAAGGAATTAATGGTCATTGTGTTTGCAGTGACTAAGTGGCGGTCATACCTAATCGGAAGGAAATTTACGGTTAAAACGGATCAGCAAAGTCTAAAGTTCCTATTGGAGCAACGTATGGTGGAAACTCAGTTCAAAAATTGGTTGCCCAAACTCTTAGGCTACGAATTTGATATCATTTATAAGGTGGGAAAAAATAATATGGCGGCTGATGCATTATCGCGTAGAGACGTTGAGTTGTCTGTAGTTGGAGGGCCATAGTGTCGCCAGTTGGAATACTTAAAGGAAGAGATTTTAAAAGATGAATTTATGAGCAAAGTCATGGCGGATGTGAAGTCTCAGACAGGGGTGCACAAAGGTTTTGAAATTAGACAAGACCTTCTGTGGTATAAAGGCAGATTGGTGATTGCAAAATCTTCTAGTTTGATTCCTAGTGTATTGGAGGAGTTCCATGCTTCTCCAATGGGAGGCCATTCTAGGGAGGAAAGGACGTATCAGCGGTTGGTTGGGGAACTGTTTTGGATAGGGATGAAGAGTGATGTAAAAGAATGGATAAGGAATTGTGAAGTTTGTCAAAGAAATAAAAATTTGAGCGGGACATCAGCAGACCCGTTTCTGATATTTTTTGGGCCCTGGGCAATTCGTAAATTTTGGGCCCCTAATATGTACCAAAATAAATCTCAAATAAATGTTTTTTATCATTAAAAACAAACTTTCATACGATAAATACAAATAATTCATACAAAACAACTTTTTCGAGTATTTTTGAATGCAAAATCATCAATAATATCATTCAATTCATACAAAATAACTTTTTCGAGCATTTTTAGATGCAAAATCATCAATAATATCATCTAATTCATACAATACCACTTTTTTTTGATGCAAAATCATCAATAATAACAACTAAATCAATATTAACTTTTAGGGTTGAAACAAACTTTTTAAGAACCATCAATCTTAGAATCAAAAGTCCGTGTTGGTTATAGTTTAAGTTCTTATATTTGTTTAACATATAAGAGAGTACCTAAAATTCATCCGCTCAATATTAGGTAATAAAGAGTCAATAATGTATAAATAAAAGAAGATAGTTTTGAAATCCTAAGTATAGATATAGCGTGGGTCGTCTAACACAAAAGTAAAATTCATGCAGATGGAATAATCAAAGAGTATGTGGAAAACGAGTAATGGAGTATATATCAAGATTTCTAGGAAAAATAGTTTTTTAAACATTAGTACTAGATAAAAAAAAACTAGATAAACAATAAACAATACTATAAATTAAAGACCAATTAACTTTTTACAAAAACATTGTCCAATGTATATAATTAATACATGTTTGGGCCTTTAATATAATGTTAAATTCTTTTTAGATCCTATTATATACAAAAAATCTGTCTTTTTATTTACAATAATTTTTAACTACTATTAGATAGAATATACTAAAAAAAAATTGGGCCCCTATTTCTTTTGGACCTTGGGCGTGCGCCCGGCCCGCCCTCCCCCGGGACGGCCCTGGAAGTATCTATGGATTTCATGGAAGGGCTGCCAAAATCAGAAACCATGGACACTATTATGGTGGTAGTGGATCGATTGAGCAAATACGCTCATTTTATACCGCTGAAGCACCTTTCACGGCAACAGGAGTAGCCAAAGTGTTCATAAGGGAGATTGTAAAGTTGCATGGGAACCAGAGTCGATAATCACTGACCGAGACAAAGTTTTCCTGAGTAGTTTTTGGAAAGAGATATGAGATATTCAGGTTACAAGGTACAAATTTGAAGTTTACGACAGCGTACCACCCACAATCTGACGGACAGACAGAAGTGGTGAATCGCAGTATCGGGCAATACTTGAGACGTTTTACTTCAGATAAACCACAACAGTGGAAAAGATGGCTAGCATGGGCAGAATATTGGTATAACACTTCGTACCATAGTTCGATACGTTGTTCACCCTTTAAGGCGCTATATGGACGTGAGGCTCCAAAATTTTTGAAAGTCAAGGAGGGATCGACCGTATTACCTGTTGTGGAACAATTGCTAAAGGAAAGAGACGACACACTGGATATGATGAAGATGTTTTTAATGTAGGCTCAACATAAGATGAAAACGCAAGTCGACGGACATAGAAAAAATGTGTCCTTTGAGGAAGGGGATATTGTATTTCTAAAGCTTCGCCCGTATCGGCAGAAATCTTTAAGGGGATCCAATAACCAGAAATTATCTACAAGACTTTATGGTCCATTCAGGGTGAAAGCATGTGTAGGAAATGTGGCATACCGATTGGAGTTGCCAGCAACATCACGTTTACATCCGGTCTTCCACGTGTCGCAATTAAGGAGAGTTGTTGGGCCATGTGCATCGTCTAGTACTGTGCCATATCAACTAACGGAAGATCTGGAACTAGTGGTGGCGCCGGAAGAAGTGTTACAAGTAAGGAAGACTAACGCGGGAGTGGTTGAAGTTCTAATTTTTTTGGAACCGGCTAGAATCACCTTGTCCGGGGTATCCCAGGTTTCCAAATGGAGCGACCCAGACTAATCCTCTTTCACCATGTCTCAAGCGCAAGCATAGGGTCGAACCCGTGACCTCTGGCAATACACCAAAGCGTCAGCAGGCTACTTGCCGACCACTACTTTCCAAATGGTTGAAGTTCTAATTAAGTGGAAGAATTTACCACTATTCGAAGCTTCATGGGAGGAAGTTGAGATGATCCAAAGACAATTTCCAGAGTTTCATCTTGAGGACAAGATGAGTGAAGTTAGTGGTAAAAAGGAGGGCAAAAAAGTAATTTCGTGTGGAGTGTTGTAAATCAGTAATGGGTTTTAAGGGGAGTTAATTAGTGGGGTATAGATTGTGGGGTCACCATATACTCCAGGGGATCATTCGATTTTTTTGAACAAATCTACCAAGTAGAAAGTGGAGAGACGAGTCTCTCGAAAACTGGAATTCTACAAGTAAAATAAACAACTTTTGATTCCAATTCTTATCACAAACATGTGAATTTATACATCCCAAGGAACCGGATACAGAGTGTGGTATTTTACGATCTCAGGGATTCCTTCTTTTGGTTTTGAGAAATTCGAAAATCTTCTTACACCACATCTCAATATTTTTATTGAATCAAAGAAAGTTCTTCAATGTGAAATTCAAAACCATACCAGAAATGTAGATCTTCATGTTGACTTTTCGATCCTGTTTAGAATTGTAGATCTTCATGATTTTTGTGTACCAATTTGTTCTTCTTATCAATATACTATTTTCTTTGTATTGAGTTTCAATAAAGATTTGTTTGAGTATCGATTTGACTTGTTTCATATAGCTGCGAAAAGCTGACTTGTAGATTAAAAAATTTGGAGACTAGAATTTATGGTTGGTTTTCTTTGTCTCATGAATCAGACCCACCTAAGGCCAGTTTTGCCAACTGTAAGTCCATTCAGGACTGTTTGTGTTCTGTTTTGAGTCCATGAAACAGCAGGTGCAGCCTTGAGTTCACGGACTGTGCAGGCTTGAAATCGGCAGTTAAAGGGGCTGTTTTGTGGCTAAAAATCAGCAGTAATAGGGACTAATTTTCTCTTTATGATGTAAAATGATTGGGATAGAGAATGTAATCCTATATTGTGATATGGGTTTTTGGTAATTCCAAATTTTATGCTAAAATGATTTTGTAAAAGATGAATCCTATGACCAATGCTTTGTTTCATTGTTTTTACCTGTAATGTTAAGAGTACACATGGCTTACTTACTTTTGGAAGAATGTTTGGGATATAGTTTATGTGAGTTGAGTTGTGCCTTGTAGCATATAAGATCTTTTAGATTATAGATGTCTATAATTTATCCATTTAACTAATAGAAGAAAGCTAGAAGTGGTCATCAAAATGAAGATGCATGAAGAAACTTTGCTACTTTGACTAATATCTGTTGCAAACAAAATCATATAATGCCTTACACCAAACATATATGCAAATGAAAACAAAGTTCCAAATATAATTATGGTGATAAAAAAAATGCAAACCATTATAACTTTGACTAAGCATTACCTTTTATCTTGTTCTCACTTTATTTTATCGGTTGAATATGACAAAGATTGAGAATCTTAACCCGCAAGAGCGGTGATAAAGGCCAAAAGTCTTATCCAGTAAGTGAGAGTGAGGACTCTTGACAGTAAGCACTTACCGCATAAAAAGGTTGCATACGATGCCGTTTTAGTGGACTAAAATTTTACCAGATAAGTTAATTAATGATTTAGAGAAAATGTTAATTATTAAGTTGAACCATACAACACCACTATGAAGAAAATAATAATGTTATTTACCCAAAGATAATAGCATATAAATAGAAACAGTATTGGTTTTTCAACTTTCATTGAAAAATATGTTGGGTCTCCATTTCTACACATTGATTGTTTATCACATATTTCAACAAGATACATATTTCACTAGTGTTGCTAAATCTTTTGATGGTTCTATCTGAGCATATCCGAGCTTATTCAGGCTCTAATGGGAAACGAAGCTCGAGGACCCCATTATAAACAAGCCATATCGACCGACGCGGCTTCATACCCTCAATATAAGCGATTTAGAAAAGTGAAAGAAAATTCAATCTTTTTCTATCTCGCTTATACATAGGGTCCTTGTGTTAGATGTTTGCAGTTAGTAAGAAACGCACTGAGAGGTGGCTATAAGCCTCTAGAACTGCAGAAAAAAGGGTCTCATGTGGGGTACTATCTTATATATATAAAACTCACAATTTATTTTTTTTAACAATAATTCAGAATGCTTTTATTAAAGATACAAATTTTGAATGTGGCTCCTCTAGAGATTGTTCCTCCATCTTGAAAGTCAATTTGAAATTTGGTGAAGGTGTGAAGTTGGAAATCAATTTTAATAATAGACCCATTATTAAAATCATTGCGTGTTTTTTAGGACATGTTTATAGATGAGCGATTCATGAAAACTAAACCACATTATGAATATATATATTAATGTGCAATATGTACAAATTATATTTTTGTTTTGTTCAATCATGAATTTTAAATTTTGTAATGAAGTCCGAATATATGAGTTTGGAAAGTGTTTACTCGTGCAACTATTTTTCCAAAATATCTTGTTAGTAAACAATATTAACCTAAAATTTTGTTTATTAGTCAACATGCAAATAAACCACACAAACTCATGAAATAAAATCGAGAGATATGGAAAAACATGATTGAGGGTGAAGTTATTGATTCAGAATTGTGATTAATCTGCGCTGCATCGCGCGGGTACACAACTAATATATATATATATATATATATATATATATATATATATATATATACTACTTATATATGCATTTACATCAAAAGTCTTAAAGACAACTTAAGAAGCATGGAGTACACCTATTTTATTCACAAAATCCAAAAAAAAAAAAAAACTCTTAAAGACCATATACATATTTTACAAGTGAAAACCCTTTTTTTCCACAACCAAAAAGGACCGGCCCATACCTATGCAGCCATGCTTTCGATTCACAGCCCAACTTGCAGGTTTCACTTTTCAGGCTTTTCGATTTGAAATTCAAAATTGAAATTAGAAAGCTTTGCTCATCGTACGCCTCATCCTTCTTCAACACGCTTTCCATCATCTAGCTCTCATTCCCCTCTATCAAAGTCACACTCTACATGCCTGATTCGATCTTGAAACTTGCTTCTTCATCATGGTATGGTGCTATTTCCATCTTAAACCCTAGCCATTTTTATTGAAAGAGTTTAATCCTGTTATTTTAGTGTGTATCGGGTAACAATAAACTAATTAGGGTCAGAATTTTAAAGATTTAGTAAATTACGGATTTGGTCCTGTGGTTTGTTCGAAATTATGGATTTCGACTCTAGACTTCATTTATTACGGATTTGGTCCCCGACTCAGGGGGGTTAATTACGGATTGATGGGGGTTAATTACGGATTTGGTCCTGTGGTTTGTAAAATCCATTGGATTTGGTCCCTGGCCCTAACGTCCGTCCAATTCTTCCGTTAAGTCCAAGGATATTTTCGTCATTTATACTATTTAACCATTTTTCCTTTTTTTTTAATTTTTTTCCTTGCATCTTCATCATGTTCATCTTCTCCATTCTTCTTCAACCTCACATCCATCCCCAAGAACATTCATACAACATTTCCATTGTTCTTCTTCAACCTCACATCCATTCCCAAAAGTTCATTGGAAACTACCAAAAATCCATTGGAAACCACCATTATCATCAAAAATCCATTGGAAACCATAAAAAATATTAATTGTTGTATTCATTCATATGGGAAATATTAATTGTTGTATTAATTGTTGTGTATGTTCTTAATAACCCATCTCGTAACCATGTAAATACTTACAAGTGTTTGGTTGATGAGAATGAATACAAAGAAGAAGATTTGAGTTTAGGCCAAAATTTTCCGGCGAAACCAAAAATCGGAAGGTCATGGACGACCGGAGAAGGTAGAGTTGAGTTTAGGGTTTGGGTTTCTTCGACTGTTCTTCTTATTTCTTGTTCGATTATTTCTGATCTTGCATAAAATCGCACAACTCCAAGGTCTTCTTGATCCAACCTAATAAATCGAACCAAAAAAATGGGGTTTACAGATCTATTCATAACTTTCACGGATCCCACCCAAAAATTCGAACCCAAAATGGGGTTTACAGATATGCACACGTATGGCCAGTGATGAAGCAAACACACACACGAACCAGATCTGTGCAATGGGGTGGCCGGTGGTTAGTCGGTGTTAGAGGCGATCGGAGTTGGAATGGGTGCCGACATGACCTCAGATCTTTGCAAATGAACTAGATCTCTTCTCTCGATCTCTCAGATCTCCTCTCGATTTTAAAGGTTTTGAGGGTTTTTGGTTTGGTTTTGTACAAATGATTAAATAGTAAAAATGTCGAAAATAAGATGGTGTTCTTCTCCGATCTTTCAGATCTCCCTTCATGTTCTTCATGTATGGTGTTCTTCATGTTCATGTTCTTCAAGTTCTTCATAAAGAAGATGAAGATGCAAGAAAAAAAAATTAAAAAAAAAAGGAAAAATGGTTAAATAGTATAAATGACGAAAATACACGTAGGCTTTACGAAAGAAATGGACGGATGTTAGGGGCAGGGACCAAATCCAATGGACTTTACAAACCACATGGACCAAATCCGTAATTAACCCCCATCAGTCGGGGACCAAATCTGTAATAAATGAAGTCTAGGGATGAAATCCATAATTTTGGACAAACCACAAGGACCAAATCCATAATTTACTCTTAAAGATTTCAGGAACCGGCGGATTTTCGTAGGTTGAATTTGATAATCCTTTTATGACGAGATGAATCCGCTGTTCAAACCTCCTTCGGTTCCGCTCAGGAGTATGCAAGCAACACGGATCATGGCTACATCCTTTTCTACGAGAGCCTTGCTGCCAATAACACTAGCTGATGATCGGTGAGTTGACTCAGGTAAGATGGTTGCTTATTATAGAACATTTTGAAGTAGAAGAGGGAAGTGTGAGGTGAGTTAGATGTACAGTTGATCGTGAATTATTTTTATGAGTTTTTTTGGGGGTTTTGTTTGGATGACTGAAATTTTATGGAAATAATGAAAGAAATTACTTGAATTACCAAATTCTGTATTCAAATCCAAGGATCAATGTGCTTTTTGTAAATGTTTTGCTTTGTTTCTTGTGTTTTACCATTTTGTTTCAATACATATTAGAGCTGTCTGATTGCAGCTTAATGGGTTTAATGGCATGGAAAGTTTATCTGTGTAGTTACATCAGGATGTTTATTTATGGTTTAATAATGCAGATTTGCTGATAGCTACAAACGGAAATTTACAGAGCAGGTAGGATCATTATAGTATACTTTTTTGCCTTGAATGTGGATTATTATCTTTATTCAAACAAATTTTGAATATTTTTTGTTTCAATAATGTCACTGATTTTTTTTGTATGTTTAGGTGTGTGTTCAATGGTATGTTTCCTACTCAACATCAACCGCTGATTAAATTATTGCGCTCATTATCTGTGAAATATGTGAACAGAAAAGAGGGACATACAAAGCCAAGAATTTACTGCTATCTGCCATTTTTTGTGTTATCAAGCTTGGGGTTCTCTGCCTTGGGAGACCTTACAAAAAGTTCAATCTGAGAAAAAGGTGAATATTGCAGTAATCACATTCTTCTCTTATGTTTGAAAATATGAGAGTATTTTCTGCTAAGACCATTTTCATTTTATGTAGAAACTTAAAAACCTAACCGCAACATTGCATTCCCTTGATTCTCAACCATCAAACAGACATCTATTAACCTCATGAGCTTCATCTTCTTTTTTTACAGGTGTATACTGGAATTTAGTTTATAATGCTTATTCTGGTTAATATCTGGTGAATGTCTAATGTTGTCCCTAAACTAAATATATTCATGGTTAAATATTTAATCTTCTACAGGGAGGATGCTAAGAGAATTCTATCAGTGCTTTCCAAATCGATTTTCGCAGTGACTTGGAAGTTTGAGTTTTAATTTTCATTGCCATAATTCTTTTCTGTTTTCTATTTTAAATACATATTTTGTATGGTTCTCTTGTATTTCTGTTTAATTGCGGGAAGGGCTGTAAACGAACACGAACGGAGGCTTGTTCATGTTCGTTCGTTTAACTTAACAGAACAAACGAACGAACACAAACGGTAAACGAACGAGATTTTTTGTGTTCATGTTCGTTCGTTAAGAATTTATGTTTGTTCGTGTTCGTTTATGTTCGTTCATTAAGAGTTAAACGAACGTAAACGAACGAACTTAAACGAACATAAACGAACGACTTTAAACGAACATAAACGAACGAACTTAAATGAACATAAACAAACGAACCCAAATGAACAAAAAAAACCCACCATACTCATCATTTCGTTCGTAAAAAATACCTTAACAAAATGAAAAACCGGGTTAACTTATGAGGCATGAAAAATAAATTCTAAAAGTTCAATTTACTTGATGATTTTACACATTAATTTCATATTATATAAATATGTTTATGTATAAACAAGCATAAACGAACATAAACGAACGTAAATGAACGAACATTAACGAACATAAATGAACGAACGTTCACGAACATAAATGAACGAACGAGACCATTGTTCATGTTCGTTCATCTAACTAAACGAACAAAAAAACGTGTTCATGTTCGTTCATTTATTAAATAAACGAACATAAACGAACTTCCCGCCGAACAGTTCATGAACCGTTCACTGAACGTTCGGTTCGTTTACAACCCTAATTGCGAGTATTGATGCCATAATCTCTTCTTCAGGTTCAAGTTCATGAGGTGAAGAAAGAAGATGAGAGTACCTATTGGTATTGTTTTCTTTTTAATTAATGTCATTTAATATTCAATTATTTATCTTCATTTGGCCTCGGTATTAGTGCTTACATGTTTTTCTCAATTTAATCAATGCATCGCCACAAATTCAAAACTAAGTGAAAGAAGAAAAGCCAACTGTAAGAACTATCTTCAGTTTAGTAGCTCTTGCTTTATGTTGTTTGACCTTTATTGTCCATTTTCAGTTTGTATATTCTACTTCTTACTGCAAAGGATATGTGAATAACAAAAAAGGATAGTAAGGGGGTGGAGAGGCTAGGACAACATGATGTGTCTGCAATTATGGTATTGATGAATGTGATCCCGAGGATTACAAATTGATGGGTATGGCATTGATGCATTTGCTGCTTGTTGGAAATGCAATTATGGCATTCATAGTGTGCTTTGAAGTCCAAATGATCCTCCGATTTGTGCTTTCATTATACTAACTTGTCAAGGCTCTTTTAATTGGAGATGTTCTTGGGAGTTGCTTGTTTAATTGGCTTGATCATTGGGTTTGCCATTCGTCTTTATGTCCTCCCTCATGTAGGTGCCTGTTTATTTAAAAAAGCTCTTATTTACCTCCTATTTCTTACCGAATAAGAGGTTGGACCTATATATAACCGCTTCTCATTTCAAACTCACTCTGCATGAGTTTTTCGAAATCTTTGCACTGCTGTGTATTTGTAGACCCAAAAATAATGTCATCTACATAAATATGTACAAGCAAAATATCATCACCTTTTCTTTTACAAAACAGAGTAGTATCGGCTGTACCTCTTTCGTAATTGTTATCGAGAAGAAAGGTTGAAAGTCTTTCGTACCATGCTCTTGGAGCCTGTTTTAGTCCATACAAAGCTTTGTCAAGGTAATACACGTATTTTGGGTACTTGGATCCTTCAAACCCTGGTGGTTGTTGGACGTATACTTCTTCTTGGATTTCACCATTCAGAAAGACATATTTTACATCCATCTGAAAGACTTTGAATCCTCTGTGGGCAACGAAGGCTAAGAAGATCCTTATTGCTTCGAGCCGTGCGACAGGGGCAAAGGTTTCATCGTAATCAATGCCTTCTTCTTGGCGATATCCCTTGGCCACCAATCTTGCTTTGTTTCTAATGACCACCCCATCCTCGTCCTTCTTATTTCTGAAGACCCATTTTGTCCCTATTGCTTGTTTCCCTCGTGGCAGAGGTACTGGGGTCCATACTTTGTTTCTCTCAAAATGGAGAAGCTCTTCTTGCATAGCATCTACCCAGTTTGGATCATCTAGGGCTTCAGAGATTCTTTTTGGCTCTATCACACTGATAAAATTTGTAAATAAACAAAAATTAGCAGTGGCTGATCTTGTTTTGACCTTTTCAGAAGGGTCGCCAATTATAAGACTTGGAGGATGGCTTTTCGTCCACTGTGTTGTTCTTGGAAGATGGTCATTTGAGTCATCAAGATTAACTTCGGTGGTTGCACACTGCGATTCTGGTGCAACCTCTGTTGTTGATGGTTCTTCAGCTTGTGGGAGGATTGGAATGAGAGTTAGAATTTGTTCCTCTGAGGAAGTAGAGGCTGAGTCTACGTTTTCCTCTGGTATTGATTCCTCTATAGTTGCTGGAGTTGGTTTTTCAGGTGCCTCTATGGTTGAATCCTTAGTTTTATCATCTTCTGTTCGCTCCCCCTCAGCATGTGCATCTGTATGATTCACAGAAGACGATGAAGTATTTAATGGACCAGTTAGAGATATACCTGACTCAGTCTGGTTTGCAGAAGATGTTTCTCCAGAGGCTTTGATGGCTCCAGCAGAGGGATCAATATCATCATGGAACATTTATTCAAATAGAAGATTTAAGTCTTCTTCTCTTGTCTTTGAAATGCCAGAGGATTCCTTCTTTAGACCGAGTTCTGAACTGATTTGTTCAGAAGTCTTTTGAAAGGAATCGTCAAAAGATACATTGATGCTTTCTACGATGGATTGAGACTTCAGAAGGTACACTCTGTAAGCTTTTGAAGTGGCAGAGTATCCTATGAACTTTCTTTCATCTGCTTTCACCTCAAACTTTCCTCTTGCTTCTCTATCATTTAAGACAAAACACTTGCATCCAAATACATGAAAGAATTTGATGTTTGGTCGCCTTTTGTTGATCAAATGATAAGGTGTCTTGTTGTGCCTCTTTACAATAGTTGATCGATTTTGGGTGTAGCATGCGGTTGATACTACTTCTGCCCAAAATAACATTGGTAATCCACATGCTGTCAGCATAGTTCTTGCAGCCTCCACAAACGTGCGGTTCTTTCGTTCAACCACGCCATTTTGTTGTGGGGTGCGTGCAGCAGAGAAGTTCTGTGATATGCCTTCTTCTGTGAGGTAAGCTTCAATGACAGAGTTTTTGAATTCTGTGCCATTGTCGCTTCTCAAATTTTGGATCCTGCACTCATATAGAACTTGGATTCTTTTCATTAAATTTATCAGAATGTTTGGAACATCTGATTTCTTTCTGACAAGTTCAACCCATGTAAATCTGTTGGTCCCGAAGGCCTATACAAGTTTGTAGAAGGGGGGGGGGGGTTGAATACAAACACACAGATTTTACTTTTCTAAATTGTTTATTGATAAATCATTAACAATTTACAGCTTGTTGCGGAAACAAGATTAAGGATAAACCTAAATCTAAACAAGTTGGAACACTAAGGTTTCTTGCACTAAGAGAGATAAGGAAATTACTAATAATAACCTATCTTGAGATAAGAGATTGAACTTGTCCAGAGTTAGAAAGTTACTTCAAATGAAGTGGGTTCATCTCTTTATATACTGCATGCATTTAATGCAAGTCAGTATACACTTTACACGTGTCATCAGCTTGTTGGTTGCATGTTATTGACCTTTGTTGACAACCTTAGTAGTTGCATGGATGAACAATGTAGTATCAGAGTGGTTGTACGATTTCAGATAGTCGGAGGTTCTTTTCTGACATTTCGTACGGAGTCGTGCAAGGGTGGTTAAGACAAAAGTACTTTGTACGGAGGACTTCATGATCAGCTTTCGTTGATTCAGAGCATTATCATTATCTATTCAGCGAATGATAAAGTTCAACGATAGCTAAAGTCTTGTACTTGATACTTCACGTTGATTGGACAAATCTGAGTCTTCGCTGATCCGCATCAGTTCATTAGGAGACTTGTCGCTGGTTCTTGAGCTTGATCTTCGACTTCAGCGTAGAACCTTTGTTGACGTTAAACTTGTCTTCAGGGATCATAAGTAAACAACTAACTTATCAACGATCATCATAATGACTGAACAGACTCAGAGCATTAATGGTGAACAGTTTCGCTGAATGTTTAATCTAAAGAGCGAGAGTTCCTATCAGCGGTACTGGAAGATCTTAGTACTTATCAGCGATAGTGAAACTCTGATACATATTGTGTACATACAATTTTCACTAAGTATAAAAGAGAGGGTCATTATCAAATCACTGAGGGTTTGGATCAACAATCTCCCCCTATTTGATTATGACATAGCAACAAAGAAAATTGCTATTTAATGAAAACATAAGGATAAAAAGAACTCATAAAATATTTGTCCCTTTTACTGTTTTCTGGGATCTTTTCAGTACTGATGGAGTAAAGTACATTCGCTGAAATCTTTCTTTAAAACTTTGAATCAGGTTACAAAGAGAAATGGAAAGATTATAAGTACAAGCGAAATAAATTACAAGTACAGAAGAATAACTGATACAATAGAGAAAAAGGCGATCATATCAGCTTGTAAAGGGTTCTTCCTTGATGAGAAGTTCATCAAGGGTCTTTGATGTGGGAATCATCCAGTCAGGGACATCTTCTCCTTGATTCTTTTTCTTCAGAGCTGCTTCAAAAATCAAGGGCTTCGGGTGTCTAGCTTTGATGTCGCGTCTGACTTCACACCAGTATACGAGATCTCTGAGTTGTTCGATGGGAGCGATGTCTAGCTCAGAGATGCGTTGAAAGTGATGATTTCCATAGTAGTCTAGAAAGAATATACCATAGGGATCACTTACAACTGTGCCAGGAATGAAAGTTTCTCCAGGTGGTAGGGAGGTGTCAAGCATTGAGAGATCGGCATCAGGGCCAAGAACTTCAGCACGAGAGAAACCAATGCCCGTTTCATTCCGAATAGGAGGACCTGAATCAGAGACTTTCTTTTTCTTATCAGAGACTTTCTTTTTCTTATCAGAGACTTTTCTTGGTTGAGGAAGAGTAGGAGGAATATCCACAGCTGATGAAAGCAGGTCGATCTGTTTGTTTAAGATCTTCTCGACATGGCTTTTGAACTTTGAGCGCGATCCCTGAATGGCTAATTTTGTTTCTAACCATTCAGAGAGACCAAACTTTTCTAAGGTAGCAGCATAGAAAGTTTGCTTGGTTTTGTCATCTCTATAGACATCCACTTCAACAACAGGAACTTCAGCGTACAGTCTTCCTCTGATGTTTGCCTTGATGATTTTGGATGGTCTAGATCGATAGGTCAGCATTTGTTTAGCCCATTCCAAAGTCGTATCAGAGACCTTAGTCTTTTCTCTAACGATCTCTTGAGCATCATCCCATAGCTGACGTTGAACATCAATGGGAACTCTTTTCAGCTTGGGGTCTTTTATTGATCGTTGAGTAAGCTTGATGGCGTATTCTCTGTCTTTTTCTTCAGCTTCCTTTCTTTCAGCGATTAGGCGTTCAGCTCTGAGGTGTTCCTTGTATTCAGCTTTGGAAATTCTGAACTTTGGAGGAACTGAAGGAAGTTGATCACGCCTCAGAATGATTCGCTGGTCCTCGAATCCCTTTATTATCTCCTATCTTCTTTTCTGATCCTCTTGACTTAGCTTTTGAGGAGCTAAGGAAGGTCTGTGTCTGTGCGAGAGTAGTTGTTCTTCTGGTTCATCAGTCTCAGAGATTAAATCTAAGACTTGGATTATTTCTTCAGCAACAGCTGGTATTATTGGTGAAGTCGCAGTTGTGGAACCTTCAGCGATATCCTCAAACAGGGGAGAGGACTAGCTGAAACACAGCGATCTTACCAGTAAGAACTTGGGTAGAAACAGAGAGAGAAAATTTGTTCAAGTGTATAGGCTTGGGTAGTAGAACTGATAGTGTATGATAGAGGAGGGATGGAGTGAGAGATGTTTAGTGTACCTGACAAAATGGCTTTTCAAGCAAGATCGTCAGATTATCATCTTCAGCGACGCTTTTGCCTTTGCCTTTCTCAGCTCTAGAGGCTGAGGGCTTTGTCTTTGTCCGCTCCCCTGAAGGTTCATTTATCGAGATTCCCTTAAGAGCTTTGATCCTTGGAGCAGGTTTGACGATAAAGAAGTCATCGTCATCTTCGTCATCATCATCATCATTCTTTGGAGAAGAAGATGGTTCATCATCAGGGATGTCGATGGCTTCATCATCTTCTGCTTCGGATTCGGTTTTATCAGCTTCTTCTTCGAGTTGCTCCCCCTCAGATACAGAGGCGAGCTTCTCGGTTTCCTCAGGGTTTTCATCTCCCTGAGGTCCAGCGGTTGCTTCAACATCCGTCTTCTCTCCCCTGATAGATTCATCATGGGAAAGGTCTTCAGCGCTATTGGAGAGATCTTCAGCGCTCTTCTCCTTTCTTTTTCATGATGGCTGGGGGAGGAATGGGTAGATTCAGCAGCGTTGGTAGGTTCTCTATCTTCTTGGCCAGAGAAACCTATACAACCTTCAATCTTTGCTATTCTGTCTTCAAGGCCAGAAATAGCAGGATTGATCTTCTTCAGCTCAGTGCGATCCGCCGCTGTGAAGTTGTCAGATGCAGGGACAGGGGCAGGGGCAGGAGCAGGAGTATTCGCTTTGTGTAGCAGCTGCTCGATCATCGTTTTCATCGAACCAACATCGGTCTTTACAGAGCCTAAGTCAGTCTTTACAGTAGACATATCCCCCTCTAGTTGTCCAACCGATGTCTTCAGCGTTGTAAACTCGCTGGACATAGACGAAACTGATTTTTTGAGAGAGGTGTAGTCTATGTAGATGTCAACGAGCACCTTGGCGAAGTCGCTGAGAGTTGTATCAACCTGCTTCAAGTCATCCGTGGAGGCCTTCTTCTCCACCACCGTTATCAGCTTTGTAAGATTCTCTCCAGCGTTTGTTACAGCTGTAGAGTTATTTGAAAGAGTAGCGGTGAGACCTGTCAGCTTTGTCTCCACGGACTTCAGAGAGGCGTTGATGTCTCCCAAATTAGGACATGTAACATATAAAAACTTGTGAACAGAGGAAAGCTCAGAAGTTTGGGGTTTAGTGACAGTGTTTAGGGGTTGTTGTGTACCTGCAGGAGGATTGGTGAATTCATCAAAATCACAGGTGCCTGAGTAAAGTTCCATATCGTCAGCTAAGGTGCGGTGACGTATGGTCATCTCTGCAGGTCCTGTGCCCATCACTCCTTGAAGAGTATTTTCTCTAACTTCTGGAGGAATGACAGGTGCTTCAGTGATAACTGGAGTAGAGTCCAAATGAGTGGAGGGAGGAGCGAAGGATAAGAATGGAGGTTGGGTTCTGAGTTCAGCGTTGGATTCGCTAAAAATCACTTCATCAGTCTTTTGAGAGACTGAAGGAGGTTGGGTAGGTTCCAAGTTAGTAACCTCAGCGTTTAGAGACGCTGAAGTTGGGATGGAATGGATGGGTTGTTCAGGTGTGGCAGAGCGTACCACTGAACGTTCCTTCAGCTCTGCAGAAAGAGCTGAGGAGTCTTCAGCATGAAATTGCTGGGGTTGCTCCTTGGTTTTCTTGATCCTTTTAGAACCAAGTGGGGTAGATGAATGTTTCCTTTTAAGAGGAATAGAGGTAGCAGCTGGGGTATCAGCGGTGGGTTTGTCCGCTGAAGGAGCTACAGAAGTAGAAGAAGGAGTAGGGTTAAGAAGAGTCAAGAGTGTAGAAAGACGTACCTCATTCACCATCGGTTTGAAGTCGAATATCTTCGGGCCGACCTGAAAGAGTTTCAGGTCACCATCAGTTGGGTAGCTCTCCTTCAGGCCACATTGGAAGATGGCGCTGATGAATCGGGGGTAGGGAACCCATGGAGGTCTGTCAGCGACGGTGTCCACTCTTAGAACTAGGTCATCATAGATAATCGATGCCCAGTCTATGTTGAGACCTTTCAGCAGTGCATATCCCATTGCTTGCTGAGGTTTAGCGGCTTGTTCAGAGGAGCCGCTCTTTGCAGTCATGCAGCTGATTAGATGAGCGAAGATGAAATTCATCTCGCTGGGCATTTTCGATTTCTTGATAATCGTCAGCTTCTTCTCGGCCTTCATGTCTCTGCCGATTTCCCATACATAGCCCATTGCATCAAAAAATGCAATGATGGCTTCCCTGTCTGAGTTTTTCTTGGGGTCAGGGAGGGGAATGAAAGGTTTTTCCTTGGTAGCTATGGGAAGGCTGAGAGCTTTGCGAATAATGGCAGGGGTGATCTTCATGGTGCCATATTCGATATCGCAGAGGATGCAATCGATTGTTTTGGAGGGGTCTTTGGCTGAAGGTAGTTGAGAATGTCTGGCTGAGTACCAGAATTGTGAGAGCAAAAGCTGATGGGCAGGAGGTGTTATGGTCAGGGCTGTGGAGATGCAACAATTCTTTAGGAATTTCACAGCATCATCTAGATGTGTGACTTGCTTTCGAGGAGGAAACTCGAGAAGCGCATAGAGGTTGTTCACCTTAGTCCAATCCAGTTTGTCAAGGGCAAACTTGACTTGAGGAACCTTGAGGATGTCCACTTCCTCAGAATCAGCGGAGATGTTCTCAGCGGTAGCAGGAATGTCAGACGATGCCATTTCTCTGTATTATCAGTTCAACCAAAGATGTTACCAAAGAAGAATAATCGTAATGTGGAAAGAATTTCCATTAAGATGGTTCAAATTTTATCCATTTCATTCAGACACAAATGTCTTAATGAAGATTAGGGTTTTTCTTGATTTTGAGAAACGAAAAGTAAAACCCATTTATTCTTGTTATCCAGTTTTCTATGAAGAATTAGATTCTAGAAACGAAAGTGTGAAGAACAAGTTCAAGATTTTTGCATTTAAACTTGAATAACAACCATGAAATGGTTGTGTTCATAAAACCATGAAAGAAAATGATTTCATTTTAAGAAGTTCTTTTGTTTGATCTTGTTAAACAAAGAGTAGATCAGAAACAAGTTATTTGCATTCGGTAAATAATAAGAACATATTAACCTTGATGTTTGATGAAGAAGATGATGAACAGTTCTTGAAGTTTTTGAAAGCACAAATGCAACAGTGAATTCTTTCTTGCGGAGGAAGATGAAGTTCGCGTAAAAGAAAAATATAAACAAAGAATTTGTTTATATAGAGATTTTAGAAAGAGAAAATCTCGAGCGGGAAAAGATTTTCATCATGACACGGACACGTGTTTGCATTTGATTGGCGAGTAAACGAAACGTGCAAACATGTGTCAGAAAGAAGAACGTGCCAGGGCTTATCCGTTGTAATGACGTCACAACTGTCCTTTCATATTCTTGGTTGTCTCTGAGGTTTTGAAAAACTCAGGGATACTTTTGAAAACATGAAGCACTGAATAGAAATATCAGTGAAGGTTTTAAGAATTTTCAAAATATCGCTGTTAAGGAAGAGATATTCAGCGATGCATTCTGTTTTGAAATCTTGCATTTTCATGCGTTTGTCAGAGAGAGAAAACATACCTTGATATCAGTGAATCAAGTTTATTCAGAGAGAAGATGATAGAATGGGTTATACAAGTTGATTTTATCCTATCGCTGATCAATATGAACCGCTGAAGATTTTATCCTTCAAAGTTCAGCATTCCAAGCTCGCTGATGAGAAAGTTGAATCTTGTCTCATCAAGAGGTTTGGTAAATAAATCAGCTAACTGATAATCAGTTGGGATAAAATGAAGTTCTATATCACCATTTATCACATGATCTCTGATAAAATGATATCTGATTTCTATATGTTTGGTCTTTGAATGTAGTACTGGATTGTTTGCTATAGCGATGGCACTTGTGCTGTCGCAATAGATTGGAATTTTGGAGAGCTGAAGATCATAGTCTAGTAGCTGGTTTCTCATCCACAAGACTTGAGAGCAACAACTTCCAGTATTCAGCTTCAGCTGTGGAAGTCGACACTGAGTTTTGCTTTTTACTTGTCCAACTTACCAGCTTTCCACCCAGGAGCTGACATCCTCTTGTGGTGCCTTTCCTATCCAATTTGCAACCTGCAAAATCACTATCTGAATAGGCGGTTAGATCGAATCCTGAATCTTTGGGATACCAAAGACCTAGATTCGCTGTACCCTTAAGATATCAAAAAATTCGCTTTACAGCTTTCATATGAGATATCTTAGGTTCAGCTTGATATCGTGCACACAAGCATGTTGCAAACATAATATCGGGTCGGCTAGCTGTAAGATACAATAGTGAGCCGATCATCCCACGATACAGCGTGACATTGACAGGAACACCCTTAGTGTCCTTATCAAGTGTCAGCGGTGGTGCCATAGGGGTTTTCATAGCTGAACTTTCAGTTAAGTCGAATTTATTCAGCATATCTTTAACATACTTTCCCTGATTAATAAAAGTTCCTTTTTCAGTTTGCTTAATCTGAAGACCAAGGAAATATGTTAGTTCACCCATCATGCTCATTTTATACTCATCTTTCATTCTATCAGCGAAACGAGTACAAAGCTCAGGGTTAGTAGAACCAAATATAATGTCATCAACATATATTTGAACTAGAATGATATGACCTTTCACTTTTCTAAAAAATAGAGTTTTGTCAATCTTACCTCGCTCAAATTTTTCAATATGGAGATAAGTAGAAAGAGTGTCATACCATGCACGTGGAGCTTGCTTCAAGCCATAAAGTGCCTTATCCAGTTTATAAACATAATCTGGACGCTTAGAATCTGAGAATCCTGGAGGTTGTTCCACATACACTTCTTCATTCAGCTTTCCATTCAGAAACGCTGACTTAACATCCATCTGATGTACTTTGAAGTTTTTGTGTACAACATATGCTAAGAATAGACGAATAGATTCAAGTCTTGCTACTGGAGCAAATGTTTCGTCATAATCTATACCTTCCTCTTGTCTGTATCCCTGAGCAACAAGACGAGCTTTGTTGCGGGTTACAGTTCCATGTTCGTCCAACTTGTTTCGATAGACCCATTTAGTGCCTATTACTGTTTTATCAGTTGGTCTCCGAACAAGTTTCCAAACTTTGTTTCTTTCGAATTCAGTCAGCTCTTCTTGCATGGCGCTGACCCAGTTTGGATCTTTGAGGGCATCATCTACTTTCTTTGGTTCAGTTAGTGAAATAAAATTTACAAATAAACAAATATTACATGCACTTCGTCGAGTCTGAATCCCAGCGTTTGGATCACCAAGAATTTGATCAATTGGGTGATTTATAGTCCATCGCTGAGCCGGAGCGTGAGACGCTGACTCAACTTGAACTGGAGGAGCTGAAGATGAGGCTTCAGCGACGTCGGGAGTATCAGCCAAGAGAGGAATGGATGCAGTTGTCATTATATTCACTGATTGCTGAGAAGTAGATGGAATGTCTGAGACATTTGGTTCAGCGTTAGGTATAGTGTTTATAGGAACAGCTGAGACCCAAGAAGTTTCAGCTTCACTATTCTGCATATTTAGAATGATAGGAGGACTATCATCTTCTACTGGATGAGCATGAGAAGTGGGGATAACTTCTGAATCACCAAGATGAGAAAACATCAATTGATTCAGTTCTTCAGTATCAGCAGATGGTTTAGAGTTCGCTGAACGGGATTCGTCAAACGTGACGTGAATAGTTTCTTCTACAGTTTGTCTTCTACGATTGAAGACTCTGAAGGCTTTGGAAACTGAGGAGTATCCAAGAAAGATTCCATCATCAGCCTTAGGATCAAACTTTCCAAGAGCATCTCTGTTGTTCAGTATGAAACACTGACATCCAAAGATGTGAAGAAAGCTGATTGAAGGCTTTCTCCCATGAAAGAGTTCATAGGCTGTTTTATTGAATCTTTTGACTATCAGCGACCTGTTTTGCGTAAAACAAGCAGTGTTGACAGCTTCTGCCCAAAACTGAGTAGGCAGGTGAGAATCGCTGAGCATTGAACGTGCAGCTTCAATAATAGTTCTATTTCTTCTTTCAACGACTCCATTTTGTTGCGGTGTTCTCACTAAAGAAAAGTTGTGAGAAGTACCCTTACTCTCAAGGAAGGAATCAAGAGAACTGTTTTTGAATTCAGTCCCATGATCACTCCTTATTGAGCGAACGGTCAGATTGTTCAGGGTTTCCATCTTCCGAACATAGGTGATGAGTTCTTCAGGGGTGTCACTCTTAGAACAGAGAAACATTACCCAAGTAAAGCGAGAGAATTCATCAACTATGACCAGTGTATATTTCTTTCCAGCGACGGATTGTTTGTTAACAGGGCCAAACAAATCCATATGGAGTAGTTGTAGAGGAGATGACACTGAAGAAACTTGCTTTGACTTAAAGCTTGCTTTGGTCTGCTTCCCTTTTTCACACGCTGAACATAAAGACTCTTTGGCGTATGAATGCTGAGGTAGACCAGTGACTAACTCTTTTGACGAAAGAGTGTTCAGTGTCTTGAAATTTAGATGAGATAGCCTCTTATGCCATAGCCAATTGACATCAGATGAGGCTTTTGAGAAGAAACAGGAGTTCTCAGTGGTTGTTGAGTCCATGTTTATTACATAAATATTTTCCAAACGATAACCGCTGAGAGCTATCTTCTCCTTTTTGTCAGCGACAAAGCAGGATTCCTTAGTAAAGATTACTTTGTTATCCATGTCGCAAAGCTGACTGATGCTTAGAAGATTATGCTTCAGCCCTTCAACATATGCGACTCTTCTGAAGGAGGTTGTACCATTTGAAAGTACTCCATACCCTCGGGTATGTCCTTTTCCATTTCCACCGAAAGTCACAGAGGGACCCTTCTATTCCTTGTATTCAGTGAGCAGGCTTTTATTTCCAGTCATGTGTCTAGAGCATCCGCTATCGAGATACCAGATACCCTTCTTAACCTGAATAGCAGAGGTTGAAGTGGAGGGAATGTCTGAACTTTCTTCCTCTTCTTTAATCTTGGCCATGAGACATAGATTTTCTTCATCATCTTCAGAGTCAGATGATGATGCTTCTTCATCAGAAGCAGCCCAATCATAGTCAGCCATCAGGCCTTTATTCTTCTTCTTAAAGCTTTTCAGCTTAGCATATTTTTCTTTCAGCTTTGAATATTTATCATCTTTATTCCTTGGAACAAAGGATTTCTTTGTAAAAGCTGAGGGTCTAGAAACTTTCTTAGACCTGCACTCGTTAGCGAAATGTCCTGTCTTTTCGCAGTTAAAACAAGTAGCAGTAGCCTTATCAACAAAAGCTGATGATCTAGGCTTGTCAGTTATGGAAAGAGGTTTGTTCTTTCTAAACATTTTCTTTTTGGCAAATCTCCTGAACTTTTTAGTTAGGAGAGCCAAAGATTCATCATCATCTGAAGAATCAGAATTTGATGACCTTTCAGAGTTACTTTCTAACTCAGTGATAGTGACCGAGGGTCGCTGAGTAGAAGGTTCCTCTGAGATTAAAGCAATAGGGGTGCTTTGGAATCTTTTACAAGATTCTTCTTAAGATGGCTCGATTGCTCATGATTCAACAACGTGCCATATAAGGTTGAAAGGGTCATTGATTTTAGATCCTTTGATAGCTTGAGACACATAGAGTAATTGTCCCAGCTTTCAGGTAAACATTCTAGAAACTTTGTCAGTACTTCAAAGTTAGAATATTCCTTACCAACAGTTTTCAGATCTATAATTAAACAATTAAAACGTTGGTGAACTTCAGAGAGAGATTCATTCTTACCAGAAATGAAGCTTTCGTATTGTCTTACCAGGTTGATCTTTCTTGAGTCCTGGACTTCAGACGTTCCTTCATACTGAACACATATTGTGTCCCACATGGCTTTTGATGTTTTCAGATTCATGACGGAATAGTAGACTTCGTCAGGAAGAGCCATGGATAGTATGGATCTGGCTTTTGTATCTATAGCCACTTTCTTCTTATCTTCGTCGGTCCACTGAAAGATTTCCTTAGGGACCAGCCTTTCTGGAATAGCAGGTCTATTCTCAGTGGCTGGAACTGCAGCATCAATTCTTACTGGGATGAATGGACCATTCTCTAGATAGTAAGGCATAGTAGGGTCTACACCTTCTAAGAAGAGTGTCATCCTATTTTTCCATAAGTTGAAGTTATCTTTGGAAAATCTAGGGGGTTTAGCAAGAGAACCATTGTCTATATAATTTGTGTTTGTGTTGGTGGCCATTTTCAGATAATAGCAAGGAAAAGAAATATCTTATGAGATTAAACAAATCCGCTCTGATACCACTTGTTGGTCCCGAAGGCCTATACAAGTTTGTAGAAGGGGGGGGGGGGGGGGGTTGAATACAAACACACAGATTTTACTTTTCTAAATTTTTTATTGATAAATCATTAACAATTTACAGCTTGTTGCGGAAACAAGATTAAGGATAAACCTAAATCTAAACAAGTTAGAACACTAAGGTTTCTTGCACTAAGAGAGATAAGGAAATTACTAATAATAACCTATCTTGATATAAGAGATTGAACTTGTCCAGAGTTAGCAAGTTACTTCAAATGAAGTGGGTTCCTCTCTTTATATACTGCATGCATTTAATGCAAGTCAGTATACACTTTACACGTGTCATCAGCTGGTTGGTTGCATGTCATTGACCTTTGTTGACAACCTTAGTAGCTGCATGGATGGACAGTGTAGTATCAGAGTGGTTGTACAATTTCAGATAGTCGGAGGTTCTTTTCTGACATTTCGTACGGAGTCGTGCAAGGGTGGTTAAGACAAAAGTACTTTGTACGGAGGACTTCATGATCAGCTTTCGTTGATTCAGAGCATTATCATTATCTATTCAGCGAATGATAAAGTTCAGCGATAGCTAAAGTCTTGTACTTGATACTTCACGTTGATTGGACAAATCTGAGTCTTCGTTGATCCGCATCAGTTCATTAGGAGACTTGTCGCTGGTTCTTGAGCTTGATCTTCGACTTCAGCGTAGAACCTTTGTTGACGTGAAACTTGTCTTCAGGGATCATAAGTAAACAACTAACTTATCAGCGATCATCATAATGACTGAACAGACTCAGAGCATTAATGGTGAACAGTTTCGCTGAATGTTTAATCTAAAGAGCGAGAGTTCCTATCAGCGGTACTGGAAGATCTTAGTACTTATCAGCGATAGTGAAACTCTGATACATATTGTTTACTTACAATTTTCACTAAGTATAAAAGAGAGGGTCATTATCAAATCACTGAGGGTTTGGATCAACAAAATCTTGAGTATTCATCGATCAAAACAAGTATATATTTCTTGCCACCTAGGCTCTATGTAGCGATTGGACCGCAGAGGTCGACATGAAGCATGTACAGAGGCCTAGTGCAAGATATATCAGTTTTGCCTTTATGGGAAGTTCTTTTGAGTTTTCCCATTTCGCAGGCAGAGCACAAATGATCTTTATTAAACTTGACATTTGGCAGACCTTTAAATAAATCAAGTTTAACAAGCTTATCTAGAGTATGAAAGTTTAAATGACAGAACCTGTTATGCCATAACCAGGCTTCTTCGCTTTTACAGGCAACAAGGCAGAGCTTGTCTTCCTTGTTCTTGGCATAGAAGTTCAATAGGTAGAGATCTCCTCTTCGTTCGGCTCGCAGAAGTTCGACTCCTGTGTCCTCACCTTGTAGAGAACAGAAGGTTCTTTTGAACATCACGTCGAAACCCGTATCGCAGATTTGGCTAACACTGAGAAGATTGTGTTTAAGGCCATCCACATATGCAACTTTGCATACGGATATGTTTTCCTTCTTGATGACCCCATAGCCTTTAATGTACCCCTTTTTGTTGTCTCTAAAGGTCACAGATCCACCATCGTGTTTTTCTTTGTATGTGGATAGTAGACCTCTGTCGCCAGTCATGTGCCGCGAGCATCCGGAGTCTAGATACTAGATCGACACATACTGCTTCTGCAAGACAATCAGAGAGTTTTAGGTACCCATATCCAAATGGGTCCAGTTTTGTTAGGGGTTTTCAAGTTTTCCTTAACATTCTTGGACTTAGCTTTAGCTTTTGTTGAAGAAACATTCTGTTTCTTCTTACCCTTGAATTTAGCATTTTTGATGGGTATAGAGAGTAAACAATGTGGATTTGTGAAGTGTTGGCTTAATTTATACATGAGATCAAAGCAATGGCAATAATGAATGTGCGAAGAGATTTGCTTGAACTTTTCATTAAAAACATTGAATGGGGGCACAGAGGCATTACATTCTATCCTAACATTTGACTTCCTATTACAACAAGATTATGTAGGCTAGATTGTTGTTTGCAAAATCCTTTGTTGAGAGCAGTCTTCTGTGGACCCCTTCTGTGGTGAACTTCTGCAGGTTTCACTGTCACAGAAGAAAAAGATTTGACATTTTTAGCCCATTTACCCTTCTGTTGCCATGTTAGTTTTTCTTTAATAAGCTTTAAGGATTTTAAAATATTTGAACTTGTTGGATTTTGAGAGGACAGAGCCTTTTGTTGTTTAATTTTCTCAAGCTCAAGAGAGGTTTTGGCTTGTATACACATGTCCAAAAAGTCTGGACAGATAGGAACTCTTGTGATTTTCTCCTTGGGAGGAATAGTTCTGTTAGGAACTCCAGAGGGTGGTTTAAAATCCTCTGTGTCACAAGGTCCTATCTGTGACTTAGAGTCGGTCTCAGGTTTGTCAGAGGATGAATCATCCTCATATACATAGGTTGAGTCACTTAGTTCTCTTTTGACAGAGGCTGGACTTTTAGAGCATGTGCCATACTCACTTTCTTCCTTTTCTAGGGGACTATCTTCTAAGTCAACAGAAGTATCTGATAAGGTTTCTTTAGAGAGATTTTGATCGATAGAAGGTGTACAGAAGTTTTCGAAAAAGTTGTTTTTCCCAATTTCTATCAACTCTTTTTCATCTAAAACGTTAGGCTTGAACTCAGGGGCCTCTGCCGATAATTTCTTTTCAGAGTTTATCATGCAGACAAAGGCAACCTGTGTTTTAGTCTCGGGTTTACCAAACTTGAAGATTCCTATCTGATCTTGAGTTTTCAGATATTTCTTAGGTTTGGTTTCTCTTTTGACAGAGATTGAAGGTGACAAATCTGTGTTTTCAAACCACACATTTGTCATCTTCAGAGGTTTCCTTATGTGAGGTTCCCCAGAGACTTTTCGCCTTTTGCTAACAGAGAGTAGATTTGGAAAACCAGGTTTTCTTGTACTTCTAGTGAGAAATAGAGATGAAAGAGATTTGTTTCTTTTGTTTCCGGTGTATGGATCTATATCACAGAACCCAATTCCCCGTCTCCCTATTTGTGTGTTAATTTTTTCGTATACCTTCTGTGCATCTTGGTATTTCTTAATTAAAAGATCTCTTCTGAGTAAGTCTTGACAGAGGACTTCTCTTTCCTTTTGAAAATAATGTTTAAGAGCTAGAATGTTCATTCTGTCGGTCTCAACGTCCATTAGTTCTTTAGATTTTGTTTTTAATGCAGAGTTAAGTTCATAAATCTTTTCTTTCAAAGGATTTAGGTGTTTGTTCCAATTTGTTTCAATTTCTTCCTTTTCTTGAAAGATTTTACCTTTTTCTTGAGTGAGAAGTCTAGCTTCTCTCTCAAAGAAGGTAAGCTTCTTTTGAATATTTTCGCAGGTCTTTTTAAGTTCTGTGTATTCAATGTTTAGTTTGAGCAAATCAGCTTCTGCTTGACTAGAGTTAGAGTCAGAAGTGGATACCTCACTATCGGAGTCGGATGAGCTGACCTCTGCCATTCCACAGAACAAGGCGTTTTTGTCGCCTTCATCAGATGATTCGTCTGACAACTAGTTCTCCTGATTCACCATTAGCGACTTCTGAGCATAAAACTCCGCTTTCTTTTTGTAGTAAGCAGAGTCCCTATGTGGGCGGTTAGATTTGCTCCTGCAGTCAGCGGCATAATGACCTGACTTGCCACAGTTAAAGCATCCTTGGTTCTGTCGTCCGACCTCTGTCGGTCACCACCTCTTTCTGTTCTACATTCATTGGCGTAGTGGCCTGGCTTTCCACAGTTGTAACATACTTGGTTCTGTGGAGTGTTGCCAACTTTATCGTCTGACCTTTGTCGGTCACCACCTCTGTCAGTCGACCTCTGTTGGTCGCTACCTCTGTCGTTCCTTTCATTTGACCCTTCTCTTCCTCGATCATCTCTTCCATAGCGTTCATTGCCAGACTTCTTCTGGTAACCTCTGCTGAATTCCCTTGTCAAAAGGGCTAATGATTTAGCAATAGAGGCCATTGATGTCTCTTCTTCTTCCACCACCTCCTCATCTTCACTATCAACGATCAAGATTTTCTTTTTCTTCTCCTTCTTTACCTCTGCAGCTTTCTCCTTTGGCTTCTCTCTAGCTTCTGTGGTCTTACCGACTAGTGCAAGAGGTGCACTGATTTGTGCTTTTGCTTGTGTGATTTGAGGCTCTTGGGCTGCCAATGTTCCATAGAGATCTGACAGAGTCCAGGAGTCTAAGTCCTAATTTGTTTGCAGAGACATGGACAACTGGAGCCATTCTTCATTTAGGCTCTTTAAGAACATGACGTTGTTCTCTTCAGAAGTTCTGTGAATTCTGAACTTCTTGCACTTGTTGATTAGAGAGTTAAACCGATCATATGTCATCTGCAGAGATTCGGTCGACAGAGCTTTGAATGCATAGTATTCGTTTATGCATTGGGCTCTGCGGTTCTTCTGAGTTTTGGCCCCACCCTCCAGTTGTTTTTCCAGTTCCTTCCACAGATCGAATGAAGACTCACACGCATCTAGGGATTGAAAAAGGTCATTGGGTATGGCCATTATCAGAAGTCTCTTTGTTTTCTGAGCAACCTCATATCTTGCCCAATCAGGTTCGGACCACTTTTCCTTGGTCTTTGGTTTCTCGTACGCAGGAACCTTAGGAGTGTCACCTGTGGCAGGAATACGTGGTACTGTGACCATAGGAACGTAAGGAGGATTGTTGATAAAGTGCATGAGTTCTTTGTCAGTACCCTCGAAGAATTGAATCATTCGTATCTTCCACTGAGGGTACTCATCTCTGAGTAGTGTGGGTGGCTTGGTTAAGGAACCAGTGGTGAAGAAGTTGTTTGAATTTGTCATTTTGAGAGAGTGATAATTCCAGAAAATAGGGTAAGCTTTCTGAAAGCTTTGAGCAGTGTACTAAAATGAAGATTTAACTGTAGTAACATATTCTGTAAGTATACCAAAGTCGAACAGGTCGAGAGTGGCAAAAAAACAGAAGGAATGAAGAACAGTTTAATAGCAGTCCAAGTTTCTACCAAAAATCATTGTAAGAGTGGATCACTTGATATAGAAAATCAAGGCAGGCTATGATACCAATTGTTGGTTCCTGTTTTGCTTAACAATGATGATTCTATCTAATTAGTTCAAACAATAAATAATGCGGAAGCGTTTTGACGAACTAACAGATATTATGAGGTAGAATAACAAACACTATCAAATACAAGAAGTGTAAATAAGACAGATAAATAGCTCAATGATTTACTGTATTTTATATAATAAGAACACCAAGAACACTGAAAGGTTTTGACAAGAAACTGCTCTAAAGGTGTGTGTGTGTTGTGTTAAAAGCTTTTTAGAAGAGTTCACATGAACCTTCTATTTATACTATTTCTAAAGGGGACAAGATCTAGATACTAAGGATGGTAGGTACTAATACACTGCTTGGAACAGTTGCTGGAAGGTACAAAACACTATTCTGGAACTGTTGCAGATACAACGTTCATTAAATGCTCCGTATTCTGCTTTAGGCTGAAACCTATCAGAGTTTGACACGTGGAGTTGTCAGGTCACGCCTTTGTACGAGTGATCTTCGGAACCTTCGAATGGCAGAAATCGTGTGAAGTACTATTGTCCTTGTATAGATCTTTTGCGTAGATCTTCTTTTTACCACAGAGGCTCTGTCAAGTATGACAGAGGCTCTGTGGCCTTGTCTGCTTAGAAGAGTCTTCTGTTGTTTCTTCACTTCGGTCTTCTTGGTTAACCCGGCAGAGCCTCTGTTGGAGACTTCTGTCTCCTCGGTTACTCGGCTACTCGGCAGAGCTTCTATTGGTGTCGATACTTAGTCTATTTTTCCAATACTTCTATTTATCATAAAGATTGGAGCTAACACGCATCATTGAAGACAGAGGTTGGAACTCTGAAGGGTGAGGTCTCCACGGTCAAGACTGAGGTTGGCACTGTAAAAAATCTCTTGTAGTAAATCCTCGACCGCCTGAATGTTGCCACTTGTGCTCCTTCGCACTTTACTCAGGTGGATCGAGAGGACCTCCAAGGATCACTCCTGCTATATCTGGCCTGGAAGACAGATTATATAGGATTGAAAGCTGTGTTGGGATCTCTGGCCTGGAAGACAGGGACCCAATGCACACTGACATAGCTGCGGCTGACACTTCAAATTCCTCCCCCATCCATCATGTGGAAGAGGGGGAGAAGACTGAAGACCTTCCCCATAATGTTTAGGGGGAGAAGAAAACTCTTGAAGTCCTTCCCCACGCTGAGGGGGAGACGACTGCTGCTGCTGCTTCTTCTGATAAACCTCAAGGAGTTGAAAACCCTGAGGGAACCGAGAAACCTCCCTCTGTATCTGAGGGGGAGCAACTCGAAGAGCAACATGATGAAGTTGTTGCTGATGTTACTACACCTTATGCTGACGAGGTCGAATCTAAAAAAGAAGCTGAAGACGATGAACCAATCGACATCGCTGATGATGAACCATCATCATCCCCTAAAAACGATGATGAGATGACGATGATGATGATTTCTTCTTCGTCCATCCTATCAAGAAAGCCCCATCTCAAAAAGGAATTGTCATCACAGACCAATCAGGGGAGGGGACCACCAAAAGGCCTGAAGCATCTGAAGCTGACAAAGGCAAGAACAAAGGTGTTTCCACTGAAGACAACTTGGCTATTCTCTTTAGGAATCCAGTTTGTCAGGTAACATACACTCTATTTCCTTATACTGCATCCCTCATCTATCCATTCTCTATATCAGTTCTCCTCTCCATAAAACCTCTAAACACTTAACCCTCATTCTTTCTCTATCTCTTCTTTCCCAAATGATCTCACTCAAATGATCGTTATGTTTCAGCTAGTCCTCTCCCCTGCTTGAGGATCCAGCTGAAGTTCCTACTGCTGCATCAACAATAATCCCAGCCACAAGAGCTGATGAAATAATCCCAGTCTTAGATTTCCCTGAGACTGAATAACAAGAAGAAGAGCTGCTCTCTCACAAAAACAGACCTTCTTTAGCTCCTCAAAAGCTAAGTGAAGAGGATCAGAAAAAGAGAGATGCACTGATCAAGAAGCTTGAAGATCAGCGAATCATCCTTCCGCGTTCCAAAGTCACTCCTGATCCTACAAAGTTCAGGTTATCAAAGAAAGAGTTCGCTGATCACCTCAGAGCTAAAAGACTACTCGCCGAAAGAAGGGAAGCTGAAGAAAAAGATAAAGCCTACGCCATTCAGCTTGTTGATAACGCCACTTTTTGGCGTTATTTTCGGTCCTCAAACCAATGAGATTGACTTGTATTTGAGCAAAGAAGCAGAATTTTATGGTTTATCGAGTGGAATGTGCAGGTTATTTAAAAGGCAGTAATCATCGAGAAAAGAAGCTAAAAAAGGCCCAAAAAGAGCCAAAACGAAGCCCAACAGAAGCCCGAGATCCAAGCCCAAGACCCGCGCCCGAACCAGAACCCGAACCAGACCCAGATGAGCCTTAGAAAGGCCGGGCGACTTTCCACGCGACTTGCAAGTCGCGAGACAAGTCGCCTAAGTGTCTGTTTCATTGTTTAAGTTTGGCAAATTTCCAGTTTTTAGGTCATTCTTCGCGCAGCCTTCACACGACGATCGGGAGCGACTTCGGGGCGATTTCGAGAGCTTTTTCGGAGCTTTTGGAGTCACGATAGAGGATCGATTGGAGCCACGTTCAACACACGAAGTAGAGACGAGCACACGAGAAGGGAGTCACCATTACATTCATCGCTTTCACTTTCATTATGTTTGCACACGTTTTTCCATCTTCTTTCTTTGTGTTTGAATCCACCACCAACATGAACTAATTTTAGATGTTGGGGGTTGGATTGAATTGGGTTTGTAAGCATATGAACAGATGACTTGAACGTTTATCGGTTTTCCTTTTTAATGAATGCATGTAATTTGATTCTTAATGCTTTTGAGAGTTTAGCTAGTTTTCAATTGTTTTGTTGTTTCCAGTTGAGTTCGAGAGAATTAACTGTTAGCTAGAACTAGGAATTGCATGCCTAAGGCGAGAATTTGGCGATAGAGATATACCGAATACGCCTTAGTCCTAATTGAACCATTTAGGTTGGGATCGAGAGATCAAATCTATCCGTTCAAACATGAATCTTGCGCTTAATGTGTTTTGAAATCCATAGGTTGAGATCGAAAGATAAAACTTGTCCTTTTCAAAATAAAACCCGATGTTGTTCGAAAGAGAACAACGGTGATTTTAGAGATTGGGTATTCATTAAGGGGATTAACTGGTAATCGTTTTAAGTCAGATATTCGTATGTGAAAACCTAAGGATTTCCAACCCTCAACTGTTTTCTCTATCGAATTTTTCTCAAGTTGTCTACTGTTCCGTTTGTGATTTTTTTATTGCAAGTAATTAGTTTAATACCAACCATCTCTCAATTTCGACAGTTCAGTTAATAGTGATTATAGTAATTGTGATACTTAGTTCCTAGTTCCCGTGGATTCGATACTCGTACTTCCGTACGTATTACTTGATTTCGACACCGTACACTTGCGGTTAGATTTAGGGGGGTGATACCCGCCCTATCAAGTTTTTGGCGCCGTTGCCGGGGAACTAGTTGCAACTGATAGCACTAGCAGCTATAAGCGCTATTACATTGAACAATTTTTTTTTCTGTTATTTTATTTCATCACTTCAGTTTTTGGATTGCTAAATTTGTTTTCTTTCCGTTTCAGGTACTGATTGGTGTATGCCAAGGAAAACCCGAGGGGAAAGAATCGAACCAATCGATCCGGAGATTGAAAGAACCGCCCGCCGACTACGCCGAGAGACCAAGGTTCAAAGACAATTGAAGATGGGTGACGAAATACTCGTCAATAGACCACCTGGCAACAATCCTCCACCTCCTAAGCAACGCCCTATGAAGTCGTTTGCCAATCTGAATGTGGCAGCGGCACGCATTGGCATTCAAGCACCTGCCACTGCAGCAAATTCGTTCGAGCTTAAACCAAGTACCATCGTGATGGTACAAGAAAACCAGTATGGAGGAACACCGACAGAAGATCCGCATGCACACTTCCAGGCGTTTGAGAGGATTTGCAATACATTTAAGATTAATGGGATGGAAGAGGATGCCATCAAGTTGAGGCTGTTCGGCTTTTCACTCAAAGGTAGAGCCGAAACATGGACCGAGAGTATCCGACCGGACTCAATCACTACATGGGCACAACTAAAAGCGGCCTTCCTTCAGAAATTCTTTCCACCGGGAAGAACCACTCAATTAATGGCTGACATCACACACTTCGCGCAATGGGACCAAGAGACCCTATATGATGCGTGGGAGCGGTATAAAGACATGCTAAAGAAGTTCCCTCATCATGGATTGCAAGGTTGGGTCATCATTCAGACTTTCTTCAGTGGACTTCACCCGCAGTTCAAGAATGACATCACAGTTGCGGCGGGTGGAGCTCTAATGGATAAATCCTATGAAGAGGCATGCGATTTAATTGAGAACTTGGCTGAGCATAGTTTTTCTACTCCGAGATCGTCTGTTAGAAGGGTCACTAGTGTTCAAGAAAATGATGAGCTGAAGGAACTAAAAGCTCAACTAGCTTTTATCACGAACCATTTGAAGGGAGGTAGCCCACAAGAGCCCGAACAAGTTCAGTTCCTACAAAACTGCAACAATCAGCCGAGGAACGACCCATTCTCGAACACCTACAACGAGGGGTGGAAGAAGCACCCGAACTTTTCTTGGAGTCAACCTCAAGGGCAACCATAAGGTAATTCTTCTAACTTTGCTAATTATCCTAATGCTAACAATGTTTATCGTCCTCCAGGTTTTAACCAAAGGAATTTCAACGAAGGACAATCCGGGGAGAAGAAGATGGGGCTGGAAGAGATGATGATGAAGTTCATGACCAAGATGGACAGCACGGTTGGAGAATTGGCGAGCACGGTCAACACGGTCAAGGCGGCAACTGATCAGAACACCGCCTCCATCAAGATCCTTGAAAGGCAAGTGGGGCAGATTTCGGAAGCCCTACAAAATCGAACTCCCGGAACATTCCCAAGTATGACCGAAAAGAAGAACCGAGAAGAGTGTAATGCCATTTATCTGAGAAGTGGAAAGGAGCTGAATGGAGAACCTACACGCGAGCCGTCATCAAAGGAAGTCGAGCCCAAAAGGCAAAATGTGGAGATTGTAGATGTGGATGAGTTGGAGGCTGATGAAGAGGTGGTGATTGAAGAGAGCTCAAAGAGTGAAGGGAAGAAGAAAGAGCAGTCCACCATGGCAAAGCAAACACCGGTCAAGCCGGTAGTCCCGAAAGTGCCATATCCAAATAGGCTTAAGGCCCAAAGGGAGGACTTAAATTTTTCTAAATTTCTTGAAGTTTTTAAGAAATTACATATTAACATCCCTTTTGCAGATGCGTTGGCACAAATGCCCTCATACATGAAGTTCATGAAAGAGATCTTATCTAAGAAGAGGGCAATAGATCACCAGTTCACCGTTGCACTTACTGAGGAGTGCAGCGCAATTATTCAGAACAAGCTTCCCCCGAAGCTCAAAGATCCAGGGAGTTTTTCGATCCCTATTCAAATTGGAGAACTTAATTTCGATAAGGTATTATGTGATTTCGGAGCTAGTATTAATCTAATGCCTTTATATGTTTTCAGTAAACTCGGACTGGGAGAAGTGAAGCCGACATACATGACGCTTAAGCTTGCGAACAGATCAATAATATACCCGTACGGAGTGATAGAAGATGTGCTCATCAAGGTCGGAAAGTTCTACTTCCCGGTGGACTTCGTGGTGATCGACATAGATGAAAACGAAGAAGTCCCGCTGATACTGGGAAGATCCTTCTTGGCCACGGGTAGAGCGTTGATAGATGTGGAGGAAGGAGAGATGACCTTACGAGTTGGTGATGAGAAGGTAGTATTCAAGATGCTCGAGAGTGAAAAGAATAGAGACGGAGATGGCAAGGGAGAGCCAGATGAGAAAGAATCCACGGAGAATCGCAAGTGTGGGCGAGCCGAGTCCGCGGATACCGAACCAAGCTGAAACCACATAGTCGTGCCACAACTTTAACTATGGCGCTGGGTGGGAGGCAACCCACCAAGGTTTGATTTTTAGTTCAAGTTTAGTTTTGCGTGTTTTATTTACAAAAAAAAATCAAAAAATAGAAAAACGAACAGAGACATACGCGGTTTGGCCCGCGGTTTACATACCGCGCCACAAGCCGCGGGACACTCTGAAGTTTTGTTAAACAGTGGGTTCCGCGGTCTATCCCGCGGCTTCCAAACCGCGTGGGAAACCGCGCGACTCCCCTGTTTCCACTTTCGCTCTGTGTTTTCTTTTCCTGCTTTGTATGTTTCGTTTCCTTGCTTTCTGTTATCTTTTCCTTTGTTTCTTTTGTTTTTGCATTCCCCTTCTCCGTCGTCTCCGGTGTCTCGCAAATGATCGATCCAAATTTTCAAGGGAATCGTGTTCATCTGGGCAAACAGGTATGTTCTCAACTTTGTATGTAACGAGTGGTGTATGATGTTCGTCTCATTATTAGTCAACGAGATGCAACAAACCTAAGTTTCACTTAGGTTTGGGGTGCCTCACTTTTTAAACAATCTACACACTCAAAATATTTTTATCCTGTGCAAACATCGGTTTCACCGAGGTTTGGGGTTGGCGTTATTTGACAAACCTAGGCCACGGTCTAGGTTTGGGGTGCCCATATTGAAAATATTTAGGCTAGCTCTTTGATGTTTCTTGTTAATTTTTTGTCTTGCCTGTCTGATACCTGTAATAACCGCACAACGACACCTGTTTCATTTTGTGTCGCTTGAACCGACACCTGCACATTGGGGACAATGTGTGGGTAAGGTTTGGGGTTGCCCAATTTGGCCCACGTTATGCACGTAGATTTCCTGCACTTCTGAGTACCTAGATCACTTTAGCTAAAATTTAGGTTTTGAATGATTGAGACCAACCATTGTAGGAAGAATCTTGTGATAGTGGCGTGACCGCTAGGGAAGGACCGGGAAAGGACATGACCAGGGACATTAGTGGGGACCACCCAATAGCGAGCTTTGAGCCTAAAAGACGTTTTCATTTCGAAGGATTCATACACTTAGTTCATATACACTTTTTCGAGTTTCTTGTTGTGAATATAGAATGATCTCGCTATATTATTGCATTGAGTAGCAAAGACAGCCATCGGGATATTAGGTAAGGGTATAGTAGACCAAATCGTGTGGACCTTAAGAGATGATTCCAGGCATTGTGTGTATGTTTAACCCATGTTTAGCTATCGTACCTTTTCACCCACATTGTGTGTATCCATAACCCCGTTGTAGCCAAACACTCACCTTTTTCATTTCAGACCCACTTTTAAACCCGAGCCGAAAGCCTTAGCCAACCCTATCCGAAAGTGTGTCAAACAGAGGCGGTAATGAACTGCAAAGATAGAGCGGAAAAGAAATAATACAGGCCAGTTATGAAAATAGATAGAAAAGAGGGCCAATGCAGCCCCAAGCAAATAAAGAGGACCAATGAAGTCCCAAAAAAATAAAAAATTAGTATACAGTTTTTAGATAGCTTCACAGCAGCTGAATAAGAGAGTCAAAGCGACTCCAGTAGTGACAAAGAGGGCCAAATGATAGAAAATAAAGCTAGGAAGGTCAGAACTGCTAAAGTTTGACACACCAAGGATCGTTGAACCATTTTTCCCCTTCACTTCTTAGCAGTAACCTTAACCCCGTTACAACCCGTGTAAAGACCTGGATGATCTTCTGGAAAACGTGATTACGGTATACGACCACCTTTACTGATATTCCCTGTCTTGCTACTTGATTCCATTCTGAGATCAATTTTTGGACACTTGTGCGTCTTTCTTAGAGTTGTCATGTGATTTTCGAGTATTCTTGTACATAACTTCCTATACATGACAACATGTGCGATAACCTAGGTTCGAGCGAAATGAGAGAATCCCGTGAGGTAGGGTCGAGGCGAAATGGTTTCCCTGGTATGTCTGGACCTAGAACAACCTTAATGGAAACGGAGCAGTCACGAGTTCAACTTATAATGGAAGGTCACAGATCAAACGGAATAGGAATGAGGCGAGAGTGAGATAGGCATTCACGGGTATGGGAAATCACCAGTGCATTACATGGTACCGATTGGGAGTTGTGCAGTTATTATCATTTATCTGATATATGCTTTTATTCTATTTTATCTCTAATTTGCTTGGGGACAAGCAACACTCGGTTTGGGGTTGTTGATAACGCCACTTTTTGGCGTTATTTTCGGTCCTCAAACCAATGAGATTGACTTGTATTTGAGCAAAGAAGCGGAATTTTATGGTTTATCGAGTGGAATGTGCAGGTTATTTAAAAGGCAGTAATCATCGAGAAAAGAAGCTAAAAAGAGCCCAAAAAGAGCCAAAACGAAGCCCAACGGAAGCCCGAGATCCAAGCCCAAGACCCGCGCCCGAACCAGAACCCGAACCAGATCCAGATGAGCCTTAGAAAGGTCGGACGACTTTCCACGCGACTTGCAAGTCGCGGGACAAGTCTCCTAAGTGTCTGTTTCATTGTTTAAGTTTGGAAAATTTCCAGTTTTTAGGTCATTCTTCGCGCAGCCATCACACGACGACTGGGAGCGACTTCGGGGCGATTTCAAGAGCTTTTTCAGAGCTTTTGGAGTCACGATAGAGGATCGATTGGAGCCACATTCAACACACGAAGTAGAGACGAGCACACGAGAAGGGAGTCACCATTACATTCATCGCTTTCACTTTCATTATGTTTGCACACGTTTTTCCATCTTCTTTCTTTGTGTTTGAATCCACCACCAACATGAACTAATTTTAGATGTTGGGGGTTGGATTGAATTGGGTTTGTAAGCATATGAACAGATGACTTGAACGTTTATCGGTTTTCCTTTTTAATGAATGCATGTAATTTGATTCTTAATGCTTTTGAGAGTTTAGCTAGCTTTCAATTGTTTTGTTGTTTCCAGTTGAGTTCGAGAGAATTAACTGTTAGCTAAAACTAGGAATTGCATGCCTAAGGCGAGAATTTGTCGATAGAGATATACCGAATACGCCTTAGTCCTAATTGAACCATTTAGGTTGGGATCGAGAGATCAAATCTATCCGTTCAAACATGAATCTTGCGCTTAATGTGTTTTGAAATCCATAGGTTGAGATCGAAAGATAAAACTTGTCCTTTTTCAAAATAAAACCCGATGTTGCTCGAAAGAGAACAACGGTGATTTTAGAGATTGGGTATTCATTAAGGGGATTAACTGGTAATTGTTTTAAGTCAGATATTCGTATGTGAAAACCTAAGGATTCCCAACCCTCAACTGTTTTCTCTATCGAATTTTTCTCAAGTTGTCTACTGTTCCGTTTGTGATTTTTTATTGCAAGTAATTAGTTTAATACCAACCATCTCTCAATTTCGACAGTTCAGTTAATAGTGATTATAGTAATTGTGATACTTAGTTCCTAGTTCCCGTGGATTCGATACTCGTACTTCCGTACGTATTACTTGATTTCGACACCGTACACTTGCGGTTAGATTTAGGGGGTGATACCCGCCCTATCACTTGTCCAACAATCGGTGAAAGACCCTGAACTGAAGAGAACTCCCATCGAGGTTCAACTCCAACTATGGGAAGACGCCCAGAAGATCATCGAAGAAAAGACCAAGGTATCTGACTCTACCTTGGAATGGTGCAAAGAAAGACTGCACTATCGATATCGGGCTGCCAGAATTCACAAGGTGGACATCAGGGGAAGAACGACCATAGGTGTTCCAGTTGTTGAGGTCGATATATTCAGAGAAAATGGTACCAAGGAAACCATCTATGCTGCTACAATCCAGAAGTACGGTTTCTCTGAATGGTTGGAGATCAGAATAGCCATTCAGCAATCACGCTCTCAACATAAAAATCACGTCGAAAAACTTCTAAATCAACAGATCGACTTGGTTTCTTCTGCTGTGGATATTCCTCCTTCTCCTACTCCTGTTCCAAAAAGAAGAAGGGCCTCTGCAAAGAAAACAATAATACCATCAGACTCAGGTCCTCCTATCAGAAATGAAACAGGAATCGGCTTCTCACGCGCTGAGGTACTTGGTCCTGAACCTGACCTCTCGGTTCTCGACACCTCCCTGCCCCCTGGTGAACGTTTCGTCCCTGGTAAAGTCCTAAGCGAACCTTATGGAATCTTCTTTCACGACTACGATGGACGAGAACACTTTCAACGCATCTCTGAGCTTCCTATAACTCCCATCGAACAGCTCAGGGATCTCATCTATTGGTGTGGATCCAGAAGAGATCTTCACGGACAATACATGAAGCCCCTGATCTTTACTGAAGCTCAAAATAGACGAAATCTTGGTGAAATGGTCCCTGACTGGATGATTCCCTCTACAAGAACTCTTGATGAACTTCTTGTTAAGGAAGAACCCTTCTAGCTGATAGGATTTCTTGTAAATTCTTCTATCCTTGTTAGCTAATTTCTTTTGTACTTGTAAATTTATTTGTTGTACTTGTAATTTTTCCACTTCCCTCTGTAACCTTTACGAAGTTCAAAGAAAAATTTCAGCGAATGTACTTTACTCCATCAGTACTTAAAAGATCCCAGAAAACAGTAAAAGGGACAAATATTTTATGAGTTCTTTTTATCCTTATGTTTTCATACTTAGCAATTTTCCTTCTTTGCTATGTGTGACAACTGTCAAATTTACACCTCAGGTTAGAACTACACTGGATATCTCATTCTCTCATGTCATAGTTCACACAGTGCAATTTTAGCAGTAAACGCGGTACGATAGGAAAATACGAGAAATTTTTCCTAAGAAACCCTTGAATTAGGAAATTATCCATAAATCTCATAAAATGTCAACTTAACCTACACTTATACTACAAGTATTTATATAATTAACAATTTATGTATTTCAATCATATTATATAAAAATACTTTACTTTTATATAATTATTTTGTATTTTCAATTATTAAGAAAAATACTTGTATTTTAAAATTTAATCAAAAAGACAAGATGGGACTTTATTAAGAAATTTAATCAAAAAGACAAGAAAAATACTTGTATTTTCTCTCACCCTTTTTTCTCTCCCATCTTCAAATCTTCATCCCAATTTTCATCCCATCTTCAAACCTTCATCCATCTTCAACCAACAATTCAGCCCCTAAATCATCTCCTTTCAAAAGATCAAAAGAGTTCAAGGTAAATACAAGTGTGTTGGGTGAAATCCACACACACTCTTTTGTTTAAATTTCACTTTCTTGCACTTTTATGAATGTTCTTCATCTCCTTCTACACTTTCTTTAACTTTCTTAAAAATCATCTTTACAAATCTTAATGTTTGTAGATTTACCACCATAACACCTACTTGTTATTAAAAAGGTGGTGAATCCAAAATCAAACCCATGTTAAGATCAAAGATGAACTTTTAAAACACGTGCATGTAGTTTTCTTGAGAAATCCATATCTTTATGTTCAAGAGTTTCATGAGTGGATCTTTTAAATCCACTAAAAACATACTTAAACAAACATGCATGAGCTCAAAATGCACAATTTTAAGTTGCATGTTGAAGTTCTTGGCATGAACATCAACATTCTTCAAAATGAGTCTTTTTCAAGAGTTTATAAAAGATGAGTTGATAGGTAACTTGCATGTAATTTAAATGGTTCAAAAATATGTTTTGGAACTGAAAATAAATGTATGGGGATGAGTCAAATCGGATTTTTGCATGCAAAGGAATATGAATTTTGGGTAAAAAGTCAATATAGGTGCACATGCACAAAGGGTGGTTTTGACAGCTTGCTGCCAGATTCCACACCTCTTTTCAAAAGGTCATATCTCACTCAATACTACTCCAAATTAAGTAATTCTTTTTCTGGAAATTATTTTTATGTGTTAGGACTCAAACCCAAGTGGTTTCACTCAAAAACTCAAATATTTCGTCTACCAAATAGTTTTCACAAAAACAGTGCGCAAGCAGCAACGTCTTCTGTCGAGTTTTACGTCAAGTGTTATTTCATGTACTTAAACACTTCTAAAAATTAAGAAACTTATGTCAAAAGTTTCCTAACTCATTAAACCCCTTGGAAATAAAATATCGTGACCTAACTATACCCGGAAGTTACCCAAAGAGGGACACAAAGTGACACCAAAATCTGGACAGCAAAGGACAAACTTCTTACTATAATTGAGAACTAACTTCTAATCCCATTTCATCATTTTATGATGAAATTGTGGAATACATATGTATATCTTATGTTTATATATTTATGCATTTTATTTACTCTTGATCCCATTTCATCATTTTATGAGGAAATTGTGGAATATACATATATATAACATATCTATATATATTTATGCATTTTATATATTCTTGATCCCATTTCATCATTTTATGATGAAATTGTGGAATATACATATATAGCATATCTATTTATATTTATGCACTTTAAATACTTCGTCTTTACATTCAAAACCCCTTTTTATCGTTCATACGATAAAAATTTCGGTTTATATATATATATGTACTATATATATATATACGTTCTTTAAACCCTTTTCGTTACTTATTGTGACGAAATTGCGGAAACTTTAATCTAACAAGAACAATGTATACACTTGTTACGTGGATAATATTAAAACACAACAAGGCATTTTATGACGATTTGGATAGTTAATATCGAACATTCGAGACAAAAACTCACTAGTGACCTTACGTTCATAGGTTCGAAGTAGGATCATCTCTAAGTACTTGTGGGAGATTCCCGGACTCTATCGCTTATCAAGTGAGTTATCACAGCCCCTTTTTCAATATTTTACATATTTGGGGTGAAAAGCATGTCGTTACTACAATTACTTTTACGCACCGATTAACTCGTTTTATGGAAAACGTAAACTTTTCTATACTCAGTTATGCTCTATAGTATGTATAGTTTAAGCGTGTTGTAAGTTTGAGCTTTCTCTCTATCATACGTAAGTCCCCGTTTAACTCACGAGTGTGAGCCGTTGGTAATTATGAATAACGTTATTTGGTTGACACCCCACTCACAAGTCGCGCTTGATTGAGTGCATAATTATTGTTTTCCGTACGCATTGTTGGTGATAGAACATGCGCTGGGGCTGCTGTCATATAGGTCGGGTAACGGGCTCACTACTTAAACATAATACATACTATTACAATGAGCAAGTATTTCATAACCGGTTGATTTATCCACTTGTACGGATTCAACTATTTTGCCTTATCCACTTGTGAGGATTTAAACTATTTTCCCTTATCCACTGGTGCGGATTTAAACTATTTTACTATGGCAAACAATGTTGTACTCGTTAAACCTGTGATCTCACCAACTAGTTCACTAGTTGACCCTCTCATTTACATGCTTTTCAGGGGAACGTCATTACGGTTGGGATCTAGGAAGGCATCACGTGATGAAGCTTTCTTCATTATCTTTTAATTATGTCATTTCCCCTTTTGAAAAACGATTGTAAAAGACAATGTCTTCATCTTTGAAATGTATTTTGATGGTTGATGTGATCTTGTAACTTTTGCTGTGAATCTTGAGCTGTGCATCCCGTGTTTCCGCTTTAGCGGGGTGTGACAGATTTGGTATCAGAGCCAAAGGTTATAGAGAATACCGGTTTTTCTTAAGAAAAACTGCAACTATAGCCAAAAACGGGAAATAACACTCAAACTACTCAACATATTTCTAGTATAACTAATTCAGGCATTGCATCATCGATCTTTAATTAAACAAAGCCTGATCACCTATGTTTAATTAAGGAAGAGTAATGCGAGACCGGAAATGGATATGCTAGGAACATGTGTGTATTTTCTCACAAAAATGCTTCACGTCGTATGCATAGGATGAACGTAGTTATTGCCTGTAGTATGCAATAGTATAGTACGTTTAGCCTTTATCACTACGCGACAAGTAATGTTATGCACTCTTACTTCAGTATCACTATGTCAACATCCTCATCACACTCTTACTTCAGCACTACTATGTCATCGTCATCGTCGTCATCAAGCTCACGACCCTCCTACACACCATCAAGCGAACGTACCTCGGAAGGCGAACGAGACCCGTATGATGGACCGAGGATACCACCGACCGCGGTTCTACCGCAACCCACTCCTATAATAGTACAACCAAACTCTAGAGAGCCACGTACTAGGCTGACCGCTAGGAAGAGTATTCCCATTCCTAGGCGAGTGTCATTGAGGTCCGATCGTCCGGAGGCGCCGGAACCACCGCAAGTCATCACGGGAGTGCCCGTTGGTCATTTGTATGGCATGACCTGGGCGGAGGATGCAGCTACAAGACGTTTAGGACTTGCAAGCCCAAGGAGTTTCATGGAACAGAGGGTGCTATAGGATTACTCTCATGGTTTGATAGTATGGAGTCGGTACTCCACATCAGTAAGTGCTCAGAGGATCGCATGGTGGAATAAGTGGCATGCCAGTTTCAAAAGCGAGCTTTGACCTGGTGGAACATTCAAGTCCAAACCCGTGGAAGGGAGGATGCATACAAGCTGTCCTGGACTGAATTCAAGGAATTACTCATTGAGGAATACTGTCCGAAGAGAGAAGTTCAGAAGTTGGAGGCTGAACTTTGGGATCTTGCCATGGTTGATTCGGGGATAGATCGATACACCGCTCGTTTTCACGAACTTGCGAAGTTAGTACCCCACATGGTTACCCCGGAGAGCAAACGGATCGACCGGTATCTGTATGGATTGGCCCCGGAGATCCGAGGGATGGTTAAGTCATCAAGTCCAACCATAATTCAAGCCGCAGTGGCATTAGCAACTAGTTTAACCCATGATGCGGTCAGGGCAGGAACTCTGACTCAGAAAGGTGTCGGTAGTAAGAGAAGGCCAGAGAGTCAATCTGGAAAGGCGATTGGAAGTAGTTCAAGTAGGAACAAGAAAGTAGTGGGAAACTTTGGGATGAATGCTAAGGAAGTAGGGCGTTACCATGGACCCCTCCCAAAATGCAATCAGTGCAATTTGCATCATGAAGGAACCTGTACCACCTGTGGCATTTGTAAGCAAAAGGGTCATTTCACCAGGCACTGCAAGACGGGAAAGAATGTAAAGGAGGAAGGAAGGGTATGCTATGAGTGCGGAAGTCCAGATCACTTCCGGAATGTGTGCCCAAGGCTGAAAAGGGGACCAACCAATAACAATGTTGGGTATCAAGCAAGGCAAGCCAATCAGGGAAACCAAGGAGGACAAGCTCGAGGACGGGCATTTGTTTTAGGAGCAGAAGAAGCATGCCGAGACCCCAATGTAGTGACAGGTACATTTCTCCTAAACGATTATTATGCATCCGTATTATTCGACACTGGAGCTGATAAGAGCTTTGTTTCGTTAGACTTTAGGCCTTTGATCAATTTAGAAACTAAAAAAATGCCGAATGCTTATATCGTTGAGGTTGCTAACGGATTTGAATTAGAGGCTAAGGACGTAATCTTAGGTTGTACCTTGAACTTAGCTAATAAGCTTTTTTTAGCGTTGATCTTATTCCAATTGAGTTGGGGAGTTTCGATGTAGTAATAGGCATGGATTGGTTATCTAAGAACCGAGCAGAGGTCAGTTGTTTTGAAAAGATTATCAGGTTACCCTTACAAGGCGGAGAAACCCTTGTTGTCCAAGGAGATAGAACTGGAAGAAACCTAAAGATAGTGTCTTGTATGAAGGTCCATAAGTATTTGAGAAAGACGTGCGTTGTATTCTTGGCGCAAGTAATCGAGAAGAAGTCCAAGGGGAGACGAGTCCAAGACATTCATGTGGTGAAGGATCACCCAGAAGTGTTTCCAGACGATTTGCCTGGACTTCCCCCGTATAGACAAGTCGAATTTCAGATTGACCTTATACCCGGAGCGGCGCCTGTAGCCAAGGCCCCGTATCGTTTAGCACCTGCCGAAATGCAAGAGTTGTCCAATCAACTTCAAGAACTCCTGGATAAAGGAGTCATTCGACCAAGTTCATCACCCTGGGGAGCCCCGATTCTCTTCGTCAAGAAGAAGGATGGATCATTTTGAATGTGCATCGATTATAGGGAGCTGAATAAGATAACAATCAAGAACCGATATCCTCTCCCTCGAATAGACGATTTGTTCGACCAGTTGCAGGGTGCAACTTACTTCTCAAAAATTGATCTTCGATCAGGATATCATCAGTTAAGAGTCCAAGAGGAGGACATCCCTAAAACGGCTTTTAGAACTCGCTATGGACACTACGAGTGTTTAGTTATGACATTCGGTTTGACGAACGCACCAGCTGTGTTTATGGACCTAATGAATAGAGTATGTAGACCATACCTTGATAAGTTTGTGATTGTGTTCATCGATGATATACTGATATATTCTCAGAGTAAGAAAGATCACAAGCAGCATCTAAAAGTGATTTTAGAACTTCTCAAGGAGCAGAAGCTATATGCCAAATTCTCTAAGTGCGAATTTTGGATTCGGGAAGTACATTTCTTAGGTCACGTGATTGGAGAAAAAGGGATTCACGTAGACCCGGCTAAAGTGAAAGCCATTAGGAAATGGGAAGCCCCAAGGACTCCAACGGAAATTCGCCAATTTCTAGGATTGGCAGGGTATTATCGGCGTTTTATCGAGAATTTCTCTAAAATCGCTAAACCCCTTACAACGTTAACCCAAAAGGATAAGGAATTCGTTTGGGGAGTTTCACAAGAAGAAGCGTTTCAACTTCTGAAGAAAAAGTTGTGCAATGCACCGATACTAGCCTTACCGGAAGGGACGGAAAATTTTGTGGTGTATTGTGACGCATAGCATCAAGGATTAGGTTGCGTGTTGATGCAAAATGATAAGGTGATAGCATACGCCTCGAGACAATTAAAAGTTCATGAAATCAACTATACCACGCACGATTTGGAACTCGGAGCTGTGGTATTCGCTCGGAAGATATGGAGACATTATCTATATGGTACCAAGTGCACTATTTTCACCGACCACAAGAGTCTTCAGCACATCTTTGATCAAAAGATGCTTCATATGAGGCAAAGAAGATGGGTAGAACTGCTCAGCGACTACGATTGTGAGATACGTTACCACCCAGGAAAGGCCAATGTGGTAGCCGATGCCCTGAGTAGGAAACAAAGGGTAAAACCTTCACGAGTTCGAGCATTAGGAGCGCTGGTTCAAACAAGTTTGAAAACTCGGATTTTCGAAGCTCAAAATGAAGCAATGAAGTCTGAAAACCTGAAGGATGAGACCCTTCATGGTTTAGAATCGAGTTTTGAAACTAAGATTGATGAAGTACGTTACTTTAAAGGCAGGGTATGGATCCCAAAGGCTGACCACCTGCGGGAAATGATTTTTGAGGAGGCTCATAAATCTAAATACTCAATTCACCCAGGAGCAGATAAGATGTACAGGGATTTAAGGGAGTACTATTGGTGGCCAGGAATGAAGAAGGATATTTCCATATATGTAGGGAAATGCATAACTTGCTCAAAGGTCAAGGCTGTCTATCAAAAGCCATCAGGATTGTTGCAACAACCGGAGATTCCCCAGTGGAAATGGGAGCAAATCACTATGGATTTTATAACCAAATTCCGAGAACTGCCAAAGGACACGACTCGATTTGGGTTATAGTAGATCGATTTACGAAGTCTGCACATTTCCTGCCTATTCGGGAAGACTTTAAGATGGAGAAGCTTGCCCAAATCTATATCAAGGAAATCGTCACTCGTCATGGAGTCCCAGTTTCCATCATATCAGATAGAGATAGCCGCTTCACATCTCGATTTTGGCAGTCACTTCAAAAAGCGTTAGGTACGCAATTAAACTTGAGCACGACCTATCAGCCTCAAACGGATGGTCAGAGTGAGCGAACCATTCAGACATTGGAAGACATGTTTCGGGCATGCGTGATAGACTTTGGAGGAAGTTGGGATAACCACTTGCCGTTAGTTGAATTTTCATACAACAATAGCTATCACTTCAGTATTCAGTGTGCACCATATGAAGCTCTGTATGGACGCAAGTGTTGGTCACCTATTTGTTGGTTAGAGATTGGAGATAGACAACTATCTAGTCCGGACATTGTTCAAGAAACCACCGACAAGATTGCAATCATCGGAGATAGGCTTAAAGCAGCTCAAGATCGTCAAAAGAGCTATGCGGACAATCGTAGGAAGCCTTTAGAATTTCAAGTTGGTGACAGAGTCTTTTTGAAAGTATCCCCTTGGAAGGGAACTGTCCGGTTTGGGAAAAGAGGAAAGCTGAGTCCACGGTATGTTGGACCATTCAAGATCACGGAAAGAGTTGGACCAGTAGCTTACAAGCTGGAATTGCCAATGGAATTGAGTGCTGTCCACAACACATTTCACGTGTCGAACTTAAAGAAATGTTTAGCCGACGAAGCAGTAACCGTGCCTTTGGATGAAATCCAAATCAACGATAAGTTGCACATCGTAGAGGAACCAATGGAGATACTCGATAGGAAGGTCAAGCGTCTTAAGCGAAGCAAAATCCCGATAGTAAAAGTCCATTGGAACACAAGGCATGGGCCTGAGTACACTTGGGAACGGGAGGATTACATGTTACAAAAGTATCCTCATCTCTTTGCTAGCAAACCTGTTAACGCTAGTAACACTTGAATTTCGGGACGAAATTCTTCTAACCGGGGGAGACTGTGACAACTGTCAATTTTACACCTCAGGTTAGAACTACACTGGATATCTCATTCTCTCATGTCATAGTTCACACAGTGCAATTTTAGCAGTAAACGCGGTACGATAGGAAAATTCGAGAAATTTTGCCTAAGAAACCCTTGAATTAGGAAATTATCCATAAATCTCATAAAATGGCAACTTAACCTACACTTATACTACAAGTATTTATATAATTAACAACTTATGTATTTCAATCATATTATATAAAAATACTTTACTTTTATATAATTATTTTGTATTTTCAATTATTAAGAAAAATACTTGTATTTTAAAATTTAATCAAAAAGACAAGATGGGACTTTATATTTGCATCACACTACCCCCCCCCCCCCCCCCCCTCTCTACTCCTTATGTATTCCTTTGATCTCTACAATTCTTTCACAACAATACTTCACTCTCTCTCACTAAAATCTCACTAGAGATTTCTCTCACCCTTTTTCTCTCTCCATCTTCAAATCTTCATCCCAATCTTCATCCCATCTTCAAACCTTCATCCATTTTCAACCAACAATTCAGCCCCTAAATCATCTCCTTTCAAAAGATCAAAAGTGTTCAAGGTAAATACAAGTGTGTTGGGTGAAATCCACACACACTCTTTTGTTTAAATTTCACTTTCTTGCACTTTTATGAATTTTCTTCATCTCCTTCTACACTTTCTTTAACTTTCTTAAAAATCATCTTTACAAATCTTAATGTTTGTAGATTTACCACCATAACACCTACTTGTTATTAAAAAGGTGGTGAATCCAAAATCAAACCCATGTTAAGATCAAAGATGAACTTTTAAAACACATGCATGTAGTTTTCTTGAGAAATCCATATCTTTATGTTCAAGAGTTTCATGAGTGGATCTTTGAAATCCACTAAAAACATACTTAAACAAACATGCATGAGCTCAAAATGCACAATTTTAAGTTGCATGTTGAAGTTCTTGGCATGAACATCAACATTCTTCAAAATGAGTCTTTTTCAAGAGTTTATAAAAGATGAGTTGATGGGTAACTTGCATGTAATTTAAATGGTTCAAAAATATGTTTTGGAACTGAAAATAAATGTATGGGGATGAGTCAAATCGGATTTTTGCATGCAAATGAATATGAATTTTGGGTAAAAAAGTCAATATAGGTGCACATGCACAAAGGGTGGTTTTGACAGCTTGCTGCCAGATTCCACACCTCTTTTCAAAAGGTCATATTTCACTCAATACTACTCCAAAATTAAGTAATTCTTTTTCTGGAAATTATTTTTATGTGTTAGGACTCAAACCCAAGTGGTTTCACTCAAACACTCAAAGATTTCGTCTACCAAACAGTTTTCACAAAAACAGTGCGCAACCAGCAACGTCTTCTGTCGAGTTTTACGTCAAGTGTTATTTCATGTACTTAAACACTTCTAAAAATTATGAAACTTATGCCAAAAGTTTCCTAACTCATTAAACCCCTTGGACATAAAATATCTTGACCTAACTATACCTGGAAGTTACCCAAAGATGGACACAAAGTGACACCAAAATCTGGACAGCAAAGGACAAACTTCATACTATAATTGAGAACTAACTTCTAATCCCATTTCATCATTTTGTGATGAAATTGTGGAATACATATGTATATCTTATATTTATATATTTATGCATTTTATTTACTCTTGATCCCATTTCATCATTTTATGAGGAAATTGTGGAATATACATATATATAACATATCTATATATATATTTATGCATTTTATATATTTTTATGCATTTTATATATTCTTGATCTCATTTCATCATTTTATGATGAAATTGTGGAATATACATATATATAACATATCTATTTATATTTATGCACTTTAAATACTTCGTCTTTACATTCAAAACCCCTTTTTATCGTTCATACGATAAAAATTTCGGTTTATATATATATATGTACTATATATATATATATATATATATATATATATATATATATATATATATATATATATATATATACGTTCTTTAAACCCTTTTCGTTACTTATTGTGACGAAATTGCGGAAACTTTAATCTAACAAGAACAATGTATACACTTGTTACGTGGATAATATTAAAACACAACAAGGCATTTTATGACGATTTGGATAGTTAATACCGAACCTTCGAGACAAAAACTCACTAGTGACCTTACGTTCGTAGGTTCGAAGTAGGATCATCTCGAAGTACTTGTGGGAGATTCCCGGACTCTATCGCTTATCAAGTGAGTTATCACAGCCCCTTTTTCAATATTTTACATATTTGGGGTGAAAAACATGTCGTTACTACAATTACTTTTACGCACCGATTAACTCGTTTTATTGAAAACGTAAACTTTTCTATACTCTGTTATGCTCTATAGTATGTATAGTTTAAGCGTGTTGTAAGTTTGAGCTTTCTCTCTATCATACGTAAGTCCCCGTTTAACTTACGTTGCCCGTTTAACTCAGGAGTGTGAGCTGTTGGTAATTATGAATAACGTTATTTGGTTGACACCCCACTCACAAGTCGCGCTTGATTGAGTGCATAATTATTGTTTTCCGTACGCATTGTTGGTGATAGAACATGCGCTGGGGCTGCTGTCATATAGGTCGGGTAACGGGCTCACTACTTAAACATAATACATACTATTACAATGAGCAAGTATTTCATAACCGGTTGATTTATCCACTTGTACGGATTCAACTATTTTGCCTTATCCACTTGTGCGGATTTAAACTATTTTGCCTTATCCACTAGTGCGGATTTAAACTATTTTACTATGGCAAACAATGTTGTACTCGTTAAACCTGTGATCTCACCAACTAATTCACTAGTTGACCCTCTCATTTACATGTTTTTCAGGGGAACGTCATTAAGGTTGGGATCTAGGAAGGCATCACGTGATGAAGCTTTCTTCATTATCTTTTATTTATGTCATTTCCCCTTTTGAAAAACGATTGTAAAAGACAATGTCTTCATCTTTGAAATGTATTTTTATGGTTGATGTGATCTTGTAACTTTTGCTGTGAAACTTGAGCTGTGCATCCCGTGTTTCCGCTTTAGCGGGGTGTGACAGATTTGGTATCAGAGCCAAAGGTTATAGAGAATACCGGTTTTTCTTTAGAAAAACTGCAACTATAGCCAAAAACGGGAAATAACACTCAAACTACTCAACATATTGCTAGTATAACTAATTCAGGTATTGCATCATCGATCTTTAATTAAACAAAGCCTGATCACCTATGTTTAATTAAGGAAGAGTAATGCGAGGCCGGAAATGGATATGCTAGGAACATGTGTGTATTTTCTCCCAAAAATGCTTCACGTCGTATGCATAGGATGAACGTAGTTATTGCCTGTAATATGCAATAGTATAGTACGTTTAGCCTTTATCACTACGCGACAAGTAATGTTATGCACTCTTACTTCAGTATCACTATGTCAACATCCTCATCACACTCTTACTTCAGCACTACTATGTCATCGTCATCGTCGTCATCAAGCTCACGACCCTCCTACACGCCGTCAAGCGAACGTACCTCGGAAGGCGAACGAGACCCGTATGATGGACCGAGGATACCACCGACCGCGGTTCTACCGCAACCCACTCCTATAATAGTACAACCAAACTCTAGAGAGCCACGTGCTAGGCTGACCGCTAGGAAGAGTGTTCCCATTCCTAGGCGAGTGTCATTGAGGTCCGATCGTCCGGAGGCGCCAGAACCACCGCAAGTCATCACGGGAGTGCCCGTTGGTCATTTGTCTGGCATGACCTGGGCGGAGGATGCAGCTACAAGACGTTTAGGACTTGCAAGCCCAAGGAGTTTCATGGAACAGATGGTGCTATAGGATTACTCTCATGGTTTGATAGTATGGACTCGGTACTCCACATCAGTAAGTGCTCAGAAGCCTCTGTCGATCAACATCTGAGGAACAAGTCTAAGACAAAGATCAAGACCACAGAGCCTCTGTGAAACCTGACAGAGCCTCTGTGGAACTGAAGATGTTGATGATGAAGATCAAGGCTCTCTTGAAGACCAAGACAAGTGTGCATCTCACATGCCTCTGACGTACGAAGATTCTAAAGATCAAATAGTACAATCCACGCTTCTCAACTTTTCATGTGTCATCTTCTGAGAGGCGACAGCTTTTCTAGTGTACTATTCATCGGCGCACAAACTTTTCGTTGTACTATGAAGTGTCCCACGATCTTGTCTCTTGTCCTGCTTGTCCCCTTGTCTTGTATAAATAGAGACCTCTACCAAACTTTTCTGTTAACGAAGCACACACACAAACACACCCTTTTAGAGAGAGATTTATCAACGAGAGAGAAACACACACTTTATGGTGTTCTTGGTGTAAATCTGTGGTGAATCAATGAAGGTGAACTTTGAGCTTACTTATTGTTATTTAGATTTTCTTCATTATTCTCTTGTGTGTTTTCTACCAAAACAGTTAAACCAAACATCTTAATAAACGCTTCCGCACTTAATCTTTAGCATACTCTGTTTTGTAAGTTTTGGGTCTAAATATCGTTGATGTGTTCAAATCTGGGATCAACACATATTCCGCAACAAAATGTAAATTGTTTGATTATATCAAAAAACAATTTAGAAAGATAAAAAATTGTGTTTGTATTCAACCCCCCCCCCCCCCTTCTACAAACTTGTATAACCCTTCGGGACCAACACTATCGGTTGTCACAATCGCGGTCGGCCCCTGGGTTGTGCGAATTTCTTCTTCTTTCTCTCATTCCCCTCTTCTCCTACCTCACTCCTTCTCTCCCAAATTTCTCCCCAACCCTAACACGAACCCTATCCGATTTTTGGAGCTTTCCTCTTGGAAATCAAGTGTTCTTTCACCATCCAAGTTTCTAATCTCAACCCCAAGTGTTAAATCAAGAGTTCATCCCCATTTCTTGGAATTTCTAAGTTTTGAGGGTTTTGCTCAAAACCTAGTGGTTAGTTCATCCTACCCTTCTATAAACCTTATTGCAAGTTATAAATGTTTCATTATTGACTTCCTAGCATCTTTATTTCTCAAATTTCGGTTTGGATTATTTTGGGGAAAGTAGGTCAAAATTAGGGTTTTGGTATGAGTTAGGACATGGATGCAAAATGTTTGGGGAACGATTCTAAATGGCTGACTATGATTATTGATGGTTGAAATCTTATGGATCTAGGTTTTTGGAAGATTTGGCTTGAGGTATCATTTTTCTTCAACGGATCTCAAATTGGGGAAAATCTAGATTTAGCCTAAATCTAGCAAGGTGAGTTCAAGTTGATTTGTGAAAACGTTGTACGTGCCAAAATGTTCATTTTAAAGTGTTTTAAGTGTTTACATGAAAATATGCATTGTCGAGTTATTTAAATGAATTTGATTACTTGGAGTATTTGATTTTATAAATCTCACAAAACACCCACCTTTGGGATTTTCGGGTGATTTGACAAAATGAGTATTAATTGAAGTGTTTTGGTAATTATTACATAGTTGAAGATTATTTAGCAAAAATACACTTTTAGTGTTTTGTTGGATATATACATAATTATATGTGGCGGTATGTTTTATAGCATGAACGTGTGGGTCATTGGGTTTTGGGTCATTTTCAACCTTGTGAACATCTTAGAAGTTGTAAACCCTTCGGTTTGAGAAAAGACATAAATTGGGTATTTTGATGGATGAACCTTAAGTATTGTTATTTTAAATGATTTATTTTACGTTTGTGAAACTTTGGGTATAAAGGTACTTTGGAAAATGATGTGTCTTAAATTAAGAGTTGTGTTGAGTAATTCGAGTTTTGTGGAGCATATTTCGCATAAATACGTTTAATGCATTATTTGGTTTTCATGAGTGGTTAATTGGTTTTGGTTGAACTTATGGCTCGATTTATGACTCTAATGAGTCTTGAGGACATTTGTCCGGATTTTAACATTCAAATGTGGAGCTTTGGTCGCCAGTTGCATTTATTGCAATTTATTTGAAGGGTCCATGTTTTGAGTGCGTGTGTCGCTAAAGTGGAGTCATGTACTTTTAGGCCGTAATGCATTAGATCCATAGGCATATGAGTCGTTCATATCTTTATAAGTTGAAAGTCTTGGTATTTTCACTTTGGGAAGTATGCCATGGTGGCATTTTGTGTCCCGGCGTTGTGGAGAGGAGCCACTTTGGGTTGTACTCCGGAATTTCGTGGTTGATGTTCTAAATATTGTGCACGAGTGTTGAACATCTTGGGTTATCTAGTAAGGAGCCAAGACTCCAATTCTTGAATGCTGGTAAGTAGGCAATATGGGTCCAATGGAAACCTTGAGGTGTAACTTACCAGAGAATGAACATGCAATAAGATCGTGTATCCTTGAGGTGTAGCTGGGCACAACAGGTAATAGGGGATATGGTGGTACCACCCGTTGCTGGGTATGGGAGTTGAGGTGTAGCTATATTTATAGCAGACAATAAAGTCCAACTCGAGTTGGAGCTTATTAAAGCAGACAATAGAGTCACGATCTGAGGTGTAGTTCAATAACATGGTTAAGCGGCTTAACTTTGTGTTCCGCCACATACCATGGAATCGGGTCTCCCCCATCCCCAAAAGGTGTTGTTTGGGTATTTAAATTTATCCATGTTTTCGGTGACGTATTTAATTTATATGGATTGTTTCCCATAATGAAACATCCAAATTTCACAATAAATTTAAACCTTAAAATTTATCAGAGTTACTACAACACTTTCTAAACGTTCATTCACAACTGGAGAATTAGTGGCGATATTCATAATTACAAATGATCTATTGTGAACAACTAACTAATCTAATCTAAAATCAACAAAATCAGATTATAAGGTTGTCTATAATATCTCTAAAATATCATCGATTACACTAATTTCTCCATCACGTTTCCAAAAAGCATAACTCTGATACCCCTCTTCACTCATCCCTTTGTATCCTTTCCCGAGCTAGTACCTGGTAAGAAAAATTAATTTGAAAAGATTAGGCTTGCGCCTAATGAGAACATCTAATTTTCAAATCACAATGTTTATAAGCTTTGAAAACCAAAATTTGTAAACAAAGCATATAAATTAACCTGATCGCAAACTTTATTACCGTACACATAACATCTTTCGATGACGGGAATCATAGCCGATTCCATGAACATGACGAACACTAAGTAAGTCATAATATCATGTTAAGAGCAACACTACGAATCACTAATGTTTCTAGATTACAGCTCATATCCAAGAAATTACAATTAAACCATGCATATTTTTTGGAGTGGAAGTAGAAATAGCAATTATACCTTGCCTATTCCTAATCTCCCAATAAAAGCGTACATAGCAATTATACCTTGTCTATTACTCATCTCTCAATAGAAAAACGGAAATAGCAATTATACCTTGCCTATTTCTCATTTTCACGTCACAATACGAAAAGGGAATAACAATTATACCTTGTCTATTCCTCATTTCCAAATATAAACGAGAATAGTAATTATACCTTGCCTACTCTACGTTTATCAATTAATGCTAGTGCCTATGGATCCATTACACTTCCTAGCATAAGTGTGTATCAAACCAAATCATACGTCAAATCATATCATACTTAAAATCGAGTTATAAGTATGTTCATACTATTAGGATTGGAATTCAAATAATCAAAATGTTCCCTGTCAAAAGTTACCGGAAATCAATACTTACCCGGAACCCATTAGTTACCGGACACTACGAGAAAACTATCCGGATTATGTATCCGGAACTCATATCCGGAAACTACCAGAATCTGGGAACAATCCGGAACTGGTATCCGGAAAGCACAGTAATCCGGTGACATCCGGAAACCAAGGTAATCCGGGTAACATCCGAATAACTAACTATACAGGAACTAGGATTTTACCAGATACTACCGAGAATAAACTACTTGTCGGATACTTTCAGTATTAACATCTATCCGGACACTATTAAATACAAATTTACCGGACACTAAGAACTTACCCGGTATCTTCGACCTGCACATCGATTAACATCTCAAACCCACTATGATTCAATTCTTAATCGAATTCATACCATTACAGTTTTTCTAAAACACTTAGACAGTTTAAAATCATATAAATCATCCAATTTCAACTTCAATTAATTCAAAAGGTGAGATGAACTCACCTGCAGAACTTCGAAGTCGATAACCAAAATCAGAATTCCAAACTTCACTCTCTTTTTCACCAACACGAATCAGAAACCTAAATAAAGAGTGGATTACTTTGTTACAACAATTCTTAAGGAACGAACTTGCAGGAATTGAGATTGAATTCCTTACCGTACGAAAATGAAGAACTCAATTTTCTTCCTTTCTGCCTTTGAGCCGACTTCAAACAAGGAATTGAGATAAAGCTCAATTCTCAGCCGACCCAATTATAAGTATATCCAAACTTTCTAACTTACTCACTTTAAACCAAAATTTTAACCAAATTACACCTTCAACCCCTCGACTTTAAATTATTACATAATTTCCAAAATTACTACACTCACAAGAATTTAACATCTTCCATAATGACATACTTTAAATCATGGAAATTCGAGGTGTTACAAATATTTTATTGGTTATGTTGTACGCCTCATCCGTGTTTGGGATGTTTTGAATAATAGAGACTTATCCATGTTTTATTATCCTGGAAATCAATTACTAAGTGGGTTTTGGGATGAGTCCATTTTGGAGAATTGTTTTATATTAGAGCTTTCATCACGGGATTTGTGTGCGTTGCAAAATGGGTGGTTTGCATTTGAAGTAAATCCTTTCTGAACTAATGATTTAAAATTGCACATCTCCCGTCTTACGAATTATTTAATCATGATAAAACTCTTGAACTCACTAGGCGTTAGCCTAACCTTTTTATTTGTCGGCATGTGCAACATGTTCTGGTTGGGATATAGTTCTAGTGACACTATGAAGAGTAGAGAGCTAGTTGTGTGCTCAAGAAGTAAGTGGCTTGGTGAAGTCTTCCACATTTGGGGAATAGCAACTTGATTTTAGGATTGAGTAACACCCGACCTTTTGTAGCCTTGGCGAATAATTTAGGGTTTGATTGTTGAAGTTATAATGTTTTATATTGAGGTAATTTCAAGAATGGTTTGTAGAAGGAATTTTATCCTTAATTGGTTATTTTATTGAAAATTTTATTTAGCTGCTCTTCCAAATTTTGAGGGTGTTACATTTACTTAATGCTTACCGGGTAAGAGTCGTTGTTCTCACTTACTAGGTAAGACTTTCGGTCCTATCATATTCATTCGATTAGGTAGACTGGACTGGTAAACACTTACCGATAAGCGTATAGTTAACGTCCCTATATGGCTCTTATCCTCTTGCTTTTGCTCTCAATAGTTTCTATAATAAGGAGGTTTTTATGGGCTTTGAGGTTTTGCAACATGTACTTGTGGCTATCTCATTTTCTATGGTCCCATGTGTGGTGGCTAAATATTATTCTTCTAGGCCGTCTAAGGATAGACATTCCTTTTTATGTTCATGGGGTTTGTTTTAAGGGTTCAAATGACGAGTAAAGGGTCGTTTACCAAACATTTGTTGGGTAAACACTTATTAGTAAGAATCACCACTCATACTTACATTATCGAGTAACATCTAAATTTATCTTGATAGACATGTTGTAGCGCAGTGGTTGATTGCCCTGGGTGATGTGGTGGAATATCACATCTACCCAGGGTTTGATCTCAGGCGTCCTCAACATTGATAAGACATCTTTAAGTTTCAAAATTGTCAGGGATTAGTCCGGGTTGTGCCTGGGATACCCTTTCCAAAATAAAACTCTTGCATCCCGCCACATTACACGGGTATGGAACTAGTATATATATATATACACCCGATTGGATGGAGATTGGGGTCCTCAATATCTCCAACCCTAATGTCATCTTCTAGGGTAGGGGCACTAGGATTACGAGACTAAGGGGCTGTTTGTTTTTGAAAAAATACCTCTCAAAACCTCTTAAGTCTGAAAATTATGAGGTTTTCAGATTTAAGACCGTTTGTTTTATTTTTAGAAAAAAGTCGGAAAACCTCTTAATGTTCTCTGAAATTTTAGAGGTGCACCATCCACTTAATTCCTCTTATTTTTTTGAAGGGTTCAGTTCCTTCTACCTCCTCTTCAATTGCTCGCATGGTTGATGGGTATGAATGTGTGTGTTATCAAATAGTGGTCTCTTTCAAGTTGGAATTTTAAAACATAATATTTTTAGTCAATTAAGATGTTTATCATTTTATAAAAACAAATAGTCTTAATATTTCAGATTTCAGACTTTAGCACCACCTCTTACTTTTTAGATGTAAAATCAGATTTCAGACTTCAGATCTCTTAAAAAACAAACAGCACCTAAATAACTTTTGTTGTTACTTACGACCATATTTACTACTTTTTCTAACATTTGTGTTAGATAATATATCTATTCTACTTATAAAAAAGAATAGTGGCAACCGTTTTTCAACATTCAGTTTTTCAACATGTTAGTGTCAATTTTATATGTTGTATTCAAGTTGAGGGGTCATTTTGTAAATTGTGTGTCTAGGTATAAATAGCCTAGATTACCTTTATTTCTCTAAGACTTTGATAGATTCATCCTTGAAACTCTCTGTATTTTCTCTCTACACTTTTGTTCATGGATTTTGATTCTAATGAGAGATGACCAGAGATTTGCACACATCTTGATTGTGATTACTTGTTATTTGGGATAACAAGTGGTATCAGAGCCAAGCAGATCGAATTTGTGAAGAAATTTGAAGATTTTTGGGCATTTTTTTGACACTTTCGGACTACTCATGGATTCTGTGATTTGAGTGTGTTTTTTATTCGAGTTTGAGCACAGATTTGTGCGGATTGATACACTAAATCAATTCGTGCAAGTTAACAGGATCAGAAAACAAGTTTCGAAGGATTTCAGTTGATTTTGAGGATTCTCGAAAAGTTTACTGTTCAGATCGGAAGATGGATTTCTGTTAGTTTCTTGGTGGTTTCTGCTGAACAAAAGTTGCTCAGACTGTGATCGTGAACAACCCTACGAAGTTTCAAATCAATTGGAGTTGATTTGAGAATTTTTGGACACTTAGAAAAATTTCGCGTTAAAACTCATAACTGTCGTACGCTTATCTGTTCTTCGTGTTCATAATTGTCGCATGATTCATAGCATCATAACTATCGCACGATTACTGACCGACTAGATTTCTTGTCGTACAGGTATTGTACGAGAGTTACTGTTCACGGGTCTTAGTCGTACACAGCTTATACGACAGTTACTGTTCATTTGACCAAGTCGTACAAGTTTCGTACGAGTGTTGGTCCAAGTCGCACACTTGTTGTACGATAGTTACTGTTGCTGAATCCAAGTCGTACACGTTCTGTACGAGAGTTACTGTTCACTTGTACTATCGCACACGTTCTATACGACAGTCGTACACTGTTGCCCGACAGTTTGTCAAAATTTTTACAAATTCATTTTTCTGTGTAAAGATCAATACAAGTAATTTTTCAATATGAATAGAAACAACATAATGAACTCTTTGGGAAGTGATACTAGACCTCCGATTTTGATCGAAAAAGAGTATGAACAATGGAAAGAAAGGTTTGAAGATTTCCTTGAAAGACAATCAAATGGAGTTCACTTGATAGATTCTTTTCATAATGGTCTAATGAAACCTGTCCTTAAGGATGTTCGTGTTCCGGATGCACCAAACGCAGATATGAGATTGGTTCCTCTTTTAGATTACACTGATGATGAAAAGGCCATGTACAATGCAGATAAGAAGGCGAGATCATATGTGATTATGGGGATTCCGAATGAAGTGTTCAACAAAATAGATAGTTACAAAGATACAGCACACAATATGTGGATGCAGTTAGAAAAGATGTTACAAGGATCTCAGATTGGAAATCAGATGAAAATCACAATGTGCATCAATAAGTATGAAGAATTTAAGGCTAAGGAAGATGAGTCACTTCACGACACATATGACAGATTCATGGTTTTACTTAATGAGTTGAGTAAAAACAAGGTCAAAAAGGATCTGATTGAATTAAATGTCAAATTTCTTACCTCACTACAACCCGAGTGGAAGAGTGTGGCCAGAAAAATGAAACAGAATCCTAGACTTTCCACTATGCCACTACATGAATTGTATGAGACGATGTTGCAAGATGAGGAAGAAATAGATGAGATAAAAGAGGAGAAGAATAAGAAAAAGAAGAAAGATATCTCTCAAGAACCGATTGCACTACAAGCCGAGGTACAACCGAACAGCTTTACATCTGATGAATCTGGAATGTTTGATACAGGTTTAAAGGGAAATATTTCTGATGATGGTGTTGAACTACATCAAGCTTTAGTTCTTCTCACAAGGCACTTTCAAAATAAGTTTTACAAACCTCCGTCATCAAACAACAATCTGAGGTATACATCTGGTTCGAGAAAGTTTGAGAACAACAGTTATGAAAGGAAACCTTTTGGAGAGCAAAGAGTTGAGAATACTGATAAAAGATTTGAGCAAAGATCGGAGAAAGCTGAAGGAAAGAAGGCGTATGAGAACATGGAGAAAAAGTTCGAAGATAAGAAAGCTGTGGAGATACAAAAATGCTACAATTGTGGAACCCCGGGTCACTATGCAAGAGAATGTCGAAAGAAGGTAGTAAAAAACAAAGATTACTACAAACAAAAGTTGCTTCTTGCACAACAAAAGGATGATGGAATAGCTCTTATGGTGGAGGAAGAGTATTTTCTTGATTACTCTGATGACGAGGGAGAAAAGGAAGAGCATGCAAGTATGTGCCAAGCAGAATTCGATTCTGATGATGAGGATAAGTTTGACACTTCCTCACAGGTAAATTCTTTTCCTTTACCTGAATCAGTAAATCAAGAAGTCATATATCTGCGTAATGAACTGAATGATACACTAAATAAATTAGCATGTTCTGAAGAACAGTATGCTAGTTTGTTTAGTAAATTTGAAGAATTCACATCATGTGTTGAAGGATTGAAAGAAAGCCTACAAAACGAAAGAAAGAAGAATAATGAGTTGAAACAACAGATTGATGGTGCTGAATTTGAGATAAAAGACAAAAGTTCTGAAATCAAAAATCTCAAAACTCAACATGATCAATTTGAATGAGAAAAGTTAGTTCTTGATTCTCAATTATCTGAATTGAACAAGCAGATCAAAGATCTAGAATCAAAGAATAAAGAAAGTGAATTCTCTTTGACAAATCTTTCAGAAAAGAATTCAGAATTTTTAAACAAAATTGAAAGTTTGGAAAAGAAGCTGTATTTGAGAGATCAAACAAATCAAACTATTTTTCTGAACAAGCCAAGAATGGTAAGCAATGTTAATAAATATTGGTGTCTTGGTTATGAAAACCCAAAATGTCTGACCAAAGCGACCATTGTTGTACCGACATTGTATAAGTTCGAATTTCTAAAATATGCAAGTTATTGGCTAGATTTTAAAATCCATTGGACTGGTGATAAGGAAACACAAAGAGAGGAACATAGAAAAAGAGCTTTAACAACTCATATCCAACTTCCATTTTGCTATACTCGTGAGACGGAGAAGATTCTCAACAATCTAAATAAACCACTTCCAAAAAATTACTTTGACATTTGTGCTACAACGCCAGTCAACAACCAAGTTTTTGAAACAAAGAAATATGTTCCTACACTAGTTCTTGAAGGAAAAATTGTTGAGATGGAAATCTCTCTTGCTGAACAAAGGATCAAATATGATTATGAAAATGATCTCCTTTCAACTATTTTTTCAACTACTTTTAAGGAAATATCTTCTAGTTTCAATGACGAGGTGAAAAAGGAAACTATTAAGATTGAACATGGCTTGATCAAAAAGTTTTCTGAATCAACAAAGAGTATCTTTGATTCAAAATAAAAGATTGATAAAAAAATGTATCAAACTGTCAAAGAAAGTGGTAGATCTTGAGAATATTCTTCTTTCTGAGCATACCAATTTGGAAAATGAGAAAGTCAACTTTGTGAGCCAAATCAATTCATTTGAAAAGAAGTTGACTGATTTGTTAAAAACAAAAGCTGAATTGGAGATTGTGTTAGAAAACGAAAGAAAAGAATTTGCTTTGAAAAACTGGTTCAATCTCGAAGAAAGCAACTTTCTTAAAGAACAGAACTGTGAGCTTTCTCAAAGAGTGATGACATTAGAAAAATCTTTGAAAGAAGGAAAACCTAATATAATGTCTGATTTTGAAGATTCTTTCAATCTTGAAAGAGCACAGTTTGAATTTGAGAAAGTAAGTTTTGAAAATGAGAAACATTCTTATGAAATGAGAATAATTGAGCTTTCTCAAGATGTGGATGAGTTAGAAAAGGAATTAGCAAAAGAAAGAAAAGAAAATGCTTTCAAAAATTGGAATTCACCTGAGTCCACTGAGGATTTTCAAGTTCACAACGCCGATTCTGATTCGGATTGTGAATTTGACCCTAATGAGCAAGGTTTCGAAACCAAGTCAAAACCAATAGAAAATGAAAAAGGAAAAGCTTGTGTATTTGATTTCTCAAAGAAACTTCAGGACCATACTGATTTTATTATTTCTAAAGAAAAAGAGGAAAGCAAAAGGAAAGATGGTCTGAAAAAGATTTCTAAGAATATTGAGTTGAATACTACTTCTGAACCTAAAGTCAATAGTTATTGCATGAAATGCAATTGTGATCTGAATACTAGCAAAAAAAGTGAAAAGACTTATGTTTCAGATCTATTGTCTCTTGCAAGAAAGAATCTCGAATGTGTTCAATGTGGTAGTCATTCATTTCAATCATCTCAGAAAAGTCCAATTTTAATAACATCTGTTTCTTATATAAATAAAGAAAAATCTTCGAGTACTTTCTATAAAGGTGAGTGTTCAAACACAAAGAAACCCCCTTTAGAGAAAAGAAAGAAGAGTAAAATGTCAAAGAAATGTCAAGTTCAGAGTTCTGAAGATTCTAACTCTAAATCTTCTGTTCTTTCAGATAATTTTGTGAATTCGGAGAAGAAAGCGCAAGAATGGCGGGTAAAGCAAACAACGACTGATTCAACCAAACAGAGTGTTAAAAACAGTAGTTTTTTGAATAATAAACAATTTGGTACGGGTAATAAACAATCTTTTGTAAAGCCTTACAAAAGTTACTCCAAAGACCAATTGTTGGATTTTAAAAATGGTGAATGTTTTTGCTCTGTTTGTGGTTATGAATGTGCGTTTGCTATGCCTGGTTCTTGTTGTTGGGATAATTCTTACTTTATCCCAAGTGGTAAAAGAAAGTCAAATTTGAAGAAAAAGAAGAAGACACAAAAATCTAAAATCACATCTTCTCAAGCTAACCAAAAAGGACCCAATATTCAATGGGTACCTAAAACTGTTTCAATCTGATTGATGCAGAAACATAAGTTATGGTATTTAGATTCGGGATGTTCGAAGCATATGACAGGCCAAAGACACATGCTAACCAATTTTGTGGAAAAGGATCTTGGTCGTGTAAGGTTTGGAAACAATCAGGTTGCTCCTATCAAAGGTTTTGGAGATATCATTTAAGACAATCTTACGATAAAGAAGGTTAACTATGTTGAAGGATTGGAGCACAACCTTTTCAGTATAGGACAGTTTTACGATAAGGATTTGGAGGTGCACTTCAAAAAGACAAGATGTTGTGTCAAAACCGAGAAAGGACCATATCTTCTTGTTGGAACTCGCAAGTCAAACCTGTATACAATCAACTTGTCAAATATCAAACCGACCAATGAAGTGTGTCTTTTATCCAAAGCTTTCGAAGAACAAAGTTGGCTATGGCACCGACGGTTATCTCATCTAAATTTTCGATACATTCAAAAGCTGGTTTTAGGAGATTCAGTTCGGGGGCTTCCAACTTTGAAATTCAATGCCAAAAATCTATGTGATGCGTGTGAGAAAGGAAAGATGAAGAGGGTTCCTCACAAGCCTAAACCGGAATCGACAACGAAGAGTATACTTGAGCTGTTACATGTGGATTTGTGCGGTCCAATGAAAAGGAAAGCATAAATGGGAGGAAATACGTCTTGGTAATAGTCGATGATTTCTCAAGATATACATGGGTTAAGTTTCTTCGGTCAAAAGATTAAACTTCAGAACTTCTCATTGGTGTTATCAAGGCAGCTCAGAACAATATGCAGATCTCAGTAAAAATCGTGCGTTCGGATAATGGTACAGAATTCAAGAACAGAGTCCTAGGTGATTTCTATGAATCAAATGGGATTATGCAACAATTTTCTGCCGCCAGAACTCCTGAACAAAACGGTGTTGTAGAATGACGAAACAGAACGTTAGTCGAGTCTGCGAGAACGATGTCGGCGTATTCAAAGCAACCTCTCTTCTTATGGGCTGAGGCCATGGCAACCGCATGTTACACACATAATCGTTCTGTCATACACCGCCGGTTTAATAAAACTCCTTATGAAATCATGAATAACCGGAAACCTAACAGAAAACATTTTCGTGTTTTTGGTTGTAGGTGTTATGTTCTAAACGACAAAGAACAACGGAACAAGTTCAGTCCAAAGGCGATTGATGGTATCTTCGTTGGATACTCTTTCTCATCAGCGTCATATATGATATATCTGAAGCAATCAAGAAATATTATGGAGAGTGTCAATGTCAAATTCGATGAACATCATGAATTGGCTTCTGACCAAAACAGTTCAGGACCCGTTATAACTGGAATATTAGCTTCTGGACATCTCAGTTCAGAACCTGCTTCAACTTCTAATCAGGATCAACTTTCTACCTCAAAATCTCAATTAACTGATCTTGATTTATTATTTGATGAATTCTATGATGAATTTTATGGTACTTACAATAGGTCTGTTGATTCTAACAGGATGGTACAAGCACCTACAACAATTTCCGCTGCGACAACTACTCAAAATGGTGCATCTACTTTAACACCGGTTGATGTTTCCACTCCTGTTCAGAATGTTCAAGTACCAGAAGTTGTTATTCCACAACAAGAGACTACAACTACTGTGGAAGGATCAACACAAAATCCAAGTTCTTCGGTTACTGAACCAATCATTCCTCAGTCGCAACCGGAATCTTCTAGTATTCCTACAGAAGTTCCAAATACTGAACCAATTGTTTCTCCAACCGAAGAAGAGACTAATGCTACTCTTGAAAATGTTCAAGAATCCTATGCTCCTCACCCTCATATAACCAAGTGGATGAAGGCTCATCCGATTCACCAAATAATTGGTGACCCAAGTTCACCAGTTCAAACCCGCTCGAGTGCTACCATGAATTAGTGCTTATTTTCAATGTTTTTGAGCAACATTGAACCACTCACAGTCAAAGAAGCGTTAAATGATCCGGATTGGATTTTAGCTATGCAAGAAGAGCTAAATCAATTCGAAGCATTGAAAGTATGGAGGCTTGTTCCAAGACCGGCCGATAAAAGTATCATTGGAATATAGTGGGTGTTCAAATATAAGAAAGATGAAGATGGCATCATAGTTCGTAACAAAGCGAGACTTGTAGCGAAAGGCTATCGTCAACAAGAGGGGATAGATTACGATGAGACTTACGCTCCAGTCGCACACATTGAAGCAATCAGAATATTTTTGGCGTACGCGGCATACAAGAACTTTACGGTCTATCAAATGGACGTAAAGACGGCATTTCTTAATGGAATTCTAAAAGAGGAGGTATATGTCTCACAACCCGAAGGCTTTGTAGACAAGGAGAATCCAAATCACGTTTACATATTGGATAAAGCCTTATATGGGTTGAAACAAGCCCCGCGAGCATGGTACGATGTTCTATCTAAATTTCTACTCGTCTTTGGCTTTGAAAAAGGTAAGATTGATACGACTTTGTTTGTCAAGCGTGAAGACGGTGAGATGATTATTGTATAAATATATGTAGATGATATTATATTCGGTGCATCTAACCCTGGTTTATGTACATGGTTTTCTGATCTGATGATTACTAGATTTCAGATGAGCATGATGGGAGAGATCAACTTCTTTCTTGGATTGCAAGTCAAACAGTTCTCTACGGGGATATTCATCAATCAGTCAAAGTATATATTTGATATTTTGAAGAAATTCAAAATGGAAAATTGTACTTCCATTGGAACCCCAATGGCAACACAATCAAAGATCGGTCCAGATCCTCATGGTAAGGAAACTGATATACGGCACTATCGAGGTATGATCGGATCTTTAATGTACTTAACTGCTAGTCGCCCAAATATTATGTTCGCTACTTGTCTTTGTGCGAGATTTCAGGCGAATCCTAAGGAATCTCATGTAGGAGCCGTAAAGCGCATCTTCCGATATCTCAAAGGAACTCCCTACCTTGGTCTATGGTATCCCAAAGGCACGGGATTCAAGCTAACAACCTACTTCGACGCGGATCACGGTGGTAGCCTATTGGACCGGAAGAGTACATCCAGAGATATTCAATTTTTGGGAGATAAGTTGGTAAGTTGGGCGTCGAAGAAACAGAATTGTGTGTCAACTTCGACGGCGGAGGCAGAATACGTAGCGGCCACTAGTTGTTGTTCACAAGTCATCTGGATGAAAACCCAACTGATGGACTTCGCGTGTAAGTACGAAAAGATCCCAATTTATTGTGATAGTAAGTCCGCAATCGCAATATCTATGAATCCGGTTCAACACACGAAAACCAAGCACATCGACGTACGGTATCATTTTATTAAAGATCACGTCGAAAAAGGTACAATTGATCTCTATTTTGTTTCTACTGAATTTCAACTCGCCGACTTGTTTACCAAGGCTTTGGATGAGAAACTGTTCAACTTTCTTGTCTCAAAGCTAGGTATGTTGAATTTGAAAATTTGATAAATTATAATTTTTATTCTACATTTTGAAAATAATTCTTAGTCATTCAAATTTGATAACTTTGAGTGAAGAATAATTATTTTCATAATATTGAATATCCATTATGATTTGTTCAAATTTAGATTTCTTTCAGTATTGTACAAAGTAGATTTCAATTTTATTCTTTTTACCGTATGTACTTCAATTGATATTATTTGTGCAGTTTTATGTGTGGTTCATTTGTTTAGGGGGAGCTATAAATCTTTGTGAGTATCTTTCAAGGGGGAGCATTGTACAAAGAAGAAATGGTTGAGCAAAACAACAAAGGTGAGTGTTTTATCTTAAATGATTTTGGCAAACCCTACTAGATGAAAAATCATTTTGTCAAAGCTTATGCATCTTTGCAGGGGGAGCAAAATGTTTTCAATGAACACTGAACAATTTTTAATCTGAAAAGTTCATTTTTTTGAAAAATTTTCCAAGTTAGGAAAGTAGTCGCACAAGTCTTATACGACTAGCAATCCTAGTCGTGCACGCCTTGTACGAGAGTTACTGTTCCCGCACGACTGTCACACAAGCCTTGTCCGACTAGCAATCCTAGTCGTACATGATGTGTACGATAGTCACTGTTCATATGGTTAAGTCGTAGAAGCTTTGTCCGACTAGCAATCCTAGTCGTACAAGTGTCCTACGACAGTTACTGTTCATTTTGTTGCCTTAGTCGCACCTTCATTCTACGACTAAGATGATGTAATCGTGTTGATCCCATTCTTGAGCAACAATAGAAGAATTATAAAGTCCATATTTAAATATAGAGATAAGATATACATGAAGAACAATCATAAAGAAACTTATCTCATATTCATTGAAGATTAAATATGGAGAGGAGAAATGTTGAAGAACACCACACTTAACATGAAACGACTCTCATAAGATACTAGTCTATGTGTGTTTTTGTGTGCTTTCCATATTTCTCACTACTTAAAATAAAACTATGGACACCTCTTATATAGGGCCATGAACACATTAGATATTTAAGATATCTAATGTCTAGACAATATCTAAAATATCTATATAAAATATCTAAGTAAATATCTATTACAAAATATCTAAAACACAAAAATATCTTTATAAAACATTCATTAAATTAGGAGCTAATTAAAGCTAACAAATCGTATATTGCTTCGTACGACTACCTGACACGTGTGTCGGTCAAACCTTGGACCAATTGTTTCATGACACGTGTCATCAGACCTAAGATCTATATATAGTGCGAGTTTAAACGTCTTTTCTTTTTCCGACTTTAGTCATACCAGATTCTCTCACTCACTTAGAAATCGATTTTGAATATTTGTTGCTGTTCATTGCTATCTGTGGATTCATATCGATTCAGGTATCATCATTTACCATTTTTCATCGCATTTCATTGCTTATATCATCTGTTCGTTGATTTGTTAGATGAGTCGAAAAGGGGTTTTAGCAAACCTTTCATAATCTAATCTATGTGTTAGTGTTAGGAGGAAAAGATGATAGAATAGTCTTCCTGGTAGAAAACCGCACATAGGATACTAGTTTGTTAAGCTTTCATTGACAAATCTTAAGTTTTTGGGTTTGAATGTTCATCACTGTTCGAACAATCATAACTGTCGCACAATACTGTGTTCTTCAACATTCAAAACTGTCGCATACAGCTGATATTCATAACTGTCGCACACAGCTTGTACGACAACTTTTGGTCGTACATCTTTGTCCGATTAGTAGAGTCATGCGACTTGATGTTTTGTACGACAGTAGCCCATACTTAGGTAATTTTTGAAATTTTTCTGGTGAAAAAGCACTGATATCCAAGTGGTCTAATTCTGTCTATCATAGACCATGGCACACATGCAAGAGCAGGTTGATGGTAATTCTTCTGACGAGAACACGGTGTTCCCATCTCATCGTTCATCACATCCATCGGTGAACGCTCGAGATCTAGATGCTGAACTTATTCTTCCAAAAGACAAGAAGGAATTGAAACCGAACAACTATACTCTAGATCTCCACGTCAGAATGGATTATCAGCTTATAATGGAGATTTTCAAAAACCATCCTCTCTGTACTACTCTTGTGTAACACCCTAAAAACAGGGCTAATTTAAACCTTGAAAATTCCACAAGTTATGATCAAATAACATCAAACTTATATAACAAGAGGATTAACTGTAAGGTTTTATATACATAAACGACTAACTTAAATAACCTTTTAATCTAATCATTACATCATAATCAGATTAACTAGGTTATCTAATCCTTCGTCGCAAAATATCAAAAGAATGTCTAGATCCTCTGTCATCTCCAAGTTTGAATCTTTTCAAAAGTCCTCATCACACATCCCCGCTTACTTCCCAGAGCCCTGTACCTGGTAAGAAAATTCAACTTGAACAATTAGGCTTTCGCCTAGTGAGAATATTCAAATCAATTTAAAATCTAACAATTAAAATATCCACAGATAAATCAAACCTGTGTTCACTCATCTTACCGCACACGTGCTCAATCTCTACAGCGGAAACCTACCCGATCTCATAACTATGATTAACCTTCGGTAAGTCATAATATCACAAACCAGAGCCTACTACGAATCAATCCCAGATTCTAGATCAATGCTCTCATCTAATAAATCGCAATTACATATGCCTATTTATTAGAAAGGATGTAGAGATTACAGTTACTCATGTCAATATCTACTCATCCTAAGAAATCAGGAATTACGATTACTCACATTAATCCCATGATTTCTCAATAATGCAAATAGGAATTACGATTACTCACATCAATTCCTTATTTCACATACACTCAGGAATTACGATTACTCACATCAATTCCTTAATTCACATAAATGGGAATTACGATTACTCACATCAATTCCACATTTACAATACACACACTGGAATTACGATTACTCACATCAATTCCATGTGTTTATATCAAGCTAGTGCCTATGGATCCATTACACTCTATCGTAAGTATATACAATACCATATACTACATCTCATAACATATTCTATAATAAGAATATAAATATTTCATTTCCTCAACTTCTTAACTCTCTCCTTTTTGCAATTTAGCACGGGAATCCCAACATAGCATCACTCTTTATTCATCTATTTCGACTCATTACAGATAAAGACAAGTCCTTACAACTATCGACAACTTATGATAAAAAAAAACAGTTTTATAACAGAATTATAATTTCGCAACCTACAGAGGCGACATACTCCACTTTTCGCAACCAACAGTGGCGAAAAGTTCTACTTCTCGCAACCAACAGTGGCGAAAAGTTCTACTTCTCGCAACAGTGGCTTGCGAGATACCCACTTTGCGCCACAGTGGCTTGCACAAAGTGAACATTTCGCGAGCACTGTTCATCGTCTTCATCATTAATCCAGTACACAAAAACTTCTAAATAAGCCAACTACTCATCAATTAAGTTCTACTAACATGTTAAGACACACATATTACACATCTATTTCAACATTAATTGCTGAATTTTAAAGAGAGTTGAATAAACTCACCTGATAGCTTCTGAACACAGTGTTCTTCACCAATTCACTTTATCAGCTTAAACAAAATCACAATTTTCAATATTCTTTCTTTTTCTTCTTCCTTCCTTTCGTTCTTTCTCTCGATCTCTTTCTCTGCTTATCGAAAAATCCTCCCACAAACACACAATTAGTCACTAAATGACTAATTGTGTGACACCTCGTCCTTTTTAATCAGATGAGTCATAGCCTAAAACACAAATAACCCTCAAACTTCAACTAAATGACACAATACACCTTCAAGTTAATATTTCAAAATAACTTTATACTTTAACCAATTTACAAACTTAACCCCAAAGTTTATATATTCTCAAACTAATACAACGGAAATTTGAGGTGTTACAATACTCCCCAACTTGAAAATGATTTCGTCCCCGAAATCAAAGCTAAGCAAACAAATGGGGATATCTATTCCTCATGACTTCCTCCGTTTCTAAAGTCACATTAGCACTTTGACATATCCACTTCTTATTAATTCATCACTTTCTAATTGATCTTTCTACAATCACTTAATCATGAATAAAGATATCGAAAGAATAAGAACTCAACTCCACACATTTTCTGAATCTCATATCTTTTCAACATTACCCGCTCCCCAACTTGAAAATTTTGCAAATCTCCTTGAGTAATTATATAATTATCAAATCTTTATCCTCTTATCAAAATCGTAACTGATATAACTAACTAGTAATCAAACGATTTGGACACAACCAACAATTAACCTGTGCGTAGGAATGGAGTTAACGAGGAATGTACCAGAAACAATGTCCCTTGATTCTTTAACTTCTTCAGCTGTCATAAGATACGCTCGGCCCATCGGCTTTGGAATATATGTTTTCTTACTTTGATCTCCCTCATTCTTCAACTTTGGGCAATCCCGACGGTAATGGCCAGGTTGTTTGCATTCATAGCACGTAGATCCTCGAATAGGACAATTATTCATAGAATGCCCACTCTTCCCACACTTATAACATTCAAACGTGGTCCTCTGACATGGACCAAAATGTTTACTTCGACATTTCGAACACCAATTCGGTTCTTGACGAGGCTCTAAATGTGGGCCATCAGAAAAGGACCTTGATACATACGATGATTCCGATCGAACTTCCCCTTTTCTTTTCTCTCCTACATGCGCTTTCTCTTCTTTGTCTTTAGCATACATTTCTTCTATTACTTTCGCTTCTTCAATAGCTTCTATTAATGTAGAAGCTCTCGAGCTTCGAACCCTCGTCATCATATCTGCCAGTAAACCCTTCAAATAAGCCTTGACTTTATCTTTCTCAGTTAGAGCCACATGCCCCACCAAGTTAAGCTTTTCCATAAAAGATTCTGTATACTTTGTCACAGTCATATTGCCTTTCCTGAGATTCCTGAACTCTTCCTCGATTCGATCCATTTCAGTTTCGTTACAGTACACCTCCAGAATCTTTGCTTTGAATTGATCCCATGTCATAGCATTCAAAACAGAAGCTGACACAGAAGTTGATAGCACATTCCACCAAGATAACGCGTTACCGCGTAACATCTGTGATCCAAATCTAACTTTAGACTTTTCATCATAACACTCACAAGCTCGAAAAGCTTGTTCAATTTCCCTTAGCCAATTCATACAAGCTATAGGGCTATCTTCTCCTTTGAATTCCGGTGGTTTACAGCTCAAGAAGGTTTTGTAGGAGAAGTTTCTTTCGACCCTTCTTTCAGTCTCCGGCCCTGGGTTGCCAGTTGGATTTAGCACACTAGTATCAACTCTTGTCCGTCTTGGTTCCGTACTTCGATCATTAAACAATTTCATGAACATTTCTGCTTGTCTTCCCATGGTGGTGTTCATCATTTCAGCTTGTCTTTCCATTGATGCATTCATCAATCTGGTAACATTATCCATAATGCGTCCTTCCATACTTGCCTCCGATGGTGTTTGATCGACAGTACCGGTACCCACTATGTGTACCGAATTACGCACTCCTCCTAAGGAAAGAAAATCTGGTGGCGTCTCATGAATTCCGCCTACTCCAGTTTGCCTTTCTCCCGTATCGTCTAACCAATTCCTATTCATAGAAGAATTAGGAGGCCTTGGAGGTGTATTTACCATTGATCTGAATGAGCACCAAAAGAATACCCATCAGAAATGGTTCATACATAACTAGACATACAAAACATACTTTACCGCTCATTAGTCACTGTAACAATCTAGAAATAAGTATACTTGTGTAACAATATATTCATAATAACAGTAGCTAATTGAAATTGCGAACATATTATACATGAGAATTCTCATTACCATCGTTACAGTACTAACTTCGCGTATTTCCGTCGACTCTAAGACTACCCAGTCTTAGAAATTCTACCCATACCTCACGGATCATAACTTAATTCATCACAGCTTAAGTCTAGGTATCTCAAAATCATACCTAGTTCGCTTAAACTACTGCTCTGATACCATATTGTAACACCCTAAAAACAGGGCTAATTTAAACCTTAAAAATTCCACAAGTTATGATCAAATAACATCAAACTTATATAACAAGAGGATTAACTGTAAGGTTTTATATACATAAACGACTAACTTAAATAACCTTTTAATCTAATCATTACATCATAATCAGATTAACTAGGTTATCTAATCCTTCGTCCCAAAATATCAAAAGAATGTCTAGATCCTCTGTCATCTCCAAGTTTGAATCTTTTCAAAAGTCCTCATCACACATCCCCACTTACTTCCCGGAGCCTGTACCTGGTAAGAAAATTCAACTTGAACAATTAGGCTTTCGCCTAGTGAGAATATTCAAATCAATTTAAAATCTAACAATTAAAATATCCACAGATATATCAAACCTGTGTTCACTCATCTTACCGCACATGTGCTCAATCTCTACAGCGGAAACCTACCCGATCTCATAACTATGATTAACCTTAGGTAAGTCATAATATCACAAACCAGAGCCTACTACGAATCAATCCCAGATTCTAGATCAATGCTCTCATCTAATAAATCGCAATTACATATGCCTATTTATTAGAAAGGATGTAGAGATTACAATTACTCATGTCAATCTCTACTCATCCTAAGAAATCAGGAATTACGATTACTCACATCAATCCCATGATTTCTCAATAATGCAAATAGAAATTACGATTACTCACATCAATTCCTTATTTCACATACACTCAGGAATTACGATTACACACATCAATTCCTTATTTCACATAAATGGGAATTACGATTACTCACATCAATTCCACATTTACAATACACACACTGGAATTATGATTACTCACATCAATTCCATGTGTTTATATCAAGCTAGTGCCTATGGATCCATTACACTCTATCGTAAGTATATACAATACCATATACTACATCTCATAACATATTCTATAATAAGAATATAAATATTTCATTTCCTCAACTTCTTAACTATCTCCTTTTTGCAATTTAGCACGGGAATCCCAACATAGCATCACTCTTTATTCATCTATTTGGACTCATTACAGATAAAGACAAGTCCATACAACTATCGACAACTTATGATAAAAAAAATCAGTTTTATAACAGAATGATAATTTCGCAACCTACAGAGGCGACATACTCCACTTTTCGCAACCAACAGTGGCGAAAAGTTCTACTTCTCGCAACAGTGGCTTGCGAGATACTCACTTTGCGCCACAGTGGCTTGCGCAAAGTGAACATTTCGCGAGCACTGTTCATCGTCTTCATCATTAAGCCAGTTCACAATAACTTCTAAATAAGCCAACTACTCATCAATTAAGTTCTACTAACATGTTAAGACACACATATTACACATCTATTTCAACCTTAATTGCTGAATTTTAAAGAGAGTTGAATAAACTCACCTGATAGCTTCTGAACACAGTGTTCTTCACCAATTCACTTTATCAGCTTAAACAAAATCACAATTTTCAATATTCTTTCTTTTTCTTCTTCCTTCCTTTTGTTCTTTCTCTCGATCTCTTTCTCTGCTTATCGAAAAAACCTCCCACAAACACACAATTAGTCACTAAATGATTAATTGTGTGACACCTCATCCTTTTTAATCAGATGAGTCATAGCCTAAAACACAAATAACCCTCAAACTTCAACTAAATGACACAATACACCTTCAAGTTAATATTTCAAATTAACTTTATACTTTAACCAAATTACAAACTTAACCCCAAAGTTTATATATTCTCAAACTAATACAACGGAAATTCGAGGTGTTACATCTTGAGAAGACAATACAAGTTCTGGAGATCTATCTGCAACAAGTATGTCATAACATCCAATACATACCAAATAACAACTACTTTACTCTGAAAGTAGATCATTTTGATGCCAAGCTGACTCTGAAAAGGTTGCGGACAGTTCTTGATCTTCCTTATTCTCAAAATTTTGAAGATATGGTGTCTGAAGAAGATTTGTGTCGGTATATTATGCGGATGGGTTACAGTGATCCACGTCCGAAGTATAGAGTGCTGACTAATACATCAAAGTTGAAAAGAAACTATCTATCGCCGATCTATTACACATTATTCAGTGTTGTGAATAGATGTATGACTTCAAAACACACGGGAGTCGACACGGCCAGCATTTCAGTTATCAGAATGTTTCATGCTATTGTTTTTTACCAGAAGATTGACTTTGCTATTATTATTTGGAATGACCTGATCGAGGTGGTTACCGACAAAGCAAAGCCATCAAAAGACAGAACGTTTGTTCCATTTCAAAGATATCTTCAGATCATCATCCGTTCTATCATGGATTCTAATAATCAGATACCGAGATGCGAGAATGCAGTTCTTGGTCCTACTACCTACATGAAATATCTCCGACTTCCGAAAGGTCTAACTTTTCCTACGATTATGATTTTACCTGAAGCACTACTCGCTTACGCTGACCAAGAATCACCAATTTTGAGTGAGTATAGAGAAGAGAATGCACTGATGGCCCGGCCAGGACCGGTAGGGCCTACCCACGGTGCCAACGCATTAGGTGAGTGTGGTGAGGGTTCTAGAGTTAGAAAGAGAGTTCAGGATACTGGGGTACCTGAACAGGGCGTGTTGAGAGGTAAAAGCGATGTAAGGGGAAAAGGAGTTGGGGGTGTTCTTGGTCAGTCGTCCAAATCTAAAAAGATGATTCAGATCTTTGAGGATGATGATGAGGAAGATCTTGGTTCCGACGATACTGAGGAAGAATCTGAGGATATTGATGCGGATAATGATGATCCTGCTAATCTTGTATATAGTTCAGATGATGATGATGCGAATGCTGATGATGAAAAAGAGGATGATAGTTCTGATGATAACAATGATGATAACAACAATGATCAAGTCATGGAGAACCTTGATACTGTAATTGAAAAGGTCGTCACTACTACTTCTGGTGATGGAGGAGTGATAAGGGGAAATGAGGGAGTATTAGTTGAAACAGAAAATCAAGTGAGGTTGAGTGAGAAGGAAAGAAAAAAAGATGGTGAGTGTGAGACATGATCAATAAAAGTTTTAACTAATGATCCTTCCCAAACCGTGTCTAGCCGGGTAGCCACATCTACTGTCGGTGCGCATTCATCGCCACATGACATTGAAGAAACCATAGTCCGCCCAGCTATGCAATGCACAACCCCACTTATCCACTCATCAACTTCTTCACAAGTTGATGTTTCATCTTCTCACAGGGGATTAGCACAAACACTATCGGCGACACACTCGGTGTCGACTGATATTGAAACAGGATGGCAACTGCCCCGACCACCACCTTCATTTGTTCACAGATCGAGTCTAGATCCATTTGATTTTACTTTCTTTCCTAGGACACGGAGACCGTTCGTCACTTCATCTATGGTGACACAAAACGTTGGTGTTATGCGTGACCCAACCGGAATGCCCCGAGTGTTGCCGCCATTTGTTGGTGCTTCACGAGGACCGGGCGAAAGTCCGACCAACGTTAACACTATGCCAGCGTTGAACGTAGGCCATACAGTCTGTTGGTCCCGAAAGGCTTAAACAAGTTTGTAGAAGGGGGGGGGGGGTTGAATACAAACACACTATTTTACTTTTCTAAATTGTTTATTGATAAATCATTAACAATTTACAGCTTGTTGCGGAAACAAGATTAAGGATAAACCTAAATCTAAACAAGTTGGAACACTAAGGTTTTCTTGCACTAAGAAAGATAAGGAGATTACTAATAAAATCCTATCTTGAGAGATTTGAACTTGTCCAGAGTTAGCAAGTTACTTCAAATGAAGTGAGTTCATCTCTTTATATACTGCATGCATTTAATGCAATTCAGTATACACTTTACACGTGTCATCAGCGGATTGGTTGCATGTCATTGACCTTTGTTGACAACCTTAGTAGCCGCATGAATGAACAGTGTAGTATCAGAGTGGTTGTACGATTTCAGATTATCGGAGGTTCTTTTCTGACATTTCGTACGGTGGCGTGCAAGGGAGGTTAAGACAAAAGTACTTTGTACGGAGGACTTCATGATCAGCTTTCGTTGATTCAGCGATTATCATTTACTATTCAGCAGATGATAAAGTTCAGCGATAGCTGAAGTCTTGTACTTGATACTTCACGTTGAGTGGACAAATCTGAGTCTTCGCTGATCCGCATCAGTTCATTAGGAGACTTGTCGCTGGTTCTTGAGCTTGATCTTCGACTTCAGCGTAGAACCTTTGTTGACGTGAATCTTGTCTTCAGGAATCATAAGTAAACAACTAACTTATCAGCGATCACCATAAGGACTGAACAGACTCAGCGATATGGTGAACAGTGTTCGCTGAATGTTTAATCTAAAAGTGCGAGAGTTCCTATCAGCAGTACTGTAAGATCTTAGTACTTATCAGCGATAGTGAAACTCTGATACATATTGTTTACTTACAATTTTCACTAAGTATTTAAGATAGGGTCATTATCAAATCACTGAGGGTTTGGATCAACAATCTCCCCCTATTTGATTATGACATAGCAACAGAGAAAATTGCTATTTAATGAAAACATAAGGATAAAAAGAACTCATAAAATATTTGTCCCTTTTACTGTTTTCTGGGATCTTTTCAGTACTGATGGAGTAAAGTACATTCGCTGAAATCTTTCTTTAAATCTTTGAATCAGGTTACAATATGAATAAGAAAGATTACAAGTACAAGCGAAATAAATTACAAGTACTGAAGGATGACTGATACAATAGAGAAAAAATGGTGATTGTTGTCAGCCTTCAAAGGGTTCTTCCTTAATGAGAAGTTCATCAAGGGTTGTCTTTTCAGTTGGAATCATCCAGTCAGGAACCTTTTCTCCTTTATTCTTTAGCTTCAGAGCAGCTTCAAAAATCAAGGGTTTTAGGTGTCGTGCCTGAATGTCTTTTCTGAAGTCGCACCAGTAGATGAGATCTTTGAGCTGTTCGATTGGAGTGATTGGAAGCTCAGCGATCCGTTGAAAGCATTTACGTCCGTCGTAGTCAAGAAAGAATATTCCATAAGGATTACTGATGACTTTACCAGGGACGAAAAGTTCACATGGTGGCAAAGAGATGTCAAGGGCAGATAGATCAGGATCAGGACCAAGTACTTCAGCGCGAGAGAAACCAATTCCAGTTTCATTTCGTATGACAGGACCTGAGTTTGAATCTTGACGTTTCTTCCTTGGAGAGCCCTTTTTTCTTTTCGGCTTTAGATCAGGAACAGGAGGAATATCCACACAAGAAGATATCAAATCGATCTGTCTGTTTATCAGCTTTTCGAAATGATCCTTGTACTTAGATTTTGATGGTTGGATAGCTAACCTCATCTCCAGCCATTCAGAGAGACCATACCTTTTTACAGTGTCAGCACGAAAGGTTTCAGATGAGTCATCTTCTCTGAACAGTTTGATGTCAACAATAGGTACTCCGATGGAGGTTCTTCCAGAGATGAATACCTTGTTGATCTTCGCTGGACGATATCTGAAGTGGATTTTCTCTTTACACCAGATCAGGGTGGTCTGAGAAACTTCAGCTTTCTTTTCCACGATCTTCTGGGCTTGTTCCCAAAGCTTTCGTTGGATTTGAATGGGAATACGCTTCAGCTTGGGGTCTTTGACAGATTCTTGAGTGAGCTTGATGGCGTATTCTCTGTCTTTATCTTCAGCTTCCTTCCTTTCAGCGATGAGGCGTTCAGCTCTGAGATGATCCTGGTATTCAGCTTTTGAAATTCTGAACTTAGGAGGAACTGAAGGTAGTTGATCGCGCCTTAGGATGATTCGCTGATCCTCGAATCGCTTTATCATTTCTTCTCTCCTCTTTTGAGGAACTGAGGAGGGTCTGTTTCTGTGCGAGAGAGGTTGTTCTTCTGATTCATCAGTCTCAGAGATTAAATCTAAGACTGGGATTATGTCTTCAGCGGTAGCTGGAATTATTGGTGAAGTCGCAATAGAAGATCTTTCAGCGATATCCTCAAACAGGGGAGAGGACTAGCTGAAACGCAGCGATCTTACAAATAAGAACTGGGTTGAAGAACTTGGGTAGAAAAGATAGAAAAAAATGTGGATGTGTATGGTGTTTGTGGAATGGATAACTGATTTTTCAGAGATGATCAGGGAAGGAAAAATAAGTTTAGTGTACCTGACAAATCGGCTTTGCAAGTAGGATCGCCAGATTATCATCTTCAGCGATGCCTTTGTCTTTGCTTTTCTCAGTGCCAGAGGCTGAGTGCTTTGTCTTTGTCTTCTCCCCTGAAGGTTCTTTTATTGAAATACCTTTAAGAGCTTTGGTTCGAGGAGCAGGTTTGACAACAAAGAAATCATCGTCATCTTCATCATCATCATCATCGTTCCTTGGAGAGGAGGATGGTTCAGCTTCAGGGATGTCGAAGTCTTCGTCTTCTTCTGCTTCGGATTCCTCAGCATCTTCTTCGAGTTGCTCCCCCTCAGATACAGAGGCGAGGTTCTCGGTTCCCTCAGGGTTTTCATCTCCCTGAGGTCCAGTAATCCGATCTTCATTACCCTCTCCCCTGATAGATTCATCATGGGAAAGGTCTTCAGCGCTCTTATTTTGATCTTCAGCGCTCTTCTCCTGTTCAGCGCTCTTCTCCCCCTCTTTCTCATGATGGGCGGGGGAGGAATGGGTAGATTCAGCATTGGTGTTGTCTCTGTCTTCTGGGCCAGAGACTTTCACACAACCTTCAAGCTTAGCTATTCTGTCTTCTAGGCCAGAAATAGCAGGCGTGATTTTCTTCAGCTCTTGGCGATCCTCTGCGGTGAATGAGTCCAAAACAGGTGCAGGGGCCGGAGCAGGAGCTGGATTATTTGCCTTGTTCACCAGCGTCTCGATCATTGTCTTGACAAAACTAAGATCGGTCTTCACTGAGCCCAAGTCGGTCTTGACCACTGACATATCACCTTCGAGTGTACCAACCGATTTCTTCAGCGTTGTAACCTCGCTGGAAATGGTGGAAACTGATGATTTGAGGTTGGTGTAGTCAGTGTAGATGTCGGAGAGCACTTTGGCAAAGTCGGCGAGAGTTTTATCAAGGTCTTTGATGTCATCAGAGGAGGCCTTCTTTTCCACCACAGTAGTCAGCTTCGTCAGATTCTCTCCAGCGTTTGTTACAGCTGTAGAGTTATTTGATAGACCGGTGGTGAGATCCGTAAGTTTCATCTCCATAGACTTCAGAGACTGGTTGATGTCTCCCAAAAAAGGACCTGTAACATATAAGTACTTGTGAACAAAGGAAAGCTCAGAAGTTTCAGGTTTAGTTACAGTGTTTAAGGTGGGATCTGTACCTGCAGGTGCGTTGACGAACTCATCAAAGTTTCGAGTCCCTCCATAGTGTTCCATATCTCCCTCAAAAGTTCCGTGAGGGATGGAGATCTCTGCAGGTCCTTTCTTCGTCATTCGCTGAGAAGCTTCAACGGCTTCTTGAATGATGGCATCTCCAGTTTTGACTGGAGGAGTGTCCAAAGAAGTAGAGGGAGGAGCGAAGGATAAGAATTGGGGTTGGGTTTCAAGTTCAGCGTTGGATTCGCTGAGAAGTACTTCATCAGTCTTTTGAGAGACTGACGAAGGTTGGGTAGATTCCAAAGTTCTAACCTCAGCGTTTAAGGACGCTGAAGTAGGTTTAGAAGGGATGGCTTGAATTGGTGTGGCAGAGCGTACCACGGAACTTTCCTTCAGCTCTTCAGAATGAGCTGAGGAGTCTTCAGCATGCAATTGCTGGGGTTGCTCCTTGGTTTTCTTGATCCTTTTGGAATCAAGAGGGGTAAGAGATTGTTTCCTTTTCTTAGAAGGAATGGATTTTGTGGCCGGGGTATCAGCGATGGGTATTGTCGCTGAAGGAGCCACAGAAAGCGGAGAATTTAGAAGAGTGAGAAGAGTAGAGAGACGTACCTCGTTGGCGACAGGCTTGAAGTCGAGAACTTTAGGGCCAATCTGAGAGAGTTTCAGATCACCCTCTTCAGGATAGCTGTCCTTCAGGCCATATTGAAAGATGGCGCTGATGAATCGCGGGTAAGGAACCCATGCTGGTCGGTCAGCGGCAGAATCAACACGTTGAATGAGGTCTTCATAGATGATGGAGGCCCAGTCAATGTTGAGACCTTTCAGCAGTGCGTAACCCATGGCCTGCTGAGGTTGAGCGGCTTGATCAGAAGATCCGGATTTCGCTGTCATGCAGCTGATCAGGTGAGCGAAGATGAAGTTCATCTCGCTGGGCATCTTGGATTTCTTTATCAGCGTCAGCTTCTTCTCAGGTATCTTGTCTCTTCCAGTCTCCCAGATGTAACCCATCGCATCAAGGAAAGCAATGATTTCTTCCCTGTCAGCGTGCTTCTTGTGGTCAGGAAATGGAATGAAAGGATTTTTTGAGGTAGCGTTAGGGAATTTCAGAGCTTTGCGGATTATTGCGGGGGTTATCTTGATGGTGCCATACTCAGTATCGCTGAGTATGCAGTCGATGGTTTTAGATGGATCTTTGGCTGAGGGTAGGTTGGTGTGTCTGGCAGAGTACCAGAATTGGGATAATAGACGCTGACTGGCAGGAGGTGTGATTGTCAGTGCTGTGTATATGGGGCTATTCTTCAAAAAATTTACAGCGTCGTCTAGATGGGATACCTGCTTCCGAGGAGGAAACTCGAGAAGCGCTGAAAGGTTGTTTGCCTTTGTCCAGTCTAGTTGATCCAGCTCAAACTTAACCTGAGGAGCTTTGGTGATTTCCAGTTCCTCAGAATCAGCGGAGATGGACTCAGCGGTAACATTCAGCTTTGAAGTTGCCATTTCACTGTATTATCAGTTCAACCAAAGATGTTAACAAATAAGAAATATCTTAATGTGGAAAGAAAATTTCCATTAAGATTTTTCGAATTTTGTCCATTTCATTCAGACAAAAAAGTCTTAATGAAGATTAGGGTTTTTCTTGTTTTTAAAAAAAACGAATATAACACCTATAAGCCTTGTATTCCAGTTTAAAAAAAATGGATACGAAAGAAGAACAAGTTTAAGATTTTAGATTTAAAACTTGAAGAACAACCATGAAATGGTTGTGTTTATAAAACCATGAAAGAAAATGATTTTATTTTTGAGTTCTTTTGTTTGATCTTGTGTAAAACAATGATAAGATCGAAAACAAGTTATTTGCATTTGATAATAGATAAGAACATATTAACCTTGAGTTTGATGAAGAAGATGATGAACAGTTCTTGAAGATTGAGAGCACAAAATGCAACAGTGTTCTTTTCTTGCGGAGAAAGATTGACTCGCATAAAAGACAAATATAAACTTTGAGAGTGTTTATATAGGAAGAGAGTAGAGAGAGAAAAACTTGAGCGGGAAAGTTTTTCATCATGACACGGACACGTGTTTGCATTTGATTGGATAGACAACGAAACGTGAAAACGTGTGTCAGAAAAAGAGCGTGCCTGGTGTTATCCGTTGCAATGACGTCACAACTGTCCTTTCACATTCTTTCGTTGTCTCTGAGGTTTTGAAAGAAAAAACTCAGGGACTCTTTGGAAAATATGAAGCACTGAATAGAAATATCAGTGAGGGTTTTAAGAAATTTCAAAATATTATTCAGCGATGAAAGAATTTGAAATCTTGCATTTTCATGCGTTTTGTCAGAGAAAACATACCTTGATATCAGTTTAACCCAATTTATTCAGAGAGAAGATGATGAAATGGATTGTACAAGTTTATTTTATCCAGAGCCTATACAAGAATGTATAAACGTATCGCTGATTAAATGTGAACCGCTGAAGATTTATCCTTCAAAGTTCAGCATTCCAAGCTCGCTGATGAGAAAGTTGAATCTTGTCTCATCAAGAGGTTTGGTAAACAAATCAGCTAACTGATAATCAGTTGGGATAAAATGAAGTTCTATATCACCATTCATCACATGATCTCTGATAAAATGATATCTGATTTCTATGTGTTTTGTCTTTGAGTGTAGCACTGGATTGTTTGCTATAGCGATGGCACTTGTGCTGTCGCAATAGATTGGAATTTTGGAGAGCTGAAGATCATAGTCTAGTAGTTGATTTCTCATCCACAAGACTTGAGAACAGCAGCTTCCAGCGGCTACATACTCAGCTTCAGCTGTGGAAGTGGACACCGAGTTTTGCTTCTTACTTGTCCAACTTACCAGCTTTCCACCCAGGAGCTGACATCCTCCTGTGGTGCTTTTCCTATCCATTTTGCAACCTGCAAAATCACTGTCTGAATAGGCGGTTAGATCGAATCCTGAATCTTTGGGATACCAAAGACCTAGATTCGCTGTACCCTTAAGATATCGAAAGATTCGCTTTACAGCTTTCATATGAGATATCTTAGGTTCAGCTTGATATCGTGCGCACAGACATGTTGCAAACATAATATCGGGTCGGCTAGCTGTAAGATACAGTAGTGAGCCGATCATCCCACGGTACAGCGTGACATTGACAGGAACACCCTTTGTGTCCTTATCAAGTATCAGCGGTGGTGCCATAGGGGTTTTCATAGCTGAACTTTCAGTTAAGTCGAATTTTTTCAGCATATCTTTAACATACTTTCCATGATTTATAAAAGTTCCTTTTTCAGTTTGCTTAATCTGAAGACCAAGGAAATATGTTAGTTCACCCATCATACTCATTTTATACTCATCTTTCATTCTATCAGCGAAACGAGTACAAAGCTCAGGGTTAGTAGAACCAAATATAATGTCATCAACATATATTTGAACTAAAATGATATGACCTTTTATTTTTCTAAAAAACAAAGTTTTGTCAATCTTACCTCTCTCAAATTTTTCAAGGTGGAGATACGTAGAAAGAGTGTCATACCATGCACGAGGAGCTTGCTTCAAGCCATAAAGTGCCTTATCCAGCTTATAAACATAACCTGGACGCTTAGGATCTGAGAATCCTGGAGGTTGTTCCACATAAACTTCTTCATTCAGCTTTCCATTTAGAAACGCTGACTTAACATCCATTTGATGTACAGTGAAGTTTTTGTGTACAGCATATGCTAAGAAAAGACGAATAGATTCAAGTCTTGCTACATGAGCAAAGGTTTCGTCATAATCTATACCTTCCTCTTGTCTGTATCCCTGAGCAACAAGACGAGCTTTGTTGCGAGTTACAGTACCATGTTCGTCCAACTTGTTTCGATAGACCCACTTAGTGCCTATCACTGTTTTGTCAGTTGGTCTCCGAACAAGTTTCCAAACTTTGTTTCTTTCGAATTCAGTCAGCTCTTCTTGCATAGCGCTGACCCAGTTTGGATCACTGAGGGCATCATCTATTTTCTTTGGTTCAGTTAGAGAAATAAAGTTAACAAATAAACAAATATTACCTGCACTTCTACGAGTTTGAATACCAGCGTTGGGATCACCAAGAATTTGATCGATTGGGTGATTTACAGTCCATCGCTGAGCCGGAGCATGCGTCGCTGACTCAGTCTGAACTGGAGAAACTGAAGATGAGGCTTCAGCTACTTCTGGATAATCAGCTAAGAGAGGAATGCTTGCATTTGTCACTTCATTCACTGATTGCTGAGAAATAGATGGAATTTCTGAGACATTTGGATCAACTGCGGGTATAGTATTTATAGGAACAGCTGAGACCCAAGATGTTTCAGCTTCACTATTCTGCATATTGGGAATGATAGTAGGACCATCATTTTCAGTTGTATGAGTATGAGTAGTGGGAACATCTTCTGAATCACAAAGATGAGAAAACATCCATTGATTCAGTTCTTCTGTATCAGCGTTCGGTTTAGAGTTCGCTGAACGGGATTCGTCAAACGTGACGTGAATAGTTTCTTCTACAGTTTGTCTTCTTCGGTTGAAGACTCTGAAGGCTTTGGAAACTGAGGAGTATCCAAGAAAGATTCCATCATCAGCCTTAGGATCAAACTTTCCAAGGGCATCTCTGTTGTTCAGTATGAAACACTGACAACCAAAGATGTGAAGAAAGCTGATTGAAGGCTTTCTCCCATGAAAAAGTTCATAGGCTGTCTTTTTGAATCTTTTGACTATCAGCGACCTGTTTTGCGTAAAACAAGCCGTGTTGACAGCTTCTGCCCAAAACTGAGTAGGCAGGTGAGAATCGCTGAGCATTGAACGTGCAGCTTCAATAATTGTTCTATTTCTTCTTTCAGCGACTCCGTTTTGTTGTGGTGTTCTCACTGACGAAAAGTTGTGAGAAATACCCTTGCTCTCAAGGAAGGAATCAAGAGAACTGTTTTTGAATTCAGTTCCATGATCACTCCTTATTGAGCGAACAGTCATATTGTTCAGAGTTTCCATCTTCCGAACAAAGGTGATGAGTTCTTCAGGGGTGTCACTCTTAGAACGGAGAAACATTACCCATGTATAACGAGAGAATTCATCAACTATGACCAGCTTATATTTCTTTCCAGCGATGGATTGTTTGTTAACGGGGCCAAACAAATCCATATGGAGTAGTTGAAGAGGAGATGACACTGAGGAAACTTGCTTGGACTTAAAGCTTGCCTTGGTCTGCTTCCCTTTTTCACACGCTGAACATAAGGATTCTTTGGCGTATGAATGTTGAGGTAGACCAGTGACTAACTCTTTGGATGAAAGAGTATTCAGTGTCTTGAAGTTGAGATGTGAAAGCCTCTTGTGCCATAGCCAGTTGACATCAGAAGATGCCTTTGAGAAGAAACAGGAGTTCTCAGTGGTTGTTGAGTCCATGTTTATAACGTAAACATTTTCCAAACGATAACCGCTGAGAGTTATCTTCTCCTTTTTGTCAGAGACAAAGCAGGATTCCTTGGTGAAAATCACTTTGTTATCCATGTCGCAAAGCTGACTGATGCTCAGAAGATTATGCTTCAGCCCTTCAACATATGCGACTCTTCTGAAGGATGTTGTACCATTTGAAAGTACACCATACCCTCGGGTGTGTCCTTTTCCATTTCCACCGAAAGTCACAGAGGGACCCTTCTCTTCCTTGTATTCAGCGAGCAGGCTTTTCTTTCCAGTCATGTGTCTAGAGCATCCGCTATCGAGATACCAGATACCCTTCTTAACCTGCAATACAAAGGAAGATTAGTTTTGCTTGGGTACCCACTTCACCATGTATACGCGTTTGTCAGTGGAAGTGGTTGGAATGGGTTCAGCAGTCTTCGCAGCATTTGAAGATTCAGCTTTGTCTTTCTTCACTTTGGTCAATTTCTTGACCTCAGCGGTAGGAGTCACCTCGACCTGACTTGCAACTGGTTTGGTCTTCTTTGGTGCTATCTTCACCTTAGCTATCTTATCAGCTTTGGTGGCTGTGGGACACTTACTTGCAATATGATCGGTAAGTCCACAGTAATAACATTTCCTATAACTAAAATTAGTTCTAGGACCACTTGTGTGCTGAGCTTTTAATTTGGAATTAGAAGTGCCAGCACCAAGTACACTATTGGTTTTTGAAATAGGACGAACATTCAGTTCTTCAGATTTCTTACCAAGGATATCTACTCTGAGTCTAGGAGTAGGTCGCTGAACTGATCCAGAGGTCTGATTTCTAGAACCAGATGAATGAATCACTAAGGCTTTGGAAGCATTCAGCTTAGGTACTAAAGTACCCTTCTGAGGATTTTGATAAATTACAATTCCTTTACCTTTATCTTTAGAGACAGAGGTAGGTTTTGAATAAACCATTTTCTCCTTACCTTTTGAGGAGGTAGGAGTTTCCTCAGGGATTGGTGTAATCGACGAGGAGTACTGAGATGAAGAAGTGTCAGCTACTGAGGATACGAACGTTCCAAATTTAAGCATTGAACGTTCAGTGGTTGGTATTGGAGTATCATATTTATAACCCAGACCACGTTTATCACTCAGAGGAATCTGAGCCTTAATTATCTCAGTGATCTTTGTTGAAGAATTACACCATCCTTCAACAGTAGCTTGTTCAGCTTTTAATGCAGCGATAGCTTCCGCTCGTTCAATTTTGACTAGCTGATTTAAATGGACTTGATCTTTAAAATCTTCTTCAAATTTAGAAAGCTTTTCTATTTGAAGGTGGCAATTTTTAAGCTTTTCAGCGAGATCAAGATTTTGGTTTTCAACCACAGCTTTGCCGTTCATGGCTTCGTATAAACTTCTAGTCAGTAGTTCGATTTTACGGAGACTATCAGCTTCATCAATATTTACAATATTGGTAAAGAAGGAGGGTGATACCTGAATGGCAGATGTTGAAGTGGAGGGAATGTTTGAACTTTCTTCCTCTTCTTCAATCTTGGCCATGAGACATTGATTTGCTTCATCATCTTCAGAATCAGATGATGAGGCTTCTTCATCAGAAGCAGCCCAATCATAGTCAGCCATTAGGCCTTTTCCCTTCTTCTTAAAGCTTTTCAGCTTTGCATACTTCTCCTTCAGCTTTAAGTATTTGTCGTCTTTATTCCTTGGAACAAAGGATTTCTTTGTAAAGGCTGAAGGTCTCATGATTTTCTTTGACCTGCACTCGTTAGCGAAATGACCTGTCTTTTCGCAGTTAAAACAAGTAGCAGTAGCCATATCAACAAAAGCTGATGACTTAGGCTTGTCAGCTATAGAAAGAGTTTTGTTCTTTCTAAACATTTTCTTCTTGGCGAATCTCCTGAACTTTTTAGTTAGGAGAGCCAAGGATTCATCATCTGAAGAATCAGAATCTGATGATCTTTCAGAGTTACTTTCTAACTCAGTGATAGTGACCACGGGTCGCTGAGTAGAAGGTTCCTCTGAGATTAAAGCAACAGGGGTGCTTTTGGAATCTTTTACAAGATTCTTCTTAAGATGGCTAGATTGCTCATGATTCAGCAATGTGCCATATAAGGTAGCAAGTGTCATTGATCTTAGATCTTTTGACAGCTTGAGACACATGGAATAATTGTCCCAGCTTTCAGGTAAACATTCTAAAAACTTTGTCAGAACTTCAAAGTTAGAATATTCCTTACCAACCGTTTTAAGATCTATAATTAAGCAATTAAAACGTTGATGTACTTCAGAGAGAGTTTCATTCTTACCAGAGATGAAACTTTCGTATTGTCTTACCAGGTTGATCTTTCTTGAATCCTGGACTTCAGACGTTCCTTCATACTGAACACATATTGTGTCCCACATGGCTTTTGAGGATTTCAGGTTCATGACGGAATGGTAGACTTCGTCAGGAAGGGCCATGGATAGTATGGATCTGGCTTTTGTATCTATAGCCACTTTCTTCTTGTCTTCATCGGTCCAATGATGGATTTCCTTTGGAATCAGCCTTTCTGGAATAGCAGCTCTAGTTGCAGTGGCTGGAACGGCAGGATCAATCGTTACAGGGATGTGTGGACCGTTTTCAAGATAGTAAGGTATAGTAGGGTCTACACCTTCTAAGAAGAGTGTCATCCTATTTTTCCATAAGTTGAAGTTGTCTCTGGAAAATCTAGGGGGTTTTGCAAGAGAACCATTGTCGATATAGTGAGTGTTTGTGTTTGAGTTGGCCATTTTCAGATAATAGCAAGGAAGAGAAATATCTTAGATTAGATCTTGTTTATGAGATTAAACAAATCTGCTCTGATACCACTTGTTGGTCCCGAAAGGCTTAAACAAGTTTGTAGAAGGGGGGGGGGGGGGGGGTTGAATACAAACACACTATTTTACTTTTCTAAATTGTTTATTGATAAATCATTAACAATTTACAGCTTGTTGCGGAAACAAGATTAAGGATAAACCTAAATCTAAACAAGTTGGAACACTAAGGTTTTCTTGCACTAAGAAAGATAAGGAGATTACTAATAAAATCCTATCTTGAGAGATTTGAACTTGTCCAGAGTTAGCAAGTTACTTCAAATGAAGTGAGTTCATCTCTTTATATACTGCATGCATTTAATGCAATTCAGTATACACTTTACACGTGTCATCAGCGGATTGGTTGCATGTCATTGACCTTTGTTGACAACCTTAGTAGCCGCATGAATGAACAGTGTAGTATCAGAGTGGTTGTACGATTTCAGATTTTCGGAGGTTCTTTTCTGACATTTCGTACGGTGGCGTGCAAGGGAGGTTAAGACAAAAGTACTTTGTACGGAGGACTTCATGATCAGCTTTCGTTGATTCAGCGATTATCATTTACTATTCAGCAGATGATAAAGTTCAGCGATAGCTGAAGTCTTGTACTTGATACTTCACGTTGAGTGGACAAATCTGAGTCTTCGCTGATCCGCATCAGTTCATTAGGAGACTTGTCGCTGGTTCTTGAGCTTGATCTTCGACTTCAGCGTAGAACCTTTGTTGACGTGAATCTTGTCTTCAGGAATCATAAGTAAACAACTAACTTATCAGCGATCACCATAAGGACTGAACAGACTCAGCGATATGGTGAACAGTGTTCGCTGAATGTTTAATCTAAAAGTGCGAGAGTTCCTATCAGCAGTACTGTAAGATCTTAGTACTTATCAGCGATAGTGAAACTCTGATACATATTGTTTACTTACAATTTTCACTAAGTATTTAAGATAGGGTCATTATCAAATCACTGAGGGTTTGGATCAACACAGTCTCTATGACTGTTATGTCAACCAGTAACCTTAGTGGTCTGGGTGTTACCTTGGAACAAGCGTGTGATATTCAGTCTTTGGTGGGTCCTCCTCCTCACAGCTATGTATCTAAGAAGTTGCTTGAAATGGCCATCCAGTCTGTCTCTAACACTCAGAAAGCTCAGATGTCCGAATTGAAAGATATTGTTAAGAATTTATCTGCCGAAGTACACAAGTTTGTTAAAGGAAAATCTGTTGTTGATTCTTCATCCGCACCATCCGACACTCAACCATAATCTCAGCCGAACCCAAAGGTACATCATACTTTACCTTTACACGAATTGAAATCCCAGTTACTTACCCGTTTACTAGAACAAGGCGATGCTAATACTCAAGAAGAAGTAGACATTCTTGGTCTACTTAGACGCCAAACCGAAATACAAGCCACTTTACCAGATTCACTAAATACCCTACAACAATCCATATCCAACCTAACCAAAGCTATATCTTCTGGCTTTACATCCCTATCGAACCAATTTAAAGCGGTGGAAGACAAGTGTGGGATTCAAGCCCAAACCACCAAACGGAGACATGATGATCAAGATCCCGATCATGATCACCATGAGGGGGAGAGAAGTGTTAGACAAAGGGTTGAACAAGGTAGTGGTTCGGGTGTTCATGTCACTGAAAATGTGGAAACAAACGTGGAATCGGGTATCGGTAATGTTGGTGGTACACAAGGGGTTCAAAGTGCTGATGTTGGTGTTCTGGATGATATCAATCCTAGGGTTGAAAAGCCTCAAGGATGTGATAAGAGAACTGATGAGAAAATCATGGCAGATGAGTTCTTATAGGATTTGATTTATATTAATTCGGATGAAGATCAAACTGTGGTAAAGATTAAAGAGGAGATGGATGATGTATTTGATGGTGGAAACGTTCAACCTGATTCTGATTTCGAGAAAGAAAGTAACCAACCTGATCCAGTGATACAAATTCCGGTAATACCTGATCTACCTGAAGGCAAAATCAGAGATGCAGTCTCCGAGGCAGAATTACGTAATCTACAGATGTTAATTGATAGAGAAGCTTTGATTGTCCGACGTGCTCACCGAACAAGAATCATTACTCCATTCCAAGAAGATATAAGGAGTGATTTGTTTGTGAAAAAGATTCAGCCAATTGACAAGGTAAAGCTCTATTCAATTGATAAACTTCCACGAAAGAAGCAGATTGAATATTTGTATATGATGGGTGACAAAGATCAAAAGCTCAGTGTAGTCAGAACTGATAAAGAAATTGTTAAGATTGTGAAGATAGAATCAGAGAAGATCTTGAATGTGTTTTATCCGAGATTCTATGTCAACAGATCAGATGGAAAAGAGGGGAATTTCTGTGAAGCCGACTTCAAATCCCTAACCTGTGCAGACTTCTTCAGGCTGTATGACATTCTTGCCCGGATGCCGAACAAAGATATTACCAACTCTGAAGCCTATCAAGCCCTAAAAAGTTTCATGAAGAACCTGATCAAGCTTTCATACCTAACTGATTTTCAGATGGCTTTGGAAAGTAATCAAATCAGAGTCAACAAACGAAGGCCAAACAAAGGCTTACCCGACATGCAAGGTATTCCTCTGTATACCGTGTTAGAAAAACCAGAGTTTGGTGTTGTTTATCATAATGGGCAAAAGAAGAAGAAGTTCTTGAGGTTTATTGAAGTCAACCTGTATTCTGATGGAACACTCAATATGATCAAGATTCTGCTGAATGAAAGTCTAAGATTGGATGAACAAAGAAAGGTGCCTCTGAAAGAGAAGGAGATTGTCTTGATCAACAATGCCTTGAAAGCAATACAAGACCGAATAGATCACCGGAATTCACTCAGAAGATTTGAAATTATCTTTGGGATCAGAAAGAGATACATTCCACCGGAAGAACTTCGAGGTTAAAGCTTACCTAGCTCACTTGAATACAAAGGGGGGGAATGTTAGTGTCAATTTTATATGTTGTATTCAAGTTGAGGGGTCATTTTGTAAATTATGTGTCTAGGTATAAATAGCCTAGATTACCTTTATTTCTCTAAGACTTTGATAGATTCATCCTTGAAACTCTCTGTATTTTCTCTCTACACTTTTGTTCATGGATTTTGATTCTAATGAGAGATGACCAGAGATTTGCACACATCTTGATTGTGATTACTTGTTATTTGGGATAACACAACAGCCGCGTTCTTCTCCCCCTTTTCTCTTCTCCACGATCTCCTTCCAATTTCTCTCCCACTCCTTCATCTTCATCCCTACAAAGAGAACACACGATTTCTCAAGAAAAACCAAACCCTAATCTGCGATTTCCACTTCTTCTCCACCTGCGATTTCTACACACTCATTTTGATTTCTTATAAACCAGGTTGGATTTCTTCGTTTCATCAATTAGGGTTTCTCAGGTTAGTTTTCTACATGTTGTTTCTCGATTTTGGTTTGGCTCTACGGTTTCTTGGATTTTCGATTTCAGTTTCACGATTTTGGCTTAACTCTTAATTTTGATTTTGATTTTGTTGGTTTCACGCTTACTTCGAATCACCAAAGGTTCCGAGGTATGATTTCTCACCATCGATTCATTTGATTTTTGCACAAAGGTCTTACCTGTTCGACTTTTCATTTCCTAAAATAATGAGGTCTGCATCTCGATTCGATTTCAAGGTCTCAATCAGTGTGCTTCATCTCCATCTTATCTGATTTCATTTGATTCCTATTTGTGTTTTTTCACTAACAGAGCTCTCAATGGTCAGTGAAAGGGATGAGATAAAAGGTAAAGTATTTCGCTTGTTATATATTTTGTATTTTTTGGTAAGAGAATGGTACCTCAGGTAATATAGCCATTGTTACGATTATTCTGCATCTCGCTAGCGATCGATTCAAATTTTATATAGTTGTTAAATCGATTATATTATTCTTCACTCAAAGTGTTCTATATTTCCAAATCAGTTAATGTGATTCAACTCACCAAGCAAGGACATCGATTCTAAGACTCCGATTCAACATCTTCAAGGAATGACGCAAACCGGTGAATTTGGGTTTGATCTCTCCAAGGTATACAATATTTATATGGTTCTTGTATTTTGGTTGGGTTTTTTTAGTTCGTGTTTCATTTGAGATATATTCTTCTATTAATGACGGGTGCACCTCATTGCATCTGGTATCTTTGTGTGCCTCAACATGGGTTCTTAATAGGTTGAATGAGGCTATACTTAAAAGAAGATGTTCATTTTTGGAATATCCTAAAATATGTAAAACATCTAGATAATGTCCAAACTAACCTCATTCTATATCAATACTCAATATTATTTTAAATACTGCAGCCCTGTTTGCCATTATTATCCATCTTTCAGTTTTGTAGTCTTGAGGTGATTTGAATCCTCTTCTCCCTGATGATTCTTACCCCTGTTTTACAGTTGATTGAAGATTAAATAATTATGTATACATCACCTCTTATTTATAATGGGTAGAGAGCTTTTGGTTTTCGAATCGTCCTCTTTTTAGAGTTTAGTTCGTTAAGGATGTTTTATTGTATTTTATCAATGAACTTTTCCATAAATAAGCTAATGCGGTGATTTTGTTTGAGGTTGTTATATTTAAGAACTAAAATGCTTCTTAAGTTGAAGCTCGGGTGAGTCCTACTTGGTTACTCTCTTTTAGTAGGAATCGACAAGCACCAAGGATTTAGTAAAGTGCCTCGCTTTTTGTGGGATTATTACATATATATGTAATGCTTTAATTTTCCTGCAGAATATAGCTAGGAATGGTTGAGCATATTGTTAAAAGTTGCTTGGGTATAATGAAATGCAACAGGTACCTTGTCATTAATAATCAACATATTTAAGTCATGTTTTAGTTTTCTTATGCTACTTTACATGAGGAATCCAAGTCAAGATTTTAGTTTTTGTGTGGTTTAACTACTATTTTGCTTCATTCAATAGATTTGGTACCCACGGGAGTAAACTGTTCAATGGACAAGTAAATACAACAATAATGCAACCAAATCGTCTTATGGAGTTGGTTATTGGAAAGCCTTGGCACAAGCATGCCCATATACTCATTTGATGGCACTAGCTGTATTGGTTTGAGAAAGTCTTCAACTGTCTTCACTCACAATCATAATCATCATCACTGAAAAAGATTTAGGTAACAACCTACCACCAAATGTAACAATTTTCAATTTTTTAGAGTTCATTTTCTCTCTACATATTTTGGAGTAAAAATATAATGTATGTTATTCCTTTAGTTTTGATGATTTTTTGATGTTGAGTTCTTATCATGATTTATAGAAGTAACACATTGTTTCTATCACTACTTTTCTTGGACTAAGAAATGAAGTTAGAGTAGTGCATATTGGAATTGTCTAACAAAGGTATTCCATAAATAAACTTAGAGTGAATGTCAATATGATTGGTTTTCTGATTTTTTTTACAATTGTATGATGTCTAATTTGCAATCATCCATTGTTTGTTCTTAATCAGACTCTTTGTTTGGTCTTGAGGCCAATGGGAGGAATTTAACCCATTTTGATGGCATTGGCTAGGACATACAATCAAAGGCAAGAACATTTTCGACTGTTTTTTGCGGTCGTTCTCCGAAAATTAAAGGTGCTCATGATATATGCACATATTTTAAGTCGAACACTTGTATTCTTTCAATTGAAAATTTGAATTATCTGGATTTGTTTGGTCTTGCTCGTTGTTCTTGTTTGGTTCAAGATTTTTGATCGAGTTACCCGTTTACAATACTTATATCTATACTATATATATAAGCATGAAAGAGCAGTTAAAGTTGAAAATTAAGTTGTATGGTTTTTGATGCTATATGTACAACTCTTACAGCTACACAACCACCCCTGCCCACTTACATTCCCCGAATTCTGCTTCATGCCGGTTCCACGCACCACATTTTAGCTACTTCTTTTTTAAATCACTATTCCGATTATTGAATTTGAGTTCAGTTCATGTACTATTTTCTAATCCAAACTACGTCTAAAGTAGAAAAAGAAAACTGAATTGTAAATTTGATATTCCAACCTGTAGGTTTTCTTAGTGATTTTGGGCACATCTAATGTATTGATTTGTTAAATATTGAGGTTGATTTTGATTGTAATTTACGGCGTTTGTATTTATAATGCATCTTGATTTCGTGTTGATTTTGATTTTTCTAATTGCATTTTCTTGGTTTTTCACTTCGTAGACTCTCGAGATGACTTGATGATCCGGTCTCACCAAAGATGGTGCATGTGAAAGATGAAGAATAAAAAAGGGAGTGGTAAAATTGTAAATTGTGTATTTTTATAACAACTTTATCTTAGATCATATAGACAATTAGTTAATGAAGATAACATAATCCATATAGTTTAATGTAAATTCAACCGAACAACATCTCAGACTATTGTGAAAGTCAAGTGGGCATAGAATGAACAATTTTGTTGCATCGCAGATCTCTCTTCGACACACACATCTATTATAAAAGACAATTTACAAGTTTACAAATTACAAATATAGCAACATGTGAATAAATGTATGATTGTATATTATTAGATTTTTTCCTTTGTTATAAGATTTATTTTGTGATGGAAGATGATATTAATTGTCTATTTTATTTAGAACAAAAATTTTATCCAATTTTATCCATGTAATTTGAGACCAACAATTCAAAACCTTGACATCTGTCTATTAGAATTGTTATTTTTGCACAATAAACTTTATACATCGTTGTTCGGACGATTTCACATATTCTTTTTTGTTACATCAAGATAAATTTTATCTCCCGCCGCATCGTACGGATAGGATGACTAGTATTTAAAAAATTATAATATTAGATTTTATATATCTATACTACTTTATAAAAACTCTAAAACGGTTTTTTTCTAAATTCAGTTTTACAAGAGTTAGTTTTTTTCTTAGCCACGTTCCTCTAACCTGCAAAACCCTAATTTCTCTCCCAAACCCCACTCCTTCATTCTCAAATGACTGAAATCAGCTACCTTTCTCCTCTGCAATATGACACGAATTCCTCTCCTCTCCACCTCTGGAATTCTCTCCCACGTAGTCGGCTTCCCTCCTATAAATACATGGAAGCACCTTCTTCTTGTATCACAGGTATCTATCCTAATTTATCTCTTTAAAATTTCCCTTTTTTCTTCAATTTATACGAACTTAGCTGTTATATGTTTTAATTTGAGTTAGGGTTTGTGTTTGCTGAAAACCCAAGATTTCCTTGTGGTGTTCTTAAAATTAAACCCAAGAAGATGAAGATTTTAACGGGAAATCCTGCTGAATTGGTTGTTCTTTGTGGTGTTCTTAAAATTAAACCCACGAATGGAAGATTGAATGGAGAACCAAATCCAGTTTGTTTCTCCTTCCAAATCCCCACCTGCAAAAGAACGATTGTGCTCGATTTGATTTCAACTGCTCTATCTGCAAGGTTTTCCAAAACCCTAATTTTTGGATGTAGATTACTTGATCATTTTGTTGTCGAAGGAGGTATTTTTTTATATATTTAAACATCTCGTCACAAATCTGATTGTGATCTTTTTAGTGATTCTTTCCTACATAAACTGATAAAATCAGTGGTGTAGTATTTGCTTAAGAATAGCAATTATTTAGGGATGTTATTAAAGCAATTTATGAGTCTTTCCCTTAAGAATCTTCATGCTGTTTATGGATTTTTGATTGAGACATGTTGCCTTACAGCTCATTAGTGATTATATAAGTAAAATTCAATGTCATCAGGTTGTTAGAGCAAGAAAGGACACATGAAAAGTGTATGATTTGAAGATTATGGATAAAAACTTCATCACAAAAGAAACACAAAATTGCTTATGTGAAGTTGGAGTGGTCGTATTGGATCATCCCAAAATTGTGCAACTGTTTTTGAATTTGGGATAAATGTGGTTTTGAATTTGAATTTGAATTTGTACTTTTTTAGGGTCCGATTTATCTGAGGACTGCTTTGATTCTTTGAGTAGTTTTATAGTTTTTACCGACTGTGAACATTTATTACATGTTTTTATGTTTCTTTGCAGGTGCTTTATATAATACCGAACAAGGCAACCAGATAAAACAAGTGTATCAATCTGATTTGCATGGTAAGTTATCATTTGAATGTTTAATTCATTGTTTGTTTCGAGGCTTTGGTGTTATCCGGTTGCAGTTAACTTTGTTTGATTTTTTTGTACCAAAATTTTATGTTTGTTCAAAACTTTTTTTGGGTTTTGGCATATCATTAATTCAAAGCTTGTTTTAGAATCACTTGAAACAGTATAACTCGATTCTTTCGTCTTTGTGTATAATTTTTATGGTAGCATCATTAAATTGATACATGCTTCATTGTTTGTACTTGACAAAACTAAATTTGTTAATGTATGTTTCTGCTCTTGTTGTTGGTATGCATGTGCGTAATATTTCAATAGTTTGTTCATTGATTAAGTTATGGTTATGCTCTTATATGGTTTTTTCCATATCTATTGTATCCGATAATTTAAGCACTTACCGGTTTTGGAGACTCTCCATAGCTTTTTAGGCATTTGTTTTTGGTCAATGTCTACTTTTACATTTTTCTCTACAGTTATATATTTGTCATTTAAAATACTCTGTATTTGCCTCTTTTTCTTGGTTTGCTTTTAGTATTTATGAGGTATATGCTCAACTTCAAGTCTACAGAGCCAAAGAGGGAAATGAATGTGAATTTTCCTGGATAATGAAGCTGCAGGGTTGAATTTTCTTGCAACCACCTCTAGAGTAATTTATGCAAAAAAAAATCTTTTTTTTTTGTATTATAAATAAAGTAATGGAGTTTTTTAAAGACTTAAAAAGACCCTTCTTCCAGTGTAGCTTTGACAAATCTAAAGAAATGTACAAATTATGTCTCTTTAGATGCAAGTCACATAACATCATTAATTTGGATTTTTCAGGTTTTGGATTAACAAAAGGTGGTATTTATTTAAGGTTGTGATTGATAAACCTGGCTTGGATTTTTTGTACATTGGCTTGACTGACTTGGTCGTGTTTGTTAAGGTTTGAAATAAACTGAATGGCATGGAACTCTACTTGTCCACAGGTGTATCAAAGGAGGAAAAAGAACACAATGGTCGTGATTACGAGAAGGTAGCAAGGCTTAACAAATTAAAGGTGTGATTCAGAGCTATTTTATGAAATTACCTTCTACTTGGCCGCCCTCGTCTTCTTTTTCCTAGACAGAAGCCGCTCCTTTGGTCTCTTTGATCTTGACAACCATATAGTGATATAGTTTTTCTTAATTCATCTTCTTCAATTTTTTTAATTTGTAAGGTAATTTACAAAGTCTTTTCTTTTTCAACCATGGTTTTTATTTACTTGTTTTGCAATTTCTTTGTTCATCGTGTTGACATGGGATTCTTAATTTTTTAACTTTGCAAATACTGCTACTTCATCGGTTACATTACTGGTTTGTGGTTACTTAGAGGCCGTTTACCTCATCACTTACCCGGGTAAAAGTAGACATTTGGAAATGTCTACTTTCAGTTATTTGAAATCTTCTTAGGTACTGTTTTTGTGATTTTGAGGGTCTATATGTGTTATGTAGATCACAAATCTTATTGACAGCAATTTAACATACATTATTTTTTTAATGGTTTGATGCTATCTTTAGTTTTTGGCCATCGAGAGTTCGGTCTTAGGGCATCTCTAATGTAATTCTCTATTTTACTCTCTATTATAGAGTAAAAAATAGAGAATGTGTTATGTCTTCTCCAATGTATTACTCTATTAAAGTATATTCTCTTTTCTATTCTAGAAAAAAATAGAGGGTTCTTTGGAGATGTTTTAGAGAGTAAAATAGAGGGTTCATTGGAGATGGTCTTAACATTCATTTTTTCCCTCTTAAAGTCTTTTGGTATTTTCGTTAGTCTTGTGATCGTTTTAGTTTGTTGCTGTGGATTCAAGCCAATGTTTGGTAGGATGGTCACAATTTCTGTGCACATTTAATCATTAACATTTGTAACCATTTTCTTCTTGTATCATCTTTTCAATTTTCATTGGCTAATATATCGTTCCTGCTAACGAACCGCTAACGAACAAGTGAGGAAGGCTGATATGCTTGAAGGCATGACTGTTGTCAGATCCGAGAAGGTCAAGGATTAACTGGTGCTGGACGGAATTGATATTGAGCTTGTTTCTCGATCACGTGTGCTAATCAACTAGGTATCTTTTATACATTCGGGTCTTTAGCTCATATCAGCAATATATTATATCTCTTTAGTATATATGTTGGGTTTCACTGACGGTGGTCGTATGTGTTTTTGAATGTGCAGAAGAAATGCCATGTGAAAAACAAGGATATTAGTAAGTTTCTCGATTGTATTTTTGTTAGCGACAAGGCAAAGATAGCGAAGGGTGATAATGAAGTACGTTAGGTAGCGTATCATCAACGTTGTTTTCGATCAGAGTGTTTGTTATCTTTAAAGATATTTTAAACATCATTGTCAAACTCGACCTTCAGGTTCTGAAGTTTTTTGGAATTTTAATTTCTTTTGGTACTGTTTTTACATAAAACAAACCTACACTTAATTTGTTATCTTAGCTAAGGAAGTCACTTTATAACGGACCCCGTTCATATTTATAGCATTGAGACTACCATGCTTGGAGATAAGAGAATAGGGATCAAGATGTTTCGCGTCGCATCGCGCATGGGTACATATATATATATATATATTACAAAAAAGAGAGGGATATTCTTTTGTAAATCATCATTTTCGTGTAAACCGTCGATTTCATAAGTTTTTTTGATGAATTCTTTTTTATGAAATGGTTTATTTTGATGAAATTGTTTTATATATTTGTGTTTTTTTTATGTGAAAACGAAAATATATGAAACAATTTCATAAGAATGAAAAAAGATACATGAAACTACAAATATATGAAACAATTTCATCAAGAAATGAATGATATGTATCAATTTCATCAAAATAAACAATTTAATAAAAAATTGACGGTTTACACGGTTTACGAAAATACGCCTATATATATAATATATATGGGATTTGTAAGGTTTTTGGTTTAATCCAACAAAAGTCTTGATTTACGTAACGTAAACTATTCGGTCAGGTAAACTATGGACTGACAATTCACAAGGCCAATATAGTTCATTGGATCTTTTGTCGGAAGAAAAGAGTTGGTCATTATAGAAGAAACCTTGGTTGGTTTATAGCTATGTTGTTTTGATATACTTGAACACGTTTTGAATCAAAGGCTTGTATTAAACCGATGAATCGTATTAACGGGATTTGTTCTATCGTTTGGTCTTATCGATGTTCTATTTGGGTTTAAAGTTCATTAGCTTTGATACTGCATTTGGGATATACCGATAACCCATATAGTGTTGGGCCAAAGACATGTGGTTTCCGATAAAATTTTATTTCCCGTCGCATTGTGCGGGTATACTGACTAGTAATTTAATAAAATGCTATTAAATATTTATGAGAATTATTTAATAAAATAATGTTGGAAATACATGCCAATCAATTCAATATCGTAATATTTTAACAAATAAATAAACTAAAAAAATGTTTCCAAAAGACAAAAATATTATTTTTTTAGACAAAATCCAAATAGAAAACTATTGTATTCTAATGAGAAAAAAGGAGGATATTTAGCATTTGGCTTGGCTCGAAAATGATTTGAAAACATGCATGTAAATATGATTATTTTGAGATTGATTGTATAATTATTTTGAGAATTGGAACTTTCAATCTACCAACTGAAATATGGTTGGTTATACACACACATGTCATGTTCCCTCATGACGTCATCACTTGCGTAACCGAGAGCCAATGATTGTGGCTACTGGCTAACCACGATACCACATATCTCCCACGTTTTTTTTTATAAATTTTGTTCTATTTTTAGTATAACCGAATTTATTTCATTTAATTTTGTTAATAAATTTTAGAGTAAATCACGGATTTGGTCCCTGTGGTTTAAAATACGAAACGAAAATGGTCCCTACAATTTTTTTATTCCAAATAAGGCCCTGTGGTTCGTGTTTTCGTAACGATTTGGTCCCTGGCGCTAACGAGCGTTAACTCCCAGCGTTAAGTTATAGACATTTTTAGTCCTTTTGATATGTTTACCTATTCTACTAAATTATAAAACCATAGGGACCCAACTTGTAATTTACTTTATTATTATATAATATAATAAATAATATATTTATACATATATATATATATATATATATATGCAACTCTCTCTCTCTCTCTCTCTCTCTCTCTCTCTCTCTCTCTCAACCTGGTAACCAACCTCATACACAAAATAAACAGAAGAATTCTAAGCTAAATATATATCCAATATAAGAGCTTCTCAATGCGTTCATATACAAAATAAACGAAGCAAGAGAGGTTTCATGGTCTCAGAACTGAGCCAACATCCTCTTCACCAGCATCCAACATTCAAAAATAAAAATAAAAATGAAGGGTTCTTATAGTCTTGAATCTTGATCAATGATGACCTCTGGTCCCTTGTTCGGCACTAGTCGTGGCAGGACTAAAGGGGTTAATAAACCTTCTACTGCCGCTTAAAATCCTCCTTAATGACCTCATTCGAGATGAAACGGGCGTCTTTTGATCTTGATCTTCATCAATCAACCTTGGTATGTCAATTACTAAATCTGGTCTATTTGTATGTGACGACGAAGGAGATGAAGATGTTTCAGAAGTTAAAATAGCTGCTTGATGATGGCTATTATTGGCTTCTTCCAATTGAGAAGTCAAAGTGATAACTTCAGTTTCATATCCCCAAAACAAAATATTTGAAGTCTTTCGGGTCGAAAAGTACAACAGGTATGGTTTTCAAGAATGATGGGTGATAAACCCAGAATCTAGCAAGTAATCAAGAACAATGTAGAGAGAATCTAGAGAGCAAACTTGTCATCTATGTATTGATCTCAAAAGTGTAAATGACAATATGCTACAAGTGTTATAGATTTGTTACGGGTTGTTACTAGCTAAAGAACTAGACATGCCTATTTATACCCATAACATACAAGGTATAAAGGCATTATGAACTAATACAGTACATTGACTTTACAGTAAATCTTGAATACAATAATGCTCTAACAATCTCCCCCTTTGGATTCAAGATTTAAAAAATATGACAGCAGTCTTCAGCTCTTTGTAAAGTCAGTCTTCTCCAACAGACACTCTATCAAACCATCTTCAAGTCTTGTACATGAAAAACAGATCTTTGCAGCTTTATCAGTCTTTGACAAACAATAACTTCTCGAAACCTTCTTGATGCAAGAACCTTAGTTCTCATCTTAACTTTAAGGACCCGAAATCATCAATTTGGATGTAGACAGATCCGAAATCAAGAGAATTCGGATCAGTAGGATGCGAAACCATCAGATCTCGGACCAAGAAGGATGCGAAATCATAGAATTCGGAACAAGAAGATGTGAAAACATATGGATTCGGATGCAAGAGGGTGCGAAACCATCCGTTTCGTATTAAGTTGGGTGCGAAACCATGGATTCCGAATGTAGAAGGGTTCAAAACCATGGGATTCGAATCAATAAGGGTTCGAAACCATGGGATTCGAATCATGTAGAGTGCGAAATCAAGGAATCCGGATCAAGGCAAGTACGAAACCAACGGAAGTCGAATCAAGTTGGGTCCGAAACCATGGAAGTCGTATCAATAAGGATATGAAACCATGAGGATTCGTACCAAGGCAAGTGCGAAACCATGAGAATTTGAATCAGAAGGATAAAAGGATGCAAAATCATCTATATTGTTAAACTTTTAGGTGTAAGCACATTCCGAAACGCTCAGAACTAAGATAACCAAATTCAGCAACATTTCAGACTTCACATGATCCGAAATCTTCAACTTTGAGCAATCCGAATCCATATATGAGTGATTCGAAAACATCTTTGTCTTTCACAATGTAAAGTCAATCTTCTTCAATACAATCTTCATCTCTTTGACCTTGAATTATCTTCGACATGAAATTGAATTAAACATTTCTCCCCCTTTTTTGATGAAAGTGAGCATCATGATCATCAAAAACCTTTTTCAATTTCAGTCGCGTGTCTGAGTATCACTAACAATCTCCTCCTTGATGAATAATCTTGCTCCCCTCAAAATAAGAATTTTGGAGCAATTTGTTTTCTCCCCCTGAAAGTATGCATATATTTCATTAAAGAATTATTCATTTCAAATACAATGCTTTAATGAAAACATTTATACAAAGAAAAAAAATTCATTGAACCACATTTTATAACTATTAACATTTGATCATTTGAAAACTTTACAAAAGAAATTCAACTTAATGAAATTTAGCAGATTTTTCAATCAAATGAAATCAAATGCATGTGTTTGGATTCAAAAAACAAGTCATCATTGCATATCAAGTTAAAAAATGTTCAGTTTCAACCCCTTTATTAAATCTATTTGGTGTGCTAGCATGCGAAATATGATTAGCTACAAGCATATGCAATTCTAAAACATATAAGAATACTTTGCTCTACTCACACTATTTGTCCAAAATCAGGATTTTCACAAATTTACAGGTTTATCGCTACTTTGTATTTTCTCTAAGTTTCAAGAGATGTGTGCTTATTGGCATCTTTTGATTTTGTGCACATTGGCATCTTTTAATTTTGTGCACATTGGCATCTTTTGATTTTGTGCTCATTGGCATCTTTTGATTTTGTGCACATTGGCATCTTTTGATTTTGTGCTCATTGGCATCTTTTAATCAAAACGTTTAGTAAGAATAAGATACACCGTTAAACATGACTTTCTATCTGGTTCTATAGCAGGATTTGGGTTAGCAAATCCCAGACCAGTTGGACTTAGGTGCTAGGTGTCGATCACCCCTTAGAACTTAATTTCCCAAACCAGAAAGGCCACATCGATATATCTTAAACCCATTTGTACCAGTAGAACATGGCTTTCTATCTGGTTCTATAGCAGGATTTGGGTCAGCCGATCCCAGACCAGTTGATCTTAGGGACTAGGTGTCGAGCACCCCTTAGGACTTACTCTCCCAAACCAGAAAGGCCACAGGTACAAACTTTCAAACTAAATGATAGTGCAAAATTTTATCTCAAGCACTTGGTTCTAAAACATAGTGCTTCTCCCATATTTTCATTTCCATCCATCATTCTGACAAATAGACTTTTTGAGCATTATATCTTATATAAATCCAGATTCACATAACTTTGAGCATTCAACATAATTTCATTCATGTTTTGCTGACCTTTCGATTTATTTCAGAAGTGAAAGTTGAAACAAATATAACTCAGATAATACAAAAATACTTGTAAAATCACCCTTGACACACATTTTATTCATTGAATGAAAAATTGAGAATTTCATCTCATTGAATTAAATTTGTGAAGGTTCAAACTTTCAAATTCAATAGAAATGAAACATAATGCAATGTTACCTTTCACCACTTGTTCCTTGAAACAGAAAGATGTGACAGTTAAGGATATCACTTGAGTAGTATGAGTTCTAAACTGATTTGTTTAGAAGCCTTAGTCTTTGAAGTACGGGTCCTGAACTGAATTGTTCAGAAGCCATAGTCGTTGAAGCACGGGTTTTGAACTGATATGTTCAAAAGCCAAAAACGTTGAAGCACGGGTCCTGAACTGATATATTCAGAAACCAATATCTCTTTACTCCCCCTTAATGGTACATACATTCTTCAAAAAAATTCACCGCTTCTCTTCTGTTATCAATCATGTGTGTGGTATATATGTAACATTCATCACAACACCTGAAGAACCTACAAAACAGATTAAGCAGATTTTGGTACCCAACGGGACTTGGGTCCTAGTGTGTTAGGTGTAGATTTCTTAAAAGGAATACTGTAAGTACCGTACCAATAAGAAGTATAATCTTTATGTACAAAATCATTTGATCCACAATAAGAACAACAAATTTTCTTATGTGCCAACCTAATCAGATGATTTACAGAATGAATATGATTAGGTTGAACAGAAGATTTACCTTTTGGCACATTGTTCTTCTTGGCCTTTGATGTGGAAGCAGATGATTTTGGTACATCTTTCTTTGGAACTGTTGTGCCTTTGACTCTCCATTCCATCTTCACCTTTTTGAAGACTGGAACTTCTTCAGGTTTGGAAGTACTAACTTTAGGCACTTTTGGTTTGTTATCTGATTTATCAAGCAGAGGATTATAGAAGAGATTTGTTGAACGAATCTGATCTTTTGAGAAATCTGTTGATCTATTAAATTGTTTAGAAGGAATGTTTGTAAAACTTGAACTTGAAGAAGTTTTAAAAGAACATTCAGAATCATTTTAATCAACAAACGGAGTCTGAAAGATAGAATTCTGACTGGTCTGCTTTGAGACATCAAATTTAAAAATGACGTCTTCAAGTTCTTTAACTTTGTATATCAAAACATTTTTCTCTTTAGAAATTAGATCAAATTTCTTTTGGAGATCAGATTTGATCAACTGATCCTTCATAATATCATTTGATAAACCAGATAATCTTTTGGTAAGATTAAGAATCGCATCTTCAAAATATTCGCGTTCCGATTCAAAATATTTTTCCAAAAACTTTCTTTTATCAGTAATCTCTTTGAAAATTTCCATATTTTTCTTTTTAAGGGTTTTACTTTCCTTTTCAAAGAGATTTTTATTTTCCGCAAAATCTTTTCTTTCTTTTTCCAAAAGATTTTCTAAATCAGAGATTTTCACGAAAAGTTCAGAACTTTTAATCTCAAAAGATTTTCGTTCAGTTTCAAATTTAGCTCTTTCTTTTTCGAGCTTGTCTTTTTCTAAAAATAAAACTTTCTCAAAGTCCGAAACTTGTTTTGAAAGTTTTATACATTTCAGCTCAGTTAGTTCCTTTTCTTTAAGAACTTTCTTTGAAGAAAGAGACTCTCTTTCATGTTCAGAAATCTTCTTCTTCAATTCAACGTTTTCACTTTCCAACGTTGTTCTTTTCTCTTGAACTCTTTTTATTTGATCTTGTAGATATGAGTTCCCCTTCTCTCTCTCGATTTCTCTACTCTTCATATCAGCATTTTCACTTTGAAGAGTTGTTACTTTCTCTTGAAGTTTCTTGATTTGATCGTGCAGACTTGAGTTGTCTTTCTTTGTTTCAAGACCTGCATTATATACTTCAAGATCAGTAATTCTTTTAGTAAGTTTAGCATTTGAAGAAAAAATGCCTAAAATTTGTCTCTTTAGATCAACATTTTCTTCCTCCAATGCTTTATTTAAAACAGGAAATGAAGGATTTGAAGTATTAGGTTTAACAAAAGTTTGCTTCAAACCTTCACTATCTGATTTAACAAAAATTTATGGAGTTGGAGGTATTTCTGTTATAATAATTTGTTGCAAAATTTCATTATTTGATTTAACAGAAACTTGTGGAGTTGGAGGTATTTCGGTTATAATAGTTTGCTTCAAAGCCATTTCTCTCTTTGGAATTGCTAGATATTGATCTTTCAGAAAATCAAGCAGAAAGTGTATAAAATACACTATTGAAAAAAAAATATATAAAATTTTTTCTTGAAAAGCTCTTAAAATGTATGAAAAACACTATAGAAAACATTTCGGAATAAATTTTGTTAATCAACACGAATTCGGATCAAGAAGGATTCGAAATCAATGGATTCGAACCAAGAAGGGTTCGAAATCCTTGGTTTCGATTCCTTAAGGGTTTGAAATCCTTGGTTTCGGACCAAGAAGGGTTCGAAATCCTTGGTTTCGATTCCTTAAGGGTTCGAAATCATGATGAACAGTAAACAATGAAGGATCCGAAACCAACAGTAAATGATGAATGATTTGAAACCAACAGTAAATGAAGAAGGATCTGAAACCATCTATGAATGATCCGAAACCATCAAGAACAATCCGAAACCTTTACTTCGAACTCGAAAAACACAGATTCAACCATAACTTCTTCAATTCTTGATCAATTGTTATGAAATTTGCACAGATTTGTTCAAAATCAAATTCCACACACTTTTCAAATTGATTACAAATCCTAATTCAATCGATTTAATCAAATTAAGATCCAAAAACAGTAGAATAGGGTTTTCGAACAAACTTTATAAAAATGATCAAAATCGATGTGATTCTTATGGAATTTGGTAGAAATCCAAGAATTAAAGATGCTCAGGGTGTAAATCGAGTCCATAAATGTCAAGAATAAATCAAAAAGATCAAAAATGGCAGAAAAGATGAAATCTGGATGAATAGTAATCGAAGAAGGGTCAGAAATCATCATGAACAGTGTAAAAAATCTTCAATTTGGTCTTTGATCTGCTTGAGTCTTCTGTTTAGCTCTGATACCAAATGATAAACCCAGAATCTAGCAAGTAATCAAGAACAATGTAGAGAGAATCTAGAGAGCAAACTTGTCATCCATGTATTGATCTCAAAAGTGTAAATGACAATATGCTACAAGTGTTCTAGATTTGTTATGGGTTGTTACTAGCTAAAGAACTAGACATGCCTATTTATACCCATAACATACAAGGTATAAAGGCATTATAAACTAATACAGTACATTGACTTTACAGTAAATCTTGAATACAATAATGCTCTGACAATGGGTCAAGGCCACGCCGGAGGACGGTGACACCAGACTGCTGTTGTTCCTGGTGGCCGGCTGTAAAATCTCCACGGCGACGGCGGCGGGAGGTGGAGACGTTCCGGCCTTCTTCACGGCGAGTTTGGTTACCAGGTTGAGAGAGAGAGAGAGTTGCAGGTATATATATATGTATAAATATATTATTTATTATATTATATAATAATAAAGTAAATTACAAGTTGGGTCCCTATGGTTTTATAATTTAATAGAATAGGTAAACATATCAAAAGGGCTAAAAATGTCTATAACTTAACACTGGGAGTTAACGCTCGTTAGCGCCAGGGACCAAATCGTTACGAAAACACGAACCACAGGGCCTTATTTGGAATAAAAAAATTGTAGGGACCATTTTCGTTTCGTTTTTTTAATCACAGGGACCAAATCCATTGTTATTCAGTTTAGGATCTAATCAAGTATTTTAGAGAGAGAGATAGAGATCGTAGGGAGAGAGAAGAACTTCAGTACGCCATCTCTATTTAGAACAACTGATTACAAAAAGGTCTTACAAGGATATTTATACCCTTGACTTACAAAAGTCAACAACAAGCTAAAGCTTAACATAAATAACCTTGATTACAATTAAAATGACATTAACAATCTCCCCCTTTGTAATCAAGGGCGCTCGAATCTTCGATGAAGTCTATTCTTTCCAATTAAGATCTCCAAGCGTCTTAAAGTATTTCTGAAGTTAAGTCTCGAATCGATCGTCTCCAAAGCTCGTCTCAGAAGTCTTATCTCTGGATTATCAATTTGGAATAAATTCTTTCTGGATTGAAGAAAAGATCTCTCTGCTTCTTTCAGTCTTTGCTCCAGTTGATATCTTATCACCTTTAACGTGCCATCTGAGAATCTTCCAATTTCATCAAACCTGAGGAAGCATCTTTGAGAAGTTTGATTTCTGTAGACAACCCCATAAGTATTCTCCAAAACTGTGCAAAGTGGATATTCAGAAATATTGGGTAGATCTCTGTTAGGCCTTGTCACATTAACAACTGGTTGAAAGCTTTCAACTGCAAGTTGAAAATCAAAACACCGATAAAATCTGACTTGACGGCGTATGAAACGTTTGACCGCATCCAAAGCTCTTAAAATATCATCATTTCGAATGGTTAAATCTCTAAAATGATGATAAAGAACCTCGAAATCATCAATTGAGAGATCATTAAAATCTGCTTCTGAAAACTGATATGTCTCACAGTCTTGACGTTGAACGTAGAACACTGGATACCAGTAACTGATGAATCTCACCAATTCAACCTTGCGAACAGTGACAATCTTGTGCTTTGAGTAAACAAAGAACTTCCCTTTGCGTTGACACTTGATAAAATTCACATACTCATATATGAATTTGGGTGTCTCTTTTTCAATTCCAAGAATAGCACTTAAACTCACTATCTTCTTCTTCTTTACAAAGATGCCACGTTCAGAGTCTTCAAGAAAAGCAGATCTCATTCTGACACTCTGATATTTTTCTTCGAGTCTTTGCATTCGTTGATGTGCAGTCAAAGAAGGACCTGGTTCCAATATACTTGGAGGAATATTCACATTCACTTCAGGAACTTCAATTTGAGATTTAGAAGACTCACCACTTTCAAAAGTGCTTGAAGGAGCAGTGGTATTTGGAGCAGATACAACTGGAGTTTCAGACATTGGAATTTGTTGAGCAGGAGCTTCTGATTCACGAGATACAACTGGAGTTTCATCATGTTGTACCGGAGACTAAGTAGATGGTGATTCAAGAGTTTGTGACTCATGAACAGGAGATTCACCATATAACAGATTTACCAACTCTATGTCCTTTTCGTCTAACTCAACATCAACTTCAGAATCTGAAATTACAATGATGTCATCTTGATCTTCTTCCTTTATCTTCCAAAACTTTTCAAATTTCGCGTGCATATCATCATCTGAATCTATCTCCACAGACTCAGAAAAGAAGTTTCTCATTTCTTCAAATCCTTCTGTTTCTTGTTCAGTTGATCCTTCAGGAATTTCAACAGTCACTGGAGCAGAATCTGGATCAACATAAACAACTAACTGTAAGTTGCTTTCAACTCTGGATTCTTCAAAAATGATGGACGACGCCATTGCATTTAAATCAACTTCATTAAGCATATGATCAACCAAATATTCCGGAGTTACATCTTCGACTCTTTCCGAACTACCGGCAACCATTCCTTGACCTTCAACATTTGACACATCTGAGGCTCCTTCAGTTCTTTGTCTTTTTGCATTCTCCCCCTCATGGCCTTGATGATCTGGGTCATCACGGTCATGTGTTCTCTTATTAGAAGGACCTGCTTCAGATTGGCAAGTCTGATTATACTTTTCCATTCTTTCTGAAAACATAGAAAAAGCATCGGTTATCAACTTCATGCCCTTTTGAATTTCCTTGAAATCAGCCCGAACCTCAGATCGAAAGGAATTAAAATCATTTATAAGCGTTGTTACACGCGCATCTTGAACTGGTGCTGGAACTGGTGCTGGAGCTGGTGCTGGAGCTGGTGTTGGTTGGAAGTTACGCAACAACGATAGTAAGTCACAGTCTTGATGTTCCGGAGGAGACATGGAAAGAAGACGAGCTTACAACATGTCAGACAGCTCAGTCACCGGAATATCTTGAATAGATCTACCTGAAGGAATCTGAACAGTTTCAGGAGTCAGTTGTTGACGCAATACAGTAGTGTTAGGTTGTTGTGGCGATGACGAATGAATCTGACTTGAAGGTTCTCTGATGACAATCCCAGATGGACGTCTGAATGGAATAGCAACTGGATTAACTTGAGTATCTGCTTCTGACATCTTTCCCTTTCCTTTAAATAGATCTTTGATTCGGTTTAATTCTTCATTCTTTGTTTCCTCCATCTGTACAATCATCTTTTCCAAAAATTCAGAGAGAAGCATGTTTCCAGAAGATGAAATAGTATCAGTGTTTGTAGAAATGGAATCAACCCCTGAACGCAATTCTTGTAAACCTATAACAGAAGCAGTCGCATCTCGAATCTCCACTTCATCAACAAGAATGTTGTCTACTCTTGAGTCAACAGGAGCCGTTTCAACACTATCAGCAATATTTCTAGAGAAAGAAACTTCTGGAGAGATGTTTTCAGAATGCTCTAACACACTTGTTTGTAGCTTAACTGTTTCTAACACATCTGTTTCACGCACATCTGAATCTTGCACAACTGAATCTCCACAACTGTTTCTAAAACCTCTGTTTCTTGCACATCTGAATCTCTCACAACTGAATCTAGCACTGTGTTATCTACTTGAAGATTGTCATTATTAAAATCTTCACCATCAATATTATCATCACCAGCATCACCATCATCACTACCATCACTGTCTGAACCACCATCACCATCTTCACTGCCATCACTGTCTGAACCACCATCACCATCTTCACTATCATCACCATCTGAACCATCATCATCTGAAGACGAAGAACTACTAGATGTCTCTTCATTTCCTTCATCCGCTACTGGAATTTGAATGTTATTATCTGCACAGTACGAAATAACATCCTCATCAGTTAGATCTGCATATCTGAGAATGAGATCCGGAGGAATGGGCATCGAATAAGCAAAACTCCTTTTCTGCCTTTGAATATACGACATCTCAAAATCTATGGCTAGGGGCCAATCATTTCTTCGAGGAATCTCTTTGTTACTCCTGAGCATACTCCAGATAATAAGTTCCAAAAACCTTATATATGGAATGAACTTGCGCTTCTTGAGAGTTTCCTTGTCATTAACTCAATCCGATAATTCTTGCCAGAATATGATAGTGTAATCGACATGCAAATCATAAATGATCGCATGGAATAAACGAAGAAAACGTAAACTGGCATTGTCAGTACCAGAATGTTTGGAAGTCAGGCATCTGTTTAGAACAGAGAACAGAGCATACCACACGGGTGGTAGTTTGGACTTCTCAAACTGGCTTACTTGAGTGAGATCACCAACATAGCCTAATGCTCGAATTCCAGCAAGAACATCTCCTTCAGATGGATATGAATCAAAAGATGTGCGACCCGGTCTAGAATCCGCTTCAGGAAGTCTGAGGATCAGTCTAAGTCTTCTATAATACAACTCCGTTTCATACTGATCAATCTGGATATGAAAACAATGAGGATTCGCGCTCTCATTCTTGACAATGTAGTGCCATGCTTGTTGTAAATAAACTTCAAGAATGCCCGTGCGTCCTCCCAGAGCATATGAAATTGGATGCCCTCGTAGAATAGACCCAATCACTGAATTAATCCTGAGTTTATCATGATTAACATAATGATTATTAGGTTTATACGGTAGAAGATACATCATTCTTGGAAAGACGGCATTTGGAGTATTTCGACGAGCGGATGGATCAGCTCCTGTAGATAACGTGGATGGTAAAGGATTTTCACGAGATGCATTATCAGATGGTGCATCGAGATTTTCCTGAACCGAATTTTCATCTTCTCGAACTTGAGAATCAAAATCTTCATCAGAAGCCATGAATACACCTGAAATGAGATGTAAAAGATCCTCAATAAGAACAACGAATGAATTGCACAACATATGACAAACATAGAAAACTCAGAAAAAAAAATTGCACAAGTCAGGTTTGCGCTACCAACAGGTGGCGCAAAGTCCACTTTGCGCTACCAACGGGTGGCGCAAAGCTAGGTTTGCACTACCAACGTTTGGCGCAAAGCTCACTTTGCGCTACCAACGGGTGGCGCAAAGCTTACTTTGCGCAACCAACGTGTGGCGCAAAGTTGACTTGGCAATGAAGAACGATCCAACAAACGACCATGGCGCAAAGTATAATCTGAACATGTTAAATCGACTAAACTCAAGAAATCGAAACCCTAGATGTCAAATATGATTCTAAGAAAAGCACATTATCGATTTTGAAACCCTAGATTTCGAATGAGATAAGAAATCTAAGAATTAGCAAAATCGATTGAAACCCTAGGAATCGAAATCGATTTGTGTACCATTCCAATTGCAAACATCCAAAATGAAACAAGCAGATACAAAGCTGATGTCGATAATCCACAGAGAAATAAAATGAGAAAACTTACCTGGATTCGATGATCTCAGACTAATCGGAAATCAGAAAGATGAAATCGGAACAGTGGTCGTGCGGGATGGTGGAGGTAAACATAAGAATATGAATTCAAATATATATATATATATATATATGCCTAAAAAAATTAAAAATATACTTTGAAAAACTCATTTTTGCTCCCCCTACACAAATGCAATAGATGATTTAAGAAAGATTTTACATTTGGAGAGTTTGCCAGACAAAAAACTTCAGAAGTACATACCTGGAAGATTTATCTGATTTGAGTTCTTGATTCTTTTGAATTTCAATTCCTGTGAATATCACAAAATCTCAGAACTTTGAACACAGACAATCACAACTCATCATACCTTGCTCCCCCTCAAACACTGAACTCAGTACTTTTCTCCCCCTGAAATTAAGCAATACTTCACAAAAACACAGAATGAAATATCACACATGAAAAATAAGTAATAGAAAAGAAATACATCAAATTATATACTGTAACTACTAACTATAGAATATTTAAACACCAAACAAAAGAAATTCAACTTAGTGAAATCTGACAGATTTTTCAAACAAATGAACTTGAATGCATGTTTTTGGATTTAAGTACAAGTCATCATTGCATATCAAGTTAAAACATGTTCAGTTTCAGCCTCTTTATTAAATCTATTTGGTGTGCTAGCATGCGAAATATGATCAGCTTCAATCATATGCATTTCTAAAACAAATAAGAATACTTTGCTCTTACTCACACTATTTGTCCAAAATCAGAATTTTCACAAATTTACAGGTTTATCGCGACTTTGTATTTTCCCCAAGTTTCAAGAGATGTGTGCTCAATGGCATCTTTTCATTTGTGCTCATTGGCATCTTTTGATTTTATCATCATTGACATCTTTTGATTTTGTGCTCATTGGCATATTTTAATCAAAAAGTTTAGTAGGTATAAGATACACCGTTAAACATGACTTTCTAACTGGTTCTATTGCAGGATTTGGGTCAGCCAATCCCAGACCAGTTGGTCTTAGGGGCTAGGTGTCGAGCACCCCTTGGAACTTACTTTCCCAAACCAGAAAGGCCACATCGATATATCTTAAACCCATTTGTACCAGTAGAACATGGCTTTCTATCTGGTTCTATAGCAGGATTTGGGTCAGCCGATCCCAGACCAGTTGGCCTTAGGGACTAGGTGTCGAGCACCCCTTAGGACTTAATCTCCCAAACCAGAAAGGCCACAGGCACAAACTTTCAAACTAAATGATTGGAATTAAAAACATTGAGCATCTCAATCGCTAGGTTCTACAACATAGTGCTTCCCCCATATTTTCGTTTCCATCCATCATTCTGACAAAAAGGCTTTTTGAGCATTGTATTCTATATAAGTCTAGATTTGCACAATTTCGAGCATTCAACATAATTTCATTCATGTTTTGCTGACCTTTCGATTTAAATCAGAATTGAAAGTTGAAACAAATCTAACTCAGATATAACAAAAAAACTTGTAAACTCACCCTTGACACACATTTTATTCATTGAATGAAAATTGAAAGAATTTTCACTCCATTGAATTAAATTTGTAAGGGTTCAAGCTTTCAAATTCAACATGCCGAGTTTTGATAAAAGGAAAGTGAAACGCTTTTCATCCAATGCCTTGGTGAAAATATCGACAAGTTGATAGTCAGTAGGTACAAAATATAATTCAATAGTACCTTTTTCCACATGATCTTTTATGAAGTGATATCGCATGTCGATGTGCTTTGTTTTAGTATGCTGAACAGGATTCACTGAGATGGCTATTGCAGATTTGCTGTCACAATAGATTGGAATTGTTTTATACAGCAACCCATAATCTTGCAATTGTGTCTTCATCCATAACACTTGAGAACAGCAACTTGCTGCAGCGACATACTCCGCTTCAGCAGTTGAAATAGACACACAGTTTTGTTTCTTTGAAGCCCAACTTATTAGCCGATCTCCCAGAAATTGTACATGACCAGAAGTACTTTTCCGATCCAGTTGACTACCTCCATAATCAGCATCAGAATAAGCACACAGCTTGTAATTCGAACCCTTTGGATACCACAATCCTAAGTATGGGGTTCCTTTCAGATATCTGAAAATGCGTTTGACAGCCATAAAATGAGATTCCTTTGGATGTGCCTGGAATCTGGCGCACAAACATGTAGAAAACATTATATCCGGCCGACTAGCTGTGAGATACATTAGTGATCCGATCATGCCTCGATATGTTCTGACATCAAAGTCCTTTCCATATGGATCCAGTCCAACTTTCGCACCATGAGCCATTGGAGTGCCTATGGTAGTACATTTATCCATTTTGAATTTCTTCAAAATATCAAAAACGTACTTTGACTGATTGATGAAGATTCCATCAGGCAACTGCTTCACTTGAAGACCGAGGAAAAAATTGATTTCCCCCATCATGCTCATCTTAAACCTGGAAGCCATAAGATCAGAAAACCAAGTACATAAAGTTTTGTTAGTCGCACCAAAAATAATATCATCTACATAAATTTGAACTAAGCAGATATCTTGTTCTTCGTTTCGGATGAAAAGAGTTGTGTCAATTGCTCCCTTAACGAATCCGGATTTGAACAAAAAGGTTGACAATTCATCGTACCATGCACGCGGTGCTTGTTTCAAACCATATAAAGCTTTATCGAGACGAAACACGTAATCAGGTTTAGCTTTGTTAACAAACCCTTCTGGTTGAGATACATATACTTCTTCCTTTAGTACCCCATTCAGAAAAGCTGTCTTCACATCCATCTGATATACAGTAAAGTCGCAAAAAACTGCAAAGGCGAGAAATATTCTGATGGCTTCTAGTCTTGCTACCGGTGCGTACGTTTCATAATAATCTATTCCTTCTTGTTGTCGATAACCCTTCGCCACTAAACGAGCTTTGTTTCTCACAATTATTCCATCCTTGTCCTTTTTGTTCTTGAAAATCCACTTAGTGTCGATTACGCTTTTTCCCGGAGGCCTAGGCACTAATCTCCACACCTTCAATGCTTCGAATTCATTCAGTTCCTCTTGCATTGCAATAACCCAGTCTGGATCATTCAAAGCTTCAGAAACCTTGGTTGGTTCAATGTTGCTTAAGAAGCAAGCAAATAAGCATTCATTCGGTGATGCAGACTTGGATCTCGTGCTGACATTAGCGGACGGATCACCAATGATTTGGTGAATCGGATGAGCTTTTGTCCACTTGGTTGTATGAGGAAGTGGATCAACTGTTTCTTGAATCATTTCAAGTACTTGAGGAGGAGGTTATGGTATATCAGATTCACTAGAGGACACATGTATCACTTCAGGAATCGGAGGAGATATCTCAACAACATCGTCTGATTCAGATTGATGAACTGGTTGTTGAATGACAACCGGATCCACTATTTCTCTTTCATTAGAATGAACATCTCCGGACGTTTCAAGAATTTGTGACGAATTCGTTTCTTCAGTCACAGGTGGCACTTCTAAATCCGAAACTACTTCTTGTATCACAGGTTCAGATGTAACATGAACTGCATCGTTATCAGAGTTTTGTGCAGCGGAATTTGAGGTAGATGCGTTCGTATTTACCTGATTAGACACAATAGGTAGAGCATTGGTGTTAGTAGAAGGTAAGTCATTGTAGAAATGTTCAAATAAAAAATCAAGATCAGTAAGAGTATTAGGAGACAGAGTAGGATCCTGATTTGTCGGTTTAAAAACAGGTTCTGAACTGATTTGTCCAGAAGCTAACACTCCTGACATAGCGGGAGCAGATCCTGTGTTGCCCGAAACCATTTCTTCAGATTCATCAAATTTGACATTGACGCTCTCCACCACCTTTTTAGCTGAAGTCAAATAAACTCTGTAAGCTGCTGAAGAAAGAGCATAACCAAGAAAGATCCCCTCATCCGCTTTCGGACTGAATTTATTCAGATTTTCTCGATCGTTTAGCACAAAACATTTACACCCAAAAGCTCGGAAATATGAAACATTCGGTTTGATGCCATTCTTAATCTCATACGGTGTCTTGTTGAATCTCCGATGAATGATTGATCTGTTTTGAGTGTGACATGCCGTAGAAACTGCTTCTGCCCAATGAGAAAGAGGAAGACCTTAGTATGCGAGCATAGTGCGAGCCGCTTCAACCAAAGTTCGATTGCGTCTCTCCACCACTCCGTTTTGTTCAGGTGTTCTTGCGGCAGAAAATTGTTGAGTGATCCCATTTGCTTCATAAAACGCTTGTAAAGTGTTGTTTTTGAATTCTGTTCCATTGTCGGATCTGACAACCTTCACTGCCTTTTGTTTGTTAGTCTGAACAGTCTTAATGAGATTGATGAGATGGTCGGAAGTTTCATCCTTTGATTTGAGAAACTTCACCCAAGTATAACGTGAATAATCATCAACAATCACTAGGACATACCTCTTCTTTCCAATACTTTTTGTTTTCATCGGCCCACACAAATCTACATGCAAGAGATCCAGAATATCTTTTGTGCAAAATTCAGCCTTCGGTTTATGAGAAGCTTTCTTCATTTTTCCTTTCTCACAGTCATGACAGAGATGATCTTTCTCGAATTTGAGTGACGGAAGACCTCGAACAAGTTCATTCTTGGCTAACCTGTCCATGTAATTAAAGGTGAGATGAGCCAGTCTTCTATGCCACAACCAGCTTTGTTTAGTTGTCGCCTTTGTCAGTAGACAGATATCAGAAGGAGAATTTACTGTTGAGAGATCTATGGTATAAAGATTGGATCTTCTTTTCCCAACAAGTAAATCTTTTCCATCATCATTTTTAACAGCAACCCTTGTTGATTTAAAACTGACTTCCAGATCCTTATCGCAAAATTGCCCTATACTGAACAAATTGTGGCTTAGACCTTCAACATAACTCACTCTCTTCACTGTGATATTCCCTTGAACTAAGTCTCCGTAACCAAGAATTGGAGATGTCGCGCAATTTCCAAATTTGACTCTTCCACAATCCTTTTCTTTAAAATTAGATAATAAAGACTTATTGCCAGTCATATGTTTGGTGCATCCAGAATCCAGATACCACAAATGACATGGCTGCAAAAAGAAACACATCAAGGAGATTTAGGTACCCATCTAGTTGTGGGTCCCTTCTTGTTAGTTCCAAAAGATTTCCTATCAAACATGGGATGTTTTCTTTTCTTTGAAACACTTTTGTGTTTATAAAATGCATTTGAATCAAACAACGGATTATGAATTTTATATGTATCAGACGAATAAACATCACCACCAGAACTACAACATGAAGAGCAACATAAACCACCATTGGCAATTCGAAACATTTGCTTTATTGAATATCTAAAAGAGTTTTTACAATTCTCTTTATTTTTAGCAAATGAACTAATTGAACAAGGGTTGTTGACTATGCTACTCTTTTCATCTGTTGGAGTATCTGGAGACAACTGCTTGACTTTCCAAACTTGTCTTGGTCTTTTCTTCACAAACCTATCTGAGAAATTAGAAGAAGAAGCATCAGAATCAGTTCCAGATTTTGAATCTTGTTTCTTAGATTTCTTTGACCTTCTCCTTTTTCTATGATTCTTTTTGTAAAGATTTGCATTTATAGTAAAAGAATCATCAATTTTCTCTGTTTCAACATCTGAATTAGAAGACATTACTTTGTGTAAGAAATCAAACTTTGAAACTTTTTCATTTAGACTTTCCTCAGAGTTACTCTCCTTTTCTTTTTCAGAACAGTCAAAATCAGAATCAATTTTATCATCAGAAGAAGAGCTTTCTTTAGAATCGTCTTCCATTGTATCTTTCTCGGAATCAGATTGTACAACATTTTGATATTTTTCAAAAATATCTTGTTGAAGTTTTATTTCCTCTTCAAAACTTAAAGTCATGAAGATCGAAGTTAAATCCTTTTCAAATTCAAACAAGATATTTTGTTCTTCCAATTTAGCTTCAAGATCTAAAATTTTACACTCTAATACTAATGGTGGAATGTATCTTTTAGTATCATAAGATATTTGAGGTACATTCTTTTTTTTAGTATTAATAGCGTAACTATCAAAATAATCATTTGGTAATGAAGCTTTTTCAGACTTTATGAAATTTGAAAATTTTCTAGAAAGTCTTGATTTTCTAGAATTTTGAGATTTGATGTTGTACTTTTCATTTTCACGAGTGTATACAAATGGAAGTTGCATCTTTGTTGTAATACTTCTTTTCTCTTCTTCCAATTTTAAAGTCTCATCATCATTTGTCCATTTAATTTTAAAATGAGGAGCATATTTGGCAAGGGTTAAAAACTCAAATTCATAAAGAGTAGGAACTTGTGTTTTAGCTTCTTCTAAAAAATGTGGATTTTTAAATCCAAGTCACCATTTTTCTTTAATAGATTTGTAACTCCTTGGTTTGTTTAAATAAACCGTTTGTTCGGTTTGACCTCTCAAATAAAGATTTTCTTATAAAACGGTTATTTGTTTAGAAATATTGTCTCTCATATCGGTCATTGATTTCCAAGATTCAAGATAAGATCTGTTTAATTCTTCCAACTCTTCTATTTTCTTTACAAATTTACCTTTTGTATCTTCTAAAATTTTCTTTTCATCTTCAAGGCAAATTTGTAATTTTTCAATGGATTTTGAGTGAATATTATTCTTTTCCTTTTCAGAAAGCAGTTTTGTGCGAAGTTCATGAATGGCAGTAGTCATGATGTTCATCTGATTCACAATAAATTCATAATCAAAAGTAGAAGGTACCTCAGAATCATCAGTTGAGCTTGCATTGTCATTCTCCTCATCATCACTGGCATCATCACCAATAAAGCACATATTATCTGCTTCGTTATCAGAGTGATCTAGCCAGTATTCTTCTTCCGCTAACATAACTGTACCGGTTTCCTTCTTTTTAGCCAATTCTAATTTCTTCTTGTAGTAGACTGCATCCCTTACAACTTTCACTCTACAGTCTCGGGAGAAATGACCGGGTTTTCCACAGTTGAAGCAAACATTAGCTTTCTTTCCTTCCACCTTCTTAATTTCCATGTGTTTTGGACCTTCAAACTTTTGTTCAAATGCCTTTGAACCACTAGCATCAGAATCAACCCTTCTTGAACCAGATGAGACTCTCAGATTATTTGACCCTGGCCTGTTGAAGTACTTCTTTTGAAAGTGCTTGGTCAAAAGAATCATAGCTTGTTGTAGCTCTTCACCATCATCTTCAGTCTGTCCATCATAAGCATTCTCTAATAGTCTCTTTTCTGCCAACTGACTAGCAATCAAAGCAATTGGATCCACACTTGTGACTTTGTTCTTTTTATCCAACTTCTCTTTCTTTTCTTTGACTATATCTTCATCAATCATCAAAATTTCATACAGCTCTTGAATTTGCATAGTTGAGATTCTTACATCATTTCTCATCCTATGACACGGTTTGCTCCATTCAGGTTGAAGAGCATTAAGAAACTTCAGAGTAGCTTCCAATTCGGTCTTTGTAACTTTTATTTTCAGAAGATCATTAATAACTCCCCAAAACCGATCAAATACACTCTTCAACGATTCCCCTTCCTTTGCCTTAAAACTCTCAAAATTGTTCATGAACCGATTCTGTAATACCCCGGGTAAGTTCGTTAGTTAAAATGTTAGTTCCGTCAAATTTTGTTAACTTTAAAGTGTGAAGTTAAAGGTAAGTTTGGTTAAATTATAAGTAAAGGGTGTATTTGGTCATTAGTGGATAACTTAAGGACTAAAGGGGTATATTGAATTGGATATTACGTTAATGGATTTAGATATTTTCAAAAAAATCAGTATTATCCAGATTATTAGTTCAGTGTGTATGTGTGTGTGTTTGGGAGCAAAAGAGGAAAAGAGAAAAGAAGAAAGCTAGGGTTAAGGCTTCAATTGGATTGCTTGGAAACGATTTAAGGTATGTTCCCTGTGTATTTTGTGTTGGTAATTACTAGTTAATGGTTCCTATCGGAGTAGAATAGTCGAAATCACATCTGGTAATGTTTTTTGTTGAATCTAGGTTATTTTTGTGCAAACCGACAGAGGTTTCCGGACACCATGAATGTGTCCGGATGGTTTTGTTGGAGGTGTCCGGGTAGTTCTTTGATGGTATCCGGGTAGTTCTATGTTGGTGTCCGGACGAGTCTTTTATCCGGGTAAGTTTCTTTTTCCTATGTTTTCCGGATAGAATTGGATACCGGATGGTATCCGGATTACTTTGGTGTCCGGATGACGTCCGGATTGTATAGGTTGTCCGGAAAAGTTATGTTGTCCGGAAGAGTAATGCTGTCCGAAAAAGTAGTCTTAGGTGAACATTTGAGGATAAGAGTTTGATAAGTTATTGGGATTCTCAATCTGTTAGAGAGTCTTATGTGTTCTATTTGGTAAAGTGGTATATGTATTTGAATTGTTTCAGATACTAAGAATTTGAAGTGAAAGACTGAATCCATTGGAAAGGCTTGAAAGTATCTTGTTAAGCTAACAGGTGAGTTTTACTTCAAAGTGTTTTAAACTGGAATACATTTGTGTGGATGTCGAATATTTGATAAATGGTATGAATATGACTATGATTGTAATTATGAAATATTGAGATATTATAATTACGTGAGTATTATATTGTACTATAATACGTGGTCGGGCTTAGGACCAATGTGTTTACTGTATTTGTTGTACAATAGATTAGTTGGCTCGCAACCAATTAATTTGGCCATTTGTGGAGGAATAAGGTGGAATGAGATGCGTACAAAGCATGAGTCTTGATTGGTAATTAATTACGTGTGGTATGTGGGTGTTATATGAAAAGTTTTATATAAACGGTTTTTGATGCAAAGGTTTATATAAATTGGATTTAAAAGGATTGCTAAACTCACAACGATTTCCTCACTAGACCATTAGGTCTAACCCTCATTTTTGTTTTAAAAATATGTATTCCAGGTGGCGGATCGGGTAAGAGCAAGTAAATAGGACCCTTGATGGATAGATTTTGTGAAGATATTGGTTATGAAGTTATGGATGTATTTTGTACTTAAGACTTCGTTATTAGTCAACATGTAATTTAATTTGAAAAAGTTTGTACTGAATTACTTATTATGTTTTGCAAGACTATGGGACCGAATGTGAAATACGATGTATCTTTTGACGATTTTATGATATGGAATGTATGTTATTTGTATATATGGAAACCGGGTTGTTACAGATTCTGTCTTAACTGAGTAGCAACTGCCGATACAAGCATAATTTTCTCCAACTGAGTCCACATTAGCATCAGGTTGTATTTGAAACAGTCAATGCGATTGTAAATATGGTTTGGAAGAGCAAGGATAAGATTCGACTTTGCTTCTTTGTCTGCTTTAGCTCTCATTGCTTCTTCAGCAATGTATTCTTCGACTCTTTTTAATTCTCTTGAAGCAGGCACAGTTGCGGTTGCGGGAATTACTTTGTAAGGTTGCACAAAAGGGCCTTCCGTGAAAGCTAACATCATGTTATCCCCATTTGGTTGTCTCTCGATAAAATCAATAAACCGATCTTGCCATTGTGAAAATTCATTTTCATTGATTAATACCGGTGGTCTGGTATCTGTTCCAAGAGACATCTGAATATCATTCCTATACAAACTTGCTTGAAGATTCATGATGAACAGTAACAAACAGTGAACAGTAACAAAAACCACAAACGCCAAGGCTGGTTTGCGCTAGAAGGGAATGGCGCAAAGTGGAGGTTTGCGCTAGACGACCGTGGCGCAAAGTACGGTTTGCGCTAGTGTTGGTCCCGAAGGCCTATACAAGTTTGTAGAAGGGGGGGGGGGGGGTTGAATACAAACACACAAATTTTACTTTTCTAAATTGTTTATTGATAAATCATTAACAATTTACATCTTGTTGCGGAGACAAGATTAAGGATAAACCTAAATCTAAACAAGTTGGAACACTAAGGTTTCTTGCACTAAGAGAGATAAAGAAAATTACTAATAATAACCTATCTTGAGATAAGAGATTGAACTTGTCCAGAGTTAGCAAGTTACTTCAAATGAAGTGAGTTCATCTCTTTATATACTGCATGCATTTAATGCAAGTCAGTATATACTTTACACGTGTCATCAGCTGGTTGGTTGCATGTCATTGACCTTGGTTGACAACCTTAGTAGCCGTATGGATGAATAGTGTAGTATCATAGTGGTTGTACGATTTCAGACAGTCGGAGGTTCTTTTCTGACATTTCGTACGGAGTCGTGCAAGGGGGGTTAAGACAAAAGTACTTTGTACGGAGGACTTCATGATCAACTTTCGTTGATTCAGCGATTATCATTTTCTATTCAGCGAATGATAAAGTTCAGCGATAGCTGAAGTCTTGTACTTGATACTTCACGTTGAGTGGACAAATCTGAGTCTTCGCTGATCCGCATCAGTTCATTAGGAGACTTGTCGCTGGTTCTTGAGCTTGATCTTCGACTTCAGCGTAGAACCTATGTTGACGTGAAACTTGTCTTCAGGGATCATAAGTAAACAACTAACTTATCAGCGATCATCATAATGACTGAACAGACTCAGAGCATTGATGATGAACAGTGTTCGCTGAATGTTTAATTTAAAAGAGCGAGAGTTCCTATCAGCGGTACTGTAAGATCTTAGTACTTATCAGCGATAGTGAAACTCTGATACATATTGTTTACTTACAATTTTCACTAAGTACATAAGAGAGGGTCATTATCAAATCACTGAGGGTTTGGATCAACAATCTCCCCCTATTTGATTATGACATAGCAACAAAGAAAATTGATATTTAATGAAAACATAAGGATAAAAAGAACTCATAAAATATTTGTCCCTTTTACTGTTTTCTGGGATCTTTTCAGTACTGATGGAGTAAAGTACGTTCGCTGAAATCTTTCTTTAAAATATTGAATCAGGTTACAATGAAGAACAGAAAGATTACAAGTACAAGCGAAATAATTTACAAGTACAGAAGGATAACTGATACAATAGAGAAAAAGGAGATTATATCAGTTTTCAAAGGGTTCTTCCTTAATGAGAAGTTCATCAAGGGTCTTTTTAGTGGGGATCATCCAGTCAGGGACATTTACTCCTTGATTCTTTAACTTCAGAGCAGCTTCAAAAATCAAGGGCTTCAGGTGTCTAGCTTTGATGTCGCGTCTGACTTCACACTAGTGTACGAGATCTCTGAGTTGTTCGATGGGAGCGATGTGGAGCTCAGAGACACGTTGAAAGTGAGGATTTCCATCATAGTCTAAGAAGAATATACTATATGGATCACTTACCACTGTGCCAGGGATGAAGGTTTCTCCAGGTGGTAGGGAGGTGTCAAGCATTGAAAGATCAGCATCAGGGCCAAGAACTTCAGCACGAGAGAAACCAATACCTGTTTCATTTCGAATGATTGGACCTGAATCAGAAACTTTCTTCTTCTTAGCAGAGGCTTTCTTCGGTTGAGGAAGAGTAGGAGGAATATCCACAGCAGATGAAAGCAAGTCGATCTGTTTGTTTAAGATCATCTCAACATGGCTTTTGAATTTTGAGCGTGATCCCTGAATGGCTAATTTCGTTTCTAACCATTCAGAGAGACCAAACTTTTCTAATGAAGTAGCATATAAGGTTTGCTTGGTTTTGTCATCTCTGTAGACATCCACTTCAACAACAGGAACATCAGCGTACATTTTTCCTCTGATGTTGGCTTTGATTATTTTGGATGGTCTTGATCGATAGGTCAGCATTTGTTTAGCACATTCCAAAGTTGTATCAGAGACCTTTGTCTTTTCTCTAACGATTTCTTGAGCATCATCCCAGAGAGCTGACGTTGAACATCAATGGGAACTCTTTTCAGCTTGGGGTCTTTGATTGATCGTTGAGTAAGCTTGATGGCGTATTCTCTGTCTTCCTCTTCAGCTTCCTTTCTTTCAGCGATGAGGCGTTCATCTCTGAGGTGTTCCTTGTATTCAGCTTTGGAGATTTTGAACTTTGGAGCAACTGAAGGAAGTTGATCACGCCTTAGAATGATTCGCTGATCCTCGAATCGCTTTATTATTTCCTCTCTTCTCTTTTGATCCTCTTCACTCAGCTTTTGAGGAGCTGAGGAAGGTCTGTTTCTGTGCGAGAGAGGTTGTTCTTCTGGTTCATCAGTCTTAGAGATCAAATCTAAGACTGGGATTATTTCATCAGCAGCAGCTGCTTTATTTGTGAAGTCGCAGTAGTAGAACCTTCAGCGACATCCTCAAACATGGGAGAGGACTAGCTGAAACACAGTGATCTTACAAATAAGAACATGGGTAGAAGAACTTGGGTAGAAAGAGAAAGAGAAATATGTTCAGGTGTAGGCTAGGGTAGTAGAACTTATAGAGGAGGGATGGAGTGAGATATGATTAGTGTACCTGACAAACCGGCTTTACAAGAAAGATCGCTAGATTTTCATCTTCAGCGACGCCTTTGCCTTTGCCTTTCTCAGCGCCAGAGGCTGAGGGCTTTGTCTTTGTCCGCTCCCCTGTTGGTTCATTTATTGAAATTCCCTTACGAGCTTTGATCTTTGGGGCAGGTTTGACGACAAAGAAGTCATCGTCATCTTCGTCATCATCATCATCATTCCTTGGAGAGGAGGATGGTTCATTATCAGGGATGTCGATGTCTTCATCATCTTCTGCTTCGGATTCTTCAGCTTCGTCTTCGAGTTGCTCCCCCTCAGATACAGAGGCGAGCTTCTCGGTTCCCTCTGGGTTTTCATCTCCCTGAGGTCCAGCGATAAGATCTTCATTCTTCTCTCCCCTGATAGATTCATCATGGGAAAGGTCTTCAGCGCTCTTTTCAAGATCCTCAGCGCTCTTCTCCTCGTGATGTTCAGCGCTCTTCTCCCCCTCTTTCTCATGATTGGGGGAGGAATGGGTAGACTCAGCATTTGTATTTTCTCTGTCTTCTTGGCCAGAGATTTTAATACAACTTTCAATCGCTGCTAATCTGTCTTCAAGGCCAGATATAGCAGGATTGATCTTCCCAAGCTCAATGCGATCTGTCGCTGTGAAAGTTTCTAATACAGGGGCAGGGGCAGGAGCATTTTCCTTGTTGACCAGCGTCTCGATCATCGTCTTCATAGAACCAACGCGGTTTTTACAGAACCCAAGTCGGTCTTGACAGCTGACATATCCCCCTCGAGATGTTCAACCGATGTTTTCAGCTTTGTAACTTCGCTGGACACGGTCGAAACTGAGTTTTTGAGGCTGGTGTAGTCAGTGTAGATGTCAGAGAGTACTTTGGCAAAATCGCTGAGCGTCTTATCAAGACCCTTAATGTCATCTGTGGAAGCTTTATTCTCCACCACCGTAGTCAGCTTTGTCAAATTCTCTCCAGCGTTTGTTACGGCTGTAGAGTTGTTGGAGAGTGTGGTGGTGAGACCGGTCAGCTTTGTTTCCACGGACTTCAGAGACTCGTTGATGTCTCCCAAATTAGGACCTGTAACAGATAAAAACTTGTGAACAGAGGAAAGCTCAGAAGTTTGGGGTTTAGTCACAGTGTATAGGATTTTGTGTGTACCTGCAGGAGGGTTTACGAACTCGTCAAAATTGCGGGTTCCTGAATAATGTTCCATATCTTCCTCAAAAGTACGGTGAGGTATGGTGATCTCTGCAGGTCCTGTCTTCATCATTCGTTGAGAAGCGTCAGCGGTGGCTTCTGGAATGATGGCATCTCTAGTGTTCTTTGGAGGAGAGTCCAAGTGAGTGGAGGGAGAAGCGAAGGATAAGAATGGGGTTCGGGTACTGAGTTCAGCGTTGGAATCGCTGACAATCACTTCATCAGTCTTTTGAGAGACTGAGGGAGGTTGGGTAGGTTCCAAGTTTCTAACCTCAGCGTTTGGAGATGCTGAAGTCTGGATTGGAGGGATGGATTGAATGGGTGTGGCAGAGCGTACCACGGAACTTTCCTTCAGCTCGTCAGAATGAGCTGAGGAGTCTTCAGCATGGGATTGCTGGGGTTGCTCCTTGGTTTTCTTGATCCTTTTGGAATCAAGTTGGGTTGAGGAGTGTTTCCTTTTCTTAGAAGGAAAGGATTGTGTGGCCGGGGCATCAGCGATGGGTATTGTCGCTGAAGGAGCCACAGAAGTCGAAGAATTAGGGTTAAGAAGAGAGAGAAGGGTAGAGAGACGTACCTCATTGTCGACAGGTTTGAAATCGAGCACCTTAGGGCCAACCTGAGAAAGTTTCAGGTCACCCTCTTGAGGATAGCTATCCTTCAGGCCATATTGGAAGATGGCGCTAATGAAACGGGGGTAGGGAACCCATGCAGGTCTGTCAGCAGCAGAATCTACTCTTTGTACTAGGTCATCATAAATGATAGATGCCCAGTCAATATGTAGACCTTTCAGCAGTGCGTATCCCATAGCCTGCTGAGGTTGAGCGGCTTGATCAGAGGAGCCGGTCTTCGCTGTCATGCAGCTGATCAGGTGTGCGAAGATGAAATTCATCTCGCTGGGCATTTTGGACTTCTTTATCAGCGTCAGCTTCTTCTCGGGCTTCTTGTCCCTTCCAGTTTCCCAGATGTAACCCATTGCGTCGAGGAAAGCAATGATTTCTTCTCTGTCAGCATGCTTCTTATGGTCAGGGAATGGAATAAACGGTTTTTCTTTGGTAGCATTGGGAAAGTTCAGGGCTTTTTGAATGATTGCGGGGGTTATCTTAATTGTGCCTTACTCAGTATCGCTGAGTATGCAATCGATGGTTTTGGATGCATCTTTGGCGGAGGGTAGCTGAGTGTGTCTGGCAGAGTACCAGAACTGGGATAGTAGTAGCTGACTTGCAGGAGGTGTGATGGTCAGGGCTGTTGAAATGCAGCAGTTTTTCAGGAAATTCACAGCATCATCCAGATGTGTGACTTGCTTTCGAGGAGGAAACTCGAGAAGCGCAGAGAGGTTGTTGACCTTGGTCCAATCTAGTTGATCCAGCTTGAACTTAACCTGAGGGGCTTTGATGATGTCCACTTCCTCAGAGTCAGCGGAGATGGACTCAGCGGTAACATTGATCTTTGAAGTTGCCATTTCTCTGTATTATCAGTTCAACCAAAGATGTTAACAAATAAGAATTGTCTTGATATGGAAAGAATTTCCATTAAGATGGTTCGAATTTTGTCCATTTCATTCAGACATAAATGTCTTAATGAAGATTAGGGTTTTTCATGATTTTTGAAACGAAATGTAAAACCCATAAAGTCTTGTATTCCAGTTTCTAAAAAAATCTGGATACGAATGAAGAACAAGTTTAAGATTAAGATTTAAAACTTGAAGAACAACCATGAAATGGTTGTGTTCATAAAACCATGAAAGAAATGATTTTATTTTTAAGAAGTTCTTTTGTTTGATCTTGTTTAAAACAATGATAAGATCAGAAACAAGTTATCTGCATTTGAAAAAAAAATATGAACATATTAACCTTGATGTTTTGATGAAGAAGATGAGGAACAGTTCTTTGAAGATTTGAGAGCACAAATGCAACAGTAATTCTTTTCTTGCGGAGGAAGATTGATCGCGTAAAAGACAAATATAAACCAAGAGTTTGTTTATATAGGGAGTTTTAGAGAGAGAAAACCTTGAGCGGGAAAAGGTTTTCATCATGACACGGACACGTGTTTGCATTTGATTGGAAGTTTGAACGAAACGTGCAAACGTGTGTCAGAAAGAAATCGTGCCTGGTGTTATCCGTTGCAATGACGTCACAACTGTCCTTTCACCTTCTTTTAGGATGTCTCTGAGGTTTTGAAAGCTCAGGGACTCTTTTGAAAAACATGAAGCACTGAATAGAAAATATCAGTGAAGGTTTTAAGAACTTTCAAAATATCGCTGTTAAGGAAGAGATATTCAGCGATGCATTTGTTTTGAAATCTTGCATTTTCATGCGTTTGTCAGAGAGAGAAAACATACCTGGATATCAGTTTAACCAAGTTTATTCAGAGAGAAGATGATTGAATAGGTTATACGAGTTGATTTTATCCTATCGCTGATTAATGTGAACCGCTGAAGATTTTACCCTTCAAAGTTCAGCATTCCAAGCTCGTTGATGAGAAAGTTGAATCTTGTCTCATCAAGAGGTTTGGTAAATAAATCAGCTAACTGATAATCAGTTGGGATAAAATGAAGTTCTATATCACCATTCATCACATGATCACATGATCTCTGATAAAATGATATCTGATTTCTATGTGTTTTGTCTTTGAGTGTAGCACTGGATTGTTTGCTATAGCGATGGCACTAGTGCTGTCGCAATAGATTGGAATTTTGGAGAGCTGAAGATCATAGTCTAGTAGCTGATTTCTCATCCACAAGACTTGAGAACAACAGCTTCCAACGGCTACATATTCAGCTTCAGCTCTGGAAGTGGACACTGAGTTTTGCTTCTTACTTGTCCAACTTACCAGCTTTCCACCCAGGAGCTGACATCCTCCTGTGGTGCTTTTCCTATCCATTTTGCAACCTGCAAAATCACTGTCTGAATAGGCGGTTAGATCGAATCCTGAGTCTTTGGGATACCAAAGGCCTAGATTCGCTGTACCCTTAAGATATCGAAAGATTCGCTTTACAGCTTTCATATGAGATATCTTAGGTTTAGCTTGATATCGTGCACACAAGCATGTTGCAAACATACTATCGGGTCGGCTAGCTGTCAGATACAAGAGAGAGCCGATCATCCCACGGTACAGCGTGACATTGACAGGAACACCCTTTGTGTCCTTATCAAGTGTCAGCGGTGGTGCCATAGGGGTTTTCATAGCTGAACTTTCAGTTAAGTCGAATTTCTTCAGCATATCTTTAACATATTTTCCCTGATTTATAAAAGTTCCTTTTTCAGTTTGCTTAATCTGAAGACCAAGGAAATATGTTAGTTCACCCATCATGCTCATTTTATACTCATCTTTCATTCTATCAGCGAAACGAGTACAAAGCTCAGGGTTAGTAGAACCAAATATAATGTCATCAACATATATTTGAACTAAAATGATATGACCTTTCACTTTTCTAAAAAATAGAGTTTTGTCAATCTTACCTCTCTCAAATTGTTCAATATGGAGATAAGTAGAGAGAGTATCATACCATGCACGAGGAGCTTGCTTTAAGCCATAAAGTGCCTTGTCCAGTTTATAAACATAACCTGGACGCTTAGGATCTGAGAATCCTGGAGGTTGTTCCACATAAACTTCTTCATTCAGCTTTCCATTCAGAAACGCTGACTTAACATCCATCTGATGTACAGTGAAGTTTTTGTGTACAGCATATGCTAAGAAAAGACGAATAGATTCAAGTCTTGCTACTGGAGCAAATGTTTCGTCATAATCTATGCCTTCCTCTTGTCTGTATCCCTGAGCAACAAGACGAGCTTTGTTGCGAGTTACAGTACCATGTTCGTCCAACTTGTTTCGATAGACCCATTTAGTGCCTATCACCGTTTTGTCAGTTGGTCTACGAACGAGTTTCCAAACTTTGTTTCTTTCGAATTCAGTCAGCTCTTCTTGCATAGCGCTGACCCAGTTTGGATCTCTGAGGGCATCATCTATTTTATTTGGTTCAGTTAGAGAAATAAAGTTAACAAATAAACAAATATTACATGCACTTCTACGAGTCTGAATACCAGCGTTTGGATCACCAAGAATTTGATCGATTGGGTGATTTACAGTCCATCGCTGAGCCGGAGCATACGTCGCTGACTCAGTCTGAACTGGAGAAACTGAAGATGAGGCTTCAGCTACTTCTGGATTATCAGCTAAGAGAGGAATGTTTGCATTTGTCACTTCATTCACTGATTGCTGAGAAATAGATGGAATTTCTGAGACATTTGGATCAACTGCAGGTATAGTGTTTATAGGAACAGTTGAGACCCAAGATGTTTCAGCTTCACTATTCTACATATCTGGAATGATAGTGGGACTATCATCTTCTACTGGTTGAGCATGAGGAGTGGGAAAAGCTTCTGAATCACCAAGATGAGAATACATCCATTGATTCAGTTCTTCTGTATCAGCGTTCGGTTTAGAGTTCGCTGAACGGGATTCGTCAAACGTGACGTGAATAGTTTCTTCCACAGTTTGTCTTCTTCGATTGAAGACTCTGAAGGCTTTGGAGACTGAGGAGTATCCAAGAAAGATTCCATCATCAGCCTTAGGATCAAACTTTCCAAGGGAATCTCTGTTGTTCAGTATGAAACACTGACATCCAAAGATGTGAAGAAAGCTGATTGAAGGCTTTCTCCCATGAAAGAGTTCATAGGCTGTCTTTTTGAATCTTTTAACTATCAGCGACATGTTTTGCGTAAAACAAGCAGTGTTGACAGCTTCTGCCCAAAACTGAGTAGGCAGGTGAGAATCGCTGAGCATTGAACGTGCAGCTTCAATAATTGTTCTATTTCTTCTTTCAGCGACTCCATTTTGTTGCGGTGTTCTCACTGACGAAAAGTTGTGATAAATACCCTTACTCTCAAGGAAGGAATCAAGAGAACTGTTTTTGAATTCAGTTCCATGATCACTCCTTATTGAGCGAACAGTCATATTGTTCAGAGTTTCCATCTTCCGAACAAAGGTGATGAGTTCTTCAGGGGTGTCACTCTTAGAACGGAGAAACATTACCCATGTGTAACGAGAGAATTCATCAACTATGACCAACGTATATTTCTTTCCAGCGATGGATTGTTTGTTAACAGGGCCAAACAAATCCATATGGAGTAGTTGTAGAGGAGATGACACTGAGGAGACTTGCTTTGACTTGAAGCTTGCCTTGGTCTGCTTCCCTTTTTCACACGCTGAACATAAAGACTCTTTGGCGTATGAATGCTGAGGTAGACCAGTGACTAACTCTTTGGAGGAAAGAGTATTCAGTGTCTTGAAATTTAGATGCGAGAGCCTCTTGTGCCATAGCCAGTTAACATCAGAAGATGCCTTTGAGAAGAAACATGAGTTCTCAGTGGTTGTTGAGTCCATGTTTATTACATAAACATTTTCCAAACGATAACCGCTGAGAGCTATCTTCTCCTTTTTGTCAGTGACAAAGCAGGATTCCTTAGTGAAAATCACTTTGTTATCCATGTCGCAGAGCTGACTGATGCTTAGAAGATTATGTTTCAGTCCTTCAACATATGCGACTCTTCTGAAGGAGGTTGTACCATTTGAAAGTACACCATACCCTCGGGTATGTCCTTTTCCATTTCCACCGAAAGTCACAGAGGGACCCTTTTCTTCCTTGTATTCAGCGAGCAGGTTTTTCTTTCCAGTCATGTGTCTAGAGCATCCGCTATCGAGATACCAGATACCCTTCTTAACCTGCATTTACAAAGGAAGATTAGTTTTGATTGGGTACCCACTTAACCATGTATACACATTTGTCAGTGGAGCTAGTTGGAATAGAAGGTTCAGCGGTCTTCGCAGCATTTGAAGATTCAGCTTTGTCTTTCTTCACTTTGGTTAATTTCTTAACTTCAGTGGTAGGAGTCACCTTGACCTGATTTGCATCGGGGTTGGTCGTCTTTGCCTTGGGGGCAATCTTCACCTTAGCTATCTTTTCAGCTTTGGTGGCTGTGGGGCACTTACTAGCAATATAATCGGTAAGTACAGAGTGATAACATTTCCTATAACTAAAAGTAGTTCTAGGACCACTTGTATGCTGAGCTTTTAATTTCGAATTAGAAGTGCCAGCACCAAGTAAACTAATGGCTTTAGAAATGGGACGAACATTCAGTTCTTCAGATTTCTTACCAAGGACATCCACTCTGAGTCTAGGAGTAGATCGCTGAATAGATCCAGAGATCAGCTTTCTAGATCCAGAGGGGTAGGTCACTGAGGCTTTAGAAGCATTCAGCTTTGGTACTAAGGTACCCTTCTGAGGATTTTGATAAATAACAATTCCTTTACCTTTGTCTTTAGAGACAGAGGTAGGTTTTGAATAAACCATTTTCTCCTTACCTTTTGAGGAGGTAGGAGTTTCCTCAGGGATTGGTGTAATGGACGAGGAGCACTGAGATGATGAAGTGTCAGCGACTGAGGATACGAACGTTCCAAATTTAAGCATTGAACGTTCAGTGGTTGGTTTTGGAGTATCATATTTATAACCCAGACCACGTTTATCACTCAGAGGAATCTGAGCCTTAATTGTCTCAGTGATCTTTGTTGAAGAATTACACCATCCTTCAACAGTAGCTTGTTCAGCTTTTAATGCAGCGATAGCTTCTGCTCGTTCGATTTTGACTAGCTGATTTAAATAGACTTGATCTTTAAAATCATCTTCAATTTTAGAAATCTTTTCTATTTGATGGTGACAGTTTTTCCGTTGTTCAGCGAGATCAAGATTTTGGTTTTCAACCACAGTTTTGCCGTTCATGGCTTCGTATAAACTTCTAGTCAAGAGATCGATCTTACGGAGACTATCAGCTTCATCAATATTTGCAATATTGGTAAAGAAAGAAGGTGATACCTGAATGACAGATGTTGAAGTGGAGGGAATGTCTGAACTTTCTTCCTCTTCTTCAATCTTGGCCATGAGACATTGATTTGCTTCATCATCTTCAGAGTCAGATGATGATGCTTCTTCATCAGAAGCAGCCCAATCATAGTCAGCCATCAGGCCTTTGCCTTTCTTCTTAAAGCTTTTCAGCTTCGCATATTTTTCTTTCAGCTTTGAGTATTTGTCATCTTTATTCCTTGAAACAAAGGATTTCTTTGTAAAAGCTGAGGGTCTAGAAACTTTCTTAGACCTGCACTCGTTAGCAAAATGTCCTATTTTTTCGCAGTTAAAACAAGTAGCAGTAGCCTTATCAACAAAAACTGATGATTTAGGCTTGTCAGTTATGGAAAGAGGTTTGTTCTTTCTAAACATTTTCTTCTTGGCGAATCTCCTGAACTTTTTAGTTAGGAGAGCCAAGGATTCATCATCATCTGAAGAATCAGAGTCTGATGACCTTTCAGAGTTACTCTCTAACTCAGTGATAGTGACCGAGGGTCGCTGAGTAGAAGGTTCCTATGAGATTAAAGCAACAGGGGTGCTTTTGGAATCTTTTACAAGATTTTTCTTAAGATGGCTAGATTGCTCATGATTCAGCAATGTACCATATAAGGTTGAAAGGGTCATTGATTTAAGATCCTTTGACAGCTTGAGACACATGGAATAATTGTCCCAACTTTCAGGTAAACATTCTAGAAACTTTGTCAGCACTTCAAAGTTAGAATATTCCTTACCAACAGTTTTTAGATCTATAATTAAGCAATTAAAACGTTGGTGAACTTCAGAGAGAGTTTCATTCTTACCAGAAATGAAGCTTTCGTATTGTCTTACCAGGTTGATCTTTCTTGAGTCCTGGACTTCAGACGTTCCTTCATACTGAACACATATTGTGTCCCACATGGCTTTTGATGATTTCAGGTTCATGACGGAATGGTAGACTTCGTCAGGAAGGGCCATGGATAGTATGGATCTGGCTTTTGTATCTATAGCCACTTTCTTCTTATCTTCGTCGGTCCACATGTGTATTTCCTTAGGAATCAGCCTTTCTGGAATAGCAGGTCTATTTGCAGTGGCTGGAACTAAAGGATCAATTGTTACAGGGATGTGTGGGCCGTTTTCAAGAAAGTAAGTCATAGTAGGGTCTACACCTTCTAAGAAGAGTGTCATCCTATTTTTCCACAAGTTGAAGTTGTCTCTGGAAAATCTAGGGGGTTTTGCAAGAGAACCATTGTCTATATAATGTGTGTTTGTGTTGGTGGCCATTTTCAGAATATAGCAAGGAAGAGAAATATCTTAGATTAGATCTTGTTTATGAGATTAAACAAATCCGCTCTGATACCACTTGTTGGTCCCGAAGGCCTATACAAGTTTGTAGAAGGGGGGGGGGGGGGTTGAATACAAACACACAAATTTTACTTTTCTAAATTGTTTATTGATAAATCATTAACAATTTACAGCTTGTTGCGGAGACAAGATTAAGGTTAAACCTAAATCTAAACAAGTTGGAACACTAAGGTTTCTTGCACTAAGAGAGATAAGGAAATTACTAATAATAACCTATCTTGAGATAAGAGATTGAACTTGTCCAGAGTTAGCAAGTTACTTCAAATGAAGTGAGTTCATCTTTTTATATACTGCATGCATTTAATGCAAGTCAGTATATACTTTACACGTGTCATCAGCTGGTTGGTTGCATGTCATTGACCTTGGTTGACAACCTTAGTAGCCGTATGGATGAATAGTGTAGTATCAGAGTGGTTGTACGATTTCAGATAGTCGGAGGTTCTTTTCTGACATTTCGTACGGAGTCGTGCAAGGGGGGTTAAGACAAAAGTACTTTGTACGGAGGACTTCATGATCAGCTTTCGTTGATTCAGCGATTATCATTTTCTATTCAGCGAATGATAAAGTTCAGCGATAGCTGAAGTCTTGTACTTGATACTTCATGTTGAGTGGACAAATCTAAGTCTTCGCTGATCCGCATCAGTTCATTAGGAGACTTGTCGCTGGTTCTTGAGCTTGATCTTCGACTTCAGCGTAGAACCTATGTTGACGTGAAACTTGTCTTCAGGGATCATAAGTAAACAACTAACTTATCAGCGATCATCATAATGACTGAACAGACTCAGAGCATTGATGATGAACAGTGTTCGCTGAATGTTTAATTTAAAAGAGCGAGAGTTCCTATCAGCGGTACTGTAAGATCTTAGTACTTATCAACGATAGTGAAACTCTGATACATATTGTTTACTTACAATTTTCACTAAGTATATAAGAGAGGGTCATTATCAAATCACTGAGGGTTTGGATCAACAGCTAGAGGTGAGTGGCGCAAAGTAGGGTTAGGTGAAAAAAGGGGTTTGCGCTAAAAGGCAATGGCGCAAAATGTGGTTCTCGCGACCTGTTGATGGCGCAAAGCAAGGTTTGCGCAACCCGTTGGTGGCGCAAAGTGGACTTCAGAAATCTCAGAAACCAAAGAAGAACTGGCGCAAAGATTGAATCTGGCGCAAACTGACCAAATTCGATCCAAATCTCTCAAAAAGTAGAATTACACTTCCACAATCTTCAAATTTGAAGGAAAAACAGTTTCTAACATAATCAAAAATAGCAGATTCACAGAATAACTCGAAAAAGTGCCTAAATCGGATGAACAGATCTGAAGAACTCGTATCGAACACAAATTCTTGAAAATCTTCAAATTGAACACCAAAAACGCAAAATTAGTCCATGATCCTTGAAACAAAGATGTTCTTCTTCCAAAATCGAATCCAACGATCACAAACTTGAATCCAAATTCACACAAACTTGTAAGAATTCAAGAAAAAGAGATTTTCTTGAAAAACAAGAAACTCGATCAATTTTTCTCTGAAAATCACAAATTTGATGGATGAATTTGATAAATCTCTGCAGAAAAACACTCGATCACTTGCTCAGATACCAATTGTTATTCAGTTTAGGATCTAATCAAGTATTTTAGAGAGAGAGATAGATATCGTAGAGAGAGAGAAGAACTTCAGTACGCCATCTCTATTTAGAACAACTGATTACAAAAAGGTCTTACAAGGATATTTATACCCTTGACTTACAAAAGTCAACAACAAGCTTAAGCTTAACATAAATAACCTTGATTACAATTAAAATGACATTAACATCCATAATTTACTCTAAATTTTAATTGTATTATAGCATGATATTTTTACTTTTGTCGATCTATAATACAATTTTATGTAGTTTTACGAAATCCATCGAGTTTTGTTGTGGGTTATCGAGTCAGGATAAGTAAATAGGTGATTGCTAGTCACTACTTTTTCTTAACTTCAAGACTACCTAACCCTATGTACTCGGTGAATGCTATTCCTCGTCAGGTTCTTGTTCCTGACGCAAGAGCCTTTAAGCTACAGTTTCTATGATCACATATGCAAATACAAAACACGATGCAAGCCAGGAAAAAATTCTTACTCGTGGATTGAACTTCTTGCTGGCGATAAGCACTCCCCCTTAAGGGAGGTTGGGGGTCGTGGGGCAAGGATATTAGCAATTAAAGATAAGCAAACCCCCTTTTTAAATTTGTTTAGTCTAATTTGTTATTATTTAATTTTGGTTTAATAATGAAAATAATTTTATGTTTAATAAATTTATACCTTTAAAGAAATTAAGTATTTTGTTAGAATTCAATAATTATTTAGATTACACTTTAAATTAATTATATTTAAAATGAGATGTTTATTCTTTAGGGCATCTCCAGCATGTGTTATATAGTTTTTTTTCTAAAATAGAGAACCAAAAGTTAAATTATGTAAAAAAGAATTATATTCATCTCCAACAGGTTTTCTATTTTAGAGATTTTAACACAAGTTATATTAATATAATATTCTCTAATTTATCTTTCCAATACACTTTAAACATAAATTTTAATATAAAATGATAAAAGTTCAATCTTTTTTTTGGAATGGTGTCTTATACTATGCCTAGACTAATCCGTTGGCAAATTATGATTGTAAGACATCAGTCCTGATTAAACCTCAGTGGCCACAAGTTGTGTACGCTTGGATTCGAACCCTGGGCAGATGAGATATTCCACCACATCCTTCGGACCTTAACCAGTACGCCACAACCCTTGTCGTTAAGTTCAATCTTATTGGTGGAATTGAATAAAGTCATAATTTCTATCTTCTACTATCAAGTTTTAGAGAATTCTCTAAACTTGAAAAAATTTCAAGTTTTTCTATTATAAAAAAACAAGATAACAAAGCTGTTGGAGAAATATAAAGAAAAAAAAAACCATTTTTTCTATTTTAACAAAGTTGTTGGAGATGCTCTTATTTGATTATGTTTATTAGTTAGTTATGAATTCAAACATGCAGCTTTAAAAAGTTGTAATCATGCATCATTACATGCAATCCTAAATTTTAAGTAATATGCATTAATATATAGTACTCAATGCATAAAAATTAGTTTTTATGAGTTTTTCCTCAAATCCATTACAATATAGTATAGATAATAAGGGTGTGTTTGGTATTTAGATAGCATAAACATAACAGATGACAAAACAGAGAAAAGTTTAATGTTTGGTAAAACATAACTGCACATGATAGAATAGATAAAAATGACCAATTTACCCTAATTAATAAGTTTTTTTTTATGTATTCGATTAATTTATTAAATTATAATAAAATATATCATTAGAAAGTTTCGTCAATACGATTAAAATAACATCAAAAGAATAAGATTATTGTAGTTTCTAATTTTTTTTTATATATTTTTATCTAAATTTATTATTATTAATGTTTAATAAATTATGTATATTAACCAAAATATAGAAACCATATAAAAAATTATTTAGAGGAAGTAAAGTGAAAGTTTAAATAGCATAAATACAATAAATAAAATTTAAAGAATAAATAAAATATAAAAGGGAAGTGTCTTTGATGTTTTAAAAGTGAAATTGATTAATTTTGAGTTTGTATTGGTAAAATATAGGTCAGTTGCACTTTTTTCCAGCGGGTGGGGTGGAACACTCTTGTTCCACTTTGTTCATGTCTGTTCCACATACATGTCCTGTCAACCGTGAAACAAAGATCTTTGTTATATTCTGTTATGTTTGTGTTAGCTTTAATTAGCTCCTAATTAAATGAATGTTTTATAAAGATATTTTAATGTTCTAGATATTTTCTTATAGATATTTACTTAGATATTTTATATAGATATTTTAGATATTGTCTAGATTTTAGATATCTTAAATATCTAATGTGTAAATGGCCCTATATAAGAGGTGTCCATAGTCTTATTTCTAGTAGTGAGAAATATGGAAAACACACAAAAACACACATAGACTAGTTTCTTATGAGAGTCGTTTCATGTTTAGTGTGGTGTTCTTCAACATTTCTCCTCTCCATATTTAATCATCAATGAATATGAGATAAGTTTCTTTATGATTGTTCTTCATGTATATCTTATCTCTATATTTAAATATGGACTTTATATTTCTTCTATTGTTGCTCAAAAATGGGATCAACAATTGGTATCAGAGCCGATTGAAGAAACTTTTCTTCAAAATCGATCATCTATGCAACAATGGAAGTTTTAGATGGTTTAGTTTATGATATACTTCATGTGTGTGTTTTGATTCTTTCTCATTCATTGGTTTTATTTGATAAGCACTAAGTAGATGGTTGATCTATGATCTCATCCTTGTGTGTGCTTAAGTCCATAGCAATTCTTTTTGCATCTTGGTAGTAAGGTTGTTGATCTTTGTTTGATCTGACCTTTATTTTCAAGATTGGACTATCTTTGATCCAGATTTTGTTTGTCTTCCGCTGCTCATAAACGTTTATATATGGATAACAAAATCATTTGGGTCTTGAGAAAGTTGTTTGAGAAAGATTTGATGTTTTGTTACATGTTCAAAGTCTGCTCTGAAACGTTTTTTTAAAACTTTGAGTTCTTCTAATTAGTTTTCTGACTTGATCAATTAGAGATCGAATTATTTGCACTCACGGTTTTAAAAATTATATGAAGATCGTCTTATCTTTTACATCAAATCAGATTTAATGACAGATTTGCGCTGCTGTATTAAACTGATCATATCTCACTCATAAAAACACCGATTGATGCGATTCAAAAGGCCCTGGATTCAAAACACATTGATGAACAGCTTTCGTGTTTTGAGAATTCAGAGATTCGAAATTTATAAGGGTCATATGCATCGTTGAAGTAAACAACAATGTGCTGATGGAAAGCTGATGGACAGATCTGCGCGACTGTGGTAAATCAACCATATCTTTGTCGTACGAGCTCGAAAAGAGGTGATTCAAGATGATCTGAACAGATAACAAACTAATGAAAGTTGTTTGTATTTTGAGTTTTTGCAAACTCCAGAGGTAAAATGGTCTAAATCAGTGTCAAAGTAAGTGTAACACTTCTGTTAAGCTTCTGCCGAGCGGCGACCAAACCTCTGCCGCGCGACCAAACCTCTGCCGCACGCGACCAACCTCTGTGGTACTGTTCACCACAGAGCCTCTGTGAAATCCGACAGAGCCTCTGTGGACTGAACCTCTGCGACTCAACCTCAGAGCCTGATTTCTGTTTACTTGCTGTCAGCTTTGCACAGTTTCAGAAACACGCGCATAACTTCCTACTCGGTGCTCCGATTCGCATGAGTCCAGTTGCGTTGAATTCCTAAGACACAGGTGAAACTTTTTCATGCTTTGATTTTGGTCTGAATCAGTGTGCTTAATGGTCAGAATCTGTGTCAAAGTCAATGGACTCTTGCTGCACCCAAAGCATCGCATTTCACTCATGCTCTTTCCGCTTTCAAGAACGGTGTTCTCTCAACGGTTCTTCATGGTGTCAAGCTACATTTGTCACATTTTAAATGTCACTCCATCCTCTGTTATTCACGTTTAAAATGTCGGTGGATGAGCCTACATTTGAGGGGGAGCACATGATGCTTTGAAGACTTGAAGAACGGAACATCAAAGGTTCTAAAGAAAGCAAAGGGGAGACTACAAGATGATGCTTTCTTTATAAAACATTAGGGGGAGATTGTTAGCTTTAATTAGCTCCTAATTAAATGAATGTTTTATAAAGATATTTTAATGTTTTAGATATTTTCTTATAGATATTTACTTAGATATTTTATATAGATATTTTAGATATTGTCTAGATTTTAGATATCTTAAATATCTAATGTGTAAATGGCCCTATATAAGAGGTGTACATAGTCTTATTTCTAGTAGTGAGAAATATGGAAAGCACACAAAAACACACATAGACTAGTTTCTTATGAGAGTCGTTTCATGTTTAGTGTGGTGTTCTTCAACATTTCTCCTCTCCATATTTAATCATCAATGAATATGAGATAAGTTTCTTTATGATTGTTCTTCATATATATCTTATCTCTATATTTAAATATGGACTTTATATTTCTTCTATTGTTGCTCAAAAATGGGATCAACAGTTTGTTCATGTTTGTTCATGTTTGTTCCACATAAGGGTCGTTTATCAAATGCTTATCGGATAAGTGATTACCGATAAAAGTCATCACTCTCATTTACATTATTTATAGTGGTGAATCCAGAAACTTGGGTGACTTAGGGCCCTAGGGGATAAATAGAATCTAAAACCGAATAACTCAACCAAAACAAAACAGTTACATGTTATTTGGTTTGCTGGTTAAGACTTCCAGATAACCAAATAAGGTAAATTTTGATTTCGATTATTTTTTACCACATCGGTTAACCAAATAGCAAAGTATACTATTATTTACTTTTTTTACCACATCAGTTAACCGAATAGCAAAGTGTACTGTTATATAATTTCCTTCTAGATGAATTTGTTTGGACATATATAAAAGTAAAAGAACAAAAAATTGAGATATATTTAACAAAACAATCAAACAACATTCTCATTGTAACATGATTGCAAAAAATAGCAGTAACAATATATAGGGAGAACGACGGTCAAAAAAGAGAGTGCAGTGTTTCGTTAAAACAAACTAGGCAATTGGATGAACTTTAAAAAATGACCGGAGGAAACTAAGTATATATAAGATTCTTGGACGTTGTCATTCTTACCAATAAAATAAATGACATTCAACAAATACTCACTCAATAAGTGTTTAATAAATAATCTGAGTACTTAGGGAAATCAAAACATAGTATTTGATGCAGGGACGGACCCCATGAGGGGCACGTGGTGGCACGTGCCACCGTAACAATTTTCCGACGAAGGGTAAAAAAAATCGTTTTTGTGAAGGTGTCACCGTATCGATTTAGAAGGTGCTACCGTATTATTTTGGAAACTACAAGGGGTGCACCTAAGCTGATAAAAAGGCCCAAATCTTATATCCATTCAACCAAAAAAACCAAAAAAATCTCTTGAAATCAACAAAAAATACCGAAAAACTCTCGAAATTAATAAAAAAAAAACTTAAAAACCCAACGAAATCAAACAAAAAACGTTAAAAATCTCTCAAAACGTCGGAATTTGGCTAAAAACATATCGGACGATATTGAACGTTGGTAAAAATATGAAAAACATTTCGATAAAAACCGTATGAAAAAATATGGAGTCACCGTATGAAAAAATTTCTGGGTCCGTCCCTGATTTGATGTCGTATTTAACAAACTCGGTTTTTGTAGAATCCATAAAATTTTAATATAATTAGTAAAAGTAAATAATTTAATTCATAGAAATCTAATAAATGAATTTATGAATTGCAAGATTTAGCTTGTATGAATCGCTACTGGTTTGATACCAATAACGGGAGTTTTTCAAGAGGTTGCTGAAGTAAGCCATGAGCTTGATGGACAAAGCAAACTTGTCATTGTATTGACCGTTGCATTTTTATTTATTTAATAAAGTTGTTCTTTTAGTAATAAGTTTAAGAGTAAAGTCAACTTTGGTCCTCAGGTTTAGTGAGAACTCTCAAAGTAGAACCTAAACTTTAATTAATCTAGAAATTATATTTATGGTTTTTGTTTTGTTATGAAAATAGCCCTCGATCGCTAACTCAATTAAAAATGTTTGTTAGGTGAGGGACAATTTAGTTTTTTTACTTTAATTTATTGATAAAAAAAATTAGGGAAATTAATTAAAACGTCCAAAGTTTGACCGTTGACTTACTAAAATGTCCAAACTCTCCGTAATTTCACGAAAATACACAAAATTTTCGTGAAATAGTCCGTGATCACGAACTCCTTTGTGAATTGAATTTTTGGTCCGTGAATTAAATTTATAGTCCGTGAAAAAATGGATATTTTGATTAATTTCACGGACAAATATATTTGGTTATTGATTTATGGAATATTGATTTGGTTGTTGTGGTATGGTATATCACGGACAAAAATCTTGTTTGGTCAATTTCATCAATTTCACGGACATGAATTAATTCAATTCAATTCATCAATTTCATCAATTCAATTCATCAATTTCATCAATTCAATTTATTCAATTTAATCAATTTCACGGACTTTTTGGTTCCTGAAAAAATCCAATTCATCAATTTCACAGACAAAAATCTAATTCACAAAAAGAGTCAGTGATCACGCACTCTTTCACGGATATTTTGAGTATTTCGTGAAATTGAGGAGAATTTGGGCATTTCAGTGACTCATTTGTCAATTTGGGGCATTTTAAACCACAAGGCTTGTGGCGTACTGGTTAAAGCTTGTGGGGGATGTGGCTAGTAACCCATCTACCCCAAGTTCGAATCCAGACGCTTCCAACTTGTGGCCACTGGGGATAAACTCAGGGCTGCACACTTTAGCAGCTGGAGCAATTGCCTTAGCTTGTCGGGATTAGTCGGGGCAATGTCCTCGGATACCCTTAAAAAAAAATAAAAATTGGGGCATTTTATTTAATTTCCCAAAAAATTAATATATTATTATACAATATCTATACAACTTTATTAAAAGGCTATTAACGTTATCTTCAACATAGTTTTTCAAGACTACAAATTCTTTTACACATTGTACAACTCTAAAAGCAGATCTTGAAATCCCCTTTCTCCCACGTTCTCTCAAAAATCAAACAATTTTCAATTTCTAAGTTACACTTTATACCCTTAGAAATAGTTATCCAATTTACTTTTAATCTCTTACTTTTTTATTTTTTATTTTACATCTTTATCATATTAACATAAATAATCGTATATGAACAAGAATGCATTAAAAATACATTTCTTTTTTTTACAAATTATACCATTGTAATCGTCTCGTCAATACCTTCGAAATGAGCCTAGTATTGAATAGTTTTGGATTTAACCATATTATTAAATATCATGAACATGTACGAATTAATTTGTTTTATATCTCTTACATTATTTATTTTTATTTTACACCCTTATAATATTGAAAATACATAATCATAGTTTAACTAAAACATATTAATAAATGCATTTTTTACAATTTAGATATTTACAGTATTCTCGTCAATAGTTTCAAAATAAGTTTATTATTGAATATTTTTTTAACTTAATAATATTGTGAAATATCATAAATACGTATCAAGATTTTTCAAGAATGACGTACCGAGATTTTTTTTAAACTTGTACATTTTACGCTCTTATCTATATTTATCTATTATACTCCTTTAAAAAAAATCATTTACGGTTATTCTTGAATTTTTAAGAAATACAAATCTCAATACATCATGTACAAGTTTAAAAGCTTTAAAATCTCCCACGTTCTATTTTTATTTTTAAATTACACTTTATACCATTATAATTAGTTATTTAATTTACTTTATATCCCTTCTCATTTCATTCTTCATTTTACATTCTTATCATATCAACATACATAAACTAAAATACATCAAACAAATTTGTTTTTTTTATAAATTATACCATTAAAACGGTTCATCAAAACCTTCAAAATGAACACATATGTTATGGGTTTGAAGACCCCACTATCGAACGAATATTTTTTAATTTTTTGACCAATTAACCATATTGATCTTTAATTTTATACATCTGATATGCGATTTAAAAGTGAATAAATGTGAACATGAAACAAAATTATTTTTTCGAATTCTCGACTTTAGATTCGAGATACTTCGCGCCGCATCGCGTCCGGGTACGTATCTAGTATATAGAAATAGAATTACTTTTTCTCTCTCTAAACCCTTACCCTCCATAATCTTTACACTGCTACCGGTTAGCCCCTATAATTTGGCCTAGGGCCGTCCGTGGGGGAGGGCAGGTCGGGCGTATGCCCAGGGCCCAAAGGAAATAGGGGGCCCAAAATTTTTAAGTATGTATTATATAGTAGTAGTTAAAAGAAATTGTAAATAAAAAAGACAAAAAATAGTATAGAATAAAACTCAAAAAAAGTTAACATTATATTAAGGGCCCAAACATGTATTAATTAATTACATTAGACGCTATATTTTGTAAAAAGTTAATTGGTCTTTCATTTGCTCATTATTTCGTTAAGTTTTTTTATCTACTACTAATATCTAAAAACTATTTTTGCCTAGAAACCTTGCTATATACTTCATTTCACATCTTCCACGTACTCTTTTGATTATTTTATCCGCATAATTTTATTTGGTGCTAGAATATAGCAGATTTATTGTTATTAACTAATAAAACTCCTACATATTGAAAACAATTACCAACTCTATGAGACGACTCAACTTATATCTATATTCACGATTTAAGAACTATCTTCTTCTTTTTTTCATACATTATTGACTCCTTATTATCTAATATTGAGTACATGAATCTTACGTACTCTCTTATCTCTAAATCGAGAATAGATTCTCAAACTATAACACTAACATGAACTTTTGATTCTAAGTTTGATGGTTCTAAAAAACTTTGTTTCAACTAAAAGTTTGAAATGGTGATACAAACCATTAACACCGGGGAACATGTAGAAACTCAACTGATTTATGGTGATTTACCTACAGTGTTACTCTAATTGGTCAACATAGTGATCTCAAATTATTTCAATCTATATATTAAAGACATCTGATAAGATGCCTTCGATAGTGGAACGGATTGACGATGTTATTTAAAAATGATATGGTAGATAATATTAGTTTAGAAATAATTATTGACTGATCTTGAGCTAAAATGCCGAGAAAAACGGTTTTATATAAATTAGTATTTCTTAAATTCAATGTTATTTTTGATGATATCAATAATATATTAAAAAAATAGTTCTTAGGGTCCATTTTTACATCTCGTCTAAGGTCTAAAAAATGTCAGGAACGAGCCTGATTTGGCCTATTCGATTTCTTTTAATTCCATAGTGCACTTTTGATCATAATTTAATTTCGTCATTTGAGAATATTAAAGTAGTTGACGTAAATGAACAAAAGAAATAGATTGTCTAAAATCAAAGAAAACTACCCTAAAATATGAAATAGCCTAAAATCATTAATTACAATAATAATTTCATGAACTCGTCGATAACTCATTTGCACAACAACAACTCATTTAGAACTCATTTGCACATGCCAGTTGGACACCATGTTGTTGCTCAGTGGAAACAGAGTAGACGAAACAGAAACCAAACATCCCTTGTTCTTCTTATTAGTTACCACATCTTACTCAAACCCAAAAGAAGTAATGACAACAACCAAGCAATCAAAATAAATAAAGAGTAAAGACAATGCAAGAGATATTTACGTGGTTCAGCAGGATTTCCTATATCTACACGAGAAGAGAGAGCCCTTTACATGATTTCAGTGTTCTTTCTATTTTCTTACACTCTCGTCTTTCTTCTTACCGCTCATAGATATAATCACCTTACATGTACAAGAGAAAGAGCCATTTGACCATGGGCCAAGTATTGGGCCTTTTTAACAAAACAAAAATTTCTTCGTGCATCATGCCTACGCCGTATGACAAAACATTTTATGTCTAACACTTTAACATACAAAGATTATTCCTTGAATAAGACGTGCCCACACCTTATTGCGAGATGTCTCATGCACAACATACTTACAATTCTCTACCTCGTATAACATTTGATAGCCCTCAAATTTGGACGATCACCAACGAAAAATTTCACACCCCTTGATATATAGAACTCAACCGGTTGCACCATTTGACCATGGTTGCTTACACACCCTTGGAATCAAGTTGTTGTAGTTCACCTCATCGGGTGTTGACTCCACCTCACCCTGACACTGCCCTATAGGGGCACTGGCCCTAAGGATAATCCCGTACAAAATGATACATGATGTTTTTATGTTTGGTACGAGCATGATAAACTTGATTCTTAGCTAAGTGAATCTCACTTTGACTATCGTACCACAAGTCAAGACAATCTTGCTCAAAACCTAAATCATCTAAAAAGCCCACAACCACAGTGCTTCCTTCACTCCCTATATCATATCCATGTACGCAAGCTCTATAGTAGAAAGTGTCATTGTTACTTGTAACATCGATCACCAACTAATCGGAGCAAAGTGTATTTTTGAACACATAACCAGTAGTAGATCGACATCTATTCAGATCACCAACATGATCTAACTCCATAAATCCAGTAACCTGATAAGTATTTCCACCGAAACATAAACCCATATCAATTATGTCTTTCAAATATCTAAAGATCCATTTTACTACTACCCAATGCGCCTTCCCCGTATTCGCCTTGAATCTGGTGACCATGTCATACATAAGGTACACAATCCATGTGTATCTTATCTTTTGATGTAGTGGGAGATTGTCTACTAGAGAGCTTAAAATGTGGAGCCAATGTAATCACCACTGACTTAGCATCTTGCATCCCGAACCTTGAAATCACGCGCTCCATGTAGCCTTTATGGCCCAAGAATAATCGATGGCTCGACCTCTCTCTTTTAATCTCCATACCTGATATCTTCTTGGTATCGCCCATGTCCTTCATCTCAAGCTCTTCACCAAGTTTAGCTTTCAACCTATCAATCTCCACCTTGCTCTTCGAAGCAATAAGCATGTCATCCACATATAAAAGAAGATAGATTTAATGACCTCCACGAAGTTTCTGCAGATAAACACAATAGTCATATTTACTCCGTGAGACCCTGTGCTTTAACATGAAAGAGTCAAATCGCTTGTACCAACTAACTCTCTCTATTGTTGTTCTGGATAGCTTTGATGGAGAATGACTAATCTTCCTCCATGAAGACTGTGTACTCAACCAAAATTTCCTACCCATATGCTCACCTCGGCCTAGTGAAACCAAACTATCCTCGATCTCATGTTTCTCTGGTTCATGTACATTTTCTTGTTGAGTCGTATTATGTTCAATCTCATCATGATTATCCCCATGATCGTCTTCACGGACATGGCAAGAAACTTGTTGGATTTTAGGCTCTATCTAAACCACTTGAGACTCGAGCACCTCAATCTATACACCACAAAGCACCGTAGCTTTTGAAGAAGCTGCCATGGAGTTCTCATCAAAAGTAACATCTCTGCTGATTATAAACTTGGAATCTTCCAAACACCAAAGGCGAAACCAATTGCATATCCCAAGCAAATTTCCTTCTTGGCTCTTGCTTCAAGATTTCCCTCACTGGCATGATAATAAGTTGTGCACCCGAAGATTATGTGTTACTCATAATCTGCATATATGTTCCCCTAACATACCCTGTAAGGTACATTTCCATCTAAAGATGAATGAGAAGATTGGATCACAATTTAGTAAGTTATAGAAATCGACTCTGCCCATCATTCTCTGCCCAAACCAGCATATGATCGCATGCACATTCCTCTCTTTCTCTCTCACACATACACACACGATATGTGCGGTTCAACCTCTCTATGGCCTCATTCTGATGTGGTGCTTTCTTGACCGTCGAATGTCTATCAATTCCTTCATGATCACAAAACTCCTTGAAGGCACCCACTATATACTTTGTACCATTATCATATCATAGTGTCTTAAATTTATTGCATGCTTGCTCTCAACCATTGCTTTCCACTTCGTGAACGTGTCAAATACCTCATTCTTATGCTTTAGAAATAAATCTAAACATATATAGAAAAATCATCCACAAAAGTGACAAAATATCTGGAACCTCCCTTGCAAGTGACTAAAGCTGGACCCCAAATATATGTATGCACATAGTCTAAAATGTTTGCTTGACTTGAACTGAACCTGATGTGCTTTACCATATACACAATGATCACACAAATACATATTAGGCTTCTTTAAGTGCTTCAACAAATCTTCTTTACCAAGCGAATTTAGACCCTTCTCTGACATATGTCCAAGCCACCTATGCCTTAACCGAGTGTTCTTACATGGGTCTCCACTACTATCATTTGTTTCAACTGCCGCACTTTCTATGATTGTTGTACCCGAAAGAACATAAATTTTTCTTTGACGAATACCTTTCCTTACAACCAAAAACCTACGAACAACCTTCTTTACTCTATCCATGTCACTATCCTTCACCCACTGGAGTCTATGGCACCAACAGAAATGAGATTCTTTCGCAACTCTAGAACTTGTCTCACATCCAACAAAGTTCTTACCACTCCATCATGCACTATAATTCTAATAGAACTGAACCCAACCATTTTCAGGAATGATTATTTCCCATCACCATGTTTCCACTTATGCTTATATAGTTAGTAAACCACTTCCTATTTGGGCACATATGATACGTCAAGAACCCATTTACAAGAGATTTCTTCATCATAAGTGACAAAGTAACAGTCATCGTTGCTCCCTTCTACCGAAGCATAACTAGCCTTTTGTTTCTCTTGTGCATTTCCTTTATTGTTATTGTCTCTATCTTTGTTCCATCCTACAATTTGTTTTGTAACGCTCAAGTTCGCCACACTTGAAACTCCTCATTTCCGCAAGAGGTCTAGATTTTGACCTAAAGTTTCCTCTTTTGCCTTTTCCTCTCTCATTCATCCTACCTCTTGCAAACAATCATTGTGCTTGTTCTTTATTAACACTAGCAGCAACCATGTCACCAGTTGCAATATTTCGAAGATCATCCGCTAGAATCAAAGCTTTAGTCTCATCCATCGTAAGACTATCACCCGCAAGCATCAATAAGTGCACAAGATTCTTATTAGACTTTGGCAACGAACGAAGTAGTAAAAGTGTTTGATTCTCATCTTCTACCTTCACGTCAATGTCCTTTAAATATGATATACACCATTTTGAGAGTAAATTTTTTAGATTTCAAGTAGATTCTATTCGTTAGAGTTTTCCTCATGAAATTTGCCTCTAGTTTGTTTGCCACACCACAACCGTTGATTCCTCATTATAAATCAAGAAAGCAACATCCCTTTCAAGGCATAAAATGATCGATGGTCGTGCTTTAAGATATAACTCCTCTCAATCCTTATCGGACATATCTTTGTGCTTCTTTGACTTACACGCTAAAGTCTTGTGTAACTTTTGTGAGATTAGCAAATTTTTCATTTTACATCCTCCAATAGGGAAAATAATTTTTCCCATTGAACTTCTCTAACTCATACTTCCCCACATTAACCGTTCTGTTTGTAGAAGTCATTTGCCCTCTCATTTTAAATTTTGCCTCTCTCATGACTTTTATTGAACACTTTGTGTTCACCACACAATATACCACTTAAACATCTCAAATCAGAGCGTTACTACCTAAATATGATATTAGCCTCTAATACCAATTGTTGCTAATCGAAAACATAGTAGAAGAAACATAAACCAAACAACCTTGGTTCCTCTTATTAGTTTCTCAGTCTTACTCAAATCCAAAATAAGTATGTCAATACCCAATAAATCAAAGTAAATAAACAGTAGATACAATGCAAGAGATATTTACGTGGTTCAACAAAATTGCCTACATCAACACCAGAAGAGAGAGATCCTTTGTATTAGGTTAAGAATTGACCTCCCTTTTCCTTTACATGATTTCAGTGTTCTTTCTATTTCATCACACTCTTGTCTATCTTTTTACCGCTCTTAGCTATTGAGCGACCTTACATATACAAGAGAAAGGGTCATTTGACCATGGGCCAAGTATTGGGCTTTTAACTAAACAGAAAGTTCTCCATCCATAAGGTATGCCTACGCCTTATGACAAAACATGTTATGTACAACACTTCGACATACAAAGAGTATTCCTTGAATAAGGCATACCCATACCTTATTACAAGGCATTTTCTTCCCAACATACTTACAATTCTCCACCTCATACAACATTTGACAGACCTCAAATTTGGACGATCAACCATGAAAATTTTCACACCCCTTAATATGTAAAACTCAAACTGGTGCACCATTTGACCATGGTTGCTTACGTACCCTTGGTGTTGGTCCCGGAGGGTTATTCAAGTTTGTAGAGGGGGGGGGGGGGTTGAATACAAACACACATATTTTACTTTTCTAAATTGTTTATTGATAAATATCAAACAATTTACAACTTGTTGCGGAACAAGATTAAGGATTAACCTAATCTAAACAAGTTATGAGAAACACTAAGTTTTCTTGCACTAGAATTAAGACAGAAAGAAGATAAGAATATTACTAATAATATTCTAACACAAAGAGTAAGAACGAAGAAGATGGCTGAACACTTCTTTTCTGAAGTAGGGTTCTTCTTATATACTGCATGCATTTAATGCATTTCAGTATTACTTAACACGTGGCAACAACTGATTGGTTGCATGGTTTGACCTTTGTAGACAACCTAGTAGCCGCATGATGTACAATGTAGAATCAGAGTTGGTTGTACGATCCTGGACAAAAGGGATGTCTTTTCTGATATTATCGTACGGAGGCGTGCAAGGGGGTAAGACAAGAGTAACTTGTAAAGGAGGACTTCATGACCAGCGTTCGCTGAACATATCTTTATCAGCGAGTTATAAAGTTCAGCGTTCGCTGAAGTCTTCTTCTTGTAACTTCACGTTGAGTGGACAAATCCTGGCTTCGCTGATATCCGCATCAGTTCATTAGTAGACTTGTCTCTGGTTCTTGGGCTTGATCTTCGACTTCAGCATAGAACATAGTTGACGTGAAACTTGTCTTCAGGGATCATAAGTAAACAACTAAAATAGTCAGCGATCATCAACAAGACTGAACAGGCTCAGGGCTTTATTGATGAACAGTATCGCTGAATGTAAAAGTTAAAGAGCGTGAGTTTCCTATCAGCGGTATTGTAGAGACATAGTACTTAACAACGATAGTGAAACTCTAATACATATTGTCTACTTACAATTTTCACTAAGTGTTTCTTAAAGAGTCATTATCAAATCACTGAGGGTTTGGATCAACAATCTCCCCCTATTTGATTATGACCTAGCAACAAAAGAAAATTGCTAACTATGAAAACATAAGGGATAAAAAGAACTCATAAATTATTTGTCCCTTTTACTGTTTTTTGGGATCTTTTGAGTACTGATGGAGTAAAGTACATTCGCTGAAAATTTTCTTTTAACTTCGTATAAGTTACAGAGGGAAGTGGAAAAATTACAAGTACAACAAATAAATTTACAAGTACAAAAGATATAAGCTGATAAAGATAGAAGAATTACAAGGAATCCTATAAGCTATTCAGGTTCTTCCTTAATGAGAAGTTCATCAAGGGTTCTTGTCGTAGGGATCATCCAGTCAGGGACTTTTTCTCCAAGATCCCGTCTATTCTTTGCTTCAGTAAAGATCAGGGGCTTCATGAAGTGTCCGAGAAGATCTTTTCTGAATTCGCACCAGTAGACAAGATCCCTGAGCTATTCGATAGGAGTGATGGATAGCTCAGAGATGCGTTGAAAGCGTTCTCGTCCATCATAGTCGTGAAAGAAGATACCATAAGGTTTGCTTAAGACTTTTCCAGGGATGAAGCGTTCGCCAGGGGGCAGGGAGGTGTCGAGCGCTGAGAGGTCAGGTTCAGGACCAAGTACTTCAGCACGTGAAAAACCAATACCTGTTTCGTTTCTGATAGGAGGGCCTGAGTCTGAAGGTATTATCTTTTTCTTTTTCAGAGGCCCTTCTTTGTTGAACTGGATTAGGAGGAGGAGGAGGAATATCTACAGCAGAAGACACCAAGTCGATCTGTTGATTGATCATTTTCTCGACATGGTTTTTGAATTGTGAGCGAGATCGCTGAATAGCTATTCGCATCTCCAACCATTCAGAGAAACCATACTTCTTGATTGAAGAGGCGTAGATGGTTTCCTTTGTACCATTCTCTCTGAATAAATCAACCTCGATGGCTGGAACGTTTATTGGCGTTCTTCCCCTAATGTACACTTTGTTGATTCTGGCAGCCCGATATCGATAATGCAGTCTTTCATTGCACCATTCCAAGGTACAGTCAGATACCTTGGTCTTTTCTTCGATGATCTTCTTGGCGTCCTTCCACAATTGACGTTGGACATTGATAACGCCACTTTTTGGCGTTATTTTCAGTTCTCAAACCAATGAGATTGGCTTGTTTTCTAGCAAAAAGGCGTGGATTTTATGGTTTATCGAGTGATTTATGCAGGTTATCTAAAAGACGACAATCTTCGAGAAAAGAGCCCAAAAAGAGCCAAAACGAATGCCAACGGAAGCCCAAGACCCGAACCGCGAACCAGAAACCAACCCGCGCAGCTCAGAAAAGCGGGCGACTTGCCACGCGACTTGCAAGTCGTGTGACAGGTCGCCTAACCCTCTGTTTATGCGACTTTCAGCTATGTTATTCGGGATTTTAGGTCATTCTCGATACATCTCGCACAGGACGAATGGCAGACGACTTGGGGCGATTTCTGGAGACTTTTCATGCCTTTTGGAGCCACGATAGAGGACAGATCGAGGAGAAGTTCACAACGAGAGTCGGATTAGTTCGGATAGAAGGGAGTTCATCATTACTTTCGTTACAATAACGTTTATCATGTTTACACATACTTTCACATCTCCTTTTCTTATGTTTGAATCCACCACCAACATGAACTAATTTTAGATGTTGGGGGTTGGATTGAATTGGGTTTGTAAGCATATGAACAGATGACTTGAACGTTTATCGGTTTTCCTTTTTAATGAATGCATGTAATTTGATTCTTAATGCTTTTGAGAGTTTAGCTAGCTTTCAATTGTTTTGTTGTTTCCAGTTGAGTTCGAGAGAATTAACTGTTAGCTAGAACTAGGAATTGCATGCCTAAGGCAAGAATTTGGTGATAGAGATATACCGAATACGCCTTAGTCCTAATTGAACCATTTAGGTTGAGACCGAGAGATCAAATCTATCCGTTCAAACATGAATCTTGCGCTTAATGTGATTTGAAATCCATAGGTTGAGATCGAAAGATAAAACTTGTCCTTTTCAAAATAAAACCCGATGTTGCTCGAAAGAGAACAACGGTGATTTTAGAGATTGGGTATTCATTAAGGGGATTAACTGGTAATTGTTTTAAGTCAGATATTCGTATGTGAAAACCTAAGGATTTCCAACCCTCAACTGTTTTCTCTATCGAATTTTCCTCAAGTTGTCTACTGTTCCGTTTGTGATTTTCTTATTGCAATTAATTAGTTTAATACCAACCATCACTCAATTTGCGATCGTTCAGTTAATAGCAATTATAGTAATTGTGATACTTAGTTCCTAGTTCCCCGTGATTCGATACTCGTACTTTCTAGTACTATTACTTGACTTCGACCCGTACACTTGCGGTTAGATTTAGGGGGGTGATACCCGCCCTATCAAGTTTTTGGCGCCGTTGCCGGGGAACTAGTTGCAACTGATAGTACTACCAGCTATAACCGCTATTAGATTGAATAATTTTTTTTATTTTTTATTTGCCTTGTTCCATCACTTTCAGTTTCTGGATTACTAACTTTGCTTACTTTCTTTTCAGGTACTACTTGGTGTATGCCAAGGACGACCCGAGGGAAGAAAATCGAACAACTTGATCCGGAGATCGAGAGAACCGTCCGCCGAATACGCCAAGAGACCAAAGCCAAGAGACATCTAAAGATGGGTGACGAAATGCCCGTCAATAGACCACCTGGCAACAACCCTCCACCTCCTCCTGAGCAACGCCCTATGAAGTCGTTTGCCAATCCGAATGTGGCAGCGGCACGCATAGGCATCCAACCACCCACCACTGCGGCGAATTACATCAAGATCAAGCCGAGCACCATCGTAATGCTGTAACAAAATCAGTTTGGGGGAGCACCGACCAAAGATCCTCATGCACATCTCCGTGCATTCGAGAGGATTTGCAGCACATTCAAGATTAATGGCATGAACGAGGATGCCGTCAAGTTAAGATTGTCCAGCTTCTCACTCAAGGGTAGAGATGAAATCTGGATAGAGAGTTTACCAGCGGATCAGATCACCACCTGGACAGACCTGAAAGCGGCCTTCCTCCAGAAATTCTTCCCACCGGGAAGAACCGCGCAGTTAATGGCCGATATTACGCACTTTGCGCAATGGGACCAAGAGACCTTATATGAGGCGTGGGAGAGATACAAGGATATGATCAAGAAGTGCCCTCATCATGGATTGCAAGGCTAGGTCATCATTGTAACGTCCCAAAAATTACAAGGAATTTAAAATTTTAAAAATAATGCATTTCGTTACAATCAAACCATAAGTTAACAAATCCCATTACAATAAAAATAAACGTCGTTAATTAAAACCGTCAAATGAAATTTAAGCAGCGGAAAAGTTATATAATTAAATCCCCATTTAAAAAGTTAAACTTAAACAGCCTTCGCCTTGCGCCCGTGTGTACCGTCATGCCCGACTGCTACTCGCACCTGAAATCATAAGATATTGGGAAGGGGTAAGCACGAAGCTTAGTGAATTCCATCACATGCGCAGATAGGAATTATATACACATCACCCCTATCCGCACATAAGCAACAACATCACAGTTACATAAAACGAGTAAACATCTACAAGTAATTATGTATCCAACACCTCGGTCCCACCGAGCCCTCGGTCCCACCGAGTTGTAATGTAACACACTCGTCACACCGAGTTCCCACAACGTTTCTTCCAACTTCCTCGGTCCCACCGTTCCCTCGGTCCCACCGAGTTGTAATGTAACACACTCGTCACACCGAGTTCCCACAACGTTTCTTTCCACTTCCTCGGTCCCACCGAGCCCTCGGTCCCACCGAGTTGTAATGTAACACATTTATACTAAGCATTTAAACCAATCAAATATTACACACCACAAACAACTAGTTCACACCACAAAGACAGTAGTACATACAAACTACTATGACATGCATACAACCCCTAACTACACAACGAGAGAACTCACCTTAAAGCAACGCGAGTATCCGCAACCGCAATCACAAGCCGGCCAACTTCACTCACCTTCTCCCACCTAATTACGTGTTAACAAATGTCAAAGTGACGCCCCAAACCAAAGCCACGACTACTAACTTCCAAAACACATTTTTCTAGTTTTTACTCTCAACACGCAGGTCTGTTCGGGACCTGTTTAACCTCTTATAAACTGATTAAACCAGAAATATTTTTCCATAAACAAAACGTCCCATGTCTTAGGGTTCCAAGGACATATCGCACGCGCTCTAACGATTTTTCTACAATTTATTATGGATTTTACAAAACCAACCTCGTGCACAGCGAAAAACAGTACCTTTCAGTATAAAACAGCAGTTTGACACTAGCTATGGACCGAACTGGTTTTTCCGCAAAACATAAGAAACTTACTAGACTCAGAATGGGAGCTTTTGGCACTGGTTTCACCCCAATACGACGTTCCTATAAAAAGTTATGGCTTTCCCAAAACAGTGGCAGAAACTGCCAATTTCACATGAAATGACAACAAAGCTTAACATTAAATCTTAACCCATTAAGCCACGACTTAAGCACTCAGACCTGTGATTCCAGCTGACTTATTGATCAAGACTAAATGGGCTGAGCAGCCCGAGCACCACCCTCTGCCACCTCCGGCAGAGGCGGCCGTTGGCGGCGGCGGTGGCTAAGAATTTCCGGCGAAACCACACCCCAAACACCGCCCATTCCAACTTACCCGCAACCTCATACCCGCACACACCCACACCCCTGCACACGTGCACACTCCTCCTGCCGCCACCCGGCGGCACGCAGCGGCGGCCCCACCGCCGGCAGCCGTGGCTGCGGCGGTGGTGGTGGTGGTTTTGTAATCGAAAAGACAACGGGGAAAGAAAACGGGTTAGATTCTTACCTCGAGACGGCGACGACACGACGGTAACCACACCGAAACCGACGGTGGTTCTCTCACGCTGGCGACCTCCTTCCTCCTCCTCTCCACCCACGCTTCCTCTCTCTCTCGGTTTCTCCCTCTAACCCTCTCGGTTTCTCTCTCTCTCTCACTTCTCTTTTCCGGCCGGCGACTACGAACGGGAAAGGGAGAAAAGGGCCGTAGGGTTTGGTTTTGTTATTCTTAATCTTTCTTTTTTCCTTGTGAGTCGCGACATCCCCATCAAACAACAAAGAAAATGGGTTTTGGTTTAGGAAAAGCATGGGCCGAAACTTTGGATAAGTTTTGGCCCTTGACACAAATGGTCCCTCAACTTAAACTTTCTCGCAAGTAACCAAAATTCCGACATTTTTAACGATTAGGTCCAACTCGACTAACCCCGTTAACGGAAACCACATTAAATCAAACTTAAAAGAAAAGAATTAATACTAATAAATTACATACCGGGATACGGGCTTTACAACTCTCCCCCACTTGGATTAGACTTCGTCCTCGAAGTCTCTGCCTACGAATAGCTCCGGATAGTTCTCCCTCATCTCAACCTCAGGTTCCTAAGTCCACTTGAAATCCCTTCTAAAACTTCTCGAATACTTTTCTAACTAACGTACTCCTTCTAGGGCACTGGGATTATGATCGGCAGAACACCCCAACAATTGGAATCATTCCTTGCCAAGCGACTTCGGTTGTCCCCCAACCTTAGATATTCCATACATCCCGAGTCAAATCTCAAGCTCTAACCATTCTAAAGTTGCCCACCAGTATACCCAACTGGATACTCGGATCCGATCATTCCTACCATTAACCGTCGATTAACTCCTACGAGTTCTACTAGACTCCCAAAATTTACCCTACACGAATCGTCAAACCAGTAAATTTAAAATCACTCACGAAGGTCACTCCACCATAACCATTCACCACAAGCAAACATCTCAGAATTACTACTACCATCAACATAATTTCCTTAAAATCGGCTACAATTCCCCAATTACACTAAGGTGTTTGGCTTCAAGCCCAAAAGTCGACACCTAAGTATACTATTTACCTCAAAAATTCTACGCATTTATCCTCTTTATTACAAAGGGCATCATTCCCTAACCGATACTATTCGGCCTACAGTACCAACACGCGTGGAATACCCAACCTTCCACCGTCGACGTATCTTCCATACTCGCTCTACGAAGCCTAGTTACACCGTATCAAGATACACCTTAACGTCTACCTCCCAGGTACGTGCTCAAGACTATATCCTCCTAGTGCCCACTGGAAAGTCAAAGTCATAACACCCAGATACCGGGGTCCCACCCTGAGATACCCAACCGACCGTTACCAACGTCTGACTAACCTGACCAAGGATTTAATGCAAACAGTCTACCAACAACATACCTATCCCGGAATGACTCACTCACCCAAACATGTAAATGCTCAAAATGACACATAACACTTAAAAGCGCTTTTCCCAAATGGTTTACAAATCATTTACAAAATATTTTCAACGTCAAGATTTTTCACTTCAAAAAGACCGTATGCAATAGACTACTATTACCAGGTCGGTGATTACGCAAAAATGAACACGTTCGTCTCACATAGTAAAAATCATGTTGAAAATCATTCCATTGTCGTTCAGTTTACTTACAAAATTCAAAATGATATGGAACGAAGCTTTACCAACCAAAATTTGCGCGCATCTGTTATTTATACAATACAAGGAAACGGTTTGTTGACAATAAAACATTTAGCTGACTAGAAAGCGCACCAAACAACTCATGGTAAAATGCTACCAAAAATATTCTCTCAAAATTCTACAACACAGCCCATAAGGATAGGAAACGCAAGAATTAGTTAAGGCAAATTTTATTTTCAAAATCAACTTTGTGCATGACTTAATTGGCATTCTACGTCTCGACTCGTACTACTCCAAACCTCTCCGGTCCACAATCGCTATCCGGACATTTAAACCTCTAAGGGCAAGTTGGAATTCACGTTCAATTATCTTACGGCTTTTCCTTAAAACAAAATCGGTTCAAAAGCCTAAAATTCTAGCTCAAACATCAATCCCGACCCGAAATAGTCTACTTAAAACACATATTACAGCAGCAACCTCGACCACAAGTGGACAGCCTAGCCGTCCTATACTACGGCCCAACGCTCACTACAAGCGTGAGGCACGAAAATAATGGGTAGCCCCGCTATCAAGCATCACTACAGCAGACACCGAGTTAACTAAGAACGCACTTAATCCCACAGCTTAAGCAAAAGCAACTATATACGATAATCAATAACAGAAAACAAGTGGCGAAATATACCTGTAACCATTTTATGCGTAGCCTGTGCCTCCTCCACCGTCAGTTGATGAACTCCACCTCGGCCGCCTCGGGTCCAGCCTGACCCACACGACCATCAGTAATACGCAAGGGAACAACCACAGGGGCTTCTTGTGCCCCACTCCCAACAGAAATCCTCGGATTCTGGCAGTTGATCTTCACGTGGCCCGTCTGTTTGTAGTTAAAACAGACCACCAGTGGTGCCCTGCAATCCAGACCGTAGTGTCCTACCTGGCCACACTTGAAACAATTGTCGTTTCTCCTTCCGCTACTATCCTTGGTTTTAAACCCACCACTCATTCGATTCAAAAGTGAGTCTGAAAACCTCGTTTTCTTTGGGACTACGGATTCTGATGCAACGGCCTGCGTCGTCTTCCTCTTCTTGGCCTGTTCCTCTAACTCGAGTCCCTGTCCCCGAGCAGCCTCCAACATCATTACTACCTCATCACGAACGGCGGTAATAATCCCAGGGATTGCCTCCCTAATAGCATGCTTTACTTCAACCGCGATCAACTCACGTATCTGTTCACTAGTGAGTTCAATACTAGCATTCGGTTCAACATCGTTGTTCCTCCTTGCGATGGTCATCCTAGGTAATTAATACAACGAGCTATTAGCACATAATAACTCACCCTACCACGCTCACGCTCGACTCCTTGGATCCTTCGCGACTTTCCCCGACTCGAACATTGATCCTGTGCTTCCGGTAGTAGGAGCTCTACTACTACCATCTACACCTATCATTGCCCGCTCCGAGTCCCATCCCGAGTACCCAAGTAGTTGCTCGCCCAAACAACACCATACACGCGTGCCTATACTGACGCATGTACACACTCTTCCTAGCTCCCTAGGAATAATCATAATACCCCACTACTCTTGCTAGGGCGGAACCCCCACTAACCCTGACGAGTCGCCTCGTAAACGCACAGTCATATACAGTGGAAACCAGATAGACATTCGAATATAAGATTCTATCCTACAACGGTTGGACTCAAACAAGAGCTGCGCAATAGAACTAAATCCAACATTCTAAGGCTATTCAGTTCCTACCGCATACAACCTATAGTGCATTCGCTCGACAACCTATCATAGCTAGCATAAGTTCCTATTAGCAAATAACAACCATACAGTACAGTATAATAAGCACCAAGCACTCTAGCATACATAATCGTATATAAACACTCTTCCCGACTCACTAGAAATTTCATCTCATCCCACTACCCTTGCTACCACGGAATCCCTATTAGTCATAACGAGTTGCCTCGCGAATACCCAGTCGCATGCAGCGTGAATCAAATAGACATTCGAATACACGATCCTATCCTAGAACGGTTGGACTCAGACAAGAGCTGCGTAATCGGACTAAATCAAATATTCTAAGGCTATATGATTCTTACTGCATACAACTTATAGGGCCTTCACTTAACAACCTACTATAACTAGCATTGATTCCCACTAGCAAGCAATCATCATACAGTACAGTGTAAACAACATAGGCAATCTAGCATGCATACCCTATGATCTAGAAAGCGATAAATACACTAAGTATTGTACCTTCCCACATAGCGTCGGCTGACTGTACACACTGCGCCCTCGATCACCGTTTCCCAAACGGGTTTTCCTTTTTCCTTTATTCTCAAAGATTTTAGCAAAAGAGTTTAAAACTTCATAGCCGCAACTTGAGACCAAACACACCGAGATGTGTTTGATTCACTCAAGCTGTGCTCTGATACCAAGTTGTAACGTCCCAAAAATTACAAGGAATTTAAAATTTTAAAAATAATGCATTTCGTTACAATCAAACCATAAGTTAACAAATCCCATTACAATAAAAATAAACGTCGTTAATTAAAACCGTCAAATGAAATTTAAGCAGCGGAAAAGTTATATAATTAAATCCCCATTTAAAAATTTAAACTTAAACAGCCTTCGCCTTGTGCCCGTGTGTACCGTCATGCCCGACTGCTACTCGCACCTGAAATAATAAGATATTGGGAAGGGGTAAGCACAAAGCTTAGTGAATTCCATCACATGCACAGATAGGAATTATATACACATCACCCCTATCCGCACATAAGCAACAACATCACAGTTACATAAAACGAGTAAACATCTACAAGTAATTATGTATCCAACACCTCGGTCCCACCGAGTTGTAATGTAACACACTCGTCACACCGAGTTCCCACAACGTTTCTTTCCACTTCCTCGGTCCCACCGAGCCCTCGGTCCCACCGAGTTGTAATGTAACACACTCGTCACACCGAGTTCCCACAACGTTTCTTTCCACTTCCTCGGTCCCACCGAGCCCTCGGTCCCACCGAGTTGTAATGTAACACATTTATACTAAGCATTTAAACCAATCAAATATTACACACCACAAACAACTAGTTCACACCACAAAGACAGTAGTACATACAAACTACTATGACATGCATACAACCCCTAACTACACAGCGAGAGAACTCACCTTAAAGCAACGCGAGTATCCGCAACCGCAATCACTAGCCGGCCAACTTCACTCACCTTCTCCCACCTAATTACGTGTTAACAAATGTCAAAGTGACGCCCCAAACCAAAGCCACGGCTACTAACTTCAAAAACACATTTTTCCAGTTTTTACTCTCAACACGCAGGTCTGTTCGGGACCTGTTTAACCCCTTATAAACTGATTAAACCAGAAATAGTTTTCCATAAACACAAACTCCCGTGTCTTAGGGTTCCAGGGACACATCGTACGCGCTCTAACGATTTTTCTACAATTTATTATGGATTTTACAAAACCAACCTGCTGCACAGCGAAAAACAGTACCTTTCAGTACAAAACAACAGTTTGACACTAGCTATGATCCGAACTGGTTTTTCCGCAAAACATAAGAAACTTACTAGACTCAGAATGGGAGCTTTTGGCACTGGTTTCACCCCAATACGACGTTCCTATAAAAGGTTATGGCTTTACCAAAACAGTGGCAGAAACTGCCAATTTCACATGAAATGACAACAAAGCTTAACATTAAATCTTAACCCATTAAGCCACGACTTAAGCACTCAGACCTGTGATTCCAGCTGACTTATTGATCAAGACTAAATGGGCTGAGCAGCCCGAGCACCACCCTCTGCCACCTCCGGCAGAGGCGGCCGTTGGCTAAGAATTTCCTGCGAAACCACACCCCAAACACCGCCCATTCCGACTTACCCGCAACCTCATACCCGCACACACCCACACCCGCGTACACGTGCACACTCCTCCTGCCGCCACCCGGCGGCACGCAGCGACGGCCCCACCGCCGGCAGCCGTGGCTGCGGCGGTGGTGGTGGTGGTTTTGTAATCGAAAAGACAACGGGGAAAGAAAACGGGTTAGATTCTTACCTCGAGACGGAGACGACACGACGGTAACCACACCGTAACCGACGGTGGTTCTCTCACGCCGGCGACCTCCTTCCCCCTCCTCTCCACCCACGCTTCCTATCTCTCTCGGTTTCTCCCTCTAACCCTCTCGGTTTCTCTCTCTCTCTCACTTCTCTTTTCCGGCCGGCGACTACGAACGGGAAAGGGAGAAAAGGGCCGTAGGGTTTGGTTTTGTTATTCTTAATCTTTCTTTTTTCCTTGTGAGTCACGGCATCCCCATCAAACAACAAAGAAAATGGGTTTTGGTTTAGGAAAAGCATGGGCCGAAACTTTGGATAAGTTTTGGCCCTTGACACAAATGGTCCCTCAACTTAAACTTTCTCGCAAGTAACCAAAATTCCGACATTTTTAACGATTAGGTCCAACTCGACTAACCCCGTTAACGGAAACCACATTAAATCAAACTTAAAAGAAAAGAATTAATACTAATAAATTACATACCGGGATACGGGCTTTACAACTCTCCCCCACTTGGATTAGACTTCGTCCTCGAAGTCTCTGCCTACGAATAGCTCCGGACAGTTCTCCCTCATCTTAACCTCAGGTTCCTAAGTCCACTTGAAATCCCTTCTAAAACTTCTCGAATACTTTTCTAACTAACGTACTCCTTCTAGGGCACTGGGATTATGATCGGCAGAACACCCCAACAATTGGAATCATTCCTAGCCAAGCGACTTCGGTTGTCCCCCAAGCTTAGATATTCCATACATCCCGAGTCAAATCTCAAGCTCTAACCATTCTAAAGTTGCCCACCAGTATACCCAACTGGATACTCGGATCCGATCATTCCTACCATTAACCGTCGATTAACTCCTACGAGTTCTACTAGACTCCCAAAATTTACCCTACACGAATCGTCAAACCAGTAAATTTAAAATCACTCACGAAGGTCACTCCACCATAACCATTCACCACAAGCAAACATCTCAGGATTACTACTACCATCAACATAATTTCCTTAAAATCGGCTACAATTCCCCAATTACACTAAGGTGTTTGGCTTCAAGCCCAAAAGTCGACACCTAAGTATACTATTTACCTCAAAAATTCTACGCATTTATCCTCTTTATTACAAAGGGCATCATTCCCTAACCGATACTATTCGGCCTATAGTACCAACACGCGTGGAATACCCAACCTTCCACCGTCGACGTATCTTCCATACTCGCTCTACGAAGCCTAGTTACACCGTATCAAGATACACCTTAACGTCTACCTCCCAGGTACGTGCTCAAGACTATATCCTCCTAGTGCCCACTGGAAAGTCAAAGTCATAACACCCAGATACCGGGGTCCCACCCTGAGATACCCAACCGACCGTTACCAACGTCTGACTAACCTGACCAAGGATTTAATGCAAACAGTCTACCAACAACATACCTATCCCAGAATGACTCACTCACCCAAACATGTAAATGCTCAAAATGACACATAACACTTAAAAGCGCTTTTCCCAAATGGTTTACAAATCATTTACAAAATATTTTCAACGTCAAGATTTTTCACTTCAAAAAGACCGTATGCAATAGACTACTATTACCAGGTCGGTGATTACACAAAAATGAACACGTTCGTCTCACATAGTAAAAATCATGTTGAAAATCATTCCATTGTCGTTCAGTTTACTTACAAAATTCAAAATGATATGGAACGAAGCTTTACCAACCAAAATTTGCGCGCATCTGTTATTTATACAATACAAGGAAACGGTTTGTTGACAATAAAACATTTAGCTGACTAGAAAGCGCACCAAACAACTCATGGTAAAATGCTACCAAAAATATTCTCTCAAAATTCTACAACACAGCCCATAAGGATAGGAAACGCAAGAATTAGTTAAGGCAAATTTTATTTTCAAAATCAACTTTGTGCATGACTTAGTTGGCATTCTACGTCTCGACTCGTACTACTCCAAACCTCTCCGGTCCACAATCGCTATCCGGACATTTAAACCTCTAAGGGCAAGTTGGAATTCACGTTCAATTATCTTACGGCTTTTCCTTAAAACAAAATCGGCTCAAAAGCCTAAAATTCTAGCTCAAACATCAATCCCGACCCGAAACAGTCTACTTAAAACACATATTACAGCAGCAACCTCGACCACAAGTGGACAGCCTAGCCGTCCTATACTACGGCCCAACGCTCACTACAAGCGTGAGGCACGAAAATAATGGGTAGCCCCGCTATCAAGCATCACTACAGCAGACACCGAGTTAACTAAGAACGCACTTAATCCCACAGCTTAAGCAAAAGCAACTATATACGATAATCAATAACAGAAAACAAGTGGCGAAATATACCTGTCACCACTTTAGGCGTAGCCTGTGCCTCCTCCACCGTCAGTTGATGAACTCCACCTCGGCCGCCTCGGGTCCAGCCTGACCCACACGACCATCAGTAATACGCAAGGGAGCAACCACAGGGGCTTCTTGTGCCCCACTCCCAACAGAAATCCTCGGATTCTGGCAGTTGATCTTCACGTGGCCCGTCTGTTTGCAGTTAAAACAGACCACCAGTGGTGCCCTGCAATCCCGACCGTAGTGTCCTACCTGGCCACACTTGAAACAATTGTCGTTTCTCCTTCCGCTACTATCCTTGGTTTTAAACCCACCACTCCTTCGATTCAAAAGTGAGTCTAAAAACCTCGTTTTCTTTGGGACTGCGGATTCTGATGCAACGGCCTGCGTCGTCTTCCTCTTCTTGGCCTGTTCCTCTAACTCGAGTCCTTGTCCCCGAGCAGCCTCCAACATCATTACTACCTCATCACGAACGGCGGTAATAATCCCAGGGATTGCCTCCCTAATAGCATGCTTTACTTCAGCCGCGATCAACTCACGTATCTGTTCACTAGTGAGTTCAATACTAGCATTCGGTTCAACATCGTTGTTCCTCCTTGCGATGGTCATCCTAGGTAATTAATACAACGAGCTATTAGCACATAATAACTCACCCTACCACGCTCACGCTCGACTCCTTGGATCCCTCGCGACTTTCCCTGACTCGAACATTGATCCTGTGCTTCCGGTAGTAGGAGCTCTACTACTACCATCTACACCTATCATTGCCCGCTCCGAGTCCCATCCCGAGTACCCAAGTAGTTGCTCGCCCAAACAACACCATACACGCGTGCCTATACTGACGCATGTACACACTCTTCCTAGCTCCCTAGGAATAATCATAATACCCCACTACTCTTGCTAGGGCGGAACCCCCACTAACCCTGACGAGTCGCCTCGTAAACGCACAGTCATATACAGTGGAAACCAGATAGACATTCGAATATAAGATTCTATCCTACAACGGTTGGACTCAAACAAGAGCTGCGCAATAGAACTAAATCCAACATTCTAAGGCTATTCGGTTCCTACCGCATACAACCTATAGTGCATTCGCTCGACAACCTATCATAGCTAGCATAAGTTCCTATTAGCAAATAACAACCATACAGTACAGTATAATAAGCACCAAGCACTCTAGCATACATAATCGTATATAAACACTCTTCCCGACTCACTAGAAATTTCATCTCATCCCACTACCCTTGCTACCCAGTCGCATGCAGCGTGAATCAAATAGACATTCGAATACACGATCCTATCCTAGAACGGTTGGACTCAGACAAGAGCTGCACAATAGGACTAAATCAAATATTCTAAGGCTATATGATTCTTACTGCATACAACTTATAGGGCCTTCACTTAACAACCTACTATAACTAGCATTGATTCCTACTAGCAAGCAATCATCATACAGTACAGTGTAAACAACATAGGCAATCTAGCATGCATACCCTATGATCTAGAAAGCGATAAATACACTAAGTATTGTACCTTCCCACATAGCGTCGGCTGACTGTACACACTGCGCCCTCGATCACCGTTTCCCAAACGGGTTTTCCTTTTTCCTTTATTCTCATAGATTTTAGCAAAAGAGTTTAAAACTTCATAGCCGCAACTTGAGACCAAACACACCGAGATGTGTTTGATTCACTCAAGCTGTGCTCTGATACCAAGTTGTAACGTCCCAAAAATTACAAGGAATTTAAAATTTTAAAAATAATGCATTTCGTTACAATCAAACCATAAGTTAACAAATCCCATTACAATAAAAATAAACGTCGTTAATTAAAACCGTCAAATGAAATTTAAGCAGCGGAAAAGTTATATAATTAAATCCCCATTTAAAAAGTTAAACTTAAACAGCCTTCGCCTTGTGCCCGTGTGTACCGTCATGCCCGACTGCTACTCGCACCTGAAATAATAAGATATTGGGAAGGGGTAAGCACGAAGCTTAGTGAATTCCATCACATGCGCAGATAGGAATTATATACACATCACCCCTATCCGCACATAAGCAACAACATCACAGTTACATAAAACGAGTAAACATCTACAAGTAATTATGTATCCAACACCTCGGTCCCACCGAGTTGTAATGTAACACACTCGTCACACCGAGTTCCCACAACGTTTCTTTCCACTTCCTCGGTCCCACCGAGCCCTCGGTCCCACCGAGTTGTAATGTAACACACTCGTCACACCGAGTTCCCACAACGTTTCTTTCCACTTCCTCGGTCCCACCGAGCCCTCGGTCCCACCGAGTTGTAATGTAACACATTTATACTAAGCATTTAAACCAATCAAATATTACACACAACAAACAACTAGTTCACACCACAAAGACAGTAGTACATACAAACTACTATGACATGCATACAACCCCTAACTACACAGCGAGAGAACTCACCTTAAAGCAACGCGAGTATCCGCAACCGCAATCACTAGCCGGCCAACTTCACTCACCTTCTCCCACCTAATTACGTGTTAACAAATGTCAAAGTGACGCCCCAAACCAAAGCCACGACTACTAACTTCAAAAACACATTTTTCCAGTTTTTACTCTCAACATGCAGGTCTGTTCGGGACCTGTTTAACCCCTTATAAACTGATTAAACCAGAAATAGTTTTCCATAAACACAAATTCCCGTGTCTTAGGGTTCCAGGGACATATCGTACGCGCTCTAACGATTTGTCTACAATTTATTATGGATTTTACAAAACCAACCTGCTGCACAGCGAAAAACAGTACCTTTCAGTACAAAACAACAGTTTGACACTAGCTATGGTCCGAACTGGTTTTTCCGCAAAACATAAGAAACTTACTAGACTCAGAATGGGAGCTTTTGGCACTGGTTTCACCCCAATACGACGTTCCTATAAAAAGTTATGGCTTTCCCAAAACAGTGGCAGAAACAGCCAATTTCACATGAAATGACAACAAAGCTTAACATTAAATCTTAACCCATTAAGCCACGACTTAAGCACTCAGACCTGTGATTCCAGCTGACTTATTGATCAAGACTAAATGGGCTGAGCAGCCCGAGCACCACCCTCTGCCACCTCCGGCAGAGGCGGCCGTTGGCGGCGGCGGTGGCTAAGAATTTCCGGCGAAACCACACCCCAAACACCGCCCATTCCGACTTACCCGCAACCTCATACCCGCACACACCCACACCCCCGCACACGTGCACACTCCTCCTGCCGCCACCCGGCGGCACGCAACGGCGGCCCCACCGCCGGCAGCCGTGGCTGCGGCGGCGGTGGTGGTGGTTTTGTAATCGAAAAGACAACGGGGAAAGAAAACGGGTTAGATTCTTACCTCGAGACGGAGACGACACGACGGTAACCACACCGAAACCGACGGTGGTTCTCTCACACCGGCGACCTCCTTCCTCCTCCTCTCCACCCACGCTTCCTCTCTCTCTCGGTTTCTCCCTCTAACCCTCTCGGTTTCTCTCTCTCTCTCTCACTTCTCTTTTCCGGCCGGCGACTACGAACGGGAAAGGGAGAAAAGGGCCGTAGGGTTTGGTTTTGTTATTCTTAATCTTTCTTTTTTCCTTGTGAGTCACGGCATCCCCATCAAACAACAAAGAAAATGGGTTTTGGTTTAGGAAAAGCATGGGCCAAAACTTTGGATAAGTTTTGGCCCTTGACACAAATGGTCCATCAACTTAAACTTTCTCACAAGTAACCAAAATTCCGACATTTTTAACGATTAGGTCCAACTCGACTAACCCCGTTAACGAAAACCACATTAAATCAAACTTAAAAGAAAAGAATTAATACTAATAAATTACATATCGGGATACGGGCTTTACAATCATCCAGACATTCTTTGGAGGCCTTCACCCGCAATTCAAGAATGATATCACTGATGCAGCGGGTGGAGCATTAATGGAGAAATCATATGAAGAAGCAGTCACCTTGATCAAGAACTTGGCCGAACATAGCTTTTCTACTCCACGATCAGCTATTAGAAGAATTGCAAGTGTTCAAGAATCGGATGAGCTGAAAGAAATAAAAGCTCAATTAGCTGCGATCTCGAACCATTTGAAGGGAGGTAGACCGGAAGAACCCGAGCAAGTCCAATTCTTACAAAACCGGAACAACCAACCGAGGAATGATCCGTTCTCAAATACTTATAATGAGGGGTGGAAGAAGCACCCGAACTTCTCTTGGAGTCAACCCGGTCAACAACAGCAAGGTAATTCTTCTAACTTTGCTAATTATCCTAATGCTAACAATGTTTACCGTCCTCCAGGTTTCAATCAAAGGAATTTCAATGAAGGACCATCTATGGAGAAGAAGCCGGGGTTGGAAGACATGATGATGAAGTTCATGACCAAGATGGACAACACGGTTGGAGAGTTAGCGAGCACGGTTAGCACGGTCAAGGCGGCAACTGATCAAAACACCGCCTCCATCAAGATCCTTGAAAGGCAAGTGGGGAAAATCTCTGAGGCCCTACAAAACCGACCACCCGGAACCTTTCCGAGTCAAACGGAAAGGAAACCGAGGGAAGAATGTAATGCCATCTATCTGAGAAGTGGCAAGGAGCTGAATGGAGAGCCTACACGCGAACGGTCATCAAGGGAAACCGACCCTAAAGAGAAAGAGGTTGAGACCATAGAGGTAAATGAGTTGGAGGCTGATGAAGAGATTGTGATTGAAGAGAGCAAGAAGAGTGAAGCGACGAAGCCAAAGCAATCACCGGTCAAGCCGGTGGTACCGAGAGTACCCTATCTGAGCAGACTTAAATCGTATAAGGATGATGTTAATTTTTCTAAGTTTCTTGATATATTTAAAAAGCTGCATATTAACATTCCCTTCGCAGACGCTTTGGCACAAATGCCCTCATATGCGAGATTTATGAAAGACATCTTATCCAAGAAGAGGAAGATTGAGGATCAGGCCACAATTGCACTTACTGAGGAGTGCAGTGCTATAATTCAGAACAAGCTTCCCCCGAAGCTTAAGGATCCAGGGAGTTTTTCGATCCCTATCCAAATTGGGAGTTTTAATTTTGATAAGGTATTATGCGATTTAGGAGCTAGTATTAACCTAATGCCTTTATCCGCTTTCAGGAAACTTGGCCTCGGGGAAGTGAAGCCGACAAACATGACCCTTCAGCTCGCGGATAGATCTATAGTGTATCCATATGGAGTCGTCGAGGATGTATTGATCAAAGTCGGCAAGTTCTATTTTACGGTGGACTTCGTGGTGTTAGATATCGATGAATATGTAGAGATCCCACTGATTTTGGGTAGATCATTCTTAGCCACGAGCAGAGCGTTGATAGACATGGAAGAAGGTGAGATGACCTTCAGGGTTGGCGGTGAAAAGGTTAATTTCAAGATGTTCGAGAGTAGAAGGTGTAAGGAGGCCGATGGTCATGGAAGGCCAGATGTGGAAGAATCCGCGAATAACCGCGAGTGTGGGCGATTCGATTCCGCGGATACCGAGCCAAGTTGAGATCCACATAGTCGTGCCACGACTTTAACCAAGGCGCTGGGTGGGAGGCAACCCACCGAGGTTCGTTTTCTTTTAAATTTACGTTTTTGAGTGTGTTTTAGTTACGAAAAAGCAATTAAAATAAAAAAATAAAAAAAAATCAAAAATAGTTGAAACAGGGACTTATGCGGCTTGTGCCGTGGCCTACAAACCGCGCGCCAAACCGCAGGGGTCTCTGGATGGTTTTCCAAACAGTGGGTAACGCGGCTTGTGCCGCGGTTTCCAAACCGCGGGCCAAACCGCGCGACCCCCTGCTTCTGTTTTCATGCTGTGTTTTCTTTTCCTGCTTTGTGTGTTTCGTTTCTTTGTTTTCTTTCGCTTTCTGCATTGTTTTCTTTTGCTTTTGCGTTCTCTCATTCCATTTTCTCCGATATCTCTCGTTCGTGATTGCTCAACCATTTTCTAGAGAATCTCCTCCGCCCGAGAAAACAGGTATGTTCTAAACTCTGTAGTTAACGAGTGGTGTATGATGTTTTGTGTTCCTATTAGTTAACGAGAGGCAACAAACCTAAGTTTCACTTAGGTTTGGGGTGCCTCATATTTTCAAACATCTACACACTCACTTTTATCCCTGTGTAAACCTCGGTTTCACCGAGGTTTGGGGTTGGCTTTGTTTGACAAACCTAGGCCACGGCCTAGGTTTGGGGTGGCCATTGTTTAATGAGAATAGCTCTTTGATGCTTGTGCTTAAATGTTATGTCTTGCCTGTTTACTACCTATAATAACCGCACAACGATACTTGTCTTAGTATCGCCTACACCGACACTTGCACATTGGGGACAATGTGTGGGTAAGATTTGGGGTTGCCCAATCAGGCCCACGTTATGCACGTAGATTTCCTGCACTTCTGAGTACCTAGATCACTTTAGCCAAAAAATTTCGTTTTGAATGATTGAGACCAACCATTGTAGGAAGAATCTTGTGATAGTGACGTGACCGCTAGGGAAGAACCGGGAAAGGACATGACTAGGGACATTAGTGGAGACCACCCAATAGCGAGTTTTGAGCCTTAAAGACGTTGTTCATTTCGAGGGATTCATACACGAAAATCGTATACACTTTTTCGAGTTCCTTGTCGTGAATATAAAATGATCTCGCTATATTATTGCATTGAGTAGCAAGGACGACCATCGGGATATTAGGTAAGGGTGCAGTAAACCAAATCGTGTGGACCTTAAGATGTGATTACAGGCAATGTGTGTTTTGTTTTAACCTGTGTTTAGCTATCGTACCTTTTTACCCATTTGTGTGTATCCATAACCCTTTTTGTAGCCAAACACTCACCTTATTCGTTTCCAACCCCACCATTAAACCCCAGCCAACAGCCTTAGCCAACCCTATCCGAAAGTGTGTCAAACAGAGGCGGTAATGAATAGAAAATATAGAGCGGAAAAGAAGGAAATCAGGTCAGTCATGAAAATAAATAGAAAAGAGGGCCAAGGTAGCCCCAATCGAATAAAGAGGACCAATGAAGTCCCAAGTTAAAATATATATATATATATATATAATAAATAAATAATTATTGTTAGTTAAATAGTATTTATAGCAGAAAATAAGAGAGTCAAAGCGACTCCAACAGTGGAAAAGAGGGCCAAATGATAGAGCATAAAGCTAGGAAGTTCAGAATCGCTAAAGTTTGACACATCAAGGATCTTTGAACCGTTTTACCCTTCACTTCTTAGCCATAACCCTAGCCACATTACAACCCGTGTAAAGACCTGGATGATCTTCCAGAAAACGTGATTATGGTATACGACCACCTTTACTAATATTCCCTGTCTTGCTACTTAATTCCTTTCTGAGATCAATTTTTGGACATTTGTGCGTCTTTCATTAGAGTTGTCATGTAAATTTGAGTATTCTTGTACATAACTTCCTAAACATGACAACATGTGCGACAACCTAGGTTGGAGCGAAATGAGAGTATCCTGTGAGGTAGGGTCGAGGCGAAATGTTTTCCCTAGTATGACTGGACCTAGAACAACCTTAATGGAAACGGAGCAGTCACGAGTTCAACTTACAATGGAAGGCCATAGATTAATCAGAATAAGAATGAGGCGAGAGTGAGATAAGCATTCACGGGTATGGGAAATCACCAGTGCATCACGTGGTACCAATTGGAAGTTGTGCAGTTATTATTTCACTGATATGTGCTTTTACTCTATTTTATCGCTAATTTGCTTGGGGACAAGCAACGCTCGGTTTGGGGTTGTTGATAACGCCACTTTTTGGCGTCATTTTCAGTTCTCAAACCAATGAGATTGGCTTGTTTTCTAGCAAAAAGGCGTGGATTTTATGGTTTATCGAATGATTTATGCATGTTATCTAAAAGACGACAATCTTTGAGAAAAGAGCCCAAAAAGAGCCAAAATGAAGCCCAACGGAAGCCCGAGATCCAAGCCCAAGACCCGAACCGCGAACCAGAAACCAACCCACACAGCTCAGAAAAGCGGGCGACTTGCCACGCGACTTGCAAGTCGCGTGGCAGGTCGCCTAACCCTCTGTTTGTGCGACTTTCAGCTATGTTATTCGGGATTTTAGGTCATTCTCGATACATCTCGCACAGGACGAACGACAGACGACTTGGGGCGATTTCTGGAGACTTTTCATGCCTTTTGGAGCCACGATAGAGGACAGATCGAGGAGAAGTTCACAACGAGAGTCAGATTAGTTCGGATAGAAGGGAGTTCATCATTACTTTCGTTACAATCACGTTTATCATGTTTACACATACTTTCACATCTCCTTTTCTTATGTTTGAATCCACCACCAACATGAACTAATTTTAGATGTTGGGGGTTGGATTGAATTGGGTTTGTAAGCATATGAATAGATGACTTGAACGTTTATCGGTTTTCCTTTTTAATGAATGCATGTAATTTGATTCTTAATGCTTTTGAGAGTTTAGCTAGCTTTCAATTGTTTTGTTGTTTCCAGTTGAGTTCGAGAGAATTAACTGTTAGCTAGAACTAGGAATTGCATGCCTAAGGCGAGAATTTGGTGATAGAGATATACCGAATACGCCTTAGTCCTAATTGAACCATTTAGGTTGAGATCGAGAGATCAAATCTATCCGTTCAAACATGAATCTTGCGCTTAATGTGATTTGAAATCCATAGGTTGAGATCGAAAGATAAAACTTGTCCTTTTCAAAATAAAACCCGATGTTGCTCGAAAGAGAACAACGGTGATTTTAGAGATTGGGTATTCATTAAGGGGATTAACTGGTAATTGTTTTAAGTCAGATATTCGTATGTGATAACCTAAGGATTTCCAACCCTCAACTGTTTTCTCTATCGAATTTTCCTCAAGTTGTCTACTGTTCTGTTTGTGATTTTCTTATTGCAATTAATTAGTTTAATACCAACCGTCACTCAATTTGCGATCGTTCAGTTAATAGCAATTATAGTAATTGTGATACTTAGTTCCTAGTTCCCCGTGATTCGATACTCGTACTTTCTAGTACTATTACTTGACTTCGACCCGTACACTTGCGGTTAGATTTAGGGGGGTGATACCCGCCCTATCAAGTTTTTGGCGCCGTTGCCGGGGAACTAGTTGCAACTGATAGTACTACCAGCTATAAGCGCTATTAGATTGAATAATTTTTTTTTATTTTTTATTTGCCTTGTTCCATCACTTTCAGTTTCTGGATTACTAACTTTGCTTACTTTCTTTTCAGGTACTACTTGGTGTATGCCAAGGACGACCCGAGGGAAGAAAATCGAACAACTTGATCCGGAGATCGAGAGAACCATCCGCCGAATACGTCAAGAGACCAAAGCCAAGAGACATCTAAAGATGGGTGACGAAATGCCCGTCAATAGACCACCTGGCAACAATCCTCCGCCTCCTCCTGAGCAACGCCCTATGAAGTCGTTTGCCAATCCGAATGTGGCAGCGACACGCATAGGCATCCAACCACCCACCACTGCGGCGAATTACTTCAAGATCAAGCCGAGCACCATCGTAATGGTGTAACAAAATCAGTTTGGGGGAGCACCGACCGAAGATCCTCATGCACATCTCCGTGCATTCGAGAGGATTTGCAGCACATTCAAGATTAATGGCATGAACGAGGATGCCGTCAAGTTAAGATTGTTCAGCTTCTCACTCAAGGGTAGAGCTGAAATCTGGATAGAGAGTTTACCAGCGGATCAGATCACCACCTGGGCAGACCTGAAAGCGGCCTTCCTCCAGAAATTCTTCCCACCGGGAAGAACCGCGCAGTTAATGGCCGATATTACGCACTTTGCGCAATGGGACCAAGAGACCTTATATGAGGCATGGGAGAGATATAAGGATATGATCAAGAAGTGCCCTCATCATGGATTGCAAGGCTGGGTCATCATCCATACATTCTTTGGAGGCCTTCACCCGCAATTCAAGAATGATATCACTGCTGCAGCGGGTGGAGAATTAATGAAGAAATCATATGAAGAAGCTGTCACCTTGATCGAGAACTTGGTCGAACAAAGATTTTCTACTCCACGATTAGCTATTAGAAGAATTGCAAGTGTTCAAGAATCGGATGAGCTGAAAGAAATAAAAGCTCAAATAGCTGCGATCTCGAACCATTTGAAGGGAGGTAGACCGGAAGAACCGAGCAAGTCCAATTCTTACAAAACCGGAACAACCAACCGAGGAATGATCCGTTATCAAATACTTATAATGAGGGGTGGAAGAAGCACCTGAACTTCTCTTGGAGTCAACCCGGTCAACAACAGCAAGGTAATTCTTCTAACTTTGCTAATTATCTTAATGCTAACAATGTTTACCGTCCTCCAGGTTTCAATCAAAGGAATTTCAATGAAGGACCATATATGGAGAAGAGGTCGGGGTTGGAAGACATGATGATGAAGTTCATGACCAAGATGGACATCACGGCTGGAGAGTTAGCGAGCACGGTTAGCACGGTCAAGGCGGCAACTGATCAGAACACCGCCTCCATCAAGATCCTTGAAAGGCAAGTGGGGAATATCTCTGAGGCCCTACAAAACCGACCTCCCGGAACCTTTCCGAATCAAACGGAAAGGAAACCGAGGGAAGAATGTAATGCCATCTATCTGAGAAGTGGCAAGGAGCTGAATGGAGAGCCTACATGCGAACGGTCATCAAGGGAAACCGACCCTAAAGAGAAAGAGGTTGAGACCATAGAGGTAAATGAGTTGGAGGCTGATGAAGAGATTGTGATTGAAGAGAGCAAGAAGAGTGAAGCGACGAAGCCAAAGCAATCACCGGTCAAGCCGGTGGTACCGAGAGTACCATATCCGAGCAGACTTAAATCGTATAAGGATGATGTTAATTTTTCTAAGTTTCTTGATATATTTAAAAAGCTGCATATTTACATTCCCTTCGCAGACGCTTTGGCACAAATTCCCTCATATGCGAGATTTATGAAAGACATATTATCCAAGAAGAGGAAGATTGAGGATCAGGCCAAAATTGCACTTACTGAGGAGTGCAGTGCTATAATTCAGAACAAGCTTCCCCCGAAGCTTAAGGATCCAGGGAGTTTTTCGATCCCTATCCAAATTGGGAGTTTTAATTTTGATAAGGTATTATGCGATTTAGGAGCTAGTATTAACCTAATGCCTTTATCCGCTTTCAGGAAACTTGGCCTCGGGGAAGTGAAGCCGACAAACATGACCCTTCAGCTCGCGGATAGATCGATAGTGTATCCATATGGAGTCGTCGAGGACGTGTTGATCAAAGTCGGCAAGTTCTATTTTACGGTGGACTTCGTGGTGTTAGATATCGATGAATATGTATAGATCCCACTGATTTTGGGTAGATCATTCTTGGCCACGAGCAGAGCGCTGATAGACATGGAAGAAGGTGAGATGACCTTCAGGGTTGGCGGCGAAAAGGTTATTTTCAATATGTTCGAGAGTAGAAGGTGTAAGGAGGCCGATGGTCATGGAAGGCCAAATGTGGAAGAATCCGCGAAGAACTGCGACTGTGGGCGATTCGATTCCGCGGATACCGAGCCAAGTTGAGATCCACATAGTCGTGCCACGACTTTAACCAAGGCGCTGGGTGGGAGGCAACCCACCGAGTTTTGTTTTCTTTTAAATTTTCGTTTTTGAGTGTGTTTTAGTTACGAAAAAGCAATAAAAATCAAAAAATCAAAAAAAATCAAAAATAGCTGAAACAGGGACTTACGCGGCTTGTGTCGCGGCCTACAAACTGCGCGCCAAACCGCAGGGGTCTCTGGATGGTTTTCCAAACAGTGGGTTACGCGGCTTGTGCCGCGGTTTCCAAACCGCGCGCCAAACCGCGCGGCCCCCTGCTTCTGTTTTCATGCTGTATTTTCTTTTCCTACTTTGTGTGTTTCGTTTCTTTGTTTTCTTTCGCTTTCTGCATTGTTTTCTTTTGCTTTCTGCATTGTTTTCTTTTGCTTTTGCATTCTCTCGTTCCATTTTCTCCGATATCTCTCGTTCGTGATTGCTCAACCATTTTCTAGATAATCTCCTCTGCCCGGGCAAACAGGTATGTTCTAAACTCTGTAGTTAACAAGTGGTGTATGATGTTTTGTGTTCCTATTAGTTAACGAGATGCAACAAACCTAAGTTTCACTTAGGTTTGGGGTGCCTCATCTTTTCAAACATCTACACACTCACTTTTATCCCTGTGCAAACCTCGGTTTCACCGAGGTTTGGGGTTGGCTTTGTTTGACAAACCTAGGCCACGACCTAGGTTTGGGGTGGCCATAGTTTAATGAGAATAGCTCTTTGATGCTTGTGCTTAAATGTTATGTCTTGCCTGTTTAGTGGAGACCACCCAATAGCGAGTTTTGAGCCTTAAAGACGTTGTTCATTTCGAGGGATTCATACACGAAAATCGTATACACTTTTTCGAGTTCCTTGTCGTGAATATATAATGATCTCGCTATATTATTGCATTGAGTAGCAAGGACGACCATCGGGATATTAGGTAAGGGTGCAGTAAACCAAATCGTGTGGACCTTAAGATGTGATTCCAAGCAATGTGTGTTTTATTTTAACCTGTGTTTAGCTATCGTACCTTTTTACCCATTTGTGTGTATCCATAACCCTTTTTGTAGCCAAACACTCACCTTATTCGTTTCCAACCCCACCATTAAACCCCAGCCAACAGCCTTAGCCAACCCTATCCGAAAGTGTGTCAAACAGAGGCGGTAATGAATAGAAAAGATAGAGCGGAAAAGAAGGAAATCAGGCCAGTCATGAAAATAAATAGAAAAGAGGGCCAATGTAGCCCCAATCGAATAAAGAGGACCAATGAAGTCCCAAGTTAAAAAAATATATATAATAAATAAATAATTACAGTTAGTTAAATAGTATTTATAGCAGAAAATAAGAGGCGAGAGTGAGATAAGCATTCACGGGTATGGGAAATCACCAGTGCATCACGTGGTACCAATTGGAAGTTGTGCAGTTATTATTTCACTGATATGTGCTTTTACTCTATTTTATCGCTAATTTGTTTGGGGACAAGCAACGCTCGGTTTGGGGTTGTTGATAACGCCACTTTTTGGCGTTATTTTCAGTTCTCAAACCAATGAGATTGGCTTGTTTTCTAGCAAAAAGGCGTGGATTTTATGGTTTATCGAGTGATTTATGCATGTTATCTAAAAGACGGCAATCTTCGAGAAAAGAGCCCAAAAAGAGCCAAAACGAAGCCCAACGGAAGCCCGAGATCCAAGCCCAAGACCCGAACCGCGAACCAGAAACCAACCCACACAACTCAGAAAAGCGGGCGACTTGCCACGCGACTTGCAAGTCGCATGACAGGTCGCCTAACCCTCTGTTTGTGCGACTTTCAGCTATGTTATTCGGGAATTTAGGTCATTCTCGATACATCTCGCACAGGATGAACGACAGACGACTTGGGGCGATTTCTGGAGACTTTTCACGCCTTTTGGAGCCACGATAGAGGACAGATCGAGGAGAAGTTCACAACGAGAGTCAGATTAGTTCAGATAGAAGGGAGTTCATCATTACTTTCGTTACAATCACGTTTATCATGTTTACACATACTTTCACATCTCCTTTTCTTATGTTTGAATCCACCACCAACATGAACTAATTTTAGTTGTTGGGGGTTGGATTGAATTGGGTTTGTAAGCATATGAACATATGACTTGTACGTTTATCGGTTTTCCTTTTTAATGAATGCATGTAATTTGATTCTTAATGCTTTTGAGAGTTTAGCTAGCTTTCAATTGTTTTGTTGTTTCCAGTTGAGTTCGAGAGAATTAACTGTTAGCTAGAACTAGGAATTGCATGCCTAAGGCGAGAATTTGGTGATAGAGATATACCGAATACGCCTTAGTCCTAATTGAACCATTTAGGTTGAGATCGAGAGATCAAATCTATCCGTTCAAACATGAATCTTGCGCTTAATGTGATTTGAAATCCATAGGTTGAGATCGAAAGATAAAACTTGTCCTTTTCAAAATAAAACCCGATGTTGCTCGAAAGAGAACAACGGTGATTTTAGAGATTGGGTATTAATTAAGGGGATTAACTGGTAATTGTTTTAAGTCAGATATTCGTATGTGAAAACCTAAGGATTTCAAACCCTCAACTGTTTTCTCTATCGAATTTTCCTCAAGTTGTCTACTGTTCCGTTTGTGATTTTCTTATTGCAATTAATTAGTTTAATACCAACCATCACTCAATTTGCGATCGTTCAGTTAATAGCAATTATAGTAATTGTGATACTTAGTTTCTAGTTCCCCGTGATTCGATACTCGTACTTTCTAGTACTATTACTTGACTTCGACCCGTACACTTGCGGTTAGATTTAGGGGGGGGTGATACCCGCCCTATCAGGCATCAATGGGAGTCTTCTTCAGATTAGGATCCTTCATCGATTGTTGGACAAGTTGGATGGTGTAGGCTTATCTTGTTCTTCAGCTTTCCTTCGATCGGCGAGTTGTTTTTCAACCTTGAGATGTTCAGTGAATTCCTTTCTTGATAGTCTGAACTTAGGAGCAATGATTTTGTCTCGAGGAAGGATGATTCGCTGATCTTCAAGCTGTTTGATCATGGTTTCTCTCTTCTTTAGATCTTCTTCACTTAGCGTTTGAGGAGCCAAGGAAGGTCTGTTTTTGTGAGAGAGCAGCTGTTCTTCAGGTTCATCAGTCTCAGTGAAATCCAAGACTGGGATTATTTCTTCAGGTTCATCAGTCTCAGTGAAATCCAAGACTGGGATTATTTCTTCAGCGATAGGAGCTGGATTTATTGTTGTAGTTGCAGTCGGAGGAACTTCAGCTGGATCCTCAAGCAGGGGAGACGACTAGCTGAAACACAGCGATCGTTTAAGTAAGATCATTTGGGAAAGGAAGAAATAGAGAAAGAATGAGGGTTAAGTGTATAGAGGTTTTATGGAGAGGAGAACTGAGGTTGAGAAGGGATAGAGGAGGGATGCAGTGTAAGGGAAGAAAAGATATTGTACCTGACAAACTGGCTTTCTTTGTAGGATAGTCAGATTGCCTTCTACAACTAGGCCTTTATTTTTGCCTTTGTCAGCTTCAGTTGCTGCAGACTTTTTCGTTGTCCACTCCCCTGATGATTCATTTATCATAACTCCTTTCTGAGCAGGAACCTTCTTGGGCTGGACGAAGAAATCAACATCATCATCATCGTCATTATCATCATCATCATCATTTTTAGGAGATGATGATGGTTCATCATCAGCGATGTCGACATCTTTATCGTCTTCAGCTTCTTCTTCAGATTCTTCCTCATCAGCGTAGGGTTCGGTAACATCAACTTCAGCTTCCTCATCGAGTTGCTCCCCCTCAAATTCAGAGGGAGGTTTCCCGGTTCCCTCAGGGTTTTCATCTCCCTGAGGTTTATCAGCAGCAGCATCGGAAACAATACCCTCCCCCTTAGAGTTATGGGGAAGGTCTTCAAGATTTTTCTTCTCCCCCTCAACATTATGGGGAAGGTCTTGATCCTTCTCCCCCTCTTCCACATGATGGATGGGGGAGGAAACTGGAATTTCAGCAGCAGTAGCAGCATCAGTATGCATTGGGTCCCTGTCTTCCAGGCCAGGGATCCTAACACAGGTTTTAATCCGTGTTAATCTGTCTTCTAGGACAGATATAGCAGGAGTGATTCGTTGAAGAACCTCTCGATCCACCTGAGTAAAGTGCGAAAGGGCACAAGTAGCAGCATTCAGGCGGTCAAGGATTTGCTGCAGTAGGTTGGTGGCAGTGCTGACATCCGTCTTTAAGGAAGACACTTCTCTCTGAAGATTACCGACCATTGTGTTCAGTGATGTGACTTCGCTGGACAAGGTGATGATGTTGGTGGAGAGAGTGTTGTTGGCGGTGGAGTTTTCAGCGAGAGTAGTAGCAAATTGACCAATGCTACCTTCCACCTTCTCCAGATCAGCACTGGAGGCTTTCTTTTCGACCTCAGTGGTCAGCGTCTTTAGAGCATCCCCAGTGTTTGTAATCGCTGAAGAGCTAGCTGAGAGTGTGGTGGTGAAGGAATCCACCTTTGTCACCAAGTCTTTTAGGGAGTTGTTGATATCTCCCAAATTAGGACCTGCAACAGTTAATAACTTATGAACAAAGGAAAGCTCAGAAGTTGGGGATTTTGATAGAGGAGTGTGTATGGTTTTGTGTATACCTGCAGGTGGGTTGGTAAAGTCCTCGAAACTTCGATAACCTAAGTAGTGTTCCATGTTGCCTTCCAGAGTGCCTTGGCGCATAGAAGTGCTTGCAGATCCTATATTTTGATTCATCATCCCCTGTAAAGTTGCCGCTGATGTATCGAGGATGATGTTTGTTGCAGAGAATGGGGGGAAAATAGGTGGAGTGTCCAAAGAGATGGTGGGAGGAGTGAAGGTTGAGAAGAGGGATTTGGTGAGAGGTTCAGCTGTGGATCCGCTGAGAAATACTTCTTCAGTCCTTAGAGAGTCTGAAGGAGGGGGGTTCAGTTCCAAGTTTATAACCTCAGCGTTTAGAAACGCTGAAGTTGGTATGGAAGGGGTGGCTTGATCAGCTGTGGCAGAGCGTACCACGGAACTATCCAGCGGCTCTTGTACAGAAAGAGTCGTGGAGTCTTCAGCATGTGAAGGCTTGGGGGTTGCTCCTTGGTTTTCTTGATCCTTTGAGAATCAAGTGAGGTAGTAGAGTGTTTCCTTTTCTTAGTAGGAGTAGTTTTTGCAGCCTGGGTATTAGCGGTGGGGATTACCGCTGAGGTAGCCGCAGAAGTAGAAGAAATGGGGGGATTGAGAGTAGATAAGATAGTAGAAAGACGTACCTCGTTTGGCATGGGGGTGAACTCGAGAATCTTGGTGCCAACCTGGGAGAGCTTCAGGTCGCCCACCATGGGGTATTTGTCTTTCAGGCCTTGAGCGAAGAGGGCACTGATAAATCAAGAATAAGGAATTGTCTTCTTTCTTTTTGATTCCTCGACTCTCTGAATCATGTCATCAAAGACGATTTTGGCCCAGTCGATGTGCAAGCCCTTCAGTAGTGAATATCCCATGGCCTGCTGGGGTTGAGAAGCTTGGTCAGAAGAACCAACTTTAGCTGTCATGCAGCTTATCAGGTGAGCGAAGATGAATTTCATCTCGCTTGGCATCTTGGACTTCTTGATGGCAGTCAGCCTCTTCTCAGGAAGTACATCTCTCCCTGTGTCCCTTACATACTTCATTGCATCGAATAATGCAATGATGGCGTCCCTGTTAGTGGGGGTTTTGGGGTTTGGCAAAGGGATAAAACGTTTCTCTTGTGTGGCGGCAGGGAGGTTGAGGGCACACCTGATGTTTCCAGGTGTTATCTTGGAGGTTCCATGGTCAGTCTCAAAAAGGATGACTTCTATTTCCTTTTTGGGGTCTTTGGTGGAGGTGATCATAGCTCGTCTTGCAGTCCACCAGAACTGAGCAAGTAGGTGTTTATTTGCTGGAGGAGTTACAGTCAGAGCTGCGGAAAGAGGACAAGTATTGAGAAAATTCACAGCATCATCTAAGTGGGTGATGTGCTTTCTTTGAGGGAATTTGAAGAGGGCATAAGGGTTGTTGCCCTGATAGTTGATTTCCTCGTATTTGAAACGGACTTGAGGAGCAGGGGTGAGTGTAGTCTTTGAAGAAGCAGTAGAAGTCTGAGTTGATGGAACTTCAGTATTTGATGCCATTTCTGTTTAAACATGAAGATTAAGAACAGAATATCTTAAAATGGATAAAAAAAGTCCAAAATAAGGAATTTTAGGGTTTTGTAATTTCTATTTAGAAAAACATAGAAATTAGGGTTTTTCTAGTTTTGACAAAAGGAATTCAAAATCTAGTGAATGTCTTGTTTTTCCAGTTTTCTTTTAAAGAAGGGATTCTGGAAAAACATATGAAGATACAAGTTTAAGATTTTTTGTTTTTAAACTTGAAGAACAATCATGAAGATTGTGTTCATAAAATCATGAAGAGAAAATGATTTTATTTTAAAGGGTTCTTTTGTTTGATCTTTTGAAAACAATAATAAGATCGAAAACAAGTTTATGCAAGGAAAATAATAAGAATATTAACCTTTCGAGTGTTGAAGAAGATGAACAATTCTTGAAGAAAACAAGTTTGAATGCAACAGAGAATTCTTGCTTGAAGTAGATGATGTTCGCGTAAAAGGTAAAAATATAAACGCAAAGGGTTTATATAGTGAGAGTAGAGAGAGAAAAACTGTGAGCGGGAAAGTTTTTCATGATGACACGGACACGTCCCTTGAATTTGATTGGACAAGGAAGTCGAAACGGGCAACGTGTTAGAGAAAACGTGCCATGACTTATCCGTTGTGATGACGTCATAAACGTCCTTTCATATTTTAGGATGTCTCTGAGGATTTTGAAAGCTCAGGGACATTTTTTGAAAAACATGAAGCACTGAGTAGAAATATCAGTGAGATTTAGAAATTTCAAAAGTATCACTGAAAGGAAGAGATATTCAGCGAAGTAATTTGTTTTGAAATCTTTCATTCATAGGCGAACGTCAGCGAGTAAGAGAGAACATACCTTGATATCAGCGAATCAATTTTGTTCAGAGAGTGGGTGATAAGTATGGGTTATACAAGTTCATTGTTATCATTGATCAAATGTGAATCGCTGAAGATTTTACTCTTCTAAGTTCAGCATTCCAAGCTCGCTGATGAGAAATTTGAATTTTGTCTCATCAAGAGGTTTGGTGAACAGATCAGCTAAATGAAAGTCAGTTGGGATAAAATGAAGTTCTATATCACCATTCATCACATGATCTCTGATAAAATGATACCTGATTTCGACGTGTTTGGTCTTTGAGTGTAGCACTGGATTGTTGGCTATAGCGATGGCACTTGTGCTGTCGCAATAGATTGGAATTTTCGAGAGCTGAAGGTCATATTCTAGTAGTTGATTTCTCATCCACAAGATCTGAGAACAACAGCTTCCAGCGGCTACATACTCAACTTTAGCGGTTGAGGTGGACACTGAGTTTTGCTTTTTACTTGTCCAACTCACCAGTTTTCCACCCAGGAGCTGACAGCCTCCTGTGGTGCTTTTCCTATCCAATTTGCAACCTGCAAAATCACTATCTGAATAGGCGATTAGATCAAACCCTGAGTCTTTGGGATACCAAAGACCTAGGTTAGGAGTACCCTTAAGGTAACGAAATATTTGCTTTACAGCGATCAGATGAGATTCCTTAGGTTCAGCTTGATATCGTGCACAAAAACAGGTTGCATACATAATATCAGGTCGGCTTACTGTAAGATACAGAAGAGAGTCGATCATCCCACGGTACATCATGATATTAACAGGTTTTCCAGAAGGATCCTTATTTAGTATCAGCGGTGGAGCCATAGGGGTTTTCATAGCTGAACTCTGAGTTAAATCAAATTTCTTCAGCATATACTTAACATATTTTCCCAACTCTGAGTTTTTCATTCTGTTTGATTTGAAGACCTAGGAAATATGTTAGCTCACCCATCATACTCATTTTATACTCGGCTTTCATCCTTTCAGAGAAATGAGTACAAAGGTCAGGGTTAGTGGAACCAAATATAATATCATCGACATATATTTGAACAAGAATAATATGACCTTTTACTTTCCTGAAAAATAGAGTTTTATCGATCTTACCTCGCTCAAAATTTTCAATGTGGAGATAAGTACAGAGAGTGTCATACCTTGCACGAGGAGCTTGTTTTAAGCCATAAAGTGCCTTATCCAGTTTATAAACATAACCTGGATGCTTAGGATCTGAGAATCCTGGAGGTTGTTCCACGTAGACTTCATTCAGCTTTCCATTAAGGAACGCTGACTTCACATCCATTTGATAAACCTTGAATTCTTTGTGTACAACATAAGCTAAGAATATACGAATGACTTCAAGTCTTGCCACTGGAGCAAAGGTTTCGTCGTAATCTATACCTTCCTCTTCTCCGTATCCCTGAGCAACAAGTCGAGCCTTGTTGTGGGTTACAGTTCCATGTTCATCCAACTTGTTTTGATAGACCCATTTAGTGCCTATCACTGACTTGTCAGATGGTCTTGGAACAAGCTTCCAAACTTTGTTTCTTTCGAATTCTGTCAACTCTTATTGCATAGCGCTGACCCAGTTTGGATCTTGGAGGGCATCATCTGTTTTCTTTGGTTCAATCAGAGAAACGAAGTTAACAAATAAACAAATATTACCTGCACTTCGTCGAGTCTGAACACCAGCGTTTGGATCACCAAGAATTTGTTCAATAGGGTGATTTATAGTCCATCGCTGAGCCAGAGCGTAAGTTGATGGCTCAATCTGAACTTCTGGAGGAGCTGAAGATGAGGCTTCAGCAACTTCTGGTATATCAGCCAAGAGAGGAAGAGGTTCAGATGTCATTGCATTCACTGATTGCTGAGAAGTAGATGGTATATGTAAGATAGAAGGTTCAGAAGCAGGCATAGTGTTTAGAGGAACAACTGAGACCCATGATGTTTTAGCTTCACTAGTCTGCATGCTTGGGATGATGGTAGGATCATCATCTTCAGCGGGATGAGTATGAGATGGAGGAGTGGGAACATCTTCTGAATCACCAAGATGAGAGAACATCCATTGATTCAGTTCTTCAGTATCAGCAGAAGGTCTAGAGTTCGCTGAACGAGATTCGTCAAAAGTGACGCGGATAGTTTCTTCAACAATTTGTCTTCTTCGATTAAAGACTCTGAAGGCTTTGTAGACTGAGGAGTATCCAAGAAAAATTCCATCATCAGCCTTAGGATCAAACTTTCCAAGGGCATCTCTGTTGTTCAGTATGAAACACTGACATCCAAAGAGATGTGAAGAAAGTTGATTGAAGGCTTTCTCCCATGGAAGAGTTCATAGGCTGTTTTCTTGAATCTTTAGTCAATCAGCGACCTGTTTTGAGTAAAACAAGCAGTGTTGACAGCTTCTGCCCAAAACTGAGTAGGTAGATGAGAATCGCTGAGCATTGAACGTGCAACTTCGATGATAGTTCGATTTCTTCTTTCAGCGACTCCATTTTGTTGCGGTGTTCTCACTGAGGAAAAGTTGTGAGAAATACCCTTACTTTCAAAGAAGGAATCAAGGGAACTGTTTTTGAATTCAGTCCCATGATCACTCCTTATTGAGTGAACGATCATGTTGTTCAGGACTTCCATTTTCCTGACAAAGGTGATGAGTTCTTCAGGGGTGTCACTCTTAGAACGGAGAAACATTACCCAGGTATAGCGAGAGAATTCATCAACTATGACCAGTGTATATTTCTTTCCAGTGATGGATTGTTTGTTAACAGGGCCAAACAGATCCATATGGAGAAGTTGTAGAGGAGATGACACTGAGGAAACTTTCTTAGATTTGAAGCTTGCTTTGGTCTGTTTCCCTTTCTCACACGCTGAACATAAGGACTCCTTGGCGTATGAGTGTTGAGGTAGACCAGTGAGTAGCTCTTTAGAAGAAAGAGTATTCAGTGTCTTGAAGTTGAGATGGGAGAGCCTCTTATGCCATAGCCAGTTGACATCAGATGAGGCTTTTGAGAAGAAGCAGGAGTTCTTAGTGGTTGTAGAGTCCATGTTAATAACATAAAAATTTTCCAGACGATAACCGCTGAGAGCTATCTTCTCCTTTTTGTCAGAGACAAAGCAAGATTCCTTAGTGAAAATCACTTTGTTATCCTTGTCGCAAAGCTGACTGATGCTTAGAAGATTGTGCTTCAGTCCTTCAACATATGCAACTCTTCCAAAGGTTGTTGTACCATTAGAGATTACACCAAACCCTCGGGTATAGCCTTTTCCACCGAAAGTCACAGAGGGACCCTTCTCTTCCTTGTATTCAGTGAGCAGGTTTTTCTTTCCAGTCATGTGTCTAGAGCATCCGCTATCAAGATACCAGATACCCTTCCGAACATGCAGACAAAGGAAGATTAGTTTGACTTGGGCACCCATTTAACCATGGGTCCACACTTGTCAGTGGTGGTAAAGGAAGTGGAAGGTTCGGCAATCTTCGCAGCATTTGAAGATTCAGCTTCAGAATTATTCTTCACTTTGGTTAATTTCTTAACCTCAGTGGTCTTCTTTGCCTTGGGGGCATTAATCTTCACCTTAGCTAACTTTTCAGCTTTAGTGGCTGTGGGGCACTTACTAGCAATGTGATCGGTAAGTCCACAGTGATAACATTTCTTATAGCTAAAAGTAGCTTTAGGACCATTTGCATGCTTAGCCATTAATTTTAAATGAGCAGGGCCATCACCTAGAATACCTTTAGCGTCAGATCTTGGGGGAACCTGAGGTTCATCAAGATTCTTAGCTAGAAAGTTCAGCTTGATCCTAGGAGTGGATCGCTGAATATTTTCATAAACCTTATCCTTAGAGGATGAGGAATGATTAACTGAAGGTTTAACATTCTTCAGATTTGGTATTTTGGTACCCTTCTGAGGTTTTGGATAAATAATTTTCTCTTTACCTTTAGAAGTTAAGGTAGAGATTTCCTCAGGGATGTGAGTTTTAGAAGAGGAACACTGAGATGAGGAAGTGTCAGGAATAGAGGACACGAACATTCCAAACTTAAGCATGGAATGATCAGTGGTTGGTTCTTCAGCGTCAGCTTTGTAACCAAGACCACGTTTGTCACTCAGAGGAATCTGAGACTTTATTATCTCAATGATCGTTGTTGAGGATTTACACCATCCTTCAACCGTAGTTTTTTCAGCTTTTAATGCAGCGATAGCTTCTTCTCGTTCGATTTTGACTAGCTGATTTATATGAACTTGATCTTTTCTTCAATTTTAGAAAGCTTTTCTATTTGAAGGTGACAGTTTTTAAGCTGTTCAGCGAGATCAAGGTTTTGATTTTCAACAACAGTTTTGCCATTCATGGCATCATATAAACTCATAGTCAGGAGATCGATTTTATGAAGACTATCAGCTTCATCAATATCTGAAATATTGGTAAAGAAAGAAGGTGATACCTTGGTAGCAGAGGCTGAAGTAGAGGGAATGTCAGAATTTTCTTCCTCTTCTTCGATTTTGGCCATGAGACAGATATTGGCCTTATCATCATCTTCAGAGTCAGATGATTCTTCTTCATCAGAGGCAGCCCAATCAAAGTCAGCCAACAGGCCTTTGCCTTTCTTCTTAAAGCTTTTCAGCTTTGCATATTTTTCTTTCATCTTTTGATACTTGTCATCTCTAGCCCTGGGGTTATAGGATTTCTTGGGGAAAGCTGAGGGTCTAGAGACTTTCTTTGACCTGCACTCGCTAGCAAAATGTCCTATCTTTTCACAGTTATAGCAAGTAGCAGTAGCCTTATCAACAAGGGTTGATGATCTTGGCTTGTCAGTTAGTGCGAGGGGCTTGTTCTTTCTGAAATTATTCTTTTTGGCGAATCTCCTGAACTTATTAGATAGGAGAGCCATAGATTCAACAAGATCTAAAGAGTCAGCATCTGATGAGCATTCAGAGTTAGTTTCCAACTCAGTGATAGTAACAGTAGATCGCTGAGTGGAAGGTGACTCTGAGAGTAAAGCAAAAAGTGTGCTTTTGGAATCTTTTACAAGATTCTTCTTAAGATGACACGACTGCTCATGATTGAGCATAGTGCCATATAAGGTAGAGAGAGTCATAGATTTTAGATCCTTAGATAGCTTGAGACACATTGAATAACTATCCCAGCTTTCAGGTAAACATTCTAGGAACTTTGTCAGAACTTCAAAGTTAGAATATTCCTTACCAACGGTTTTTAGATCAATAATTAAACAGTTAAACCGCTGATGTACTTCAGAGAGAGATTCATTCTTACCACAAATGAAGCTTTCGTATTGTCTTACCAGGTTGATCTTTCTTGAGTCTTGGACTTCAGACGTACCTTCATATTAAACACAGATTGTGTCCCACATGGCTTTGGAGGTTTTCAGGTTCATGATGGAATGGTAGACTTCTTCAGGAAGAGTCATAGAAAGAATGGATCTGGCTTTGGTGTCGATAGCCACTTTCTTCTTATCTTCTTCAGACCAATTGTGAGGTTCCTTAGGCACGACTCTTTCAGGAATGGTAGCTCTTGTAGCAGTGCCTGGAACTTCAGGGTCAATTCTAATAGGAATATAAGGGCCATTTTCGAGATAGTAAGGCATAGTAGGGTCTACACCTTCTAAGAAGAGTATCATCCTATTTTTCCACAGACTAAAGTTATCTCTGGAAAATCTAGAGGGTTTTGCAAGAGAACCATTGTCAATATAGTTTGTGTTTGTGTTGGTAGCCATTATGTGAAATAGCAAGGAAGAGAAAATATTAGTATAAGCAAGATCTTGTTTATGAGTTTAAACAATCTGCTCTGATACCACTTGTTGGTCCCGAAGGGTTATTTAAGTTTGTAGAAGGGGGGGGGGGTTGAATACAAACACACAAATTTTACTATTCTAAATTGTTTATTGATAAATATAAAACAATTTACAACTTGTTGCGGAACAAGATTAGGGATTAACCTAATCTAAACAAGTTATGAGAAACACTAAGTTTCTTGCACTAGAATTAAGACAGAAAGAAGATAAGAATATTACTAATAATATTCTAACACAAAGAATAAGAAAGAAGAAGATGGCCGAGCACTTCATTTCTGAAGTAGGGTTCTTCTTATATACTGCATGCATTTAATGCATTTCAGTATTACTTTACACGTGGCAGCATCTGATTGGTTGCATGGTTTGACCTTTGTAGACAACCTAGTAGCCGCATGATGTACAGTGTAGAATCAGAGTTGGTTGTACGATCCTGGACAAAAGGGATGTCCTTTCTGATATAATCGTACGGAGGCATGCAAGGGGGTAAGACAAGAGTAACTTGTAAAGGAAGACTTCATTATCAGCATTCGCTGAATAGATCTTTATTAGCGAGTGATAAAGTTCAGCGTTCGCTGAAGTCTTCTACTTGTAACTTCACGTTGAGTGGACAAATCTTGGCTTCGCTGATATCCGCATCAGTTCATTAGTAGACTTGTCGATGGTTCTTGGACTTGATCTTCGACTTCAGCGTAGAACATAGTTGACGTGAAACTTGTCTTCAGGGATCATAAGCAAACAACTAAAATAGTCAGCGATCATCAACAAGACTGAACATGCTCAAGGCTTTATTGATGAACAATATTGCTGAATGTAAAAGTTAAAGAGCGTGAGTTTCCTATCAGTGGTACTGTAGAGACATAGTACTTAACAGTGATAGTGAAACTCTAATACATATTGTCTACTTACAATTTTCACTATGTGTTTCTTAAAGAGTCATTATCAAATCACTGAGGGTTTGGATCAACACTTGGGATCAAGTCGTCGTAGTTCACCCCAGCGGGTGATGCATCCACCTCACCCTGACACCGCCCTGTAGGGCTTTTGTCCCTACGGGCAAGCTACACCAACTGATATTAAGTATGTCCAAACAATGCGTACATACATGATCATGATTGAGCCTTATTGATATAACAAAATACTCTTTCAATATAATTTTTTTATGGAGGACTTTTATTAATTTTTTATTCTCGGTTTTAAAATAGAATCTTTTATTTCAATTCACGGATTCACATCTAGCAAATTTATTTATCCCTGCTTCGGGCGCGTAGCTCAGTTGGTAAAAGGGTGGGGAACTTTTCCCAAATACAAGACAAGTCATGAGTTCGATCTTATGCCCCTACTAGTCTCAGCCATTGAGTGAGTCAAAAAAGTCCACTCGCATTAGTGTTCTTGAAGGCGGGTTCCGTGTAGACCAATAGAAATTGTCAATTATCAAATTTTGCACAAATTATATTTATCCCTAACTCTTACGACGAGTAATTGTTAAGTATGATTATTAACTTTAACTTCTTCTTTTCTTAGACGTGTTTGATTAATCATTCTCTTTGTTAGAGCGTTTAATTGTATTCAAGATTTATTGTAAAAGCTTTGTAATAGTCAAAGTATTATAAAGTCAAAGTATTGTAAAGTCAAAGTTAGTCAAAGTCAAAGTTGTTTAGTGTAAAGTCAAACTAGCTTTAGTTTTAATGTCTTGTATTTAGGAAGTAAAAATAGGTTTTGCTTTGTTGTTAAGAAAAGTAGTAACCAAGAGAGCTTAATTGTAATATCCATTGTATTCTAGAGTGAGAGAGAAGTGAGAGCATTCTAGAGAGAGAAAGTGCATCAATCATGTGTAATTCTCTATTATGTTCAAGATCAATGAGATGCTTTGATGATTACCTAATAGATCTGGAGTTCTAACAATTGGTATCAGAGCATTGGGAGAAAGTTTTGTGCACATATTCGTCAAAGATTCAACATGTTTTAATCAAATTTTGAAGATTTTTACCATATTTAGAAAGTTTCCTGTGTAGATTTTGAATTCTACTGATTTGAGGATATTTGGATTCAAATTTGATTAGGTCAGATTCGTTTTGTGATTTGAACATACTTCATTTAGGTGACTTGATCTCATTCGTATCAGATTAAGAGAATTTGACTGATTTGTGAGATTTTTGTTCAAAAAGTTATCAGTTCTGTGATTTGATCGAAAGTCATCGAATTTGACGTTTTTAGAAGATCTGATCAACTACAAAGTTGTTCAGAATTCAATTTCGAGGAACCCTGCAAAATTTCATCAAGAAATTCGAAGAATTCAAGAAGTTATGGCCTGATTTGAAGTTTTTTCTAAGTTTTCGCAAGATTCATAACTTTTCGCAAGTTCATATAAGTTTTCGCAAGACTCATCCAAGTTTTCGCAAAAGTTTTCGCATCTGTGGCTTGAGAATAGTTAAGGTTTTTGCAATAAGTATCTGCGAAAAGTTTAAGTTTTCGCACTAGGAGACTGCGAAAAGTGTAGTTTTCGCTCACCGTTGTTTGCGAAATGAGAGGTTTTCGGATATATTGGTTGCGAAAAGTTTTAGTTCTCTTGTCTGTGTGTTGCGAAAAAGTTAAGTTTTCGCAAGGTGTGTTCTGCGAAAAGGTTGTTTTCTTATCAAGGGTGTTGCGAAAAGTTTGGTTTTCGCAAGAAGAAGTCTGCGAAAAGTTTTTCTGAAAGTCAGTTTGTTGCGAAAGTTTTGAAGATCAGTTGGGTGTGAAAAGTTTTTCTTATAGTGGTCTGCGAAAACTTTCTCTGTAAAGTTTTTAAAGTGTAATTTTTGAAAGTGCAGGATCTATTCTTACAATCAATATAGAAAGAAGTAATTGAGAAATTGTATGATCAAGCCCAATTGTATTCAATGATGCACAGAATTACAGATCTAAGAGAGAGATAACCTCAAAGATTACAAGGAATGAATACAAGTAATATGGGAAAATCAATCAGTTAGCAACGTAGTGCTAACCACTCTATTTATACTGTAACGGATATATTAAAGCTACAGTACAAATAAGAAAGACTAATAAGAACAAAACACGTGTCCTAATTAGTTTACACATTACTAACGAAACTCGTCATAAGTTCTGAACAGGTAGTTCAGAACTTCTGAACATTCTTCTGATCATGCTTCTCAGAACTTCTGACTTCTCTTTCTCAGATCTCTGACTCTTCTTCTCAGAACTTCTGACTCTTCTTCTCAGAACTTCTGAACCTTCTTATCAGATCTTCAACACTTGGTTTATTGACAAAACTTCAGATCTAACAATCTCCCCCTTTTTGTCAAATAAACTTAAACTTTGCATCATCTAATTCTTTCAGAGCAGGAACAATTTTCTGAAGTAGCACATTCCTCAGATTAAGCCTCTTATCAATCTTGTCAATAATTTCTTGAATAACTTCAACTTGCTGATTTATTGCTTCTTGAGTTATGTTTGCTTCCTTTACTTTCAGCATCTTTTTCTCCAAATTGTGCTTTATGATCCTTAAAGTTCCAGAACAATATTTTGCAGTTTCCTTTGCTCTGAAGAAGATCTTTCCACTTTTGTTCTTCAAAAATACTCCCAGATCTGGATACTTGTGAACACTTCCAGTCTTTAACACCTTTTTCTGCTCATGATCTGTATTGGGATTTGCCAGATAAACACATGACTTTTGCAAATACAGAGCTATTTGGAAATCTGTATAGCAATGCCACCTTAAGATATAGAACATGGCCTCAATCACCACACTTCTTGCCTTCCTTTCATTTCTGTCTTTACTTGACTCTTTAAAACATAGAAAGCTGTGTAATCTGTAGAAGTCAACCACTGACAGTTTCTCAAAATCTGCATCAGTAAAATAATAAACCTTGCCATCTTCTCTCAAAACTTCAAAGGATAAGTACTCCATCTTTCTGAATTTCTTAACCTTCAATTCTCTGATTCCAGTGATTAGAAAATCTGAGTAAACGGCTTGCTTTGTTTTGCCAAGACATCTTGATTTTTCAGCCAACCAGATCTGAGTCTCCTTAGACCTATCATAATACACATCCAAGAATTGTACTTCTTTTGGTTTGAAAAACTCAGGCAGATCAAATTCAAGAAAGTATCCATTCAGATCAATGGATATTTCATCTTCTTTTGGTTCAGACTGTTCAGTTTGATCAAAACTAGTTATCTACACATTCTGAGGTGTTGTGTCCTGAACTTCTTCAACTTCATCTGACAAAATTTCATTCACTTCATACTCAGCTGGGAACACAAAATCATTATGTAGAATCTTTTTGGGATTCACCTCAGATAGCAACCATTCACTACAGTTTCTGATTTTTCTTCTAAAATCCAACCTCCTCTTCACACAGTTTATGCATCTCTTCTTTAAACTCTCTTTTTCAGCATCCATACTTACTTCCATTCTAATCAACAACCAATTCAGAGTTGCATCACTGTACTTCACCAACTCTTTTAATCTGAACAATTCAAGTCTTTCGTGAACCATATATGTGAACCCTTCTGTCTCCATTCCTTCATTCACAAAACCCTTCACATGCAGATCAACTTCTGTTTTCTTTGTGGGAGAACTCAGATTGCACTTTTCTTTTTTTTCTTCGATAGCCAACTGGAAGTCATACAAGTATGTATTTCTGACATAAATACCCAGAAGTCTTCTGCATTCAATTTCTATCAAGGCTTCTTCAGTGCTAGCAAAGAACTTGACTAGAAAGATCTGATCATCAAGAGTCAATCTGTGAAAATCAAATGTAGACATGGAAACCTTTGTATTTCTTTCTTTCAGTATTTCCATTCTAACGAACATTAAACCATTGAATTCATCTTGTTGAAACATCAGAACTTTCTCGATTCTTTTCTGAATATGCAGTTTTGAGTCAGGAACTCTGAACATGTTAGAAGCTTCTGAGTAGACCATCTGAGCTCTGTCATCCATAAAACCATCAATGTTACTTTCCAAAAGCTCATACTCTCCTTCTGTGTAGTAGAGATTATCATATATTTCCTCAGGAAAAATGTCATCATGAAATTGTCTGGCTAATGGCACATCACTTAACTCTAGAATGAAGTCACACACAGGTTCTTCTAGTCTTTGCAATTTAATCTTTGGAATCTCAATTGGTTTTCTGAATACATATTCAGAAGGCATAAAGAAGTCTTTCACTTTCACATACTCTTCTTCTGTATTTAACTCATCACAAAAGTTAAACCTAAAATCATCTTTAAAATCCTGAGTGTAATCCACAGTTCTGTCTTCTTCTCCCATTAGATCAATGGGTCTTATCACTTTTATTCCTTTATGAATTTTCTGAACACTCAAAGCTCTGACTACTTCATTATGCATTCTTCTGATCAATTCTTCATTCAACCTCCTTTCTTCTGATTCAGACTCCATTGCCCTTTCACTGTTATAAACCACAATATCTGTACACCTGTTTACCACTGTACTTTCCACTATTTCTTCTATTCTCAAATCAGATTCCTCAATAGCTACAGTTTCATCTGAGTTTCCTTCCATCTCAGTATCCAAGTTCAATTCCTCTGTTTTATCTGATTCATTACTATCAATACTTCCCAACTCCATTTCTTCTGTATCTGAACTGTCAAGCTGTACTATCTGAATCATCTTCTTTAAATTTTCCTGTGTCTGATCTTCTGAACTTTTTGTATTGGCTAAGTGCATGTCTGCTATCTCAAAATCTTCTATGCCAATGTCATCATCAGAACTTAACCTTTGTCTTTTCTCCCCCTTTTGATGATCATGAGGATCATTATCATCAAACTTCCTTTTCAAGTTCTGATTAAAAGCAACTTCAGGTTCAGCTTCTGCAATAGGAGCAGGATCAAGAGGCTTTGAAGTAGAAGCCAGTGATACACTCAGTGCTTTCAGTATAGAATCCTGCATATCTTGCATTTGTTTCAACATATCTTTTTGAAAACCAGACATTATATCCATGATCTCCTTTTTGTGAGAATCCAAGGATTTCTTTACATCATCTACCTTGGTTTCAACAGAAATTAACTTTTCCTCCAACACACCTTTCAAATCTGATACCTCATCATTCAGATCCTCCATCCTCTTCTCCAAATTTTCTACTTTTTCCCCCATCTCCTTGTTTTGTTTCTGAATCTTTTCAAATTCAGAAGTTTCTAACAGTGAACCTGAACCAACAGATGGTCCAGTTTTCATGTGCCGAGAGGGCTCATGGCCTGTAGATAACACACAGTCATCTTGTACAACAGATGCACGTTTGAATGAGGCTTTTGTAATGTTCACCTCACCAGGACTTCCATCCAATCCTCGACACCCAACATTAGGCATGTCTATGAATGTTGTTTCAGGAGTACGAAATTCCTGATCTGTGCAAGTGTCAAAAGGAATTTCAGGCTCAATATGAATAGGACTGTGATATTCAGACTCAATGTGTTGAAAAATAAGTTGGGATTTATCACCTCCCTCCAAATGAGTTTGGGATGGTTCCCCGGATTTGTGTGAAACAGTAGCATGTTGAAATGCTTCTGAGTGGGTATGGATGGGTTGTTCAAGATCCACCACTAGGTCCATGGTGTTTGTTTCAATATTGGACACCAAGAGATGTGAACCAATAGCATGTGTGGTTACCTGGTCAAGATTAGCTGGTTCAGAGGCATCTCTTTCTGTTTGAACCTCTGTTAACAATCTCTCATCCTCACCACTCTCATTCTGTTTTTCCTCACTGAGTCTAACCAAGCTCTCAGAATTTTCCCCCTCAAGTCTCTCAGAATGTTCACCCATCTGAACATCCTCCCCCTCTCTAATTCGACTAGACCCCTCACCTCTCTTCTCAGGTTGGTCCTCTTGGGCAGGGATTTGAGGTAATTCAATTCCCATAGAGGTGCAATAAGCTTTTAAAATCTCACTCTCCCTTGGAATATAATTCCTAAGTGATTTTGGCAACAGTTTATGATTGGGATAATTTTCAAGTCTTGTTACTGAGGTCATCTTACCCAAATAAAATGTAGGACCATGCTCTTCATTTGTTCTTCTTGAGATTGTTCTGTTTTCCTGCATGGCATACCAAATAACAATTTGCCAGTACCTTATGTAGGGAATGTATGTCAGTGGAGCATCCTTTGTCTTCTTCTGAATTGTTTTCTGATTCTTCTCAAATGTATTCTTCATATCTTCCCAAAGTATTAAAGTATAGTCATAATGCCTATTCTTCACTAAACCTTGAAATATCTGAAGAATTTGTTTAGAACCTTGATCAGCAGAACTATTTTTCCCTGACAAACATTTATTTACCACATGAAAGAAGCAAGCCCAAATAGGTGGTAATTTGTTTCTTCTGAACAAACTGAGAGTCCTCAATCCTTCATTGTATCCCAACTTCATAAACTCTGCTATTAATTCCTCTGTTAGGGGTAAATCCTCAAAATCTGTTCTTCTTTGTACATCATCTTTCTCTGGTAGATTCAGCATTTCTCTTAGTGCAGAGATAGATAAGACAAATGTCACTCCTCCAATTTCAGACACAAACTTATTATCTTCTAACCTAAGATATTTCCACCATTGTTGTATGTACTGAACAGGCACATTTTTACTTCTTGTAAACCATTTTCTGTACGGATGATGTTTGAATAACTCCATGATAATTCTGTGTTCAGGCTTAAAACGACTTTCCTCAAACAATATAACACAGTTATTTTCAGATAATTTCAACCATTCACTCTCAGGAGCAACTCTTTCCACTAGAATAGATCTATCTGACATAATAGAACCTGCAGCACTCTGTTCATGTTCAATATTAACGTTTACCTCATCCGCATTTCCTTCAGATTCATCCATTTGTTCATCTTCTTCATTATTTCTTATTGCCCCTTCCTCTGCAACTCTATTTTGTACTTCATCATTTTCCGAATCGGATGAATCCATTATTGATTTTGTAGAATGTAGAGAAATTGGACCACTTCTTCGTATTTCAGACATGATTTAAGAAGAAAACAGATTCAAAGAACTCTGGATTTGATTCGTATCTCACGTTTCGCTCTGGAATTTGAAAGAAATTTGAAATAGGGATTTTAAGACCTATTTAAAATCCGCGAAGTTGAAAGGTTTAACGGAAAAGCGAAATCAATGTTATAACGGAGTCAACACATGTGAAATACCACAAAGGATTTAAATGAAATACGTGGCATTGTCAAACAAATATGAAGCTGACACGTGTTAGTGGATAGAATTTTGACTCAAGTCAAAGATCTGAATAACACGCACAGATGTTCTGATTCCATGACTCAGAAGAATTTTGCCTTGTAACCAAAATGTCTTTTAAAATCAACTTCTGACCAATATAAAACATTTTGATTATTCAGAAGAGGTTTGAACAGATAAGAAATGAAAACAAATCTTTTAAGCATCACAAAATGATTTCCAAAAGAATTTTGATGCTCCCCCTTGACTTGAGCATGCATTTGAGTATTAATGATACATAAAGATGAGATAAAAAGATAATCGAAGAAGCATAATCCATACAGTTGAAGTTATTTGTATTTCTCAAAAATAAATTTTTGAAAGTTAGATTGCTGAAGTATTGACTCAGAATTTCTGACCTTAAGATTCAGAGGTTCTGATCTCAAGACTCAGAAGTTCTGAACTCAAGATTCAGAAGTTCCGAACTCAAGACTCAGAAGTTCTGAACTCAAGACTCAGAAGTTCTGAACTCAAGACTCAGAAGTTCTGAACTCAAGACTCAGAAGTTCTGAACTCAAGACTCAGAAGTTCTGAATACACTACTCAGACAAGTTTACTTAGAAAAATTTAGCATTTTTAAGAAAAAAAATATTTTCAACTAGGCAGATTAAGCATTCCTATTTTACATATGAGAAAAGAAAACCTTTTGTGATCAAGAGGCTTTGTGAACAAGTCAGCCAATTGATACTTTGTATGCACAAAGTGCATCTCTATAGTTCCTTTTTCCACATAGTCCTTTATAAAATGATACCTCACATCTATATGCTTAGTCTTCGAATGTTGAACAGGGTTCTGAGTAATAGCAATTGCACTTTCTGAGTCACAATAGATGGGAATCTTATTAAGCTGATACCCATAGTCCATGAGTTGTGTTCTCATCCACAATGTTTGAGAGCATGAAGCAGCAGCAGCAACATACTCTGCTTCAGCAGTTGAAGTGGATACACAGTTCTGTTTCTTTGATGCCCAACTCACTATTTTATCTCCCAAAAAGTGACAAGCACCAGATGTACTCTTTCTGTCCAACCTACTTCTTGCATGATCAGCATCAGTGAAAGCAGTCAATTTGAAGTCAGTTTCTTTTGGATACCATAAACCTAGATCAGGTGTTCCTTTGAGATATCTTAAAATCCTTTTGACAGCCAACATATGTGATTCTTTCGGGTTAGATTGAAATCTAGCACAGAAACAGGTAGAAAACATGATATCTGGTCTACTTGCAGTCAAATAAAGTAATGATCCAATCATGCCTCTATAAAGTTTGATATCTGCTGAAACACCTTTGAGATCAGCATCTAACTTTATGTTAGTTGCCATAGGTGTTCTCATAGAAGCACAATCAGACATTTTGAACTTTTTCAGAATATCTCTGACATATTTTCCTTGATTTATGAAAATACCTTTTGGTAGTTGTTTGACTTGAAGACCAAGGAAAAAATTCAGTTCACCCATCATGCTCATTTCAAATTCAGATGACATGATTTTTGAAAAATTATCACATAATTCTGGACTGGTAGAACCAAATATTATGTCATCAACATAAATCTGAATTAGAATCAAATCATTACCCTGTTTCTTTAAAAACAAAGTTGTGTCAATCTTACCTTTCTTGAATCCTGAACCTAACAGGTGTTTAGTAAGAGTGTCATACCAGGCTCGTGGTGCTTGTTTTAGACCATATAAAGCTTTGTCTAAAATATAAACATGATCAGGGAATTCTGGATCAACAAAACCTTCAGGTTGATGGACATACACCTCTTCATTAAGTTTGCCATTTAGAAAGGCTGATTTGACATCCATTTGATACACCTTGAAGTTTTTATGTGCAGCATAGGCTAAAAATATTCTGATTGCCTCTATTCTTGCCACTGGTGCAAATGTCTCATCATAATCAATTCCCTCTTGTTGACAGTATCCCTTAGCAACCAATCTTGCCTTGTTTCTGATGACAACACCTGATTCATCCTTTTTGTTTCTGAACACCCATTTAGTTCCAATTATAGATTTACCTTCAGGCTTTGGAATGAGTCTCCAAACTTTATTTCTTTCAAATTGAAGCAATTCCTCTTGCATTGCTGAAATCCAGTCTGGATCCTCTAGGGCTTCATTAGCTTTCTTTGGTTCAATTACACTTAAGAAACCAGCAAACATTGCTTCATTTGCTGTAGCTGATCTTGTCTTTACTCCTGCTGATGGATCACCTATTACTTGATGAATAGGGTGATTTTTAGTCCATTTATTAGCACTAGGGAGTACATCAATCTCTGAATAATTGTTGTTTGCATCATTCTCATCAATGATTGCTCGTAATTCTGAACTGTCACCTTGTTCTGACGTATGAGTAGGAGTTGCATCCAAGTTTGAGTTCTGATTAATGAAGTCAGAGTTCTGATTGACTTGTTCAGAGTTCTGAGTACAAGAATCAGAATTCTGATTACAAGGTTCAGAATTTTCACCACTTGTATTTATTAGATTTGGGCACTCCTCTGATGGACCTTTGTCAGAAATTACAGTTGATTGAACTATTTCTGGAGTCTTATTTTTCATCTCTTTGACCATCTTTGGGTTTTCATATTCTGCATAAGAATCAGAAATTAGTTCACTAAAAGCATCCTTAAACAGTAAATTGAGTTCTGAACAAATAGGATTAGAATTTGTATCAGAAGTCATTTTTGTCTTGTTCAGCATGAGTTCTGAACTGTCTTGTTCAGAAGTCCGTATTCTGGCTTCATCAAAAGTTACATTTATGCTCTCCATCATCCTCTTGGTTCTTCTATTGTAGATTCTGAATGCTTTGGAAGTTAAAGAATAACCCACAAAGTATCCTTCATCTGCCTTTTTATCGAATTTGGCAAGATTTTCTCTGTCTCTGAGAACATAGCATCTGCAACCAAAAATATGAAAGAATTTGATTAATGGTTTTCTTTTATTTATCAGTTCATAAGCAGTCTTATTTAATCTCTTATTGATTAAAGTTCTATTTTGTGTAAAACAAGCAGTTGCAATTGCTTCAGCCCATAGGAAAGTAGGAAGATTTGCATAAGCCAGCATTGTTCTCGCAGCCTCAACTAGAGTTCTATTCTTCCTTTCAACAACGCCATTTTGTTGAGGAGTTCTGACAGCAGAAAAATTGTGAGAAATCCCAGAACTTTCTAAAAAATTCTGAAGAGTCTCATTTCTGAACTCCGTTCCATTATCACTTCTGATTTTCTGAACTTGAAGTTGTAAGAGAACTTGAATCCTTTTGATAAAATTTATCAATGTAGTAGCAGCTTCTGACTTAGCTCTTAGGAACTCAACCCACGTGTATCTGGATAATTCATCAACAATCACAAGCATATATTTCTTTCCTCCCATCGATTGAACTGAAATTGGACCACAAAGATCAGTATGAATCATTTCTAATGGTGCTTTGCAAGATGAGTCCATTTTTAATTTGTGAGAACTCTTTTTCATCTTGCCCATTTCACAAGCTGAGCATAATGATTCTTTTTCAAATTTAAGCTTTGGTAAGCCTTTAACCAAATGTTTTGCAACAAGATTATTAAGATCTTTGAAATTCAGATGAGAACATCTTCTGTGCCAAAGCCAGCATTCATTTGCAGTTGATTTTGATAAAAGACAAACTGTATTTAATGTTTTCAATTTTGAAAAATTAACTACAAATAAGTCCATATGTCTTTTGGCCCAGAAGACTTTGACATCATTTTCAGTTAGAATCATGCAACCTGTTATTTGAAACTTAATTTGACAAAGACTGTCTAAAAACTGACTTATGCTGAAAAGATTGTGTTGTAATCCTTCAACATAGAAAACCTTTTGGATAGTTAGATCCCCTTTAGTTAAATCCCCATAACCTTTGACTTGACCTTTGCTATTGTTTCCAAAGTTTACTGCTCCTCCAGCCTTTTCTGTGAAGTTTGATAGAAAAGACTTCTGACCTGTCATGTGTCTTGAAGCTCCTGAATCTAAAACCCACACATGACAGCCCTGCAAAAGGATCAGTTAGGTTTAGGTACCCATTTTGGAATGGGTCCATTTTTGTTAGCTTTGTCATTGGATTTAACATTAGTACCTTTTACTCTCCACTCAAAATCTTTCTTCAAACACCACTTTCCTTGAACTTTTATGAAGTCAGAACATTTTCTGCTTACAAGTTTGTTCAAATTCTTTTTGAGAGTTGTAACTTTTGGTTTTGCTATGTTTTCAACTTTCTTTTCTTTTATCTTTTCTTTCTTCTGAGTCTGAGGAACAGAAATTTTCTTCTTTTCTGTATTTTGAGAAACAGAAACTTTCTGAATATCTTTTCTTATGTATGAAACAGAAGTTATTTTGACTTGACATTTGTGAGAATATTGGAATGAATCATTTTTACATCTAACACAAACAAGATTTTTCTTTGCAAGTGACAATAAATCTGAAACATAGATCATTTCATTTTTATTTATACTGTTCAGAGTACAATTGCCCTTATTACAAGAATTTCTAGCGTTTAGTTCAGAAGTAGATTTCATTCTAAGCTTCTCAAGTTCCCTTTTCAGATCATTCAACTTTGCAAGATCATCTTTCCTTTTGCTTTCTTCTTTTTCTGAAAAATTCAAGTTCTTTTTGTTAGAAGAATTAGATGATTCACCTTTTTCATATGTACTTGATTCATTAAAGAATTTATCATTTTCTCTTGAAGCATTAATTTTAAAAAGATCATACTCAGTCTTCAGTTTTTCAAGCTCTGTTATTTTCTGAATAAAAATATTCTTTTCTTTCAAAGCTTCTTTAAGTTTAATATCCACCTCACAGAAATCATTTTCAAGTTCATCATAAGCTTTCCTTAAATCCTCAAGTTCTTGACTCACAAGATTAAATCTCTTTTCAAGTTGCAAAAATTCATCTGATTTTGTTTCAGAAAATCCAGTTGAATCAGACTTCTGACTACCTGAGTCAGAGTTCTGATTTACAGACTCAGATGTCTGATCTTTAGACTCAGAATTCTGACTACAAAGTTCAGAATCCTGACTAGAAGTTTCAGACTTCTGATTGACTGTTTCAGAATTTTTACTTGTATCAAATATGCTCTCAATGTCATGATATGAAAAACTTGGTTGTTTATTTTTGTAGCTGACATTTAAGGAATCATACTTGAATTTAGTATCATTGTATCTTGGCTTTTCATCTGTTGGTTTAGAAACTTCTTTCTTAACCTTTTCTTCTGAACCAACTGACTTTTCTGTTTTAGACTCAGAAATTGTCTCATCTGACTTTTTAGAGTTTGGTCTTTGCAAATTGTCAGAACTTGTTATAGAACTAGCAGGTCTTATGAAAACTTCAACAATTTCTGGGATTTTTGGCTTAGAAACTTGAAGTATTGGAGCTCTTTTTAAAATGACATTTTCTTCCAATCCCAATCCCTTCTTTGGATTGTAAAATCTTGTATCTTTAACATTGCTTAATAAAAGATTTAATGTTTGCTGAGTCTGACCTCTTTTCAAATTCAAATCTTCCAATTCTTTGATTTTGGTGTATAAATTCTTTCTTTCTTCAAATAACATATCAAATTTTATTTGTAAATCACCTTTTTCATCCTTTATTTTTGAAAACTCAACTTTTAGTTCAGAAAGCCTTTTCATCAATTCAGAATTTTCATCTTTAACTTTCTGTTTCTCAGCCTCAGATTCTTCATATTGTTCGTTTATTACTTCTTTTTCAATTCTGAATTTGTTAACCAAAGTTCTTTCTCCTTTTATCTGTTTTCTTAGATTAGCAAATTCAGTTTTCATTTCACCAATCTGTGTCATTAACTCTAATTCAAGTGAAGAATGTACCTCAGCAGATGACTCAGAATCAGCATCTTCAAAATCAGAATCATCCTCATTCCTCATTTTTGCCATATAGCTTCGCATCTGTGGAAAGTTGATATGATCATCTTCATCAGAAGTGTAGTACAGCCAATTCTCCTGTTCAGCCAATAGCGCACTCTCGTCATCTCTCTTCTTTGCAAGCTGAGCCTTCTTCGTGTAGTATTCATAATCTTTCACAACTTTAACTCTGCAATCCTTGGCATAATGGCCAGATTTTCCACACTTGAAACACAGATTCTTTTCTTTTCTCTCTTCCTTCTCTTCCTTGTTTTCTTCACTTCTCTCTATTCTCTTTTCAATCTTATTTTCTTCTCTGTCATCTTTCTTCTTATAATCTGAACTTCCAGCTCTCTTATAATTTCCTTGAAATCTGCCCTTCCCATACCTTTTGTTGAAAGTATTTGTCAGCAAAGCTAGCTTTTCAGCCATTATCTTGATATCTTCATCATCTTCTGATCCTTCTTCTTTGTCAGATTCCTCCAGACTCGGTATTTCTGATAGATATGCAGTCTTTTTGGGTGCTTTGATTGCTTTGGACTTTGATAAGAATGCTAACTGATCAGCAACATTTTTCTTTTCTTCCACAACTAACTTGACAGAGTCTTCATGTTGATTAAGAACACAGAACAAATCATTTAAGTCTTCTTCACACATATCCTTGTTCATTTGCAGACTTATGGCAAATGATGACCATTCTGAATTTAGACTGTTCAGAAATTTGTAATTTATTTCTGATTTTGTTTTCTTCAGTCCATTTCTTCTCAAGTCATTTAGAATAGTGCAAAATTTACTGTATGTCTGTGTCAAACTTTCTGACTCTTTTGCTTTGAACCTTTCATAAGCATTTATGCTTTGATTTAACTTTGCCTGAATAGATCTCACAGTTCCTAACATTTGCCTTTCCAATTCGTCCCACATTTCTTTAGCTGATGATCCACTGTCAATCCTGTTAAGAACCTCATTCGGGACAGCCAAAGTCATCAAAGTAATTGCTCTTTTGTCAATAGCATGCCTATTTTTCTGTTCAGCAGTGTATTGGGAATAATTCTTCTTTACTCTGGTCGCTGGAATTTCTGGAGTTGTCTCTGTAGCAGGGGTTGCGGCGACATCGATATATACTTCGATTGGACCTTCTCGAATAGAAATCATAAGATTTTCATCGATGTTGTCAAGGAATTGGATCATACGAGTTTTCCATTGCTGATACTCTTCTGGTATAAGAACAGGCGGTTTGGTTTCGGATCCCATGGCTAGATATTCTTTAGAAGACATGATTGTAAGAAAATTCAACAGAAAGACAAATTCGATTTTCTTGATCGAAAAGTAGCAGGTAATTCAAGAATTGCTAAGAATTCAAGAACTAGCCCTAGCAGCGGAATCGAATTTTGAATGAATCAAGAAATCTTCAAGAAATTGATCAATCGATCTTCGCAATCACAATCTTGAACGAATTTGTTTGTTGATTGGCTCTGATACCAATTGAAAGTGCAGGATCTATTCTTACAATCAATATAGAAAGAAGTAATTGAGAAATTGTATGATCAAGCCCAATTGTATTCAATGATGCACAGAATTACAGATCTAAGAGAGAGATAACCTCAAAGATTACAAGGAATGAATACAAGTAATATGGGAAAATCAATCAGTTAGCAACGTAGTGCTAACCACTCTATTTATACTGTAACGGATATATTAAAGCTACAGTACAAATAAGAAAGACTAATAAGAACAAAACACGTGTCCTAATTAGTTTACACATTACTAACGAAACTCGTCATAAGTTCTGAACAGGTAGTTCAGAACTTCTGAACATTCTTCTGATCATGCTTCTCAGAACTTCTGACTTCTCTTTCTCAGATCTCTGACTCTTCTTCTCAGAACTTCTGACTCTTCTTCTCAGAACTTCTGAACCTTCTTATCAGATCTTCAACACTTGGTTTATTGACAAAACTTCAGATCTAACAATTTTTACACATTTCTGTCTGAACTTCCGGCGATCACTGTCTAGTGTAGAGATAACTCAGTAATCATGTCTAGAGATCTACTCACCATGGGTTCCAAATCCAAACCACCAGTTCTTCAAGTGGATGAATATCCTCAGTGGAAAAAGAGGATAATCCAGTTCCTTAATAATCAGAACCGAGACTTGATGACCTCCATTACAAATGGACCCCATAGACCGTTTATCACTGTTCCTGCTGTTGAAGCTACTGCTACATCTCCATATGTTGCTCCACGTATAGTCTACAAAGAGTATCAATATTTCAATGAGCAAGACAAGATCTTAATGGCTATTGATGAGCAAGCCTTAACCTTTCTGACAATGGAAATTCCAAATGATATCTACAACCGTGTAGATAGTCCGGAATCTGCTAAAGAGATATGGGATGAGTTGGAGAGAAGATTAGAAGGTTCTCAAAAGTCTCTCAGAACTAAAAGAAATCAAAGCATCAATGCTTATGAAGGCTTTAAAGCAAAGGATGGTGAAACACTTCAAGAGTCTTACAACAGATTTAATATCATTCTTAATGATCTGAGGAGAAATGGGGTGATCAAGACTGAGTCAGAAATCAATTATAAGTTTGTGAAAAATCTGTTACCAGAATGGGATACTTACTCCGTTCAGCTCCAAATGTCCAAGGATATGGATGAGGAGAAGTTGAATGACATCTTTAGCATCTTAAATCAGCATGAGGATAAAGTCTATGATCTGAAAGATAAGCATAAGAAGATGGAAGAGTCATTGGCACTGATTACTGAACACAAGAAGAGCGGGGTGGTGAAGCAAAAAACATTGATTTCTGATATGAACAAGTACAAGAATAGTTCTGATGAGGAAGAAGAGGGTTCTGGTGATGAACTTACGGAATTTGCTGAAAAGTTAGCTTTACTGACAAATCGTTTCAACAAAAGATTTGGTAATATAAGTTGTATCCAAAGACCAAATCTGATTATTATAAAGCTGACAAATACAAGAAGTTTGAAAAGAAAAGAGGGGAGAAAGAGGAGAAAGATGAAGAGAAAGAAGAGAGGAAAGAAAAAGAAGAGAGGAAAGAGAAAGATGACCGAAATTGCTTCAATTGTGGAAAGTCGGGTCATTTTGCTAGAGACTGTAAAATGAAAAAGGTAAAGAACTATGAGTACTACCAGAAGAAGACTCAGCTTGTTAAAGCAAAGGATATTGGAAAAGCTATGTCAGTCTAAGAGGAGATCTGGTTAGAGGACTCATCGGATGAGGAAGATGCAGACTTCACAGAAGTGAAATACAGTCTGATGGCAAATATTGATGAAGATGACCAGGGCTCTGAGGTACAATCTCTTTCTTATACTTCTAATTATGATGAACATTCTGAAAATTTCGAAAGTGAAGAAATGCTTATCTTGATATCGGAACTCAACATGATGAAAAAGGAATTTGATAAAATGCAAAAGACTTTTAATGTTGAGAAAAGTTCCTTATTAAAGTATCAAGATGAGGCACTTCTTTATAAATGCTTGGCGGAAGATAGATAAAAAGAAAAAGAAGCGCTTAAAATTAAAAATCAAGAACTTGAGGTTAAAATTTCTGATTTGAAAAAGGAATTGAGTGTTAAAAGTGATGAGAACATTGATTTGAATTTTAAATTTAAAGTTGTTTTCGAGGAAAGAACTGAAGCTTATGCAAAGATTAAACAGTTAGAAGATCTAAATTTCAAAAAGGTAAAATCGAACAAATTTTAAAATTATTAACAAGTAACCCAAAAGATACACGATTTTATAATCCTAAAATGAGTCTTGGACTTTCTGATGTTGAGGTTTTAAAGAAAACACCCGAAAATTTATACAATCTTGATAAATTGGGTGAAGGCTTAAATGAAAATATTTCAAAAGAAATACCTCCAATTTCAGAAGTTTTCACAAAATCTGAAAGTAGTTCACTTTCTAATTCTGAAGAGGATAAAGAGAAGAAAGAGAAAGATTCTGATGAAAAACCGAGATTCAATACAACGAATTTCAAATACGATGAATTAAATTCTAGTTATAAGTCCAAAAAGGCTGAACTAACTGAATTTAATTTGCTATTTTCAAATGAATCTAAAATTTCTGATTTGAAATGTGATAATAAAGAACCTGACTCGATTAAATCTGAATCTTCTGAGGAATTAAAGAATAACAAAACAAATATATAAATACAAAACAAATATATAAATTGTATAACATATACTTTTTGGGCTGTAAAAGTTATAAACATTATGTAATGTATTATTTACATATATACATATGCATATACTTCGGGCTGTAAATTTGTCTAAATATACAAGTATTAGTTTATTTTTTGTAAATAACTTTACACCCAAAGTGTGTATATATAATACCGTCGGTTTGGCGGATTGGTTGGGTTTAGCTAATCTTAACCTAATTTCAACCTCTTAATTGGCGATTTGACAGGTTGGGTGTAATTGGGTTGTTAGCGAGTTGAGTTCGACAAGTTTTGTTAGTTGACGGTTTTTCATTAACCCCTGAATATAATTGTTCTTATGACAATAAAGTATAAAATTTGAATGGTTTTCAGGTCATTCGCATCAATGCAATTATAACTTGTTAGGAGAAAATTGGTTCAAAAAAAATTGGTACGAGAAAATTGAATTTTGAAAATATATGAAAGTTTGGTTTTGATAATGTAGTTAGGACAAAGTGTTAGTTGGTTGTTAGGAGGTTGTTAAGAGTTTGTTATGATGATGTCAGCAGCTCTTACTTTGTATAAATAGATCTCTGTTACTTCTCATTTTTGATCATCTAATACAATAATGATATTCTCTCTGCTCTCATTATTTCTCTCCCTTTTCTTTGCTTTATTCTCTTTATGGTATCAAAGCTCTTGCTCTCGTCATTCTGCTGCAAGCACAATTCCACATCTCAAATCCTTTTCTTGCTTTCTTGCTCTCGTCATTCTGCTGCAAACACAATTCCATATCTCAAATCTTTACTGATGTGATTTTTCTTTTCAAAGATGTCAGAAAGTACTCAAGAAAGAAACTAAAGCAATAGTAGTAACAACAACTCGTTTGTCATTCCAAATATGACAAATTTCATAACTATGAAATTGAATGGTGGGAATATGTTGGAAGCATCAGTTACTTGCTTTTTTCAAGACTTTAGGATTGGAGAAACATGTTGATCGATTGTATGTTCCTCCTTCTACTCCACCAGAAAGTGTTGAACGATGGAAGAAAGAAGATAGTTTTGTATCGGTATGTATCAACTCAACTCTGGATGTTTCCATTGCTCATCTTGCAATGGATACCAAATCAGCCTATGATTTGTGGAAAGTGATTGAATACACCTATTTACAACAAGCGTATGCTAAGAAATCTCAGTTAAAAACTCAGAATATCAAGTAAGGAAATAACTTTGTGTCGGTATACTGTGATTCGATAAAACACATATGTGATGCTTTGAGATCAATCAGTGAAAATGTAACAGAGTCTGATCTGGTGTTACAAACTCTTCTCGATTTGAATTCAAGTTATAATACATTTGTTCTAAATGTGGAAAACTCTGAAGTTCAACCAAGTTTTGCACAACTTCGGTCACGATTACTTCTGTATGAACAGAGAGTGGATCATCAGCAATCAAAGACGATAACTGTATCTGCCATGGCTGCTCTCAAAGTAGGAGATTCTCTTCCGAACAACAACTTGAAAGAGCCTCAAAACAATGTTTCTTGTCAGATCTGTCGAAAACAGGGGCATTTTGCTGATAAGTGTTACTATCGCTATTCTTCAGACAATAATCAAGGAAGAGGCATTCGAGAAAGATGGAATGATGGTATTCGAAGCCGTGGAGCAAGAGGAAACAATTGATTCTCTAGTGGTGGTCGATTTAGAGGAAATCGATTTGGGAACAGAAATGTTGCTGGAAGTCGATATGCATGTAACCCTAATTTTCAGTATGGTTCTAATTCTCAGTTTTGATCGTCTGGATATTTTGTTGGAACCGAATCTGGATTAACTTTTGCTCCAAATGACCCAAGTCTACATCAATCATACTATGGGCCTGAAAATAATAATAGTCCAAATTGGTTGAATTATAACAGTCCAAGTTGTGGGCCACATTCTTTTGAACAACAATTTGGATCTTATAATAATACTAATTTTGGGTGTGGAAATATGAGTGGTAATAAGCCTATTCAGCTGAGTTTGGTCCAACACATTTTGCTAAATAGTCCAAACAACATGGTACATCTGCAAATCTCACGTTTTCTGATACGTGTGCCATGGTCGATTCTTGGATTCATGATTCGGGTGCTACCACACATATGACTTCTAATCCAAATCTTGTACAAGGTAATGTTGCTTATACCGGACCTGAAAAGAGTGGTTGTAGGTAATGGACAATCTCTTCGCATCTCACATATTGGTCATGCATTCATTTTTCTTCCTAAATGTCGTCTTGTGCTTAAATCTGTTCTAATTGTACCTGAGCTCGCTCGAAATTTGTTATCTCTTTGTCAATTAGTGGCAGATAATCCTTTAACTGTAAAATTCTCATGTTTTTATTTTTCTATTTAGACTCCAATGGGAATTTTACTCCACCACATTCCGCATAGACACGGGAGTCTCTATTCTCTCACTGCTGCAATGTCTATCTCTTCAGATTTGTGGCATACACGTCTCGGTCATCCATCTGACTGTGTGCTTCAAAAACTTTGTATTTCGTTTGATTCAAATAAAATGAATAAAGATTGTAGTGCTTGTAGCATGTCTAAAAGCACTAGATTACCATTTTCTATCCATAATTCTCGAAGTAAATCTCCTTTGAATATAATACATTCGGATATTTGGGGACCTTCTCCCGTTGTTTCTCGTACCGTGTTTCATTATTTCATTACTTTTATAGATGACTATAGTCGTTTCACATGGTTGTATCTTTAGCCAATCGTTCTCAAGCTTATGATTCGTGTTGTCATTTTAAAGCTCAAGTTGAAAATTTATTTTCAACAAAGATCAAACAGTTTCAATGTGATGGGGCTCCTGAATTAACAAAAGGACCTTTACGTAAATATCTTGATGAGTCCGGAAGTTCTCTCCGTATTTCATGTCCATATACTCCACAACAAAATGGAGTAGCCGAATGTAAAAATCGACATTTGTCCGAAATAGCTCGAGCTTTATTAATTCATTCTTCTTTACCAAAATCCTTTTGGTATGATGCTTATGCTACTGCAACATTTTTAATTAATAGTTTACCATCTAAAAATTTGTCTCACATGTCTCCATTTCAGCTCTTATTCAATCAACCACCAGATTATGGTTTTTTGCCTACATTTGGGTGTCTATGTTATCCGTTCCTTGGTTCCACTCGTCAAGATAAACTCTCTCCAAAGTCTGTGCCTTGTATTTTTCTCGGGTATGCTCCTCATCACAAAGGATATCTTTGCTATGATGCTCGTTCGTCTACTACATATACATCAAGACATGTTCAGTTTCATGAATCGGTTTTTCCATCCGTAAATGTCGAATCTTCTTCTACTCCATCCATGGTTAATTTACCATCCTTTTCAAATCAGTCAAAATCCATGCATGAAACATTCACAGATTATGTTTCTCACATGTCTCCTACTTCGAGTTCTCCTCCTTCGTCTCCGACTCTAAACATTCCATCAAATCTTCATTCTCATCTTATGGTACTCGTACTCGTGACCATACTCGTCGTTCTAAGCAGTTTACTGATCATGTTGTTTATCATGCTCAAACTCAGTTTGTTCCAAATTTTGAACCTTAAACTTTTTCCCAAGCACAAGAATGGTCTGTATGGTGGGATGCTATGAGGGAAGCAATGTCTGCACTCCACGCTAACAGAACCTGGGTATTAGTAGCACCTCCTTCTGGTGAAAATATTGTGGGATGTAAATGGGTGTATGAAATCAAGCGACGCCCGGATGGCTCTATTAGTCGCTACAAGGCCCGTTTGGTAGCTAAGGGTTTTCTTCAAACCGAAGGTATTGATTATACCAAAACCTTTAGTCCTGTTGTTAAGCCCACAATGGTTCGATTAGTCTTATCGGTTGCGTTTTCTCGAGGATGGGATATAAGGCAAGTCGATGTGAATAATGCCTTTCTCCATGGAGATCTTATGGAGACAGTTTATATGGCCCAACCGTAAGTTTTTGTTGATGCTACTCGACCCAATCATGTGTGCTTACTCAAGAAAGCACTTTACGGCTTGAAGCAAGCACCTCGCGCGTGGTTTGCAAAGTTGTCTCATACGTTACTTACCTTGGGATTTAAACAGTGTGTCTCTGATACATCTCTGTTTGGTTATTCCATATCTGATATTATGACCTATGTCTTGGTATATGTAGATGATATGATTATTACAGGCAATTCTTCTGTATTTGTTTTTGATTTGATTAAAAACAGTTGAATGCTAAATTTGCCTTAAAAGACTTGGGTCAACTTAGTTATTTCTTGGGAGTACAAGCCGAGTTCTCTAGTAAGGGTCTACATTTGTCTCAAGAAAGGTATCTACTTGATTTGCTGAAGAAAACTGGGTTAAGTGATTGTAAGCCGATATCATCTCCCGTCTCACCCGGTAGACAATTACCGAGATTTTTTGGCCAATTTTATATCGTAGTACTGTTGGTGCTTTACAGTATCTTGCAATTACTTGGCCAAAAGTTGCTTATGCAGTTAGTAAAGTTTCTCAATTCTTACAAAAACCGACTCATCGACACTGGGAAGCCGTTAAAAGAATTTTACGGTATCTACGAGGTACAAGTTCACATGGGCTATTAATTCAAAAATCTTCTTCTTTTGAGATGCATGCTTATGCTGATGCCGATTGGGCTGGGTGTCCGGATGATAAGCGATCAACTAGTGGGTATTGTGTTTTTCTTGGACCCAATTTGATTAGTTGGAGTTCAAAGAAACAACATATTGTGGCTCGATCGAGTACAGAGGCTGAATATCGAGCATTCGCCCTTGCGTCTACTGAATTATGTTGGCTTCGATCATTGATGACGGAGTTACAATTACGACTTGATTGTGTACCCACGATGCGGTGTGATAATATTGGAGCAACTTACTTGGCTATGAATCCAGGTTTTCATCAACGAACAAAACATATGAAAATTGATCTTCATTTGATCCGAGACATGATAATTGCCAATCAGTTACGTATTCGACATGTTCCAATGGCTGTTCAAATTACTGACATCTTAACCAAGGGTCTATCTTCATCTCGTTTTTGTACACTCAAGTCCAAGCTTCACATCGTTCCACGTGTTTCGTTTGCGAAGGGATGATAGTGTAGTTAGGACAAAGTGTTAGTTGGTTGTTAGGAGGTTAAGAGTTTGTTATGCTGGTGTCAGCAGCTCTTCCTTTGTATAAATAGATCTATGTACTTCTCATTTTTTATCATCTAATACAATAGTGATATTCTCTCTGCTCTCATTATTTCTCTCTCTTTTCTTTGCTTTATTCTCTTTAGGTTTTACGATTCTAACAATAAATCATTTTGAAAAAACCGGTTTTGATGTTCTATTAATAAAAATGTTCTATTATTTATTATTATAAACATTTTTAATGCATTTATTGTTGTAGTTTCAAAATCGAGATTAATCATCATTATGGTCCACAAATGTTTTTAATTTTCATCTAGTAGAAATATAGAGTAAGAGGAGAAGGTTGTGAGCACCTTCAAAACGTCGTCCTTCTTCTACTTTTTTCAAAGAGTAATAAGGAGTGTATATTTTGAGGCTTAATGAAAATTGTTTAGGTTGCTTTTTCCTGGTGACGACGTGGATGATAGTAGTTTGTCTAATACTCTACGAGCAGAGCCGCATAATGTCTTAAAGAAAGCAACTTAGTCCACAACTCATCTAAAAAATATATCGGTAAACTCGTTCTTATACTCACCGTTCCAACAAATGTAAGACATTTGTATTCATAACAAATACCGAAGACATTTTCACAACTAACTCTTTGATATAAATAAAACATTCAGTTTTGACGGTCTCTATAATATCCGTCAATTTCAGGATTTCGTTACACGTTACTCGTAATTTATTTTGGTGGGAAATCGGTGGTTATTAAGTTTCATTGCAATAATCACCTAGGCTCTTTGAAGGATCAAGAGATGGTAAAACAATCGGGGTTTCAGGCAAAATTAAGGCCTTTGTGACATGGCGTGCGACCCTTGGTCATGGCCACGGTAGTCTGGCTCTCCGATGATTATGAGACGGGTCCGGAGAGCTTGGTCCACGACCTTAGTCGTGGCCAAAGCCGCTTGAAACATTGGTGATGAGGGGGGAGAAACGAGCAACTTTCCATGCAAATTGAGATCGCAGGTAAGGTCGCACATATCTTCAAATGGCACAATAAGGGGCTAAATTTCTAGGGTTTCTCACTTTTCTCATCTTCTATCTTTCTCTCTTCTTTTTCTCTCTTTGAGTTCGATTTTGGGGTTATATCTTAGAGCTTTTGGGTTTTTAATGGGAGCAACATAAGCCTTATATAGAGGATTTGAGTTTCCATTTAGAGTCTTGGTTTGGAGATTTCTAGTTTTGGATCTTTGAGTATTTTGAGCTCCATTTTTTTGGATCTTTAGGGATCTTTTTGAGTCTTATTTTAATTGTATTAAAGTTGAGGGACTTATTTGTAAAATACTCTTGGAGTATAAATACCTTTCGCTTTGTGAGATATGTAACTAGAAGACTTGATTGTAATGAGAGCTGCTTTGCAATATTTCTCTCTCTACTCAATATACTCCATTGTCGCACCATTGTTGATTCTCTTGTTGTTTTGATCATGTAAAACGTCTTCCTACTTCTACCGTATTCGATAATTATCAACTAGGAGTATATATGAAGCGGTTTCTTTTGTTGTTTAAAGAAAACCATCTACGAGATTGTCTGCCTCTGGGTAGAGCCTCAAAACGTCTTTAAAAAAGTGACTTAGTTCGCGACTTATCTCAAAAATATATTTGATATGGTAAACTCGTTTTGTTTTATACTTATTGTTCCAACACAACATAATATTTTAAAATGTCAGGCGAGCTAAAATCATATACATTTTTAAATGTTAATATCATAATTTAAAATAACATGTAAAACAAAGTAAAAAAAAGTGACTAGTGTAATTTTAGTTGACAAGAAGTCTACTCGTGCAATGCAGCGCGATATATCTCGATTTTAATATTCTAATTTATTTTAATGTGTGATTTTGAGAAAACGGTCATGTTTTTTTATAAATTTGTTTAAAGAGTGATGCTTTTTAAGGAGTTCATGATTTCAGGATTTAAAAGTGGCTAGAGATAATGATTAATTAATAAGAGTCAACGATTTAATGATTTGAAGGTTGTTAGAGATAAGTATTAATCAAGTAATTAACATTAAAAGCGGTACATAAAGCTTTATTAGTTGTTTTTAAGAGATTTTAAGTAATTAACATTAAATTGCGGTACATGAAGCTTTAGAGGTTGCTTTTAAGAGTTATTCATAAATGAACCGATTCCGAGTTTTAACTTTTAAGTGGCTTTCTGACAAGATTAAAAGATTGATGAATTTTCTGTAAAGAGACTGAAAGTTAAAGGGTGAAAGTAGTTATATGTATTTGAGATTGAGAATAATAAAAGCAGCCGTGATCTCCCAACGGGAATGGAGCCACTTATTTCTGCTTGCCCTCCGCCTGGTATTCACAAAATTCGGCATCTATATAAGAACAACCCACCCAATTCGATTCAATTCAATTCAATTCACCAATTCATCAATTCCCTTGTCAATCAAATCAAGATTAACAATGGCCGCTGAACAAGGAGAAGAACATGTCCGAGAAGAAGGGAAAACCCCCCTTCTCACCCCCTACAAAATGGGAAATTTTGAGCTTTCTCACAGGTACTAACTACTACTAACTAGTCACTCTTTTTTATCATCTCACTCACATTTGTCTATTTTTCTTTTTTGCTACCCTCTTTTTTACTACTATTCTAGTATTTTTTTTGTGTTTGATTTCATTTACAACAGCCATATATAATATGCTCATGATCTGTTTGATAAAAAGCCAAACAGGGCATCTACTTAATTTCTTTATTTGGAAAGAAAGAAAGAAAGAGTGGAAGACTCTGTTCAGTTTCACCAAATTTGGGTGTTATCTAGTCATAGTTTTCAATCCTTAATAATTCCTCTTTATTTTTCGTTAATAATTCCCATATGAAAGGATCTTGCTGCTTTTGAAATACCAATCATTTGAAATATCAATAATTTTGATAGTGTTAATTTATGCTCTGAATTCATAAGGTTTTTACTGAATTGTTTGTTGTGTACAGAGTTGTTCTGGCACCTCTAACAAGGCAAAGATCATGGGGCAATGTTCCTCAGCCACATGCTATCTTATATTATTCACAAAGGACAACCAAAGGAGGCCTTCTTATCACAGAAGCCACTGGTGTTTCCGATACTGCCCAAGGGTATATATGCATACTAATTTAGACCAAAACCCATCATTGTTACTTGTTATGCCATTGATTTTGATTCACAAGATTTCCTTTTAAAGGTATCCCGAAACGCCTGGTATATGGACAAAGGAACAAGTCATGGCATGGAAACCGATTGTGGATGCTGTTCATGCAAAAGGCGGAATCTTTTTCTGTCAAATTTGGCATGTCGGAAGGGTTTCAAATACCGGTATATATACCCTTTATTTGTTCATTATTTCATGTGATTTGTAGCTAGAAAATGTTAAATGATGTAGTGTTATTAATTGTAATTGTGTTGAACAGGTTTTCAGCCAAATGGGCAAGCCCCGATATCTTCCTCAGACAAAGAACTAACACCTCAAATAAGAAGCAATGGCATTGATGTTGCAGAATTTTCACCTCCAAGGAAGCTAACAATAGAGGAGATTCCTCTTGTTGTTAATGATTTTAGACTTGCTGCAAGAAATGCGATTGAAGCTGGTAAGACTTCACTCATTCTATGTAGCCTCTTTTAATTTATTAGTTAAGTTTTTGTTCTAAAGGTAAAATGTTGGTGAAATGTGAAACTTATATATATCACCTGGAGTTGAGGTTTTGTGGATAAAAACCCTAAAGAGTAGAGCCGTGAAAAATACATAATTGCTAAAAATTAAAATGCTATATATGAGTAAGCAGTAGCAATAGCAGTAGCAATAGCAATAGCAATAGCAGTAGCAATAGCAATAGCAGTAGCAGTAGCAGTAGCAGTAGCAGTAGCAATAGCAGTAGCAGTAGCAGTAGCAGTAGCAATAGCAAGAGATGATGACAATATGCTAAATTAACCCTGCCCTTTCTATTCTGGTAAAAGTTATACTCCCTCTATTTTCTACAATATCTCTTTCGGTTTTTTTAATGATTGACAACTTTCCATAAAAAGGAATTGTTGCCATATTTATAGGACGATTCTGAGATAAAATGGGATTATTAAAAAACTGAGATAACTGAATCTTTGTACAGGTTTTGATGGAGTTGAGATCCATGGTGCTCATGGTTATCTAATCGATCAATTTTTGAAAGATGAAGTGAACAACAGGACAGACCACTATGGTGGCTCTCTAGAAAACCGTTGCAGATTTGCTCTAGAAGTAGTTGAGGCTGTTGTAAACGAGATAGGAGCAGATAGAGTCGGCATCAGATTATCCCCATTTGCAAACTACATGGAATCAGCAGACTCAAATCCGGAAGCTTTAGGTCTTTATATGGCTGAATCTTTGAATGCATACAGGATTCTCTACTGCCATATGGTGGAACCAAGGATGAAATCACTAGGTGAAAAAGTTGAATGCCCTCATGGTCTAGTGCCAATGAGAAAAGCATTCAAAGGAACTTTTATTTCTGCAGGAGGGTATGATATGGAAGATGGTAACAAAGCCTTGTCTGAAAACCGAACAGATCTTGTTGCTTATGGTCGTTGGTTTTTGGCAAATCCAGATTTACCAAAGCGATTTGAGCTTAATGCTCCTCTTAACAAGTATAATAGGAGTACGTTTTATACACCTGATCCTGTTGTGGGATACACTGATTATCCATTTCTGGAAACCACGGTTTAAGTCGGTTAGAGTCGATCGAAGCACACGAGTTTGAAGAAAACAAAGATTCTGCTATGTTGGAAAATGTTGAGTAAATGAATTGATCAAATTAAAAGGTCTGAAATAATACATGTTTATTTGTAAGAAATTATGTGAGGGTGATTGGCACAATATGATGTTTGTTTCTTTGTTTTGTTATTTGTGAAATTAATACTCGTTATTATTCCTATTTATACTTTTGATGATTTTCATTTCAAATATATCGATATATATATATATATATATATATATATATATATATATATATATATATATATATATATATATATATAGAGAGAGAGAGAGAGAGAGAGAGAGAGAGAGAGAGAGAACGGATATTTTGCAACCCTCGAAAAGATTGAAACCCTTGCAACCATCATCTCAACCGTTAATCTTGTTTGAAAATATTTTATATTTTATTTTTATTTTAATGAGACAGAAGGGTAATTTTGTCAAAACGTATATATATTGATTTTTCTATTTTTAATTAATTATTAGATGATAATGAATCCCGATTTTAATAGAGGATGATTTTAAATTATGGACCAGTTTTATATGGCAGTTATCATCTTTTCAAAACAACCCTATTTCATTAATTTCATAACTTTATGCATGATGAGCGCCGCCACACACAACCCCACCGCAAGCAGCCTCAAAAACCTACAACTGATCACCAATCATCGTCTTCTCTTCAAAAATGACGGTAGAAGAGTGACACGAGGTTTTGACACCCCGCGAATCTAACCGCAAGTGTACGAGTCGAAGTCAAGTAATAATGTACGGAAGTACGAGTATCGAATCCACGGGAACTAGGAACTAAATATCACAATTACTACAAGAACTATTAATTGGACTGTCAAATTTGGAGATTTGGTTTTATAACTAATTACTTGCAGAAATTAAGGTCAAACAAACACCAGACAACTAGTAAGCAGTTTTGGAATTCAGATGGAGAAACAGTTGAGGGTTGGATATCCTTAGGTTTCACATATACATATCAGACTAATGACAAATACCAGTTAATCCCGTTAATGACTACTCAACCTTGATCTAACCATTGCTCTTTCTCAAGTAACAACAGTTATATTTGTAAAACATGGTGCTTTCTCAAGCTACCACGAAGTTTATTTCAAAGAAACACCAGATTAATCTCTCGATCTCACCCGATGTAGTTTAAAACACATTAAGAGCAGGTTATTATGAGACTAAGGTTTACTCGGTATATCTCTATCCTTTCTTACCTTAGACATGCAATTCCTAATTCTATATCTCAATTAATTCTCTCGAACATACTTGAAAACAATAGAACAATTGTAAGTTAGCTACGCTTACAAAGGCATTAAGAACAAAATCACATGCATTCATTAAATCAGAAAACTGATAAACGTCATTCGTCATCCATCATATGTTCAAACCTAATTCAATCCAACCCCCAACATCTTAAAGTTAGTTCATGATGTTGGGGGATTCAAACACGAAAAGAAAGGAAACGAAAGTGTAAATAGACATGATAACGTGATCGTGGTGATTGTGTAAAATGAATTGATGAACTCCCTTTCCCGTGCTGAAATCTCCTTCGCGTCTTGAACGTTTCTTCGATTGGTTCTCGATCTTCGCTCCAAACGGTGTCACGTGGCTCTGAAAATCGCCCCCGAACTGCTCCCAATCGTCTCCCGTAAGTTGGATACCGAAAAAGTGACCTAAAAGTCGAAATAAAAAGCTGAAATCCGCAAACAGAGGCTTACGCGGCCTTCCACGCGACTTGCAAGTCGCGTGGAAAGTCGCGCGCCTCCCAGAGGCTGCTCTGGGTCGGTTCTGGTTCACGGGTCGGGTCCTGGTTCGTTCGCGGGTCTTGGTTCGGCTTTTGGGCTCCCGTTAGGCTTCGTTTTGACTCGTTTTGGGCTCGTTTTCGCTTCTATTTCCGGGGAATGCCGCCTTTTATATAACCTGCGTAATTCACTAGATAAACCATAAAATGCACGCCTTTTTACTTGAATACAAGCCAATCTCGTTGGTTTGAGAACCGAAAATAACGCCAAAAAGTGGCGTTATCAACAACCCCAAACCGAGCGTTGCTTGTCCCCAAGCAAGAATAACCCACAAAGTATCCTTCATCTGCCTTTTTATCGAATTTGGCAAGATTTTCTCTGTCTCTGAGAACATAGCATCTGCAACCAAAAATATGAAAGAATTTGATTAATGGTTTTCTTTTATTTATCAGTTCATAAGCAGTCTTATTTAATCTCTTATTGATTAAAGTTCTATTTTGTGTAAAACAAGCAGTTGCAATTGCTTCAGCCCATAGGAAAGTAGGAAGATTTGCATAAGCCAGCATTGTTCTCGCAGCCTCAACTAGAGTTCTATTCTTCCTTTCAACAACGCCATTTTGTTGAGGAGTTCTGACAGCAGAAAAATTGTGAGAAATCCCAGAACTTTCTAAAAAATTCTGAAGAGTCTCATTTCTGAACTCCGTTCCATTATCACTTCTGATTTTCTGAACTTGAAGTTGTAAGAGAACTTGAATCCTTTTGATAAAATTTATCAATGTAGTAGCAGCTTCTGACTTAGCTCTTAGGAACTCAACCCACGTGTATCTGGATAATTCATCAACAATCACAAGCATATATTTCTTTCCTCCCATCGATTGAACTGAAATTGGACCACAAAGATCAGTATGAATCATTTCTAATGGTGCTTTGCAAGATGAGTCCATTTTTAATTTGTGAGAACTCTTTTTCATCTTGCCCATTTCACAAGCTGAGCATAATGATTCTTTTTCAAATTTAAGCTTTGGTAAGCCTTTAACCAAATGTTTTGCAACAAGATTATTAAGATCTTTGAAATTCAGATGAGAACATCTTCTGTGCCAAAGCCAACATTCATTTGCAGTTGATTTTGATAAAAGACAAACTGTATTTAATGTTTTCAATTTTGAAAAATTAACTACAAATAAGTCCATATGTCTTTTGGCCCAGAAGACTTTGACATCATTTTCAGTTAGAATCATGCAACCTGTTATTTGAAACTTAATTTGACAAAGACTGTCTAAAAACTGACTTATGCTGAAAAGATTGTGTTGTAATCCTTCAACATAGAAAACCTTTTGGATAGTTAGATCCCCTTTAGTTAAATCCCCATAACCTTTGACTTGACCTTTGCTATTGTTTCCAAAGTTTACTGCTCCTCCAGCCTTTTCTGTGAAGTTTGATAGAAAAGACTTCTGACATGTCATGTGTCTTGAAGCTCCTGAATCTAAAAACCACACATGACAGCCCTGCAAAAGGATCAGTTAGGTTTAGGTACCCATTTTGGAATGGGTCCATTTTTGTTAGCTTTGTCATTGGATTTAACATTAGTACCTTTTACTCTCCACTCAAAATCTTTCTTCAAACACCACTTTCCTTGAACTTTTATGAAGTCAGAACATTTTCTGCTTACAAGTTTGTTCAAATTCTTTTTGAGAGTTGTAACTTTTGGTTTTGCTATGTTTTCAACTTTCTTTTCTTTTATCTTTTCTTTCTTCTGAGTCTGAGGAACAGAAATTTTCTTCTTTTCTGTATTTTGAGAAACAGAAACTTTCTGAATATCTTTTCTTATGTATGAAACAGAAGTTATTTTGACTTGACATTTGTGAGAATATTGGAATGAATCATTTTTACATCTAACACAAACAAGATTTTTCTTTGCAAGTGACAATAAATCTGAAACATAGATCATTTCATTTTTATTTATACTGTTCAGAGTACAATTGCCCTTATTACAAGAATTTCTAGCGTTTAGTTCAGAAGTAGATTTCATTCTAAGCTTCTCAAGTTCCCTTTTCAGATCATTCAACTTTGCAAGATCATCTTTCCTTTTGCTTTCTTCTTTTTCTGAAAAATTCAAGTTCTTTTTGTTAGAAGAATTAGATGATTCACCTTTTTCATATGTACTTGATTCATTAAAGAATTTATCATTTTCTCTTGAAGCATTAATTTTAAAAAGATCATACTCAGTCTTCAGTTTTTCAAGCTCTGTTATTTTCTGAATAAAAATATTCTTTTCTTTCAAAGCTTCTTTAAGTTTAATATCCACCTCACAGAAATCATTTTCAAGTTCATCATAAGCTTTCCTTAAATCCTCAAGTTCTTGACTCACAAGATTAAATCTCTTTTCAAGTTGCAAAAATTCATCTGATTTTGTTTCAGAAAATCCAGTTGAATCAGACTTCTGACTACCTGAGTCAGAGTTCTGATTTACAGACTCAGATGTCTGATCTTTAGACTCAGAATTCTGACTACAAAGTTCAGAATCCTGACTAGAAGTTTCAGACTTCTGATTGACTGTTTCAGAATTTTTACTTGTATCAAATATGCTCTCAATGTCATGATATGAAAAACTTGGTTGTTTATTTTTGTAGCTGACATTTAAGGAATCATACTTGAATTTAGTATCATTGTATCTTGGCTTTTCATCTGTTGGTTTAGAAACTTCTTTCTTAACCTTTTCTTCTGAACCAACTGACTTTTCTGTTTTAGACTCAGAAATTGTCTCATCTGACTTTTTAGAGTTTGGTCTTTGCAAATTGTCAGAACTTGTTATAGAACTAGCAGGTCTTATGAAAACTTCAACAATTTCTGGGATTTTTGGCTTAGAAACTTGAAGTATTGGAGCTCTTTTTAAAATGACATTTTCTTCCAATCCCAATCCCTTCTTTGGATTGTAAAATCTTGTATCTTTAACATTGCTTAATAAAAGATTTAATGTTTGCTGAGTCTGACCTCTTTTCAAATTCAAATCTTCCAATTCTTTGATTTTGGTGTATAAATTCTTTCTTTCTTCAAATAACATATCAAATTTTATTTGTAAATCACCTTTTTCATCCTTTATTTTTGAAAACTCAACTTTTAGTTCAGAAAGCCTTTTCATCAATTCAGAATTTTCATCTTTAACTTTCTGTTTCTCAGCCTCAGATTCTTCATATTGTTCGTTTATTACTTCTTTTTCAATTCTGAATTTGTTAACCAAAGTTCTTTCTCCTTTTATCTGTTTTCTTAGATTAGCAAATTCAGTTTTCATTTCACCAATCTGTGTCATTAACTCTAATTCAAGTGAAGAATGTACCTCAGCAGATGACTCAGAATCAGCATCTTCAAAATCAGAATCATCCTCATTCCTCATTTTTGCCATATAGCTTCGCATCTGTGGAAAGTTGATATGATCATCTTCATCAGAAGTGTAGTACAGCCAATTCTCCTGTTCAGCCAATAGCGCACTCTCGTCATCTCTCTTCTTTGCAAGCTGAGCCTTCTTCGTGTAGTATTCATAATCTTTCACAACTTTAACTCTGCAATCCTTGGCATAATGGCCAGATTTTCCACACTTGAAACACAGATTCTTTTCTTTTCTCTCTTCCTTCTCTTCCTTGTTTTCTTCACTTCTCTCTATTCTCTTTTCAATCTTATTTTCTTCTCTGTCATCTTTCTTCTTATAATCTGAACTTCCAGCTCTCTTATAATTTCCTTGAAATCTGCCCTTCCCATACCTTTTGTTGAAAGTATTTGTCAGCAAAGCTAGCTTTTCAGCCATTATCTTGATATCTTCATCATCTTCTGATCCTTCTTCTTTGTCAGATTCCTCCAGACTCGGTATTTCTGATAGATATGCAGTCTTTTTGGGTGCTTTGATTGCTTTGGACTTTGATAAGAACGCTAACTGATCAGCAACATTTTTCTTTTCTTCCACAACTAACTTGACAGAGTCTTCATGTTGATTAAGAACACAGAACAAATCATTTAAGTCTTCTTCACACATATCCTTGTTCATTTGCAGACTTATGGCAAATGATGACCATTCTGAATTTAGACTGTTCAGAAATTTGTAATTTATTTCTGATTTTGTTTTCTTCAGTCCATTTCTTCTCAAGTCATTTAGAATAGTGCAAAATTTACTGTATGTCTGTGTCAAACTTTCTGACTCTTTTGCTTTGAACCTTTCATAAGCATTTATGCTTTGATTTAACTTTGCCTGAATAGATCTCACAGTTCCTAACATTTGCCTTTCCAATTCGTCCCACATTTCTTTAGCTGATGATCCACTGTCAATCCTGTTAAGAACCTCATTCGGGACAGCCAAAGTCATCAAAGTAATTGCTCTTTTGTCAATAGCATGCCTATTTTTCTGTTCAGCAGTGTATTGGGAATAATTCTTCTTTACTCTGGTCGCTGGAATTTCTGGAGTTGTCTCTGTAGCAGGGGTTGCGGCGACATCGATATATACTTCGATTGGACCTTCTCGAATAGAAATCATAAGATTTTCATCGATGTTGTCAAGGAATTGGATCATACGAGTTTTCCATTGCTGATACTCTTCTGGTATAAGAACAGGCGGTTTGGTTTCGGATCCCATGGCTAGATATTCTTTAGAAGACATGATTGTAAGAAAATTCAACAGAAAGACAAATTCGATTTTCTTGATCGAAAAGTAGCAGGTAATTCAAGAATTGCTAAGAATTCAAGAACTAGCCCTAGCAGCGGAATCGAATTTTGAATGAATCAAGAAATCTTCAAGAAATTGATCAATCGATCTTCGCAATCACAATCTTGAACGAATTTGTTTGTTGATTGGCTCTGATACCAATTGAAAGTGCAGGATCTATTCTTACAATCAATATAGAAAGAAGTAATTGAGAAATTGTATGATCAAGCCCAATTGTATTCAATGATGCACAGAATTACAGATCTAAGAGAGAGATAACCTCAAAGATTACAAGGAATGAATACAAGTAATATGGGAAAATCAATCAGTTAGCAACGTAGTGCTAACCACTCTATTTATACTGTAACGGATATATTAAAGCTACAGTACAAATAAGAAAGACTAATAAGAACAAAACACGTGTCCTAATTAGTTTACACATTACTAACGAAACTCGTCATAAGTTCTGAACAGGTAGTTCAGAACTTCTGAACATTCTTCTGATCATGCTTCTCAGAACTTCTGACTTCTCTTTCTCAGATCTCTGACTCTTCTTCTCAGAACTTCTGACTCTTCTTCTCAGAACTTCTGAACCTTCTTATCAGATCTTCAACACTTGGTTTATTGACAAAACTTCAGATCTAACAATTTTTACACATTTCTGTCTGAACTTCCGGCGATCACTGTCTAGTGTAGAGATAACTCAGTAATCATGTCTAGAGATCTACTCACCATGGGTTCCAAATCCAAACCACCAGTTCTTCAAGTGGATGAATATCCTCAGTGGAAAAAGAGGATAATCCAGTTCCTTAATAATCAGAACCGAGACTTGATGACCTCCATTACAAATGGACCCCATAGACCGTTTATCACTGTTCCTGCTGTTGAAGCTACTGCTACATCTCCATATGTTGCTCCACGTATAGTCTACAAAGAGTATCAATATTTCAATGAGGAAGACAAGATCTTAATGGCTATTGATGAGCAAGCCTTAACCTTTCTGACAATGGAAATTCCAAATGATATCTACAACCGTGTAGATAGTCCGGAATCTGCTAAAGAGATATGGGATGAGTTGGAGAGAAGATTAGAAGGTTCTCAAAAGTCTCTCAGAACTAAAAGAAATCAAAGCATCAATGCTTATGAAGGCTTTAAAGCAAAGGATGGTGAAACACTTCAAGAGTCTTACAACAGATTTAATATCATTCTTAATGATCTGAGGAGAAATGGGGTGATCAAGACTGAGTCAGAAATCAATTATAAGTTTGTGAAAAATCTGTTACCAGAATGGGATACTTACTCCGTTCAGCTCCAAATGTCCAAGGATATGGATGAGGAGAAGTTGAATGACATCTTTAGCATCTTAAATCAGCATGAGGATAAAGTCTATGATCTGAAAGATAAGCATAAGAAGATGGAAGAGTCATTGGCACTGATTACTGAACACAAGAAGAGCGGGGTGGTGAAGCAAAAAACATTGATTTCTGATATGAACAAGTACAAGAATAGTTCTGATGAGGAAGAAGAGGGTTCTGGTGATGAACTTACGGAATTTGCTGAAAAGTTAGCTTTACTGACAAATCGTTTCAACAAAAGATTTGGTAATATAAGTTGTATCCAAAGACCAAATCTGATTATTATAAAGCTGACAAATACAAGAAGTTTGAAAAGAAAAGAGGGGAGAAAGAGGAGAAAGATGAAGAGAAAGAAGAGAGGAAAGAAAAAGAAGAGAGGAAAGAGAAAGATGACCGAAATTGCTTCAATTGTGGAAAGTCGGGTCATTTTGCTAGAGACTGTAAAATGAAAAAGGTAAAGAACTATGAGTACTACCAGAAGAAGGCTCAGCTTGTTAAAGCAAAGGATATTGGAAAAGCTATGTCAGTCTAAGAGGAGATCTGGTTAGAGGACTCATCGGATGAGGAAGATGCAGACTTCACAGAAGTGAAATACAGTCTGATGGCAAATATTGATGAAGATGACCAGGGCTCTGAGGTACAATCTCTTTCTTATACTTCTAATTATGATGAACATTCTGAAAATTTCGAAAGTGAAGAAATGCTTATCTTGATATCGGAACTCAACATGATGAAAAAGGAATTTGATAAAATGCAAAAGACTTTTAATGTTGAGAAAAGTTCCTTATTAAAGTATCAAGATGAGGCACTTCTTTATAAATGCTTGGCGGAAGATAGATAAAAAGAAAAAGAAGCGCTTAAAATTAAAAATCAAGAACTTGAGGTTAAAATTTCTGATTTGAAAAAGGAATTGAGTGTTAAAAGTGATGAGAACATTGATTTGAATTTTAAATTTAAAGTTGTTTTCGAGGAAAGAACTGAAGCTTATGCAAAGATTAAACAGTTAGAAGATCTAAATTTCAAAAAGGTAAAATCGAACAAATTTTAAAATTATTAACAAGTAACCCAAAAGATACACGATTTTATAATCCTAAAATGAGTCTTGGACTTTCTGATGTTGAGGTTTTAAAGAAAACACCCGAAAATTTATACAATCTTGATAAATTGGGTGAAGGCTTAAATGAAAATATTTCAAAAGAAATACCTCCAATTTCAGAAGTTTTCACAAAATCTGAAAGTAGTTCACTTTCTAATTCTGAAGAGGATAAAGAGAAGAAAGAGAAAGATTTTGATGAAAAACCGAGATTCAATACAACGAATTTCAAATACGATGAATTAAATTCTAGTTATAAGTCCAAAAAGGCTGAACTAACTGAATTTAATTTGCTATTTTCAAATGAATCTAAAATTTCTGATTTGAAATGTGATAATAAAGAACCTGACTCGATTAAATCTGAATCTTCTGAGGAATTAAAGAATAACAAAACAAATATATAAATACAAAACAAATATATAAATTGTATAACATATACTTTTTGGGCTGTAAAAGTTATAAACATTATGTAATGTATTATTTACATATATACATATGCATATACTTCAGGCTGTAAATTTGTCTAAATATACAAGTATTAGTTTATTTTTTGTAAATAACTTTACACCCAAAGTGTGTATATATAATACCGTCGGTTTGGCGGATTGGTTGGGTTTAGCTAATCTTAACCTAATTTCAACCTCTTAATTGGCGATTTGGCAGGTTGGGTGTAATTGGGTTGTTAGCGAGTTGAGTTCGACAAGTTTTGTTAGTTGACGGTTTTTCATTAACCCCTGAATATAATTGTTCTTATGACAATAAAGTATAAAATTTGAATGGTTTTCAGGTCATTCGCATCAATGCAATTATAACTTGTTAGGAGAAAATTGGTTCAAAAAAAATTGGTACGAGAAAATTGAATTTTGAAAATATATGAAAGTTTGGTTTTGATAATGTAGTTAGGACAAAGTGTTAGTTGGTTGTTAGGAGGTTGTTAAGAGTTTGTTATGATGATGTCAGCAGCTCTTACTTTGTATAAATAGATCTCTGTTACTTCTCATTTTTGATCATCTAATACAATAATGATATTCTCTCTGCTCTCATTATTTCTCTCCCTTTTCTTTGCTTTATTCTCTTTATGGTATCAAAGCTCTTGCTCTCGTCATTCTGCTGCAAGCACAATTCCACATCTCAAATCCTTTTCTTGCTTTCTTGCTCTCGTCATTCTGCTGCAAACACAATTCCATATCTCAAATCTTTACTGATGTGATTTTTCTTTTCAAAGATGTCAGAAAGTACTCAAGAAAGAAACTAAAGCAATAGTAGTAACAACAACTCGTTTGTCATTCCAAATATGACAAATTTCATAACTATGAAATTGAATGGTGGGAATATGTTGGAAGCATCAGTTACTTGCTTTTTTCAAGACTTTAGGATTGGAGAAACATGTTGATCGATTGTATGTTCCTCCTTCTACTCCACCAGAAAGTGTTGAACGATGGAAGAAAGAAGATAGTTTTGTATCGGTATGTATCAACTCAACTCTGGATGTTTCCATTGCTCATCTTGCAATGGATACCAAATCAGCCTATGATTTGTGGAAAGTGATTGAATACACCTATTTACAACAAGCGTATGCTAAGAAATCTCAGTTAAAAACTCAGAATATCAAGTAAGGAAATAACTTTGTGTCGGTATACTGTGATTCGATAAAACACATATGTGATGCTTTGAGATCAATCAGTGAAAATGTAACAGAGTCTGATCTGGTGTTACAAACTCTTCTCGATTTGAATTCAAGTTATAATACATTTGTTCTAAATGTGGAAAACTCTGAAGTTCAACCAAGTTTTGCACAACTTCGGTCACGATTACTTCTGTATGAACAGAGAGTGGATCATCAGCAATCAAAGACGATAACTGTATCTGCCATGGCTGCTCTCAAAGTAGGAGATTCTCTTCCGAACAACAACTTGAAAGAGCCTCAAAACAATGTTTCTTGTCAGATCTGTCGAAAACAGGGGCATTTTGCTGATAAGTGTTACTATCGCTATTCTTCAGACAATAATCAAGGAAGAGGCATTCGAGAAAGATGGAATGATGGTATTCGAAGCCGTGGAGCAAGAGGAAACAATTGATTCTCTAGTGGTGGTCGATTTAGAGGAAATCGATTTGGGAACAGAAATGTTGCTGGAAGTCGATATGCATGTAACCCTAATTTTCAGTATGGTTCTAATTCTCAGTTTTGATCGTCTGGATATTTTGTTGGAACCGAATCTGGATTAACTTTTGCTCCAAATGACCCAAGTCTACATCAATCATACTATGGGCCTGAAAATAATAATAGTCCAAATTGGTTGAATTATAACAGTCCAAGTTGTGGGCCACATTCTTTTGAACAACAATTTGGATCTTATAATAATACTAATTTTGGGTGTGGAAATATGAGTGGTAATAAGCCTATTCAGCTGAGTTTGGTCCAACACATTTTGCTAAATAGTCCAAACAACATGGTACATCTGCAAATCTCACGTTTTCTGATACGTGTGCCATGGTCGATTCTTGGATTCATGATTCGGGTGCTACCACACATATGACTTCTAATCCAAATCTTGTACAAGGTAATGTTGCTTATACCGGACCTGAAAAGAGTGGTTGTAGGTAATGGACAATCTCTTCGCATCTCACATATTGGTCATGCATTCATTTTTCTTCCTAAATGTCGTCTTGTGCTTAAATCTGTTCTAATTGTACCTGAGCTCGCTCGAAATTTGTTATCTCTTTGTCAATTAGTGGCAGATAATCCTTTAACTGTAAAATTCTCATGTTTTTATTTTTCTATTTAGACTCCAATGGGAATTTTACTCCACCACATTCCGCATAGACACGGGAGTCTCTATTCTCTCACTGCTGCAATGTCTATCTCTTCAGATTTGTGGCATACACGTCTCGGTCATCCATCTGACTGTGTGCTTCAAAAACTTTGTATTTCGTTTGATTCAAATAAAATGAATAAAGATTGTAGTGCTTGTAGCATGTCTAAAAGCACTAGATTACCATTTTCTATCCATAATTCTCGAAGTAAATCTCCTTTGAATATAATACATTCGGATATTTGGGGACCTTCTCCCGTTGTTTCTCGTACCGTGTTTCATTATTTCATTACTTTTATAGATGACTATAGTCGTTTCACATGGTTGTATCTTTAGCCAATCGTTCTCAAGCTTATGATTCGTGTTGTCATTTTAAAGCTCAAGTTGAAAATTTATTTTCAACAAAGATCAAACAGTTTCAATGTGATGGGGCTCCTGAATTAACAAAAGGACCTTTACGTAAATATCTTGATGAGTCCGGAAGTTCTCTCCGTATTTCATGTCCATATACTCCACAACAAAATGGAGTAGCCGAATGTAAAAATCGACATTTGTCCGAAATAGCTCGAGCTTTATTAATTCATTCTTCTTTACCAAAATCCTTTTGGTATGATGCTTATGCTACTGCAACATTTTTAATTAATAGTTTACCATCTAAAAATTTGTCTCACATGTCTCCATTTCAGCTCTTATTCAATCAACCACCAGATTATGGTTTTTTGCCTACATTTGGGTGTCTATGTTATCCGTTCCTTGGTTCCACTCGTCAAGATAAACTCTCTCCAAAGTCTGTGCCTTGTATTTTTCTCGGGTATGCTCCTCATCACAAAGGATATCTTTGCTATGATGCTCGTTCGTCTACTACATATACATCAAGACATGTTCAGTTTCATGAATCGGTTTTTCCATCCGTAAATGTCGAATCTTCTTCTACTCCATCCATGGTTAATTTACCATCCTTTTCAAATCAGTCAAAATCCATGCATGAAACATTCACAGATTATGTTTCTCACATGTCTCCTACTTCGAGTTCTCCTCCTTCGTCTCCGACTCTAAACATTCCATCAAATCTTCATTCTCATCTTATGGTACTCGTACTCGTGACCATACTCGTCGTTCTAAGCAGTTTACTGATCATGTTGTTTATCATGCTCAAACTCAGTTTGTTCCAAATTTTGAACCTTAAACTTTTTCCCAAGCACAAGAATGGTCTGTATGGTGGGATGCTATGAGGGAAGCAATGTCTGCACTCCACGCTAACAGAACCTGGGTATTAGTAGCACCTCCTTCTGGTGAAAATATTGTGGGATGTAAATGGGTGTATGAAATCAAGCGACGCCCGGATGGCTCTATTAGTCGCTACAAGGCCCGTTTGGTAGCTAAGGGTTTTCTTCAAACCGAAGGTATTGATTATACCAAAACCTTTAGTCCTGTTGTTAAGCCCACAATGGTTCGATTAGTCTTATCGGTTGCGTTTTCTCGAGGATGGGATATAAGGCAAGTCGATGTGAATAATGCCTTTCTCCATGGAGATCTTATGGAGACAGTTTATATGGCCCAACCGTAAGTTTTTGTTGATGCTACTCGACCCAATCATGTGTGCTTACTCAAGAAAGCACTTTACGGCTTGAAGCAAGCACCTCGCGCGTGGTTTGCAAAGTTGTCTCATACGTTACTTACCTTGGGATTTAAACAGTGTGTCTCTGATACATCTCTGTTTGGTTATTCCATATCTGATATTATGACCTATGTCTTGGTATATGTAGATGATATGATTATTACAGGCAATTCTTCTGTATTTGTTTTTGATTTGATTAAAAACAGTTGAATGCTAAATTTGCCTTAAAAGACTTGGGTCAACTTAGTTATTTCTTGGGAGTACAAGCCGAGTTCTCTAGTAAGGGTCTACATTTGTCTCAAGAAAGGTATCTACTTGATTTGCTGAAGAAAACTGGGTTAAGTGATTGTAAGCCGATATCATCTCCCGTCTCACCCGGTAGACAATTACCGAGATTTTTTGGCCAATTTTATATCGTAGTACTGTTGGTGCTTTACAGTATCTTGCAATTACTTGGCCAAAAGTTGCTTATGCAGTTAGTAAAGTTTCTCAATTCTTACAAAAACCGACTCATCGACACTGGGAAGCCGTTAAAAGAATTTTACGGTATCTACGAGGTACAAGTTCACATGGGCTATTAATTCAAAAATCTTCTTCTTTTGAGATGCATGCTTATGCTGATGCCGATTGGGCTGGGTGTCCGGATGATAAGCGATCAACTAGTGGGTATTGTGTTTTTCTTGGACCCAATTTGATTAGTTGGAGTTCAAAGAAACAACATATTGTGGCTCGATCGAGTACAGAGGCTGAATATCGAGCATTCGCCCTTGCGTCTACTGAATTATGTTGGCTTCGATCATTGATGACGGAGTTACAATTACGACTTGATTGTGTACCCACGATGCGGTGTGATAATATTGGAGAAACTTACTTGGCTATGAATCCAGGTTTTCATCAACGAACAAAACATATGAAAATTGATCTTCATTTGATCCGAGACATGATAATTGCCAATCAGTTACGTATTCGACATGTTCCAATGGCTGTTCAAATTACTGACATCTTAACCAAGGGTCTATCTTCATCTCGTTTTTGTACACTCAAGTCCAAGCTTCACATCGTTCCACGTGTTTCGTTTGCGAAGGGATGATAGTGTAGTTAGGACAAAGTGTTAGTTGGTTGTTAGGAGGTTAAGAGTTTGTTATGCTGGTGTCAGCAGCTCTTCCTTTGTATAAATAGATCTATGTACTTCTCATTTTTTATCATCTAATACAATAGTGATATTCTCTCTGCTCTCATTATTTCTCTCTCTTTTCTTTGCTTTATTCTCTTTAGGTTTTACGATTCTAACAATAAATCATTTTGAAAAAACCGGTTTTGATGTTCTATTAATAAAAATGTTCTATTATTTATTATTATAAACATTTTTAATGCATTTATTGTTGTAGTTTCAAAATCGAGATTAATCATCATTATGGTCCACAAATGTTTTTAATTTTCATCTAGTAGAAATATAGAGTAAGAGGAGAAGGTTGTGAGCACCTTCAAAACGTCGTCCTTCTTCTACTTTTTTCAAAGAGTAATAAGGAGTGTATATTTTGAGGCTTAATGAAAATTGTTTAGGTTGCTTTTTCCTGGTGACGACGTGGATGATAGTAGTTTGTCTAATACTCTACGAGCAGAGCCGCATAATGTCTTAAAGAAAGCAACTTAGTCCACAACTCATCTAAAAAATATATCGGTAAACTCGTTCTTATACTCACCGTTCCAACAAATGTAAGACATTTGTATTCATAACAAATACCGAAGACATTTTCACAACTAACTCTTTGATATAAATAAAACATTCAGTTTTGACGGTCTCTATAATATCCGTCAATTTCAGGATTTCGTTACACGTTACTCGTAATTTATTTTGGTGGGAAATCGGTGGTTATTAAGTTTCATTGAAATAATCACCTAGGCTCTTTGAAGGATCAAGAGATGGTAAAACAATCGGGGTTTCAGGCAAAATTAAGGCCTTTGTGACATGGCGTGCGACCCTTGGTCATGGCCACGGTAGTCTGGCTCTCCGATGATTATGAGACGGGTCCGGAGAGCTTGGTCCACGACCTTAGTCGTGGCCAAAGCCGCTTGAAACATTGGTGATGAGGGGGGAGAAACGAGCAACTTTCCATGCAAATTGAGATCGCAGGTAAGGTCGCACATATCTTCAAATGGCACAATAAGGGGCTAAATTTCTAGGGTTTCTCACTTTTCTCATCTTCTATCTTTCTCTCTTCTTTTTCTCTCTTTGAGTTCGATTTTGGGGTTATATCTTAGAGCTTTTGGGTTTTTAATGGGAGCAACATAAGCCTTATATAGAGGATTTGAGTTTCCATTTAGAGTTTTGGTTTGGAGATTTCTAGTTTTGGATCTTTGAGTATTTTGAGCTCCATTTTTTTGGATCTTTAGGGATCTTTTTGAGTCTTATTTTAATTGTATTAAAGTTGAGGGACTTATTTGTAAAATACTCTTGGAGTATAAATACCTTTCGCTTTGTGAGATATGTAACTAGAAGACTTGATTGTAATGAGAGCTGCTTTGCAATATTTCTCTCTCTACTCAATATACTCCATTGTCGCACCATTGTTGATTCTCTTGTTGTTTTGATCATGTAAAACGTCTTCCTACTTCTACCGTATTCGATAATTATCAACTAGGAGTATATATGAAGCGGTTTCTTTTGTTGTTTAAAGAAAACCATCTACGAGATTGTCTGCCTCTGGGTAGAGCCTCAAAACGTCTTTAAAAAAGTGACTTAGTTCGCGACTTATCTCAAAAATATATTTGATATGGTAAACTCGTTTTGTTTTATACTTATTGTTCCAACACAACATAATATTTTAAAATGTCAGGCGAGCTAAAATCATATACATTTTTAAATGTTAATATCATAATTTAAAATAACATGTAAAACAAAGTAAAAAAAAGTGACTAGTGTAATTTTAGTTGACAAGAAGTCTACTCGTGCAATGCAGCGCGATATATCTCGATTTTAATATTCTAATTTATTTTAATGTGTGATTTTGAGAAAACGGTCATGTTTTTTTATAAATTTGTTTAAAGAGTGATGCTTTTTAAGGAGTTCATGATTTCAGGATTTAAAAGTGGCTAGAGATAATGATTAATTAATAAGAGTCAACGATTTAATGATTTGAAGGTTGTTAGAGATAAGTATTAATCAAGTAATTAACATTAAAAGCGGTACATAAAGCTTTATTAGTTGTTTTTAAGAGATTTTAAGTAATTAACATTAAATTGCGGTACATGAAGCTTTAGAGGTTGCTTTTAAGAGTTATTCATAAATGAACCGATTCCGAGTTTTAACTTTTAAGTGGCTTTCTGACAAGATTAAAAGATTGATGAATTTTCTGTAAAGAGACTGAAAGTTAAAGGGTGAAAGTAGTTATATGTATTTGAGATTGAGAATAATAAAAGCAGCCGTGATCTCCCAACGGGAATGGAGCCACTTATTTCTGCTTGCCCTCCGCCTGGTATTCACAAAATTCGGCATCTATATAAGAACAACCCACCCAATTCGATTCAATTCAATTCAATTCACCAATTCATCAATTCCCTTGTCAATCAAATCAAGATTAACAATGGCCGCTGAACAAGGAGAAGAACATGTCCGAGAAGAAGGGAAAACCCCCCTTCTCACCCCCTACAAAATGGGAAATTTTGAGCTTTCTCACAGGTACTAACTACTACTAACTAGTCACTCTTTTTTATCATCTCACTCACATTTGTCTATTTTTCTTTTTTGCTACCCTCTTTTTTACTACTATTCTAGTATTTTTTTTGTGTTTGATTTCATTTACAACAGCCATATATAATATGCTCATGATCTGTTTGATAAAAAGCCAAACAGGGCATCTACTTAATTTCTTTATTTGGAAAGAAAGAAAGAAAGAGTGGAAGACTCTGTTCAGTTTCACCAAATTTGGGTGTTATCTAGTCATAGTTTTCAATCCTTAATAATTCCTCTTTATTTTTCGTTAATAATTCCCATATGAAAGGATCTTGCTGCTTTTGAAATACCAATCATTTGAAATATCAATAATTTTGATAGTGTTAATTTATGCTCTGAATTCATAAGGTTTTTACTGAATTGTTTGTTGTGTACAGAGTTGTTCTGGCACCTCTAACAAGGCAAAGATCATGGGGCAATGTTCCTCAGCCACATGCTATCTTATATTATTCACAAAGGACAACCAAAGGAGGCCTTCTTATCACAGAAGCCACTGGTGTTTCCGATACTGCCCAAGGGTATATATGCATACTAATTTAGACCAAAACCCATCATTGTTACTTGTTATGCCATTGATTTTGATTCACAAGATTTCCTTTTAAAGGTATCCCGAAACGCCTGGTATATGGACAAAGGAACAAGTCATGGCATGGAAACCGATTGTGGATGCTGTTCATGCAAAAGGCGGAATCTTTTTCTGTCAAATTTGGCATGTCGGAAGGGTTTCAAATACCGGTATATATACCCTTTATTTGTTCATTATTTCATGTGATTTGTAGCTAGAAAATGTTAAATGATGTAGTGTTATTAATTGTAATTGTGTTGAACAGGTTTTCAGCCAAATGGGCAAGCCCCGATATCTTCCTCAGACAAAGAACTAACACCTCAAATAAGAAGCAATGGCATTGATGTTGCAGAATTTTCACCTCCAAGGAAGCTAACAATAGAGGAGATTCCTCTTGTTGTTAATGATTTTAGACTTGCTGCAAGAAATGCGATTGAAGCTGGTAAGACTTCACTCATTCTATGTAGCCTCTTTTAATTTATTAGTTAAGTTTTTGTTCTAAAGGTAAAATGTTGGTGAAATGTGAAACTTATATATATCACCTGGAGTTGAGGTTTTGTGGATAAAAACCCTAAAGAGTAGAGCCGTGAAAAATACATAATTGCTAAAAATTAAAATGCTATATATGAGTAAGCAGTAGCAATAGCAGTAGCAATAGCAATAGCAATAGCAGTAGCAATAGCAGTAGCAGTAGCAGTAGCAGTAGCAGTAGCAGTAGCAGTAGCAATAGCAGTAGCAGTAGCAGTAGCAGTAGCAATAGCAAGAGATGATGACAATATGCTAAATTAACCCTGCCCTTTCTATTCTGGTAAAAGTTATACTCCCTCTATTTTCTACAATATCTCTTTCGGTTTTTTTAATGATTGACAACTTTCCATAAAAAGGAATTGTTGCCATATTTATAGGACGATTCTGAGATAAAATGGGATTATTAAAAAACTGAGATAACTGAATCTTTGTACAGGTTTTGATGGAGTTGAGATCCATGGTGCTCATGGTTATCTAATCGATCAATTTTTGAAAGATGAAGTGAACAACAGGACAGACCACTATGGTGGCTCTCTAGAAAACCGTTGCAGATTTGCTCTAGAAGTAGTTGAGGCTGTTGTAAACGAGATAGGAGCAGATAGAGTCGGCATCAGATTATCCCCATTTGCAAACTACATGGAATCAGCAGACTCAAATCCGGAAGCTTTAGGTCTTTATATGGCTGAATCTTTGAATGCATACAGGATTCTCTACTGCCATATGGTGGAACCAAGGATGAAATCACTAGGTGAAAAAGTTGAATGCCCTCATGGTCTAGTGCCAATGAGAAAAGCATTCAAAGGAACTTTTATTTCTGCAGGAGGGTATGATATGGAAGATGGTAACAAAGCCTTGTCTGAAAACCGAACAGATCTTGTTGCTTATGGTCGTTGGTTTTTGGCAAATCCAGATTTACCAAAGCGATTTGAGCTTAATGCTCCTCTTAACAAGTATAATAGGAGTACGTTTTATACACCTGATCCTGTTGTGGGATACACTGATTATCCATTTCTGGAAACCACGGTTTAAGTCGGTTAGAGTCGATCGAAGCACACGAGTTTGAAGAAAACAAAGATTCTGCTATGTTGGAAAATGTTGAGTAAATGAATTGATCAAATTAAAAGGTCTGAAATAATACATGTTTATTTGTAAGAAATTATGTGAGGGTGATTGGCACAATATGATGTTTGTTTCTTTGTTTTGTTATTTGTGAAATTAATACTCGTTATTATTCCTATTTATACTTTTGATGATTTTCATTTCAAATATATCGATATATATATATATATATATATATATATATATATATATATATATATATATATATATAGAGAGAGAGAGAGAGAGAGAGAGAGAGAGAGAGAGAACGGATATTTTGCAACCCTCGAAAAGATTGAAACCCTTGCAACCATCATCTCAACCGTTAATCTTGTTTGAAAATATTTTATATTTTATTTTTATTTTAATGAGACAGAAGGGTAATTTTGTCAAAACGTATATATATTGATTTTTCTATTTTTAATTAATTATTAGATGATAATGAATCCCGATTTTAATAGAGGATGATTTTAAATTATGGACCAGTTTTATATGGCAGTTATCATCTTTTCAAAACAACCCTATTTCATTAATTTCATAACTTTATGCATGATGAGCGCCGCCACACACAACCCCACCGCAAGCAGCCTCAAAAACCTACAACTGATCACCAATCATCGTCTTCTCTTCAAAAATGACGGTAGAAGAGTGACACGAGGTTTTGACACCCCGCGAATCTAACCGCAAGTGTACGAGTCGAAGTCAAGTAATAATGTACGGAAGTACGAGTATCGAATCCACGGGAACTAGGAACTAAATATCACAATTACTACAAGAACTATTAATTGGACTGTCAAATTTGGAGATTTGGTTTTATAACTAATTACTTGCAGAAATTAAGGTCAAACAAACACCAGACAACTAGTAAGCAGTTTTGGAATTCAGATGGAGAAACAGTTGAGGGTTGGATATCCTTAGGTTTCACATATACATATCAGACTAATGACAAATACCAGTTAATCCCGTTAATGACTACTCAACCTTGATCTAACCATTGCTCTTTCTCAAGTAACAACAGTTATATTTGTAAAACATGGTGCTTTCTCAAGCTACCACGAAGTTTATTTCAAAGAAACACCAGATTAATCTCTCGATCTCACCCGATGTAGTTTAAAACACATTAAGAGCAGGTTATTATGAGACTAAGGTTTACTCGGTATATCTCTATCCTTTCTTACCTTAGACATGCAATTCCTAATTCTATATCTCAATTAATTCTCTCGAACATACTTGAAAACAATAGAACAATTGTAAGTTAGCTACGCTTACAAAGGCATTAAGAACAAAATCACATGCATTCATTAAATCAGAAAACTGATAAACGTCATTCGTCATCCATCATATGTTCAAACCTAATTCAATCCAACCCCCAACATCTTAAAGTTAGTTCATGATGTTGGGGGATTCAAACACGAAAAGAAAGGAAACGAAAGTGTAAATAGACATGATAACGTGATCGTGGTGATTGTGTAAAATGAATTGATGAACTCCCTTTCCCGTGCTGAAATCTCCTTCGCGTCTTGAACGTTTCTTCGATTGGTTCTCGATCTTCGCTCCAAACGGTGTCACGTGGCTCTGAAAATCGCCCCCGAACTGCTCCCAATCGTCTCCCGTAAGTTGGATACCGAAAAAGTGACCTAAAAGTCGAAATAAAAAGCTGAAATCCGCAAACAGAGGCTTACGCGGCCTTCCACGCGACTTGCAAGTCGCGTGGAAAGTCGCGCGCCTCCCAGAGGCTGCTCTGGGTCGGTTCTGGTTCACGGGTCGGGTCCTGGTTCGTTCGCGGGTCTTGGTTCGGCTTTTGGGCTCCCGTTAGGCTTCGTTTTGACTCGTTTTGGGCTCGTTTTCGCTTCTATTTCCGGGGAATGCCGCCTTTTATATAACCTGCGTAATTCACTAGATAAACCATAAAATGCACGCCTTTTTACTTGAATACAAGCCAATCTCGTTGGTTTGAGAACCGAAAATAACGCCAAAAAGTGGCGTTATCAACAACCCCAAACCGAGCGTTGCTTGTCCCCAAGCAAATTAGCGATAAAAACATAATAAAAGCATATAACTGTGAAAGAATAATAACTGCACAATTCCAATCGGTACCAAGTGATGCATCGGTGATTTCCCATACATGTGAATATCTATCTCACTTTCGCCTCATTCTTTAATTTGTCCGATCTATGACCTTCTATTGGGAGTTGAACTCGTGACAGTCCGATTACATTAGGGTTAGATTAGGTCCAAACATACTAGGGAAAACATTTCGCCTCGACCCTACCTCACGGGATACTCTCTTTGCACTCGAACCTAGGTTATCGCTCGTGTTGTCATGTTTTGGAGGTTGTGTACAAGAATACGCAAAAATTGCATGACAACTCTATTGAAAGACGCACAAATGTCCAAAAATGGATCTCAGAAAGGGATCAAGTAGCAAGCCAGGGAATATCGGTAAAGGTAGGCATAGACCGTAATCATATTTTCCAAAAGATCATCCAGGTCTTTACAGGGGTTGTAACGGGGCTAAGGTTAAGGCTATGAAACGAAGGGTAAAACGGTTCAACAATCCTTGGCGTGTCAATCAATTGCAGTTCCGAACACTATAGCTTTTCGCTCTATTATTTGGCCCTCTTCGTCACTATTGGAGTCGCTTTGACTCTCTTATTTATTGCTATAGATAAAATCTAAATTAACCTTTTTTTTGTTTTTTTGTGTTACTGCATTGGTCCTCTTTTCTAGTTCTTGACTGGCCTGATTTCTTTCTTTTCCGCTCTATCCTTCTAAGTTCATTACTGCTTCCGATTGACACACTTTCGGATTGGGTTGGTTAAGGCTTATGGCTAAGGGTTTAATGATGGGTTTAGAAACAACAAAAAAAGTGAGTGTTTGGCTGCAAAGGGGCTATGGGTACACACTAAGGGTGAAAGGGAACACGATACCTGAAACGGGTTAAAACAAAACACACAACGCCTGGAATCATTTCTTAAGGTCCACACGGTATGGTCTACTATACCCTTACCTAATATCCCGATGTTCGTCTTTGCTACTCAATGCAATAATGTAGCGAGATCATTCTACATTCATGACAAGGAATTCGAAAAGTGTATAAGAATTACGTGTATAAATCCCTCGAAATGAAAAACGTCTTATTAGGCTCAAAACTCACTATCGGGTGGTCTCCACTAATGTCCCTAGTCATGTCCTTTCCCGGTCCTTCCCTAACGGTCACGTCACTATCATAAGATTCTTCCCACAATGGTTGGTCTCAATCATTCAAAACAAAAAAATTTAGCTATTGTGATCTTGACACTCAGAAGTGCAGGAAATCTACGTGCATAAGCTTGGGCCCGATTGGGTAACCCCAAACCTTACCCACACATTGTCCCCAATGTGCAAGCAAAGTCGTAGGTGATGCGACTCAATCATTGTGCAGTTATTTACATGTATAAAAAGGACGGGTAAAACATAGCATAGCAAAAAGACAAACCCAAAATTTCTAGACTGGGCACCCCAAACCTAGGCCATGGCCTAGGTTTGTCAAATAAAAGCCAACCCCAAACCTCGGCAAAACCGAGGTTTGCACAGGGTCTAAAGTGAGTGTGTAGATGGTTCAAAAATGAGGCACCCCAAACCTAAGTGAAACTTAGGTTTGTTGTATCTCGTGCAATTAAAATAGAACACACATCAAACACCACTCTTTTAGCAGAAAGATTTAGAACATACCTGTTTTGCCCGGCCGGAGGAGTCTTGACAGTTGATCATCAATCGGATACGAAAGGGAGAACATGCAACACAAGGGAAAGAAAAACAAAACAGAAAACACACAAAGCAAGAAAGAAAACAAAAACTGCACGAAAAACGACAAACGGGGCAAATGGGACTCGCGCGGTTTAGCCCGCGACTTGCAAGTCGCGTGGAAAACCGCGTAACCTCCTGTTTCAGAAAACCAACAGAGGGCCCCGCGACTTTCTGCGCGGTATGTAAACCGCGTGTAAAGCTGCGTATGTCCCTGTTCAGCTATTTTTTTTTTGACTTTTTTTTTTGATTTTTTGATTTTTTGATTTTTATGGCTTTTTCATTATTTAAACACACTCAAAAATAAAAATAGGAAAGAACCACTAACCTTGGTGGGTTGCCTCCCACCCCGTGCCTTATTTAAAGTCGTGGCACGACTGTGCAGTTTCAACTCGGTTCAGTATCCGCGGAGTTAGATCGCCCACACCTGCGATTCTTTGCGGATCCTTTCATCTTCGGTCCTCCTCCTCTTTCACCACTTCCTCTTTCCATCAGCTTGAATCTCACGTTCTCACCACCAACTCGGAACGTGATTTCGCCCTCTTCCATATCAATCAGTGCCCGACTCGTGGCCAAGAAGGATCTCCCCAGAATCAACGGGACTTTTTCATCCTCGTCTATATCTATCACTACAAAGTCGACAGGGAAGTAAAACTTACCTACTTTTATCAGCACATCCTCAACCACCCCGTACGGGTACCTTATCGAGCGATCATCCAGCTTCAAAGTCATGTATGTTGGGCTCACCTCACCCAGGCCAAGTAGCCTGAAAATAGACAGAGGCATCAGATTTATACTAGCCCCTAAATCACATAAAACTTTAGTAAAAGAAAAGTCCCCAATTTGAATAGGGATAGAGAAACTCCCTGGATCTTTAAGCTTTTGGGGAAGCTTATTCTGGAAAATGGCGCTGCACTCTTCAGTGAGTGCAACGGTGGCTTGATGATCAAGTGCCCTCTTCTTCGATATAATCTCTTTCATGAACTTAGCGTAAGAAGGAATTTGCGTAAGCGCATCTGCAAACGGGATATTAATGGTTAGCTTTTTAAAGACATCAAGAAATTTAGAAAAATGAACCTGGTCTTTATTCGCTTTCAGCCTGCTCGGGTAAGGCACTTTTGGTTGTTCCGGCTTGACCGGTGGTGGTACTTCTCTCTTCTTTTCCTCACTCTTCTCAGCCTCTAATGCATCCATATCAACGATCTCCACATCGTTCTCGGCTTCCTCTGCTGGCTCCTCTTTCATCTCTTTGCCACCTCTCAGGTAAATGGCATTGCAGTGTTCCCGGTTTTGCCTTTCGGGTTGACTCGGAAGTTTCCCGGGGGCTCGGTTTTGTAGGGTCTCGGAGATCTGCCCTACTTGCCTCTCGAGGATCTTGATGGTGGCGGTGTTTTGCTCGGTGGCCGCCTTGACAGTGTTGACTGTGCTGACTAGTCCCTCGACTGTGTTTGCTAATCCCCCGACTGTATTGTCCATTTTAGACATGAACTTCATCATCATGTCCTCGAGTCCCGGCTTCTTCTCTCCGGACGGTCCTTCGTTCCTTTGTTGAAAACCTGGAGGACGGTACACACTGTTAGTATTAAATGAGTTGGAAGAGTTAGAAAAGTTACCTGGTTGTGGACCCGGCTGATTCCATGAGAGATTGAGGTGCTTTTTCCACCCCTCGTTATACGTATTCGAGAAAGGATCGTTTCTCGGTTGGTTCCGGTTGGCCACAAAATGAACCTGATCAGGTTCTTGAATATTCCCTCCATTCAGTTGATTCGTGAGAAAGGCTAGTTGAGCTTTCAGCTCACTCATCTCATTACCTTCTTGGACACTTGCGACTCGTCTTACCGCTGATCTCGGCGTGGAGAAACTATGTTCGGCTAGGTTCTCAATCAGCTTGCACGCTTCCTCATATGATTTGTCCATTAATGCTCCACCCGCGGCAGCAGTGAGGTCGTTCTTAAATTGTGGGTGGAGCCCACTAAAGAAGGTCTGGATGATGACCCAGCCTTGTAGCCCATGGTGCGGACATTTCTTGATCATGTCCTTATAACGCTCCCATGCCTCATATAACGTTTCCTGGTCCCATTGAGAAAAATGGGTGATCTCCGCCATTAGTTGGGCGGTTCTGCTCGGTGGAAAGAACTTTTGGAGGAAAGCTGCTTTCAACTGTGCCCAAGTAGTGATCGAATCTGGTTGGATGCTCTCGGTCCATGTCTCGGCTCGACCCTTGAGTGAAAACCCAAACAATCTCAGCTTGATCGCGTCCTCGTTCATACCATTAATCTTGAACGTATTGCAGATCCTCTCGAATGCACGAAGGTGTGCGTGAGGATCCTCGGTTGGCGTCCCTCCGTATTGGTTCTGTTGCACCATCACAATGGTGCTCGGTTTCAGCTCGAAATAGTTCGCCCCGGTAGTGGGCGCTTGAATGCCTATCCGTGCGGCCGCCACATTAGGATCGGCGAACGATCGCATCGGAACTCTCTCCGGAGGTGGTGGTGGTGGATTATTGCGGCGAGGTGGTCTCTCGTCGTCTGACATTTCGAATTTAAGATTTTGCTTAGCTTTAGCTTCTTTCCGTAGACGACGGGCGGTTCTTTCGATTTCTGGGTCGATAGGCTCGAGTTCTTTCCCTCGGATTTTCCTTGGCATAAACCAAGTAGCACCTGAAACGAAGAAAACAAAGTCAATAATCCATAAACTGAAAGTGAATGAAATAAAATGACAAGAAAATAAAATGCCCAATCTAATAGCGCGTATAGCTAGTAGTGCTATTAGCTGCAACTAGTTCCCCGGCAACGGCGCCAAAAACTTGACACGAGGTTTTGACACCCCGCGAATCTAACCGCAAGTGTACGGGTCGAAGTCAAGTAATAATGTACGGAAGTACGAGTATCGAATCCACGGGAACTAGGAACTAAATATCACAATTACTACAAGAACTATTAATTGGACTGTCAAATTTGGAGATTTGGTTTTATAACTAATTACTTGCAGAAATTAAGGTCAAACAAACACCAGACAACTAGTAAGCAGTTTTGGAATTCAGATGGAGAAACAGTTGAGGGTTGGATATCCTTAGGTTTCACATATACATATCAGACTAATGACAAATACCAGTTAATCCCGTTAATGACTACTCAACCTTGATCTAACCATTGCTCTTTCTCAAGTAACAACAGTTATATTTGTAAAACATGGTGCTTTCTCAAGCTACCACGAAGTTTATTTCAAAGAAACACCAGATTAATCTCTCGATCTCACCCGATGTAGTTTAAAACACATTAAGAGCAGGTTATTATGAGACTAAGGTTTACTCGGTATATATCTATCCTTTCTTACCTTAGACATGCAATTCCTAATTCTAGATCTCAATTAATTCTCTCGAACATACTTGAAAACAATAGAACAATTGTAAGTTAGCTACGCTTACAAAGGAATTAAGAACAAAATCACATGCATTCATTAAATCAGAAAACTGATAAACGTCATTCGTCATCCATCATATGTTCAAACCTAATTCAATCCAACCCCCAACATCTTAAAGTTAGTTCATGATGTTGGGGGATTCAAACATGAAAAGAAAGGAAACGAAAGTGTAAATAGACATGATAACGTGATCGTGGTGATTGTGTAAAATGAATTGATGAACTCCCTTTCCCGTGCTGAAATCTCCTTCGCGTCTTGAACGTTTCTTCGATTGGTTCTCGATCTTCGCTCCAAACGGTGTCACGTGGCTCTGAAAATCGCCCCCGAACTGCTCCCAATCGTCTCCCGTAAGTTGGATACCGAAAAAGTGACCTAAAAGTCGAAATAAAAAGCTGAAATCCGCAAACAGAGGCTTACGCGGCCTTCCACGCGACTTGCAAGTCGCGTGGAAAGTCGCGCGCCTCCCAGAGGCTGCTCTGGGTCGGTTCTGGTTCACGGGTCGGGTCCTGGTTCGTTCGCGGGTCTTGGTTCGGATTTTGGGCTCCCGTTAGGCTTCGTTTTGACTCGTTTTGGGCTCGTTTTCGCTTCTATTTCCGGGGAATGCCGCCTTTTATATAACCTGCGTAATTCACTAGATAAACCATAAAATGCACGCCTTTTTACTTGAATACAAGCCAATCTCGTTGGTTTGAGAACCGAAAATAACGCCAAAAAGTGGCGTTATCAACAACCCCAAACCGAGCGTTGCTTGTCCCCAAGCAAATTAGCGATAAAAACAGAATAAAAGCATATAAATGTGAAAGAATAATAACTGCACAATTCCAATCGGTACCAAGTGATGCATCGGTGATTTCCCATACATGTGAATATCTATCTCACTTTCGCCTCATTCTTTAATTTGTCCGATCTATGACCTTCTATTGGGAGTTGAACTCGTGACAGTCCGATTACATTAGGGTTAGATTAGGTCCAAACATACTAGGGAAAACATTTCGCCTCGACCCTACCTCACGGGATACTCTCTTTGCACTCGAACCTAGGTTATCGCTCGTGTTGTCATGTTTTGGAGGTTGTGTACAAGAATACGCAAAAATTGCATGACAACTCTATTGAAAGACGCACAAATGTCCAAAAATGGATCTCAGAAAGGGATCAAGTAGCAAGCCAGGGAATATCGGTAAAGGTAGGCATAGACCGTAATCATATTTTCCAAAAGATCATCCAGGTCTTTACAGGGGTTGTAATGGGGCTAAGGTTAAGGCTATGAAACGAAGGGTAAAACGGTTCAACAATCCTTGGCGTGTCAATCAATTGCAGTTCCGAACTCTATAGCTTTTTGCTCTATTATTTGGCCCTCTTCGTCACTATTGGAGTCGCTTTGACTCTCTTATTTACTGCTATAGATAAAATCTAAATTAACTTTTTTTGTGGGACTGCATTGGTCCTCTTTTCTAGTTCTTGACTGGCCTGATTTCTTTCTTTTCCGCTCTATCTCTCTAAGTTCATTACTGCTTCCGATTGACACACTTTCGGATTGGGTTGGTTAAGGCTTATGGCTAAGGGTTTAATGATGGGTTTAGAAACAACAAAAAAGTGAGTGTTTGGCTGCAAAGGGGCTATGGGTACACACTAAGGGTGAAAGGGAACACGATAGCTGAAACGGGTTAAAACAAAACACACAACGCCTGGAATCATTTCTTAAGGTCCACACGGTATGGTCTACTATACCCTTACCTAATATCCCGATGTTCGTCTTTGCTACTCAATGCAATAATGTAGCGAGATCATTCTACATTCACGACAAGGAATTCGAAAAGTGTATAAGAATTACGTGTATAAATCCCTCGAAATGAAAAACGTCTTATTAGGCTCAAAACTCACTATCGGGTGGTCTCCACTAATGTCCCTAGTCATGTCCTTTCCCGGTCCTTCCCTAACGGTCACATCACTATCATAAGATTCTTCCCACAATGGTTGGTCTCAATCATTCAAAACAAATTTTTTTAGCTATTGTGATCTAGACACTCAGAAGTGCAGGAAATCTACGTGCATAAGCTTGGGCCCGATTGGGCAACCCCAAACCTTACCCACACATTGTCCCCATTGTGCAAGCAAAGTCGTAGGTGATGCGACTCAATCATTGTGCAGTTATTTACAGGTATAAAAAGGACGGGTAAAACATAGCATAGCAAAAAGACAAACCCAAAATTTCTAGACTGGGCACCCCAAACCTAGGCCATGGCCTAGGTTTGTCAAATAAAAGCCAACCCCAAACCTCGGCAAAACCGAGGTTTGCACAGGGTCTAAAGTGAGTGTGTAGATGGTTCAAAAATGAGGCACCCCAAACCTAAGTGAACCTTAGGTTTGTTGTATCTCGTGCAATTAAAATAGAACACACATCAAACACCACTCTTTTAGCAGAAAGATTTAGAACATACCTGTTTTGCCCGGCTGGAGGAGTCTTGACAGTTGATCATCAATCGGATACGAAAGGGAGAACATGCAACACAAGGGAAAGAAAAACAAAACAGGAAACACACAAAGCAAGAAAGAAAACAAAAACTGCACGAAAAACGACAAACGGGGCAAATGGGACTCGCGCGGTTTAGCCCGCGACTTGCAAGTCGCGTGGAAAACCGCGTAACCTCCTGTTTCAGAAAACCAACAGAGGGCCCCGCGACTTTCTGCGCGGTATGTAAACCGCGTGTAAAGCCGCATATGTCCCTGTTCAGCTATTTTTTTTTTTTGATATTTTGATTTTTATGGCTTTTTCATTATTTAAACACACTCAAAAATAAAAATAGGAAAGAACCACTAACCTTGGTGGGTTGCCTCCCACCCCGTGCCTTATTTAAAGTCGTGGCACGACTGTGCGGTTTCAACTCGGTTCAGTATCCGCGGAGTTAGATCGCCCACACCTGCGATTCTTTGCGGATCCTTTCATCTTCGGTCCTCCTCCTCTTTCACCACTTCCTCTTTCCATCAGCTTGAATCTCACGTTCTCACCACCAACTCGGAACGTGATTTCGCCCTCTTCCATATCAATCAGTGCCCGACTCGTGGCCAAGAAGGATCTCCCCAGAATCAACGGGACTTCTTCATCCTCGTCTATATCTATCACTACAAAGTCGACAGGGAAGTAAAACTTACCTACTTTTACCAGCACATCCTCAACCACCCCGTACGGGTACCTTATCGAGCGATCAGCCAGCTTCAAAGTCATGTATGTTGGGCTCACCTCACCCAGGCCAAGTTTCCTGAAAATAGACAGAGGCATCAGATTTATACTAGCCCCTAAATCATATAAAACTTTAGTAAAAGAAAAGTCCCCAATTTGAATAGGGATAGAGAAACTCCCTGGATCTTTAAGCTTTTGGGGAAGCTTATTCTGGAAAATGGCGCTGCACTCTTCAGTGAGTGCAACGGTGGCTTGATGATCAAGTGCCCTCTTCTTCGATATAATCTCTTTCATGAACTTAGCGTAAGAAGGCATTTGCGTAAGCGCATCTGCAAACGGGATATTAATGGTTAGCTTTTTAAAGACATCAAGAAATTTAGAAAAATGAACCTGGTCTTTATTCGCTTTCAGCCTGCTCGGGTAAGGCACTTTTGGTTGTTCCGGCTTGACCGGTGGTGGTACTTCTCTCTTCTTTTCCTCACTCTTCTCAGCCTCTAATGCATCCATATCAACGATCTCCACATCGTTCTCGGCTTCCTCTGCTGGCTCCTCTTTCATCTCTTTGCCATCTCTCAGGTAAATGGCATTGCAGTGTTCCCGGTTTTGCCTTTCGGGTTGACTCGGAAGTTTCCCGGGGGCTCGGTTTTGTAGGGCCTCGTAGATCTGCCCTACTTGCCTCTCGAGGATCTTGATGGCGGCGGTGTTTTGCTCGGTGGCCGCCTTGACAGTGTTGACTGTGCTGACTAGTCCCTCGACTGTGTTTGCTAATCCCCCGACTGTATTGTCCATTTTAGACATGAACTTCATCATCATGTCCTCGAGTCCCGGCTTCTTCTCTCCGGACGGTCCTTCGTTCCTTTGTTGAAAACCTGGAGGACGGTACACACTGTTAGTATTAAATGAGTTGGAAGAGTTAGAAAAGTTACCTGGTTGTGGACCCGGCTGATTCCATGAGAGATTGGGGTGCTTTTTCCACCCCTCGTTATACGTATTCGAGAAAGGATCGTTTCTCGGTTGGTTCCGGTTGGCCACAAAATGAACCTGATCAGGTTCTTGAATATTCCCTCCATTCAGTTGATTCGTGAGAAAGGCTAGTTGAGCTTTTAGCTCACTCATCTCATTACCTTCTTGGACACTTGCGACTCGTCTTACCGCTGATCTCGGCGTGGAGAAACTATGTTCGGCTAGGTTCTCAATCAGCTTGCACGCTTCCTCATATGATTTGTCCATTAATGCTCCACCCGCGGCAGCAGTGATATCGTTCTTAAATTGTGGGTGGAGCCCACTAAAGAAGGTCTGGATGATGACCCAGCCTTGTAGCCCATGGTGCGGACATTTCTTGATCATGTCCTTATAACGCTCCCATGCCTCATATAACGTTTCCTGGTCCCATTGAGAAAAATGGGTGATCTCCGCCATTAGTTGGGCGGTTCTGCTCGGTGGAAAGAACTTTTGGAGGAAAGCTACTTTCAACTGTGCCCAAGTAGTGATCGAATCTGGTTGGATGCTCTCGGTCCATGTCTCGGCTCGACCCTTGAGTGAAAACCCAAACAATCTCAGCTTGATCGCGTCCTCGTTCATACCATTAATCTTGAACGTATTGCTGATCCTCTCGAATGCACGAAGGTGTGCGTGAGGATCCCCGGTTGGCGTCCCTCCGTATTGGTTCTGTTGCACCATCACAATGGTGCTCGGTTTCAGCTCGAAATAGTTCGCCCCGGTAGTGGACGCTTGAATTCCTATCCGTGCGGCCGCCACATTAGGATCGGCGAACGATCGCATCGGAACTCTCTCCGGAGGTGGTGGTGGTGGATTTTTGCGGCGAGGTGGTCTCTCGTCGTCTGACATTTCGAATTTAAGATTTTGCTTAGCTTTAGCTTCTTTCCGTAGACGACGGGCGGTTCTTTCGATTTCTGGGTCGATAGGATCGAGTTCTTTCCCTCGGATTTTCCTTGGCATAAACCAAGTAGCACCTGAAACGAAGAAAACAAAGTCAATAATCCAGAAACTGAAAGTGAATGAAATAAAATGACAAGAAAATAAAATGCCCAATCTAATAGCGCGTATAGCTAGTAGTGCTATTAGCTGCAACTAGTTCCCCGGCAACGGCGCCAAAAACTTGACACGAGGTTTTGACACCCCGCGAATCTAACCGCAAGTGTACGGGTCGAAGTCAAGTAATAATGTACGGAAGTACGAGTATCGAATCCACGGGAACTAGGAACTAAATATCACAATTACTACAAGAACTATTAATTGGACTGTCAAATTTGGAGATTTGGTTTTATAACTAATTACTTGCAGAAATTAAGGTCAAACAAACACCAGACAACTAGTAAGCAGTTTTGGAATTCAGATGGAGAAACAGTTGAGGGTTGGATATCCTTAGGTTTCACATATACATATCAGACTAATGACAAATACCAGTTAATCCCGTTAATGACTACTCAACCTTGATCTAACCATTGCTCTTTCTCAAGTAACAACAGTTATATTTGTAAAACATGGTGCTTTCTCAAGCTACCACGAAGTTTATTTCAAAGAAACACCAGATTAATCTCTCGATCTCACCCGATGTAGTTTAAAACACATTAAGTGCAGGTTATTATGAGACTAAGGTTTACTCGGTATATCTCTATCCTTTCTTACCTTAGACATGCAATTCCTAATTCTAGATCTCAATTTTCTCTCGAACATACTTGAAAACAATAGAACAATTGTAAGTTAGCTACGCTTACAAAGGCATTAAGAACAAAATCACATGCATTCATTAAATCAGAAAACTGATAAACGTCATTCGTCATCCATCATATGTTCAAACCTAATTCAATCCAACCCCCAACATCTTAAAGTTAGTTCATGATGTTGGGGGATTCAAACACGAAAAGAAAGGAAACGAAAGTGTAAATAGACATGATAACGTGATCGTGGTGATTGTGTAAAATGAATTGATGAACTCCCTTTCCCGTGCTGAAATCTCCTTCGCGTCTTGAACGTTTCTTCGATTGGTTCTCGATCTTCGCTCCAAACGGTGTCACGTGGCTCTGAAAATCGCCCCCGAACTGCTCCCAATCGTCTCCCGTAAGTTGGATACCAAAAAAGTGACCTAAAAGTCGAAATATAAAGCTGAAATCCGCAAACAGAGGCTTACGCGGCCTTGCACGCGACTTGCAAGTCGTGTGGAAAGTCGCGCACCTCCCAAAGGCTACTCTGGGTCGGTTCTGGTTCACGGGTCGGGTCCTGGTTCGTTCGCGGGTCTTGGTTCGGCTTTTGGGCTCCCGTTAGGCTTCGTTTTGACTCGTTTTCGCTTCTATTTTCGAGGAATGCCGCCTTTTATATAACCTGCGTAATTCACTAGATAAACCATAAAATGCACGCCTTTTTACTTGAATACATGCCAATCTCGTTGGTTTGAGAACCGAAAATAACGCCAAAAAGTGGCGTTATCAAAGAGACGGCCACAATCACCGCCAAAGACCTTCTCGACTTCCTCCAAACCCACATCGGAAGTCTACCGCTGCGTGCCGCCTTGAACCACCGACGGATCCCTCTGCCACTGCTCTCGGAAAACCATCAACCTTTTTTGAGCCTTCTGTAACACCCTCGAATTGGGAAAGAGCAACTTAATGAAATTTTTGATAATACATCCAAAATAATAGAATTTCTCCCTATAAAATAATACGGGAAATACCTCAATTTAAAGTCTATGATTAACCTCAACAAGTTACGACCCAAACTTCATTACAAAGGCTAAAACCACATCGGGTGTTACTTAACCCAAGTACAAGTTGTTAATCCCAAGGGTGAACGCGGAAGACTTCACTTAAGCTATTCACCTCTCGAGCACTTTACTAGCACACGACCTTTCACAGTGTCACTAGAACTACTCCCAACCTGAACCTGTTGCACATGCCGACAAATAAAAAGGGTTAGGCTAATGCCTAGTGAGTTCAAGAGATTATAACATGATTTAATTAATTCTTTGAATGAAAGTTTGCGACATAAATTATGATTTCCAAAAGAGTTTATGAGAAGGATGTAAATGACTCATTTTCCAACGCACACAAAAAATCTATGAGAGAAGTTCCCAAAATGTAAATAGAGTTTTCCAAAAATGAATTCCAATCCAAACTCACTCAACACGTGAATAAATCTTTATTATGCAAAACCTTCAAATACGGTTGACGACATAATACTCAACCCCAAACTTCGTGGAAGAACCATCCATATAAATATAATACTTCATCGAAAACATAATACGAACCAATACTCACGCGAACGTAAAATGTAATGAAGTCCAAATGCCATAAATATGGAAATGACCTGCTTCATTTAAACTTTAATATACATGGAGGGGAATCCAATATTAAAGTAATCAAATTGCAGTCAATCGTATAAGACCAACGATAATAAAACATGAACCTGACCGCTCAACCGGACTCAACCCTCCTAGCGTACCCTTGAAAAGTAAAGGTCATAAAACATGGGCCCGGTCAAATCCCACGACACCCAGTAGACCATCAAGTAAAGACTGACTTACGTGCCTATGGATCCAATGCAACACAGTCTACAATAACATGCTCATCCCATAATGACTAAAGCACCCAAGCATGTAAATATCAATAATGTGCAATAACATGCAATATGCTGCAATAAATGCAAACCATAAATAAGAATCCACATCGAGCCATCAAAACTATTAAAAATGTCCCCAAGACTTACTTAAAGCCAAAACTGAGCAAATGCTCAAAACCCATTAGAGGAGATATACGAGCAACGTTTCATACTTGATCTTGTTATCATTATCCTGTTCTATATTTGATTATCATTGTTACAATATCGTTTACACAATCACTCACTTTAATGGCTTTATTTAATATGCTTCCGCTGTCTATTTCTTTACCATTATTGTGATGCAACGTGAATCTGGGAACCTACAGATTCGGTTTTAACCGATTTAAGATTCTCAAGTTCCTGGACAAGCGCTTGCTTTTCCTTTTGAAAAACTGACCTTTCTTTCTCGAGTGACTCCTCCAACTCGACTATCTATGCTTCCAAGATGAGAGGGGGAACATAGAGCTTGTACTCGCCCGTCTCAGTCTTGGTTGCGGTTGCTTGGACCTCATCCTTTTTGGAGGAATCCTTGGGCTTTGCAACCTTGTAGCACTCGAAGTAGTCATTCGAGAGATACTTTTTATTTTTCTGATAGGAATAATTTAAAGGCTCATAACAAAATGGAAGTTGCATTTTAGACGTGTGTGTGCGCTTGTATTCCTCAGTTTCCTCTTCCTTTTCAGGTTCAAGAGGACCAGTCCATCTAATCGCATATTCCAGATACTTTTTGTCTAGTGCAAAACAACCAAAATCATACAGAGTCGGAGTTGTGTAAATACCCTTTTTCAAATAACGAGGGTTATCATATCCGATTCCCCATTCCTTATTAAAATAAGTGAACTCCTTGGGTTTATTCATATGGATGGTCTGATCAGTTTGACGTCTTTTGTGGAGTTTTGTTTCAAGATCGAGTATTTTAGCGACAAACTCCTTGTGTTGAATTTGAAGAGCAGAGCATTGATAAACAATTTCCGCTTTCTCATTCAAACACTGATCAAGCTTTAAGGTCAGATCAAATATCTTAGCTTGAAGATCTGTTGGTTCTATCGAAAGATTAGCACACCTTTCCTTTAGGTAGGTGTTGTTAGATTTAAGTTTTTCTGTTATCTTTGTTTGCGAATCTAACTTTACTTTTAACGAGTTTATTTCAAGTAGTTGTTCAATCGAGGAAAACATATATAACTCTACCTTGTGACCAAGCAATTGAATTTTATCAACAAAAGTATTATGGGTTGGTAGACATACCTGACAAGATTCTCCAAGAGCTGGAGGCGTGGTGTGGTTGCTTATGGCATAAGCATCTCGAGACATCTTTGATGGTTGCACTAATGTGATCGTCAGACGTCGGTTCGATTCAAAGTGGAACAGTATCAAGGATACTTAAATGTCCCCCTCCTGCGACTTAGCACGGGGGTCCCGCTACCCGGTTAGCGGGTGGGGTCAAGGGGCATTAGTTTCCGGAAAACTGAGCTTACCGGGTGAAAGAGTTACCGAATAACTTACCGGAACTGAAGGTGTCTGGACAAGTCTGAGTGACCGGATACGAAGGATACCAGGTGAAATTAGTTTCCAAATGAAAAACTCAAACATAGAACTTACCGGATGAAAAGAGTTTCCGGATAAAATGATTACCGGATACTTAGAGTTGTCCGGATAAAATGCTTTACCGGAAACTTTGGGTTTCAAGAACAAAGTACCCGAAAAGATTGGAGTTTAATGGACTTTCCCGGAAAGATGAACGTACCCGAAAAGATATAACACAAACATCCGGAAACCGCTGCAAGTATCCGGAAAGAACGACTGGTTTACCCGGAAACAGCGACTGGACTTTTCCAATCGATAGGGAATCGACTAGGGTTGCTCAAAATCGTTCCTGAAAGATTAGGAACACTACCAAACACAAAAATAACACTACCCAAATCGATTTTGAAGCAAAAACAACAAGTTTTGATGGTAAAAAATATGATTTTTATCAAGAACACACTCAAAACGTTTGAACTTAATTTGCTTAATAAACCACTCAAATGATCGAAATAGAATGTGAAAGTTTGCAGAATCACTAATATCAATGATGCTAACGAAACCCAATATACGAAATCGATCAATTTTACCAGAATCAAACTTTTGATATTCAAGTAAGAACACAGACGTGAAAAAGTGACAACTTACCAGAAATCAATTAGAAGGCTTTGAATCAATTCTGTCCATCTGCTCTGATACCAATTGAGAGTTCCAGATCCGTGCAACGAACAATGAAATCAATAGATAAGTACAATGATGTTTATGATTTCAACTGGTCATCCATATATTGCTTTCAATTGAGAGAGAATTACAATTAAGAGAAGGAAAGAAAAATGAACAACTAGCCTATTTTCCAAGGCAAATGCACTTTATATATGGCGGGCCCATGGTTAACAAGCCCACGACCCGTTCACTAACTAGGCTCAAAATAAAGAAATACAATTTAAACCCTTGAACTTTAAATCAACAATAAATGACCCTAACATAACCCTTATCTGCCGTACCTTCTGCTCTCCAAGTTGCTTCTGGCTTCTTTGGCTGGGAGGCACCTGCGACAATTAGTTTTGCGCACACTTCATCGCAGATGCCTAAAAGATTTGCAACCTCTGCCTCTGTGTTGAATCTGAGTTTGCCGATGCTCATGTGAAAGTCTTTTACGTAGTTGACGTTGGCAGTTGTAAAGGCTCTAATGAGCTCTGTGACCTGGTCGATTACCCCTTGGCCGAGTTCTGTAAGCTGAGATCTGGTCATGTAGTCAGAGGGCTTCATGGCCAGAGTTTCCCTTGTTGTTTGCTCCTGGACTTGCTCTAAATCCTTCTTCAGGTCTTCTGGTGTAATGCATGTAGAGGTTGGGGTAGGTTCTTTCTTCAGCTTTTCTAGTAAGTCTTTCATAGAGCTTTGGAAGGCAGAGGTTGTGGTTTGCTCGAAGTTAGCAGCAGAGGTTGTCGCAGCTGTTCTCATCTGGGCTAGAGCATTTTGCACCTCTGTGGACAGGTTGTCCATTTTGGTGTTCATATCAGTAAAGGCCCTCGTGGTAACATCTGCAAAAGAATCAAAAGAGCTTTTCAACTCTTTTAACGTATTGTCCACAAAGGTGACAAGAGTTTGGAACTCATCCCTTGAGACTTGTGAACTTGGTGTAACCTCTGGGGGAACACATTCTTCCCCAGAGTGAGTCCCTGTTCTTGGGAAACCTTCTTTCATCCCTGTTTCGATATTGAGGATGGAAGGATTTCCGTCTGATCCTTGAGTAGAGGTTTTTGAGGCCTCATGCTCTACAGAAGTTCTGGTAAGCACAGTGTCTTGATCCACTCTAGAGGTGGGTACAAGAGTATCCTTAGGTTGACTCGGGGACTTGTCTAGAGTCCCTTCGTCGTTGTGCTCTCTAAGCTCCTCTGAAGAGCTGTTTGGATCTAGTTGTGTGTGCGTGTCAGAGGAAATGAATTCCTCTGTGGGGATGTCTGTTGTGATCCGGGGCAATTGATCACTTACTAAGGGTAAGTCCTTTTGAGAGGACTCCCCTGGAATGGTTTCCCCGGCTAAGATTGGAACAGAGGTAGAAAGAATCACCTTTGCCCGGTCAGTTTGGGTTGGGGTCGAGCCGTGCTGCTCTTGTTCAATATTACCTTCTGCCACTACACTGGCGGTAATAGACATGTGGGTTGCACTGGGAGTTGGTTGGAGTTGTGTGCCTCTTCTAGCTACGACATCTTTTCTAGATTCTTCCTCGGTTGAGCATCCTACCACTATTTCACCGTCTATTGTCTCAGCCTCTTTCTCTGCCCTATTGCCCACGACTTCTACTCTAACTTCTTGGATTTCCCTTAGCGAATCATAACAAGGATGAGTGCCAATTAATTGATGTACATGGGGATGCAGAGGTCCTTCGTTTATGTGATCATCTTTCTCTGCTTCAGAAATGACCATGTCCTCTGTGGCTACTGCTTCCTCTGGACTTCTTCTTAGAACATCATATCCGGGTTGGAGGAAGGGGTTCTGAAGTACCTTTGGTGTCGCAACCTGAATATTCTTGGGGGTTTGGTCATCCTCATCCAAGTCAGAAGAGATTCTGAAGTCTGGTGCTTCTGTTGACTGATGGGAGAAGGCTTCTGCGTTCCAGCCAGAAGTGTCTAGGGAATCTGCAATATCGGGACGGAGAAGGAATGTATTGATGTCTCCCTGATCTGCATAATTGATGGGAGTTGGGGATTGCAGAGGTTGGTCATGGGTTTCTTCTGCGAGTTCTTCTTCTTCTGGAATTGGCTGCAGAGGTGTGTGGGGTTTCTTTGATTTCTTCTTGTGTTTCCTTCGCTTTGGTTTGGGTGCACCCTCCTCTGAGGACTTGTGTTTTCTTTTCTTCTTCTTTTCCTTTGGAGGAGGGGGTGCAGAAGAGTCGATCATTGTTTCTGCTGAAGGGGTTTGATCGGTTTGTTGGGCAACACTGGTAGAGGTTCCTTCTGTAGACTTCTTTTTCTTGTGAGCTTTCTTCTTCTTTGGAGTGGTTGTAGAGGTTTTGCTCTTCGAGGCAGAGGTTTCTAATTGCCATCTCTGACGAAGGAAATTCTCCTGAATCTTTTCATGTTTAGCCAAAGCCATTGCCCATTCTTCATCACTCATTCTCTCAACTACCGGATATCCTATAGAGGTTCCTAGATGCGGGGGTGTCACTGGACTCGGTTCAGGAGTCTGGTGATCGCGTATATATGCTATCTTAAGTTCTTCATCAGTTGCGTATCCCAGAAGCTCTTTTGATAGAGGTCTGCAGAAGTCGTACCCAACTTCATGTTTTGTTGGGGTATTCATTCCCATAGGGTATGTTTTGACGACATGGCCCTCCATTGGCCATTCTTGTAATCGAAGCAGAGGTTCTAGTAGGACACCGAGAATCCTCTGATATTGTAGAGAGGGAAGATCTTTGTCTTTGGTTGAGTTTCCCTTTGCCCTCTGTGCTTAAATTCTGTAGTCTATCGTGTTGATGATCTCCTGCATCATAAGGGTACCATAATCCAGGGGCAGGTCATAATAAACCCCAAACATAATGGCCATGATCTGGTGGGAAGTTTGGTCAAGGCTACCAACTTTGCCTGTTAGGCATCTATTCAGGATGGAGAAGAGTGTATTCCACAGAGGGGGAAATATGTTCCTCCTGAAATCATTCCTCTTCTTTAAATAGGTGTTGTAGCCCAACATTTCTGCAAATCTGCAGAGTTCTTCATCTGATGGTTCATCTGCATACTTCTTTATGCCAAGAAGTCCTCTGGTCGGTAGGCTGAATTCTAGTGAGAACATGGTTCTGTTGAACTTGATTTCCAGGTATTCAGATTGGTCGGGTTTTGAGATGTATCCCTTGATTTGTCTATCTTCTGGGTCAAAATGGCAACTTTGCCAGAATTGATAAAGGTATCTAGCAGGTATCTTCTTCACATTCTTGGCTAAAAGGGGGAACAAGTAATGGTTTTCTAGAATGTTCAGAAGAATGGCGTTCTTCCCCAAATGCGGTTCTGGAGGGAACGAGGTAATGGTTATTGGGTTTTAGGGGACGGTTTCGTTCAAAGTGATCATGTTCCAAGAAGTTTTGAAGGTGAGTAGTCGGAGTGAAAGCGACTGACTCACCGGAGTTGTCTTGTTCTAGGATTCCGGCTATGTCCGGATTCTGTAAGTGCTCTAAATGAGTTGGGGAGTTCTCCGGAGCATTTGAGGTGGAAGCCATTGTGGGTTTCGTTGAAGAAATGAGTAGAAATGGAGAAGTTGCAGGTTTTTGCAGGGTTCGCCGGAGAAGAATATGGGAGTAAATTCGTAAAAGGAATAGGAATGAAGGTAAACGGGGTTATATAGCAGGGTAGAAAACGGATAGAATTCCACGGTGAAATTGAATTCAATAAACATTTGGGGTCCGTACTCGAGTTTTACAACTGGGTTCAATTTCCAGAAGAAACGTATGGCACGCACACCCAATGAAAGGTTGCCACGTCATATGTGTCAGAGCACGATTAGACGTCGTGCGCGGCCCATTAATGCTTGGCGCGTGGGTATTTCTTTTGTCTGGGGTCTGTTACTCGTAGTAAATATCTTGCTTTTACAGAAATTCCATAAAGAGTAAAGTGTCAGAATCAACAAATGCTCTGTAGTGGAGTGAGGTATGTGATTCTGAAACCTACCTTTAATGTCTCCTCTTAGCTTGCACCTTTACCAAAATCGTTTGACAAGTTATTGGAGAGGATCGGTAGAATCTTTAGTACAAAATTTTCATCCACAGAGGCTTTGGGGCTCTGTGAAAGCCAGCAGAGGCTCTATGAGTGAAAATTTCTAATAACTAAAGATTCATAAAACCTTTTGATCATCCAAGGTTTTCACTGTCTTAAACATTGTTTTTAGGACATATTTTGAGATTGGTGTCCTGGAAAACTGTTTTAGAAAATGGTTTTGTGCGAGATATTCTCCATTTGGCTTACCATTGCTCGGTGAAACTACCTGACTTATGTAGGTTTGGTTGACTACTTCTCTTCTTTTGCTCCCCCTTGAATTGACAACTTCTGTAGTCTAATTCAAGGTCTCCTTCTGCTCCCCCTTGACCTATGCTTGGATCAAATAAGATAAGTAATGCATAGAGCATAGGTCAAACTCATCAGAGGTTCTGTGGAGATCGACAGAGGTTCTGATCAATCCCACAGAAGCTCTGTTGGTTACAGAACTTTTGGTGATAAAGAATTTACATTGCAGAAGTGTTTAAATATATGCATATGTACAAGAGGATCAAGTCTTACTTACAGAGGTCTCAACTCATGTTTATCATACCTAACTTACCCACCAAGAAAATAAATATTTTCTCATCAAGTGCCTTGGTGAATAAGTCAGCAAGCTGGTATTCAGTGTTTACGAAGTACATCTCAATTGTTCTTTTTTCAACATGATGTTTCAAAAAGTGGTAACGGATATCGATGTGCTTTGTTTTTGAGTGTTGTACTAGATTGGCAGAGATAGCTATGGCACTTTTTGAATCACAGAGGATGGGTATTCTGTATATGGTGTGACCGTAGTCCTTTAGCTGAGTTTTCATCCACAGAACTTGGGAGCAACATCTAGCCGCAACAACATATTCAACTTCTACAGTGGATGTTGAAACACAGTTCTGTTTCTTTGAAGTCCAGTTGACTAGCTTACCACCTAGGAATTGACAACTCCCAGAGGTGCTTTTTCGGTCTAGCTTGCATCCTCCATAGTCTGAATCTGTGTATGCCTTAAGATCAAAGCCAGAGTTCTTCAGATACCAGAGCCCAAGATTTTTGGTCCCCTTAAGATATCTGAAAATTCTCTATACAGCAATAAGGTGGGATTCCTTTGGGTTAGCTTGATATCTTGCACAGAGGCATGTGGCATACATTATATCAGGTCTACTTGTTGTTAAGTATAAGAGAGACCCAATCATGCCTCTGTAGAGCTTGCACTCTACAGAGTTGCCATTTGGATATGAGTATAGTTTATTTCCAGTGGCCATGGGGGTCTTCATTACAGAGGTATCAGAGAGAATAAATTTTGAATGAATGTCAGAGACATATGTAGCTTGATTTATAAAAATTCCCTCTGATGTTTGTTTTACTTGGAGTCCGAGGAAGAAGTTCAATTCTCCCATCATACTCATTTCAAACTCACTCTGCATGAGTTTTTCAAAATCTTTGCACTGTTGTGCATTAGTAGAACCAAAAATAATGTCATCCACATAGATCTGTACAAGCAGAATCTCATCACCTTTTCTTTTATAAAACAAAGTGGTATCGATTATACCTCTGTCAAAATCATTATTGAGAAGAAAGGTTGAAAGACGTTCGTACCATGCTCTTGGAGCCTGTTTCAGTCCATACAGAGCTTTGTCAAGATAATAGCCGTATTTTGGGTACTTGGCGCTTTCAAACCCTGGTGGCTGATGAACGTATACTTCTTCTTGGATTTCACCATTCAGAAAAGCAGATTTTACATCCATCTGAAAGACTTTGAAACCTCTGTGGGCTGCGAAGGCTAAGAAGATTCTTATGGCTTCGAGTCGTGCGACAGGGGAAAAAGTTTCATCGTAATCAATACCTTCTTCTTGGCAATATCCCTTGGCCACCAATATCGGTTTATTTCTAATAACCACCCCGTCCTCGTCCTTTTTGTTTCTAAAGACCCATTTGGTCCCTATTGCTTATTTCCCCTTCGGCAGAGGAACTAGGGTCCACACCTTGTTTCTCTCAAACTGCAAAAGCTCTTCTTGCATAGCATCTACCTAGTTTGGATCATATAGGGCTTCAAAAAAGCGTTTTGGCTCGATCACACTGATAAAATTTGTAAATAAACAAAAATTTGCAGTGGCTGATCTTGTCATGACTTTATCAGAAGGATCGCCAATGATTTGGCTTTGAGGATGACTCATAGTCCACTTTGTTGTCCTGGGGAGATGATCATTGGCATCATCTAGTTGAACTTCTGAGGTTGCAATTGTTGATTCTGGCGCAACCTCTGTGGTAGACAGTACTTCTGCGCTAGAAATTGGTTCTTCAGCTTGGGTAGGTATTGGGATTAGAGTTGGAGTAGGTTCCTCTGATGCGGTAGAGACTGAATCATTTTCCTCTATTATTGGTTCCTCTGTTGTAGCAGGAGTTTCCAGTGCCTCTGTTGTTGTGTCTTTGCTTGTGACATCTTCTGTCCGCTCCCCCCTCGACATTTGCATATGCATGATTCACAGAAGAGGATGAAGTATTTAATGGACCAGTTAGAGAGATACCTGACTCAGTCTGGTTGGCAGAAGATGATTCTCCAGAGGCTCTGGCGGCTCCAGCAGAGGGATCAATATCGTCATGGAACATCTCTTCGAATAACAGATGTAACTCTGCTTCTCTCGTCTTTGAGATGCCAGAGGATTCCTTCTTTAGACCGAGTTCTGAACTGACTTGTTCAGAAGTCTTCTGGAAGGAATCGTCAAAAGAGACATTGATGCTTTCCACGATAGAGCGAGACCGCAGAAGATAAACTTTGTAAGCCTTTGAAGTGGCAGAGTATCCTATGAACTTTCCTTCATCATCTTTCACATCGAACTTCCCTCTGGCTTCTCTATCATTTAAGACGAAGCACTTGCATCCAAAGACATGGAAGAACTTGATGTTAGGTCGCCTCTGATTGATCAATTGGTAAGGGGTCTTGATGTGCCTTTTAACTACGGTTGATCGATTTTGGGTATAACAAGCTGTTGATATAGCTTCTGCCCAGAAAGAGATTGGTAATCCAGATGCAGTTTGCATAGTTCTTGCGGCCTCCACAAGCGTTCTGTTCTTTCGTTCAACTATGCCGTTTTATTGTGGAGTGCGTGCTGCAGAGAAGTTCTGTGAGATGCCTTCTTCTGTGAGATAAGCTTCAATGATAGAGTTTTTGAATTCTGTGCCATTGTCGCTTCTCAACTTCTGGATTTTGCACTCGTACAGAACCTGGATCTTTTTCATTAGATTTATCAGAGTGTTAGGAACATCTGATTTCTTTTTGACAAACTCCACCCATGTATATCTTGAGTATTCATCGATCACCACCAGTATGTATTTCTTGCCTCCTAGGCTCTGCGTAGCAATCGGACCAAAGAGGTCGACATGAAGCATGTGCAGAGGCCTAGGACAAGACACATCAGTCTTTCCTTTGTGGGAAGCCTTCTTAAGCTTGCCCATTTCACATGCTGAGCATAAATGATCTTTGTTGAACTTAACATTCGGCAGACCTTTAACAAGATCAAGTTTCACAAGTTTATCTAGAGTCTGAAAGTTCAGATGGCAGAACCTGTTGTGCCATAGCCAAGCCTCTTCATTTTTACAAGCAACAAAGCAGAGCTTGTCTTCTTTGTTCTTGACGCTAAAGTTCATAAGATATAGATCTCCCCTTCTTTCAGCCCGCAGAAGTTCGACTCCAGTGTCTTCTCCTTGCAGAGAGCATAAAGTACTTTTGAACATCACATCGAAGCCAGTATCGCAGAGTTGGCTTACACTTAGGAGATTGTGCTTTAGGCCATCCATATATGTAACTTTGCATACTTCAATCTTTTCCTTTTTGATGACTCCGTAGCCTTAAATATATCCCTTTTTGTTGTCCCCAAAGGTTACAGATCCTCCATTGAGTTTTTCTTTATAAGAGGATAGTAGACCTCTGTCGCCAGTCATGTGTCGCGAGCACCCGGAGTCAAGATACCAGATCGGCACATACTGCTTCTGCAAGACAATCAGAGATTTTTAGGTACCCATATCCAAATTGGTCCCTTTTTGTCAGAGGTCTTCAAGGTTGCCTTAGCATCATTGGGTTTGGTTTTAGCTTCTGTTGAAGAACCATTTTGTTTCTTCTTTCCCTTGAATTTAGCGTTCTTTTTGGGCAAAGAGAGGAAACAGTGAGGACTTGAGAAATGTTGGTTCAATTGAAACATGAGATCAAAACAATGACAATAATGAATTTGCGAAGAGATTTGCTTGAACTTTCAATTGAAACATTAAAACAAGGTACAGAGGCTTTAATTTTACAATCTACCCTAGCACTAGACTTCTTATTACAAGGAGACCTAAGCTGACTAGATTGTTGTTTTGAAAATTCTCTGGTTGGAGTAGCCTTCTGTGGACCCTTTCTTCTGTGGTGAACTTCTGCAGGTTTCACTGTCACAGAATCAAAAGACTTGTTATTTTCAAACCACTTACCCTTCTGTTGCCAAGTTAATTTTTCTTTGAAAGGCCCAAAAGGTTTAGCTTCTTTTGAATAGAGAGAGGATTTTTCTTTTTCAGGTTTGTTTTTATCAAGTTCCACAGAGGTTTTGGCTTGTACACACTTGTCCACAAAATCCGGGCAAATAGGAGCACTTGTGATTATCTCCTTAGGAGTAATTGTTCTGTTAAGAATTTCAGAGGGAATTTTAAGTCCCTCTGCTTCACAAGGATCTATTCCTGATTCAACTGAATCAGTGTAAGAATCGTCAGAGGATGAGTCGTCCTCATATACAGAGGTTAAGTCACTTAGGTCTCTGTCGACAGAGGCTGGATTTTCTGAGCAAGTGCTATACTCGCTTTCTTCCTCTCTTTCGGGGATATTTTCTAAGTAGACAGAAGTGTTCATCGAGACTTCCTCAGAGAGATTGTGGCTATTATTGGAAGTACTGGGACATTCATAAAAGTTGTTTTTACCGATTTACAATAATTCCTTTTCAGAAATATGAGTTAGTTCTTCTTCTGTGGAAGCAGGCAAGAACTCAAGTGCCTCTGCCGATAGTTTCCTCTCAGAATCTATAGTGCAGACAAAGGCAACCTGGGATTGAGTCTCGGGGTCACCAAACTTGAAGATTCCAATCTGATTTTGAGTTTTCAGATATTTCTTGGGTTTGGATTCTCTTTTGACAGAGATTGAAGAGGATAGATCTGTGTTTTCAAACTACACATTAATCATCTTCAGAGGTTTCATCTGGTGAGGTTCCCCAGAGACTTTTCGCCTTGTGCTGACAGAGAGTAAGTTTGGAAAATCGGGTTTTCTTATGCTTCCAATATGAAATAGTGAAGACAAAGATTTGTCTCTTTTGGTTCCAGTGTATGGATCAATATCACAGAAGCCAATTCCCCGTCTTCCTTTTTGTGTGTTTATTTTTTCATAAACCATCTGAGCATCTTGATATTTTTTCATTAAAAGGTATCTTCTGAGTAGGTCTTGATGAAGGACTTCTCTTTCCTTTTGAAAATAATGTTTAAGAGCAAGGATGTTCATTCTGTCGCTCTCAACATCCATAAGTTCTTTAGACTTAGCTTTTAAGGCAGAGTTTAGTTCAGAAATTTTCTCTTTCAAAGGATTTAGATGCTTGTTCCAGTTTGTTTCAATCTCTTCCTTTTCTTGAAATATTTTTGCCTTTTCTTGAGTGAGAAGTTTTGTTTCTCTCTCAAAGAATGCAAGTTTCTTTTGAGTACTCTCATAAGTCATTTTAAGATTATTGTATTCAATGGTCAGTTTAAGCAAATCAGCTTCTGCTTGATTAGAGTAAGTGTCAGAAGTGGATACCTCACTATCAGAGTCGGAGGAGTTGACCTCTGCCATTCCACAGAACAAGGCATTCTTGGCGCCTTCATCAGATGATTCGTCTGACAACCAGTTCTCCTGATTCACCATTAGCGACTTCTTTGCATAATAATCCGCTTTCTTTTTGTAGTAAGTAGAATCCCTCTGAGGGCGGTTTGGTTTGCTCCTGTAGTCAGCGGCATAGTGGCCTGGCTTGTCACAATTGAAACAACCCTGATTCGGGGAATCGTTGTCAGCTCTGTCGTCCGACCTCTGTCGGTCACCACCTCTTTCTCCTCTGTCATCCGAACCATCTTTTCCTTGGTTCCTTGGCTCATACTTCTCTCCTCTGTCATCCCTTCCATCAAGTTCATACCCCTTCTTCCGATATCCTCCTCTTCCAAACTCCTTTGTCAGCAGAGCTAATGATTTAGCTATCGAGGCCATTGTTGCCTCCTCTTCTATCACCTCATCTTCAGAGCTATCGACAATCATCACTTTCTTCTTTTTCTCCTTCTTCTCCTTCTTTTCCTCCTCTTCCACAGCTTTCTTAGGCTTCTCCTTTGCCTCTGTAGTCTTCCCCACAAGTGCCAGAGGCCCAGCAGTCTGAGTTTTTGCCTGGGCGATTTGGGGTTCTTGAGCTGCCAATGTACCATAAAGATCTGATAGGCTCCAGGTGTCTAGGTCCTGATTTGTTTGTAGAGACATATATAGTTGGAGCCATTCTTCGTTGAGACTCTTTAAGAACATGACATTGTTTTCTTCTTAAGTTATGTGGATCCCAAAATTCTTGCACTTGTTTGTCAAGGAGTTGAACTTGTCATACGTAGACTGCAGAGACTCAGTCAGCAGAGCTTTGAATGAGTAATACACATTGATACATTGGGCTCTGCAATTTTTCTGAGTTTTAGCCCCTCCTTCCAATTGTTTCTCCAGTTCCTTCCATAGATCGTATGCAGATTCACACGCATCTAGGGATTGGAAGAGGTCATTGGGGATGGCCATTATCAGAATTCGTTTTGCTTTCTGTGCCAATTCGTATTTCGCCCAGTCAGGATCTAACCATTTATCTTTTGACTTAGGTTTCTCGTGCGCAGGAATTTCTGGAGTGTCATCTGTTGCAGGTACACGTGGTACAGAGAGCATAGGAATGAAAGGAGGATTGTGGATGTAGTGAAGAGCTTCTTTGTCAGTACCCTCGAAGAAATGAGTCATTCGAATCTTCCACTGAGGGTACTCATCTCTGAGTAGAGTGGGTGGTTTTGTTAAAGAGCCGACAGAAAAGTAGTTGTTGGTGTTTGCTGCCATTTTGAATAGTTTTGGAAAATACCAGAAAACAGAGTATAAACTGAGATTTTCAGATGATGGGTCAAGATTTTAGAAAAGAGATTACAAGCTTGAAAACCTTAAGCGATGCACTTAAATGGAGAGTTTTAACCTAGAAAACAGATTCTACAGGTTTACCAAAGTCGAACAGGTCGACAATGGCAGAAAAACAGAGTCTGTTTAGAATATACGAAGAACAGGTCAAAAACTAGCCAAGTTTCTACCAAAAATCATTGTAAGAGAGGATCTCTTGATATAGAAAATCAAGGATGGCTCTGATACCAATTGTTGGTTCCGATTTTACTTAACAATGATGATTATATCTATTAGTTCAAAACAGAATGATGTGCGGATGCGTTTTAGAGAACTAATAAGATATCTTAGGGTAGAAGAACACACTATATCAAATACGTGAGATGTAAATAACACAAGTTGTAACTCAATAACCCACTGTATATTGATATAAATAAAACACCAAGAACACTAAAGATTAAACAAGAATTCTGCTCTTAAGTGTGTGTGTGTTGTGCAAAGCTTGATTGAAGAGCTCAACATGAGTCTTCTATTTATACTATTCATCAGGGGACAAGTTCTAGACATAAAGGACTAAAGGTACAAGACACGATCGTGAAACTGCCACTGGTATAACGTTAACATAGTGCGCCGCAATTCTGCAAAGGCTGAAACCCATCAGAGTTTGACACATGGAATTGTCAGGGCACGCCTTGTACGAATGATCTTCAGAATCTTCGTACAACAGAAATCGTGAGAGGCACGATCGTCTTTGTGTTGATCTTCAGATAATCTTCCAAGTCTTCAGTCTTCATACTACATAGGCTCTGTGGCCTTGTCCTCTGTAAGAGTCTTCAGTTGAGTCTTCACTTGATCTTCTATCGGTGTCTTGGCAGAACCTCTGTCGATGTCAACACTTAGCCTAATTTTCAATACTTCTATAAACAGTAGAAGTTGGAGCTAGCACGAGAAAACACAAGTCCCCTCTGCAAGCAATTGCAGAGGATGAAACCCAAGTTCTGGAAGAACTTCGATCCCCAACCCCTCTACGATTTGCAGAAGGTGAAGCCCAACCCTCTCATGCTCATGACTCTACAGAGGACCCTCCCAATGAATCCTTTGGCTCATTTCTTGAAAGAGCTGCTATGGACACCACCCTTGATACCTCAGGGTGGAATATAAATGATGTTCTTGACATCACGGTGGCAGACGTGGATTCAGACCTGGAACTGGTAGAAGATGTAGCAGAAGCTATGGTAGCAGAGTCTCCACAAACCTCTGCATGAACTGAACTCATAACCTCTCCCCAACTCACGGAATTTGTTCTGAATCTTGAGAACACAGAGGAATTAGGGGTTACAGAAGAACTATGGGATGAAGAAGTAGAGTCTAAGGTAGATACACTAGAAGTTCTAGGGCCTATAGGGGAAGAACATAGTATAAAAGATGTCATAGATGGAAGAGGCATATACCACAATCTCCCTCCTTGTGCAACCCTCATTCCTAGCCTCGCCAGTCTAGTGGCAGAGGCGGCTATTGAACAAGAGCAGCACAACTCGAACCCCACCCAAACCATCCAACCAGAAGAACCTTTTTCTTCTTCTACGTCCACTTTATGCGGGGAAGCCCAACAGGTTGTGTCCTCTCTACAGGGCACAAACCTTTCTGGTGACATTTTCCCCAAGTCACACCTGAAATCCCAACAAGGGAATTCGTTTCCTCTGACACACACACACTAGGGAACCAATGTTCTTCAGAGGAACATAGACTGCACAACGACAAAGGGATTCTAGAAAAATACCCAAGTCAACCCAAGGTCCCCTCGGTGCCCACCTCTAGAGTGGCTTAGAGCAAGGATCTTGGCAGAACATCCATAGAGAAAGATCCTTCTAAAGACTCTCCTCGAGTATTGGATGGAAGTCATGTCGGCCTCATGCTCAAAGCAGGGTCGAAAACAGGCACCTCAGGAACAGAGGTCCACTCTGCGGAAGGATGTGTTCCCACAGAGGTTACACCTGGTTCACATGTTACGAAGGATGAGTTCCAAACCTTCGTTACCTCTGTAACCAACCAACTTACTGACTTGAAAAGCTTGGTCAAATCTTTTGCAGAGAGTTCTCAGAAGGCATACGACGATCTGTCCACCAAGCTAGATGCTCTATCAACAGAAGTCAAAGCCAACACTTCCACACTCAATGATTTGAAGAACTCCTCTGCACTGAGCTGTGCACCCTCTGCCACTCAATCCTCCATCGACCAACTCGCCAAGGAACTCAAAGAAGCCAGAGCCATAGCAGAGGCTCTAACAAAACCATCCATGTCCACCTCTCTAACCTTGACAACTGATGATCTTCGTATGGCTCTGGAGCAGGTCCAAGAAACCACTACAGATCAGATGCAGGCTCTGAAACCCAAGGATTACATCACCAGAGCCCAACTGACATAACTAGGGCAGAGCATACTCAACGATATCACAGAGTTCATCAAAGCCTTCACAGTTGCAAACGCTAATTATGTCAAAGAATTTCAAGCAAGTGTGGGTAAGCTGAGATTCAACTATGAGGCTGAAGTCGCATATCTTCTGGGTATTTGTGACGACGTATGTGCCAAATTCGTAGTCGCAAGGGCAAGTCAACCCAAGAAGCCATCCACCTCGTGCCAGTACAAAGCAGAATAGAGGAAAGGTAAACATGATGATTTTGAGGACGGTAGTGACGGGTCCTCAGATCATCATCATGAGGGGAGAGCAAAGGCAGAAGAAAAGACAACAGAGGAACGGGTTCATCCTCAAACCAACTATTAAACATTCTACCCCTTCAAGCAATCCATTGAAACCAATAAACCTAAACCTCACCCAAGAAGACCATAGAGGCAACACCCACCTCTGTGGAGAAAAATGTAAATCAAGACTTACCATAACCAACACCTCCTACACCCCCGACAGAGACTAACCTACCATCTCCTACACCTCCAGAAGAACAAACTCGACCCAAAACACCAAGGGTCAAATCCATCACCCAAAAATCATCCACCAGAACCTATCTGAAGACACCAACACCAACAGAGGCAACCTCAAAACAACTTCAACCTCAACCGCAGAACCAAACCCAATCTCAACCAAAGGAACAACCACAACCTACCCCGACACAAAACCCTCAGAACGTTCAACAGAACAAACCAACAGAGGTACCCCCATCCAAAACCCAAACCAAAACAACAGAGGCGTCCCAGGAAAGAGCACAGCCACAGAGAACCAAAAACGCAAACCCAAACCAAAGCGTCAACCAACAGAAAAGTGAAGAGTGCATTTGACTCCTTTATTACTCCCAAACCAGAGGAAGAGGATTGGGCGTATGGACCACCTCTGTCAACCAACCCAACCCTTGACCCTACTGCAAAACCTACAGAGGATCGGGTAGCCCAAGTTCTTAGAGAGATGGATGATCAAAGAAAGCCTATGCCTTCTCCTTCTGTGCCCAAACGTGACATGGAAGAAGTAGTTTATAGCTACCTATACAGCAGAGGCCTGAACGACTCTCTGCCCAAACCCACTCTGAATGAGAGAATAGTTGGAGAACTCAAGGACAAGTTCTTCAGAGATAAAGCACAGAAGGTAGAGCATGTATTCTCGAATTCAAAAATGAAAGAGGTCTTGGGAGTTAAACTTCTTCACACTACCTGCAAAAACATCTGGTACAATCAGTATATTGTAAAGAGGGAGGATGGAACACAAATGAAGTTCACAGATGCATACTTAAGGAATCTTCACCCTTTTGATCTCGCAGAACTTTATACATGGGCAAAAGGTCTATACGCGCATGGGAGAGTTGAGCACAGAAAAAAGCTTACGACGCCGTCAGAACCTTCAGGAGGGAAAGGCTACTATACTTCAGTGTGATCGACTTTCAGGTAGCTCTGGACCTCGGAGTGAAAAAGATTTCCCTAACAACCCCTGATGACTATTGCCCCTCCTCCTCTGACATAAGACCTCACTCTATCATCAGATACCCAGAGTCGGATACATGTTCCTCGACCCACAAGGAAGAAATAAACTGTTTGTTGAATATGATTGCCAGAAGTACGCCACAGAGACACTTCTTCAATTCAGGCATGATCTAGTGTTGATCCAAACCCTCAGTGATTTGATAATGACTCTTTAAGAAACACTTAGTGAAAATTGTAAGTAAACAATATGTATTAGAGTTTCACTATCGCTGATAAGTACTATGTCTCTACAGTACCGCTGATAGTAAACTCATGCACTTTAATTTTAACATTCAGCGAACACTGTTCATCCATAAGCTCTGAGTTTGTTCAATCTTAAGGATGATCGCTGATAAGTTTTACTTGTTTACTTATGATCCCTGAAGACAAGTTTCACGTCAACAAAGGTTCTACGCTGAAGTCGAAGATCAAGCCCAAGAACCAGCGACAAGTCTACTAATGAACTTATGCGGATATCAGCGAAGACAAGACCTGTCCACTCAACGTGAAGTTTCAAGTAGAAGACTTCAGCGATTGCTGAGCTTTATCACTCACTGATAAAGTACTGTTCAACGAACGCTGATCATGAAGTTTCCTCTACAAGTTACTTTTGTCTTATCCCCTTGCACGTCTCCGTACGAACTGTCAGAACGGGCATCCCTTTTGTCCAGAATCGTACAAACAACTGTGATTCTACACTACTCTCATGCGGCTACTAGGTTGTCTACCAAGGTCAAAACATTCAACCAATCAGCTGCTGCCACGTGTAAAGTTATACTGCTTTGCATTAAATGCATGCAGCATATAAGGAGAAACCCTACTTCAAAATGAAGTGCTTGGCCATCTTCTTCTCTCTATCTTTGTGTTAGGATATTATTCGTAATTTCCTTATCTCCTTTCTAGCTTAATTCAAGTGCAAGAAACTTAGTGTTCTCATAACTTGTTTAGATTAGGTTTATCCTTAATCTTGTTCCGCAACAAGTTGTAAATTGTTTGATTATATCAATAAACAATTTAGAAAGTAAAAATTGTGTGTTTGTATTCAACCCCCCCCCCCCTTCTACAAACGTGTATAACCCTCCAGGACCAACAAGTGGTATCAGAGCGGATTGTTTAACCTCATAAACAAAATCTTGCTTATAATAATCTTTTCTCTTCCTTGCTATTTCTCATAATGGCTACCAACACAAACACAAACTATATTGACAATGGTTCTCTTGCAAAACCCCCTAGATTCTCCAGAGATAATTTTAATCTATGGAAAAATAGGATGATACTCTTCTTAGAAGGTGTAGACCCAACTATACCTTATTACATCGAAAATAGTCCATACGTTCCTATTAGAATTGATCCTGAAGTTCCAGCCACTGAGAATAGAGCTGCTATTCCATAAAGATTGGTTCCAAAGGAAATTCATATGTGGACTGATGAAGATAAGAAGAAAGTGGCTCTCAACACCAAAGACAGATCCATTCTCTCCATGGCTCTTCCTAACGAAGTCTACCATTCCGTCATGAACCTTAAAACCTCCAAATCCATGTGGGCCACAATCTGTGTTCAATATGAAGGTACGTCTGAAGTCCATGACTCAAGAAAGATCAACCTGGTAAGACAGTAAGAAAGCTTCATTTGTGGTAAGAATGAAACTCTCTCTGAAGTTCACCAACACTTTAACTGCTTAATAATTGATCTAAAAATCGTTGGTAAGGAATATTCTAACTTTGAAATTCTGAAAAAGTTCTTAGAATGTTTACCTGAAAGCTGGGACAATTATTCAATGTGTCTCAAGCTATCAAAGGATCTAAAATCTATGACTCTTTCTACCTTATATGGCACTATGCTCAATCATGAGCAGTCGAGTCATCTTAAGAAGAATCTTGTAAAAGATTCCAAAAGCACCCCTGTTGCTTTAATCTCAGAGTCACCTTCTGTTGGTCCCGAAGGGCTATACAAGTTTGTAGAAGGGGGGGTTGAATACAAACACACGTTTTTACTTTTCTAAATTGTTTATTGATAAATCAAGACAATTTACAACTGGTTGCGGAACAAGATTAAGGATAAACCTAATCTAAACAAGTCTTGAGAAACACTAAGTTTCTTGCACTAGAAAGAGTTAAAGAAAGTACGAATAATAACTTAACAATAAGGAATAAGAAGATGGTCCGAGCATACTTCAAAACTAAAGTAAGGTTCTTCTTATATACTGCATGCATTTAATGCATGGCAGTATGGCTTTACACGCGGCAGTAGCTGAGTGGTTGCATGTCATTGACCTTTGTAGACAACCTTAGTAGCCGCATGGTACACAGTGTAGAATCAGAGTTGTTGTACGATTACAGACAAAAGGGATGTCCGTTCTGACAGTTCGTACGGAGACGTGCAAGGGAGGTAAGACAATAGTAACATGCAAGGAGACTTCATGATCAGCTTTCATTGAGTCAGATCTTTATCAGCGAATGATAAAGTTCAGCGATTGCTGAAGTCTTCTACTTGATACTTCACGTTGAATGGACAGGTCTTGCTTCGCTGATATCCGCATCAGTTCATGAGTAGACTTGTCGCTGGTTCTTGAGCTTGATCTTCGACTTCAGCGTAGAACTTTGGTTGACGTGAAACTTGTCTTCAGGGATCATAAGTAAACAACTAACTTATCAACGATCATCTCATAGACTGAACATGCTCAGAGCTATATGATGATGAACAGTGTTCGCTGAATATCTAATCTAAAGAGTGAGAGTTCCTATCAGCGGTACTGTAAAGTCTTAGTACTTATCAGTGATAGTGAAACTCTGATACATATTGTTTACTTACAATTTTCGCTAAGTGTTTAAGAGAGGGTCATTATCAAATCATTGAGGGTTTGGATCAAGAATCTTCTCCTATTTGATTATGACATAGCAACAGAGAAAATTGCTATTTAATGAAAACATAAGGATAAAAAGAACTCATAAAATATTTGTCCCTTTTACTGTTTTCTGGGATCTTTTCAGTACTGATGGAGTAAAGTACATTCGCTGAAATTTTTCTTTAAACTTTGTAAAGATTACATAGGGAAGTTGAAAAATTACAAGTACAAAAGATGTAGACAGATAAGGATAGAAAGAATTACAAGGCGATCCTATCCGTCAAAAGGTTCTTCCTTGATGAGAAGTTCATCGAGGGTCTTTGATGTGGGAATCATCCAGTCAGGGACGTCTACTCCTTGATTCTTTTTGTTCAGAGCTTCTTCAAAAATCAAAGGCTTCAGGTGTCTAGCTTTAATGTCGCGTCTGACTTCACACCAGTATATGAGATCTCTGAGTTGTTCGATGGGAGTGATTGGAAGCTCAGAGATGCGTTGAAAGTGATGATTTCCTTGGTAGTCTAGAAAGAATATATCATAAGGATCACTTACAACTTGGCCAGGAATGAAAGTTTCTCCAAATGGTAGGGAGGTGTCAAGCGCTGAGAGATCAGCATCAGGGCCAAGAACTTCAGCACGAGAGAAACCAATACCTGTTTCATTTCGTATAGGAGGACCTGAGTCTGAGACTTTCTTTTCCTTTGCAGAGACTCTTCTTTGTTGAGGAGGAAGAAGAGTGGAAGGAGGAATATCCACAGCAGAAGAAACCAAGTCGATCTGAGTATTTAAAATTTTCTCGACATGGCTCTTGAACTTTGAGCGCGATCCCTGAATGGCTAATTTCACTTCCAACCATTCAGAGAAACCAAACTTCTCTAAAGTAGCAGCATAGAAGGTTTTCTTGTTTTTGTCTTCTCTGAATACATCAACTTCAACAACAGGAACGTCTACGAACAGTCTTCCTCTGATGTTTACTTTGATGATTTTGGATGGTCGAGATCGATAATTCAACATTTCTTTACACCATTTCAAAGTCGTATCAGATACTTTCGTCTTTTTTTCAACGATCCTTTGGGCATCATCCCATAGCTGACGTTGGACATCAATGGGAGTTCTTTTCAGCGCGGGGTCTTTCACCGATTGTTGGACAAGCTGGACGGCGAGTTCGCTGTCTTTTTCTTCAGCTTCCCTTCTTTCAGCTATTAACCTTTCCGCTCTGAGGTGATCCAGGTATTCCTTTTGTGAAAGTCTGAACTTTGGAGGAATAAAAGGAAGTTGATCACGCTTCAGTATGATTCGCTGATCTTCGAGATGTTTGATCATTGCATATCTCTTTTCTTGATCCTCTTCACTCAGCTTTTGAGGAGCCAAGGAAGGTCTGTTTTGGTGAGAGAGCAGATGTTCTTCAGGTTCATCAGTCTCAGTGGTTAAATCCAAGACTGGGATTATTTCTTCCGCTCTTATGGCTGGGATTATTCCTGGTGTAGTCGAAGGAGCTTCAGCGGGATCCTCAAACAGGGGAGAGGACTAGCTGAAACACAACGATCGTTTAAGTAAGCAGAGTTGGGGAAGAAAGAGATAGAGAAAAGAATGTGGTTAAGTGTATAGAGGATTTATGGATAGAAGGATTGAGATTGAGAAGGGATAGAGGAGGGATGTAGTGTAAGGGAATAGGAGGTAGTGTACCTGACAAACTGGCTTTTGAAGCAAGATCATCAGATTGTCTTCTGCAGCAAGGCCTTTATTTTTGCCATTGTCAGCTTCAGACGCTGCAGGCTTTGTCTTGGTCCGCTCCCCTGAAGGTTCGTTTATCGAAATCCCTTTGAGAGCTGTAGTCTTCTGAATAGGCTTGACGAGAAAGGAGTCATCATCATCATCATCATCATCATCATCATCGTCATCATCATCATTCTTTGGAGAAGAAGATGGTTCATCATCAGAGATGTCGACAGCTTCATCGTCTTCAGCTTCGTCTTCATCAGATTCAACCTCTTCAGCGTAGGGTGAGGTTACATCAGCAGCAACTTCAATGTTCTGCTCTTCGAGTTACTCCCCCTCAGATACAGAGGAAGGTTTCTCGGTTCCCTCAGGGTTTCAACTCCCTGAGGTTTTGAAGAAGTAGCATCAGCTTCAGTCTCAATACCCTCCCACTCAGCATGGGGAAGGTCTTCTTTATTTTTCTTCTCCCCCTCATCATTATGGGGAAGGTCTTCTTTAGGCTTCTCCCCCTCTTCCACATCATGGTTGGGGGAGGTAACGGACTTTTCAGCAGCAGCAACAATAGGATTACTGTCTTCTTGGCCAGTAATTCTTATGCAGTTTTCAATCGCTGCTACTCTGTCTTCTAGGCCAGTAATAGCGGGACTGATCTTTTTGAGATCATCTCGATCGGCCTGAGTGAAATGAGAAGTTGGGGTGTTCAGGTGATCGAGCACTTTCTGAACAATCTCTTTGACCGCAGAGACTTCAGTCTTGATGGTGGAAACTTCACTCTTAAGAGAACCAACCTCTGTCTTCAATGATGTGACTTCATTGGACAGAGAGGTGAAGTTTGTTGAGAGAGTGGTTGTGGCGGTTGAGTTTTCAGCGAGGGTGGTAGCAAATTTAGCAATGCTACCGTCCACCTTATCCAGATCAGCTTTGTAGGCTTTCTTTTTTACCTCAGTGGTCAAAGTCTTCAAGTTCTCTCCAGCGTTTGTAACCGCTGAAGAGTTGGTATATAGAGTGTTGTTGAAAGACTCCATCTTTGTTTCCAGGGCCGTCAGGGAGGTGTTGATATCCTCCAAATTAGGACCTGAAAAAGTTATAAACTTATGAACAGAGGAAAGCTCAGAAGTTTGTGGTTGAGAGAGAGAAGTGTGTGGGATTTTGTGTATACCTGCATGCGGGTTGGCGAAGTTGTCGAAACCTCGATGTCCTGAAAAAGTTTCGTAGTCGTCTTCAATATTTCCTAGACGACTGGAAGTACCTGCAGGTCCTGTGGTGTGTCCTATCATCCTCTGAAAATGTTCAGCAGTAGTGTCGCTGAGGATGACGGTTGTTGAGGAGAATAGGGGAATAGATTGAGTGACCAAAGAAGAGGTGACAGGAATGGAGGATGAGAATGATGGTTGGGTGCGGGGTTCAGCGTTGGATCCGCTGAGAATCACTTCAGTCTGTAGAGAGGCTGAAGGAGGTGGGTTCATTTCCAAGTTTATAACTTCAGCGTTTAGAGACGCTGAAGCTGTGATGGAAGGGGTGGTTTGTTCAGCTATGACAGAGCGTACCATTGAAATTTCCATCAGCTCTTCAAGATGAGCTGAGGAGTATTCAGCATGTAAATGCTGGGGGGGTTGCTCCTTGGTTTTCTTGATTCTTTTGGAACCAAGTTGGGTAGTAGATTTTTTCCTTTTTCTAGAAGGAGTGGAGGTTGCAGCTGGGGTATCAGCGGTGGGGATTTCCACTGAATGAGCCGCAGAAGTAGAAGAAGGAGGATTGAGAATAGATAAGAGAGTAGAGAGACGTACCTCGTTTGGCAGGGGCTTGAAGTCGAGCACCTTAGGGCCAACCTGAGAGAGTTTCAGGTCTCCTACTTTTGGGTAGTTATCCTTAAGGCCGGTTTGAAAGATGGCGCTGAGGAATCTTGGGTATGGAACCCATGATGGTCTATCAGCAAAATCTACTCTGAGCGCAAGATCGTCGTAGATTATCGAGGCCCAGTCAACATGGAGACCCTTCAGCAATGCATAGCCCATGGCTTGCTGAGGTTGAGCAGCTTGATCAGAGGAGCCACTCTTCGCTGTCATGCAGCTTATCAGGTGTGCATAGATGAAGTTCATCTCGCTGGGCATCTTTGACTTCTTGATTGCAGTCAGTTTCTTCTCGGCTTTTTCAGCTCTCCCTTGATCCCAAACGTACTTCATTGCATCAAAGAATGCAATGCGTGTTTCTCTATCAGCATGTCTCTTGGGATCAGGAAAAGGAACAAATGGTTTATCTTTGGTGGCAACAGGGAGATTCAGTGCTTTTCGAATGATAGCGGGGTTGATTTTGATGGTGCCAAAATCAGTGTCACAGAGGATGACATCAAGTAGTTTGGTAGGGTCTTTGGATGATGGTAGCTGAGTGTGTCTGGCGTTGTACCAGAATTGAGATAATAGTAACTGATGAGCAGGGGGTGTTATGGTCAAGGCTGTAGAGAGGCAACAGGTTTTCAGAAAATTCACTGCGTCGTCTAGATGTTTGACTTGTTTCTTCGGAGGAAAATCGAACAGCGCATGGAGGTTGTTTGATTTTTTAAAAATGATATCCTCAAGTTTGAACTTGACCTGAGGAGCCTTGGTGATTTCAAGTTCCTCAGCAGCAGTAGTGTTCTCAGCAGTTGGAATACCAGTAGAAGGAGCAGCCATTTCTGTAATCAGCTCAAGCAAAGATCAACAAAACAAATAGTCTTAATGTGGAAATATTTTCCAATAAGATGTTTTTGAATTTTGTCCATTTCATTCAGCCAAAAATCCCTTTGAGAAAGATTAGGGGTTTTCTTGTTTTGAGAAAGAGTTACAAAACGTAGAGATTATGTGTTTTCCAGTTTTCATTTGAAGAAAGTATTCTGGAAAAACATATGAAGAACAAGTTTACGAGTTTTGATATAAACTTGAAGAACAACCATGAAGGTTGTATTCATAAAATCATGAACAGAAAATGATTTCATTTTATAAAAGTTCTTTTGTTTGATCTGTTAAAAGCAAAGAATAAGATCATAAACAAGTAATGTAGGTAAATAATAAGAGTATTAACCTGGTTCGTCAAAGAAGAAGATGAACAGTTTCTGGAAATTTTGAGAGCTCAAAATGCAACAGTAAATCTTTTTCTTGCTTGGAGGAGAAGTTTTTAGCGTAAAGAGAAAAATATAAACCCAAAATGGTTTATATAGAGAGAGTAGAGAGATATAAAATCTTGAGCGGGAAAAGATTTTCATCATGACACGGAAACGTGTTTGCATTTGATTGGAAGGTAAACGAAACGTGCAATAGTGTGTCAGAAAATGAACGTGCCAGGGCTTATCCGTTGCGATGACGTCACAACTGTCCTTTCATATTTTAGGATGTCTCTGAGGTTTTGAAAGCTCAGGGACACTTTTGAAAATATGAAGCACTGAATAGAAAAATCAGTGTTGGTTTAAGAAATTTCAAAGTATCGCTGTTAAGGAAGATATATCCAGCGATGCAATTTGTTTTGAAATCTTACATTCACATGCGAACGTCAGCGAGTAAGAGAGAAAACATACCTTGATATGAGCGACTCAATTATGTTCAGAGAGAGAATGATAGAATGGGTTATACAAGTTGATTTTATCCTATCGCTGATCAAATGTGAACCGCTGAAGATTTTACTCTTCAAAGTTCAGCATTCCAAGCTCGCTGATGAGAAAGTTGAATCTTATCTCATCAAGAGGTTTGGTGAACAGATCAGCTAACTGATAGTCAGTTGGGATAAAATGAAGTTCTATATCACCATTCATCACATGATCTCTGATAAAATGATACCTGATTTCGATGTGTTTTTTCTTTGAGTGTAGCACTGGATTGTTGGCTATAGCGATGTCACTTGTGCTGTCGCAATAGATTGGAATTTTCGAGAGCTGAAGGTCATAGTCTAGTAGTTGATTTGTCATCCACAAGACCTGAGAACAACAGCTTCCAGCGGCTATATACTCAACTTCAACAGTTGAGGTGGACATTGAGTTTTGCTTTTTACTTGTCCAACTCACCAGCTTTCCACCCAGGAGCTGACAGCCTCCTGTGCTGCTTTTCCTATCCAATTTGCAACCTGCAAAATCACTATCTGAATAGGCGATTAGATCAAACCATGAGTCTTTGGGATACCAAAGACCTAGGTTCATAGTACCCTTAAGGTAACGAAAGATTGGCTTTACAGCAATCATATGAGATTCCTTAGGTTCAGCTTGATATCGTGCACACAAACAGGTTGCGTACATAATATCGGGTCGGCTAGCTGTAAGATACAATAGAGAGCCGATCATCCCACGGTACAGCGTGACATTAACAGGTATTCCATTTGAATCCTTGTCTAGTGTCAGCGGTGGTGCCATAGGGGTTTTCATAGCTGAACTCTGAGTTAAATCGAATTTCTTCAACATATCTTTAACATACTTTCCCTGATTAATTAAAGTTCCTTTTCATTTTGCTTTATCTGAAGACCAAGGAAATATGTTAGCTCACCCATCATACTCATTTTATACACTTCTTTCATTCTATCAGCGAAACGAGTACAAAGGTCAGGATTAGTAGAACCAAATATAATGTCATCAACATATATCTGAACAAGAATGATATGACCTTTCACTATTCTGAAAAATAGAGTTTTGTCGATTTTACCTCGCTCAAAATTTTCAATTAGGAGATAAGAGGATAGAGTGTCATACCATGCACGTGGAGCTTGCTTTAAGCCATAAAGTGCCTTATCCAGTTTATAAACATGACCTGGACGCTTAGGATCTGAGAATCCTGGAGGTTGTTCCACATAGACTTCTTCATTCAGCTTTCCATTTAGAAACGCTGACTTAACATCCATCTAATATACTTTGAAGTCTTTGTGTATAGCGTATGCTAAGAATAGACGAATAGATTCTAGTCTTGCTACTGGAGAAAATGTTTCGTCGTAATCAATACCTTCCTCTTGTCTGTATCCCTGAGCAACAAGACGAGCCTTGTTGCGGGTTACAGTTCCATGTTCGTCCAACTTGTTTCGATAGACCCATTTAGTGCCTATCACTGTTTTGTCAGTTGGTCTTCGAACAAGTTTCCAAACTTTGTTTCTTTCGAATTCAGTCAGCTCTTCTTGCATGGCGCTGACCCAGTTTGGATCTTTGAGGGCATCATCTATTTTCTTTGGTTCAATCAGAGAAATAAAGTTAACAAATAAACAAATATTACCTGCACTTCGTCGAGTCTGAACACCAGCGTTTGGATCACCAAGAATTTGATCAATTGGGTGATTTACAGTCCATCGCTGAGCAGGAGCATAAGTCGTTGACTCAAATTGAACTGGAGGAGCTGAAGATGAGGCTTCAGCAACTTCTGGAATATCAGCCAAGAGAGGAGTAGGTGTAGATGTCATCACATTCACTGATTGCTGAGAAGTAGATTGAATGTCTGAGACACTTTATTCAGAAGCAGGTATAGTGTTTAAAGGAACTGCTGAGACCCATGATGTTTCAGCTTCACTATTCTGCATGTTTGGGATGATAGTAGGACTATCATCTTCAACTGTATGAGTATGAGGAGTGGGAATATTTTCTGAATCACCAAGATGAGAAAACATCCATTGATTCAGTTCTTCAGTATCACCAGAAGGTCGAGAATTCACTGAATGGGATTCGTCAAAAGTGACGTGAATAGTTTCTTCAACAGTTTGTCTTCTTCGATTGAAGACCCTGAAGGCTTTGGAGATTGAAGAATATCCAAGAAAGATTCCATCATCAGCCTTAGGATCAAACTTTCCAAGGGCATCTCTGTTGTTCAGTATGAAACACTGACATCCAAAGATGTGAAGAAAGCTAATTGAAGGCTTTCTCCCATGAAAACGTTCATAGGCTGTTTTATTAAATCTTTTGACTATCATCGACCTGTTTTGCGTAAAACAAGCAGTGTTGACAGCTTCTGCCCAAAACTGAGTAGGCAGGTGAGAATCGCTGAGCATTGAACGTGCAGCTTCAATAATAGTTCTATTTCTTCTTTCAGCGACTCCGTTTTGTTGCGGTGTTCTCACTGAAGAAAAGTTGTGAGAAATACCCTTACTCTCAAAGAAGGGATCAAGAGAACTATTTTTGAATTCAGTCCCATGATCACTCCTTATTGAGTGAATGGTCAAGTTGTTTAGGGTTTCCATTTTCTGAACAAAGGTGATGAGTTCTTCAGGGGTGTCACTCTTAGAACGGAGAAACATAACCCATGTATAGCGAGAGAATTCATCAACTATGACCAGCGTATATTTCTTTCCAGCGATGGATTGTTTGTTAACAGGGCCAAACAAATCCATATAGAGAAGTTGTAGAGGAGATGATACTGAGGAAACTTGCTTTGACTTCAAGCTTGCTTTGGTCTACTTGCCTTTCTCACACGCTGAACATAAGGACTCTTTGGCGTATGAGTGTTGAGGTAGACCAGTGACTAACTCTTTTGAAGAAAGAGTGTTCAGTGTCTTGAAGTTTAGATGAGAGAGCCTCTTATGCCATAGCTAGTTGACATCAGATGAGGCTTTTGAGAAGAAACAGGAGTTCTCAGTGGTTGTTGAGTCCATGTTTATTACATAAACATTTTCCAAACGATAACCGCTGAGAGCTATCTTCTCCTTTTTGTCAGTGACAAAGCAGGATTCCTTAGTATAGATTACTTTGTTATCCTTATCGCACAGCTGACTGATGCTTAGAAGATTATGCTTCAGCCCTTCAACATATGCAACTCTTCTGAAGGTTGTTGTACCATTAGATAGTACACCAAACCCTCGGGTATGTCCTTTTCCATTTCCACCGAAAGTTACAGAGGGACCCTTCTCTTCTTTGTACTCAGTGAGCAGGTTCTTCATACCAGTCATGTGTCTAGAGCATCCGCTATCGAGATACCAGATACCCTTCTTAACCTACATTACAAAGGAAGATTATTTTTTCTTGGGTACCCACTTAACCATGTGTACACACTTGTCAGTGGGGGTAGAAGAAGAGATGGAAGGTTCAACAGTCTTCGCAGCATTCGAAGATTCAGCTTTGTCAGTCTTCACTTTAGTTAATTTCTTAACCTCAGTGGTCTTCTTTGCCTTGGGGGCAATGATCTTCACCTTAGCTATCTTTTCAGCTTGGGTGGCTGTGGGGCACTTACTAGCAATATGATTTGTAAGTATACAATGATAACATTTCCTATAACCAAAAGTAGTTCTAGGACGATTTGCATGCTCAACTTTTTATTTTGAATTAGAAGGACAAGCACCAAGTAAGCTATTGGCTTTTGAAATGGAAGGAACATTTAGTTCTTCGGATTTCTTACCAATGATTTCCACTTTGATTCTAGGAGTAGATCGCTGAATAGATCCACGCTGAATAAATCCAGAGATCTTATTCTTTGAATCAGAGGGATAAGTCACTGAAGCTTTAGAAGCGTTCAGCTTTGGTACAGAGGTACCCTTCTGAGGATTTTGGTTAAAAGAAATTCCTTTACCTTTGTTTTTAAAGACTGAGGTAGGTTTTGGATACATAACTTTTTCTTTACCTTTAGAAGTTAAGGTAGAGATTTCCTCAGGGATAGGCGGTTTAGAAGAGGAACACTGAGAGGATGAAGTATCAGCGACTGAGGATACGAAAGTTCCAAATAAGAGCATGGAACGATCAGTGGTTGGTTCTAGAGTATCAGCTTTGTAACCAAGACCAAGTTTATCACTCAGGGGAATCTGAGAATTAATTATCTCCGTGATCTTTGTTGAGGAATTATACCATCCATCAACAGTAGCTTTTCAGCTTTTAATGCAGCGATAGCTTCTTCGCGCTCGATTTTGACTAGCTGATCTAGGTGAACTTGATCTTTAAAATCTTCTTCAATTTTAGAAAGATTTTCTATTTGAAGGTGACCGTTTTTAAGCTGTTCAGCGAGATCAAGGTTTTGATTTTCAACTACAATTTTGCCATTCATGGCTTCATATAAACTTCTAGTCAAGAGATCGATCTTTCGAAGACTATCAGCTTCATCAATATTTGCAATATTGGTAAAGAAGGAAGGTGATACCTGAGTTGCAGAGGTTGAAGTAGAGGGAATGTCAGAATTGTCTTCCTCATCTTCAAGTTTGGCCATCAGACATAGATTGGCTTCATCATCATCTTCAGAGTCAGATGATTCTTCTTCGTCAGAGGCAGCCCAATCATAGTCAGCCATGAGGCCTTTCCCTTTCTTCTTAAAGGTTTTCAGCTTTGCATACCTTTCTTTCAGCTTTTTATATTTTCAGCTCTATTCCTGGGAATAAAGTTTTTCTTGGGAAAAGTTGAGGGTCTAGAGACTTTCTTTGACCTGCACTCGCTAGCAAAATGTCCTATCTTTTCACAGTTATAGCAAGTAGCAGTAGCCTTATCAACAGGGGTTGATGATCTTGGCTTGTCAGTAATAGCAAGAGGTTTATTCTTCTTGAAATTACTCTTTCTAGCAAATCTCCTGAACTTATTAGCCAGGAATGCCAGAGTTTCATCATTATCTGAAACGTCAGAGTCTGATGATCTTTCAGAGTTAGTTTCCAACTCAGTGACAGTGATAGTCGATCGCTGAGTGGAAGGTGACTCTGAGATTAAAGCAACAGGGGTGCTTTTGGAATCTTTTACAAGATTCTTCTTAAGATGACTCGATTGCTGATGATTCAGCATCGTGCCATGTAAGGTAGAAAGGGTCATTGATTTTAGATCCTTTGACAGCTTGAGACACATAGAATAACTTTCCCAGCTTTCAGGTAAACATTCTAAGAACTTTGTCAGTACTTCAAAGTTAGAATATTCCTTACCAACAGTTTTTAAATCTATAATTAAGCAGTTAAAACGTTGGTGTACTTCAGAGAGAGTTTCAATCTTACCACAAATGAAGCTTTCATACTGTCTTACCAGGTTGATCTTTCGAGAGTCCTGGACTTCAGAAGTACCTTCATACTGAACACAGATTGTGTCCCACATAGCTTTTGAGGTTTTCAGGTTTATGACGGAATGGTAGTGTTGGTTCCCTTGTTTGATTAACAAAGATTATCTAATCTATTAGTTCAAAAAGGATGTGTTACGGAAGCGTATTTGAAGAACTAACAGATATGTTTGTATAGAAACAATACAGAATATATCAAATAAACAGTATATGAAGAACAGATGAATATCTCAAAGTTTACTGTATTTGATGAAGAACACTAAGAACAGATTTGACGATAATTATGTGCTAGTGTTTTTGTGTTAATAGTTGTCTGATATTCGATTGATATCGTTGTTGTTAAGGAAGAACTCAACATGAGTCTTCCTTTTAAACTACTATAAAAGAACTATTCTAGACAAAAGGACTATTGCTACAGGAAAGAAGGGATAGCATGAACAGTTGTAAACCTGCATGCATTAAATGTGCTATTATCAACTTGCAAGGTTTCCTATCAGAGTTTGACACGTGTTTGTTGTAGGACCATGCTTTTGTAAAAGTTGATGAACGGACTCTGGAACAGTAGCAAGATATTTCTGTAACAGTGGCAAGATATTATAAATATCTTCCAAGTCTTCAGTCTGAACCGCAGAGGCTCTGTCAAGGGTGACAGAGGTTCTGCTGCTTGATCCTTGGTGAGCATTCTTCTGTAGATTCTTGTTTGGTCCTTTGTGAGTAGTCTTCTGTAGATTCTTCTTGTGACTTGGTGTTTCTTGAATGATCTTGTTTACTTCGGCTGAGCTTCTGTGGAACACTGCAGAGCTTCTGTGGAACTCTTTCATACTTAGCATATTTTTCAATACTTCTAATATTATGAATATTTGGAGCTAACAATCTCTCCCTAAGTATTGAAAAATGAAAATTTGACTTTATGCATAATTTAGGCTAAGTAAACTAGACATAGGTTAAACAATGCCTCAAAAGATTCATTCCATTTCTTTAAAAGATTACAGAGATATGTAAGAAAGAGATTTAGACATTTGCATCTTTGAAGTCATTGAAACTTCTGTTGTCGAATCCAACTTCTTTGAGCTCTTGATAGAATTTGATGCAGAGTTCTCTTAATCCAATTGTAGCATCTATTTCTCTGATCATTCTTTCTGCTGATTCTTGATCCATAAGCTCAGTACCTTTGTTCTCTTCTAGGATTTTTCTGAACTTGTTCAGAGTATTGGTTGCATACTTCTGACAGTCCATTTGCACAAAGAGTCTTACTTGACCAGCAGGATCTTTATACACTAACCCGTACCTTGGTGTTGTTATGATCGAGTTGGGTATGGCAGAAAGTGGGCAGTGATCCTCTGGTGGTCTTAGACTTAGATTTCTGACTCCAAGATCTCTTCCTAGCTGAAAATCTATCATGCTATATAGCAGAAGCTTTTCCCTCATTGCTTGCATGAATACTTGATAGGCCCTTCTGTTAGCATCAGTGTCGAAGTTCTCTTTTGTCCAAAGAAGAAGGCCTGGTAGATCGTAGGGGTTCAGGTTCCTTATATCGGCATCTGCAAATTGATTTTCGGACCTGTTCTCCCTTTTCACTTTGTAGATGTTGTACCTGACCCTTGGAAAGGTTCTTGTTTGAGAGAATTTGCAATATATTACCTTTTCAATCTTGGACTCTGAGAAGACTTCTGCCCTTGCTTTTGGCTTTGTTCTTGTGAAGGTGTTATCAAGGTCAGCTCTGAGTTGAGGATCTTCGATGTGTGGCATAGGATTGTTCTGATGTTGTTTTCTGTAAAGATACCTATATACCACCTCTTCCATTTATGCATGTTGTGTAGTAGGTGGTGGTATTGGTCTTCGCAGAGCATCCATTTTTCGCTTTATCTCTGCAACCCTACCTTCTGACAGAGGATTTGAGTTGAATGCCCAGGCTTCTTCGGGTTTAGGAGTGACAAAGGCATCAAATGAGCTCTTCATCAACTTCTCTGTTGTCTGAGGCATTTTCTTTTTCTCCTTTGTTTCTTCTGTCAGGATTCCCTTTCCTTTATCTTTGGGTTGGGGAGGCTCAGAACCTGTTGCCCATTTTGGACTCTGTGGGATTGCTTCTGTTGGTTTGGGTGTTGAGGTCTCTGTTGGTTTGATGGGGGTTGCCTCTGTGGTTTTTGACTTTTTAGTTTCTGAGGACTTTGGTGGGGATGGTTCTGTGGATTGTTCTTCTGAGGATGAAGATGTCAGGATTTGAACTTTTGGGACATCTTTTTCAATAACAGAGGTGGTTTCCACAGAGGCTGGTGTTACCACTGTGGGTCTCTGTTGTGTTTCATATGTTTGGGTTTGGGTTGGGGGTACAGAGGAAATTGGTTCTGCTGCTATTGGTTGATTGCTTGCAGCTGTTTCCCTTTGATTTTCCCTTCGTGTCTTCCCCTCAGGATGATATGATGAATCGTCATCATCAGAGTCATCCTGACTCTTATCTTCTTTACCCTCTGTTCTGCAAGTGGTCTCAGGCTTCTTTTCCCCAGCTGCCAACATTTTGGCACAGAGATCATCACAGAGACCAAGAAGAATTTGGACTTCGGCCTCTGTGTTGAACCGCATCTTTCCCACACTTGCTTTAAATTCTTTTACGTAGGAAGCATTGGCAATGGTGATGGCTCTGATAAACTCTGTCATTTGATCCAAGATGCTTTGGCCAAGTTCTGTCAACTGTGCTCTGGTCATGTAGTCGGTCGGCTTCATGGCTAGAGTGGCTTCTGTAGTTTCTTCCTGAACTTGTCGTAGAGCTTTTTGCAGTTCTTCTGGAGTGATACCTTTTGATGATGACACTTGTTCGTTCATCTTTTCCAGGTATTCTTTGATCGAGTTATTGAAGGCAGAGGTAGCAACTTTTTCTAAATCAGCAGCAGCAGAGATAGATGTAGTAGAAGAAGTTGTGGCAGCAGACTTCATCTGGGCTAGAGTGGTTTGCACCTCTGTGAATAAGTTGTCCATTTTGGTGTTTAGTTCTGAAATGGCCTTCGATGTAGTTTCTGCAAAAGATTTGAAAGAGCTTTGAAACTCTGTCATTGTTTAGTTCACAGAGGTGACAAGGGTTTGGAACTCACCCCTTGATACGTGTGAACTCGTTGTAACCTCTGGAGGAACACATTCGTCTCCAGAGTTTGTCCTTGTTCCTCGGACACCTTCGTTCACCCTTGTTTTGTTTCAACCTCTACAAAAGTTCTGTGAAGCTCAGTGTCCAAATCCACTCCTGTGGTGTTTATTGGAATATCCTTCTGTTGACTTGGAGACTTGTCTAGAGTCTCTTCGTCATTGTGCTCTATACTCCTCTCTGAAATGAGGTTTGGCCCTACTTGTGTATGCGTGACAGAGGAAACGAATTCCTCTGCTAGGATATCAGATGTGATTTGGGGCAATAAATCACGAACTTTGGATGAGTCCTTTCGAGAGGACTCCCCATGAATGGTTTCCCCGGTTATAATAGGCACAGAGGTTGAAAGAGTAACCTCTGGATGGCTTGGTGGGGCAAGGATCGAGCCGTGCTGCTCTTTTTCAATGATACCCTCTGTCGCTAGACCGGCGGTATCAGAAATGTGGGTTGCACTGGGAGGGGGTTGGGGATGTGTGCCTTGTACTTCTTCGGTATCTTTTTCTACAGAACCCTCTGTGGTTTCTACCCTAACCTCTTCCTCTATAGCAATTTCTATGAATTCCTCTTCTTCTGCAGTTTCCTCTAAAGGTGCTTCTTTTTCTGCTTCTGCCCTTAAGGAATCATAGATAAAATGGCATCCTATGAGCTGTCGAACATGAGGGTGCATGGATTGTGTACCTTGATCTGCAGAAACTTCTTCTATTTCATGTTGAGGGGTTCGTCGTTGAGTGTCAAAACCAGAATGAGGTTCAGAGTCCTTTTCTTTTGTGCGCAGAGCCTCCGTAGTCCGATCTTGGATGTTTTGATCCAATGGTTCTACATTCCATCCTGATGTATCTAAGGTGTGAGCAAATTCAGGATTGTTGATCAAAGCATTAAAATCTCCCTGTTGCTCTGTATAGACTATTGGTGAGGGAGGTTGCAGAGGTATATCTTCATGTTCCTCTTCTTGTTCAACATCCTCTGTGATGACCGGCAGAGGAGATGTTGGTTTCTTCTTCTTTGTCTTCCTTTTCTTCTGCTTTGGGGCTCCCTCTTCTGTTGACCTGGTTTTCCTCTTCTTTTGTTTTGGAGGGGAGGGAGGTGCAGAAGATCTTGTTTCTGTAGCTTGTTGTGGAGAAGAATGTTGAGCTGCAGAGGTTGTAGTTTCCTCTGTAGGTTTTCATTTCTTGCTCTTCTTCTTAGGTGTTGCTGCAGAGGTTTTTCTTTTGGGAGAAGAAGGGTTAATGCTCTCTCTTTGGGCTTTGAAACGGTCTTGAACTGAATAGTGTTTCTCTAAATCTCTAGCCCATTCCTCTTCTGTCATCATCTCAACTTTATCTACACCTAAGGGGGCTCCTAGACGCGGTGGTGTCACAGGACTTGGTTCTGGAGTCCTGTGGACGCGTATGTACTCTAATTTCCTATCCTCATCGGTTGCATACGGCAGAAGGTTCTTCGCCAGAGGTCTGCAGTGGGGGTAATTGTCTTCATGTTCTGTAGGAGTATTTTTATTCATTGGGTAAAGCTTTATAGATGGCCCTTCCATTGGCCATTTTTGCATTTGAAGTAGAGGCTCGAAGATTACTCCTAGAATTCTCTGATATTGTAGAGGAGGTAGATACCCTGGTGTGTTCTTTTTGGCCTTTTGAGTTGCGAGCTTTCTGTCGATCGTATTCACTATTTCCTGCATCATGATGGTGGCATAATCAAGTGGAATATCGTAATAGATTCCATACATGATGGTCAGGATCTGGAATGAGCTTTGGTCAGGGCTCCCGGTTTTCCCTGTGAGGCAACGATTTAAGATTGAGAACAGGGTATTCCACAGAGGTGGTAGTCTGCCTCTGCGGAAATCATTGCATTTCCTCAGGGTTGTGTTATACCCTAACATTTCTACGAATCGGCAGAGCTCCTCGTCTGTAGGAACCTCAGCATATTTCTTGATTCCAAGTAGACCTCTGGTTGGCAGGTTGAACTCGAGTGAGAACATGGTTCTGTTAAACATGAGTTCCAGGTACTCAGATTTGTCTGGCTTTGAAATGTAGCCCTTTATCAGAGAATCATCTGAATCAAATCGGCAACTTTGCCAAAATTGATTCAGATATCGTGCAGGGGTTTTGCTTGGGGTTTTGGAAAGGAGAGGGTATAATATATGGTTTTCCATGATATTGAGGAGAAGAGCATGGGCTTCGCCGAAGGCTGTTGGTGAGGGCACAAGGTAGCAGTTGTTGGATTTTAGAGGTAGTACGTCCTCAAAATGTTCTTTGTTTAGAAAGTGTTGAAGGTTGGTGGTTGGTGCAAAGTTTGCAGAGTCGCCGGAGTCTTCTGTTTCTGCATTTATGGCGATGTTTGTGTTGTGGGAGTGCTCTGAATGCACTGGGGAATGTTGAGGAGAGTTCGCCGGGGAGTTTTGAGCATTGTGGGAACTGTAAGCCATTTTTGCAAAGTAAAATGAAGATTTGAATATAGTTGCAGGTTCGTCGGAGAAGAGAGTGAGTAAATTTTTGTGAGGTAAGGTAACTTTGGTTTTATACTGAGTTTGTGGCCGTAGAATCTGAAAGGGTTAATATTTTGAGGTAAATAAAATTTGGGGTCCGCACTTGAGTTGTTACGGCGGGTTCAACTTTCCATAGGAACGTGTTGCATGTAAGTCCAATGAAAAGATGACACGTCCTCTGTGTCAGTTATGACGAGACGTCGTGGGCGGCCTTATTAAATGCTAGGCGCGTGGACCTCATTACCTCCATATGATTCTCACTCGCAGAAAGGTTACCGTTACTGTTACAAAAATGCCCAAAGTAACAACTGACAGAGGCTCTGTTGATTTGAAAACTTGTTTTTCTTGCCTCTGTTGGTTTTTCCTCGACAAAAAGATGGTTGACAAGTTCATGGAGAGGATCGATAAATTATTAGTATAGAAACTCCTTTACAAAGGTTTTTGGACCTCTGTCAGAGCCAGCAGAGGCTCTGAGACAAGAAATTTCTCATATCTAATAATTTATAAACATTTTTGATCATCCAAGTTTTTGATTGTTTTAACAAAGGTATTAGGACCTGTTTTGAAAGCTGGTGTCCTAGAAAATTGTTTTTGAAAAAGGTTTTGTGTAGCACATTCCTCTTTATAACCAAAGTTGGTTTATAGAAGTTCTTTCTTGTGGAGAGAACTCTGTAACCAATGACTTCTGTATGCGTTGATTCTTTTTGAAATTGATTTCTAAGGTGATCGACAGAGTTTCCAAGATTATTGATTTAAGATCAGAGGTTTTGTCCGCAGAACCTCTGTTGGACTCAGCAGAGGGTCTGTGACCTTAAATTTCTAATAAAGTAAAACTCAAAATGCTTTTTGATCAAATTTCATTTGGAACATGTTTAATAATGTTTCTAGAACATATCTTGAAATTTGTGTCCTAGAAAATTATTTTCATAAAGAATTTGTACGAGAAACTAACCTTTTTGTTCTTCTTTGTCCTGCAAGGTTCTTTCTGTTGGTGTCATCTCTTCCTTTGCTCCCCATTGACTTATAAATCTCTGTAGATTAAGCAAGGTCTCCTTCTTCTCCCCCTTGATCTACTCAACCTCTGTAGATCAAGTTTGTTCTCTTTCTGCTCCCCCTTGACCTATGCTTGGTTCATATAATCAGAAGTAATGTTTATAACATAGGTCAAGTTTATTAGAAGTTCTGTAAGGATCGTCAGAGGTTCTGAGGAGACTTACATAATCTCTGTTACTTTTAGAATTGAGTTCTTAGAATTTACATACTTAAGAAAATTATTTAAAAAAGATATTTATACAAATATGAAATGAAGATACTATACTTACAGAGATTAAGACATATTTATCATTCCTAATTTACCCATCAAGTAAAGAAATCTTTTTTCATCAAGTGCCTTGGTGAATAAATCAGCAAGCTGAAATTCTGTTGGTACAAAATGCATTTCGATGGTTTGGTTTTCAACATGATACTTCAAAAAGTGATACCTGATATCTATGTGCTTTGTCTTTGAATGCTGTACAGGATTGGCAGAGATGGCAATTGCACTTTTGGAATCACAGAAGATGGGGATTTTGCAGATGATGTGACCAAAGTCTTTTAGCTGAGTTTTCATCCACAGAACTTGAGAACAACAGCTAGCAGCAGCAACGTATTCAGCTTATGCCGTAGATGTTGAGACACAATTCTGTTTCTTTGAAGTCCAACTTACTAATTTCCCACCTAGGAATTGATAACTCCCAGAGGTACTGTTTCTGTCGAGTTTACATCCTCCATAATCTGAATCTGTGTATGCCTTTAGTCCAAAACCAGAGTTTTGTGGATCCCAGAGGCCAAGATTTTTGGTCCCTCTGAGGTATCTAAAGATTCTCTTTACAGCAATATAATGTGATTTCTTAGGATTGGCTTGATATCTTGCACAGAGACATGTGGCATGCATTATGTCAGGTCTACTGGCCGTTAAGTATAATAAAGACCCAACCATTCCTCTGTAAAGTGTGCACTCGACAGAGATGCCATTCGGATCTGAAAATAGTTTATTTCCAGTGGCCATTGGGGTTTTCATGACAGAGGTATCAGAGAGGTTATATTTTTCAAGTATGTCAGAGACATATTTTGATTGATTTATGAAAATTCCTTCTGATGTTTGTTTGACTTGAAGTCCGAGGAAAAAGGTTAATTCTCCCATCATACTCATTTCAAACTCACTCTGCATGAGTTTTTCAAAATATTTACATTTTTGTGCATTTGTAGACCCAAAAATAATGTCATCTACATATATTTGTACAAGAATAAGCTCAATTCCTTCACCTTTAAAGAACAGAGTTGTATCACTGGTACCTCTTTTGTAGTTGTTATTGAGAAGAAAGGTAGAAAGTCTTTCGTACCATGCTCTTAGAGCCTGTTTCAGTCCATATAGAGCTTTGTCGAGGTAATAGACATACCTTGGGTACTTTGAGCTTTCAAACCCTGGTGGTTGTTGGACGTATACTTCTTCTTGAATTTCACCATTGAGAAAAGCCGATTTTACATCCATTTGATATACTTTAAAACCTCTATGGGCTGCGAAGGCTAAGAAAATTCTTATTGCTTCGAGCCGTGCAACAGGGGCAAAAGTTTCATCGTAATCTATGCCCTCTTCTTGGCGATATCCTTTAGCCACCAGTCTTGGTTTATTTCGAATTACTACTCCATCCTCATCCTTTTTGTTTCTGAAGACCCACTTAGTCCCTATGGCCTGTTTCCCTCTTGGCAGAGGTACTAGAGTCCAAACCTTGTTTCGCTCAAACTACAGAAGTTCTTCTTGCATAGCATCCACCCAGTTTGGGTCTTCTAGGGCCTCAGAGATCCTTTTTGGTTCGATCACACTGATAAAGTTGGTAAAGAAATAAAAGTTTGCAGAAGCTGATCTTGTTTTTACCTTATCAGTGGGATTACCGATGATTTGGCTTTAAGGATGGCTTTTTGTCCATTGAGTTGTTCGTGGATGATGATCATTTGAGTCATCAAGTTGAACTTCTGTGGTTGTAGTGGTTGATGGTTCTGCCCATGTGTTTACTTCAGCTTCTGTAGAAATGGGTATTAGAGTTGGAATTTCCTTCTCTGTAGATATTGTGTTTTCATCTTCACTTCCTTCTGGTGTTTCTTCTGGTGTTGCTTCCTCTGTTGGATTTGTTTGGATTACCTCTGTTGTTGAATCTTTTGTTGTCGTATTTTCTGTTAGATTTTCAATACCTGCAGAAGTGTTTGAGATATTAAAAGGATCAGACAGAGAGATACTTACTTCGTTTACAGAAGGTGATTCTTCAGAGATGCGGTTGGTTCCAGCAGAGGGATCAACATCGTCGTTGAACATCTCTTGAAATAAAAGATCTAAATCTTCCTTTATTTTTGACATGCCAGAAGTTTCCTTGTTTAGCCCGAGTTCTGAACTGATTTGTTCAGAAGTCATTTGGAACGAGTCATCAAATGATACATTGATGCTTTCTACTATCGTGCGTGACTTCAGAAGGTAAACTCTGTAGGCTTTGGAAGCAGCAGAGTACCCGATGAACTTCCCTTGGTCAGCCTTTTTTTCAAACTTTCCTCTTGAGTCTCTGTCGTTTAAGACAAAGCATTTGCAGCCAAATACATAGAGAAACTTGATGTTTGGTCGCCGTTTGTTGATTAATTCATAAGGAGTTTTGATGTGTCTTTTCACGATTGTTGAACGATTTTGGGTATAGCAAGCAGTTGAAATTGCTTCTGCCCAAAAGGTCATTGGTAATCCGCATGCAGAAAGCATGGTTCTAGCAGCTTCCACGAGTGTGCGGTTCTTTCATTCGACCACGCCATTCTGTTGTGGAGTGCGAGTGGCAGAAAAGTTCTGGGATATTCCTTCTTCTGTGAGATAGGCTTCAATGACAAAGTTTTTGAATTCTGTGCCATTATCACTTCGTAACTTCAGAATTCTGCACTCATAAAGAACTTGGATTCTTTTCATTAGATTAATTAGGATGCATGGAACATCTGATTTCTTTCTGACAAATTCAACCCATTTAAATCGTGAATACTCATCAATTAAGACAAGTATATATTTCTTGCCACCTAGGCTCTGTATAGCGATTGGACCGCAGAGGTCAACGTGAAGCATGTACAGAGGCCTAGAACAAGATATATCAGTTTTGCCTCTGTGGGAAGCTCTTTTGAGTTTTCGCATTTCACAGGCAGAGCATAAATATTCCTTGTTAAATCTAACATTTGGTAAACCTTTGACCAGATCAAGTTTTACCAGTTTATCTAGAGTATGAAAGTTCAAGTGACAGAATCTGTTGTGCCATAGCCAGGCTTCTTCACTTTTGCTTGCAACAAGACAAATGTTGTCCTTGTTTTTGGCATTGAAGTTCATTAGATACAGATCGCCTTTTCTTTTGGCTCGCAGAAGTTCTATTCCGGTGTCTTCACTTAGCAGAGAACAAAATGTTCTTTTGAATAGTACATCGAATCTCGTGTCACAAAGTTGGCTGACGCTGAGTAGGTTGTGTTTAAGGCCATCAACATATGCAAGTTTGTGTACGGTGATATTTTCTTTCTTTATGACTCCATAGCCTTTAATATGCCCCTTTTTGTTGTCTACAAAAGTCACTGATCCACCATCTTGTTTTTCTTGGTATATGGATAGATGACCTCTGTTGCCAGTCATGTGCCTTGAGCATCCGGAGTCTAGATACCATATCGGCACAAACTGTTTCTGTAAGACAATCAAAGATTTTTAGGTACCCATATCCACATGGGTCCAGTTTTGTCAGAGTTTTTCAAGTTTGCCTTAGCATTCTTGAAATACATTTTATCTTTTGTCGAAGAATCAGTTTGTTTCTCTTGAATATTTGATTTAGATGCAGAGAGAAAACAATTTGACCTACAGAAATGCTTATTTAGTTTGAATATTAGATCAAAGCAATGACAGTATTGAACATCAGAAGTGATTTGCTTGAAATTTTCATTGAAAGCATTAAACTGGGCCACAGAGGCATTACATTCTATTCTATCATTTGGCTTCCTATTACAAGAAGATTTATGTAGATTAGATTGTTGGCAAAAATCTTTGTTTGTAGCAGCCTTCTGTGAGTCCCTTCTGTAGTGAACTTCTGTTGATTTTACTGTTACAGAGGAAAAAGATTTGTTAGATTTTGGCAATTTTCCTTTTTGTTTCCAAGCAAGTTTTTCTTTAATTTTTAAAGGTTTGAAAAACTTTGATTCTTTTGGATTTTGAGAGGACGATAACTTTTGTTGTTTGAAATTTTCAAGCTCAATAGAAGTTTTGGCTTGTATGCACATATCCAAAAAATCTGGACAGATAGGAATTCCAGTGACTTTCTCCTTTGGAGAGATAGTTTTGTTAAGAACTTCAGAGATTTGTTTAATAACCTCTGTGTCACAATGAATCTCTTCTATTTTGTTAGTCTCTGATTCGTCAGATGATGAATCGTCCTCATATACAGAGGTTGAGTCATCAATATTCCTTTCGACAGAGGCTGGGTTTTCCGAGCATGTGTCATACTTGCTTTCTTCATCTGAAGAACTATTTTCTAAGTTGACAGAAGTGTCTGATAAGATCTCTTCAGAGGTTTTTTGATCTACAGAAGGTGTACAGAGATTTTTCAAAATATCTATTTTCCCAATTTCCAGTATTTCCTTTTCAATTATATTACTTAGTTTTTCTTCTGAAAAGGTTGGTTTGAACTCAAGTGCTTCTGCAGATAACTTCTTTTCAGAATCTATTGTACAGACCAAAGCAACTTGAGTTTGAGTCTCTGGTTTACCAAACTTGAAGATTCCTATCTGATCTTGAGTTTTCAGATATCTTTTTGGTTTGGATCCTCTTTTGACAGAGGTTGAAGATGATAAATCTGTGTTTTCAAACCATACATTTATCATCTTCATGGGTTTCCTTAAGTGGGGTTCCCCAGAGATTTTTACTCTCTTACTTACAGAGATTAAATTTGGAAAATTAGGTTTGTTGACTTTTCCTAAAGTAAATAGAGATGACAGAGGTTTATTCTTTTTGTTTTCTGTACCTTGATTGATATCACTGTACCCAATACCTCGTCTTCCTATTTGAGTGTTTATCTTCTCATACACCTTTTGTGCATCACGATAATTTTTAATTAAAACATCTCTTCTTAGTAGATCTTGCCAAAGGACTTCTCTTTCCTTTTGAAAATATTCCTTAAGAGCCAAAATATTTAGTCTGTCGCTCTCAGAATCTGAAAGTTCTTTTGTTTTGGATTTTAAAGATGTATTTAATTCAGAAATTTTTTCTTTTAAAGGAAATAAGTTCTTGTTCCAGTGTGCCTCTAATTCTTCCTTTTCTTTGAAAATCTTTGCTTTTTATTCAGTGAGAAGTCTTGCTTGTCTTTCATAAAAAGTGAGCTTTTCTGAATATCATCACAAGTCCTCTTTAGTTTAATATTTTCAGTTTTAATTATAAGCAAATCAACTTCTGTAGGAATTGAGGTGGAGTTTGAAGTAGATACCTCAGTGTCAGAGTCGGAGCTGATATCTGCCATGCCACAGAACAAGGCATTTTTGGTGTATTCATCGTCAGAGGTTGTATCTGACTCCCAATCTTCCTTGTTCACCACTTTGTTTGCCATGAGTGACTTTTGAGCATAATACTCAGCTTTATTTTTGTAAAAAGCTGAGTCCTTCTGGGGGCGATTTGACCTGCTTCTACATTCATTTGCAAAGTGACCTGGCTTCCCACAGTTGTAGCAACCTTGGTTCTGGGAAGTATTACCAGCACTCTCGTCGGACTTCTGTCGGTCACCACCTTTTTCCGATCTGCATTCAGTTGCATAATGACCAGGCTTGCCACACTTGTAGCATTCTTGTGGTGTGTAGCTTGCCTTGTCATTTGACCTCTGTCGGTCATTTCCTCTGTTGAATCTTTCACTCGACCTCTGTTGGTCGTTATTTCTATCGTCTAACCTCTGTCGGTCAGCTGATTCATCTCTTCTTCCTCTATTATCTCTGCCATATCTGTCATTACCAGAACTCTTTTGATTTACTCTGAATTCTCTTGTTAATAGAGCTAAGGATGTAGCTATTGATGCCAGAGTGATTTCTCCCTCTTCCATATTCTCTTCGTCTTCACTGTCAACAATCACCATCTTTTTCTTCTTCTCCTTCTTCTTTTCCTCTGTCGTTCTCTCTTTCCTCGGCCTCTCTGTTTCTTCTGTAGATTTGCCAACCAAAGCAAAAGGTGCAATGGTTAGTGTCTTTGCTTGTGCTATTTGAGGCTCTTGACCAGCTAATGTTCCGTAGAGGTCTGAGAGAGTCCAGGAATCTAAATCTTGATTGGTTTGTAAAGACATAGATAACTGGAGCCATTCTTCGTTCAGACTTTTAAGAAACATAACTTTATTATCTTCAGAAGTTCTGTGGATGCCGAACTTTTTGCAGTTATTGATTAGAGAGTAGAACCTGTCGTATGTTGTTTGTAGAGATTCATTTGTCAGGGCTTTGAAAGCGTAATATTCGTTTATGTATTGAGCCCTTCGGTTTTTCTGAGTTTTTGCTCCCCCTTCAAGTTGTTTCTCTAGTTCTTTCCAAAGATCATACGCAGATTCGCATGCATCTAAGGACTGAAAGAGATAGTTGGGGATTGCCATGATCAGAATCCTTTTTGTTTTCTGCGCAATTTCATCTTTTTCTTTATCTTGATCTGACCAACCCTCCTTGGTTTTGGGTTTTTGATGTTCAGGGATTTCAGGAGTGTCGGCTGTTGCAGGTACACGAGGTACTATCAACATAGGAATATGAGGAGGATTATAAATGTATTGAACAAGCTCTTTATCAGTACCCTCAAAGAAATGGATCATTCTTATTTTCCATTGAGGATACTCATTTCGTAGAAGAGAAGGTGGTTTGGTTAATGAACCAGCTGTGAAGAAATTTTGCACGTTTGTCATTTTAAGATTTTGGAAGCTTTAGTGAAAAGATATGACACGAAAAAGTACGAAGGAGTAATCTGGAAGGATTTTATGGGTTTGAAAGTTCTTAATAGTGTACTTTTCTATCAATAATCTAGTTAAACTGAGGATCGCTTGATATTGAAAATCAAGCTTCGCTCTGATACCAATTGTTGGTTCCCTTGTTTGATTAACAAAGATTATCTAATCTATTAGTTCAAAAGGATGTGTTGCGGAAGCGTATTTGAAGAACTAACAGATATGTTTGTATAGAAACAATACAGAATATATCAAATAAACAGTATATGAAGAACAGATGAATATCTCAAAGTTTACTGTATTTGATGAAGAACACTAAGAACAGATTTGACGATAATTGTGTGCTAGTGTTTTTGTGTTAATAGTTGTCTGATATTCGATTGATATCGTTGTTGTTAAGGAAGAACTCAACATGAGTCTTCCTTTTATACTACTATAAAAGAACTATTCTAGACAAAAGGACTATTGCTACAGGAAAGAAGGGATGGCATGAACAGTTGTAAACCTGCATGTATTAAATGTGCTATTATCAACTTGCAAGGTTTCCTATCAGAGTTTGACACGTGTTTGTTGTCGGACCATGCTTTTGTACAAGTTGATGAACGGACCCTGGAATAGTAGCAAGATATTTCCGTAACAGTGGCAAGATATTATAAATATCTTCCATGTCTTCAGTCTGAACCGCAGAGGCTCTGTCAAGGGTGACAGAGGTTCTGCTGCTTGATCCTTGGTGAGCATTCTTCTGTAGATTCTTGTTTGGTCCTTTGTGAGTAGTCTTCTGTAGATTCTTCTTGTGACTTGGTGTTTCTTGAATGATCTTGTTTACTTCGGCAGAGCTTCTGTGGAACACCGCAGAGCTTCTGTGGAACTCTTTCATACTTAGCCTATTTTTCAATACTTCTAATATTATGAATATTTGGAGCTAATAGGTAGACTTCGTCAGGAAGAGCCATGGAGAGTATGGATCTGGCTTTGGTGTCGATAGCCACTTTCTTCTTATCTTCATCAGTCCACATATGAATTTCCTTAGGAATCAGCCTTTCTGGAATAGCAGGTCTATTCTCAGGGGCTGGAACTGCAACATCAATTCTTACAGGAATATATGGGCCGTTTTCAAGATAGTAAGGCATAGTAGGGTCTACACCTTCTAAGAAGAGAATCATCCTATTTTTCCATAGATTAAAATTATCTCTGGAGAATCTAGGGGGTTTTGCAAGAGAACCGTTTTCAATATAGTTTGTGTTTGTGTTGGTAGCCATTTTACGAAATAGCAAGGAAGAGAAATCTTAGTATAGATCAGATCTTGTTTATGAGATTAAACAAATCCGCTCTGATACCACTTGTTGGTCCCGAAGGGCTATACAAGTTTGTAGAAGGGGGGGGGGGGGGGGGGGGGGGGGTTGAATACAAACACACGTTTTTACTTTTCTAAATTATTTATTGATAAATCAAGACAATTTACAACTTGTTGCGGAACAAGATTAAGGATAAACCTAATCTAAACAAGTCTTGAGAAACACTAAGTTTCTTGCATTAGAAAGAGTTAAAGAAATTACGAATAGTAACTTAACAATAAGAAATAAGAAGATGGTCCGAGCACACTTCAAAACTGAAGTAAGGTTCTTCTTATATACTGCATGCATTTAATGCATGGCAGTATGGCTTTACACGTGGCAGCAGCGGAGTGGTTGCATGTCATTGACCTTTGTAGACAACCTTAGTAGCCGCATGGTGCACAGTGTAGAATCAGAGTTGTTGTACGATTACAAACAAAAGGGATGTCCATTCTGACAGTTCGTACGGAGACGTTCAAGGGAGGTAAGACAATAGTAACATGCAGGGAGACTTCATGATCAGCTTTTGTTGAGTCAGATCTTTATCAGCGAATGATAAAGTTCAACGATTGTTGAAGTCTTCTACTTGATACTTCATGTTGAATGGACAGGTCTTGCTTCGCTGATATCCGCATCAGTTCATGAGTAGACTTGTCGCTGGTTCTTGAGCTTGATCTTCGACTTCAGCGTAGAACTTTGGTTGACGTGAAACTTGTCTTCAGGGATCATAAGTAAACAACTAACTTATCAGCGATCATCTCATAGACTGAACAGGCTCAGAGCTATATGATGATGAACAGTGTTCGCTGAATATCTAATCTAAAGAGTGAGAGTTCCTATCAGCGGTACTGTAAAGTCTTAGTACTTATCAGCGATAGTGAAACTCTGATACATAATGTTTACTTACAATTTTCACTAAGTGTTTAAGAGAAGGTCATTATCAAATCATTGAGGGTTTAGATCAACACCTTCCACTCAGCGATCAACTATCACTATCACTGAGTTGGAGACTAACTCTGAATGCTCATCAGACCCTAACTCTTCAGATCTTGATGAATCTATGGCTCTCCTATCTAATAAGTTCAGGATATTCGCCAAAAAGAAAAAAATCAGAAAGAACAAACCCCTTGCTCTCACTGACAAGCCTAGATCATCAACTCATGTTGATAAGGCTACTGCCACTTGCTATAACTGTGAAAAGATAGGACATTTTGCTAGCGAGTGCAGGTCAAAGAAAGTCTCTAGAACCTTGTAGAAACCAGGATTCAATCTTACAATCAAATATGAACAATCAAACAGTAAATGATAGAGATTTGGATCAACGCACTTGTATTCAATTAAGAACAGATTACAGATCTAGAGAGAGACTCTCTCAAAGATTACAAAAGTTGAATACCAAGATATGCGGGAAAGTTATGCCAAAGATTAGTTAGCCTACAGTTGCTAACAACTATATATACTGTAAGGAAAAGCTAAAGCTACAGTACATATGAGAAACAGACTAATAGAACAATTACACGTGTCCTAATTAGTAACAGAATATAACTGAAAGTATCAAAGACATAAGTTGTGAACAACATGTTCAGAACTTCTGAACATCCTTCTGATCAAGCACTTCAGAACTTCCTTCAAGCACTTGTGATATTTTCATCTTCATCATCAGAAGTTCTGAGTCTCCTACTCAGAACTCTGACCCTTCTGTTCAGATTCCACACTTGTAATCTTTTCGAGACTTCTTAGATCAGAACTTCTGAGTCTTCTAACTCAGAACTCTGAGTCTTCTATTCAGATCCAACACTTGTAACTTTTGACAAAACTTCAGATCTAACAATCTCCCCCTTTTTGTCAAATAGTCCTGTACTTTTCATCATCATATTCTTTTAGTGCTGGAACAATCTTCAAAACCAGTACATTTCTCAGAGTAAGACTTCTATTAATATTTTCTATGATCTCTTGAATCTCTTCAACTTGTTTTCCCTTTTGTAACGTTTTCTCCAGACTGTGTTTGATGAACCTTAAAGTTCCTGAACAATATTTTGCCACTTCTTCTGATCTGAAGAAAATCTTTTCATTTCTGTCATTTCTTAAGAAGACTCCCAACTCTGGATATCTTATAACATTTCCACTTTTCAGAAGATTCAATTGTTCATGACCATTGTTTGGCTTTGAGAGATATATACATGGCCTTTGTAAATACAGTGCAATTTGAAAATCTGTATATGCATGCCATCTAAGAATATAAAACATTGCCTCTCTCACTGCAGCCAATGCTCCTCTCTCCTTTTTCAGTTTACTGTAGTCTTTATTTGACAAAAGACTATACAATCTGTACAAATCTGTTACTGAGATTTTTTCAAAATCTGCTTCAGTAAAGTAGTAGACTTTTCCATCTTCTCTTAAGACTTCAAATGAGTAATATTCATGTTTCATGAACTTCTTCTCTTTCAATTCTCTAATCCCTGTGATTAAGAAATCTGAATATACTGATTCTTTTGGTTTTCCTAAGCGCTTTGACATTTCACCACGAAGACATTGATGTATCTCTGTTCTGTCATGATAAACACTTAGAAAGTTGACTTCTCTTGGCTGAAAGAAGTTAGGAAGAGCATACTCCAGAAAGTAACCATTAACATCAATAGGTATTTCTTCTTCATTAGCCTCAGACTTTTTTGGTTGAACAACATCTTTCATTTGAACATCTTGTGAAGACACATCTGGAATATCTTCTTCAACTTCTTCTGAGTAAACACCATTTACTTGATATTCAGCTGGAAAAACAAAATCTCTGTGTAACAACTTCTTTGGATTTACTTCTGAAAGTAACCATTCATTGCAATTTCTGATTTTGTTTCTGAGTTCCAGTCTTTTAGTGACACATCTGATACAATTTTCTCTCACATAAACTCTGACATTCTCAACATAAGCTTGCATCTTCATTATCGTCTTCTTCAGAGTAGCATCACTATACTTTACTAGATCATTCAATCTGAATAGAATGACTTGGTTGAATTATGAATGAATGAATCTTTCATTTCCAACTTCTTCACTCACAAAGCCATCAAAGTTGCTTATTACTTCAAGAGTTCTGATTGGACTTGTCAAGTTACATTTCTCTTTCCTTGACTCAATTGCCAACTGAAAATCATACAAATACAGATTTCTGACATATATTCCCAGAACTCTTCTGCATTCAAGTTCTATCCAAGTATCTTCAGTACCAGCATAGAATTTCACCAAGAAAATTTGATCTTCCAAGAACAATCTGTGGAAATCAAAACTTCTCATGTTCACCTTTAAGTTTCCTTCTTTCAATACATTCAGATTAACATATCTCAGACCATCAAATTCTTCACTTAGAAAGTCTAACACCTTCACAATTCTTTTATGAACATGTAGCGTTTCATCAGTCTTTCTTAACCTGTTTGAAGCTTCCACATATGTCATCTGAATCCTCTCATCCAAGAATCCATCAATAAAATTCTCAATGTCAACAAACTCATCATCTTTGCAGTAGACAGATTCATAATTGTTCTCAGGGAAAATACTAACATCCAAGTTTCTTGCCAATGGTGTATCTTCTCTTTCAACAATAAAGTCACACAAAGGTTCTTCAAGAATGGGTAAATCAATTCTGGGAATCACAATTGGCCTTCTGTAAGTGTAGCAAGGCATAAAGAAGTCTTCAACTTTCACAAGATCTTCTTCTGATACATCTTCAAAGAAATATTCTACAATGTCTTTTACAAACTGCTTTGTGTATCTTACAGAGTGATCTTCTTCTCCCAATAAGTCAATTGGCCTCACCAATCTGATAACTCTTTGAACATTCTGAATGTTAAGAGCTCTGACCAACAACAATCTGTGCATTCTCCTTATCAAAATATCATTCAGTCTTCTCTCTTCAAGTTCAGAATTAAGAAGTTCCCTTCTGGTATAAGGAACTATCTCTAAACAGGTGTTGATCTCAGAACTTTCAATCAATCTTTCTTCAGAGATATCTGCCATAGTTATTTCACACCATTCTTCAGAAGAATCTGTCATTTCTTCTATAACAGTATTTTGATCTGATATAACCTTATCTGATCCAAAAATATCCATCTTTTCAGTCTCATCATTCTGATCAGTATCTGCCATAAGAATTTCAGTTTCATCAGAATTAATCTCCATCTCTGTATTCAACACCAATTCCTCTGTTTTACTTGAGTTTTCACTTCCCATCTTTTCCATTTCCATCTCTTCCTCAGTATCTGAACTAATAGTCTGAACCTCAACCAACTTTTTAACTTTTGTTGATTTTTCCACTTCTGCTGATTCATCAACTACTTGAATATTTTCTGAATTTTGAACCTCTGCAACTGCTAACTGCATATCAGAAATCTCAAAATCTGCTAAGTCAATATCAGCTGACTTTTCAACATTTTCTAACCCATCAGTGCTTTGTTCATCAACCTCAGAATTATGCTTTTGCCTTTTCTCCCCCTTTTGATGATCATGAGGATCATCATCATCAAACTTCCTTTTTAAATTCTGAGTTGATTCTTCTTCAGGTTCAGCTACAGACATAGGCATGATGGCTAATGGCTTTGAAACACTAACCAAATTTGAACTGAAAGCTTGTAACAATGAAGATTTCATGTCATTCATATTCCTTACTAACTCCTTTTGAAATTCTGACATACTATCCTTGATCTCCTTTTTGTGAGATTCCAAGGACGCTTTCATTCCATCCACCTTTTGTTCAACAGATTTTGCTTTCCCTTCTAACAAAATATTGAGATCTTTCACCTCATATTTCAAAGAATCCACCGTACTCTCCAATTTTTCAACTTTTTCCCCCAACACCTGATTTTTGTTTCTGAATCTTTTCAATTTCAGATGGTCCTAACAATGAACCTGAACCAACAGATGGTCCAGTTTTCAAGTGTTCAGAGAACTCTTGGCCTGTAGGTGCCACAAAGACACCATGTACCACAGAGGCACTGTGTAATGAAGCTTTTGAGATGTTCACTTCACCAGGACTTCCATCCAATCCTTGACAACCAATATTAGGAGTGTCTATGGATGTTGTAACAGGAATACAAAATTCATGTGATGTGCTAGTGTTGAAAAAAATTTCAGGCCCAAATTGGATATTACTGTGTAATACAGACTCAAAGTGTTCAAGAATAGGTTGTGATTTATCACCTCCCTCCAAATGAGTTTGGGATGGTTCCCCTGTTTGAATTAAAACAGTAGTATGTTGAAATACTTCTGAGTGGCTAGGGATGGGTTATTCAAGTTCCACCACTGGGTCCATGGTGTTTTCTTCAATGTTAGTCACCAAGAATTGTGAACCAACAGTAGATGTGGCTACCCGGATTAATTCAGCTGGATCAGAACCATCTCTTTCTGTTTGAGATTTTGTTAACAATCTCTCATCCTCACCACACTCTATCTGTTTTTCAACTCCCATACTAACCAATCTCTCTGAATTTTCCCTCTCTATTCTCTCAGAATGTTCTCCCCCTTGAACATTCTCCCCCTCTCTATTTTAATTTGACCCCTCACCTCTCATCTCAGGTTGTTCCTCATGGGTAGGGTCTTGAGGTTGTTCATGTCCCATTGAGGTGCAATAGGCTTTTAAAATCTCACTATCCCTTGGAATATACTGCCTAAGAGACCTTGGAAGATGTCTTTGATTTGGAAAAATCTGATTTTTAGAACTAGAAATCATCTTACCCATATAAAAAATTGGACCATGCTCCTCATTTGCTCTTCTTGGAATATTTTTGTTTTCTCTCTTAGCATACCAAATCACAATCTGCCAATACCTTTGATAAGGTATATATGTAAGTGGAGTATCCCTTGTCTTCTTTTCTATGGCCTTCTGATTCTTCTCAAAGGTGTTCTTCATATATTCCCAAAGAATTGCAGTATAATCATAATGTCTGTTTTTCACCAACCCATGAAAGATTTGCAGGATTTGCCTTGAGCCTTGATCAAGAGAACTATTCTTCCCAAATAAACATTTATTCACAATGCTGAACAAACAAGCCCAAATTGGTGGTAATTTGTTTCTCCTGAACAAACTTAGGGTCCTCAACTCTTCAATATACCCCAATATCATAAATTCAGCAATTAATTCTTCTGTCAATGGAGAATCTTCAAAATCTAATCTTCCTTCTAAATCATCCTTATCTGGTAAATTCAGCATATCTCTTAAAATTTGTATAGTCAAAGTCAAAGAAACTCCCCCAACTTCAGATACAAATCTATTTCCCTCTAGCCTTAGAGGCTTCCACCATTTTTGTATATACTGAACAGGAACCGATTTCTTCTTTGTAAACCACTTTTTGTATGGATGATACTTCAATAACTCCATGATTATCTTATGTTCTTCTTTAAATTTGCTTTCATCAAACAATAACACACAATTGTTTTCCAATAGCCTCAAATATTCTCTCTCAGGAACAATCCTTTCACCAATATTAGGTCTTCCTGACATGACTGACCTAACTGCACTTTGTTCGTGTTGAATGTTCTCATTTCCCTCATCTGCGTTTCCCTCTGATTCATCCATATGTTCATCCACTGCTTCTCCTCCAACATTACCTTGTACAATGTTATCTCCTATTACCCCTTCATCTACGGCTCTATTTCCAGGTCTTTGAACTTCATCATCATCTGATTTTGATTCAAACAATGATTTTGATGAATGTAATGAAATGGCTCTATTTCTCCTTGAACCAGACATGATCGTAATGTGGAATTTTGAAAGAAAACAAGATCAATGAACTCAGGAATTGTGCGTTTCTCAATTTTCACTCTTGGATTTCAAATAAAATTTGAAATAGGGATTTTAAGAACTATTTAAAATCCGCGAAGTTGAAAGGTTTAACGGAAAAAACTTTGCTTTTGTCAGTGTTATAACGGAGTCAAACACTTTAAAATACCACAAAAGATATTAAATGACACGTGGTAATTTCAATTGAATAAGAAGCTGACACGTGTTATTGGATAGAAATTAACACAAGTTAAAAGTTCTGAATAACACGCTCAGAGTTCTGAGAATGCATACTCAGAAGTTCTGAGTACACAATTCAGAAGAAATTCCCTTAGAACCAAAATTCATTTAAAATCAACTTCTGATTATATAAAAACATTTAATTATCCAGAAGTAGTTTGAACAGATAGAAAATTATTTTATCATCAAAGTTCTGTCCTTCTTTTGATGATTTGAAATTTCTGAAAACATTTAAAATCTAACATCTGAATTTTAAAACTTTTGAAACATTCAGAAGTAGTTTTGAACAAGTATAAAAATATTTTATCATTGAAAGCTTGTTCTCCTTAGAATGATTAGTGATAAGAGAAGAATACAAACCTTTTAATCATCTTGGAATGATTTCTGAAGAATATCAATGCTCCCCCTTGACTTTAGCATATACTCAAACACATATTAGACATAAAGGTAGAAAAAAAATTAGAAAAAAATAATTTACAGAATCGAAATACTTGTATTTCTCAGAAATGAATTTTTGAAAGATAGTTAGAAGTTCTGAATAATCTAATCAAAATTTAAAAAGATTTGAAGTTGGATTTCTGAAGTATTGACTCAGAAGATCTGAACTCAAGATTCAGAAGTTCTGAACTTAAGAGTCAGAATTCTGAATAAGAGATTCAGAGTTCTGAGTACATGTTGGTTCCCTTATTTGATTAACAAAGATTATCTAATCTATTAGTTCAAATAAGATGTGTTGCGGAAGCGTATTTGAAGAACTAACAGATATGTTTGTATAGAAATAACACAAAATACCAAATAAATAGTATATGAAGAACATATTAATATCTCAAAGTTTACTATATTAGATGAAGAACACTAAGAACAGATTTGACTTTAATTGTGTGCAAGTGTTTTTGGGTGTCGTGTGCGTTGTTGGCTTGTGTGTTAGCTGGTAAGGAAGAACTCAACATGAGTCTTCCTTTTATACTACAACAAAAGAATTATTCTAGACAAAAGGACTATTGCTACCGGAGAGAAGGGATGGCATGAATAGTTGGAAACCTGCATGCATTAAATGCGCTAATATCAACTTGTAAGGATGCCTATCGGAGTTTGACACGTGTTCTTGTTAGACCATGCTTTGTACAAGTTGATGAACGGACCCTGGAGCAGTAGCAAGATATTTCTGTAACAGTGGTAAGATATTCCTGTAACAGTGGCAAGCTATTATACATATCTTCCAAGTCTTCAGTCTGAACCGCAGAGGCTCTGTCAAGGGTGACAGAGGTTCTGCGGCTCGGTCCTTTGTGAGCATTCTTCTGTAGGTCCTTCTTCGGTTCTTTGTGAGCAATCTTCTGGCTATCTTTGATCTTGGTGTTTCTTGAATGATCTTATTTACTTCGGTGGAGCTTCTGTGGCACTCCGCAGAGCTTCTGTGGAAGTCTTCTATACTTGGCCTATTTTTCAATACTTCTAATATTATGAATATTTGGAGCTAACAATCTCCCCCTAAGTATTGAAAAATGAAAATTTGACTTTATGCATAATTAGGCTAAGTAAAATAGACAGAGGTTAAACAATACCTCAAAGATTCATTTCATTTTTTTAAAGATTACAGAGATATGTAAAAATGAGATTTAGACATTTGCATCTTTGAAGTCGTTGAAACTTCTGTTGTCGAATCCCACTTCTCTGAGCTCGTGATAGAATTTGATACAGAGTTCTCTTAAGCCAATTGTAGCATCTATTTCTCTGATCATTCTTTCTGCTGATTCTCGATTCATAAGCTCAGTACCTTTGTTCTCTTCTAGGATTGATCTGAACTTGTTCAGAGTACTGGTTGCATACTTCTGACAGTCCATTTCCACAAAGATTCTTACTTGACCAGCAGGATCCTTATACACTAACCCGTACCTTGGTGTTGTTATGATTGAGTTGGGTATGGCAGAAGGTGGGCAGTGATCCTCTAGTGGTCTCAGACTTAGATTTCTGACTCCAAGATCTCTTCCCAGTTGAAAGTCTATCATGCTATAGAGCAGAAGCTTTTCCCTCATTGCTTGCCTGAATACTTGATAGGCCCTTCTGTTAGCATCGGTGTCGAAGTTTTCTTTCATCCAAAGTAGAAGATCTGGCAGATCGTAGGGGTTCAAGTTCCTTATATCGGCATCTGCGAATTGATTTTCGGACTTGTTCTCCCTTTTGACTTTGTAGATGTTGTACCTGTTCTTTGGAAAGGTTCTCGTTTGAGAGAATTTGCAATAAATTACCTTTTCAATTTTGGATTATGAGAAGACTTCTGCCCTTGCTTTTGGCTTTGTTCTGTTGAAGGTGTTGTCAAGGTAAGCTCTGAGTTAAGGATCTTCGATGTGTGGCATAGGATTGTTCTAATATTGATGTCTGTAAAGATACCTATACACCACCTCTTCCATTTCTGCATGTTGTGTAGTCGGTGGTGGTATTGGTCTTCGCAGAGCATCCATTTTTCGCTTTATCTCTGCAACCCTGCCCTCTGTTACCTTTGCTTTTGGATCAAGGATTGGAATATTTGACAGAGGATCTGAATTGAATGCCCAGTCTTCTTCAGGTTTAGGAGTGACAAAGGCATCGAATGAGCTCTTCATCAACTTCTCTGTTGTTTGAGGCATTGCCATTTTCTTCTTTTGTTCTTCTGTCATGATACCATTTCCTTTATTTTTGGCTTGGGGAGGGTCAGAACCTGTTGCCTGTTTTGGACTTTCTGGGATTGCTTATGTTGGTTTGGGTGTAGAGGTTTCTGTGGGTATGATGGGGATTGCCTCTGTTGTTTTGGGTGTAGAGATTTCTACGGGTATGATGGGGATTGCCTCTGTTGTTTTGGGTGTAGAGGTTTATGTGGGTATGATGGGGATTGCCTCTGTTGTTTTTGACTTTTCAGTTTCTGAGGACTTTGGTGGAGATGGTTCTGTGGATTTTTCTTCTGTAAGCTCGGTTGTGGTTTGTGGAGGGATATCAAAACGTCTTGCAGCTCTGAAATTGGATACGAACTCCATTCTCTTTAGGACATAAGTAGCAAAACGTTTAGATCTTTTTGGTTTGTGGGCTATGGATTTTCTTCTTGGGTGTGTTTTGGGTTGGGTTGTTGATTTTGGTGGAGAATTGGGAAGTTCTTCTAAGGATGAAGATGTCAGGATTTGAACTTGAGGGACATCTTTTTCAATAACAGAGGTGGTTTCCACAGAGGCTGGTGTTTCCTCTGTGGGACTCTGTTGAGTTCCCTGAGTTTGGGTTTGGGTTGGGGGTGCAGAGGAAATTGGTTCTTCTGATATTGGTGGACTGCTTGCAGCTGTTTTCCTTTGGTTCTCCCCTTGTTTCTCCCCCTTAGGACGATCTGATGGACCATGATGGTCATTATCATAGTCATCCTGATTTACATCTGACGTACCATCTGCCCTGCATGTTGTATCTGATTTCTTTGGAGGAACAACCCCTGCAGCTATCATCCTCGCGCACAAGTCATCACAAAGGCCGAGTAGTGTTTCAACCTCTGCTTCTGTGTTGAAGCGCATTTTGCCGACGCTAGCTTGGAATTCTCTGACGTAATTCGCGTTGGCAGCTGTGAAGGCTTTGATGAACTCTGTCATTTGATCAAGGATTCCTTGGCCAAGTTCTGTGAGTTGAACTCTGGTCATGTAGTCAGAAGGCTTCATGGCTTGAGTGTTTTGCAGTGTTTGCTCTTGAACTTCTTCTAAGGCCTTCTTTAGGTCTTCTGGTGTTAGGCCCTTAGAAGTAGAGGATTGGTCTTTGAGTTTTTGCAGGAAATTTTTAACAGAGTCATTGAATGCAGAGGTTGCAGCTTTTTCAAAGTCAGTTGCTGCAGAGGTGGCAGTGTCTGTTGCAGTGGCCTTCATCTGGGCGATGGCTTTTTGTACTTCTGTGGACAGATTGTCCATTTTGGTATTCAGTTTGGAGATGACCGAGGATGTAGTTTCTGCAAAAGATTTGAAAGAGCTTTGCAACTATTTCATTGTTTGGTTTACAGAGGTGACAAGGGTTTGGAACTCATCCCTTGATACATGTGAACTCATTGTAACCTCTGGAGGAACACATTCGTCTCCAGAGTTTGTCCTTGTTCCTTGGACACCTTCGTTCACCCCTGTTTTTATGTTGAGGGTGGAAGGATTTCCTTCTGATCCTCGAGGAGAAACTTGTGTTTCATCCTCTACAGAAGTTCTGTGAAGGTCAATGTCCAAATCCATTCCAGAGGTGGGTATTGGAATGTCCTTCTGTTGACTTGGAGACTTGTCTAGAGTCTCTTCGTCATTGTGCACGCTACTCCTCTCGGAAAGGAGGTTTGGCCCTACTTTTGTGTGCGTGGCAGAGGAAACGAATTCCTCTGCGGGGATGTCAGATGTGATTCTGGGCGATGAATCACGAACAATGGGTGAGTCCTTTCGAGAGGACTCCCCAGGAATGGTTTCACCGGTTATAATAGGCACAGAGGTTGAAAGAGTAACCTCTGGCTGGCTGGGTGGGGTAAGGATCGAGCCGTGCTGCTCTTTTTCAATGATACCCTTTCTCGCTAGACCGGCGGTATCAGAAATGTGGGTTGCACTGGGAATGGGTTGGGGATGTGTGCCTTCTACTTCTGCGGCATCTTTTTCTGCAGAACCCTCTGTGGTTTCTACCCTAACCTCTTTCTCTATTGTAAAGTCTATGTCTACCTCTTATTCTGAGGTTTCCACTCTGGTCTCTTCTGCTTCTGCTTCTGTTCTCAAGGAATCATATATAAAATTAGATCCTATGAGTTTTCGAACGTGAGGGTGCATAGGTTGTATACCTTGAGCTGCAGATATGACTTCTATTGTATGTTGAGGGGTTCGACGTTGAGTGTCAAAACTGGAATGAGCTGCGGAAACTTCTTCTGTTGTGCGCAGAACCTCTGTAGTCTGATCGTTAATGTTCTGATCCAATGGTTCTGCGACCCATCCTGATGGATCTAAGGTGTGAGCAATGTCGGGATTGTTGAGGAAGGCATTAAAATCTCCCTGATGATCTGTATAGACTATTGGGGAGGGAGGTTGCAGAGGTATCGTTTGATCTTCCTCTTCCTGTTCGATATCCTCTGTGATGACCTGCAGAGGTGATGTTGGTTTCTTCTTCTTTGACTTCCTCTTCTTTGGTTTCGGGGCTCCCTCTTCTGTTGATTTTGTTTTTCATTTCTTTTGTTTTGGAGGGGAGGGAGGTGCAAAAGTTGTTGTTTCTGTAGCATGTGGTGGAGAAGAAGGTTGAGCTGCAGAGGTTGTAGTTTTCTCTGTGGGTTTTCTTTTCTTTCTCTTCTTTTTGGGTGTTGATGCAGAGGTTTTTCTCTTGTAAGAAGAGGGGTATATTTTCTCTCTTTGGGCTTTGAACCGTGCTTGTACTGAATGATGTTTTTCAAAAGCTTTGGCCCATTCTTCTTCTGTCATCCTCTCTATTATATCTACACCTAAGGGGGCTCCTAGACGCGGGGGTGTCACAGGACTTGGTTCTGGAGTCCTGTGGGCGCGTATATATTCTAACTTCATCTCTTTCTCTCTTGCATATGACAGAAGCTTCTTCGACAGAGGTCTGCAATGAGGATAGTCGTCTTCATGCTCTGTAGGAACGTTTTTGTTCATGGGATAGAGTTTTACAGTTGGCCCTTACATTGGCCATTTCTCCATTAGAAGTAGAGGCTCGAATATGACTCCTAGTATTATCTTATATTGCAGAGGTGGCAGATATCCTGGTGTGTTCCTCTTGGCCTTTTGGGTTGCAATCTTTCTGTCGATTGTATTTACTATTTCCTGCATCATGATGGTGGCATAATCGAGTGGAATATCATAATAGATCCCATACATGATGGTTAGGATCTGGTATGAGCTTTGGTCAGGGATACCGGTTTTCCCTGTGAGGCAACGATTTAAGATGGAGAAGAGGGTATTCCACAGAGGTGGTAGTCTGCCTCTGCGGAAATCATTGCGTTTCCTTAGGGTTGTGTTATACCCTAACATTTCTACAAATCGATAGAGCTCCTCATCCATCGGAACCTCAGCATATTTCTTGATTCCAAGTAGACCTCTGGTTGGCAGGTTGAACTCAAGCGAGAACATGGTTCTGTTGAACATGAGTTCGAGGTACTCAGACTTGTCTGGCTTTGAAATATAGCCCTTTATCAGAGAATCATCTGAATCAAATCGGCAACTTTGCCAAAATTGATTCAGATATCGAGCAGGGATTTTGGTTGGGGTTTTGGAAAGGAGGGGGTATATTATATGGTTTTCCATAATATTGAGGAGAAGAGCATGGGCTTCGCCGAAGGCTGTTGGTGAGGGTACCAGGTAGCAGTTGTTGGATTTTAATGGAAGAACATCCTCAAAATGTTCTTTGTTCAGAAAATGTTGAAGGTTGGTGGTTGGAGCAAAGTTTGCAGAGTCGCCGGAGTTTTCTGTTTCTGCGTTTACGGCGAAGTTAGGCTTATGGGAGTGCTCTGAATGTACTGGGGATTGTGGAGGAGAGTTCGCCGGAGATTTCTTAGCAGCGTGGGAACTGGAAGCCATTTTTGTGAAGAAAGATGAAGATTTTAGAATAGTTGCAGGTTCGTCGGAGAAGAAGTAAGTAAAGTTTTTGTGAGGAGAAGTAACTTGGGTTTTAAACTGAGTATGTAACCGTAGATTCTGAAAGGGTTAATATTTTGAGGTAAATAATATTTGGGGTCCGCACTTGAGTGGTTACGGCGGGTTCAACTTTCCAGAGGAACGTGCTCCATGTAGGTCCAATGAAATGATGACACGTCATCTGTGTCAGTTATGACGAGACGTCGTGTGCGGCCTTTTTAAATGCTAGGCGCGTAGGTTTATTTACCTCCACATGATTCTCACTCGCAGAAAAGTTATCGTTACTGTTACAGAAATGCCCGATGTAACAACTGACAGAGGCTCTGTGATTTGAAAACCTTGTTTTTCTTTCCTCTGTAGGTTGTACCTTCACAAAAAAATGGTTGAAAAAGTCCATGGAGAGGATTGATAAATTATTAGTATAGAAACTCCTTTACAGAGGTTTTTGGACCTCTGTCAGAGCCATAAGAGGCTCTGAGACATGAAATTTCTCATATCTAACAATTTATAAACATTTTTGATCATCCAGGTTTTTGATTGTTTTTAACAATGTTTTTAGGACCAATTTGAAAGCTGGTGTCCTAGAAATTGCTTTTGAAAAATTAATTTAATGCAGCAATGTCTGTTTTAGACACGAGATGGTCTACAAAAGTTCTATTTGTGTGGGAAGAACTTTGTGATCATTGATTTCTGTTGCAGTGTATTAGTACACGATGATTCTTTTTGAAATTGATATCTAAGGTGATCGATAGAGTTTCCAAGATTATTGATTTATGATCATAGAGCTTTTTCCTGCAGAACCTCTGTTGGACTCAGTAGAGGGTCTGTGACCTTAAATTTCTAATAAAGGAAAACTCAATATTCTTTTTGATCAAATTTCATTGGAATGTGTTTAATAATGTTTTTAGAACATATTTAGAAATTTGTGTCCTAGAAAATTATTTTCATAAAGAATTTGTACGAGATACCAACCTTTTAGTTCTTCTTTGTCCGGCAAAGATATTTTCTTCTGTTGATTTCATCTCTTCCTTTGCTCCCCCTTGACTTATAAATCTCTGTAGATTAAGCAAGGTCTCCTTTTGCTCCCCCTTGATCTAATCAGCCTTTGTAGATCAAGTAGTTCCCTTTCTTCTCTCCCTTGACCTGTGTTTGGTTCAAATTATCAGAAGTAATGTTTATAACATAGGTCAAGTGTATCAGAGGTTCTGTAAGGATCGTCAGAGGTTCTGAGGAGTCCTACAGAAGCTCTTTTGTGTTTAGTTTTGAGATTTTTAGAATTTACATATAATAAGCAAAATATTTACCAAAAGTATCTATATATATATATATATATATGTAAACAAAATTTATACAAAATTTTAAATGAAGATAAGATACTTACAGAGATTAAGACATATTTATCATTCCTAATTTACCCACCAAGTAAAGAAATCTTTTCTCATCAAGTGCCTTGGTGAATAAATCAGCAAGCTGGAATTCTGTTGGTACAAAATGCATCTCGATGGTTTGGTTTTCAACATGATACTTAAAAAGGGATGCCTGATATCTATGTGCTTTGTCTTTGAATGCTGTACTGGATTGGCAGATATGGCAATTGCACTTTTGGAATCACAGAAGATGGGGATTTTGAAGATGATATGACCAAAGTCTTTCAGCTGAGTTTTCATCCACAGAACTTGAGAGCAACAGCTAGCAGCAGCAACGTATTCAGCTTCTGCTGTAGATGTTGAGACACAATTCTGTTTCTTTGATGTCCAGCTTACTAATTTCCCACCTAGGAATTGACAACTCCCAGAGGTACTTTTTCTGTCGAGTTTACATCCTCCATAATCTGAATCTGTGTATGCCTTTAGTCCAAAACTAGAGTTCTGTGGATACCAGAGGCCAAGATTTTTGGTCCCTCTAAGGTATCTGAAGATTCTCTTTACAGCAATATAATGTGACTTTTTAGGATTAGCTTGATATCTTGCACAGAGGCATGTTGCATGCATTATGTCAGGTCTACTGGCTGTTAAGTATAATAAAGACCCAATCATCCCTTTGTAAAGCGTGCACTCGACAGAGATGCCATTTGGATCTGAAAAATGTTTATTTCCAGTGGCCATTGGGGTTTTCATGACAGAGGCATCAGAGAGGCTATATTTTTCAAGTATGTCAGAGAGATATTTTGATTGGTTTATGAAAATTCCTTCTGATGTTTGTTTGACTTGAAGTCCGAGGAAAAAGGTTAATTCTCCCATCATACTCATTTCAAACTCACTCTGCATGAGTTTTTCAAAATCTTTACATTTTTGTGCATTTGTAAACCCAAAAATAATGTCATCTACATATATTTGTACAAGAATAAGCTCATTTCCTTCACCTTTAAAGAACAGAGTTGTATCAGTGGTACCTCTTTTGTAGTTGTTATTGAGAAGAAAGGTAGAAAGTCTTTCGTACCATGCTCTTGGAGCCTGTTTCAGTCCATACAGAGCTTTGTCAAGGTAATAGATATACCTTGGGTACTTTGAGCTTTCAAACCCTGGTGGTTGTTGGACGTATACTTCTTCTTGAATTTCACCATTGAAAAAGACAGATTTTACATCCATTTGATATACTTTAAAACCTCTGTGGGCTGTGAAGGCTAAGAAATTTCTTATTGCTTCGAGCCGTGCAACAGGGGCAAAAGTTTCATCGTAATCTATGCCCTCTTCGTGGCGATATCCCTTGGCTAACAGTCTTGCTTTATTTTGAATGATCACTCCATCCTCATCCTTTTTGTTTCTGAAGACCGACTTAGTCCCTATGGCCTGTTTCCCTCGTGGCAGAGGTACTGTATTAGTTAGCTTTGGCTTTATACCTTGTATGTTATCGGTATAAATAGGCATGTCTAGTGTCTTAGTTAGAGAGTGAATCTAGATCCCTTTAGGAACAACTTGTAGCATTAGTCATTTCTACTTTGAAGATCAAAATATGGATGACTTGTGTACTCTAGATTTTTTCTCTACATCATTCTTGATTTCTTGCTAGATTTGGGATTTCACAGGATCAGACAGAGAGATACTCACTTTGTTTACATAAGGTGATTCTGCAGAGGTGTTGTTGGTTCCAGCAGAGGGATCAACATCGTTGTTGAACATCTCTTGAAATAGAAGACCTAAATCTTCATTTATTTTTGAAATGCCAGAAGTTTCCTTGTTTAGCCCGAGTTCTGAACTGTGTTGTTCAGAAGTCGTTTGGAATGAGTCATCAAAGGATACATTGATGCTTTCTACTATCATGCGTGACTTCAGAAGGAAAACTCTGTAGGCTTTGGAAGCGGCAGAGTACCCAATGAACTTGCCTTGGTCAGCCTTTTCTTCAAACTTTCCTCTTGAGTCTTTGTCGTTTAAGACAAAGCATTTGCATCCAAATACATGGAGAAACTTGATGTTTGGTCGCCGTTTGTTGATCAATTCATAAGGAGTTTTGATGTGTCTTTTCACGATTGTTGAACGATTTTGGGTATAGCAAGCAGTTGAAATTGCTTCTGCCCAAAAGATCATTGGTAATCCGCATGCAGAAAGCATGGTTCTTGCAGCCTCCAAGAGCGTGCGGTTCTTTCGTTCGACCATGCCATTCTGTTGTGGAGTGCGAGCGACAGAGAAGTTCTGGGAAAATCCTTCTTCTGTGAGATAGGCTTCAATGACAGAGTTTTTGAATTCTGTGCCATTGTCACTTCGTAACTTCAGAATTCTGCATTCATAAAGAACTTGGATTCTTTTCATTAGATTAATCAGGATGCATGGAACATCTGATTTCTTTCTGACAAATTCAACCCATGTAAATCGTGAATACTCATCAATTAAGACAAGTATATATTTCTTGCCACCTAGGCTCTGTATAGCGATTGGACCGCAGAGGTCAACGTGAAGCATGTACAGAGGCCTAGGACAAGATATATCAGTTTTGCCTCTGTGGGAATCTCTTTTGAGTTTTCCCATTTCACAGGCAAAGCATAAATGATCCTTATTAAATTTAACATTAGGTAAACCTTTGACCAGATCAAGTTTTACCAGTTTATCTAGAGTATGAAAGTTTAAGTGACAGAACCTATTGTGCCATAGCCAACCTTCTTTACTTTTGCTTGCAACAAGACAAATGTTGTCCTTGTTTTTGGCATTGAAGTTCATTAGATATAGATCACCTTTTCTTTTGGCTCGCAGAAGTTCTATTCCGGTGTCTTCACTTAGTAGAGAACAAAATGTTCTTTTTAACAGTACATCGAATCCCGTGTCACAAAGTTGGCTGACACTGAGTAGGTTGTGTTTAAGGCCATCAACATATGCAACTTTGTGTACGGTGATATTTTGTTTCTTTATGACTCCATAGCCTTTAATATGCCCCTTTTTGTTGTCTCCAAAAGTCACTGATCCACCATCTTGTTTTTCTTGGTATGTGGATAGAAGACCACTGTTGCCAGTCATGTGCCTTGAGCATCCGGAGTCTAGATACCATATTGGCACATACTGTTTCTACAAGACAATCAAAGAGTTTTAGGTACCCATATCCACATGGGTCCAGTTTTGTCAGAATTTTTCAAGTTTGCCTTAGCATTCTTGAAATACATTTTATCTATTGTCGAAGAATCAGTTTGTTTCTCTTTAATATTTGATTTAGGTGCAGACAGTAAACACTTTGAACTACAGAAATGATTATTCAATTTGAACATTAGATCAAAGCAATGGCAGTATAGAACAGCAGAAGTGATTTGTTTGAAATTTTCATTGAAAGCATTAAACTGGGCCACAGAGGCATTACATTCTATTCTATCATATGGCTTACTGTTACAAGAAGATTTATGTAGATTAGATTGTTGGCAAAAATCTTTGTTTGTAGCAGCCTTCTGTGAGTCCCTTCTGTAGTGATTGATTTCACAGTCACAGAAGAAAGAGATTTGTTAGGTTTTGGCCATTTACCCTTTTGTTGCCATGTTGATTTATCTTTAATTTTTAAGGGTTTTAAAAACTTTGAATATTTTGGATTTTGAGAGGACATTAACTTCTGTTGTTTGAAATTTTCAAGCTCAATAGAGGTTTTGGCTAGTATGCACATATCCAAAAAGTCTGGACAGATAGGAATTCCAGTGATTTTCTCCTTTGGAGAAATAGTTCTGTTAAGAACTTCAGAGGTTTGTTTAATAACCTCCGTGTCATAATGAATCTTTTCTATTTTGTCAGTCTCTGATTCGTCAGATGATGAATCGTCCTCATATACAGAGGTAGAGTCATCAATATTTCTTTCGATAGAGGCTGGATTTTCCGAGCATGTGTCATACTTGCTTTCTTCATCAGAAAAAATATTTTATAAGTCAACAGAGGTGTCTGATAAGATCTCTTCAGAGAGTTTTTGATCTACAGAAGATGTACATAGATTTTTCAAAATATCTATTTTCCCGATTTCCATTATTTCCTTTTCAATTATATTTCTTAGTTTTCCTTCTGAAAAGATTGGTTTGAACTCAAGTGCTTCTGCAGATAATTTCTTTTCAGAATCTATTGTGCACACAAAAGCAACTTGAGTTTGAGTCTCTGGTTTACCAAACTTGAAGATTCCTATCTGATCTAGAGTTTTCAGATATCTCTTTGGTTTGGATCCTTTTTTGACAGAGGTTGAAGGTGATAAATTTGTGTTTTCAAACCATACATTTATCATCTTCATGGGTTTCCTTAAGTGAGGTTCCCCAGAGACTTTTACTCTCTTACTTACAGAGATTAAGTTTGGAAAATTAGGTTTGTTGACTTTTCCTAAAGTAAATAGAGATGACAGAGGTTTATTCTTTTTGTTTTCTGTACCTTGACTTATATCACTGTACCCAATACCTCTCCTTCCTATTTGAGTATTTATTTTCTCATACACCTTTTGTGCATCACGATAATTTTTAATTAAAACGTCTCTTCTAAGTAGATCTTGCCAAAGGACTTCTCTTTCCTTTTGAAAATATTCTTTAAGAGCTAAAATGTTTAGTATGACGCTCTCAGAATCTGAAAGTTCTTTTGTTTTAGATTTTAAAGATGTATTTAATTCAGAAATTTTCTCTTTTAAAGGAAATAGATTCTTGTTCCAGTTTGCTTCTAATTCTTCCTTTTCTTTGAAAACTTTTGCTTTTTCTTCAGTGAGAAGTCTAGCTTCTCTTTCATAAAAAGTGAGCTTTTCTGAATATCATCACAAGTCTTTTTCAGTTCAATATTTTCAGTTTTAATTATAAGTAAATCAACTTTTGTAGTGCTAGAGGTGGAGTTTGAAGTAGATACCTCATTGTCAAAGTCGGAGCTGATTTCTGCCATGCCACAGAACAAGGCATTTTTGGTGTATTCATCATCAGAGGTTGTATCTGACTCCCAATCTTCCTTGTTCACCACTTTGTTTTCCATGAGTGACTTTTGAGCATAATACTCGGCTTTCTTTTTGTAAAAAGTTGAGTCCTTCTGTGGTCGATTTGGCCTGCTTCTGCATTCATTTGCAAAGTGGCCTGGCTTCCCACATTTATAGCAACCTTGGTTCTGGGAAGTGTTACCAGCACGATCGTCGGACTTCTATCGGTCACCACCTTTTTCCAATCTGCATTCATTAGCATAATGACCAGGCTTACCACATTTGTAGCATTCTTGTGGTGTGTAGCTTGCCTTGTCATCTGACATCTGTCGGTCATTTCCTCTGTTGTATCTTTCACTCGACCTCTGTTGGTCGTTACTTCTGTCGTCTGACCTCTGTCGGTCAGCTGATTCTTCTCTTCTTCCTTGATCCCTTCTACTCCAATCTTCTCTTCTTTCTCTATTATCTCTGCCATATATGTTATTACCAGAACTCTTTTGATTTCCTCTGAATTCTCTTGTTAATAGAGCTAAGGATGTAGCTATTGATGCCAGAGTGATCTCTCCCTCTCCCATAATTTCTTCGTCTTCGCTGTCAACTGCCACCACCTTTTTCTTTTTCTCCTTCTTCTTTTCTTCTGTCGCTCTTTCTTTTCTCGGCCTCTCTGTTTCTTCTGTAGATTTACTAACCAAAGCAAGAGGTGCAATGGTTATTGTCTTTGCTTGTGCTACTTGAGGCTCTTGACCAGCTAATGTTCCGTAGAGGTCTGAAAGAGTCCAAGAATCTAAATCTTGATTGGTTTGTAAAGACATAGATAACTGGAGCCATTCTTCGTTCAGACTTTTGAGAAACATGACGTTATTCTCTTCAGAAGTTCTGTGGATGCCGAACTTTTTGCAATTATTGATCAAAGAGTTGAACCTGTCATACGTTGTCTGCATAGATTCAGTTGTCGGGGCTTTAAAAGCGTAATATTCGTTTATGTATTGAGCCCTTTGGTTTACAGAGTTTTAGATCCCCCTTCAAGTTGTTTCTCCAGTTCTTTCCAAAGATCATACGCAGATTCGCATGCATCTAAGGACTGGAAGAGGTCGTTGGGGATTGCCATGATCAGAATTCTTTTAGTTTTCTGCGCAAGTTCATCTTTTTCCTTATCTTCATCTGACCAACCATCCCTGGTTTTAGGTTTTTGATGCTCAGGGATTTCAGGAGTGTCAGCTGTAGCTGGTACACGAGGTACTGTTAACATAGGGACATTTGGAGGATTATAAAGGTATTGTACGAGCTCTTTATCAGTACCCTCAAAGAAATGGATCATTCTTATTTTCCACTGAGGATACTCATTTCTTAGAAGAGAAGGTGGTTTGGTTAATGAACCAGCTGTTAAGAAATTTTGCGCGCTTGTCATTTTAAGAGTAGGAAGCTTCAGAATAAAGATATGACACGAAAAAGTACAAAGGAATAATCTGGAAGGATTTTCTGGGTTTGGAGGTTCTTAACAGTGCACTTTTATGGAGTTTTAACTAAAAAAACAGTTTCTCTACATCTTCCAAATGTCGAATAAATCGAAAATGGGTGAAAATCAGAATTTGTTTGTTGGAATAAATAACAGGTTAAAAACAGACCACGTTTCTACCAATAATCTTGTTAAACCGAGGATCGCTTGATATTAAAAATCAAGCTTTGCTCTGATACCAATTGTTGGTTCCCTTATTTGATTAACAAAGATTATCTAATCTATTAGTTCAAATAAGATGTGGTGCGGAAGCGTATTTGAAGAACTAACAGATATGTTTGTATAGAAATAACACAAAATACCAAATAAACATTATATGAAGAACAAATTAATATCTCAAAGTTTACTGTATTTGATGAAGAACACTAAGAACATATTTGACTTTAATTGTGTGCAAGTGTTTTTGTGTGTCGTGTGCGTTGTTGGCTTGTGTGTTAGCTGGTAAGGAAGAACTCAACATGAGTCTTCCTTTTATACTACAACAAAAGAACTATTCTAGACAAAAGGACTATTGCTACAGGAGAGAAGGGATGGCATGAACAGTTGGAAACCTGCATGCATTAAATGCGCTAATATCAACTTGTAAGGATGCCTATCGGAGTTTGACACGTGTTGTTGTTAGACCATGCTTTGTACAAGTTGATGAACGGACCCTGGAACAGTAGCAAGATATTTCTGTAACAGTGGTAAGATATTCCTGTAACAGTGGCAAGATATTATAAATATCTTCCAAGTCTTCAGTCTGAACCGCAGAGGCTCTGTCAAGGGTGACAGAGGTTCTGCGGCTCGGTCCTTTGTGAGCATTCTTCTGTAGGTCCTTCTTCGGTTCTTTGTGAGCAATCTTCTGGATATCTTTGATCTTGGTGTTTATTGAATGATCTTATTTACTTCGGTGGAGCTTCTGTGGCACTCCGCAGAGCTTCTGTGGAAGTCTTCTATACTTGGCCTATTTTTCAATACTTCTAATATTATGAATATTTGGAGCTAACAGTACACTACTCAGAGAATCTTACTTAGAAAAACTTTATCATTTCTGAAAAATAGCAAATGTAATCAATTTGTCAGATTAAGCATTCCTATTTTACATATGAGAAAGGTGAACCTTTTGTGATCAAGAGGCTTTGTGAACAAGTCAGCCAATTGATACTTTGTATGCACAAAGTGCATCTCTATATTTCCCTTTTCAACATAGTGTTTAATAAAATGATACCTTACATCAATATGCTTGGTCTTTGAGTGCTGAACAAGATTCTGAGTTATTGCAATGGCACTTTCTGAATCACAATATATGGGACTTTTGTTGAGTTGATATCCATAGTCCATGAGTTGTGTTCTCATCCATAAGGTTTGAGAGCAGCAGGCAGCAGCAGCAACATACTCTGCTTCAGCAGTGGATGTGGATACACAGTTTTGCTTCTTTGAAGCCCAACTCACAATCTTATCTCCCAAAAAGTGACAAGCACCAGATGTATTTTTCCTGTCCAACCTGCTTCCTGCATGATCAGCATCAGTAAAACCAGTTAATTTGAAATCAGTCTCTTTTGGATACCAAAGACCCAAATCTGGTGAACCTTTCAGATATCTTAAGATCCTCTTAACAGCTAGCAAATGAGATTCTTTTGGATTTGATTGAAATATAGCACAAAAACAAGTAGCAAACATAATATCTGGTCTACTAGCAGTTAAGTAAAGAAGAGATCCTATCATGCCTCTATAAATCTTGTTATCTGCTGGAACTCCATTGAGATCATCAATCTAACTTGATATTTGTTGCCATTGGTGTTCTCATAGAAGCACAATCAGACATCTTAAACTTCTTTAAAATATATTTAACATATTTTCCTTGATTTATAAAAATACCAGTTGGTAATTGTTTTACTTGAAGACCAAGGAAAAAGTTTAATTCTCCCATCATGCTCATTTCAAATTCTGATTCCATGACTTTTGAGAATTCAGTACATAACTCTGCACTTGTAGAACCAAATATTATGTCATCTACATATATTTGAATCAAAATTAAATCATCACCCTTTTTCTTTAAGAACAAAGTAGTGTCAATCTTACCTTTCTTGAAACCAGATTTTAATAAGTGTTGAGTAAGAGTGTCATACCAGGCTCTTGGTGCTTGTTTCAGACCATATAAGGCTTTATCTAAAACATAAACATGATCTGGAAATTCAGGATCAATAAAACCTTCTGGTTGATAGACATAGACCTCTTCATTAAGTATTCCATTCAGAAAATCTGATTTGACATCCATTTGATTTACTTTGAAGTTCTTATGTGCATCATAGGCCAAGAATATTCTGATTGCTTCTATTCTCGCCACATGTGCAAATGTCTCATCATAGTCTACTCCTTCTTGTTGAGAATATCCTTTTGCAACCAATCTTGCCTTGTTTCTGACTACAACACCTGACTCATCTTTCTTGTTTTTGAATACCCATTTAGTTCCAATAACAGATTTTCCTTCAGGTTTTGGAACTAGTCTCCAGACTTTATTTCTTTCAAACTGTAGCAATTCATCTTGCATTGCTAAAATCCAATATGGATCCTCTAGGGCTTCATTGGCTTTCTTAGGTTTAATTACACTCAAAAATCCTGCAAACATTGCTTCATTTGCTGTTGCTGATCTGGTCATAACTCCTACTGATGGATCTCCTATCACTTGATGAATAGGATGGTCTTTAGTCCATTTGTTTGAACTAAGAAGCACATCAATTTCTGAAAAAATTGTTGTTTGTATCATTCTCATCAATGATTGCTTGTAATTCTGAACTGTCCCCTTTTTCTGATACTTGTTGAGGTGAAACATCTAAGTTTGGATTCTGAGTAATAGAGTCAGAATTCTGAATGACTTGTTCAGAGTTCTGAGACACTTGTTCAGAAATCTGAGTAACTTGGTCAGAATTCTGATTGGCTTGTCCAGAATTCTGAGTACTAGGATCAGAAGTTTCATTACTTGTATTGATCAAAGTTGGACATTCCTCAGATGGACCTGTATCAGAAATTACAGTTGTTTGAACCACTTATGAAGTTCCCTTTTTCATTTCTTGAACCATTTTTGGATTTTCAAAATCTGCATAAGATTCAGAAGTTAGTTCCAGAAATGCATCCTTAAACAATATATTGAGTTCTGAACAGTTAGGATTAGAAGCTGTTTCAGAAGTCATTTTTGTCTTATTCTGTCCGAGTTCTAAACTGTTTTGTTCAGAAGTCTTCATTCTTGACTCATCAAAGGTGACATTGATGCTTTCCATAATTTTCTTGGTTCTTCTATTGTAGATTCTGAATGCTTTGGAAGTAAGTGAATACCCAACAAAGTATCCTTCATCTGCCTTTTTATCAAATTTACCAAGATTTTCTCTACCTTTGAGAACATAGCATCTGCAACCAAAAACATGAAAGAATTTAATCAGTGGTTTTCTCTTGTTAATCAGTTCGTAAGCAGTTTTATCTAGTCTCTTATTTATCAAAGTTATGTTCTGTGTAAAACAAGCAGTGACTATTGCTTCAGCCCATAGGAAGGTTGGAAGATTTGAATATGCCAACATGGTTCTTGCAGCTTCAACTAGAGTTCTGTTCTTCCTTTCAACAACACCATTTTGTTGAGGAGTTTTGACAGCTGAAAAATTATGAGAAATCCCAAGATTTTGCAAAAAGTTCTGAAGAGTCTCATTTCTGAACTCTGTCCCATTGTCACTTCTGATTTTCTGGACTGGAAGTTGTAAGAATACTTGAATTCTTTTGATGAAATTAATCAGTGTTGTAGCAGCCTCTGACTTTGCTCTTAAGAATTCAAACGATGTGTACCTGGAATATTCATCCACAATAATAAGCATATACTTCTTTCCTCCCATAGATTGAACTGAAATAGGACCACAAAGATCTGTATGTAGCATTTCTAATGGTGATTTGCAGGATGAGTCCATTTTTATCTTATGAGAACTTTTCTTCATCTTGCCCATTTCACATGCTGAACATAATGATTCCTTTTCAAACTTGATATTTGGTAATCCTTTGACTAGATGTTTGCTAACCAGATTGTTCAGATCCTTGAAATTTAAATGAGAACATCTTTTGTGCCAAAGCCAACATTCATTAGCAACTGCATTTGATAATAGACATACAGGGGTTAATGCTTGTATTTTTGAAAAATTAACCACAAATAGGTCCATATGTCTTTTGGCCCAGAAAACCTTTATGTCATTCTCAGTTAAAATCATGCAACCTGTAATGCTGAACTTAATCTGACAGAAACTATCCAAAAACTAACTTATGCTGAATAGATTATGTTGTAATCCTTCAACATAGAAAACCTTCTGAATAGTCAGATCCCCTTTTGTTAAATCTCCAAATCCTTTGACTTGTCCTTTGTTGTTATTCCCAAAATTAACTGCTCCTCCAGCCTTTTCTGTGAAATTAGTCAGAGAAGACTTATGACCTGTCAAGTGTCTTGAAGCTCCAGAATCTAAAAACCACACATGACAGCCCTGCAAAAACAATCAGTTAGATTTAGGTACCCATTCTGGAATGGGTCCATCTTTGTTAACTTTGGTATCTGATTTAACAAAAGTTCCTTTGACTTTCCATTCAAAATCTTCTTTTAAGCACCACTTTCCTTTTACTTTTATGAAGTCAAAACATTTTCTGTTCACAAAGTTGTGTCTTTTCTTTTTGAAAACTTTTGGTTGAGACTGAGAAACATTTTCAGTCTTCTTTTCTTTTGTTTTAGATTGAGAAATATTTTTAATCTTTTTTTCTTTTATCCGAGTCTGAGAAAACAGCTTAGTCTTCTTTTCTGAATTCTGATTTGCTTTGTTTATATAGGAAATAGAAATTATTAATATCATATTTTTCTGAGGGGATTGGAATGAATGACTACCACACTGAACACATTCAAGATTCTTTCTTGCAAGTGACAATAAATCTGAAACATAAGTCTTTTCATTTTTATTGATATTGTTCAGAGTACAATTGCACTTATTACAAGAATTTCTAGCTTTGGGTTCAGAAGTAGTATTCAACCCAATCTTCACAAAATTCTTTTTCAGATCATCTTTCCTTTTGCTTTCTTCTTTTTCTGAAACATTCAACTTTTCAGAATTAGCAGATGATTCAGATGAGTCGCCCTTTTTCAAATGTACTTGATTCATCAAAGAATTTCTTATCTTCTTTTAAGGCATTAATCTTGAAAAGATCATATTCAGCCTTTAACTTCTCAAGCTCTGTTATTTTCTGGACATAAGTGTTGTTTTCTTTTAAAACTTGGTCCAGTTTAAAATCTACATCACAATAATCATTTTCAAGATCATCAAAAGTTTTTCTTAAGTCCTCAAGTTCTTGACTAACAAGTTTATATCTCTTTTCAAGTTCTGAAAAGCTTTCTGAAGTGAATTGAGAGTTATCAATTGAATCAGAACTTTGACTAACAGTTTCAGAATTCTGACCTTCAGACTCAGAGTTCTGACTTGTGGAGTCAGAATTATGACTAGAAGAATCAGACTTCTGACTGACTGTTTCAGAAACCTTACTTGCATCAAATATACTTTCAATGTCAGGATATGAAAAACTTGGTTGTTTATTTTTGTAACTGACATTCAAAGAATCATATTTGAATTTAGCATCATTATATTTTGGTTTCTCTTCTGTTGGTTTAAAAAATTCTTTCTTAACCTTGTCATCTGAAGCTTCTGACTTCTCAATTTTTGGTTCAGAAATTGTTCCTTTTGCTTTTACAGGATTTGATTTTTGTAGATTATCTGAACTTGTTATAGAACTAGCAGGTCTTACAAAAACTTCAACAATTTCTGGGATTTTTGGTTTAGGAACCTGTAGTTTATCAAAATCATAAAGATTTGTTAGCTTCAATCTTCCTAATCATAGAAGTATTTAGAAGTAGTGAAAAATAGGCTAAGTGAAGAGAGTCTCTTACAGAGGCTCTGCCAAACTTACCAAGAGATCAAGGTCGAGAAGCTACAGAAGCTAAAGAGGTGTCCTACAGAATCTCTGTCATACTCGCAAAGAAGACCAAAGACTCGGAATCCGGTGAAGACTGCTCTACAAAGGACCAGACCGCAGAACCTCTGTAACACTTTACAGAGCCTCTGTGGTCCTCTCTAATGACTTGAAGATATTTATAATATCTTGCTACTATTACTGGACCTGTTCATCAACTTGCATGGTAGCATGCCCTGTCCATCTTCAACGTGTCAAACTCTGATTGGATTCAATAGGGCTTAGTACATAATAGACGTCTGCTGCATTAAATGCAATACAGCACTTCCAACTGTTCATGCCATCCGTCCAACTATTCATACCGTCCGTTCTAAATAGTACCTTATGCTTTATGGTCCCCTTAGAGTAGTATATAAGGAAGACTCATGTTGAGTTCTTCATCATCGAGAATTGAGAGATAAAAACATCAAGAACACATAGCTTATATACTTTGAGAGTCATATCTGTTTTAAAGCTTTGCTTACTCACTGTTCTTAAATCTGTTCTTGATATATATAAATATATATATATATATATATATATTCAGTAAACTTTGAGATATTATTTCCAGTTCACTGTTTATTTATATTGTGTTCTAAATCTATCAAACATATCTGTTAGTTCTTCAAATACGCTTCCGCATCAAACATAAACTCGAACTAATTGATCTGACAATCTTGTATAAGCAAAACAGGAACCAACAATTGGTATCAGAGCCTTCCTTGATTTTCAATATCAAGTGATCCTCTTTGTTACAAGATTGGTGATAGACATCATTCCTTTTTAACCTATTCCTCATTTCTAGGTTAAACCTCCGTTAAAGTGTACTCTGGGAACTGTTCAAACCCAGAAAACTTTCCAGATCATCAGACTCATACTCTTTAGTCATACTATCTTTTCAGAACCTTTACAATGACAAATACAAATAGCTTCTTCACTGCTGGTTCACTCACCAAGCCTCCAACTCTCCTTGGAGATGAGTATCCTCAATGGAAAATAAGAATGGTCCATTTCTTTGAGGGTACTGAAAAAAATCTAGTACAATATCTTTACAACCTTCCTCTTGTTCCCATGATAGTAGTACCACGAGTACCAGCTACTGCTGAATCTCCTGAAATCCCTGAACATCAAAAACCGAAGCCAAAAGAAGAATGATCAAATGAAGATAAGGCAGAAGATGAAGTTGCACAGAAAACAAAAAGAATCTTGATAATGGCTATCCCCAACGAACTTTTTCAATCCTTAGATGCATGCGAAACTGCGCACGATCTTCGGAAAGAATTAGAAAGACAGTTGGAAGGGGGTGCTAAAACACAGAAGAACCGAAGGGCACAGTACATAAATGAATATCATGCATTCAGAGCCTCTACAAGAGAATATCTGCAAACGACGTACGACAGGTTCAACTCTCTCATAAACAAATGTAAAAAGTCTGGCATTCACAGAACCTCAGAAGAAAATAATGTCATGTTTCTAAAAAGCCTGAATGATGAATGGCTCCAGCTGTCTATGTCCTTGCAAACAAACCAAGATCTAGACTCCTGGACTCTCTCTGATCTCTATGGAACACTAGCCGCACAAGAACCTCAAATAGCACAGGCTAAAACACTAACCATTGCACCATATGCATTGGTTAGTAAATCTACAGAGGCTACAGAGAGACCAAGAAATGAGAAAGCAACAGAGGAGAAGAAAAAGGAAAAGAAGAAGATAGTGATGATTGATAGCGAAGAAGACGAGTTGATAGAAGAAGAAATAACTCTTGCGTCATTAGCTAAATCCTTAGCTCTATTGACAAGAGAGTTCAGAGGAAACCAAAGAGGCTCAAGAAATGATCGATATGGCAGAGACAACCAAGGTGACAAAAGAGATAACGAAAGAAGAGAAGAATCAAGTGACCGACAGAGGTCAGATGATAGCAGTGACCGACGGAGGTCAAGCGACAGAAACTACTGAAGTAGTGACCGACAGAGGACAGATGACAAGATGAGCCACATACAACAAGAATGTTACAAATGTGGCAAGCCTGGTCATTACGCAAACGAATGCCGATCGGAGAAAAGTGGAGACCGACTAAAATCCGAAGATCGAACTGGAAACACTTCTCAAGGCTGTTTCAACTACGGGAAGCCAGGTCATTTCGCTAATGAGTGCAGAAGCAGATCAAATCGCCCACAGAAGGACTCAACTTTTTACAAAAAGAAGGCTGAGTATTACGCACAAAAATCCCTAATGGCGAACAAAGGGCATTCTGAGGTGAACAAAGAGGACTTCGAGTCAGACTCTACCTCTGATGAAGAATACACAACCAATGCCCTATTCTGTGGCATGGCAGAAGTCGACTCCGACACTAACACTGAGGTATCCACTTCAAACTCTACCTCTTGTACTAATTCTGTAGATAATGACTCACTTAAACTTATTGAACTAATTGAACTAAAAGAATTAAATGAAGGCATTCAGAAAAGACTCACCTTTAATGAGAGAGAATTACGGCTTCTCACTCAAGAAAAAGCCAAAATTTTTGAAGAAAAGGAGAGAATAGAAAAGAATTGGAACAAAAATCTAGATCCTTTAAAAAAACAAATTTCTGAATTAACCTCTGAGTTAAAAATCAAAACAAAAGAACTTTCAGTTTCAAGGAGTGAAACTACTGACATAAGAGCTCTCAAGGAATACTTTCAAAAAGAGAGAGAGGTACTTTGGCAAGATCTTCTCAGAAGAAAAGTTTTACTCAAAAACTATAAAGATGCACAGAAGGTTTATGAAAAAGTAAACTCACAAATAGGAAGACGAGGTATAGGGTACGATGATATTACCCTAGGTGTTGAAGGCAAAAGAATTCAACCTCTGTCTTCTCTGTTTTTGTTGGGAAAAACAAACAAACCAGATTTTCCAAACTTACTCTCTGTAAGTAAAAGGGCTAAAATCTCTGTGGAACCTCACTTGAGGAAACATAAGAAGATGATCAATGTGTGGTTTGAAAACACAGATTTATCATCTTCAACCTCTGTCAATAGAGGAATTAAACCAAAGAAATATCTGAAAACACAAGATCAGATTGGTATCTTTAAGTTTGGTAAACCAGAGACTCAAACGCAGGTTGCTTTTGTCTGTATGATAAATGTTGAAAAAAATTTATCAGCAGAAGCTCCTGAGTTTACACCCACTTTTTCAGAAGAAAAACTTACAGAAACAATTGAAAAGGAAATTGTGGAAGTATGGAAAACAAGCATTTTAGAAAACTTCTGTACATCTTCTGTAGATAAACTTCTCGCTGAAGAGATCTTATCAGAAACCTCTGCCGTCTATGAAAATTATTTTACAGAGGAAGAAAGCTCGTATGATACATGCTCGGAAACTCCATCCTCTATCGAAAGAAATGAATCAACCTCTGTATATGAGGACGATTCATTTTCTGACGACTCAGAGACTGACTTTTCATCAGGGATAGTTCACTATGACACAGAGGATGTTAAATTCTCCTCTGAAGTTCTTAACAGAACTATTTCTCCAAAAGAGAAAATCACAGAGATACCTATCTGCCCAGATTTTCTAAACATGTATTTAAAAGTCAAAACCTCTGCTGAGCTTCATATGTTAGAGAAGACCTCTGTAGATCCTAAAAGTTCAAAATTTTCAAAACCTTTAAGGCGAATTAACGAAAATCCCACTTGGCTACAAAAGGGAACATGGCCTAAAGTTAACAAATCTTTTTCCTCTGTGACAGTGAAGAAAGATGTTCACCACAGAAGAGACTCACAGAAGGCAAGAACTAAACAAAGCTTTTGCAATCAACATTCTACTACTCATAGATCTTCTTGTAATAGGAAGTCCTATGTTAAGGAAGAATGTAATGCCTCTGTGGCTCAGTTCAATAAATTCAATAAAAAGTTCAAGCAAATCACGTCTCATATTCAAAATTGTCATTGCTTTGATCTTATGTTCAAATTAAATAATCACTTCTCAAGTCCAGATTGCTTTCTCTCCACTAAAATTAAAATTCCAAAGTCAGAACCTAGAAAGAAACAATCTGATTCTTCTACAAAAGATAAAATGTATTTCAAGAATGCTAAGGCAAACTTGAAAAATTCTAACAATATTGGACCCATGTGGATATGGGTACCTAAGTCTCTGTGATTATTTTACAGAAGTAGTTTGTGCCAATTTGGTATCTTGACTCTGGATGCTCAAGGCACATGACTGGCGACATAAGTTTACTATCCACATACAACGAAACACACGATGGTGGATCTGTAACTTTTGGAGACAACAAGAAGGGACACATCAAAGGCTATGGAGTCATAAAGAAGGAAAACGTCTCTGTATACAAAGTTGCATATGTGAATGGCCTTAAACACAACCTACTCAGTGTAAGTCAACCCTGTGATACAGGATTTGATGTCTTATTCAAAAGAACTTTCTGCTCTCTGCAAAGTGAAGACACAGGAATGGAACTTCTGCGAGCCGAAAGAAGAGGTGATCTGTATCTAATGAATTTCAGTTCCAAGAACAAGGACAAAGTTTGCCTTGTAGCCTGCAAAAGTGAGGAAGCCTGGTTATGGCATAACAGGTTCTGTCACTTGAACTTTCACACATTGGATAAACTGGTCAAACTTGATCTAGTTAAAGGTTTGCCTAATGTTAAATTTAATAAGGATCACTTATGTTCTGCCTGTGAAATGGGAAAACTCGGAAGAGCTTCCCACAGAGGCAAAACAGATGTGTCTTGCACTAGACCTATGTACATGCTTCATGTTGACCTCTGCGGTCCCATTGCCATACAGAGCCTAGGTGGCAAGAAATACATACTTGTCTTAATTGATGAATATTCGCGTTTCACATGGATTGAATTTGTTTGAAAGAAATCAGATGTTCCAATCATCTTGATAAATCTAATGAAAAGAATCCAAGTTCTTTATGAATGCAGAATACAGAAGTTAAGAAGTGACAATGGCACAGAATTTAAAAACTCTGTCATTGAAGCCTATCTTTCTACAGAAGGAATATCACAGAACTTCTCTGTCGCACACACTCCACAGCAGAACGGCGTAGTCGAAAGAAAGAATCGAACGCTTGTGGAGGCCGCAAGAGCTATGCTATCAGCATGCGGATTGCCAATGAACTTTTGTGCAGAAGCGATTTCTACTGCTTGTTATACACAGAATCGTTCAACCATTGTGAAAAGACACCTCAAGACTCCTTACGAATTAATCAACAAAAGGCGGCCAAACATCAAATTTTTCCATGTGTTTGGATGTAAATGCTTTGTTTTAAACGACAGAGATTCCAGAGGAAAGTTTGATGTAAAAGCTGACGAAGGCAAATTCATTGGATACTCTGCCACTTCCAAAGCCTACAGAGCATTCCTTACAAGGTCTCGCAAAATTGTTGAAATCATCAATGTTTCTTTTGATGATTCATTCCAAAAGACTTCTGAACAAATCAGTTCAGAACTCGGACTTAAAGGGGAATCCTCTGGCATCTCACAAGCAAAAGAAGTCTTAAATCGTCTATTTTTTTAGATGTTCCACGATGACATTGATCCCTCTGTTGGAACCATCAGAGCTTCTGAAGAACCATCTTCCATCGGTCAAAATCCAACAGGTATGACTCTAACTGGACCAAATAATGCTTCATCTTCTTCTGTAAATACTACAGATGCAAATGCGAGGTAGAGATCACAGAAGATGAAACAACAAGGAAAACGACCACAGAAGCTGCTGAAAATCAAACTTCACAATCCACAGAGGAACCAATTACAGAGGATATAGAGGACCAAGTCTATACGTCCTCAGAGGAACAAACTCCACCACCTCTCATACCAATCATTCCACAAGCTGTAGGATCAACTACAAAGGCACGCACTACTATAGAGGCTATACAAGAAGAAGAACAACAACAAGAAGCCTCTGAAGAAAGATTCGATGACATTGATGACCACCTTCCACGCACAACTAAGTGGACAAAAAGCCATCCTCCAAGCCAAATAATCGGCGAACCTTCTGACACGGTAAAAACCAGGTCTGCCTTTGCTAATTTTTGTTTCTTTACAAATTTTATTAGTGTGATAGAACCAAAGAAGATTTCTGAAGCCCTAGATGACCCAAACTGGGTAGACGCCATGCAAGAAGAGCTTCTGCAGTTTGAGCATAACAGAGTATGGACTTTAGTACCTCTGCCACGAGGGAAACAGGCCATTGGAACTAAGTGGGTCTACAGAAATAAGAAGGATGAAGATGGAGTAGTCATCAGAAACAAAGCAAGATTAGTGGCCAAGGGATATAGACAAGAAGAAGGCATAGACTACGATGAGACTTTTTCCCCTGTCGCACGACTCGAAGCAATAAGAATATTCTTAGCCTTCGCAGCCCACAGAGGATTTAAAGTTTATCAGATGGACGTAAAATCAGCTTTTCTAAACGGTGAAATCCAAGAAGAGGTTTACGTAAATCAGCCACCAGGGTTTGAAAGCTCAAAGTTCCCAAGGCATGTTTACTACCTTGAAAAGGCTCTGTACGGACTGAAACAGGCTCCAAGAGCATGGTACGAACGACTTTCTACTTTTCTTCTAGTCAATGGCTACAACAGAGGTACAACAGATACTACCTTATTCTATAAACGCAAAAACAGTGAAATAATGCTTGTACAAATCTTTGTGGATGACATAATTTTTGGGTCTACTAATACAGAGGAGTGCAAAAGTTTTGAAAAACTCATGCAGCGTGAATTTGAAATGAGTATGATGGGAGAATTAACATTTTTCCTCGGACTCCAAGTCAAACAATCATCAGAAGGAATTTTTATAAATCAGGCAAAATACGTCTCTGACATGCTTTGCAAATATAGCCTTTCTGATACCTCAGCAATGAAATCTCCAATGGCCACTGGAAATAAGTTATCCTTAGATCCAGATGGCATCTCTGTAGAATGCACTCTCTACAGAGGCATGATTGGATCTCTGTTATACTTAACAGCAAGCAGACCTGACATTATGCATTCCACATGTCTTTGTGCACGTTATCAAGCTAATCCTAAGAAATCACATTATGATGCTGTTAAAAGAATCTTTAGATACCTAAAGGGGACCAAAAATCTTGGTCTCTGGTATCCACAGAACTCTGGCTTTTGTTTTAAAGCTTATACAGATTCAGACTATGGAGGATGCATGCTCGACAGAAAGAGAACCTCTGGGAGTTGTCAATTCCTAGGCGGTAAACTAGTCAGTTGGACCTCCAAAAAGCAGAACTGTGTATCAACATCTACGGCAGAAGCTGAATACGTTGTTGCTGCTAGCTGTTGTTCTCAGGTTCTATGGATGAAGACTCAGCTAAAAGACTACGGCCACATTCTATTCAAAATACCCATCTTCTGTGATTCCAAAAGTGCCATTGCCATCTCTGCCAATCCTGTGCAACATTCCAAAACTAAGCATATCGATATAAGGTACCACTTCTTGAAACATCATGTTGAACACGGTACAATCGAGATGCATTTCGTGCCCACAGAATACCAACTTGCGGACTTATTCACCAAAGCCTTAGACGAGAAAAGATTTAATTTCTTGGTGGGTAAGTTAGGAATGATTAATATGATGTGAAATTCCTCTGTAAGTATAGCTTTATCTTCTGTAAATAAGTATATATTTCTATTTTACTTAACTTATTGCTTTGATTGATTTATTTCTGTATGTAAATTCTCAATCTTAAATAGTTCTTGATATCACAGAGCTTCTGTAAGTCTGCTCAGAACCTCTGACAACCTCCACAGAATCTCTGGAAAAACTAGACCTATGTTCTATGCAAAACTTATCATTTTTTGATCCAAGCATAGGTCAAGGGGGAGCAAAAGGAAATTATTTGATCTACAGAGGTGATGAGATCAAGGGGGAGCAAAAAGGGACCCTGAAATGATCTACAGAGGTAAAACTTTCAAGGGGAAGCCAAAGAAGAGCGTCGATGAATCTATATCGACAGAAGTCAGACATCACTGCCGAGAAAAGAAGAACCATAAAGGTGTGTCTCTCGTACAAAAGGTTGTTGAAAACAGTTTTCTGGGACACAAATTGTCAAATATGTCCTAAATATACTGTGGATAACATTTCAAAAATCAAAAGATCAAAAAGTTTCATAAAATTTGAGTTATGAGAAATTTGAGGTCATAGAGCCTCTGCTGAGCTCAACAGAGGCTCTGCCAGAAATATGCTCTGTGATCGCAAATTTAACCTCTATCGATCTTTTGGATTGTTATCTCGGAAACCAAACACACACACCATGACCTTCTCGAACAAAACTTTTTCCATAACAGTTTTCTCGGACACCAACTTTCAAATATGTCCGAAAAACGTTTCTTAGTACATATCAAAACTTGGATGATCAAAATCGTTGATAGATTTTTAGTTATAAGAAATTTTCTTTCATAGAGCTTCTGCTGGCCCTGACAGAGCTTCTGCAAGTTCCTACAGAGCCTCAAAAACCTCTGAACGAAATTTCTTCACTAAAATCCTATTAATCCTCTCCAATGTCTTTAACAAATGTTTTGGTTAACGAAGAACCTACAGAGTCATGATAACAATGAGATATATGAGGCATGAACATCAAGATTTTCAAAATCACAGAGCTTCTGTAAACCACAAAGGTTCTGTCAATTTGTTACTTGGGCATTTCTGTAAAAATAACGGTTACTTTTACTGAGAGTGAATTTCATATGGCTAAGAACAACCCCACGCGCCTAGCATTAATGGGCCGCGCACGACGTCCTGTCATCCTCTGACATGGCCTACGTGTCTCATTTTCATTGGGCGTACATGGAACGTTTTCTATGGAAAGTTGAACCCGCCGTTCTAACTTGAGTTCGGATTCCAAATATTTATCCATTGCCATATATTTTTACTCTTTCGAATTCTACCATTTTACACTCATATAAAACCCAAGCTTACCTTCTCATAAAACCTTTACAAACTCTCATTCTTCTCCGGTGAAACCCTGCAAACGCTTGCAAAAATCCTATTCTTCTTACCAAATGGCTTCATCCTCTCAAGCTATCTCCCCTGCACACACTTCGGTGAACTCACCAGAACACTCACCTGCTCATTCTGAACACTCAGAAAACCCCCACCTCGCCAAAAATATCGAACAAGATGATTCCGGCGACTCAACAGACTTTGCTCCGACCACACATCTTCAAAACTTTATAGAAAAGGATCATTTCGAAAAGGTACTACCAATCAAATCCAACAATTGCTATTTGGTCCCCTCACCCACTGCTTTCGGCGAAGTCCATGCCCTTCTTCTAAACATCATGGAAAATCATATCCTCTTCCCTCTACTTTGAAGAACCCCAAAGAAAATACCTGCTAGGTATTTGAACCAATTTTGGCAGAGTTGCAGATATGATAAAGATGATTCTTTGATCAAAGGATACATCTCAAAGTCAGACAACTCAGAGCATCTAGAACTCAAATTTAATAGAACAATGTTCTCTCTGGAGTTCAATTTACCAACTAGAGGTCTTCTCGGATTGAAAACATATGCAGAACAACCTACAGACGACGAGCTCTGTCGTTTTGTAGAAATGCTTGGGTACAACACCCACCTAAGAAAGAGAAATGACTTCCGCAGAGGCAGACTACCACCTCTGTGGAACACCTTGTTTTCAATCCGTAACAGATGCCTGACAGGGAAGATAGGCAGCATTGATCAAAGCTCGCATCAGATCTTAACCATCATGTATGGGGTCTACTACGATCTCCCACTCGATTACTCGACCATCATGCTGCAGGAGATCATCAATACAATCGACAGAAAGAACAACACCCTGAAGGCTAAAGAGACTGATCCCACATATCTACCGCCTCTGCAATTCCAAAGAATCTTGGGAGTTCTGTTCGAACCTCTGCTAATGATGCAGAAATGGCCAATGGAAGGACCAATTCCTAAACAGTTCCCGATGAACAAGAACATCCCCACCGATCATGCAGAAGGCTACAACCACTGCAGACCTCTTTCAAAAAGGCTTCTGAAATATGCAACGAACAAAACCCTTAAGCAAGAATATATACGCGATCACAGGACTCCAGAACCGAGCCCTGTGACACCCCCGCGTTTAGGTGTCCCCTTAGGAACAATAGTTGTAGAACCCCTCTCTACAAAATCGAAGAAGAAGAAACTGGCAAAACATTTGGAAATCCAACGAAGTTTTATGGCCAAACGTGACGAGCTCATGGCAAAGAAATCTTCTTCTAAAGCCTCTGCCTCTACCCCAAAAACAAAGAAGAGGAAAACTGCAGAAGGCACCTCTACAAACATTGCAGAAGATCAATCTTCACCTCCTCATGCCACAAAAGTTGGCTCCTCTGCTCCTCCCTCGTCTCCTAAACAGAAGAAGAAAAGAAAATCGAAAACCACAGAGGAAGAGGCACCAAAACCAAAGAGGAGGAAGACCAAAAAGAAGCTTGATAAATTGGTTACCATCGCAGAAGAGGAAACTGCAGAAGAAGGAACTGCAGAAGAAGAGGTCGCAGAAACCAGGGTCAAAGAAACTGCAGAAGGAGAAGTTGCAGAAGAGGGATATCACTCACCTTATCAATCCCCAGATCGATTCGCTCATCAAGGAAATTTAAACGATTTTCTTCAACACCCTTACTTTGCTAACACCCTAAATACAGCTGGGTGGAATGCACCACCACTTGACCACCACACCACAGAAGAACAAGACTTCTCTATCTCTGGCATTGACACCAATCTGCAAGAAGATGATCAAACCCCCAGAAATCAACCATCTGAAACCCCTTACATTCTACATAATCCCTTCATCCAACAGGGACTAGACGTCCACAGAAGGAGCCCAAGCCAAGCTTCAGAAGAAGGAATAGAAGAAATCGACTTGTCAGATGTTGAAACTAGGGAAAGGCTTAGGCTACATGCAGAAGTTCTGTGGAATAGAGATGAGGTTAAAAAGGCCTTAGATAGAATGGAAGAAAAGGTAAAGGGACAGAAAAAGATGTCGTAGAAGTAGAAGGCACACATCCGCAAACCCCTCCCAGTGCAACCCACACATCTAACTACGCAGGTCTAGCTGCAGAAGGAGTTATTGAAAAAGAGCAGCACAGCTCGATCCAAACCCAACCCATCCAGCCAGAGGTCACTCTTTCGACTTCTGCGCCCACATAAACCAGGGAATCCATTCCTAGGGAGTCTACTCAGAGAGACTCACCTATAGTTCGTGATCAATCGCCCCAGATCACACTAGAACACCCAACAGAGGAATTCGTTTCCTCTGCCACGCACACTATAGGGCCAACACTTCTTTCAGAGAGAAGTAGTGAGCACAAAGACGAAGAGACTCTAGACAAGTCTCTGAGTCAACCGAAGGATAATCTAGTACCCACCTCTGGAGTGGATCTAGACAATGTCATTCACAGAACTTCTGTAGAGTCTGAAGCACTAGATGCTTCTGCTCAAAGATCAGATGGAAATCTTTCCACCCCCAACATACAAACAAGGGTGAACGAAGGTGTCCCAGGAGCAGGGACTCACTCTGGAGACGAATGTGTTCCTCCAGAGGTTACACCAGGGACACAAGTATCAAGGGATGAGTTCTAAACCCTTGTCACCTCTGTGAACCAAACCATGAAAGAGTTGCAAAGCTCTTTCACATCTTTTGCAGAGAAAACATCAACGGCCTTGCTGAATCTGAACACCAAAATGGACAATCTGTCCACAGAGGTGAAAACGGCCATCACAGAGATGAAATCTTCTACTCAAACAACTGCCACAACTACAGCCACTCCTGCTAAAGATTTTGGAATAGCTGCAACATCTGCATTCAAGGAATCAGTCAAACATTTTCCTTGAACAAATGAACAAGCAATCCAACAAATCACAGAGCATCACACCTGCAGAACTACAGAAGGCTCTGCAAAACGTTCAAGAAGAGGCAATGCGCAACACTATAATAATGCAGCCAAAAGACTACATGACCAGAGCACAGCTAATAGAGCTCGGCCAGAATGTCATAAACCAGGTCACAGAAGTCATTGTCTCCTTCACTACTGCAAATGCCAACTACGTCAAAGAGTTCAGAAAAAGTGTCGGCAGAATGCGCTTCAACACAGAAGCAGAGCTTGCAACTCTAATGGGCCTCTGTGATGATGTATGTGCGAAGTTGATGGCCGCAGGAGCAGAACTACAAAAGAAACCCAAAGCTTCCTGCAGAGCAGAGGGTACTTCTGATAAGAGTCAGGATGACTCTGATGATGACTATCCTGGTCCATCAGATCATCATGAGGGGGAGAATATAATGGAGAAAGCTACGACAGAGGACTACAGGCTCCACCAATCGCAGCAGAACCAATCAGCCAAGCCCCTCCAGAACAAACCCAAGATCAACAAAATCAACAAACCACAGAGACAACAACCATCCCTGAGGTAATCATCGTGGAAGAAAGTCCAACAAACCAACAACCTGGAGAAAAAGATCAAAAGACCACAGAGGAAACACCCACCTCTGTGGAATTCCCTACAATGTCTGGAGTAGATGTTCAACATTTGCCATCCTCTTCAGAAGAAAATCTTCACTCTCCAACTACAAAATCAACAGATAAACCCCAAACCATACCAAGAAGAAAATCTATTGCCCACAAACCAAAAAGAGCAACGACCTCTGCTTCTTCTGTTCTAAGGAAAATGCACAAAACAATGACTGATCGAATGTCGCAGAGAGAAGAAGAAAGGCACAGGTTTACATTAGCTTTCCGAATGGCAAGAAGAATCGACATACCTCAACCCACAGAAACCAAGCTCACAGAAGAAGTCACAAAAGAACCTCCCACAGAGGTTACAGAGCAAAACAAGCCAACAGAACCAACGCCACAGAAGTCCTCTCAAACACAAGTGTCAAAACCTACAGAGGCAACTCCCATCATTCCAACAGAAGCACAAACAACCAAACCCAAAGAAGCAACAGGTTCTGCACCTCTAAGAGCCAAAGACAAGGGAAAGGCAAAAATGATAGAATAGCCCAAGAAAAAGAAATATGTGCCCAATCCTACAGAAAAACTGATGAAGAGCTCCTTTGATGCCTTTCAAACTCCAAAGCCTGAAGAAGAGGACTGGGCATATGTATTAAAGCCCCTGTCAGACATTCCACTTACTGGCAGAACTGCAGAAGTTGTTCAACAGATGGAGAGTCTCAGAAGATAAGTACCACCACATGCTCCAACATACGAAGAAATGGAAGAAGTGGTGTACAAATATCTCTACAAACAACCCTTTCAGAACCTCCATCCAACAGACCAAATCACAAATCCGAACATCAGAGAAGAATTTGAGAACATCTTCAGCAGAACAAAGCCAAGAACCAAAGCAGAAGTCTTCTCAATTCATAAAATAAAAAAGGTAATCTTCTGCAGGTTCTGCTTCACAAGAACCTATCCAAGAGTCAGGTACAATCTTTACAGAGTCAAAAGGGTAAACAATTCAGAAACTACCTTCGCTGATGCTGACATAAGGAATCTGAATCCCTATGATCTACCTGAACTTCTGCAATGGACGAAGAACCTATCCAAGAGTCAGGTACAATATTTACAGAGTCAAAAGGGTAAACAATTCAGAAACTACCTTCGCTGATGCTGACATAAGGAATCTGAATCCCTATGATCTACCTGAACATCTACCTTTCACTATTCTGAAAAATAGAGTTTTGTCGATTTTACCTCGCTCAAAATTTTCAATTAGGAGATAAGAGGATAGAGTGTCATACCATGCACGTGGAGCTTTCTTTAAGCCATAAAGTGCCTTATCCAGTTTATAAACATGACCTGGACGCTTAGGATCTGAGAATCCTGGAGGTTGTTCCACATAGACTTCTTCATTCAACTTTCCATTTAGAAATGCTGACTTAACATCCATCTAATATACTTTGAAGTCTTTGTGTATAGCGTATGCTAAGAATAGACGAATAGATTCTAGTCTTGCTACTGGAGCAAATGTTTCGTCGTAATCTATACCTTCCTCTTGTCTGTATCCCTGAGCAACAAGACGAGCCTTGTTGCGGGTTACAGTTCCATGTTCGTCCAACTTGTTTCGATAGACCCATTTAGTGCCTATCACTGTTTTGTCAGTTGGTCTTCGAACAAGTTTCCAAACTTTGTTTCTTTCGAATTCAGTCAGCTCTTCTTGCATGGCGCTGACCCAGTTTGGATCTTTGAGGGCATCATCTATTTTCTTTGGTTCAATCAGAGAAATAAAGTTAACAAATATACAAATATTACCTGCACTTCGTCGAGTCTGAACACTAGCGTTTGGATCACCAAGAATTTGATCAATTGGGTGATTTACAGTCCATCGCTGAGCAGGAGCATAAGTCGTTGACTCAAATTGAACTGGAGGAGCTGAAGATGAGGCTTCAGCAACTTCTGGAATATCAGCCAAGAGAGGAGTAGGTGTAGATGTCATCACATTCACTGATTGCTGAGAAGTAGATGGAATGTCTGAGACACTTTGTTCAGAAGCAGGTATAGTGTTTAAAGGAACTGCTGAGACCCATGATGTTTCAGCTTCACTATTCTGCATGTTTGGGATGATAGTAGGACTATCATCTTCAACTGTATGAGTATGAGGAGTGGGAATATTTTCTGAATCACCAAGATGAGAAAACATCCATTGATTCAGTTCTTCAGTATCACCAGAAGGTCGAGAATTCGCTGAACGGGATTCGTCAAAAGTGACGTGAATAGTTTCTTCAACAGTTTGTCTTCTTCGATTGAAGACTCTGAAGGCTTTGGAGATTGAAGAATATCCAACAAAGATTCCATCATCAGCCTTAGGATCAAACTTTCCAAGGGCATCTCTGTTGTTCAGTATGAAACACTGACATCCAAAGATGTGAAGAAAGCTAATTGAAGGCTTTCTCCCATGAAAACGTTCATAGGCTGTTTTATTAAATCTTTTGACTATCATCGACCTGTTTTGCGTAAAACAAGCAGTGTTGACAGCTTCTGCCCAAAACTGAGTAGGCAGGTGAGAATCGCTGAGCATTGAACGTGCAGCTTCAATAATAGTTCTATTTCTTCTTTCAGCGACTCCGTTTTGTTGCGGTGTTCTCACTGAAGAAAAGTTGTGAGAAATACCCTTACTCTCAAAGAAGGAATCAAGAGAACTATTTTTGAATTCAGTCCCATGATCACTCCTTATTGAGTGAACGGTCAAGTTGTTTAGGGTTTCCATTTTCTGAACAAAGGTGATGAGTTCTTCAGGGGTGTCACTCTTAGAACGGAGAAACATAACCCATGTATAGCGAGAGAATTCATCAACTATGACCAGCGTATATTTCTTTCCAGCGATGGATTGTTTGTTAACAGGGCCAAACAAATCCATATAGAGAAGTTGTAGAGGAGATGATACTGAGGAAACTTGCTTTGACTTCAAGCTTGCTTTGGTCTGCTTGCCTTTCTCACACGCTGAACATAAGGACTCTTTGGCGTATGAGTGCTGAGGTAGACCAGTGACTAACTCTTTTGAAGAAAGAGTGTTCAGTGTCTTGAAGTTTAGATGAGAGAGCCTCTTATGCCATAGCTAGTTGACATCAGATGAGGCTTTTGAGAAGAAACAAGAGTTCTCAGTGGTTGTTGAGTCCATGTTTATTACATAAACATTTTCCAAACGATAACCGCTGAGAGCTATCTTCTCCTTTTTGTCAGTGACAAAGCAGGATTCCTTAGTATAGATTACTTTGTTATCCTTATCGCACAGCTGACTGATGCTTAGAAGATTATGCTTTAGCCCTTCAACATATGCAACTCTTCTGAAGGTTGTTGTACCATTAGATAGTACACCAAACCCTCGGGTATGTCCTTTTCCATTTCCACCGAAAGTTACAGAGGGACCCTTCTCTTCTTTGTACTCAGTGAGCAGGTTCTTCATACCAATCATGTGTCTAGAGCATCCGCTATCGAGATACCAGATACCCTTCTTAACCTGCATTACAAAGGAAGATTATTTTTTCTTGGGTACCCACTTAACCATGTGTACACACTTGTCAGTGGGGGTAGAAGAAGAGATGGAAGGTTCAACAGTCTTCGCAGCATTCGAAGATTCAGCTTTGTCAGTCTTCACTTTGGTTAATTTCTTAACCTCAGTGGTCTTCTTTGCCTTGGGGGCAATGATCTTCACCTTAGCTATCTTTTCAGCTTGGGTGGCTGTGGGGCACTTACTAGCAATATGATTTGTAAGTATACAATGATAACATTTCCTATAACCAAAAGTAGTTCTAGGACGATTTGCATGCTCAACTTTTTATTTTGAATTAGAAGGACAAGCACCAAGTAAGCTATTGGCTTTTGAAATGGAAGGAACATTTAGTTCTTCGGATTTCTTACCAATGATTTCCACTTTGATTCTAGGAGTAGATCGCTGAATAGATCCACGCTGAATAAATCCAGAGATCTTATTCTTTGAATCAGAGGGATAAGTCACTGAAGCTTTAGAAGCGTTCAGCTTTGGTACAGAGGTACCCTTCTGAGGATTTTGGTTAAAAGAAATTCCTTTACCTTTGTTTTTAAAGACTGAGGTAGGTTTTGGATACATAACTTTTTCTTTACCTTTAGAAGTTAAGGTATAGATTTCCTCAGGGATAGGCGGTTTAGAAGAGGAACACTGAGAGGATGAAGTATCAGCGACTGAGGATACGAAAGTTCCAAATAAGAGCATGGAACGATCAATGGTTGGTTCTAGAGTATCAGCTTTGTAACCAAGACCAAGTTTATCACTCAGGGGAATCTGAGAATTAATTATCTCCGTGATCTTTGTTGAGGAATTATACCATCCATCAACAGTAGCTTTTTCAGCTTTTAATGCAGCGATAGCTTCTTCGCGCTCGATTTTGACTAGCTGATCTAGGTGAACTTGATCTTTAAAATCTTCTTCAATTTTAGAAAGATTTTCTATTTGAAGGTGACAGTTTTTAAGCTGTTCAGCGAGATCAAGGTTTTGATTTTCAACTACAATTTTGCCATTCATGGCTTCATATAAACTTCTAGTCAAGAGATCGATCTTTCGAAGACTATCAGCTTCATCAATATTTGCAATATTGGTAAAGAAGGAAGGTGATACCTGAGTTGCATAGGTTGAAGTAGAGGGAATGTCAGAATTGTCTTCCTCATCTTCAAGTTTGGCCATCAGACATAGATTGGCTTCATCATCATCTTCAGAGTCAGATGATTCTTCTTCGTCAGAGGCAGCCCAATCATAGTCAGCCATGAGGCCTTTCCCTTTCTTCTTAAAGGTTTTCAGCTTTGCATACCTTTCTTTCAGCTTTTTATATTTTCAGCTCTATTCCTGGGAATAAAGTTTTTCTTGGGAAAAGCTGAGGGTCTAGAGACTTTCTTTGACCTGCACTCGCTAGCAAAATGTCCTATCTTTTCACAGTTATAGCAAGTAGCAGTAGCCTTATCAACAGGGGTTGATGATCTTGGCTTGTCAGTAATAGCAAGAGGTTTATTCTTCTTGAAATTACTCTTTCTAGCAAATCTCCTGAACTTATTAGCCAGGAATGCCAGAGTTTCATCATTATCTGAAACGTCAGAGTCTGATGATCTTTCAGAGTTAGTTTCCAACTCAGTGACAGTGATAGTCGATCGCTGAGTGGAAGGTGACTCTGAGATTAAAGCAACAGGGGTGCTTTTGGAATCTTTTACAATATTCTTCTTAAGATGACTCGATTGCTGATGATTCAGCATCGTGCCATGTAAGGTAGAAAGGGTCATTGATTTTAGATCCTTTGACAGCTTGAGACACATAGAATAACTGTCCCAGCTTTCAGGTAAACATTCTAAGAACTTTGTCAGTACTTCAAAGTTAGAATATTCCTTACCAACAGTTTTTAAATCTATAATTAAGCAGTTAAAACGTTGGTGTACTTCAGAGAGAGTTTCAATCTTACCACAAATGAAGCTTTCATACTGTCTTACCAGGTTGATCTTTCGAGAGTCCTGGACTTCAGAAGTACCTTCATACTGAACACAGATTGTGTCCCACATAGCTTTTGAGGTTTTCAGGTTTATGACGGAATGGTAGTGTTGGTTCCCTTGTTTGATTAACAAAGATTATCTAATCTATTAGTTCAAAAAGGATGTGTTACGGAAGCGTATTTGAAGAACTAACAGATATGTTTGTATAGAAACAATACAGAATATATCAAATAAACAGTATATGAAGAACAGATGAATATCTCAAAGTTTACTGTATTTGATGAAGAACACTAAGAACAGATTTGACGATAATTATGTGCTAGGGTTTTTGTGTTAATAGTTGTCTGATATTTGATTGATATCGTTGTTGTTAAGGAAGAACTCAACATGAGTCTTCCTTTTAAACTACTATAAAAGAACTATTCTAGACAAAAGGACTATTGCTACAGGAAAGAAGGGATGCAATGAACAGTTGAAAACCTGCATGCATTAAATGTGCTATTATCAACTTGCAAGGTTTCCTATCAGAGTTTGACACGTGTTTGTTGTAGGACCATGCTTTTGTACAAGTTGATGAACGGACCTGTAACGTCCCAAAAATTACAAGCAAATTTAAATTTTGAAATAAACATTTCATTGATAACAACTCATTAAATGATCCCAACGTTTCGTTTACAAACACATAATTAATATCTTTATAAAGTAAAACCAGCGGAATAAATGTTTAATTATTAAAATCATAAAGCAACCAGCTCTTCCCGCGCGCCAGTGTGTACTCGTCACGCCTTGGAGCCGCCCGTACCTGAAACCACAGTTTATTGGGAAAGGGTAAGCACGAAGCTTAGTGAATTCCAACACATGCGCAAATAGGAATTATATACACATCACCCCTATCCGCACATAAGCAACAACATCACAGTTACATAAAACGAGTAAAAGCCTACAAGTAATTATGTATCCAACACCTCAGTACCATCGAGGCCTCGGTCCCACCGAATTGTAATGTAACCAACACCTCAGTACCATCGAGGCCTCGGTCCCACCGAATTGTAATGTAGCCAACACCTCAGTACCATCGAGGCCTCGGTCCCACCGAATTGTAATGTAACCCAACACCTCAGTACCATCGAGGCCTCGGTCCCACCGAATTGTAATGTAACACATTTATACCAAGCATTCAAACCAATCAAATATTACACACCACAAACAACTAGTTCACACCACAAAGACAATAGTACATACAAACTATTATGACATGCATACAACCCTAACTACACAGTGAGAGAACTCACCTCGAATGCGCGCCCAGCTTAATAACACAATTCAAGCTTCACAATTACGGTCACTTCCCAGTACCTAAACGCATGTTAAAACGTGTCAATACGAGACCCGGACCCTATGACACGACACACGCTTAAACCGTCACTAAAACTAAATTCCGTTCACCCAAAACAGGTCTGTTCGGGACCTGTTTCGACCCCTTTAAACCCAGAAAATTCCAAATATTATTTCATGAACAGAAAGTACTCTGAGGTAGGGTTCCAAGGACATATTATACGCCTCCTAATGATTTTTCTACAATTTACTACGGATTTTACAAAAACAGTTTCCTGAACAGCGAAATTCAGCACCTTTCAGTATAAAACGACAAATCGACACATGCTACGTCCCGAACTGGGTCTTGCACAAAACACAGAAAAGTTTCAAGACTCAAAAAGGGAACGTTTGACAATGGTTTCACCCCAAACCGAGTTACGAGCAGAAAGTTATGACCATGACAAAACAGTGGCAGATTACAACACTGTCGGTTTACCGACCTGCTGTAAAAACAGAAGTTTTCCGCCGAGCTAGGGGCCGACCCAGCCTTTCGCTAAAACACAAAAAACGTGCCCGACACAGAATGTGAACCGTGGACACCAGAATCGCCTCAAACCGAGTTACGACGAGAAAGTTATGGCCGAAATACGAACTGAACAGAAAACTAATTTTCACATAAAATGATGAAACACCGAACTTGCGACCACTTTTTCGCCCAGCTAGAGACCGAACCAGTTTTCCGCTAAAACACGGAAAACGTGCTCGACCCTGAACTTGAACCGTGGGCGCCAGTTTCGGCTCAAACGGAGCTACGACGGAAAAGTTATGGTTACATGAAAACTGGACAGCACACTTTAATTTTTATAAAATAACGATTTTATAAACGGTAACGTGCTTAAGGTTTCGGGTTAGGGTTTAGCTATTACGGGTTAACGGAAACTGGACAACACCCGGCACCACCCACTGCCATCTCCGGCAGCGGTGGTCGCCGGCGGCGGCGACAACAATGAATGAAAAGAATGGGAGAACGGAACCTTACCTGGCGATGACAACGAGACCACGACGACAACTCGACCCCTTCCGATCGTCTCTCTCTCTCTGCTGATCTCTCCCTCTCGCTGATCTCTCTCTCTCGGCTTCACTCTCTCTCTCTCTCCGGCCAGCCGCGGCGCGGGTGGTGGTGATGGGTTGCGATCGGCGGCAAGGAAAAGGAATAACCGGTGTTCGTTCTTCCCTTGCGTGCGGCAGAAATCCTCAAACAAGAGTGGGTTGAAAAGGGTTTTGCTTTGTGGGTGCCGTGAGGATACACGAGGAAGAAGGGATGTCGAATAGGGTTCATTGTGCAGCAAGTAAAAAAAAATTCTTAAACACCACAAGGGATGCAGATTCGGCCCTCACATTGCATGGGCTGAAACCCATGCTCACTTTGGACTAAAGCCAAGACTAGCCCCTCAACTTCATCATATCTCACAATCTACAACAAAATGACACGTTTGCTAACATTTTGGTCCTTTTCGACACCAAACCAATAACCAAAAACAAATAAAGGTGAACATTTTAAATAATTAAAATTTACTTAATAAACGTCCATTCCATTAGTTCTAATCGATTTATAACATTTAAGGTCCTTGCCAACTAACCCGTTAAATAACTTCGCTAAATACACATTATAAATAATTAATTAAAATATAAATAAACATACCGGGACACGGGCTTTACAACTCTCCCCCACTTGGATTAGACTTCGCCCTCGAAGTCTCTGCCTACGAATAGCTCCGGATAGTTCTCCCTCATCTCAACCTCAGGTTCCTAAGTCTAGTTGAAACCCCTACTAAACTTCTCGAATACTATTCTTACTAACGTACTCTTTCTAAGACACTGGGATTATGATCGGCCGAACACCCCGACAATTGAAATCATTCCTAGCCAAGCGACTACGGTTGTCTCCCAACCTTAGATATTCCATACATCCCGAGTCAAATCTCAAGCTCTAACCACTCTAAAGCTGCTCACCAGTATACTCTACAGGATGCTCGATTACGATCCCTCCTATCATTAATTGACGATTAACTTCTACGAATTCTAAAAGACTCCAAAGATTTTCAATAACTTATATTAACAAAACATCGACCCCTGCCGAACATCGGTCCAACCGATTGCAATAACAAATATCGGCCACCCGCCGAACATCGGTCCAACCGATCCCAATAACAAACATCGGCCACCCGCCGAACATCGGTCCAACCGATCACAATAACAAACATCGGCCACCCGCCGAACATTGGTCCAACCGATTTCAGTAACTCAAATAGGCGTGGTATTATCCTAGACATTAACACCAATAGATATCCCCCACTACCAAATCACTAACACACACATAGATCGTTCCACCACAACCATTCATCACAAGTGATCATTTTAGGGTTACTACTACCATCACCACGATTATCTTAAAATCGGCTACAACTCTCCGATTATACTAAAGGTGTTTGGCCTCAAGCCCAAAAGTCGACACCTAAATATACCACTTACCTCAAAAGGTTCTACGCATTTATTCTCTTAATAACAAAGGGCATCAATCCCTTAACCGATACTATTCGGCCTACAGTACTAACGTGCGTGGGATACCTACCTTCCCCCGTCGACGTATCATCCACACTTGCTCTACGAAGCCAAGTCACACCGTATCGAGGATACACCTTGACGTCTACCTCCCAGGTAACGCCTCAAGACCCAGCACACCGGAACTACCTCCCAGGTAAGTGCCCACAACTATATCCTCCTAGTACCTACTGGAAAGTCTAGGTTAAAGCACATGAATACCGGGGTCCCACCCCGAGATACCCAACCGACCATTACCAACGACTGACTAACGTGTCTAAGGATCCAAAGCAAACAGCCTACCAACAACATGCCTATCCCGGAATGACTCACTCACCCGCACATGGAAATACTCAACGTGCTATAAATGCAAAACTGTGCAACAAAAACAACCCATCAACAAGACTCCACATCGAGCCATTAAAACCGGACAATTGGCCCATGACTAACTCCAAGTCAAAACCGAGCAAAATGCTCCACGCTTGCTAGACCCATAGGTCGGAAAATGCGTTTAAACAAAGTTTAAGCAAGCAATACTCTGAAATCACCCTTAGTCTCAGACTCAACACGGGTTAAACAAAAGAGTTTTCCAAAAGGACTCACACCCTAAAAAAATTCTCAAAATGACACATGACACTTAAAAGCACATTTCCCCAAATGGTTTACAAAATCATTTACAAAACATTTTCAACATCAGGATTTTCATCTCAAAAGATCGTATGTAATAAGACTACTATTACCTGATCGATAGTTACGCAAAACTGGACACGCTCGTCCCACATAGGAAAATCATGTTGAAAATCGTTCCATTGCAGTTTAGTTTACTCACACAAACACAAGCGTAAAAAGTAATTTCTTTAAAATGAACCGCCTCGATTCCAGTATGGATTGACTTATGACATGCACTTAAAGTAACCGCTTGACCTTAAACAGGGTGCGACAAAGGTGTGCACATAATCCAAAATAAGTTTCACGACATTTGATTCAAAAATTCTTCTTTTTAATCATAAAACAAGGCGTGGCCCAGGGTTCGCCACAAATTTCTCGCGCGTCAGCTAATCACACAAAACGATGACACGGTTTACAACTATATTTTGTTAAAACACGACTGCCTCGTGTAAGTTTCAAACTTGAAGACAGAAACCAGTCCGCTTCTAATAATTGGAAATATCGACTAAAACCTCAAAAATCTCAAACTGGGGGCAGGCATGCAAGCTTGTAACACTTCCTCAAGTTTCGTACTTGGGACATATAACGTCAAAACATTATAGATTAAAAATGTATTTATCGAAATTGCTCAAAATACTCGTTTCCTCCAAAGCAAAAGTTTTTAATTTCCAGAAAGAAATGATCGGTAATTCTAAATTAACCGAAAGTCAAAAATCTACGCATTTATATTTCCAAAATATAACACATTGTAATCGTATGCATGATGTTCACAACATTAAAACACTCCTTGGATCAAATGGTCTTTCATTTCGACAAAAAAGAACTAAAACATTTTCATGCACGACTCGTTTATCAAAAAGTTGAGAACAAAGGTTACCCCAGTATGCATACCCCTAAGTCAATAAATCGCATTTTCATCGAAATGTCAATAAAACCTTTAGCTGACTGAAAAGCGCACTAAACAACTCCTTATGAAATGTTACCAAAATTCCTCCATGCACCACTTATGTCACACATGAATCAATCTACACACTGAACTATTTGCAATAAAATACTTAGTAACACAAACTCTCGAAAGAAAAGTTAAGCGACACAGGAGTTCCAAACTCATTTTAAACAAATCACCAACAAAATTTGTAACTCTCGTTATAAAAAGGTTTCATGCACTTTCAAAACCATAATTCGACATCTTGTGTGTGTGCTAAACATTTCCCGAAATTCCAAAACACAATCCATATAAGGATTGGAAAGACAAAAATTAGTTATTGCAATCCTATTTTCAAAATAACTTCGTGCATGACTCATTCGGCATTCAACGTCTCGACTCATATCCCTCCAAACTCCCGATCCACAATCGTCATCCGGGCATGTAAATCTCTTAAGGCAAGTTGGGAAATCACATCAAATCACCTTACGGGTTTTCCTCAATTCAATGTCGGCTCAAAAGCCTATGATTCTAGCACAAATGCCAAAAGCATATGATTCTAGCACAAATGCCAATTTTTGACCCGAAATGGTCTACTTAAAACAAACCACATCCTTATCGTCACCCCAAGTGATTGCTACTAGACACGTCCTTCTATCCCAACGACTACTAGTTTAGAACCTTCATCACTACCCCAACGATCATCACCTCAATCAAATCAAGTACACACTTGTACTAGCAGGTTTACTATAGTTGTTCCTCCTTGTGATGGCTAATTTGGGTAGATATTACAACGCGTTATTAGCACATAATAACCCATACTAACAACACTCACGCTCAACTCCTTGGATTCCTCGTGACTTCCCCGACTCGAGCATTGATCCTGTGCTTCCGGTAGTAGGAGCTCTACTACTACCTTCCACACCTATCATCGCTCGTCCCGAGTCTCATCCCGAGGGTCCAAGTAGTTTCTCGCCGAAACTATACACATAACATAATTAATCCACACATGCCAGTTCAAGAACATATCCTAAACAGGCAAACTCATACAACTACTGTATATATATAAAACCATCGGTCTCCCCGATCAGACAGTCACAAATGTATACTTAATATACCAACGATCACTCCGATCATACAACAACAATTAAATATATAATTAACCATATGCCCGCACCAGCATATATATACATCCACCCTTCCTAGTTCCCTAGGAATTTCCTCTTATCCCACTACCCTTGCTACTACCGAATCCCTACTAATTATAACGGGTGACCTCGCGAATACCCGGTTATATGCAGTGCGAAATAAATAGACAGTCGAATACAAGACTCTATCATAGAACGGTTGGACTCAAACAAGAGCTGCGCAATAGAACTAAATCGAATATTCTAAGGCTATAAACCTCTTACTGCATACAACTTAGAGGGCATCCACTTAGTAACCTATCATAATTAGCATAAATTCCTAATAGCAAGTAGTTCAACATACAGCATAGTGTCCACAACAAGCAATCTAGCATGCACACTCTATGATCTAGAAAGCAATAAAACACTAAGTACCGTACCTTTCCCCTTTGGCTCCGGCTGACTGTACACACTGCGCCTCCAATCACCGTTCTCAACGGAATTTTCCTTCCTTTTATTTTCTAAAACGATTTTAAAGGAATCTTATAGCCGCAAACTTGAGATCAAACACACCGAGGTGTGTGTGATTCACTCAAGCTGTGCTCTGATACCAAGTTTAAACGTCCCAAAAATTACAAGCAAATTTAAATTTTAAAATAAACATTTCATTGATAACAACTCATTAAATGATCCCAACGTTTCGTTTACAAACACATAATTAATATCTTTATAAAGTAAAACCAGCGGAATAAATGTTTAATTATTAAAATCATAAAGCAACCAGCTCTTCCCGCACGCCAGTGTGTACTCGTCACGCCTTTGAGCCGCCCGTACCTGAAACCACAGTTTATTGGGAAAGGGTAAGCACGAAGCTTAGTGAATTCCAACACATGCGCAGATAGGAATTATATACACATCACCCCTATCCGCACATAAGCAACAACATCACAGTTACATAAAACGAGTAAACGCCTACAAGTAATTATGTATCCAACACCTCAGTACCATCGAGGCCTCGGTCCCACCGAATTGTAATGTAACCAACACCTCAGTACCATCGAGGCCTCGGTTCCACCGAATTGTAATGTAGCCAACACCTCAGTACCATCGAGGCCTCGGTCCCACCGAATTGTAATGTAACCCAACACCTCAGTACCATCGAGGCCTCGGTCCCACCGAATTGTAATGTAACACATTTATACCAAGCATTCAAACCAATCAAATATTACACACCACAAACAACTAGTTCACACCACAAAGACAATAGTACATACAAACTATTATGACATGCATACAACCCCTAACTACACAGTGAGAGAACTCACCTCGAATGCGCGCCCAGCTTAATAACACAATTCAAGCTTCACAATTACGGTCACTTCCCAGTACCTAAACGCATGTTAAAACGTGTCAATACGAGACCCGGACCCTATGACACGACACACGCTTAAACCGTCACTAAAACTAAATTCCGTTCACCCAAAACAGGTCTGTTCGGGACCTGTTTCGACCCCTTTAAACCCAGAAAATTCTCAATATTATTTCATGACCAGAAAGTACTCTGAGTTAGGGTTCCAAGGACATATTATACGCCTCCTAATGATTTTTCTACAATTTACTACGGATTTTACAAAAACAGTTTCCGAAACAGCGATATTCAGCACCTTTCAGTATAAAACGACAAATCGACCCATGCTACGTCCCGAACTGGGTCTTGCACAAAACACAGAAAAGTTTCTAGACTCAAAAAGGGAACGTTTGACACCGGTTTCACTCCAAACCGAGTTACGAGCAGAAAGTTATGACCATGACAAAACAGTGGCAGATTACAACACTGTCGGTTTACCGACCTGCTGTAAAAACAGAAGTTTTCCGCCTAGCTAGGGGCCGAACCAGCCTTTCGCTAAAACCCGAAAAACGTGCCCGACACAGAATGTGAACCGTGGACACCAGAATCGCCTCATCCCGAGTTACGACGAGAAAGTTATGGCCGAAATACGAACTGAACAGAAAACTAATTTTCACATAAAATGATGAAACACCGAACTAGCGACCACTTTTTCGCCCAGTTAGAGACCGAACCAGTTTTCCGCTAAAACACGGAAAACGTGCTCGACCCTGAACTTGAACCGTGGGCGCCAGTTTCGGCTCAAACGGAGCTACGACGGAAAAGTTATGGTTACATGAAAACTGGACAGCACACTTTAATTTTTATAAAATAACGATTTGATAAACGGTAACGTGATTAAGGTTTCGGGTTAGGGTTTAGCTATTACGGGTTAACGGAAACTGGACAACACCCGGCACCACCCACTGCCATCTCCGGCAGCGGTGGTCGCCGGCGGCGGCGACAACAATGAATGAAAAGAATGGGAGAACGGAACCTTACCTGGCGATGACAACGAGACCACGACGACAACTCGACCCCTTCCGATCGTCTCTCTCTCTCTGCTGATCTCTCCCTCTCGCTGATCTCTCTCTCTCGGCTTCACTCTCTCTCTCTCTCCGGCCAGTCGCGGCGCGGGTGGTGGTGATGGGTTGCGATCGGTGGCAAGGAAAAGGAATAACCGGTGTTCGTTCTTCCCTTGCGTGCGGCAGAAATCCTCAAACAAGAGTGGGTTGAAAAGGGTTTTGCTTTGTGGGTGCCGTGAGGATACACGAGGAAGAAGGGATGTCGAATAGGGTTCATTGTGCAGCAAGTAAAAAAAAATTCTTAAACACCACAAGGGATGCAGATTCGGCCCTCACATTGCATGGGCTGAAACCCATGCTCACTTTGGACTAAAGCCAAGACTAGCCCCTCAACTTCATCATATCTCACAATCTACAACAAAATGACACGTTTGCTAACATTTTGGTCCTTTTCGACACCAAACCAATAACCAAAAACAAATAAAGGTGAACATTTTAAATAATTAAAATTTACTTAATAAACGTCCATTCCATTAGTTCTAATCGATTTATAACATTTAAGGTCCTTGCCAACTAACCCGTTAAATAACTTCGCTAAATACACATTATAAATAATTAATTAAAATATAAATAAACATACCGGGACACGGGCTTTACAGGACCCTGGAACAGTAGCAAGATATTTCTGTAACAGTGGCAAGATATTATAAATATCTTCCAAGTCTTCAGTCTGAACCGCAGAGGCTCTGTCAAGGGTGACAGAGGTTCTGCTGCTTGATCCTTGGTGAGCATTCTTCTGTAGATTCTCGTTTGGTCCTTTGTGAGTAGTCTTCTGTAGATTCTTCTTGTGACTTGGTGTTTCTTGAATGATCTTGTTTACTTCGGCTGAGCTTCTGTGGAACACTGCAGAGCTTCTGTGGAACTCTTTCATACTTAGCATATTTTTCAATACTTCTAATATTATGAATATTTGGAGCTAACAATCTCTCCCTAAGTATTGAAAAATGAAAATTTGACTTTATGCATAATTTAGGCTAAGTAAACTAGACATAGGTTAAACAATACCTCAAAAGATTCATTCCATTTCTTTAAAAGATTACAGAGATATGTAAGAAAGAGATTTAGACATTTGCATCTTTGAAGTCATTGAAACTTCTGTTGTCGAATTCAACTTCTTTGAGCTCTTGATAGAATTTGATGTAGAGTTCTCTTAATCCAATTGTAGCATCTATTTCTCTGATCATTCTTTCTGCTGATTCTTGATCCATAAGCTCAGTACCTCTGTTCTCTTCTAGGATTTTTCTGAACTTGTTCAGAGTATTGGTTGCATACTTCTGACAGTCCATTTGCACAAAGAATCTTACTTGACCAGCAGGATCTTTATACACTAACCCGTACCTTGGTGTTGTTATGATCGAGTTGGGTATGGCAGAAGGTGGGCAGTGATCCTCTGGTGGTCTTAGACTTAGATTTCTGACTCCAAGATCTCTTCCTAGCTGAAAATCTATCATGCTATATAGCAGAAGCTTTTCCCTCATTGCTTGCATGAATACTTGATAGGCCCTTCTGTTAGCATCAGTGTCGAAGTTCTCTTTTGTCCAAAGAAGAAGGCCTGGTAGATCGTAGGGGTTCAGGTTCCTTATATCGGCATCTGCAAATTGATTTTCGGACCTGTTCTCCCTTTTCACTTTGTAGATGTTGTACCTGACCCTTGGAAAGGTTCTTGTTTGAGAGAATTTGCAATATACTACCTTTTCAATCTTGGACTCTGAGAAGACTTCTGCCCTTGCTTTTGGCTTTGTTCTTGTGAAGGTGTTATCAAGGTCAGCTCTGAGTTGAGGATCTTCGATGTGTGGCATAGGATTGTTCTGATGTTGTTGTCTGTAAAGATACCTATACACCACCTCTTCCATTTATTCATGTTGTGTAGTAGGTGGTGGTATTGGTCTTCGCAGAGCATCCATTTTTCGCTTTATCTCTGCAACCCTACCTTCTGACAGAGGATTTGAGTTGAATGCCCAGGCTTCTTCGGGTTTAGGAGTGACAAAGGTATCAAATGAGCTCTTCATCAACTTCTCTGTTGTCTGAGGCATTTTCTTTTTCTCCTTTGTTTCTTCTGTCAGGATTCCCTTTCCTTTATCTTTGGGTTGGGGAGGCTCAGAACCTGTTGCCCATTTTGGACTCTATGGGATTGCTTCTGTTGGTTTGGGTGTTGAGGTCTCTGTTGGTTTGATGGGGGTTGCCTCTGTGGTTTTTGACTTTTTAGTTTCTGAGGACTTTGGTGGGGATGGTTCTGTGGATTGTTCTTCTGAGGATGAAGATGTCAGGATTTGAACTTTTGGGACATCTTTTTCAATAACGGAGGTGGTTTCCACAGAGGCTGGTGTTACCTCTGTGGGTCTCTGTTGTGTTTCATGCGTTTGGGTTTGGGTTGGGGGTACAGAGGAAATTGGTTCTGCTGCTATTGGTTGATTGCTTGCAGCTGTTTCCCTTTGATTTTCCCTTCGTGTCTCCCCCTCAGGATGACTGATGAATCGTCATCATCAGAGTCATCCTGACTCTTATCTTCTTTACCCTCTGTTCTGCAAGTGGTCTCAGGCTTCTTTGCCCCAGCTGCCAACATTTTGGCACAGAGATCATCACAAAGACCAAGAAGAATTTGGACTTCGGCCTCTGTGTTGAACCGCATCTTTCCCACACTTGCTTTAAATTCTTTTACGTAGGAAGCATTGGCAATGGTGATGGCTCTGATAAACTCTGTCATTTGATCCAAGATGCTTTGGCCAAGTTCTGTCAACTGTGCTCTGGTCATGTAGTCGGTCGGCTTCATGGCTAGAGTGGCTTCTGTAGTTTCTTCCTGAACTTGTCGTAGAGCTTTTTGTAGTTCTTCTGGAGTGATACCTTTTAATGATGACACTTGTTCGTTCATCTTTTCCAGGTATTCTTTGATCGAGTTATTGAAGGCAGAGGTAGCAACTTTTTCTAAATCAGCAGCAGCAGAGATAGATGTAGTAGAAGAAGTTGTGGCAGCAGACTTCATCTGGGCTAGAGTGGTTTGCACCTCTGTGGACAAGTTGTCCATTTTGGTGTTTAGTTCTGAAATGGCCTTCGATGTAGTTTCTGCAAAAGATTTGAAAGAGCTTTGAAACTCTGTCATTGTTTAGTTCACAGAGGTGACAAGGGTTTGGAACTCACCCCTTGATACGTGTGAACTCGTTGTAACCTCTGGAGGAACACATTCGTCTCCAGAGTTTGTCCTTGTTCCTCGGACACCTTCGTTCACCCTTGTTTTGTTTCAACCTCTACAAAAGTTATGTGAAGCTCAGTGTCCAAATCCACTCCAGAGGTGTTTATTGGAATATCCTTCTGTTGACTTGGAGACTTGTCTAGAGTCTCTTCGTCATTGTGCTCGGTACTCCTCTCTGAAATGAGGTTTGGCCCTACTTGTGTGTGCGTGACAGAGGAAACGAATTCGTCTGCTAGGATATCAGATGTGATTTGGGGCAATAAATCACGAACTTTGGATGAGTCCTTTCGAGAGGACTCCCCATGAATGGTTTCCCCGGTTATAATAGGCACAGAGGTTGAAAGAGTAACCTCTGGATGGCTTGGTGGGGCAAGGATCGAGCCGTGCTGCTCTTTTTCAATGATACCCTCTGCCGCTAGACCGGCGGTATCAGAAATATGGGTTGCACTGGGAGGGGGTTGGGGATGTGAGCCTTGTACTTCTTCGGTATCTTTTTCTACAGAACCCTCTGTGGTTTCTACCCTAACCTCTTCCTCTATAGCAATTTCTATGAATTCCTCTTCTTCTGCAGTTTCCTCTAAAGGTGCTTCTTTTTCTGCTTCTGCCCTTAAGGAATCATAGATAAAATGGCATCCTATGAGCTGTCGAACATGAGGGTGCATGGATTGTGTACCTTGATCTGCAGAAACTTCTTCTATTTCATGTTGAGGGGTTCGTCGTTGAGTGTCAAAACCAGAATGAGGTTCAGAGTCCTTTTCTTTTGTGCGCAGAGCCTCCGTAGTCTGATCTTGGATGTTTTGATCCAATGGTTCTACATTCCATCCTGATGTATCTAAGGTGTGAGCAAATTCAGGATTGTTGATCAAAGCATTAAAATCTCCCTGTTGCTCTGTATAGACTATTGGTGAGGGAGGTTGCAGAGGTATATCTTCATGTTCCTCTTCTTGTTCAACATCCTCTGTGATGACCGGCAGAGGAGATGTTGATTTCTTCTTCTTTGTCTTCCTCTTCTTCTGCTTTGGGGCTCCCTCTTCTATTGACCTGGTTTTCCTCTTCTTTTGTTTTGGAGGGGAGGGAGGTGCAGAAGATCATGTTTCTGTAGCTTGTTGTGGAGAAGAATGTTGAGCTGCAGAGGTTGTAGTTTCCTCTGTAGGTTTTCATTTCTTGCTCTTCTTCTTAGGTGTTGCTGCAGAGGTTTTTCTTTTGGGAGAAGAAGGGTTAATGCTCTCTCTTTGGGCTTTGAAACGGTCTTGAACTGAATAGTGTTTCTCTAAATCTCTAGCCCATTCCTCTTCTGTCATCATCTCAACTTTATCTACACCTAAGGGGGCTCCTAGACGCGGTGATGTCACAGGACTTGGTTCTGGAGTCCTGTGGACGCGTATGTACTCTAATTTCCTATCCTCATCGGTTGCATACGACAGAAGGTTCTTTGGCAGAGGTCTGCAGTGGGGGTAATTGTCTTCATGTTCTGTAGGAGTATTTTTATTCATTGGGTAAAGCTTTACAGATGGCCCTTCCATTGGCCATTTTTGCATTTGAAGTAGAGGCTCGAAGATTACTCCTAGAATTCTCTGATATTGTAGAGGAGGTAGATACCCTGGTGTGTTCTTTTTGGACTTTTGAGTTGCGAGCTTTCTGTCGATCGTATTCACTATTTCCTGCATCATGATGGTGGCATAATCAAGTGGAATATCGTAATAGATTCCATACATGATGGTCAGGATCTTGAATGAGCTTTGGTCAGGGCTCCCGGTTTTACCTGTGAGGCAACGATTTAAGATTGAGAACAGGGTATTCCACAGAGGTGGTAGTCTGCCTCTGCGGAAATCATTGCATTTCCTCAGGGTTGTGTTATACCCTAACATTTCTACGAATCGGTAGAGCTCCTCGTCTGTAGGAACCTCAGCATATTTCTTGATTCCAAGTAGACCTCTGGTTGGCAGGTTGAACTCGAGTGAGAACATGGTTCTGTTAAACATGAGTTCCAGGTACTCAGATTTGTCTGGCTTTGAAATGTAGCCCTTTATCAGAGAAATCATCTGAATCAAATCGGCAACTTTGCCAAAATTGATTCAGATATCGTGCAGGGGTTTTGCTTGGGGTTTTGGAAAGGAGAGGGTATAATATATGGTTTTCCATGATATTGAGGAGAAGAGCATGGGCTTCGCCGAAGGCTGTTGGTGAGGGCACAAGGTAGCAGTTGTTGGATTTTAGAGGTAGTACATCCTCAAAATGTTCTTTGTTTAGAAAGTGTTGAAGGTTGGTGGTTGGTGCAAAGTTTGCAGAGTCGCCGGAGTCTTCTGTTTTTGCATTTATGGCGATGTTTGGGTTGTGGGAGTGCTCTGAATGCACTAGGGAATGTTGAGGAGAGTTCGCCGGGGAGTTTTGAGAATTGTGGGAACTGGAAGCCATTTTTGCAAAGTAAAATGAAGACTTGAATATAGTTGCAGGTTCGTCGGAGAAGAGAGTGAGTAAATTTTTGTGAGGTAAGGTAACTTTGGTTTTATACTGAGTTTGTGGCCGTAGAATCTGAAAGGGTTAATATTTTGAGGTAAATAAAATTTGGGGTCCGCACTTGAGTTGTTACGGCGGGTTCAACTTTCCATAGGAACGTGTTGCATGTAGGTCCAATGAAAAGATGACACGTCCTCTGTGTCAGTTATGACGAGACGTCGTGAGCGGCCTTATTAAATGCTAGGCGCGTGGACCTCATTACCTCCATATGATTCTCACTCGCAGAAAAGTTACCGTTACTGTTACAAAAATGCCCAAAGTAACAACTGACAGAGGCTCTGTTGATTTGAAAACTTGTTTTTCTTGCCTCTGTTGGTTTTTCCTCGACAAAAAGATGGTTGACAAGTTCATGGAGAGGATCGATAAATTATTAGTATAGAAACTCCTTTACAAAGGTTTTCGTAACTTCATAATTCTGCACTCATAAAGAACTTGGATTCTTTTCATTAGATTAATCAGGATGCATGGAACATCTGATTTCTTTCTGACAAATTCAACCCATTTAAATCGTGAATACTCATCAATTAAGACAAGTATATATTTCTTGCCACCTGGGCTCTGTATAGCGATTGGACCGCAGAGGTCAACGTGAAGCATGTACAGAGGCCTAGAACAAGATATATCAGTTTTGCCTCTGTGGGAAGCTCTTTTGAGTTTTCCCATTTCACAGGCAGAGCATAAATATTCCTTGTTAAATCTAACATTTGGTAAACCTTTGACCAGATCAAGTTTTACCAGTTTATCTAGAGTATGAAAGTTCAAGTGACAAAATCTGTTGTGCCATAGCCAGGCTTCTTCACTTTTGCTTGCAACAAGACAAATGTTGTCCTTGTTTTTGGCATTGAAGTTCATTAGATACAGATCACCTTTTCTTTTGGCTCGCAGAAGTTCTATTCCGGTGTCTTCACTTAGCAGAGAACAAAATGTTCTTTTGAATAGTACATCGAATCTCGTGTCACAAAGTTGGCTGACGCTGAGTAGGTTGTGTTTAAGGCCATCAACATATGCAAGTTTGTGTACGGTGATATTTTCTTTCTTTATGACTCCATAGCATTTAATATGCCCCTTTTTGTTGTCTACAAAAGTCACTGATCCACCATCTTGTTTTTCTTGGTATATGGATAGATGACCTCTGTTGCCAGTCATGTGCCTTGAGCATCCGGAGTCTAGATACCATATCGGCACAAACTGTTTCTGTAAGCAATCAAAGATTTTTAGGTACCCATATCCACATGGGTCCAGTTTTGTCAGAGTTTTTCAAGTTTGCCTTAGCATTCTTGAAATACATTTTATCTTTTGTCGAAGAATCAGTTTGTTTCTCTTGAATATTTGATTTAGATGCAGAGATAAAACAATTTGACCTACAGAAATGCTTATTTAGTTTGAATATTAGATCAAAGCAATGACAGTATTGAACATCAGAAGTGATTTGCTTGAAATTTTCATTGAAAGCATTAAACTGGGCCATAGAGGCATTACATTCTATTCTATCATTTGACTTCCTATTACAAGAAGATTTATGTAGATTAGATTGTTGGCAAAAATATTTGTTTGTAGCAGCTTTCTGTGAGTCCCTTCTGTAGTGAACTTCTGTTGATTTTACTGTTACAGAGGAAAAAGATTTGTTAGATTTTGGCAATTTTCCTTTTTGTTGCCATGCAAGTTTTTCTTTAATTTTTAAAGGTTTGAAAAACTTTGATTCTTTTGGATTTTGAGAGGACGATAACTTTTGTTGTTTGAAATTTTCAAGCTCAATAGAAGTTTTGGCTTGTATGCACATATCCAAAAAATCTGGACAGATAGGAATTCCAGTGACTTTCTCCTTTGGAGAGATAGTTCTGTTAAGAACTTCAGAGATTTGTTTAATAACCTCTGTGTCACAATGAATCTCTTCTATTTTGTTAGTCTCTGATTCGTCAGATGATGAATCGTCCTCATATACAGAGGTTGAGTCATCAATATTCCTTTCGACAGAGGCTGGATTTTCCGAGCATGTGTCATACTTGCTTTCTTCATCTGAAGAACTATTTTCTAAGTTGACAAAAGTGTCTGATAAGATCTCTTCAGAGGTTTTTTGATCTACAGAAGGTGTACAGAGATTTTTCAAAATATCTATTTTCCCAATTTCCAGTATTTCCTTTTCAATTATATTACTTAGTTTTTCTTCTGAAAAGGTTGGTTTGAACTCAAGTGCTTCTGCAGATAACTTCTTTTCAGAATCTATTGTACAGACCAAAGCAACTTGAGTTTGAGTCTCTGGTTTACCAAACTTGAAGATTCCTATCTGATCTTGAGTTTTCAGATATCTTTTTGGTTTGGATCCTCTTTTGACAGAGGTTGAAGATGATAAATCTGTGTTTTCAAACCATACATTTATCATCTTCATGGGTTTCCTTAAGTGGGGTTCCCCAGAGATTTTTACTCTCTTACTTACAGAGATTAAATTTGGAAAATTAGGTTTGTTGACTTTTCCTAAAGTAAATAGAGATGACAGAGGTTTATTCTTTTTGTTTTCTGTACCTTGATTGATATCACTGTACCCAATACCTTGTCTTCCTATTTGAGTGTTTATCTTCTCATACACCTTTTGTGCATCACGATAATTTCTAATTAAAACATCTCTTCTTAGTAGATCTTGCCAAAGGACTTCTCTTTCCTTTTGAAAATATTCCTTAAGAGCCAAAATATTTAGTCTGTCGCTCTCAGAATCTGAAAGTTCTTTTGTTTTGGATTTTAAAGATGTATTTAATTCAGAAATTTTTTCTTTTAAAGGAAATAAGTTCTTGTTCCAGTGTGCCTCTAATTCTTCCTTTTCTTTGAAAATCTTTGCTTTTTATTCAGTGAGAAGTCTAGCTTGTCTTTCATAAAAAGTGAGCTTTTTCTGAATATCATCACAAGTCCTCTTTAGTTTAATATTTTCAGTTTTAATTATAAGCAAATGAACTTCTGTAGGAATTGAGGTGGAGTTTGAAGTAGATACCTCAGTGTCAGAGTCGGAGCTGATATCTGCCATGCCACAGAACAAGGCATTTTTGGTGTATTCATCATCAGAGGTTGTATCTGACTCCCAATCTTCCTTGTTCACCACTTTGTTTGCCATGAGTGACTTTTGAGCATAATACTCAACTTTTTTTTTTGTAAAAAGCTGAGTCCTTCTGTGGGCGATTTGACCTGCTTCTACATTCATTTGCAAAGTGACCTGGCTTCCCACAGTTGTTGCAACCTTGGTTCTGGGAAGTATTACCAGCACTCTCGTCGGACTTCTGTCGGTCACCACCTTTTTCCGATCTGCATTCAGTTGCATAATGACCAGGCTTGCCACACTTGTAGCATTCTTGTGGTGTGTAGCTTGCCTTGTCATTTGACCTCTGTCGGTCATTTCCTCTGTTGAATCTTTCACTCGACCTCTGTTGGTCGTTATTTCTATCGTCTAACCTCTGTCGGTCAGCTGATTCATCTCTTCTTCCTCTATTATCTCTGCCATATCTGTCATTACCAGAACTCTTTTGATTTACTCTGAATTCTCTTGTTAATAGAGCTAAGGATGTAGCTATTGATGCCAGAGTGATTTCTCCCTCTTCCATATTCTCTTCGTCTTCACTGTCAACAATCACCATCTTTTTCTTCTTCTCCTTCTTCTTTTCCTCTGTCGTTCTCTCTTTCCTCGGCCTCTCTGTTTCTTCTGTAGATTTGCCAACCAAAGCAAAAGGTGCAATGGTTAGTGTCTTTGCTTGTGCTATTTGAGGCTCTTGACCAGCTAATGTTCCGTAGAGGTCTGAGAGAGTCCAGGAATCTAAATCTTGATTGGTTTGTAAAGACATAGATAACTGGAGCCATTCTTCGTTCAGACTTTTAAGAAACATAACGTTATTCTCTTCAGAAGTTCTGTGGATGCCGAACTTTTTGCAGTTATTGATTAGAGAGTTGAACCTGTCGTATGTTGTTTGTAGAGATTCATTTGTCAGGGCTTTGAAAGCGTAATATTCGTTTATGTATTGAGCCCTTCGGTTTTTCTGAGTTTTTGCTCCCCCTTCAAGTTGTTTCTCTAGTTCTTTCCAAAGATCATACGCAGATTCGCATGCATCTAAGGACTGAAAGAGATAGTTGGGGATTGCCATGATCAGAATCCTTTTTGTTTTCTGCGCAATTTCATCTTTTTCTTTATCTTGATCTGACCAACCCTCCTTGGTTTTGGGTTTTTGATGTTCAGGGATTTCAGGAGTGTCGGCTGTTGCAGGTACACGAGGTACTATCAACATAGGAATATGAGGAGGATTATAAAGGTATTGAACAAGCTCTTTATCAGTACCCTCAAAGAAATGGATCATTCTTATTTTCCATTGAGGATACTCATTTCGTAGAAGAGAAGGTGGTTTGGTTAATGAACCAGCTGTGAAGAAATTTTGCGCGTTTGTCATTTTAAGATTTTGGAAGCTTTAGTGAAAAGATATGACACGAAAAAGTACGAAGGAGTAATCTGGAAGGATTTTCTGGGTTTGAAAGTTCTTAACAGTGTACTTTTCTATCAATAATCTAGTTAAACTGAGGATCGCTTGATATTGAAAATCAAGCTTCGCTCTGATACCAATTGTTGGTTCCCTTGTTTGATTAACAAAGATTATCTAATCTATTAGTTCAAAAAGATGTGTTGCGGAAGCGTATTTGAAGAACTAACAGATATGTTTGTATAGAAACAATACAGAATATATCAAATAAACAGTATATGAAGAACAGATGAATATCTCAAAGTTTACTGTATTTGATGAAGAACACTAAGAACAGATTTGACGATAATTGTGTGCTAGTGTTTTTGTGTTAATAGTTGTCTGATATTCGATTGATATCGTTGTTGTTAAGGAAGAACTCAACATGAGTCTTCCTTTTATACTACTATAAAAGAACTATTCTAGACAAAAGGACTATTGCTACAGGAAAGAAGGGATGGCATGAACAGTTGTAAACCTGCATGTATTAAATGTGCTATTATCAACTTGCAAGGTTTCCTATCAGAGTTTGACACGTGTTTGTTGTCGGACCATGCTTTTGTACAAGTTGATGAACGGACCCTGGAATAGTAGCAAGATATTTCCGTAACAGTGGCAAGATATTATAAATATCTTCCATGTCTTCAGTCTGAACCGCAGAGGCTCTGTCAAGGGTGACAGAGGTTCTGCTGCTTGATCCTTGGTGAGCATTCTTCTGTAGATTCTTGTTTGGTCCTTTGTGAGTAGTCTTCTGTAGATTCTTCTTGTGACTTGGTGTTTCTTGAATGATCTTGTTTACTTCGGCAGAGCTTCTGTGGAACACCGCAGAGCTTCTGTGGAACTCTTTCATACTTAGCCTATTTTTCAATACTTCTAATATTATGAATATTTGTAGCTAATAGGTAGACTTCGTCAGGAAGAGCCATGGAGAGTATGGATCTGGCTTTGGTGTCGATAGCCACTTTCTTCTTTTCTTCATCAGTCCACATATGAATTTCCTTAGGAATCAGCCTTTCTGGAATAGCAGGTCTATTCTCAGCGGCTGGAACTGCAGCATCAATTCTTACAGGAATATATGGGCCGTTTTCAAGATAGTAAGGCATAGTAGGGTCTACACCTTCTAAGAAGAGAATCATCCTATTTTTCCATAGATTAAAATTATCTCTGGAGAATCTAGGGGGTTTTGCAAGAGAACCGTTGTCAATATAGTTTGTGTTTGTGTTGGTAGCCATTTTACGAAATAGCAAGGAAGAGAAATCTTAGTATAGATCAGATCTTGTTTATGAGATTAAACAAATCCGCTCTGATACCACTTGTTGGTCCCGAAGGGGTATACAAGTTTGTAGAAGGGGGGGGGGGGGGGGGGTTGAATACAAACACACGTTTTTACTTTTCTAAATTATTTATTGATAAATCAAGACAATTTACAACTTGTTGCGGAACAAGATTAAGGATAAACCTAATCTAAACAAGTCTTGAGAAACACTAAGTTTCTTGCTTTAGAAAGAGTTAAAGAAATTACGAATAGTAACTTAACAATAAGAAATAAGAAGATGGTCCGAGCACACTTCAAAACTGAAGTAAGGTTCTTCTTATATACTGCATGCATTTAATGCATGGCAGTATGGCTTTACACGTGGCAGCAGCTGAGTGGTTGCATGTCATTGACCTTTGTAGACAACCTTAGTAGCCGCATGGTGCACAGTGTAGAATCAGAGTTGTTGTACGATTACAAACAAAAGGGATGTCCATTCTGACAGTTCGTATGGAGACGTGCAAGGGAGGTAAGACAATAGTAACATGCAGGGAGACTTCATGATCAGCTTTTGTTGAGTCAGATCTTTATCAGTGAATGATAAAGTTCAACGATTGTTGAAGTCTTCTACTTGATACTTCATGTTGAATGGACAGGTCTTGCTTCGCTGATATCCGCATCAGTTCATGAGTAGACTTGTCGCTGGTCCTTGAGCTTGATCTTCGACTTCAGCGTAGAACTTTGGTTGACGTGAAACTTGTCTTTAGGGATCATAAGTAAACAACTAACTTATCAACGATCATCTCATAGACTGAACAGGCTCAGAGCTATATGATGATGAACAGTGTTCGCTGAATATCTAATCTAAAGAGTGAGAGTTCCTATCAGCGGTACTGTAAAGTCTTAGTACTTATCAGCGATAGTGAAACTCTGATACATATTGTTTACTTACAATTTTCACTAAGTGTTTAAGAGAAGGTCATTATCAAATCATTGAGGGTTTAGATCAACACCTTCCACTCAGCGATCAACTATCACTATCACCGAGTTGGAGACTAACTCTGAATGCTCATCAGACCCTAACTCTTCAGATCTTGATGAATCTATGGCTCTCCTATCTAATAAGTTCAGGATATTCGCCAAAAAGAAAAATTTCAGAAAGAACAAACCCCTTGCTCTCACTGACAAGCCTAGATCATCAACTCATGTTGATAAGGCTACTGCCACTTGCTATAACTGTGAAAAGATAGGACATTTTGCTAGCGAGTGCAGGTCAAAGAAAGTCTCTAGAACCTTGTAGAAACCAGGATTCAATCTTACAATCAAATATGAACAATCAAACAGTAAATGATAGAGATTTGGATCAACGCACTTGTATTCAATTAAGAACAGATTACAGATCTAGAGAGAGAATCTCTCAAAGATTACAAAAGTTGAATACCAAGATATGCGGGAAAGCTATGCCAAAGATTAGTTAGCCTACAGTTGCTAACAACTATATATACTGTAAGGAAAAGCTAAAGCTACAGTACATATGAGAAACAAACTAATAGAACAATTACACGTGTCCTAATTAGTAACAGAATATAACTGAAAGTATCCAAGACATAAGTTCTGAACAACATGTTCAGAACTTCTGAACATCCTTCTGATCAAGCACTTCAGAACTTCCTTCAAGCACTTGTGATATTTTCATCTTCATCATCAGAAGTTCTGAGTCTCCTACTCAGAACTCTGACCCTTCTGTTCAGATTCCACACTTGTAATCTTTTCGAGACTTCTTAGATCAGAACTTCTGAGTCTTCTAACTCAGAACTCTGAGTCTTCTATTCAGATCCAACACTTGTAACTTTTGACAAAACTTCAGATCTAACAATCTCCCCCTTTTTGTCAAATAGTCCTGTACTTTTCATCATCATATTCTTTTAGTGCTGGAACAATCTTCAAAACCAGTACATTTCTCAGAGTAAGCCTTCTATTAATATTTTCTATGATCTCTTGAATCTCTTCAACTTGTTTTCCCTTTTGTAACTTTTTCTCCAGACTGTGTTTGATGAACCTTAAAGTTCCTGAACAATATTTTGCCACTTCTTCTGATCTGAAGAAAATCTTTTCATTTCTGTCATTTCTTAAGAAGACTCCCAACTCTGGATATCTTATAACATTTCCACTTTTCAGAAGATTCAATTGTTCATGACCATTGTTTGGCTTTGAGAGATATATACATGGCCTTTGTAAATACAGTGCAATTTGAAAATCTGTATATGCATGCCATCTAAGAATATAAAACATTGCCTCTCTCACTGCAGCCAATGCTCCTCTCTCCTTTTTCAGTTTACTGTAGTCTTTATTTGACAAAAGACTATACAATCTGTACAAATCTGTTACTGAGATTTTTTCAAAATCTACTTCAGTAAAGTAGTAGACTTTTCCATCTTCTCTTAAGACTTCAAATGAGTAATATTCATGTTTCATGAACTTCTTCTCTTTCAATTCTCTAATCCCTGTGATTAAGAAATCTGAATATACTGATTCTTTTGGTTTTCCTAAGCGCTTTGACATTTCACCACGAAGACATTGATGTATCTCTGTTCTGTCATGATAAACACTTAGAAAGTTGACTTCTCTTGGCTTAAAGAAGTTAGGAAGAGCATACTCCAGAAAGTAACCATTAACATCAATAGGTATTTCTTCTTCATTAGCCTCAGACTTTTTTGGTTGACCAACATCTTTCATTTGAACATCTTGTGAAGACACATCTGGAATATCTTCTTCAACTTCTTCTGAGTAAACACCATTTACTTGATATTCAGCTGGAAAAACAAAATCTCTATGTAACAACTTCTTTGGATTTACTTCTGAAAGTAACCATTCATTGCAATTTCTGATTTTGTTTCTGAGTTCAAGTCTTTTAGTGACACATCTGATACAATTTTCTCTCACATAAACTCTGACATTCTCAACATAAGCTTGCATCTTCATTATCGTCTTCTTCAGAGTAGCATCACTATACTTTACTAGATCATTCAATCTGAATAGAATGACTTGGTTGAATTATGAATGAATGAATCTTTCATTTCCAACTTCTTCACTCACAAAGCCATCAAAGTTGCTTATTACTTCAAGAGTTCTGATTGGACTTGTCAAGTTACATTTCTCTTTCCTTGACTCAATTGCCAACTAAAAATCATACAAATACAGATTTCTGACATATATTCCCAGAACTCTTCTGCATTCAAGTTCTATCCAAGTATCTTCAGTACCAGCATAGAATTTCACCAAGAAAATTTGATCTTCCAAGAACAATCTGTGGAAATCAAAACTTCTCATGTTCACCTTTAAGTTTCCTTCTTTCAATACATTCAGATTAACATATCTTAGACCATCAAATTCTTCACTTAGAAAGTCTAACACCTTCACAATTCTTTTATGAACATGTAGCTTTTCATCAGTCTTTCTTAACCTGTTTGAAGCTTCCACATATGTCATCTGAATCCTCTCATCCAAGAATCCATCAATAAAATTCTCAATGTCAACAAACTCATCATCTTTGCAGTAGACAGATTCATAATTGTCTTCAGGGAAAATACTAACATCCAAGTTTCTTGCCAATGGTGTATCTTCTCTTTCAACAATAAAGTCACACAAAGGTTCTTCAAGAATGGGTAAATCAATTCTGGGAATCACAATTGGCCTTCTGTAAGTGTAGCAAGGCATAAAGAAGTCTTCAAATTTCACAAGATCTTCTTCTGATACATCTTCAAAGAAATATTCTACAATGTCTTTTACAAACTGCTTTGTGTATCTTACAGAGTGATCTTCTTCTCCCAACAAGTCAATTGGCCTCACCAATCTGATAACTCTTTGAACATTCTGAATGTTAAGAGCTCTGACCAACAACAATATGTGCATTCTCCTTATCAAAATATCATTCAGTCTTCTCTCTTCAAGTTCAGAATTAAGAAGTTCCCTTCTGGTATAAGGAACTATCTCTAAACAGGTGTTGATCTCAGAACTTTCAATCAATCTTTCTTCAGAGATATCTGCCATAGTTATTTCACACCATTCTTCAGAAGAATCTGTCATTTCTTCTATAATAGTATTTTGATCTGATATAACCTTATCTGATCCAAAAATATCCATCTTTTCAGTCTCATCATTCTGATCAGTATCTACCATAAGAATTTCAGTTTCATCAGAATTAATCTCCATCTCTGTATTCAACACCAATTCCTCTGTTTTACTTGAGTTTTCACTTCCCATCTTTTCCATTTCCATCTCTTCCCCAGTATCTGAACTAATAGTCTGAACCTCAACCAACTTTTTAACTTTTGTTGATTTTTCCACTTCTGCTGATTCATCAACTACTTGAATATTTTCTGAATTTTGAACCTTTGCAACTGCTAACTGCATATCAGAAATCTCAAAATCTGCTAAGTCAATATCAGCTGACTTTTCAACATTTTCTAACTCATCAGTGCTTTGTTCATCAACCTCAGAATTATGCTTTTTCCTTTTCTCCCCCTTTTGATGATCATGAGGATCATCATCATCAAACTTCCTTTTTAAATTCTGAGTTGATTCTTCTTCAGGTTCAGCTACAGACATAGGCATGATGGCTAATGGCTTTGAAACACTAACCAAATTTGAACTGAAAGCTTGTAACAATGAAGATTTCATGTCATTCATATTCCTTACTAACTCCTTTTGAAATTCTGACATACTATCCTTGATCTCCTTTTTGTGAGATTCCAAGGACACTTTCATTCCATCCACCTTTTGTTCAACAGATTTTGCTTTCCCTTCTAACAAAATATTGAGATCTTTCACCTCATATTTCAAAGAATCCACCGTACTCTCCAATTTTTCAACTTTTTCCCCCAACACCTGATTTTTGTTTCTGAATCTTTTCAATTTCAGATGGTCCTAACAGTGAACCTGAACCAACAGATGGTCCAGTTTACAAGTGTTCAGAGAACTCTTGGCCTGTAGGTGCCACAAAGACACCATGTACCATAGAGGCACTGTGTAATGAAGCTTTTGAGATGTTCACTTCACCAGGACTTCCATCCAATCCTTGACAACCAATATTAGGAGTGTCTATGGATGTTGTAACAGGAATACAAAATTCATGTGATGTGCTAGTGTTGAAAAAAATTTCAGGCCCAAATTGGATATTACTGTGTAATACAGACTCAAAGTGTTCAAGAATAGGTTGTGATTTATCACCTCCCTCCAAATGAGTTTGGGATGGTTCCCCTGTTTGAATTAAAACAATAGTATGTTGAAATACTTCTGAGTGGCTAGGGATGGGTTATTCAAGTTCCACCACTGGGTCCATGGTGTTTTCTTCAATGTTAGTCACCAAGAATTGTGAACCAACAGTAGATGTGGCTACCCGGATTAATTCAGCTGGATCAGAACCATCTCTTTCTGTTTGAGATTTTGTTAACAATCTCTCATCCTCACCACACTCTATCTGTTTTTCAACTCCCATACTAACCAATCTCTCTGAATTTTCCCTCTCTATTCTCTCAGAATGTTCTCCCCCTTGAACATTCTCCCCCTCTCTATTTTAATTTGACCCCTCACCTCTCATCTCAGGTTGTTCCTCATGGGTAGGGTCTTGAGGTTGTTCATGTCCCATTGAGGTGCAATAAGCTTTTAAAATCTCACTATCCCTTGGAATATACTGCCTAAGAGACCTTGGAAGATGTCTTTGATTTGGAAAAATCTGATTTTTAGAACTAGAAATCATCTTACCCATATAAAAAATTGGACCATGCTCCTCATTTGCTCTTCTTGGAATATTTTTGTTTTCTCTCTTAGCATACCAAATCACAATCTGCCAATACCTTTGATAAGGTATATATGTAAGTGGAGTATCCCTTGTCTTCTTTTCTATGGCCTTCTGATTCTTCTCAAAGGTGTTCTTCATATATTCCCAAAGAATTGCAGTATAATCATAATGTCTGTTTTTCACCAACCCATGAAAGATTTGCAGGATTTGCCTTGAGCCTTGATCAAGAGAACTATTCTTCCCAAATAAACATTTATTCACAATGTTGAACAAACAAGCCCAAATTGGTGGTAATTTGTTTCTCCTGAACAAACTTAGGGTCCTCAACTCTTCAATATACCCCAATATCATAAATTCAGCAATTAATTCTTCTGTCAATGGAGAATCTTCAAAATCTAATCTTCCTTCTAAATCATCCTTATCTGGTAAATTCAGCATATCTCTTAAAATTTGTATAGTCAAAGTCAAAGAAACTCCCCCAACTTCAGATACAAATCTATTTCCCTCTAGCCTTAGAGGCTTCCACCATTTTTGTATATACTGAACAGGAACCGATTTCTTCTTTGTAAACCACTTTTTGTTTGGATGATACTTCAATAACTTCATGATTATCTTATGTTCTTCTTTAAATTTGCTTTCATCAAACAATAACACGCAATTGTTTTCCAATAGCCTCAAATATTCTCTCTCAGGAACAATCCTTTCACCATGATTAGGTCTTCCTGACATGACTGACCTAACTGCACTTTGTTCGTGTTGAATGTTCTCATTTCCCTCATCTGCGTTTCCCTCTGATTCATCCATATGTTCATCCCCTGCTTCTCCTCCAACATTACCTTGTACAATGTTATCTCTTATTACCCCTTCATCTACGGCTCTATTTCCAGGTCTTTGAACTTCATCATCATCTGATTTTGATTCAAACAATGATTTTGATGAATATAATGAAATGGATCTATTTCTCCTTGAACCAGACATGATCGTAATGTGGAATTTTGAAAGAAAACAAGATCAATGAACTCAGGAATTGTGCGTTTCTCACTTTTCACTCTTGGATTTCAAATAAAATTTGAAATAGGGATTTTAAGAACTATTTAAAATCCGCGAAGTTGAAAGGTTTAACGGAAAAAACTTTGCCTTTGTCAGTGTTATAACGGAGTCAAACACTTTGAAATACCACAAAAGATAATAAATGACACGTGGTAATTTCAATTGAATAAGAAGCTGACACGTGTTATTGGATAGAAATTAACACAAGTTAAAAGTTCTGAATAACACGCTCAGAGTTCTGAGAATGCATACTCAGAAGTTCTGAGTACACAGCTCAGAAGAAATTCCCTTAGAACCAAAATTCATTTAAAATCAACTTCTGATTATATAAAAACATTTAATTATCCAGAAGTAGTTTGAACAGATAGAAAATTATTTTATCATCAAAGTTCTGTCCTTCTTTTGATGATTTGAAATTTCTGAAAACATTTAAAATCTAACATCTGAATTTTAAAACTTTTGAAACATTCAGAAGTAGTTTTGAACAAGTATAAAAATATTTTGTCATTGAAAGCTTGTTCACCTTAGAATGATTAGTGATAAGAGAAGAATACAAACCTTTTAATCATCTTGGAATGATTTCTGAAGAATATCAATGCTCCCCCTTGACTTTAGCATATACTCAAACACATATTAGACATAAAGGTAGAAAAAAATTAGAAAAAAATAATTTACAGAATCGAAATACTTGTATTTCTCAGAAATGAATTTTTGAAAGATAGTTAGAAGTTCTGAATAATCTAATCAAAATTTAAAAAGATTTGAAGTTGGATTTCTGAAGTATTGACTCAGAAGATCTGAACTCAAGATTCAGAAGTTCTGAACTTAAGAGTCAGAATTCTGAATAAGAGATTCAGAGTTCTGAGTACATGTTGGTTCCCTTATTTGATTAACAAAGATTATCTAATCTATTAGTTCAAATAAGATGTGTTGCGGAAGCGTATTTGAAGAACTAACAGATATATTTGTATAGAAATAACACAAAATACCAAATAAACAGTATATGAAGAACAGATTAATATCTCAAAGTTTACTATATTAGATGAAGAACACTAAGAACAGATTTGACTTTAATTGTGTGCAAGTGTTTTTGGGTGTCGTGTGCGTTGTTGGCTTGTGTGTTAGCTAGTAAGGAAGAACTCAACATGAGTCTTCCTTTTATACTACAACAAAAGAACTATTCTAGACAAAAGGACTATTGCTACCGGAGAGAAGGGATGGCATGAATAGTTGGAAACCTGCATGCATTAAATGCGCTAATATCAACTTGTAAGGATGCCTATCGGAGTTTGACACGTGTTCTTGTTAGACCATGCTTTGTACAAGTTGATGAACGGACCCTGGAGCAGTAGCAAGATATTTCTGTAACAGTGGTAAGATATTCCTGTAACAGTGGCAAGCTATTATACATATCTTCCAAGTCTTCAGTCTGAACCGCAGAGGCTCTGTCAAGGGTGACAGAGGTTCTGCGGCTCGGTCCTTTGTGAGCATTCTTCTGTAGGTCCTTCTTCGGTTCTTTGTGACCAATCTTCTGGCTATCTTTGATCTTGGTGTTTCTTGAATGATCTTATTTACTTCGGTGGAGCTTCTGTGGCACTCCGCAGAGCTTCTGTGGAAGTCTTCTATACTTGGCCTATTTTTCAATACTTCTAATATTATGAATATTTGGAGCTAACAATCTCCCCCTAAGTATTGAAAAATGAAAATTTGACTTTATGCATAATTAGGCTAAGTAAAATAGACAGAGGTTAAACAATACCTCAAAGATTCATTTCATTTTTTTAAAGACTACAGAGATATGTAAAAATGAGATTTAGACATTTGCATCTTTGAAGTCGTTGAAACTTCTGTTGTCGAATCCCACTTCTCTGAGCTCGTGATAGAATTTGATACAGAGTTCTCTTAAGCCAATTGTAGCATCTATTTCTCTGATCATTCTTTCTGCTGATTCTCGATTCATAAGCTCAGTACCTTTGTTATCTTCTAGGATTGATCTGAACTTGTTCAGAGTACTGGTTGCATACTTCTGACAGTCCATTTCCACAAAGAGTCTTACTTGACCAGCAGGATCCTTATACACTAACCCGTACCTTGGTGTTGTTATGATTGAGTTGGGTATGGCAGAAGGTGGGCAGTGATCCTCTAGTGGTCTCAGACTTAGATTTCTGACTCCAAGATCTCTTCCCAATTGAAAGTCTATCATGCTATAGAGCAGAAGTTTTTCCCTCATTGCTTGCCTGAATACTTGATAGGCCCTTCTGTTAGCATCGGTGTCGAAGTTTTCTTTCATCCAAAGTAGAAGATCTGGCAGATCGTAGGGGTTCAAGTTCCTTATATCGGCATCTGCGAATTGATTTTCGGACTTGTTCTCCCTTTTGACTTTGTAGATGTTGTACCTGTTCTTTGGAAAGGTTCTCGTTTGAGAGAATTTGCAATAAATTACCTTTTCAATTTTGGATTATGAGAAGACTTCTGCCCTTGCTTTTGGCTTTGTTCTGTTGAAGGTGTTGTCAAGGTAAGCTCTGAGTTAAGGATCTTCGATGTGTGGCATAGGATTGTTCTGATATTGATGTCTGTAAAGATACCTATACACCACCTCTTCCATTTCTGCATGTTGTGTAGTCGGTGGTGGTATTGGTCTTCGCAGAGCATCCATTTTTCGCTTTATCTCTGCAACCCTGCCCTCTGTTACCTTTGCTTTTGGATCAAGGATTGGAATATTTGACAGAGGATCTGAATTGAATGCCCAGTCTTCTTCAGGTTTAGGAGTGACAAAGGCATCGAATGAGCTCTTCATCAACTTCTCTGTTGTTTGAGGCATTGCCTTTTTCTTCTTTTGTTCTTCTGTCATGATACCCTTTCCTTTATTTTTGGCTTGGGGAGGCTCAGAACCTGTTGCCTGTTTTGGACTTTCTGGGATTGCTTCTGTTGGTTTGGGTGTAGAGGATCCTGTGGGTATGATGGGGATTGCCTCTGTTGTTTTGGGTGTAGAGATTTCTACGGGTATGATGGGGATTGCCTCTGTTGTTTTGGGTGTAGAGGTTTATGTGGGTATGATGGGGATTGCCTCTGTTGTTTTTGACTTTTCAGTTTCTGAGGACTTTGGTGGAGATGGTTCTGTGGATTTTTCTTCTGTAAGCTCGGTTGTGGTTTGTGGAGGGATATCAAAACGTCTTGCAGCTCTGAAATTGGATACGAACCCCATTCTCTTTAGGACATAAGTAGCAAAACGTTTAGATCTTTTTGGTTTGTGGGCTATGGATTTTCTTCTTGGGTGTGTTTTGGGTTGGGTTATTGATTTTGGTGGAGAATTGGGAAGTTCTTCTGAGGATGAAGATGTCAGGATTTGAACTTTAGGGACATCTTTTTCAATAACAGAGGTGGTTTCCACAGAGGCTGATGTTTCCTCTGTGGGACTCTGTTGAGTTCCCTAAGTTTGGGTTTGGGTTGGGGGTGCAGAGGAAATTTGTTCTTCTGATATTGGTGGACTGCTTGCAGCTGTTTTCCTTTGGTTCTCCCCTTGTTTCTCCCCCTTAGGATGATCTGATGGACCATGATGGTCATTATCATAGTCATCCTGATTTACATCTGACGTACCATCTGCCCTGCATGTTGTATCTGATTTCTTTGGAGGAACAACCCCTGCAGCTATCATCGTCGCGCACAAGTCATCACAAAGGCCGAGTAGTGTTTCAACCTCTGCTTCTGTGTTGAAGCGCATTTTGCCGACGCTTGCTTGGAATTCTCTGACGTAATTCGCGTTGGCAGCTGTGAAGGCTTTGATGAACTCTGTCATTTGATCAAGGATTCCTTGGCCAAGTTCTGTGAGTTGAACTCTGGTCATGTAGTCAGAAGGCTTCATGGCTTGAGTGTTTTGCAGTGTTTGCTCTTGAACTTCTTCTAAGGCCTTCTTTAGGTCTTCTGGTGTTAGGCCCTTAGAAGTAGAGGATTGGTCTTTGAGTTTTTGCAGGAAATTTTTAACAGAGTCATTGAATGCAGAGGTTGCAGCTTTTTCAAAGTCAGTTGTTGCAGAGGTGGCAGTGTCTGTTGCAGTGGCCTTCATCTGGGCGATGGCTTTTTGTACTTCTGTGGACAGATTGTCCATTTTGGTATTCAGTTTGGAGATGGCCGAGGATGTAGTTTCTGCAAAAGATTTGAAAGAGCTTTGCAACTATTTCATTGTTTGGTTTACAGAGGTGACAAGGGTTTGGAACTCATCCCTTGATACATGTGAACTCATTGTAACCTCTGGAGGAACACATTCGTCTCCAGAGTTTGTCCTTGTTCCTTGGACACCTTCGTTCACCCCTGTTTTTATGTTGAGGGTGGAAGGATTTCCTTCTGATCCTCGAGGAGAAACTTGTGTTTCATCCTCTACAGAAGTTCTGTGAAGGTCAATGTCCAAATCCATTCCAGAGGTGGGTATTGGAATGTCCTTCTGTTGACTTGGAGACTTGTCTAGAGTCTCTTCGTCATTGTGCTCGCTACTCCTCTCTGAAAGGAGGTTTGGCCCTACTTTTGTGTGCGTGGCAGAGGAAACGAATTCCTCTGCGGGGATGTCAGATGTGATTCTGGGCGATGAATCACGAACAATGGGTGAGTCCTTTCGAGAGGACTCCCCAGGAATGGTTTCCCCGGTTATAATAGGCACAGAGGTTGAAAGAGTAACCTCTGGCTGGCTGGGTGGGGTAAGGATCGAGCCGTGCTGCTCTTTTTCAATGATACCCTTTGTCGCTAGACCGGCGGTATCAGAAATGTGGGTTGCACTGGGAATGAGTTGGGGATGTGTGCCTTCTACTTCTGCGGCATCTTTTTCTGCAGAACCCTCTGTGGTTTCTACCCTAACCTCTTCCTCTATTGTAAAGTCTATGTCTACCTCTTCTTCTGAGGTTTCCACTCTGGTCTCTTCTGCTTCTGCTTCTGTTCTCAAGGAATCATATATAAAATTAGATCCTATGAGTTTTCGAACGTGAGGGTGCATAGGTTGTATACCTTGAGCTGCAGATATGACTTCTAGTGTATGTTGAGGGGTTCGACGTTGAGTGTCAAAACTGGAATGAGCTGCGGAAACTTCTTCTGTTGTGCGCAGAACCTCTGTAGTCTGATCGTTAATGTTCTGATCCAATGGTTCTGCGACCCATCCTGATGGATCTAAGGTGTGAGCAATGTCGGGATTGTTGAGGAAGGCATTAAAATCTCCCTGATGATCTGTATAGACTATTGGGGAGGGAGGTTGCATAGGTATCGTTTGATCTTCCTCTTCCTGTTCGATATCCTCTGTGATGACCTGCAGAGGTGATGTTGGTTTCTTCTTCTTTGACTTCCTCTTCTTTGGTTTCGGGGCTCCCTCTTCTGTTGATTTTGTTTTTCGTTTCTTTTGTTTTAGAGGGGAGGGAGGTGCAAAAGTTGTTGTTTCTGTAGCATGTGGTGGAGAAGAAGGTTGAGCTGCAGAGGTTGTAGTTTTCTCTGTGGGTTTTCTTTTCTTGCTCTTCTTTTTGGGTGTTGATGCAGAGGTTTTTCTCTTGTAAGAAGAGGGGTATATTTTCTCTCTTTGGGCTTTGAACCGTGCTTGTACTGAATGATGTTTTTCAAAAGCTTTGGCCCATTCTTCTTCTGTCATCCTCTCTATTATATCTACACCTAAGGGGGCTCCTAGACGCGGGGGTGTCACAGGACTTGGTTCTGGAGTCCTATGGGCGCGTATATATTCTAACTTCATCTCTTTCTCTCTTGCATATGACAGAAGCTTCTTCGACAGAGGTCTGCAATGAGGATAGTCGTCTTCATGCTCTGTAGGAACGTTTTTGTTCATGGGATAGAGTTTTACAGTTGGCCCTTACATTGGCCATTTCTCCATTAGAAGTAGAGGCTCGAATATGACTCCTAGTATTATCTTATATTGCAGAGGTGGCAGATATCCTGGTGTGTTCCTCTTGGCCTTTTGGGTTGCAATCTTTCTGTCGATTGTATTTACTATTTCCTGCATCATGATGGTGGCATAATCGAGTGGAATATCGTAATAGATCCCATACATGATGGTCAGGATCTGGTATGAGCTTTGGTCAGGGATACCGGTTTTCCCTGTGAGACAACGATTTAAGATGGAGAAGAGGGTATTCCACAGAGGTGGTAGTCTGCCTCTGCGGAAATCATTGCGTTTCCTTAGGGTTGTGTTATACCCTAACATTTCTACAAATCGACAGAGCTCCTCATCCGTCGGAACCTCAGCATATTTCTTGATTCCAAGTAGACCTCTGGTTGGCAGGTTGAACTCAAGCGAGAACATGGTTCTGTTGAACATGAGTTCGAGGTACTCAGACTTGTCTGGCTTTGAAATATAGCCCTTTATCAGAGAATCATCTGAATCAAATCGGCAACTTTGCCAAAATTGAGTCAGATATCGAGCAGGGATTTTGGTTGGGGTTTTGGAAAGGAGGGGGTATATTATATGGTTTTCCATAATATTGAGGAGAAGAGCATGGGCTTCGCCGAAGGCTGTTGGTGAGGGTACCAGGTAGCAGTTGTTGGATTTTAATGGAAGAACATCCTCAAAATGTTCTTTGTTCAGAAAATGTTGAAGGTTGGTGGTTGGAGCAAAGTTTGCAGAGTCGCCGGAATTTTCTGTTTCTGCGTTTACGGCGAAGTTAGGGTTATGGGAGTGCTCTGAATGTACTGGGGATTGTGGAGGAGAGTTCGCCGGAGATTTCTGAGCAGCGTGGGAACTAGAAGCCATTTTTGTGAAGAAAGATGAAGATTTTAGAATAGTTGCAGGTTCGTCGGAGAAGAAGTAAGTAAAGTTTTTGTGAGGAGAAGTAACTTGGGTTTTAAACTGAGTATGTAACCGTAGATTCTGAAAGGGTTAATATTTTGAGGTAAATAATATTTAGGGTCCGCACTTGAGTGGTTACGGCGGGTTCAACTTTCCAGAGGAACGTGCTCCATGTAGGTCCAATGAAATGATGACACGTCATCTGTGTCAGTTATGACGAGACGTCGTGTGCGGCCTTTTTAAATGCTAGGCGCGTAGGTTTATTTACCTCCACATGATTCTCACTCGCAGAAAAGTTATCGTTACTGTTACAGAAATGCCCGATGTAACAACCGATAGAGGCTCTGTGATTTGAAAACCTTGTTTTTCTTTCCTCTGTAGGTTGTACCTTCACAAAAAAATGGTTGAAAAAGTCCATGGAGAGGATTGATAAATTATTAGTATAGAAACTCCTTTACAGAGGTTTTTGGACCTCTGTCAGAGCCATCAGAGGCTCTGAGACATGAAATTTCTCATATCTAACAATTTATAAACATTTGTGATCATCCAGGTTTTTGATTGTTTTTAACAATGTTTTTAGGACCAATTTGAAAGCTGGTGTCCTAGAAATTGCTTTTGAAAAATTAATTTAATGCAACAATGTCTGTTTTAGACACGAGATGGTCTACAGAAGTTCTATTTGTGTGGGAAGAACTTTGTGATCATTGACTTCTGTTGCAGTGCATTAGTACACGATGATTCTTTTTGAAATTGATATCTAAGGTGATCAATAGAGTTTCCAAGATTATTGATTTATGATCATAGAGCTTTTTCCTGCAGAACCTCTATTGGACTCAGCAGAGGGTCTGTGACCTTAAATTTCTAATAAAGGAAAACTCAATATTCTTTTTGATCAAATTTCATTGGAATGTGTTTAATAATGTTTTTAGAACATATTTAGAAATTTGTGTCCTAGAAAATTATTTTCATAAAGAATTTGTACGAGATACCAACCTTTTAGTTCTTCATTGTCCGGCAAAGATATTTTCTTCTGTTGATTTCATCTCTTCCTTTGCTCCCCCTTGACTTATAAATCTCTGTAGATTAAGCAAGGTCTCCTTTTGCTCCCCCTTGATCTAATCAGCCTTTGTAGATCAAGTAGTTCCCTTTCTTCTCTCCCTTGACCTATGTTTGGTTCAAATTATCAGAAGTAATGTTTATAACATAGGTCAAGTGTATCAGAGGTTCTGTAAGGATCGTCAAAGGTTCTGAGGAGTCCTACAGAAGCTCTTTTGTGTTTAGTTTTGAGATTTTTAGAATTTACATATAATAAGCAAAATATTTACCAAAAGTATCTCTATATATATATATGTAAACAAAATTTATACAAAATTTTAAATGAAGATAAGATACTTACAGAGATTAAGACATATTTATCATTCCTAATTTACCCACCAAGTAAAGAAATCTTTTCTCATCAAGTGCCTTGGTGAATAAATCAGCAAGCTGGAATTCTGTTGGTACAAAATGCATCTCGATGGTTTGGTTTTCAACATGATACTTAAAAAAGGGATACCTGATATCTATGTGCTTTGTCTTTGAATGCTGTACTAGATTGGCAGATATGGCAATTGCACTTTTGGAATCACAGAAGATAGGGATTTTGAAGATGATATGACCAAAGTCTTTCAGCTGAGTTTTCATCCACAGAACTTGAGAGCAACAGCTAGCAGCAGCAACGTATTCAGCTTCTGCTGTAGATGTTGAGACACAATTTTGTTTCTTTGATGTCCAGCTTACTAATTTCTCACCTAGGAATTGACAACTCCCAGAGGTACTTTTTCTGTCGAGTTTACATCCTCCATAATCTGAATCTGTGTATGCCTTTAGTCCAAAACTAGAGTTCTGTGGATACCAGAGGCCAAGATTTTTGGTCCCTCTAAGGTATCTGAAGATTCTCTTTACAGCAATATAATGTGACTTTTTAGGATTAGCTTGATATCTTGCACAGAGGCATGTTGCATGCATTATGTCAGGTCTACTGGCTGTTAAGTATAATAAAGACCCAATCATCCATCTGTAAAGCGTGCACTCGACAGAGATGCCATTTGGATCTGAAAAATGTTTATTTCCAGTGGCCATTGGGGTTTTCATGACAGAGGCATCAGAGAGGCTATATTTTATAAGTATGTCAGAGAGATATTTTGATTGGTTTATGAAAATTCCTTCTGATGTTTGTTTGACTTGAAGTCCGAGGAAAAAGGTTAATTCTCCCATCATACTCATTTCAAACTTACTCTGCATGAGTTTTTCAAAATCTTTACATTTTTGTGCATTTGTAAACCCAAAAATAATGTCATCTACATATATTTGTACAAGAATAAGCTCATTTCCTTCACCTTTAAAGAACAGAGTTGTATCAGTGGTACCTCTTTTGTAGTTGTTATTGAGAAGAAAGGTAGAAAGTCTTTCGTACCATGCTCTTGGAGCCTGTTTCAGTCCATATAGAGCTTTGTCAAGGTAATAGATATACCTTGGGTACTTTGAGCTTTCAAACCCTGGTGGTTGTTGGACGTATACTTCTTCTTGAATTTCACCATTGAAAAAGACAGATTTTACATCCATTTGATATACTTTAAAACCTCTGTGGGCTGTGAAGGCTAAGAAATTTCTTATTGCTTCGAGCCGTGCAACAGGGGCAAAAGTTTCATCGTAATCTATGCCCTCTTCGTGGCGATATCCCTTGGCTAACAGTCTTGCTTTATTTCGAATGGTCACTTCATCCTCATCCTTTTTGTTTCTGAAGACCGACTTAGTCCCTATGGCCTGTTTCCCTCGTGGCAGAGGTACTAGAGTCCAGACCTTGTTTCGCTCAAACTGCAGAAGCTCTTCTTGCATAGCATCCACCCAGTTTGGGTCTTCCAGGGCCTCAGAGATCTTTTCGGTTCGATCACACTAATAAAGTTGGTAAAGAAACAAAAGTTTGCAGAAGCTGATCTTGTTTTTACCTTATCAGTGGGATTACCGATGATTTGGCTTTGAGGATGGCTTTTTGTCCATTGAGTTGTCCGCGGAAGATGATCATTTGAGTCATCAAGTTGAACTTCTGTGGTTGAAGTGGTTGATGGTTCTGCCCATGTGTTTAGTTCAGCTTCTGTAGGAATGGGAATTAGAGTTGGAATTTCCTTTTCTGTAGGTATTGTGGTTTCATCTTCACTTCCCTCTGGTGTTTCTTCTGGTGTTGCTTCCTCTGTTGGGTTTGTTAGTATTTGGATTACCTCTGTTGTTGAATCTTTTGTTGTCGTATCTCCTGTAGTAGATGCAGAAGAGGATGAGATATTAAAAGGATCAGACAGAGAGACACTCACTTTGTTTACAGAAGGTGATTCTGCAGAGGTGTTGTTGGTTCCAGCAGAGGGATCAACATCGTCGTTGAACATCTCTTGAAATAGAAGACCTAAATCTTCATTTATTTTTGAAATGACAGAAGTTTCCTTGTTTAGCCCGAGTTCTGAACTGTGTTGTTCAGAAGTCTTTTTAAATGAGTCATCAAAGGATACATTGATGCTTTCTACTATCGTGCGTGACTTCAGAAGGAAAACTTTGTAGGCTTTGGAAGCGGCAGAGTACCCAATGAACTTGCCTTGGTCAGCCTTTTCTTCAAACTTTCCTCTTGAGTCTTTGTCGTTTAAGACAAAGCATTTGCATCCAAATACATGGAGAAACTTGATGTTTGGTCGCCGTTTGTTGATCAATTCATAAGGATTTTTGATGTGTCTTTTCACGATTGTTGAACGATTTTGGGTATAGCAAGCAGTTGAAATTGCTTCTGCCCAAAAGATCATTGGTAATCCGCATGCAGAAAGCATGGTTCTTGCAGCCTCCACGAGCGTGCGGTTCTTTCGTTCAACCACGCCATTCTGTTGTGGAGTGCGAGTGGCAGAGAAGTTCTGGGAAAATCCTTCTTCTGTGAGATAGGCTTTAATGACAGAGTTTTTGAATTCTGTGCCATTGTCACTTCGTAACTTCAGAATTCTGCACTCATAAAGAACTTGGATTCTTTTCATTAGATTAATCAGGATGCATGGAACATCTGATTTCTTTCTGACAAATTGAACCCATGTAAATCGTGAATACTCATCAATTAAGACAAGTATATATTTCTTGCCACCTAGGCTCTGTATAGCGATTGGACCGCAGAGGTCAACGTGAAGCATGTACAGAGGCCTAGGACAAGATATATCAGTTTTGCCTCTGTGGGAATCTCTTTTGAGTTTTCCCATTTCACAGGCAAAGCATAAATGATCCTTATTAAATTTAACATTAGGTAAACCTTTGACCAGATCAAGTTTTACCAGTTTATCTAGAGTATGAAAGTTTAAGTGACAGAACCTGTTGTGCCATAGTCAACCTTCTTTACTTTTCCTTGCAACAAGACAAATGTTGTCCTTGTTTTTGGCATTGAAGTTCATTAGATATAGATCACCTTTTCTTTTGGCTCGCAGAAGTTCTATTTCGGTGTCTTCACTTAGTAGAGAACAAAATGTTCTTTTTAACAGTACATCGAATCCCGTGTCACAAAGTTGGCTGGCACTGAGTAGGTTGTGTTTAAGGCCATCAACGTATGCAACTTTGTGTACGGTGATATTTTGTTTCTTTATGACTCCATAGCCTTTAATATGCCCCTTTTTGTTGTCTCCAAAAGTCACTGATCCACCATCTTGTTTTTATTGGTATGTGGATAGAAGACCTCTGTTGCCAGTCATGTGCCTTGAGCATCCGGAGTCTAGATACCATATTGGCACATACTGTTTCTACAAGACAATCAAAGAGTTTTAGGTACCCATATCCACATGGGTCCAGTTTTGTCAGAATTTTTCAAGTTTGCCTTAGCATTCTTGAAATACATTTTATCTTTTGTCGAAGAATCAGTTTGTTTCTCTTTAATATTTGATTTAGGAGCAGACAGAAAACACTTTGAACTACAGAAATGATTATTCAATTTGAACATTAGATTAAAGCAATGACAGTATAGAACAGCAGAAGTGATTTGTTTGAAATTTTCATTGAAAGCATTAAACTGGGCCACAGAGGCATTACATTCTATTCTATCATATGGCTTACTGTTACAAGAAGATTTATGTAGATTATATTGTTGGCAAAAATCTTTGTTTGTAGCAGCCTTCTGTGAGTCCCTTCTGTAGTGATTGATTTCACAGTCACAGAAGAAAAAGATTTGTTAGGTTTTGGACATTTACCCTTTTGTTGCCATGTTGATTTATCTTTAATTTTTAAGGGTTTTAAAAACTTTGAATCTTTTGGATTTTGAGAGGACATTAACTTCTGTTGTTTGAAATTTTCAAGCTCAATAGAGGTTTTGGCTAGTATGCACATATCCAAAAAGTCTGGACAGATAGGAATTCCAGTGATTTTCTCCTTTGGAGAAATAGTTCTGTTAAGAACTTCAGAGGTTTGTTTAATAACCTCCGTGTCATAATGAATCTTTTCTATTCTGTCAGTCTCTGATTCGTCAGATGATGAATCGTCCTCATATACAGAGGTTGAGTCATCAATATTTCTTTCGATAGAGGCTGGATTTTCCGAGCATGTGTCATACTTGCTTTCTTCATCTGAAAAAATATTTTCTAAGTCAACAGAGGTGTCTGATAAGATCTCTTCAGAGAGTTTTTGATCTACAGAAGATGTACATAGATTTTTCAAAATATCTATTTTCCCGATTTCCATTATTTCCTTTTCAATTATATTTCTTAGTTTTTCTTCTGAAAAGATTGGTTTGAACTCAAGTGCTTCTGCAGATAATTTCTTTTCAGAATCTATTGTGCAGACAAAAGCAACTTGAGTTTGAGTCTCTGGTTTACCAAACTTGAAGATTCCTATCTGATCTAGAGTTTTCAAATATCTCTTTGGTTTGGATCCTTTTTTGACAGAGGTTGAAGGTGATAAATTTGTGTTTTCAAACCATACATTTATCATCTTCATGGGTTTCCTTAAGTGAGGTTCCCCAGAGACTTTTACTCTCTTACTTACAGAGATTAAGTTTGGAAAATTAGGTTTGTTGACTTTTCCTAAAGTAAATAGAGATGACAGAGGTTTATTCTTTTTGTTTTCTGTACCTTGACTGATATCACTGTACCCAATACCTCGCCTTCCTATTTGAGTATTTATTTTCTCATACACCTTTTGTGCATCACGATAATTTTTAATTAAAATGTCTCTTCTAAGTAGATCTTGCCAAAGGACTTCTCTTTCCTTTTGAAAATATTCCTTAAGAGCTAAAATGTTTAGTCTGACGCTCTCAGAATCTGAAAGTTCTTTTGTTTTAGATTTTAAAGATGTATTTAATTCAGAAATTTTCTCTTTTAAAGGAAATAGATTCTTGTTCCAGTTTGCTTCTAATTCTTCCTTTTCTTTGAAAACTTTTTCTTTTTCTTCAGTGAGAAGTCTAGCTTATCTTTCATAACAAGTGAGCTTTTCTGAATATCATCACAAGTCTTTTTCAGTTCAATATTTTCAGTTTTAATTATAAGTAAATCAACTTTTGTAGTGCTAGAGGTGGAGTTTGAAGTAGATACCTCATTGTCAGAGTCGGAGCTGATTTCTGCCATGCCACAGAACAAGGCATTTTTGGTGTATTCATCATCAGAGGTTGTATCTGACTCCCAATCTTCCTTGTTCACCACTTTGTTTGCCATGAGTGACTTTTGAGCATAATACTCGGCTTTCTTTTTGTAAAAAGTTGAGTCCTTCTGTGGTCGATTTGGACTGCTTCTGCATTCATTTGCAAAGTGGCCTGGCTTCCCACAGTTATAGTAACCTTGGTTCTGGGAAGTGTTACCAGCACGATCGTCGGACTTCTATCGGTCACCACCTTTTTCCAATCTGCATTCATTAGCATAATGACCAGGCTTACCACATTTGTAGCATTCTTGTGGTGTGTAGCTTGCCTTGTCATCTGACATCTGTCGGTCATTTCCTGTGTTGTATCTTTCACTCGACCTCTGTTGGTCGTTACTTCTGTCGTCTGACCTCTGTCGGTCAGCTGATTCTTCTCTTCTTCCTTGATCCCTTCTACTCCAATCTTCTCTTCTTTCTCTATTATCTCTGCCATATCTGTTATTACCAGAACTCCAGAACTCTTTTGATTTCCTCTGAATTCTCTTGTTAATAGAGCTAAGGATGTAGCTATTGATGCCAGAGTGATCTCTCCCTCTCCCATAATTTCTTCGTCTTCGCTGTCAACTACCACCACCTTTTTCTTTTTCTCCTTCTTCTTTTCTTCTGTCGCTCTTTCTTTTCTCGGCCTCTCTGTTTCTTATGTAGATTTACTAACCAAAGCAAGAGGTGCAATGGTTATTGTCTTTGCTTGTGCTACTTGAGGCTCTTGACCAGCTAATGTTCCGTAGAGGTCTGAAAGAGTCCAGGAATCTAAATCTTGATTGGTTTGTAAAGACATAGATAACTGGAGCCATTCTTCGTTCAGACTTTTGAGAAACATGACGTTATTCTCTTCAGAAGTTCTGTGGATGCCGAACTTTTTGCAATTATTGATCAAAGAGTTGAACCTGTCATACGTTGTCTGCATAGATTCAGTTGCCGGGGCTTTAAAAGCGTAATATTCGTTTATGTATTGAGCCCTTCGGTTTACAGAGTTTTAGATCCCCCTTCAAGTTGTTTCTCCAGTTCTTTCCAAAGATCATACGCAGATTCGCATGCATCTAAGGACTGGAAGAGGTCGTTGGGGATTGCCATGATCAGAATTCTTTTAGTTTTCTGCGAAAGTTCATCTTTTTCCTTATCTTCATCTGACCAACCATCCCTGGTTTTAGGTTTTTGATGCTCAGGGATTTCAGGAGTGTCAGCTGTAGCTGGTACACGAGGTACTGTTAACATAGGGACATTTGGAGGATTATAAAGGTATTGTACGAGCTCTTTATCAGTACCCTCAAAGAAATGGATCATTCTTATTTTCCACTGAGGATACTCATTTCTTAGAAGAGAAGGTGGTTTGGTTAATGAACCAGCTGTGAAGAAATTTTGCGCGCTTGTCATTTTAAGAGTAGGAAGCTTCAGAATAAAGATATGACACGAAAAAGTACAAAGGAATAATCTGGAAGGATTTTCTGGGTTTGGAGGTTCTTAACAGTGCACTTTTATGGAGTTTCAACTAAAAAACAGTTTCTCTACATCTTCCAAATGTCGAATAAATCGAAAATGGCTGAAAATCAGAATTTGTTTGTTGGAATAAATAACAGGTTAAAAACACACCACGTTTCTACCAATAATCTTGTTAAACCGAGGATCGCTTGATATTAAAAATCAAGCTTTGCTCTGATACCAATTGTTGGTTCCCTTATTTGATTAACAAAGATTATCTAATCTATTAGTTCAAATAAGATGTGGTGCGGAAGCGTATTTGAAGAACTAACAGATATGTTTGTATAGAAATAACACAAAATACCAAATAAACAGTATATGAAGAACAAATTAATATCTCAAAGTTTACTGTATTTGATGAAGAACACTAAGAACATATTTGACTTTAATTGTGTGCAAGTGTTTTTGTGTGTCGTGTGCGTTGTTGGCTTGTGTGTTAGCTGGTAAGGAAGAACTCAACATGAGTCTTCCTTTTATACTACAACAAAAGAACTATTCTAGACAAAAGGACTATTGCTACAGGAGAGAAGGGATGGCATGAACAGTTGGAAACCTGCATGCATTAAATGCGCTAATATCAACTTGTAAGGATGCCTATCGGAGTTTGACACGTGTTGTTGTTAGACCATGCTTTGTATAAGTTGATGAACGGACCCTGGAACAGTAGCAAGATATTTCTGTAACAGTGGTAAGATATTCCTGTAACAGTGGCAAGATATTATAAATATCTTCCAAGTCTTCAGTCTGAACCGCAGAGGCTCTGTCAAGGGTGACAGAGGTTCTGCGGCTCGGTCCTTTGTCAGCATTCTTCTGTAGGTCCTTCTTCGGTTCTTTGTGAGCAATCTTCTGGCTATCTTTGATCTTGGTGTTTATTGAATGATTTTATTTACTTCGGTGGAGCTTCTGTGGCACTCCGCAGAGCTTCTGTGGAAGTCTTCTATACTTGGCCTATTTTTCAATACTTCTAATATTATGAATATTTGGAGCTAACAGTACACTACTCAGAGAATCTTACTTAGAAAAAATTTATCATTTCTGAAAAATAGCAAATGTAATCAATTTGTCAGATTAAGCATTCCTATTTTACATATGAGAAAGGTGAACCTTTTGTGATCAAGAGGCTTTGTGAACAAGTCAGCCAATTGATACTTTGTATGCACAAAGTGCATCTCTATATTTCCCTTTTCAACATAGTGTTTAATAAAATGATACCTTACATCAATATGCTTGGTCTTTGAGTGCTGAACAAGATTCTGAGTTATTGCAATGGCACTTTCTGAATCACAATATATGGGACTTTTGTTGAGTTGATATCCATAGTCCATGAGTTGTGTTCTCATCCATAAGGTTTGAGAGCAGCAGGCAGCAGCAGCAACATACTCTGCTTCAGCAGTGGATGTGGATACACAGTTTTGCTTCTTTGAAGCCCAACTCACAATCTTATCTCCCAAAAAGTGACAAGCACCAGATGTATTTTTCCTGTCCAACCTGCTTCCTGCATGATCAGCATCAGTAAAACCAGTTAATTTGAAATCAGTCTCTTTTGGATACCAAAGACCCAAATCTGGTGAACCTTTCAGATATCTTAAGATCCTCTTAACAGCTAGCAAATGAGATTCTTTTGGATTTGATTGAAATATAGCACAAAAACAAGTAGCAAACATAATATCTGGTCTACTAGCAGTTAAGTAAAGAAGAGATCCTATCATGCCTCTATAAATCTTGTTATCTGCTGGAACTCCATTGAGATCAGCAATCTAACTTGATATTTGTTGCCATTGGTGTTCTCATAGAAGCACAATCAGACATCTTAAACTTCTTTAAAATATATTTAACATATTTTCCTTGATTTATAAAAATACCAGTTGGTAATTGTTTTACTTGAAGACCAAGGAAAAAGTTTAATTCTCCCATCATGCTCATTTCAAATTTTGATTCCATGACTTTTGAGAATTCAGTACATAACTCTGCACTTGTAGAACCAAATATTATGTCATCTACATATATTTGAATCAAAATTAAATCATCGCCCTTTTTCTTTAAGAACAAAGTAGTGTCAATCTTACCTTTCTTGAAACCAGATTTTAATAAGTGTTGAGTAAGAGTGTCGTACCAGGCTCTTGGTGCTTGTTTCAGACCATATAAGGCTTTATCTAAAACATAAACATGATCTGGAAATTCAGGATCAATAAAACCTTCTGGTTGATAGACATAGACCTTTTCATTAAGTATTCCATTCAGAAAAGCTGATTTGACATCCATTTGATTTACTTTGAAGTTCTTATGTGCATCATAGGCCAAGAATATTCTGATTGCTTCTATTCTCACCACATGTGCAAATGTCTCATCATAGTCTACTCCTTCTTGTTGAGAATATCCTTTTGCAACCAATCTTGCCTTGTTTCTGACTACAACACCTGACTCATCTTTCTTGTTTTTGAATACCCATTTAGTTCCAATAACAGATTTTCCTTCAGGTTTTGGAACTAGTCTCCAGACTTTATTTCTTTCAAACTGTAGCAATTCATCTTGCATTGCTAAAATCCAATATGGATCCTCTAGGGCTTCATTGGCTTTCTTAGGTTTAATTACACTCAAAAATCCTGCAAACATTGCTTCATTTGCTGTTGCTGATCTGGTCATAACTCCTACTGATGGATCTCCTATCACTTGATGAATAGGATGGTCTTTAGTCCATTTGTTTGAACTAGGAAGCACATCAATTTCTGAAAAATTGTTGTTTGTATCATTCTCATCAATGATTGCTTGTAATTCTGAACTGTCCCCTTGTTCTGATACTTGTTGAGGTGAAACATCTAAGTTTGGATTCTGAGTAATAGAGTCAGAATTCTGAATGACTTGTTCAGAGTTCTGAGACACTTGTTCAGAAATCTGAGTAACTTGGTCAGAATTCTGATTGGCTTGTCCAGAATTCTGAGTACTAGGATCAGAAGTTTCATTACTTGTATTGATCAAAGTTGGACATTCCTCAGATGGACCTGTATCAGAAATTACAGTTGTTTGAACCACTTCTGAAGTTCCCTTTTTCATTTCTTGAACCATTTTTGGATTTTCAAAATCTGCATAAGATTCAGAAGTTAGTTCCAGAAATGCATCCTTAAACAATATATTGAGTTCTGAACAGTTAGGATTAGAAGCTGTTTCAGAAGTCATTTTTGTCTTATTCTGTCCGAGTTCTAAACTGTTTTGTTCAGAAGTCTTCATTCTTGACTCATCAAAGGTGACATTGATGCTTTCCATAATTTTCTTGGTTCTTCTATTGTAGATTCTGAATGCTTTAGAAGTAAGTGAATACCCAACAAAGTATCCTTCATCTGCCTTTTTATCAAATTTACCAAGATTTTCTCTATCTTTGAGAACATAGCATCTGCAACCAAAAACATGAAAGAATTTAATCAGTGGTTTTCTCTTGTTAATCAGTTCGTAAGCAGTTTTATCTAGTCTCTTATTTATCAAAGTTCTGTTATGTGTAAAACAAGCAGTGACTATTGCTTCAGCCCATAGGAAGGTTGGAAGATTTGAATATGCCAACATGGTTCTTGCAGCTTCAACTAGAGTTCTGTTCTTCCTTTCAACAACACCATTTTGTTGAGGAGTTTTGACAGCTGAAAAATTATGAGAAATCCCAAGATTTTGCAAAAAGTTCTGAAGAGTCTAATTTCTGAACTCTGTCCCATTGTCACTTCTGATTTTCTGGACTGGAAGTTGTAAGAATACTTGAATTCTTTTGATGAAATTAATCAGTGTTGTAGCAGCCTCTGACTTTGCTCTTAAGAATTCAACCCATGTGTACCTGGAATATTCATCCACAATAATAAGCATATACTTCTTTCCTCCCATAGATTGAACTGAAATAGGACCACAAAGATCTGTATGTAGCATTTCTAATGGTGATTTGCAGGATGAGTCCATTTTTATCTTATGAGAACTTTTCTTCATCTTGCCCATTTCACATGCTGAACATAATGATTCCTTTTCAAACTTGATATTTGGTAATCCTTTGACCAGATGTTTGCTAACCAGATTGTTCAGATCCTTGAAATTTAAATGAGAACATCTTCTGTGCCAAAGCCAACATTCATTAGCAACTGCATTTGATAATAGACATACAGGGGTTAATGCTTGTATTTTTGAAAAATTAACCACAAATAGGTCCATATGTCTTTTGGCCCAGAAAACCTTTATGTCATTCTCAGTTAAAATCATGCAACATGTAATGCTGAACTTAATCTGACAGAAACTATCCAAAAACTAACTTATGCTGAATAGATTATGTTGTAATCCTTCAACATAGAAAACCTTCTGAATAGTCAGATCCCCTTTTGTTAAATCTCCAAATCCTTTGACTTGTCCTTTGTTGTTATTCCCAAAATTAACTGCTCCTCCAGCCTTTTCTGTGAAATTAGTCAGAGAAGACTTATGACCTGTCATGTGTCTTGAAGCTCCAGAATCTAAAAACCACACATGACAGCCCTGCAAAAACAATCAGTTAGATTTAGGTACCCATTCTGGAATGGGTCCATCTTTGTTAGCTTTGGTATCTGATTTAACAAAAGTTCCTTTGACTTTCCATTCAAAATCTTCTTTTAAGCACCACTTTCCTTTTACTTTTATGAAGTCAGAACATTTTCTGTTCACAAAGTTGTGTCTTTTCTTTTTGAAAACTTTTGGTTGAGACTGAGAAACATTTTCAGCGTTCTTTTCTTTTGTTTTAGATTGAGAAATATTTTCAATCTTTTTTTCTTTTATCCGAGTCTGAGAAAACAACTTAGTCTTCTTTTCTGAATTCTGATTTGCTTTGTTTATATAGGAAATAGAAATTATTAATATCATATTTTTCTGAGGGGATTGGAATGAATGACTACCACACTGAACACATTCAAGATTCTTTCTTGCAAGTGACAATAAATCTGAAACATAAGTCTTTTCATTTTTATTGATATTGTTCAGAGTACAATTGCACTTATTACAAGAATTTCTAGCTTTGGGTTCAGAAGTAGTATTCAACCCAATCTTCACAGAATTCTTTTTCAGATCATCTTTCCTTTTGCTTTCTTCTTTTTCTGAAACATTCAACTTTTCAGAATTAGCAGATGATTCAGATGAGTCACCCTTTTCAAATGTACTTGATTCATCAAAGAATTTCTTATCTTCTTTTAAGGCATTAATCTTGAAAAGATCATATTCAGCCTTTAACTTCTCAAGCTCTGTTATTTTCTGGACATAAGTGTTGTTTTCTTTTAAAACTTGGTCCAGTTTAAAATCTACATCACAATAATCATTTTCAAGATCATCAAAAGTTTTTCTTAAGTCCTCAAGTTCTTGACTAACAAGTTTAAATCTCTTTTCAAGTTCTGAAAAGCTTTCTGAAGTGAATTGAGAGTTATCAATTGAATCAGAACTTTGACTAACAGTTTCAGAATTCTGACCTTCAGACTCAGAGTTCTGACTTGTGGAGTCAGAATTATGACTAGAAGAATCAGACTTCTGACTGACTGTTTCAGAAACCTTACTTGCATCAAATATACTTTCAATGTCAGGATATGAAAAACTTGGTTGTTTATTTTTGTAACTGACATTCAAAGAATCATATTTGAATTTAGCATCATTATATTTTGGTTTCTCTTCTGTTGGTTTAAAAAATTCTTTCTTAACCTTGTCATCTGAAGCTTCTGACTTCTCAATTTTTGGTTCAGAAATTGTTCCTTTTGCTTTTACAGGATTTGATTTTTGTAGATTATCTGAACTTGTTATAGAACTAGCAGGTCTTACAAAAACTTCAACAATTTCTGGGATTTTTGGTTTAGGAACCTGTAGTTTATCAAAATCATAAAGATTTGTTATCTTCAATCTTCCTAATCATAGAAGTATTTAGAAGTAGTGAAAAATAGGCTAAGTGAAGAGAGCCTCTTACAGAGGCTCTGCCAAACTTACCAAGAGATCAAGGTCGAGAAGCTACAGAAGCTAAAGAGGCGTCCTACAGAATCTCTGTCATACTCGCAAAGAAGACCAAAGACTCGGAATCCGGTGAAGACTGCTCTACAAAGGACCAGACCGCAGAACCTCTGTAACACTTTACAGAGCCTCTGTGGTCCTCTCTAATGACTTGAAGATATTTATAATATCTTGCTACTATTACTGGACCTGTTCATCAACTTGCATGGTAGCATGCCCTGTCCATCTTCAACGTGTCAAACTCTGATTGGATTCAATAGGGCTTAGTACATAATAGACGTCTGCTGCATTAAATGCAATACAGCACTTCCAACTGTTCATGCCATCCGTCCAACTATTCATACCGTCCGTTCTAAATAGTACCTTATGCTTTATGGTCCCCTTAGAGTAGTATATAAGGAAGACTCATGTTGAGTTCTTCATCATCGAGAATTGAGAGATAAAAACATCAAGAACACATAGCTTATATACTTTGAGAGTCATATCTGTTTTAAAGCTTTGCTTACTCACTGTTCTTAAATCTGTTCTTGATATATATATATATATATATTCAGTAAACTTTGAGATATTATTTCCAGTTCACTGTTTATTTATATTGTGTTCTAAATCTATCAAACATATCTGTTAGTTCTTCAAATACGCTTCCGCATCAAACATAAACTCGAACTAATAGATCTGACAATCTTGTATAAGCAAAACAGGAACCAACAATTGGTATCAGAGCCTTCCTTGATTTTCAATATCAAGTGATCCTCTTTGTTACAAGATTGGTGATAGACATCATTCCTTTTTAACCTATTCCTCATTTCTTGGTTAAACCTCCGTTAAAGTGTACTCTGGGAACTGTTCAAACCCAGAAAACTTTCCAGATCATCAGACTCATACTCTTTAGTCATACTATCTTTTCAGAACCTTTACAATGACAAATACAAATAGCTTCTTCACTGCTGGTTCACTCACCAAGCCTCCAACTCTCCTTCGAGATGAGTATCCTCAATGGAAAATAAGAATGGTCCATTTCTTTGAGGGTACTGAAAAAAATCTAGTACAATATCTTTACAACCTTCCTCCTGTTCCCATGATAGTAGTACCACGAGTACCAGCTACTGCTGAATCTCCTGAAATCCCTGAACATCAAAAACCGAAGCCAAAAGAAGAATGATCAAATAAAGATAAGGCAGAAGATGAAGTTGCACAGAAAACAAAAAGAATCTTGATAATGGCTATCCCCAACGAACTTTTTCAATCCTTAGATGCATGCGAAACTGCGCACGATCTTTGGAAAGAATTAGAAAGACAGTTGGAAGGGGGTGCTAAAACACAGAAGAACCGAAGGGCACAGTACATAAATGAATATCATGCATTCAGAGCCTCTACAAGAGAATATCTGCAAACGACGTACGACAGGTTCAACTCTCTCATAAACAAATGTAAAAAGTCTGGCATTCACAGAACCTCAGAAGAAAATAATGTCATGTTTCTAAAAAGCCTGAATGATGAATGGCTCCAGCTGTCAATGTCCTTGCAAACAAACCAAGATCTAGACTCCTGGACTCTCTCTGATCTCTATGGAACACTAGCCGCACAAGAACCTCAAATAGCACAGGCTAAAACACTAACCATTGCACCATATGCATTGGTTAGTAAATCTACAGAGGCTACAGAGAGACCAAGAAATGAGAAAGCAACAGAGGAGAAGAAAAAGGAAAAGAAGAAGATAGTGATGATTGATAGCGAAGAAGACGAGCTGATAGAAGAAGAAATAACTCTTGCGTCATTAGCTAAATCCTTAGCTCTATTGACAAGAGAGTTCAGAGGAAACCAAAGAGGTTCAAGAAATGATCGATATGGCAGAGACAACCAAGGTGACAGAAGAGATAACGAAAGAAGAGAAGAATCAAGTGACCGACAGAGGTCAGATGATAGAAGTGACCGACAGAGGTCAAGCGACAGAAACTACTGAAGTAGTGACCGACAGAGGACAGATGACAAGATGAGCCACATACAACAAGAATGTTACAAATGTGGCAAGCCTGGTCATTACGCAAACGAATGCCGATCGGAGAAAAGTGGAGACCGACTAAAATCCGAAGATCGAACTGGAAACACTTCTCAAGGCTGTTTCAACTGCGGGAAGCCAGGTCATTTCGCTAATGAGTGCAGAAGCAGATCAAATCGCCCACAGAAGGACTCAACTTTGTACAAAAAGAAGGCTGAGTATTACGCACAAAAATCCCTAATGGCGAACAAAGGGCATTCTGAGGTGAACAAAGAGGACTTCGAGTCAGACTCTACCTCTGATGAAGAATACACAACCAATGCCCTATTCTGTGGCATGGCAGAAGTCGACTCCGACACTAACACTGAGGTATCCACTTCAAACTCTACCTCTTGTACTAATTCTGTAGATAATGACTCACTTAAACTTATTGAACTAATTGAACTAAAAGAATTAAATGAAGGCATTCAGAAAAGACTCACCTTTAATGAGAGAGAATTACGGCTTCTCACTCAAGAAAAAGCCAAAAATTTTGAAGAAAAGGAGAGAATAGAAAAGAATTGGAACAAAAATCTAGATCATTTAAAAAAACAAATTTCTGAATTAACCTCTGAGTTAAAAATCAAAACAAAAGAACTTTCAGTTTCAAGGAGTGAAACTACTGACATAAGAGCTCTCAAGGAATACTTTAAAAAAAAAAAGAGGTACTTTGGCAAGATCTTCTCAGAAGAAAAGTTTTACTCAAAAACTATAAAGATGCACAGAAGGTTTATGAAAAAGTAAACTCACAAATAGGAAGACGAGGTATAGGGTACGATGATATTACCCTAGGTGTTGAAGGCAAAAGAATTCAACCTCTGTCTTCTCTGTTTTTGTTGGGAAAAACAAACAAACCAGATTTTCCAAACTTACTCTCTGTAAGTAAAAGGGCTAAAATCTCTGTGGAACCTCACTTGAGGAAACATAAGAAGATGATCAATGTGTGGTTTGAAAACACAGATTTATCATCTTCAACCTCTGTCAATAGAGGAATTAAACCAAAGAAATATCTGAAAACACAAGATCAGATTGGTATCTTTAAGTTTGGTAAACCAGAGACTCAAACGCAGGTTGCTTTTGTCTGTATGATAAATGTTGAAAAAAAATTATCAGCAGAAGCTCCTGAGTTTACACCCACTTTTTCAGAAGAAAAACTTACAGAAACAATTGAAAAGGAAATTGTGGAAGTATGGAAAACAAGCATTTTAGAAAACTTATGTACATCTTCTGTAGATAAACTTCTCGCTGAAGAGATCTTATCAGAAACCTCTTCCGTCTATGAAAATTATTTCACAGAGGAAGAAAGCTCGTATGATACATGCTCGGAAACTCCATCCTCTATCGAAAGAAATGAATCAACCTCTGTATATGAGGACGATTCATCTTCTGACGACTCAGAGACTGACGTTTCATCAGGGATAGTTCACTATGACACAGAGGATGTTAAATTCTCTTATGAAGTTCTTAACAGAACTATTTCTCCAAAAGAGAAAATCACAGAGATACCTATCTGCCCAGATTTTCTAAACATGTATTTAAAAGTCAAAACCTCTGCTGAGCTTGATATGTTAGAGAAGACCTCTGTAGATCCTAAAAGTTCAAAATTTTCAAAACCTTTAAGGCGAATTAACGAAAATCCCACTTGGCTACAAAAGGGAACATGGCCTAAAGTTAACAAATCTTTTTCCTCTGTGACAGTGAAGAAAGATGTTCACCACAGAAGAGACTCACAGAAGGCAAGAACTAAACAAAGCTTTTGTAATCAACATTCTAGTACTCATAGATCTTCTTGTAATAGGAAGTCTTATGTTAAGGAAGAATGTAATGCCTCTGTGGCTCAGTTCAATAAATTCAATAAAAAGTTCAAGCAAATCACGTCTCATATTCAATACTGTCATTGCTTTGATCTTATGTTCAAATTAAATAATCACTTCTCAAGTCCAGATTGCTTTCTCTCCACTAAAATTAAAATTCCAAAGTCAGAACCTAGAAAGAAACAATCTGATTCTTCTACAAAAGATAAAATGTATTTCAAGAATGCTAAGGCAAACTTGAAAAATTCTAACAATATTGGACCCATGTGGATATGGGTACCTAAGTCTCTGTGATTATTTTACAGAAGTAGTTTGTGCCAATTTGGTATCTTGACTCTGGATGCTCAAGGCACATGACTGGCGACAGAAGTTTACTATACACATACAACGAAACACACGATGGTGGATCTGTAACTTTTGGAGACAACAAGAAGGGACACATCAAAGGCTATGGAGTCATAAAGAAGGAAAACGTCTCTGTATACAAAGTTGCATATGTGAATGGCCTTAAACACAACCTACTCAGTGTAAGTCAACTCTGTGATACAGGATTTGATGTCTTATTCAAAAGAACTTTCTGCTCTCTACAAAGTGAAGACACAGGAATGGAACTTCTGCGAGCCGAAAGAAGAGGTGATCTGTATCTAATGAATTTCAGTTCCAAGAACAAGGACAAAGTTTGCCTTGTAGCCTGCAAAAGTGAGGAAGCCTGGTTATGGCATAACAGGTTCTGTCACTTGAACTTTCACACATTGGATAAACTGGTCAAACTTGATCTAGTTAAAGGTTTGCCTAATGTTAAATTTAATAAGGATCACTTATGTTCTGCCTGTGAAATGGGAAAACTCGGAAGAGCTTCCCACAGAGGCAAAACAGATGTGTCTTGCACTAGACCTATGTACATGCTTCATGTTGACCTCTGCGGTCCCATTGCCATACAGAGCCTAGGTGGCAAGAAATACATACTTGTCTTAATTGATGAATATTCGCGTTTCACATGGATTGAATTTGTTCGAAAGAAATCAGATGTTCCAATCATCTTGATAAATCTAATGAAAAGAATCCAAGTTCTTTATGAATGCAGAATACAGAAGTTAAGAAGTGACAATGGCACAGAATTTAAAAACTCTGTCATTGAAGCCTATCTTTCTACAGAAGGAATATCACAGAACTTCTCCGTCGCACGCACTCCACAGCAGAACGGCGTAGTCGAAAGAAAGAATCGAACGCTTGTGGAGGCCGCAAGAGCTATGCTATCAGCATGCGGATTGCCAATGAACTTTTGGGCAGAAGCGATTTCTACTGCTTGTTATACACAGAATCGTTCAACCATTGTGAAAAGACACCTCAAGACTCCTTACGAATTAATCAACAAAAGGCGGCCAAACATCAAATTTTTCCATGTGTTTGGATGTAAATGCTTTGTTTTAAACGACAGAGATTCCAGAGGAAAGTTTGAGGTAAAAGCTGACGAAGGCAAATTCATTGGATACTCTGCCACTTCCAAAGCCTACAGAGCATTCCTTACAAGGTCTCGCAAAATTGTTGAAAGCATCAATGTTTCTTTTGATGATTCATTCCAAAAGACTTCTGAACAAATCAGTTCAGAACTAGGACTTAAAGGGGAATCCTCTGGCATCTCACAAGCAAAAGAAGTCTTAAATCGTCTATTTTTTTAGATGTTCCACGATGACATTGATCCCTCTGTTGGAACCATCAGAGCTTCTGAAGAACCATCTTCCATCGGTCAAAATCCAACAGGTATGACTCTAACTGGACCAAATAATGCTTCATCTTCTTCTGTAAATACTACAGATGCAAATGCGAGGTAGAGATCACAGAAGATGAAACAACAAGGAAAACGACCACAGAAGCTGCTGAAAATCAAACTTCACAATCCACAGAGGAACCAATTACAGAGGATATAGAGGACCAAGTCTATACGTCCTCAGAGGAACAAACTCCACCACCTCTCATACCAATCATTACACAAGCTGTAGGATCAACTACAAAGGCACGCGCTACTATAGAGGCTATACAAGAAGAAGAACAACAACAAGAAGCCTCTGAAGAAAGATTCGATGACATTGATGACCACCTTCCACGCACAACTAAGTGGACAAAAAGCCATCCTCCAAGCCAAATAATCGGCGAACCTTCTGACACGGTAAAAACCAGGTCTGCCATTGCTAATTTTTGTTTCTTTACAAATTTTATTAGTGTGATAGAACCAAAGAAGATTTCTGAAGCCCTAGATGACCCAAACTGGGTAGACGCCATGCAAGAAGAGCTTCTGCAGTTTGAGCATAACAGAGTATGGACTTTAGTACCTCTGCCACGAGGGAAACAGGCCATTGGAACTAAGTGGGTCTACAGAAATAAGAAGGATGAAGATGGAGTAGTCATCAGAAACAAAGCAAGATTAGTGGCCAAGGGATATAGACAAGAAGAAGGCATAGACTACGATGAGACTTTTTCCCCTGTCGCACGACTCGAAGCAATAAGAATATTCTTAGCCTTCGCAGCCCACAGAGGATTTAAAGTTTATCAGATGGACGTAAAATCAGCTTTTCTAAACGGTGAAATCCAAGAAGAGGTTTACGTAAATCAGCCACCAGGGTTTGAAAGCTCAAAGTTCCCAAGGCATGTTTACTACCTTGAAAAGGCTCTGTACGGACTGAAACAGGCTCCAAGAGCATGGTACGAACGACTTTCTACTTTTCTTCTAGTCAATGGCTACAACAGAGGTACAACAGATACTACCTTATTCTATAAACGCAAAAACAGTGAAATAATGCTTGTACAAATCAATGTGGATGACATAATTTTTGGGTCTACTAATACAGAGGAGTGCAAAAGTTTTGAAAAACTCATGCAGCGTGAATTTGAAATGAGTATGATGGGAGAATTAACATTTTTCCTCGGACTCCAAGTCAAACAATCATTAGAAGGAATTTTTATAAATCAGGCAAAATACGTCTCTGACATGCTTTGCAAATATAGCCTTTCTGATACCTCAGTAATGAAAACTCCAATGGCCACTGGAAATAAGTTATCCTTAGATCCAGATGGCATCTCTGTAGAATGCATTCTCTACAGAGGCATGATTGGATCTCTGTTATACTTAACAGCAAGCAGACCTGACATTATGCATTCCACATGTCTTTGTGCACGTTATCAAGCTAATCCTAAGAAATCACATTATGATGCTGTTAAAAGAATCTTTAGATACCTAAAGGGGACCAAAAATCTTGGTCTCTGGTATCCACAGAACTCTGGCTTTTTTCTTAAAGCTTATACAGATTCAGACTATGGAGGATGCATGCTCGACAGAAAGAGTACCTCTGGGAGTTGTCAATTCCTAGGCGGTAAACTAGTCAGTTGGACCTCCAAAAAGCAGAACTGTGTATCAACATCTACGGCAGAAGCTGAATACGTTGCTGCTGCTAACTGTTGTTCTCAGGTTCTATGGATGAAGACTCAGCTAAAAGACTACGGCCACATTCTATTCAAAATACCCATCTTCTGTGATTCCAAAAGTGCCATTGCCATCTCTACCAATCCTGTGCAACATTCCAAAACTAAGCATATCGATATAAGGTACCACTTCTTGAAACATCATGTTGAACACGGTACAATCGAGATGCATTTCGTGCCCACAGAATACCAACTTGCGGACTTATTCACCAAAGCCTTAGACGAGAAAAGATTTAATTTCTTGGTGAGTAAGTTAGGAATGATTAATATGGTGTGAAAATCCTCTGTAAGTATAGCTTTATCTTCTGTAAATAAGTATATATTTCTATTTTACTTAACTTATTGCTTTGATTGATTTATTTCTGTATGTAAATTCTCAATCTTAAATAGTTCTTGATATCACAGAGCTTCTGTAAGTATGCTCAGAACCTCTGACAACCTCCACAGAATCTCTGGAAAAACTAGACCTATGTTCTATGCAAAACTTATCATTTTTTGATCCAAGCATAGGTCAAGGGGGAGCAAAAGGAAATTATTTGATCTACAGAGGTGATGAGATAAAGGGGGAGCAAAAAGGGACCCTGAAATGATCTACAGAGGTAAAACTTTCAAGGGGAAGCCAAAGAAGAGCGTCGATGAATCTATATCGACAGAAGTCAGACATCACTGCCGAGAAAAGAAGAACCAAAACGGTGTGTCTCTCGTACAAAAGGTTGTTGAAAACAGTTTTCTGGGACACAAATTGTCAAATATGTCCTAAATATACTGTGGATAACATTTCAAAAATCAAAAGATCAAAAAGTTTCATAAAATTTGAGTTATGAGAAATTTGAGGTCATAGAGCCTCTACTGAGCTCAACAGAGGCTCTGCCAGAAATATGCTCTGTGATCGCAAATTTAACCTCTATCGATCTTTTGGATTGTTATCTCGGAAACCAAACACACACACCATGACCTTCTCGAACAAAACTTTTTCCATAACAGTTTTCTCGGACACCAACTTTCAAATATGTCCGAAAAACGTTTCTTAGTACATATCAAAACTTGGATGATCAAAATCGTTGATAGATTTTTAGTTATAAGAAATTTTCTTTCATAGAGCTTCTGCTGGCCCTGACAGAGCTTCTGCAAGTTCCTACAGAGCCTCAAAAACCTCTGAACGAAATTTCTTCACTAAAATCCTATTAATCCTCTCCAATGTCTTTAACAAATGTTTTGGTTAACGAAGAACCTACAGAGTCATGATAACAATGAGATATATGAGGCATGAACATCAAGATTTTCAAAATCACAGAGCTTCTGTAAACCACAAAGGTTCTGTCAATTTGTTACTTGGGCATTTCTGTAAAAATAACGGTTACTTTTACTGAGAGTGAATTTCATATGGCTAAGAACAACCCCACGCGCCTAGCATTAATGGGCCGCGCACGACGTCCTGTCATCCTCTGACATGGCCTACGTGTCTCATTTTCATTGGGCGTACATGGAACGTTTTCTATGGAAAGTTGAACCCGCCGTTCTAACTTGAGTTCGGATTCCAAATATTTATCCATTGCCATATATTTTTACTCTTTCGAATTCTACCATTTTACACTCATATAAAACCCAAGCTTACCTTCTCATAAAACCTTTACAAACTCTCATTCTTCTCCGGCGAAACCCTGCAAACGCTTGCAATCCAATTCTTCTTACGAAATGGCTTCATCCCTCAAGCTATCTCCCCTGCACACACTCCGGTGAACTCACCAGAACACTCACCTGCTCATTCTGAACACTCAGAAAACCCCCACCTCGCCAAAAATATCGAACAAGATGATTTCGGCGACTCAGCAGACTTTGCTCCGACCACACATCTTCAAAACTTTATAGAAAAGGATCATTTCGAAAAGGTACTACCAATCAAATCCAACAATTGCTATTTGGTCCCCTCACCCATTGCTTTCGGCGAAGTCCATGCCCTTCTTCTAAACATCATGGAAAATCATATCCTCTTCCCTCTACTTTGAAGAACCCCAAAGAAAATACCTGCTAGGTATTTGAACCAATTTTGGCAGAGTTGCAGATATGATAAAGATGATTCTTTGATCAAAGGATACATCTCAATGCCAGACAACTCAGAGCATCTAGAACTCAAATTTAATAGAACAATGTTCTCTCTGGAGTTCAATTTACCAACTAGAGGTCTTCTCGGATTGAAAACATATGCAGAACAACCTACAGACGACGAGCTCTGTCGTTTTGTAGAAATGCTTGGGTACAACACCCACCTAAGAAAGAGAAATGACTTCCGCAGAGGCAGACTACCACCTCTGTGGAACACCTTGTTTTCAATCCGTAACAGATGCCTGACAGGGAAGATAGGCAGCATTGATCAAAGCTCGCATCAGATCTTAACCATCATGTATGGGGTCTACTACGATCTCCCACTCGATTACTCGACCATCATGCTGTAGGAGATCATCAATACAATCAACAGAAAGAACAACACCCTGAAGGTTAAAGAGACTGATCCCACATATCTACCGCCTCTGCAATTCCAAAGAATCTTGGGAGTTCTGTTCGAACCTCTGCTAATGATGCAGAAATGGCCAATGGAAAGACCAATTCCTAAACAGTTCCCGGTGAACAAGAACATCCCCACCGATCATGCAGAAGGCTACAACCACTGCAGACCTCTTTCAAAAAGGCTTCTGAAATATGCAACGAACAAAACCCTTAAGCAAGAATATATACGCGATCACAGGACTCCAGAACCGAGCCCTGTGACACCCCCGCGTTTAGGTGTCCCCTTAGGAACAATAGTTGTAGAACCCCTCTCTACAAAATCGAAGAAGAAGAAACTGGCAAAACATTTGGAAATCCAACGAAGTTTTATGGCCAAACGTGACGAGCTCATGGCAAAGAAATCTTCTTCTAAAGCCTCTGCCTCTACCCCAAAAACAAAGAAGAGGAAAACTGCAGAAGGCACCTCTACAAACATTGCAGAAGATCAATCTTCACTTCCTCATGCCACAAAAGTTGGCTCCTCTGCTCCTCCCTCGTCTCCTAAACAGAAGAAGAAAAGAAAATCGAAAACCACAGAGGAAGGGGCACCAAAACCAAAGAGGAGGAAGACCAAAAAGAAGCTTGATAAATTGGTTACCTTCGCAGAAGAGGAAACTGCAGAAGAAGGAACTACAGAAGAAGAGGTCGCAGAAACCAGGGTCAAAGAAACTGCAGAAGGAGAAGTTGCAGAAGAGGGATATCACTCACCTTATCAATCCCCAGATCGATTCGCTCATCAAGGAAATTTAAACGATTTTCTTCAACACCCTTACTTTGCTAACACCCTAAATACAGCTGGGTGGAATGCACCACCACTTGACCACCACACCACAAAAGAACAAGACTTCTCTATCTCTGGCATTGATACCAATCTGCAAGAAGATGATCAAACCCCCAGAGATCAACCATCTGAAACCCCTTACATTCTACATAATCCCTTCATCCAACAGGGACTAGACGTCCACAGAAGGAGTCCAAGCCAAGCTTCAGAAGAAGGAATAGAAGAAATCGACTTGTCAGATGTTGAAACTAGGGAAAGGCTTAGGCTACATGCAGAAGTTCTGTGGAATAGAGATGAGGTTAAAAAGGCCTTAGATAGAATGGAAGAAAAGGTAAAGGGACAGAAAAAGATGTCGTAGAAGTAGAAGGCACACATCCTCAAACCCCTCCCAGTGCAACCCACACATCTAACTACGCAGGTCTAGCAGCAGAAGGAGTTATTGAAAAAGAGCAGCACAGCTCGATCCAAACCCAACCCATCCAGCCAGAGGTCACTCTTTCGACTTCTGCGCCCACAGAAACCAGGGAATCCATTCCTAGGGAGTCTCCTCAGAGAGACTCACCTATAGTTCGTGATCAATCGCCCCAGATCACACTAGAACACCCAACAGAGGAATTCGTTTCCTCTGCCACGCACAATATAGGGCCAACACTTCTTTCAGAGAGAAGTAGTGAGCACAAAGACGAAGAGACTCTAGACAAGTCTCTGAGTCAACCGAAGGATAATCTAGTACCCACCTCTGGAGTGGATCTAGACAATGTCATTCACAGAACTTCTGTAGAGTCTGAAGCACTAGATGCTTCTGCTCGAAGATCAGATGGAAATCCTTCCACCCCCAACATACAAACAAGGGTGAACGAAGGTGTCCCAGGAGCAGGGACTCACTCTGGAGACGAATGTGTTCCTCCAGAGGTTACACCAGGGACACAAGTATCAAGGGATGAGTTCTAAACCCTTGTCACCTCTGTGAACCAAACCATGAAAGAGTTGCAAAGCTCTTTCACATCTTTTGCAGAGAAAACATCAACGACCTTGCTGAATCTGAACACCAAAATGGACAATCTGTCCACAGAGGTGAAAACGACCATCACAGAGATGAAATCTTCTACTCAAACAACTGCCACAACTATAGCCACTTCTGCTAAAGATTTTGGAATAGCTGCAACATCTGCATTCAAGGAATCAGTCAAACATTTCCTTGAACAAATGAACAAGCAATCCAACAAATCACAGAGCATCACACCTGCAGAACTACAGAAGGCTCTGCAAAACGTTCAAGAAGAGGCAATGCGCAACACTATAATAATTCAGCCAAAAGACTACATGACCAGAGCACAGCTAACAGAGCTCGGCCAGAATGTCATAAACCAGGTCACAGAAGTCATTGTCTCCTGCACTACTGCAAATGCCAACTACGTCAAAGAGTTCAGAAAAAGTGTCGGCAGAATGCGCTTCAACACAGAAGTAGAGCTTGCAACTCTAATGGGCCTCTGTGATGATGTATGTGCGAAGTTGATGGCCGCAGGAGCAGAACTACCAAAGAAACCCAAAGCTTCCTGCAGAGCAGAGGGTACTTATGATAAGAGTCAGGATGACTCTGATGATGACCATCCTGGTCCATCAGATCATCATGAGGGGGAGAATATAATGGAGAAAGCTACGACAGAGGACTACAGGATCCACCAATCGCAGCAGAACCAATCAGCCAAGCCCCTCCAGAACAAACCCAAGATCAACAAAATTAACAAACCACAGAGACAACAACCATCCCTGAGGTAATCATCGTGGAAGAAAGTCCAACAAACCAACAACCTGGAGAAAAAGATCAAAAGACCACAGAGGAAACACCCACCTCTGTGGAATTCCCTACAATGTCTGGAGTAGATGTTCAACATTTGCCATCCTCTTCAGAAGAAAATCTTCACTCTCCAACTACAAAATCAACAGAAAAACCCCAAACCATACCAAGAAGAAAATCTATTGCCCACAAACCAAAAAGAGCAACGACCTCTGCTTCTTCTGTTCTAAGGAAAATGCACAAAACAATGACTGATCGAATGTCGCAGAGAGAAGAAGAAAGGCACAGGTTTACATTAGCTTTCCGAATGGCAAGAAGATTCGACATACCTCAACCCACAGAAACCAAGCTCACAGAAGAAGTCACAAAAGAACCTCCCACAGAGGTTACAGAGCAAAACAAGCCAACAGAACCAACGCCACAGAAGTCCTCTCAAACACAAGTGTCAAAACCTACAGAGGCAACTCCCATCATTCCAACAGAAGCACAAACAACCAAACCCAAAGAAGCAACATGTTCTGCACCTCTAAGAGCCAAAGACAAGGGAAAGGCAAAAATGATAGAATAGCCCAATAAAAAGAAATATGTGCCCAATCCTACAGAAAAACTGATGAAGAGCTCCTTTGATGCCTTTCAAACTCCAAAGCCTGAAGAAGAGGACTGGCCATATGGATTAAAGCCCCTGTCAGACATTCCACTTACTGGCAGAACTGCAGAAGTTGTTCAACAGATGGAGAGTCTCAGAAGATAAGTACCACCACATGGTCCAACATACGAAGAAATAGAAGAAGTGGTGTACAAATATCTCTACAAACAACCCTTTCAGAACCTCCATCCAACAGACCAAATCACAAATCCGAACATCAGAGAAGAATTTGAGAACATCTTCAGCAGAACAAAGCCAAGAACCAAAGCAGAAGTCTTCTCAATTCATAAAATCAAAAAGGTAATCTTCTGCAGGTTCTGCTTCACAAGAACCTATCCAAGAGTCAGGTACAATCTTTACAGAGTCAAAAGGGTAAACAATTCAGAAACTACCTTCGCTGATGCTGACATAAGGAATCTGAATCCCTATGATCTACCTGAACTTCTGCAATGGACGAAGGACAACTACAACACAGAGCCAAACACCAGAGCCTATCAAGTGTTGAGAAAAGCAATGAGGGAAAGGCTTCTAATCTACAGTCTGACAGACTTTCAGCTGGGAAAAGATCTTGGTCTCAAACATCTGAATCTACGACCACCAGAGGATCGCTGCCCACCTGATGTCGTGCCCAACTCAATCATTACAGAACCAAGATTCGGGTTAGTATTTCAAAACCCACAAGGCGAAGTAAAACTTTTTGTAAGAATGGATTGTCAGAAGTACGCAAACCTTATAAAATTCAGAGATACCGAGCAAATGGATAGAGACGCTGCAGATACCCTCATCAGAGAGATTGATGCCACAATACGCTTAAGAGAACTCTGCATCAGTTTCTACAAAGAGATCAGAGAAGTAGGAAGAGACAACAGAAGCTTCAACGATTTCAAAGACGCCAAAATCTGATTCTCAAACAACCAATCTCAGCAAAACATGTTAAAGTTTATCTTTCATTGTACTCAAATGTAAAATGCCTCTGGCATACTTCTAAATGAAAAGAACTTTCGAGGTATTGTTTAACCTCTGTTTTATCTAACTTAGCCTAACTTAATTCAAGTTCAATTTTTTATTTTTCACTACTTAGGGGGAGATTGTTAGCTTCAATCTTCCTAATCATAGAAGTATTTAGAAGTAGTGAAAAATAGGCTAAGTGAGGAGAGCCTCTTACAGAGGCTCTGCCGAACTTACCGGGAGATCAAGGTCGAGAAGCTACAGAAGCTAAAGAGGCGTCCTACAGAAGCTCTGTCATACTCGCAAAGAAGACCAAAGACTCGGAATCCGGTGAAGACTGCTCTACAATGGACAAGACCGTAGAACCTCTGTAACACTTTACAGAGCCTCTGTGGTCCTCTCTAATGACTTGAAGATATTTATAATATCTTGCTACTGTTACTGGACCTGTTCATCAACTTGCATGGTAGCATGCCCTGTCCATCTTCAACGTGTCAAACTCTGATTGGATTCAATAGGGCTTAGTACATAATAGACGTCTGCTGCATTAAATGCAATACAACACTTCCAACTGTTCATGCCATCCGTCCAACTATTCATACCGTCCGTTCTAAATAGTACCTTATGCTTTATGGTCAACTTAGAGTAGTATATAAGGAAGACTCATGTTGAGTTCTTCATCGTCGAGAATTGAGAGATAAAAACATCAAGAACACATAGCTTATATACTTTGAGAGTCATATCTGTTTTAAAGCTTTGCTTACTCACTGTTCTTAAATCTGTTCTTGATATATATCTATATATATATATATATATATATATATATATATATATATATATATATATATATATTCAGTAAACTTTGAGATATTATTTCCAGTTAACTGTTTATTTATATTGTGTTCTAAATCTATCAAACATATCTGTTAGTTCTTCAAATACGCTTCCGCATCAAACATAAACTCGAACTAATAGATCTGACAATCTTGTATAAGCAAAACAGGAACCAACAAGATTTGTTGGAGCTCTTTTCAAAACAACATTTTCTTCCAAACCTAATCCCATTTTAGGATTATAAAATCTTGTATCTTTAACATTGCTAGTGAGAAGATTCAAGGTTTGTTGAGTTTGACCTCTTTTCAAATTAAGGTCTTCCAACTCTTTGATTTTTCTGTACCACTTCTTTCTTTCCTCAAATAACATATCATATTTAATTTGTAAATCAACCTTTTCATCTTTTATTTCTGAAAATTGAGTTTTTAATTCAGAAATCTTCTTTAAAAGATCAGAATTCTCATTTTTTACTTTTTGTTTCTCAACTTCAGATTCTTCAAACTGTTCTTTAATTATCTCTTTTTCTGTTCTGAACTTGTTAACCATAATTCTTTCACCTTTTATTTGTTTTCTGATTTTAACAAATCAGAATTCATATTGCCAATTTAAGTCATTAAATCAATTTCAAGTGCAGAATGTACCTCAGCAGAAGATTCAGAATCAGCATCTTCATAATCAGAATCATCCTCGTTCTTCATCTTGGCCATATAACTTTGCATTTGAGAAAAGTGAATGCAATCCTCTTCATCTGAAGTATAATACAGCCAGTTTTCCTGTTCTGCCAACATTGCAATCTCATTATCTCTTTTCTTAGCCAGCTGAGCCTTCTTTGTGTAGTATTCATAATCTTTTACTACTTTCACTCTGCAGTCTCTGGCAAAGTGACCTGGTTTTCCACACATAAAACACAAATCCTTCTCTTTTCTTTCTTCCTTCTCTTCTTTCTTCTCAAACTTACTTTCTTCTCTATCTTCTTTCTTCTTATATTTCTCTTCTGAACTCCCCTGTTCTCTTCTGAACTTACCCTGAAACTTGTTCTTTCCATATCTCTTGTTGAAAGTATTAGTCAACAAGGCCAATTTTTCTGATATCAGCTTGATATCAGCATCTTCCTCTGATCCTTCCTCCTCATCAGATTCTTCTTCTAACTATGGTATTTCAGACAAAAATACCGATTTCTTTGTTGTTTTGATCACCTTAAATTTTCTTTCTGAAAGTAAGGCTAGTTGATCAGAAACACTTTTCTTCTCCTCCACTACCTGCTTAACCGAATCCTCATGTTGATTTAGAACACATAATAGATCATTTAAATCTTCCTCACACATGTCTTTATTCATTTGAAGACTAATTGCAAAAGATGACAATTCTGAATTAAGAGAATTCAGAAATTTGTAATTAATCTCAGACTTTGTCTTTTTCAACCCATTCCTCCTGAGGTCATTCAAAATAGTACAAAAGTTTTCATAAGTTTGATTTAAACTTTCGCACTCTCTTGCTTTGAATCTTTCATAAGCATTGATGCATTGGTTTAACTTTGCTTGAATTGATTTTGCAGTACCAAGCATTTGCTTTTCAAGTTCATCCCACATTTCTTTTACTGATGTTCCACTATCAATTCTATTAAAAACCTCATTAGGAACTGCCAAAGTCAACAGCGTAACATCTCTTTTGTCAATTGTATGTCTGGTTTTCTGTGCTTCTGAGTACTGTGAAAAATTCTTCTTCACCTTAGTAGCAGGAATCTCTGGAGTTGTATCAGTTGCAGGTGTAGCAGCAACATCGACATAATCATCAATTGGACCTTCTCGTATTGAGATCATCAAATTCTCATCGATATTATCCAAGAATTGTATCATACGAATCTTCCATTGCTGATATTCGTTAGGAATAAGAACAGGTGGCTTCGTTTCAGATCCCATCGAGATAAAAAATTTCGAAGACATGATTAGTAAAATTGAATTTAATCGATTCAATAGAAAGACAAATCGAATTTCTTGAACAAACGTAAAACGAATTCAAGAATTACAAAGAATTCAAGAATTGTGAGTAGCAGCGGAATCAATTGACGAATTGATCAAGAAATCTTCAAGAATGCGATCAAGAAACCCTCAAGAACACGATCTTGAACGAATTTGTTTGTTGATTGGCTCTGATACCAATTGTAGAAACCAAGATTCAATCTTACAACCAAATATGAACAATCAAACAGTAAATCATAGAGATTTGGATCAACGCGCTTGTATTCAATTAAGAACAGATTACAGATCTAGAGAGAGAATCTCTCATAGATTACAAAAGTTGAATACCAAGATATGCGGGAAAGTTATGCCAAAGATTAGTTAGCCTACAGTTGCTAACAACTATATATACTGTAAGGAAAAGCTAAAGTTACATTACATATGAGAAACAGACTAATAGAACAATTACACGTGTCCTAATTAGTAACAGAATATAATTGAAAGTATCCAAGACATAAGTTCTGAACAACATGTTCAAAACTTCTGAACATCCTTCTGATCAAGCGCTTCAGAACTTCCTTCAAGCACTTGTGATATTTTCATCTTCATCATCAGAGGTTCTGAGTCTCCTACTCAGAACTCTGACCCTTCTGTTCAGATTCCACACTTGTAATCTTTTCGAGACTTCTCAGATCAGAACTTCTAAGTCTTCTAACTCATAACTCAGAGTCTTCTATTCAGATCCAACACTTGTAACTTTTGACAAAACTTCAGATCTAACAAACCTCAGCTTTTTCCAAGAAATCCTCTAACCCCAGGGCTAGAGATGACAAGTACAACAAGCTGAAAGAAAAGTATGCAAAGCTGAAAGGCTTTACGAAGAAAGGCAAAGGCCTGATGGCTGACTATGATTGGGTTGCTTCTGATGATGAAGAATCATCTGACTCTGAAGATGAGGAAGAAAATTCTGACATTCCCTCTACTTCAGTCTCTGCTACTAAGTTATCACCTTCTTTCTTTACCAATATTTCAAATATTGATGAAGCTGATAGTCTTTGAAAGAACGATCTCTTGACTATGAGTTTATATGATGCCATGAATGGCAAAACTGTTGTTGAAAATCAAAACCTTGATCTCGCTGAACAACTTAAAAATTGTCATCTTCAAATAGAAAAGCTTTCTAAAATTGAAGAAGATTTAAAAGATCAAGTTCATATAAATCAGCTAGTCAAAATCGAACGAGAAGAAGCTATCGCTGCATTAAAAGCTGAAAAAACTACTGTTGATGGATGGTATAAATCCTCAACAACGATCATTGAGATAATTAAGTCTCAGATTCCTCTAAGTGACAAACGTGGTCTTGGTTATAAAGCTGACGTTGAACAACCAACCACTGATCATTCCATGCTTAAATTTGGAATGTTTGTCTCCTCTATCCTTGACACTTCATCTTCTCAGTGTTCCTCTTCAAATTCTCCTATCCCTAAGGAAAAACCTACCTTAATCTCTAAAGATAAAGGTAAAGAAAAAGTTTTAAATCAAAAACCTCAGAAGGGTACATCTGTACCTAAGCTGAATGCTTCTAAAGCTTCAGTGACTTATCCCTCTACTTCTAAGAATAAGATCCCTGGATTTATTCAGCGATCTACTCCTAGAATCAGAGTGGATATTATTGGTAAGAAATCCGAAGAACTGATTGTTCCTCCCATTTCAAATGCCAAAGGTATACTTGGTGTTGGCCCTGCTAATTTAAAATTAAAGGGTAAGCATGCAAATGGTCCTAAAGCAATTTTTAGCTATAGGAAATGTTATCACTGTGGACTTACCGATCATATTGCTAGTAAGTGCCCCACAGCCACCAAAGCTGAAAAATTAGCTAAGGTGAAGATTAATGCCCCCAAGGCAAAGAAGACCACTGAGGTTAAGAAATTAACCAAAGTGAAGACAAGTTCTGAAGATAAATCTTCAAATGCTGCGAAGACTGCTGAACCTTCCACTTCCTCTACCACCACTGACAAGCGTGGACCCATGGTTAAATGGGTGCCCAAGTCAAACTAATCTTCCTTTGTTTGCAGGTCAGGAAGGGTATCTGGTATCTCGATAGCGGATGCTCTAGACACATGACTGTATAAAGAACCTGCTCACTGAGTATAAGGAAGAGAAGGGTCCCTCAGTGACCTTCGGTGGAAATGGAAAAGGCTATACCCGAGGTTTTGGTGTACTCTTAAATGGTACAACAACCTTTGGAAGAGTTGCATATGTTGAAAGACTGAAGCATAATCTTCTAAGCATAAGTCATCTATATGACAAGGATAACAAAGTGATTTTCACTAAGGAATCCTGCTTTGTCACTGACAAAAAGGAGAAGATATCTCTCAGCGGTTATCGTTTGGAAAATGTTTACGTTATAAACATGGACTCAACAACCACTGAGAACTCCTGTTTCTTCTCGAAAGCCTCATCTGATGCAAACTGGTTATGGCATAAGAGGCTCTCTCATCTAAACTTCAAGACACTGAATACTCTTTCTTCTAAAGAGTTAGTCACTGGTCTACCTCAACACTCATAAGCCAAGGAGTCCTTATGTTCAGCGTGTGAGAAAGGGAAACAGACCAAATCAAGCTTCAAGTCTAAGCAAGTTTCCTCAGTGTCATCTCCTCTACAACTTCTCCATATGGATTTGTTTGGCCCTGTTTACAAACAATCCATCACTGGAAAGAAATATACATTGGTCATAGTTGATGAATTCTCTCGCTTTACCTGGGTAACGTTTCTCCGTTCTAAGAGAGACACCCCTGAAGAACTCATCACAATTGTCAGGAAAATAGAAGTCCTGGACAACATGACCGTTCGCTCAATAAGGAGTGATCATGGTACTGAATTCAAAAACAGTTCCCTTGATTCCTTCTTTGAAAGTAAGGGTATTTCTCACAACTTTTCCTCAGTGAGAACACCGCAACAAAATGGAGTCGCTGAAAGAAGAAAGCGAACTATCATTGAAGCTGCATGATCAATGCTCAGCGATTCTCACCTGCCTACTCAGGTTTGGGCAGAAGCTGTCAACACTGCTTGTTTTACTCAAAACAGGTCGCTGATAGTCAAAAGATTCAAGAAGACAGCCTATGAACTCTTTCATGGGAGAAAGCCTTCAATTAGCTTTCTTCACATCTTTGGATGTTAGTGTTTCATACTGAACAACAAAGATGCCCTTTGAAAGTTTGATCCTAAGGCTGATGATGGAATTTTTCTTGGATATTCTTCAATCTCCAAAGCCTTCAAAGTCTTCAATCGAAGAAGACAGACTGTTAAAGAAACTATTCACGTCACCTTTGACGAATCCCATTCAGCAAACTCTAGACCTTCTGCTGATACTGAAGAACTGATTCAATGGATAGTTTCTCATCTTGGTGATTCAGAATACATTCCCACTCCTCCATCTCATACTCATCCCGTTGAAGATGATGATCCAACTATCATCCCAAGCATGCAGACTAGTGAAGTTGAAACATCATGGGTCTCAGACATCATGCAGACTGTTCCTATTAACACTATGCCTGCCTCTGAACCTTCTGTATCAGACATACCATCTACTTCCCAGCAATCAGTGAATGAAATCACATCTGCACCCATTCCTCTCATAGCTGATACACCAGAAGTTGTTGAAGCCTCATCTTCAGCAACTCCAGAAGTTCAGATTGAGCCATCGACTCACGCTCCAACTCAGCGATGGACTATAAATCACCCCATTGAACAAATTCTTGGTGATCCAAACGCTGGTGTTCAGACTCGACGAAGTGCAGCTAATATATGTTTATTTGTTAACTTTATTTCTCTGATTGAACCAAAGAAAATAGATGATGCCCTCCAAGATCTAAACTGGGTCAGTGCTATGCAAGAAGAGCTGACTGAATTCGAAAGAAACAAAGTTTGGAAGCTTGTTCCTAGACCATCCGACAAGTCAGTGATAGGCACTAAATGGGTCTATCAAAACAAGTTGGATGAACATGGAACTGTAACCCGCAACAAGGCTCGACTTATTGCTCAGAGATACAGACAAAAGGAAGGTATAGACTACGACGAAACATTTGCTCCAGTGGCAAGACTAGAAGCCATTCGTCTATTCTTAGCTTACACGGTACACAGAGACTTCAGAGTTTATCAGATGGACGTTAAGTCAGCATTTCTAAATGGAAAGCTAAATGAAGAAGTCTACGTGGAACAACCTCCAGGATTCTCAGATCCTAAGCATCCAGGTTATGTTTATAAACTGGATAAGGCACTCTATGGCTTAAAGCAAGCTCCTCGTGCATGGTATGACACTCTCTCTACTTATCTCCATATTGAAAATTTTGAGCGTGGTAAAATCAACAAGACTCTATTTTTCAGGAAAGTAAAAGGTCATATTATTCTTGTACAAATATATGTCGATGATATTATATTTGGTTCCACTAACCCTGACCTTTGTACTTGCTTCTCTGAAATGATGAAAGCAGAGTATAAAATGAGTATGATGGGTAAGCTAACATATTTCCTTGGTCTTCAAATAAAACAAAATGAAAAAGGAACTTTCATTAATCAGGGAAAGTATGTTAAAGATATGCTGAAGAAATTTGATTTAACTCAGAGTTCAGCTATGAGAACCCCTATGGCACCGCCGCTGACACTAAATAAGGATCCTTCTGGAAAACCTGTTAATGTCACAGCATACCGTGGGATGATCGGCTCTCTCCTATATCTTACAGCTACCCGACCTGATATTATGTATGCAACCTGTTTGTGTGTACGATATCAAGCTGAACCTAAGGAATCTCATTTGATCGCTGTAAAGCGAATCTTTCGTTACCTTAAGGGTACTCCTAACCTAGGTCTTTGGTATCCCAAAGACTCAGGGTTCGATCTAATCGCCTATTCAGATAGTGATTTTGCAGGTTGAAAATTGGATAGGAAAAGCACCACAGGAGGCTGTCAGCTCCTGGGTGGAAAGCTGGTGAGTTGGACAAGTAAAAAAGCAAAACTCAGTGTCCACCTCAACCGCTGAAGCTGAGTACGTAGCCGCTGGAAGCTATTGTTCTCAGGTCTTGTGGATGAGAAATCAACTACTGGACTATGACCTTCAGCTCTCAAAAATTCCAATCTATTGTGACAGCACAAGTGCCATCGCTATAACAAATAATCCAGTGCTACACTCAAAGAGCAAACACATCGAAATTAGGTATCATTTTATCAGAGATCATGTGATGAATGGTGATATAGAACTTCACTTTATCCCAACTGTCTTTCACTTAGCTGATCTATTTACCAAACCTCTTGATGAGACAAGATTCAACTTTCTCATCAGCGAGCTTGGAATGCTGAACTTTGAAGGATAAAATCTTCAGCGGTTCACATTTAATCAGGGATAAAACAAACTTGTATAACACATACTTATCACCTACTCTCTGAACAAAATTGATTCGCTGATATCAAGGTATGTTCTCTCTTGCTCGCTGACGTTCGCCTAGAACTGAAAGATTTCAAAACAAATCACATCGTTGAATATCTCTTCCTTTCAGTGATACTTTTGAAATTTCTAAATCTAACACTGATACTTCTATTCAGTGCTTCATATTTTCAAAAATTATCCCTGAGCTTTCCAAAACCTCAGAGACATCCTAAAATATGAAAAGACGTTTGTGACGTCATCACAACGGAAACCATGGCACGTTTTCTCTGACACGTTCGCTTGTTTCGACTTCCTTGTCCAATCAAATTCAAGGGACGTGTCCGTGTCATCATGAAAAACTTTTCCCGCTCATAGTTTTTCTCTCTCTCTACTCACACTATATAAACCCTTCGAGTTTATATTTTTACCTTTACGCGAACAACTTCTCTTCCAAGCAAGAACACTGTTGCATCTTGAACTCTCATTTCCAGAAATTGTTCACCTTCAATCTTCAACATCTAAGGTCAATATTCTTATTATTTACCTTTTTATTAACTTGTTTTTGATCTTATCTTTGTTTTCAAAAGATCAAACAAAAGAACTTTTTAAAATGAAATCATCTTCTTTTCATGATTTTATGAACACAGTCTTCATGGTTGTTCTTCAAGTTTAAAACAAAAATCTTAAACTTGTTCTTCATATGTTTTTCCAGAATCCTTTTTTAAAAGAAACTGGAAAATAAGACATTCACTAGTTTTGAATCTTCGTCAAAACTGGAAAAACCCTATTTTCTACTATACCCTAAAAACCCTTATTTTGAATATTTTATTCATTTTAAGATCTTATGTTCATATTCTTATATTGTAAACAGAAATGGCATCCTCCACTGACTCTCCTACTACCACGGAGAAAGTGACTTTCACTAAAGCTCCTCAGGTTAAGTTTAAACTTGAGAAAGTTACCTTCCAACACAACAACCCATACGCCCTCTTCGATTTCCCTCAGAAGAAGCAAGTCACACATCTTGATGATGCTGTGAACTTACTCAAAACATGTCCCATATCGACAGCCCTGACTATCGCACCCCCTGCTCATCGATCTATTCTAGCTCAGCTCTGGTATACTGCCAGAAGAGCTCAGGTACCCTCTCCCAAAGACCCAACGAAACTGCTTGATGTCATTCTTTGTGACACCAAATATGGCACTTCCAAGATAACCCCTGCTACTATAAGGTGCGCACTAAACCTCCCAGCTGCCACAAAAGAGAAACGATTTGTCCCTCTGCCAAACCCCAAATATCTAGCCGACAGGGAAACACTCATTGCATTCTTTGATACAATGAAGTACGTCTGGGAAACTGGGAGAGATGAACTCCCTGACAATAAGCTAACCCTGATCAAGAAATCCAAGATGCCAAGCGAGATGAACTTCATCTTCGCTCACCTGATAAGCTACATGACAGCTAAAGTTGGTTCTTCTGACCAAGCTTCTCAACCTCAGCAGGCCATGGGATATGCACTGCTGAAAGGTCTTCACATTGACTGGGCATCAATCATCTACGACAATTTGGTGCTAAGGATGGATATGGCTGATAGACCAACATGTGTTCCATATCCTCGGTTTATTAGTGATGTCTTTCTCAACGGACTTTGGGACAGATACCCAAAAGTGGGTGACCTGAGACTCTCTTAGGTTGGCCCTAAGGTGCTCGACTACAGCCCCATGCCAAACGAGGTACATCTTTCTACTATCTTATCTATTCTTAATCCTCCTTCTTCTACTTCTGCAGCTACCTCAGCGGAAATCCCCACCGCTGATACCCACGCTGCAACCTCTACTCCTTCTCGAAAAATGAAACACTCTACTACCCAACTTGATTCCGAAAGGATCAAGAAAACCAAGGAGCAACCCCCCAAGCCTTCACAGGCTGGAGACTCCATGACTCTTTCTGTACAAGAGTCGTTGGATAGTTATGTGGTACGCTCTGCCACAGTTGATAAAGCCACCACTTCCATCCCAACTTCAGCGTCTCTAAACACTGAGGTTATTAACCTGGAACTGAACCCTTCTCCTTCAGACTCTCTACAGACTGAAGAAGTATTTCTCAGCGGATCCAACACTGAACCCCGAACCCAACCAATCTTTTCAACCTTTATTCCTCCCACCATTTCTTTGGATACTCCACCAGTATTCCCTCCATTTTCTGCAACAACCATCATTCCCCATGATACATCAGCCGCAACGTTACAGGGGATGATGCATCAAAATATAGGACCTGCAGGCGCCTTTCAGCGAATTGGCTCTCTGGCGGACGATATGGAATCATTTACAGGCCATCGAGACTTCGATGATTTTGTCAACCACCCTGCAGGTATACACAAAATCCAAAACACTCCTCTCTCAAAATCCCCAACTTCTTAGCTTTCCTTTGTTCATAAGTTATTATCTGTTGCAGGTCCTAATTTGGGAGATATTCACACCTCCCTGAAAGATCTAGTGACAAAGTTGGAATCTTACAACACCACTCTCTCCACTACTACTCTTGCTGACAACTCCACCGCCATCAACAATCTCAACTTCACCAACACCACCCTCGCTACTAACTTCTCTACTCTGTCCAATGAAGTCACATTGTTGGTTCCTGTTTTGCTTAACAATGATAATTCTATCTAATTAGTTCAAACAATAAATAATGCGGAAGCGTTTTAACTGACTAACAGATATTATGAGGTAGAATAACACACACTATCAAATACAAGAAGTGTAAATAAGACAAATAAATAGCTCAATGATTTACTGTATTTGATATAATAAGAACACCAAGAACACCGAAAGGTTTTGACAAGAAACTGCTCTAAAGGTGTGTGTGTTGTGTTAAAAGCTTTTTAGAAGAGTTCACATGAACCTTCTATTTATACTATTTCTAAAGGGGACAAGATCTAGATACTAAGGATGGTAGGTACTAATACACTACTTGGAACAGTTGCTGGAAGGTACAAAACACTATTCTGGAACTGTTGCAGATACAACGTTCATTAAATGCTCCGTATTCTGCTTTAGGCCAAAACCTATCAGAGTTTGACATGTGGAGTTGTCAGATCTTCCGAACCTTCGAATGGCAGAAATCATGTGAAGTACTATTGTCCTTGTATAGATATTTTGCGTAGATCTTCTTTTAACCACAGAGGCTCTGTCAAGTATGACAGAGGCTCTGTGGCCTTGTTCGCTTAGAAGAGTCTTCTGTTGTTTCTTCACTTCGGTCTTCTTGGTTAACCCGGCAAAGCCTCTGTTGGAGACTTCTGTCTTCTCGGCTACTCGGCAGAGCTTCTGTTGGTGTCGATACTTAGTCTATTTTTCCAATACTTCTATTTATCATAAAGATTGGATCTAACAATCTCCCCCTAAGTATTGAAAAATAAAAATTTGAAATATGCAAGGTTTTGTAGACTAAGAACACGACAGTAGGTATTTCACCTCTGTTGATATTTTTCTTTCATAAAAGATGTGCCAGAGACACTTACATTTGATTACATGATGAAAGTAAATTTAACAGATGTTGGTAGAGGATATCAGACTTTGGCGTCTTTGAAGTCGTTGAAACTTCTGTTGTCGAATCCTAATTCCTTAAGCTTATGATAGAAGCTGATGCAGAGGTTTCGGAAGTTGATTGTTGAATCGATGACTTCTATCAGTCTATCTGCATTAACACGATCCATTTGCTCTGTTCCTCTGTGCTCCACGAGGCTTGCTCTGAGCTTTGTCAAAGTACTTGTTGCATACTTCTGACAGTCCATTTCTACAAATAGTCTTGACTTCCCAGTAGGATCTTGATAGACTAACCCAACTCTTGGAGATGTAATGATTGAGTTTAGTATGGCAGAGGATGGGCAGTCGTCTTCTGGTGGTCGGAGTGTGAGGTTTCTTACTCCGAGATCTCGTGCTAATTGGAAGTCGACAAGGCTGTATAGCATAAGATTCTCTTGCATGGCTTTCCTTATTACCCTGTATGCCCTTCGATGTGCATCTGTAGTGAAGTTCTCTTTTGTCCAGAGCAGAAGGTCGGGTAGGTCGTAGGGATTTAGATTTCTCATATCAGCATCTGAGAATTGATTCATGGTTCTGTTCTCCCTCCTGACCTTGTATATATTATAGGAAACCTTAGGTGTAGTTCTAATTTGAGAAAACTTACAGTATATGACCTTGTCGATTTTTTCGATTGAGAAGACTTCGTGTTTTGGCTTGGGTTTTGTTTTTGTGAAGATGTTTTCGAGGTCAGTACGAAGTTCGGGATCTTGGACCATTGGTGGCATTGGATCTCTGGCAGTTCTGTTGTAGAGATATCTGTACGCCACTTCTTCCATTTGAGGTGGAGGTGCACCAACTGGAGGCATGGGTCTGCGCAAAGCATCCATTTTCTTCTTAATTTCTGCCACTCGATCCTCTGTGAGCTTTTTCTTTGGATCCATAACAGGTATATTTGACAGAGGGGTGGCACCTAAAGCCCAACCTTCTTCTTCTGGTTTTGGTGTAACATAAGCATCGAAGGAGCTTTTCATGAGTTTCTCTGTTAGTTGATGCTTATGTTTCTTCTTCTTGGGTTCCTCTGTCATTATACCCTTGCCTTTGTCTTTTGCCTTCGGCTGAAGATCTTCTTGTAGAGATGGGGTTGCCTCTGTGGGTTTTGGCATTTGAGTTTCAGAGGGTTTGCTTGTTGGAGTTTTTGTGGGGGTTGCCTCTGTTGGATTTGACATTTGAGTTTCAGAGGGCTTGATTGGTGATTTAGGTTCTGTTGGAGAGGCTTCAGGTGTTTTGCTCAGATATTTTCTCTGTTTTTGAGCAATGGTTTGATTCTTGGGTTTGTTTTAGGTGTTGGGGAACGTAGTTCTTCTTCAGAAGATGTCAGAATTTGGAAGTTTTCTTAGGTTTGGACATCTTCTCCGAATACAGAGGGGAATTCCACAGAGGTGGTTATTGCCTCTGTGGACTGTTGTTGTGTTCCTCCTTCGGTTTGAGTTGGAGGTGCTTGAGATATAGGTTCTGCAGATACCGGTGGAGCTTGTAGACCTCTGCTTGCAGCTTTTTCTTTTTGTTTCTCCCCTTGATTCTCCCCCTCAGGATGATCTGATGAATCATCAGAGTCATCATGACCTTTATTTTTAGTACCATCTGCTCTGCACGAAGCTTCAGGTTTCTTGGGCGATACAACACCTGCAGCGATCATCTTAGCGCATAAATCATCACAGAGGCCGAGGAGTATATGAACCTCTTCTTCTGTGTTGAAGCGTATTTTTCCTACGCTTTTCTGAAAATCCTTGACATAGTTGGCGTTGGCAGCAGTGAAAGCTCTGATGAACTCTGTCATTTGATCCAGAATCCCTTGCCCAAGTTCCGTGAGCTGAACTCTGGTCATGTAGTCTGAAGGCTTCATGGCTGAAGTGTTTTTCATTGTTTGCTCTTGAAATTCGTCTAAGGCCTTCTTTAGGTCTTTAGGTGTAAGGCCCTTAGTAGCAGAGGATTGCTCTTTCAACTTTTGGAGAAGGTGTTTGAACGATTCTTTGAAATCAGAGGTAGCGGCTTTCCTAAATTCTAAAGCTGCAGAGGTAGCAGTGGTGGTAGCAGTTGACTTCATCTGGGTTACGACATTTTGCACCTCTGTGGACAGGTTGTCCATTTTGGTGTTCAGATTAAGGATTGCCCTGGATGTTATTTCTGCAAAAGATTTGAAAGAGCTTTGCAACTCCTTCAATGTATTGTCCACAGAGGTGACAAGGGTTTGGAACTCATCCCTTGATACATGTGAACTAGTTGTAACCTCTGGGGGAACACATTCTTCCTCAGAGTGAGTCTCTGTTCCTGAGACACCTTCTTTCGCCCTTGTTTTTATGTTGGGGGCGGAAGGATTTCCTTCTAATCATTGAGAAGAAACTTTTGGAGTTTCAGTCTCTATAGAAGTTCTGTCAAGGATATTGTCTTGATCCACTCTAGAGGTGGGTACAAGATTATCCATGAGTTGACTTGGGGATTTGTCTAGAATCCCTTCGTCTGTGTGCATTCTAATCTCCTCTGAAGAGATGTTTGGGCCTAGGTGTGTGCGTGTAGCAGAAGAAACAAATTCCTCTGTGGAGATGTCTGATGTGATCTAGGGCAACTGATCACTTACTAAGGGCAAATCCTTTAGAGAGGATTCCCCTGGAATGGATTCCCCGGTTTCTAATGGTACAGAGGATGAAAGAATTTCCTCTGTCCGGATGGTTTGGGTCGGGGTCGAGCTGTGCTGCTCTTTTTCAATATTGCCCTCGGCCACTAGACTGGCGGCAATAGAAATGTGGGTTGCACTGGGAGTTGGTTTTGGTTGTGTGCCTCTATTATTCCAGGCATTTATTCTTGCTTCTGCTTCTGTGAAGCATCCAACCACTTGTTCTCCATCTATGGTCTCAACCTCTGTAGCTACCCTATGGCTTGCTGTTTCTACCCTGACTTCCGGGCTTTTCCCTAGATCATCATAGCAGGGATTTGTTCTAATTAGTCGCATGACATGTGGATGATAAAGACCTTTTCTTATTTGGTCTGCTTCTTCTTCATCAGAATCAACCTCTGAGACTTCTACCCTAGTCTCCCTAGATTCAACCATTTCTTCTGTTGGACCTCCTACCATGGTGTCCATGTGATGGTCTTCTGCAGCAACCTCTTCCTCTGGGCTTGCCCTTTGTACATCAAATACTGGTTGAAGAAAAAGGTTCTGTAGTACCTCTGGTGTCTTACCCTGAACAATTTGTGGCGTTTGATCATCATCATCCAAGTCAGAAGAGATTTTGAAGTCTGGTGCTTCTGTTGAATGATGAGATAGAGCTTCTGCAGTCCATCCAGAGGGGTCCAAAGAGTGTGCAATCTTGGGTTGTTGGAGGAAGAGAGAAAAATCACCCTGATTTATTGCATAGTTGATGGGTGAAGGGGATTGCAGAGGTTGCTCATTGGTTTCTTCGCCCATTTATTCATCCTCTACGATGGTCCGCAGAGGGGTGTGAGGTTTCTTGGTCTTCTTCTTGCTCTTTTTCCTTTTTGGCTTTGGGGCACCCTCCTCTGAAGACTTATGTTTTCTTTTCTTCTTTTCTTTTGGAGGAAGGGGTTGTACAGATGATCCAACCTCTGTTGCATGAGGAGGGGATACTTGAGCAGCAGAGGTAGAGGTTCCCTCTGGGGTTTTTCTCTTGTGTGCTTTCTTCTTCTTTTTCTTGGGAGTGGTGGAAGAGGTTTTGCTCTTTGTTTAAGGGGAGAGAATCGCTTCCCTCTGAGCTTGAAAGTTGGCCTGTACAAGCTGATGTTTGGCCAAAGCTGCAGCCCATTGCTCATCTGACATTTTTTGACAACCCTAGTTCCTAATGGGGCTCCTAGACGTGGGGGTGTCACAGGACTCGGTTCTGGAGTCCTATGATCGCGTATGTATTGTAACCTAAGGGTTTTGTCTGTTGCGTATCCCATAAGTTTCTTTGGCATAGGTATGCAGAAAGGGTATTCATCTTCGTGCTTTGTTGGGGTGTTTTTGTTCAGGGGGTACATTCTGGCCGTTGGTCCCTCCATTGGCCATTTTTGTAGACGTAGCAGAGGCTCTAGCAGGACACCCAGAATTCTTTAATATTGCAGAGGAGGTAGAGTTTCGGGTTTTCGTCCTTTGGCCTTCTGAGAGGAGATCCTTCTGTCAATGGTGTTGACCATTTCTTGCATCATGATGGTGGAGTAGTCCATAGGTAGATCATAATATACCCCGTACATTATGGTCAAGATTTGGTGTGAGGTTTGGTCTGGACTACCCACCTTCCCTGTTAGGCATCGATTTAGGATTGAGAAGAGCGTATTCCACAGAGGAGGAATGCGATTTCTTCTGAAATCGTTTCTTTTTCTTAGGGTTGTGTTGTACCCTAACATTTCAACAAAACGACAGAGCTCTTCGTCTGTTGGTTCCTCTGCGTATGCCTTTATCCCTAGTAGTCCTCTGGTGGGTAGGCTGAACTCCAGTGAGAATATGGTTCTGTTGAATTTGTGTTCGATGTGCTCGAATTTGTCTGGTTTGGAGATGTAGCCCTTGATTTGTCTATCTTTGGGGTCAAATCTGCTGCTTTGCCAGAATTGATTGAGGTATCTCGCAGGGATTTTATTGACTGTTTTGGATAACAGGGGGTAAAGGTAATGGTTTTCCAGAATATGAAGAAGGATGGCATGTGCTTCCCCAAAAGAGGTTTTTGAGGGAACCAGATAGTAGTTATTTGGTTTTAAAGGAAGAACACGTTCAAAGTGTTCATGGGCAATGAAGTTTTGAAGTGGTCTTGTTCTATGTTTCTGGCGATTTCTTGGTTTTTGGAGTTCTCAGAATGAGATGGAGAGTTCACTGGAGCGTTGGAGGTGGAAGCCATTGGTTTAATCTTGAATAATATGGAAGTTATAGGTTTTTGCAAGGTTCGCCGGAGAAGATGAAGAGAATAAGTTCGTAAACGTTTAGAGGTTGTGGTAAGTTTGGTTTTATACTGAAGAGATGGTAGAATATGAAAGGGTAAATATTTGAAAGTGAATAAAATTTGGGATCCGTAATTGAGTGCATACGGCTGGTTCAACTTTCTAGGAGAACGTGTGCCATATACGTCCAATCAAAAGATGCCACGTCATTAATGTCAGAGCACGATTAGATGGCGTGTGCGTCCCATTAATGCTTGGCGTGTGAGCTTTTCTACTTTCAGAAGACTGTCACTCACAGTAGATAACCCGTTCTTTTACATAATATCTATAAAAGGCCAAGTGTCAGAGTCAACAGAGGCTCTGTGGTGGAGTGAGCTCTGTGATCTGAGACTTGTCTTTTTGTCTCCTCTGATGCTTGTATCTTTACCAAAAAACGTTTGAAAGATCATTGGAGAGGATCGATAGATCTTTAGTACAAAGTTTTCATTCACAGAGGCTTTGAGGCTCTGACGAGGCCAGTAGAGGCTCTGAGAGTGAAAATTTCTTATAACTAAAACTTTAGAGAACTTTTTGATCATCCAAGGTTTTCATTGTGTTAAACACTGTTTTTAGGATATATTTGGAAATTTGTGTCCTGGAAAACTATTTTGGAAATGGATTTTGTTCGAGACACACTCTTAGAGTGTCTAGTTTGGGTGATAGAGACTCTTTGGTTGAGTGAGCTCTTTGCCCATAACACTTTCTTCCAGTATCCTTGTGTGTTCATTTGTACGTACAAATCCTTAAAGAAGACATTTAAGTTTGATCGACAGAGTTTCCGTATGAAATTTGCAGTTCTAGAGGATCCAGCTTACAAAAGCTCTATGACCTTAAATTTCCCATAACAGAAGGCTCGAAAATCTTTTTGATCATTTCTTGTTTGAGATGTCTTAAACAGTGTTTATAGGACGTATTTTGAAATTTGTGTCCTAGAAAATTGTTTTCAAAAAGGATTTGTACGAGTTACTCACTTTTGGTTCTTCTTTGTTCGGTAAAATCACCTGACTTCTGTGGATATGGTTGATCATATCTTTTCTTTGGCTCCCCCTTGAATGATCAACCTCTGTAGATCAGTTCAAGATCTCCTTCTGCTCCCCCTTGACCTATGCTTGGATTAAATTAGATAAGTTGTGCACAGAACATAGGTCCAAGTTATCAGAGGTTCTGTGGAGATTGTCATTTTATGAGCAACCCCGCAGAAGCTCTGTTGGTTACAGAACTTTTGATGATTAAGAATTTACATACAGAAGAGTTTAAATATATACATATCTACAAGAAGATCAAATCGTACTTACAGAGGGTTCAACTAATGTTTATCATTCCCAATTTACCCACCAAGAAAAGAAATCTTTTCTCATCTAGTGCCTTGGTGAATAAGTCTGCAAGCTGGTATTCAGTGGGCACAAAGTGCATTTCGATTGTGCCAAATTCAACATGATGCTTCAGAAAGTGATAACGAATATCGATATGCTTTGTTTTTTAGTGTTGTACTGGATTGGCAGAGATTGCTATGGCACTTTTGGAATCACAGAGGATGGAAATATTGTATATATTGTACTCGTAGTCCTTGAGCTGAGTTTTCATCCACAGAACTTGAGAGCAACAGCTAGCAGCAGCAACATATTCCGCTTCTGCTGTAGATGTAGATACACATTTCTGCTTCTTCGAAGTCCAGCTGACTAGATTACCTCCCAGGAATTGACAACTCCCATAGGTGCTCTTTCGATCAAGCTTGCATCCTCCATAATCTGAAACTGTGTATGCTTTAAGACCAAAACCAGAGTTCTTCGGATACCAGAGTCCAAGCTTTTTTGGTCCCTTTAAGGTATCTGAAGATCCTCTTTACAGCAATATAGTGGGATTCCTTTGGGTTAGCTTGATATCTTGCACAGAGGCATGTGGCATACATTATGTCAAGTCTACTTGCGGTTAAGTATAAAAGAGACCCAATCATACCTCTGTAGAGTTTGCACTCTACAGATGTGTCATTTGGATCTGAGAATAATTTATTTCCAGTGGCCATTGGGGTCTTCATTACAGAGGCATCAGAGAGACTGTATTTTGAAAGTATGTCAGGGACATATTTTGCTTGATTTATAAAAATTCCCTCTGATGATTGTTTTACTTGGAGTCCGAGGAAGAAAGTTAATTCTCCCATCATACTCATTTCAAACTCACTTTGCATGAGTTTTTCGAAATCTTTGCACTGTTGTGTATTTGTAGACCCAAAAATAATTTCATCCACATAAATCTGTACAAGCAAAATCTCATCTCTTTTTCTTTTATAAAACAGAGTAGTATCGGTTGTATCTCTTTCGTAATTGTTATCGAGAAGAAAGGTTGAAAGTCTTTCGTACTATGCTCTTGGAGCCTGTTTTAGTCCATACAGAGCTTTGTCAAGGTAATACACGTATTTTGGGTACTTGGAGCTTTCAAATCCTGGTGGCTGTTGGACGTATACTTCTTCTTGGATTCCACCATTCAGAAAGGCAGATTTTACATCCATCAGAAAGACTTTAAATCCTCTGTGGCAGCGAAGGCTAAGAAGATCCTTATTGCTTCGAGCCGTGCGGCAGGGGCAAAGGTTTCATCGTAATAAATGCCTTCTTCTTGGCGATATCCCTTGGCCACCAATCTTGCTTTGTTTCTAATGACCACCCCATCCTCGTCCTTCTTGTTTCTGAAGACCCATTTTGTCCCTATTTCTTGTTTCCCTCGTGGCAGAGGTACTAGGGTCCATACTTTGTTTCTCTCAAATTGCAGAAGCTCTTCTTGCATAGAATCTACCCAGTTTGGATCATCTAGGGCTTCAGAGATTCTTTTTGGCTCTATCACACTGATAAAATTTGTAAAGAAACAAAAATTAGCAGTGGCTGATCTTGTCTTGACCTTTTCAGAAGGGTCGCCAATTATAAGACTTGGAGGATGGCTTTTCGTCCACTGTGTTGTTCTTGGAAGATGGTCATTTGAGTCATCAAGATTAACTTCTGTGGTTGCACACTGCGATTCTGGTGCAACCTCTGTTGTTGATGGTTCTTCAGCTTGTGGGAGGATTGGAATGAGAGTTAGAATTTATTCCTCTGAGGAAGTAGAGACTGAGTCTACGTTTTCCTCTGGTATTGATTCATCTATAGTTGCTGGAGTTGGTTTTTCAGGTGCCTCTGTGGTTGAATCCTTAGTTGTATCATCTTCTGTTCGCTCCCCCTCAGCATGTGCATCTGTATGATTCACAGAAGAGGATGAAGTATTTAATGGACCAGTTAGAGATATACCTGACTCAATCTGGTTTGCAGAAGATGTTTCTCCAGAGGCTCTGATGGCTCCAGCAGAGGGATCAATATCATCATGGAACATTTCTTCAAATAGAAGATTTAAGTCTTCTTCTCCTGTCTTTGAAATGCCAGAGGATTCCTTCTTTAGATCGAGTTCTGAACTGATTTGTTCAGAAGTCTTTTGAAAGTAATCGTCAAAAGATACATTGATGCTTTCTACGATGGATTGAGACTTCAGAAGGTACACTCTGTAAGCTTTTGAAGTGGCAGAGTATCCTATGAACTTTCCTTCATCTGCTTTCACCTGAAACTTTCCTCTTGCTTCTCTATCATTTAAGACAAAACACTTGCATCCAAATACATGAAAGAATTTGATGTTTGGTCGCCTTTTGTTGATCAAATGATAAGGTGTCTTGTTGTGCCTCTTTACAATGGTTGATCGATTTTGGGTGTAGCATGCGGTTGATACTACTTCTGCCCAAAAAGACATTGGTAATCCACATGCTGTCAGCATAGTTCTTGCAGCCTCCACAAGCGTGCGGTTCTTTCGTTCAACCACGCCATTTTGTTGTGGGGTGCGTGCAGCAGAGAAGTTATGTGATATGCCTTCTTCTGTGAGGTAAGCTTCAATGACAGAGTTTTTGAATTATGTGCCATTGTCGCTTCTCAACTTTTGGATCCTGCACTCATATAGAACTTGGATTCTTTTCATTAAATTTATCAGAATGTTTGGAACATCTGATTTCTTTCTGACAAATTCAACCCATGTAAATCTTATGTATTCATCGATCAAAACAAGTATATATTTCTTGCCACCTAGGCTCTGTGTAGCGATTGGACCGCAGAGGTCGACATGAAGCATGTACAGAGGCCTAGTGGAAGATATATCAGTTTTGCCTTTATGGGAAGCTCTTTTGAGTTTTCCCATTTCGCAGTCAGAGCACAAATGATCTTTATTAAACTTGACATTTGACAAACCTTTAAATAAATCAAGTTTAACAAGCTTATCTAGAGTATGAAAGTTTAAATGACAGAACCTGTTATGCCATAACCAGGCTTCTTCGCTTTTACAGGCAACAAGGCAGAGCTTGTCTTCCTTGTTCTTGGCACAGAAGTTCATTAGGTAGAGATCGCCTCTTCGTTCGGCTCGCAGAAGTTCGACTCCTGTGTCCTCACCTTGTAGAGAACAGAAGGTTCTTTTGAACATCACGTCGAAACCCGTATTGCAGAGTTGGCTAACACTGAGAAGATTGTGTTTAACGCCATCCACATATGCAACTTTGCATACGGATATGTTTTCCTTCTTGATGACTCCGTAGCCTTTAATGTACCCCTTTTTGTTGTCTCCAAAGGGCACAGATCCACCATCGTGTTTTTCTTTGTATGTGGATAGTAGACCTCTGTCGCCAGTCATGTGCCGCGAGCATCCGGAGTCTAGATACCAGATCGGCACATACTGTTCTGCTAGACAATCAGAGAGTTTTAGGTACCCATATCCAAATGGGTCCAGTTTTGTTAGGGGTTTTCAAGTTTTCCTTAGTATTCTTGGACTTAGATTTAGCTTTTGTTGAAGAAACATTATGTTTCTTCTTACCCTTGAATTTAGCATTTTTATGGGTACACAGAGTAAACAATGTGTATTTGTGAAGTGTTGGCTTAATTTATACATGAGATCAAAGCAATGACAATAATGAATGTGCGAAGAGATTTGCTTGAACTTTTCATTAAAAACATTGAATGGGGGCACAGAGGCATTACATTCTATCCTAACATTTGACTTCCTATTACAAGAAGACCTATGTAGGCTAGATTGTTGTTTGCAAAATCCTTTGTTGAGAGCAGCCTTCTGTGGACCCCTTCTGTGGTGAACTTCTGCAGGTTTCACTGTCACAGAAGAAAAAGATTTGACATTTTTAGCCCATTTACCCTTCTGTTGCCATGTTAGTTTTTCTTTAATATGCTTTAAGGATTTTAAAATCTTTGAACTTGTTGGATTTTGAGAGGACAGAGCCTTTTGTTGTTTAATTTTCTCAAGCTCAAGAGAGGTTTTGGCTTGTATACACATGTCCAAAAAGTCTGGACAGATAGGAACTCTTGTGATTTACTCCTTGGGAGGAATAGTTCTATTAGGAACTCAAGAGGGTGGTTTAAAATCCTCTGTGTCACAAGGTCCTATCTCTGACTTAGAGTCAGTCTCAGGTTCGTCAGAGGATGAATCATCCTCATATACAGAGGTTGAGTCACTTAGTTCTCTTCCGACAGAGGCTGGACTTTCAGAGCATGTGCCATACTCACTTTCTTCCTTTTCTAGGGGACTATCTTCTAAGTCAACAGAAGTATCTGATAAGGTTTCTTCAGAGAGATTTTGATCGGCAGAAGGTGTACAGAAGTTTACGAAAAAGTTGTTTTTCCCAATTTCTATCAACTCTTTTTCATCTGAAACGTTAGGCTTGAACTCAGGGGCCTCTGCCGATAATTTCTTTTCAGAGTTTATCATGCAGACAAAGGCAACCTGTGTTTGAGTCTCGGGTTTACCAAACTTGAAGATTCCTATCTGATCTTGAGTATTCAGATATTTCTTAGGTTTGGATTCTCTTTTGACAGAGATTGAAGGTGACAAATCTGTGTTTTCAAACCACACATTTGTCATCTTCAGAGGTTTCCTTATGTGAGGTTCCCCAGAGACTTTTCGCCTTTTGCTAACAGAGAGTAGATTTGGAAAACCAGGTTTTCTTGTACTTCCAGTGAGTAATAGAGATGACAGAGATTTGTTTCTTTTGTTTCCAGTGTATGGATCTCTATCACAGAACCCAATTCCCCGTCTCCCTATTTGTGTGTTAATTTTTTCGTATACCTTCTGTGCATCTTGGTATTTCTTAATTAAAAGATCTCTTCTGAGTAAGTCTTGACAGAGTACTTCTCTTTCCTTTTGAAAATAATGTTTAAGAGCTAGAATGTTCATTTCGTCAGTCTCAACGTCCATTAGTTCTTTAGATTTTGTTTTTAATGCAGAGTTAAGTTCAGAAATCTTTTCTTTCAAAGGATTTAGGTGTTTGTTCCAATTTGTTTCAATTTCTTACTTTTCTTGAAAGATTTTTGCTTTTTCTTGGGTGAGAAGTCTAGCTTCTCTCTCAAAGAAGGTAAGCTTCTTTTAAATATTTTTCGCAGGTCTTTTTAAGTTCTGTGTATTCAATGTTTAGTTTGAGCAAATCAGTTTCTGCTTGACTAGAGTTAGAGTCAGAAGTGGATACCTCACTATCGGAGTCGGATGAGCTGACCTCTGCCATTCCACAGAACAAGGCGTTTTTGTCGCTTTCATCAGATGATTCGTCTGACAGCCAGTTCTCCTGATTCACCATTAGCGACTTCTGAGCATAAAACTCCGCTTTCTTTTTGTAGTAAGCAGAGTCCCTTTGTGGGCGGTTAGATTTGCTCCTGCCGTCAGCGGTATAATGACCTGAGTTGCCACAGTTAAATCATCCTTGGTTCTGGGAACCGTTGCCAGTTCTGTCATCCGACCTCTGTCGGTCACCACCTGTTTCAGTTCTACATTCATTGGCGTAGTGGCCTGGCTTTCCACGGTTGTAACATACTTGGTTATGTGGAGTGTTGCCAACATTATCGTCCGACCTCTATCGGTCACCACCTCTGTCAGTCGACCATTGTTGGTCGCTACCTCTGTCGTTCCTTTCATTTGACCTTTCTCTTCCTCGATCATTGCCAGACTTCTTCTGGTAACCTCTGCTGAATTCCCTTGTCAAAAGGGCTAATGATTTAGCAATAGAGGCCATTGATGTCTCTTCTTCTTCCACCACCACCTCATCTTCACTATCAACGATCAAGATTTTCTTTTTCTTCTCCTTCTTTACCTTTGCAGCTTTCTCCTTGGCTTCTCTCTAGCTTCTGTGGTCTTACCGACCAATACAAGAGGTGCACTGATTTGGCTTTTGCTTGTGCGATTTGAGGCTCTTGGGCTGCCAATGTTCCATAGAGATCTGACAGAGTCCAGGAGTCTAAGTCCTGATTTGTTTGCAGAGACATGGACAACTGTAGCCATTCTTCATTTAGGCTCTTTAGGAACATGACGTTGTTCTCTTCAGAAGTTCTGTGAATCCCTAACTTCTTGCACTTGTTGATTAGAGAGTTAAACCGATCATATGTCGTCTGCAGAGATTCGGTCGATAGAGCTTTGAATGTGTTGGAACCCAGATACAACAAGTAACAATAATAATAGCAACAATCTTGTATTGATTGATAAAGAGAAAAGTTTACAATATAGGAAATGAAAAACAACTCACTCTTTGAAGCTTTCTCTTTCTCTGCGTATGACTGATGAAAATGAGAGGCTAGGAGAAATAGAGGCTTAACCTAAAATTACTCTAAAACATGACTTTATAACCAATACAACAATTGGTTATTTACAATTTTAGCCCTTGACACTCAACAAATACAAATAAGTCCTTGACACTATTCTTTATAAAACATTTATATAAATTAGGGGCTAATAAAGCTAACAATCTCCCCCTAATGTTTTATAAAGAAAGCATCATCTTGTAGTCTCCCCCTTGCTTTCTTTAGAGGCGTTGGAGTGTCAATCTTCAAGTCTTGTGAGAGTCTTCTTTTCCTGATCTTCCACAATGTCAGTTGCTTCAATTTCTTCTTTAACTCTCCCTTGATCGTTGCATACTCCCCCTTGAATGTTGCTTTGCTTTTCAGATCCCAGTTATCTCCCATAGATTAAACTCAAACAATCAGAGAACGATTTAAAGTGCGGAAGCTTGTATAACCAGTTTGAGTAATAGTCGTTGGTAGATAAACTGATAAGATGGTTGAGTAGCAAGCGTATTCGGCTCATGAGAATCTGCATTAAAGAATAAGTAACCAAGGGTAATCATCTAACATAGAAGCACAATAGCAACTATTATCACAACAATTTAAAAAATTGTGTGGCCTATGCTCAGAATTGGCAATGATGAAGCTCTGACAGGACTTCCAGTTATCATTGAAGTAAATTAAAAAATAAACCTCTCAAACTGTTCTTGGCAATATCACATAGATAAGCATGTGGAATCACAAAGATTCGTGATATTGTGTGGAATAAAATAGAATATTATCTATTAAGCTCAAAAGTGTGTAAACTGTTTGGACATAACAGGTTTCCACAGACTCAATGTGCATGAGTGAAGTGTGAAGGTTTGGCAACTTTCCTTCTTTTCAATATCCAACCTTCCAAAGAAAGATCAGATAGCATATGTGCTGCTTCCCCGTGGAAAAGTGAAACAGTTCCTTGTAGAGAAGGAAGTGAGTAGCTGGTGGGGTTATTCAAGAGTTGGCATGGGCTAATTGCCTGTTTCAATGACAATCACCAAAAATTTGTGATAAATCAGAAATGTGGTTTGCCCGGCTCAGAAAAGAGATGGTGCAGAGTTGTATAATTCTTTTGACTCTGTTCTCACACCCTCTTTCTTTTTATCATGTAGCTCACATCTAACCAAACTCTCTTTTTAAATTTTACATCTTAAGCACAATGAGAAAAACTCATATAGTTATCTCCCCCACTCTTTGATGTAGACCCTTCACCTCTCAAACACTCAAGGTTTACTTCTTGGGTAGGAAACACAGGTTTAAGTGATCCATAGAAGTTCTATAAAACTCACACATTGATCCCGTGAAAATTGTTGTCCTAAAGATTGTATTGTTCCACACACTGCCTCTTTGAAGTCTCAGAAAAACACTTTAAATCCAAATTTCTATAGCATATAAAGCATTTTAGCATGTAGAAGTGGTTTGACCATTTGAAAGAGGTTTTATCATTCTAAAGACGGCCTTTCTCTAAAAATGATGAGTTTAAAGGTTTAGAAATTTTACCTCTACACGAACATGGTCAGATCTGATTTGTTTTCTCCCCCTCAAATTGAGTAGTAAAATTTCATTTAAGCTCAATTTGAAATCAGATATCCTATAAGAATCAGAAAGTGTTGGTAATCATCTTTGATGATTCCACATTTGTTAGGAATATCCAGAAGCACAGTTAATTCAAATTAAAAGGAAACATGGTGCTGGGGGTTAGAGATTAGAAATACCAGTCAAAGTCTATTCTGTTGAGGTACTGGTCCAACACTGATGTGTGTGGAAACAAAATTCTGATCTAATTATGGCAATGGAGAGAGTGAAGAGATGCTTTCGATCCAGCAAGTATCTACTGACTTTGACAGTGAATTAGGCATATCAGATCACTGAATTTGAGAAAACTCAGAACATGAAAGTAGTGCGTCTGTGAATTATCTTTCCAATGCCGCTGGACTCGTGTAATTTGGAGCACCGAGTCAAAAGTTATGTGCATTTTTCTGAAGCAGCGCAAATCTGTCAAACAAACAAAAATCGGGCTCTAAGGTTGAGTCGCAGAGGTTCAATCCACAGAGGCTCTGTTGGATTTCACAGAGGCTCTGTGGTGAACAGTACCACAGAGGTTGGTCGGTAGAGGTTGCTCGGCAGAGGTTGCTCGTAGTGCCGACAGAGCTCTGATGATGACTTGTCAAACACAACTTTCTGTCCAGCAGAAGTATAATGTGTTTACCAGAGGTTCTGACCAAGAAGAACACCGATTCAGACCAATCTAAAAACACGAGAATTGTTCATCTGTGTCTTAGGAATCCAACGCATCTGGACTCATCAAATTTGGAGCTTCGAGGAAGGAGTTCTGTTGAAAATACGACAGGTGCGCAAAGCTGACAGCAGAAACCAAGACGTTGGGCTACGGGCTCTTAGGCTCGGTTGTAGAGGTTCGGTCCACAGAGGCTCTGTTGGGTTTCCCAGAGGCTCTGTGGTGAACAGTACCACAGAGGGTGGTCGCAAAAAATCTGAGCCAAAGTATGAGTTGTCGACAGAAGTTGGTATGAGTGGTCGACAAAAAAATGATCGCGGCTTGACAAACGCTTGACAAAGGTTCTGCAGAGGTTTGGTCGCTGCTCGGCAGAAGTTGGTCGCATGCGGCAGAGGTTTGGTCGCGTGTGGCAGAGGCTTGGTCGCGTGCGACAGATGCTTGGTCGCGTGCGGCAGAAGCTTGATCGTGTGCGGCAGAAGCTTGATCGCGTGCGGCAGAAGCTTGACAGAAGTGTTACACTTACTTTGACACTGCTTTAGACCATTTTACCTCTGGATTTTGAAAAAACTCAAAACATAAAGAGTGTGCATTCGTTTGTTATGTATTCAGAGCATATAGAATCACCTCTTTTCGAATTCGTACGACAAAGATATGGTTGATTTACTACAGTCGCGCAGATCTGTCCATCAGCTTTCCATCAGCACACTGTTGTCTACTTCAACGATGCATATGACCCTTATAAATTTCGAATCTCTGAATTCTCAAAACACAAAAATTGTTCATCTGTGTCTTAGGAATCCAGGTCCTGTTGAATCGCATCAATCGGTGTCTTTATCAGTGAGATATGAACGATATACTACAACATCGCAAATCTGTCAGCATGCTGTCATCGCACTAGTATGAGTCCTTAACAGATGAGTCTTAAACTGAGTGTTTAAGAGTCCATTATTCACTGAAGTATGAGTCCTTAACAGATGTATTAAGGAGTCCATGTACCTGCAAAACAGATTAAACAATTTTTGGTACCCATTTCCAAATGGGTCCTATTTTGTTAGGATTTGCATGAAGTGCTTTGCTGATCTTGTTATGTTCAACATAAACAAATGGCTTTCGAACATTTTGAACTAGTGAAGAGCCTTTGACTATCCAAACCATTTTTACTCTTCTAAAAACTTGATTAACTGATTGATCAGCACACGAGTTTGCTAAGTCAAAATCCTTAATCCTTTTAGCTAAAACTTCCTTTTCTTTTAAATTCATATCAAACATCTTTTGAAGATAAGATTTATACCTCTTCTCCAACATGATCTTAGTTGACAAAAGAGAAAGTCTTTTTGTCAATTTGGACATTTCAGCTTTAAAAACCTTTCTTTCTTTCTCAAAACCATCTTTCAAACACTTTGTTTGAAATCCTTCAACCCCTCAACTTTTCAGACTCTTTTCTTTCAAAATCATGCTCTTTCCTCTCCTTTTCAAGAGTTTTCTGTAATTTTGAAATTTTACAAGAAAATTCCATAGATTTTGTTTTAAAAGTAGTTTTCTCCTTTTCAATTTTCTCTCTTTCACAAATCACAAGTTTTTCAAAATCAGAAATCAGTTTAGAAAAACTTAAACATTTAAGTTCAAGTCGTTTCTTCTCTTTTTCAAAAACAGTCTTATCTTCGTCAAACTTCTCTTTCTTCTTTTCAAAAAACTTTTCAGACTCAAATAGTTTCCTTTTCAGTTCAATATTCTCATTGGTTAAGAGTTTACCTGCCTCTTCTAGCTTGGAAATTTTATCAGAATCAATAAGAATGCTCTTGTTCCTTTCTTCCAACTCTTTCTCAAGATTAGGAATAATTTTGCGAAAATTAGTACTGAGTTTAGAATAATAATGAAAATTAGCATCAGCACTAAATTTTAGTCTTGACATATTGTTACTTGAAAAAAAATGATCGTTAACAGATACTTTGTGAGAAGTAGAATTTGTGCACTTGAGTCAATTTTTCAAATCTTATTGGATTGAGCTGAAATTTGGTAGGTAGGTGCACGAGAATATTCTGGACAACTTTAATTCTTTGAGTTTTGTCCAAAAACCAACAGAAAAGGGTTATCGAAGCAAAACAAAGTGCAGAAAAATAAAAGTTAAGGATGAAGATTCAAATGTTCTTGAGTCAAATTTTTCAAAAATGATCGGATTGAGCTGAATTTGGTACACAAGTTCGTGACACTATTCTGAGAAACTTTAATGCTTGGTGTTTTGTCCAAAAACCAACAAAAAGTGGTTTTCCGAAGCAAAACAGAGTGCAACAAAATAAAACTCCGAAAATTGATAAAAAAAAAACAATGGATTGAAGCACAAATTCGAATCTGTTTGGCTCTGATACCAATTGTTGGAACCCAGATACAACAAGTAACAATAATAATAGCAATAATCTTGTATTGATTGATAAAGAGAAGAGTTTACAATATAGGAAATGAAGAACAACTCACTCTTTGAAGCTTTCTCTTTCTCTGCGTATGACTGATGAAAATGAGAGGCTAGGAGAAATAGAGGCTTAACCTAAAATTACTCTAAAACATGACTTTATAACCAATACAACAATTGGTTATTTACAATTTTATCCCTTGACACTCAACAAATACAAATAAGTCCTTGACACTATTCTTTATAAAACATTTATATAAATTAGGGGCTAATAAAGCTAACAGAATGCATAGTATTCGTTTATGCATTGGGCTCTGCGGTTCTTCTAAGTTTTGGCCCCACCCTCCAGTTGTTTTTCCAGTTCCTTCCACAGATCGTATGCAGACTCACACACATCTAGGGATTGAAAAAGGTCATTGGGTATGGCCATTTTCAGAAGTCTCTTTGTATTCTGAGCAACCTCATATCTTGCCCAATCAGGTTCGAACCACTTTTCCTTGGTCTTTGGTTTCTCGTACGCAGAAACCTCAGGAGTGTCACCTGTGGCAGGAATACGTGGTACTGTGACCATGGGAACGTAAGGAGGATTGTTGATAAAGTGCATGAGTTCTTTGTCAGTACCCTCGAAGAAGTGAATCATTCGTATCTTCCACTGAGGGTACTCGTCTCTGAGTAGTGTGGGTGGCTTGGTTAAGGAACCAGTGGTGAAGAAGTTGTTTGAATTTGTCATTTTGAGAGAGTGATAATTCCAGAAAATAGGGTAAGCTTTCTGAAAGCTTTGAGAAGTGTACTAAAATGGAGATTTAACTGTAGTAACAGGTTCTGTAAGTATACCAAAGTCGAACAGGTTCTGTAAGTATACCGGGTGAGAAATGTATAAAAGTTATTGTAAATGGATAATAAAAAGTCCTTAGGCGTGTAACTTAGTTGGCAAAGGGGTGTAGCTACTTTGCTTAAATACACAAGAAGTAAATCCTTGTATTAGTAAATACATATGACAATTTTAGAAAATGTCTCACGCCTCCATCGTATCATAAGTGCAGAAACATGGCACTTCTATTTGGGCGAACCTCTTACAGTACAACACATTTCTCGGCCTATAATCTCTTAACAATCTTTGTTAGTGAACATTATTTTTTCTCCTATAAAGATACTGGAAATAGATGAGAAAGATGGGAGTGCGGAGCGCCAAATTTACAAGCATTGGACAAATTGGAGAAAACCAACTGCATCAATACACCAAATGTGTGGTTCGGAAGAATCAAGAAACCCATGAAAAATGCAGCCAGGGATGCAAAGGAACATTTTACGCTTGTAGGGTGCACGATTGCACCTGCTTTCCAGTTTGAGGACATTGTATCTGGACTCACTCATTTCTATCATCACATTTGCAAATTAGGATGTATTGCCTTTTTATAATGTGCCATGAACTTCTTGATGCCCATGGATTCAACTTAGATTTATGATTAAAGTTTTGGAAGTTTCAAGAAATCTCTTTTACTGATTATATGCTCAAACTGTATCTCTTGAAAGCACTTTTTTATTGACTTTGGAACCAAAGATTTTGTTTTTGTTAATTATAAGGTCCAATATCTTTGTACATTGTGTTCCATGTGTAGAGAGAAAGAAAATCTTTGTATTGGACCTTATAATTACGAGTTTTTTCAAAAGTATGCATAAAATGGTGGTACATTGTGCTTGATAAGTTGTCTTTAAGACATTATGTCTATATGCTTATATATGTAGTATAGATATATAAATTAAAGGAAATTAATTAAAATACCCAAAGATTGACTCTAACTTACCAAAATACTCAATTTCTCGCTGATTTTACCAAAATACCCATATTTTCCACGATGGGTCCCGCGATCGAGGACCAGTGCCCACGTGGCACCCATGTTTGGCCAAAATGTACCGTGGAGCCCCCCAACTATGCCCGTGGTGACATGATTGGCCCCTGTCCGCGATGGCCTTCCGCGATAGGTTGGCGATGGGTCAAAAAATTACAAATTTGGTCCTTTTTTGCACGAATCTTTGCATGCTTTTACTGTTTTTTTCTACAATATTGTACTTTGAAGATCAATTTGTGGTTAAAATTCACTGCCTTGTTTCATCAATGTTGGTTGTTTCATTAATGAGATTTCATCCATAAATATCAGTAAAATGCAATCCATAATTCACACCCATTCCATACGTCTTTCTTGCTTTCTTTCTTCAGTATTTTGTTTTTGAGATACTACTGGTTGCCACCATGGCCGACGTGCGCGATGCAGAGCACTGCTAATGGTCAGAGAAAGCAAGAAAGAAGTATGGAATGGGTGTGAATTATGGATTGCATTTTACTGATATTTATGGATGAAATCTCATTGATGAGACAACCAACATTGATTAAACAACCAACATTGATGAAACAAGCCAGTGAATTTTAATCACAAATTGGTCTTCAAAGTACAATAATTGTTGAAAAAAAACAGAAAAAACATGCAAAGATTCGTGCAAAAAATGACCAAAGTTGTAATTTTTTGACCCATCGCGGACCTATCGCAGAAGGCCATCGCGGACAGGGCCAATCATGTCACCGCGGGCATAGTTGAGGGGGCTCCGCGGGACATTTTGGCCAAACATGGGTGCCAAGTGGGCACGGGTCCGCGATCGCGGAACCTATCGCAGAAAATATGGGTATTTTGCTGAAATCAGCGAAAAATTGGGTATTTTAGTAAGTCAGAGTCAAACTTTGGGTATTTTAATTAATTTCCCTAAATTAAACTCATTATAAAATAAAAAAGTAATTAATAAAACGCATTTTCTTGAAAACCATAAAAAAAAAGAGTGAATAATATTAGTTTTGAAAAAAAAAGTAATTAGTAGTCTCTTTTACGCTTCCGTTATGTTTTTTTCTTTTTTCTTCTTTACAAATATTATTTAATCTATTTCTAAGCTATAATTACAAGTATGGTGCACCCACCCACCCTAACACCCACCGTTCTCCTTTTCTTTTATTTTTGAAGCATCACCAGTTCACCGCCATTCTTCAATCCCAAACCCATAATATTTTTTCCCCGATCCACCATCTCCATCCCGATCTGGGGCTGTTGCTGTTCTCTCGTCCCATGGAACACCTGTTAAGAAGTAGATCTCGGTGGTGCTACTTTGTCTCCGATCGATAGGTTGGCTCACTAACATAAAAGAAAGATGAACATTGTTGCTCGAGTTCTATACAATTGTTTCTATTTTTCCGATCTAACACAAAGATTATGATGAACATCGATTTAGGATTTTTCTTTTATTTTGATTTCTTCTTCAAAATGGGTTTTGTGGTACAATGTTCTTAAAGAATGGGTTTTGAGTTCATATCACCATCGACATCTTATTTTCCATGTATCTTGTGGTGGGGATGATGAAGAGATAAATGTTGCCACCAATGGGTTTTTGCATCTCCTCCATTTCCAGAACCAAATCATTTTGGGTTTTTGTTTGTTTTCTTATTAGAAAAAAGGGAGTGGGAACATGATGGGATGTTCTTGAATACGTAATGGAAAAGGCAGTGTTGAACCTTTGTCTGAAGACACGACTTTGGGTACATAATCTGATGAGTAAAGATGAGGACGACAATATAGAAAATAATATAAGCGAAAAACCTTTAGCTTTCATTTTGGTGCAATTTGTCTCATCTAGGTGACAGAGCAGTCACAGGTATTCGAGGCTAGGAACTGCAATTCAGAAACACGCCTGCTGCTGTCACAACATTCTGCTACTGCCCAAATGGTAAGCAAGATACCAACTTTTCTCTTGATATTTGACCCTGCACCTAGTTTGAGGAAAATGTTTGTATAGTTCAGTAAAGATTTTTTGTGAACCCAAATAAATGGGTTTAAAGAACTTGAAGGTGTTGTGGCTTACATGAAGGTCATCTTGTGTGCTACAATGCTTATGGGATGTTCAAGAATCAAGAAATGTACAACTTCTTTGGAGATAAATGAGAAATTACAGTCATTGGTACGTTCGTACTGATCACGAAATTAACATAATAAAGCCACAAAAATAAATCAATGCATACCTCGAAGTATGGAGGATGCAGAGAAGGACTTCTAGGTTCACTCTTCGGTGATGTTTTCCTGGCTTTCTTTGGTTTTCTTTTCAGCTGCTTTAACCAAAGGTTTTTCCTCCGCTGCCACCGTCCCCGCTGCATAAAACCAAGAGAGAGAGACAGAGTGAAAAGGAAAGCGAGAGCATTTGAAAATTTGAATCTTCATAGGGTCGATAAATACTTGGGGATGAGAGGTATGCCTCTGAAGAATAGGTCATTAGATGGGTATGTGTTAGATCTGAAGTTTTGTCAATAAACCAAGTGTTGAAGATCTGATAAGAAGATTCAGAAGTTCTGAGAAGAAGAGTCAGAAGTTCTGAGAAGAAGAGTCAGAGATCTGAGAAAGAGAAGTCAGAAGTTCTGAGAAGCGTGATCAGAAGAATGTTCAGAAGTTCTGAACTACCTGTTCAGAACTTATGACGAGTTTCGTTATTTAGTAATGTGTAAACTAATAAGAACATAACACGTGTCCTAATTAGTTTACACATTACTAAATAACGAAACTCGTCATAAGTTCTGAACAGGTAGTTCAGAACTTCTGAACATTCTTCTGATCACGCTTCTCAGAACTTCTGACTTCTCTTTCTCAGATCTCTGACTCTTCTTCTCAGAACTTCTGACTCTTCTTCTCAGAACTTCTGAATCTTCTTATCAGATCTTCAACACTTGGTTTATTGACAAAACTTCAGATCTAACAATCTCCCCCTTTTTGTCAAATAAACTTAAACTTTGCATCATCTAATTCTTTCAGAGCAGGAACAATTTTCTGAAGTAGCACATTCCTCAGATTAAGCCTCTTATCAATCTTGTCAATAATTTCTTGAATAATCTCAACTTGCTGATTAATTACTTCTTGAATCATGTTTGCTTCCTTCACTTTCAGCATCTTTTTCTCCAAATTGTGCTTTATGATCCTTAAAGTTCCAGAACAATATTTTGCAGTTTCCTTTGCTCTGAAGAAGATCTTTCCACTTTTGTTCTTCAAAAATACTCCCAACTCTGGATATCTGTGAACACTTCCAGTCTTTAACACCTTTTTCTGCTCATGATCTGTATTTGGATTTGCCAGATAAACACATGACTTTTGCAAATACAGAGCTATTTGGAAATCTGTATAGCAATGCCATCTTAAGATATAGAACATGGCCTCAATCACCACACTTCTTGCCTTCCTTTCATTTCTATCTTTACTTGACTCTTTAAAACATAGAAAGCTGTGTAATCTGTAGAAGTCAACCACTGACAGTTTCTCAAAATCTGCATCAGTGAAATAATAAACCTTGCCATCTTCTCTCAAAACTTCAAAGGATAAGTACTCCATCTTTCTGAATTTCTTAACCTTCAATTCTCTGATTCCAGTGATTAGAAAATCTGAGTAAACGGCTTGCTTTGTTTTGCCAAGACATCTTGATTTTTCAGCCAACCAGATCTGAGTCTCCTTAGACCTATCATAATACACATCCAAGAATTGTACCTCTTTTGGTTTGAAGAACTCAGGCAGATCAAATTCAAGAAAGTATCCATTCAGATCAATGAATATTTCATCTTCTTTGGGTTCAGACTGTTCAGCTTGATCAATATTAGTTATCTGCACATTCTGAGGTGTTGTGTCCTGAACTTCTTCAGCCTCATCTGACAAAATTTCATTCACTTCATACTCAGCTGGGAACACAAAATCATTATGTAGAATCTTTTTGGGATTCACCTCAGATAACAACCATTCACTACTGTTTCTGATTTTTCTTCTAAAATCCAACCTCCTCTTCACACAGTTTATGCATCTCTTCTTTAAACTCTCTTTTTCAGCATCCATACTTACTTCCATTCTAATCAACAGCCAATTCAGAGTTGCATCACTGTACTTCACCAACTCTTTTAATCTGAATAATTCAAGTCTTTCGTGAACCATATATGTGAACCCTTCTGCCTCCATTCCTTCATTCACAAAACCCTTCACATGCAGATCAACTTCTGTTTTCTTTGTGGGAGAACTCAGATTGCACTTTTCTTTTCTTTCTTCTATAGCCAACTGGAAGTCATACAAGTATGTATTTCTGACATAAATACCCAGAAGTCTTCTGCATTCAATTTCTATCAAGGCTTCTTCAGTGCTAGCAAAGAACTTGACTAGAAAGATCTGATCATCAAGAGTCAATCTGTGAAAATCAAATGTAGACATGGAAACCTTTGTATTTCTTTCTTTCAGTGTTTCCATTCTAACGAACATTAAACCATTGAATTCATCTTGTTGAAACATCAGAACTTTCTCGATTCTTTTCTGAATATGCAGTTTTGAGTCAGGAACTCTGAACATATTAGAAGCTTCTGAGTAGACCATCTGAGCTCTGTCATCCATAAAACCATCAATGTTACTTTCCAAAAGCTCATACTCTCCTTCTGTGTAGTAGAGATTATCATATATTTCCTCAGGAAAAATATCATCATGAAATTGTCTGGCTAAAGGTACATCACTTAACTCTAGAATGAAGTCACACAAAGGTTCTTCTAGTCTTTGCAATTTAATCTTTGGAATCTCGATTGGTTTTCTGAATATATATTCAGAAGGCATAAATAAGTCTTTCACTTTCACATACTCTTCTTCTGTATTTAACTCATCACAAAAGTTAAACCTAAAATCATCTTTAAAATCCTGAGTGTAATCTACAGTTCTGTCTTCTTCTCCCATTAGATCAATGGGTCTTATCACTTTTATTCCTTTATGAATTTTCTGGACACTCAAAGCTCTGACTACTTCATTATGCATTCTTCTGATCAATTCTTCATTCAACCTCCTTTCTTCTGATTCAGACTCCATTGCCCTTTCACTGTTATAAACCACAATATCTGTACACCTGTTTACCACTGTACTTTCCACTATTTCTTCCATTCTCAAATCAGATTCCTCAATAGCTACAGTTTCATCTGAGTTTCCTTCCATCTCAGTATCCAAGTTCAATTCCTCTGTTTTATCTGATTCATTACTATCAATACTTCCCAACTCCATTTCTTCTGTGTCTGAACTGTCAAGCTGTACTATCTGAATCATCTCCTTTAAATTTTCCTGTGTCTGATCTTCTGTACTTTTTGTATTGGCTAAGTGCATGTCTGCTATCTCAAAATCTTCTATGCCAATATCATCATCAGAACTTAACCTTTGTCTTTTCTCCCCCTTTTGATGATTATGAGGATCATTATCATCAAACTTCCTTTTCAAGTTCTGATTAAAAGCAACTTCAGGTTCAGCTTCTGCAATAGGAACAGGATCAAGAGGCTTTGAAGTAGAAGCCAAAGATACACTCAGTGCTTTCAATATAGATTCCTGCATACCCTGCATCTGTTTTAACATATCTTTTTGAAAACCAGACATTATATCCATGATCTCCTTTTTGTGAGAATCCAAGGATTTCTTTACATCATCTACCTTGGTTTCAACAGAAATTAACTTTTTCTCTAACACAACTTTCAAATCTGATACCTCATCATTCAGATCCTCCATCCTCTTCTCCAAATTTTCTACTTTTTCCCCCATCTCCTTGTTTTGTTTCTGAATCTTTTCAAATTCAGAAGTTTCTAATAGTGAACCTGAACCAACAGATGGTCCAGTTTTCATGTGCCCAGAGAGCTCATGGCCTGTAGATAACACACAGTCATCTTGTACAACAGATGCACGTTTGAATGAGGCTTTTGTAATGTTCACCTCACCAGGACTTCCATCCAATCCTCGACACCCAACATTAGGCATGTCTATGAATGTTGTTTCAGGAGTACGAAATTCCTGATCTGTGCAAGTGTCAAAAGGAATTTCAGGCTCAATATGAATAGGACTGTGATATTCAGACTCAATGTGTTGAAAAATAAGTTGGGATTTATCACCTCCCTCCAAATGAGTTTGGGATGGTTCCCCGGATTTGTGTGAAACAGTAGCATGTTGAAATGCTTCTGAGTGGGTATGGATGGGTTGTTCAAGATCCACCACTAGGTCCATGGTGTTTGTTTCAATATTGGACACCAAGAGATGTGAACCAATAGCATGTGTGGTTACCTGGTCAAGATTAGCTGGTTCAGAGGCATCTCTTTCTGTTTGAACCTCTGTTAACAATCTCTCATCCTCACCACTCTCATTCTGTTTTTCCTCACTGAGTCTAACCAAGCTCTCAGAATTTTCCCCCTCAAGTCTCTCAGAATGTTCACCCATCTGAACATCCTCCCCCTCTCTAATTCGACTAGACCCCTCACCTCTCTTCTCAGGTTGGTCCTCTTGGGTAGGGATTTGAGGTAATTCAATTCCCATAGAGGTGCAATAAGCTTTTAAAATCTCACTCTCCCTTGGAATATAGTTCCTAAGTGATTTTGGCAACAGTTTATGATTGGGATAATTTTCAAGTCTTGTTACTGAGGTCATCTTACCCAAATAAAATGTAGGACCATGCTCTTCATTTGTTCTTCTTGAGATTGTTCTGTTTTCCTGCATGGCATACCAAATAACAATTTGCCAGTACCTTATGTAGGGAATGTATGTCAGTGGAGCATCCTTTGTCTTCTTCTGAATTGCTTTCTGATTCTTCTCAAATGTATTCTTCATATCTTCCCAAAGTATTAAAGTATAGTCATAATGCCTATTCTTCACTAAACCTTGAAATATCTGAAGAATTTGTTTAGAACCTTGATCAGCAGAACTATTTTTCCCTGACAAACATTTATTTACCACATGAAAGAAGCAAGCCCAAATAGGTGGTAATTTGTTTCTTCTGAACAAACTGAGAGTCCTCAATCCTTCATTGTATCCCAACTTCATAAACTCTGCTATTAATTCCTCTGTTAGGGGTAAATCCTCAAAATCTGTTCTTCTTTGTACATCATCTTTCTCTGGTAGATTCAGCATCTCTCTTAGTACAGAGATAGATAAGACATATGTCACTCCTCCAATTTCAGACACAAACTTATTATCTTCTAACCTAAGATATTTCCACCATTGTTGTATGTACTGAACAGGCACATTTTTACTTCTTGTAAACCATTTTCTGTACGGATGATGTTTGAATAACTCCATGATAATTCTGTGTTCAGGCTTAAAACGACTTTCCTCAAACAATATAACACAGTTATTTTCAGATAATTTCAACCATTCACTCTCAGGAACAACTCTTTCCACTAGAATAGATCTATCTGACATAATAGAACCTGCAGCACTCTGATCATGTTCAATATTAACATTTACCTCATCCGCATTTCCTTCAGATTCATCCATTTGTTCATCTTCTTCATCATTTCTTATTGCCCCTTCCTCTGCAACTCTATTTTGTACTTCATCACTTTCCGAATCAGATGAATCCATTATCGATTTTGTAGAATGTAGAGAAATTGGACCACTTCTTCGTATTTCAGACATGATTTAAGAAGAAAACAGATTCAAAGAACTCTGGATTTGATTCGTATCTCACGTTTCGCTCTGGAATTTGAAAGAACTTTGAAATAGGGATTTTAAGATCTATTTAAAATCCGCGAAGTTGAAAGGTTTAACGGAAAAGCGAAATCAATGTTATAACGGAGTCAACACACGTGAAATACCACAAAGGATTTAAATGAAATACGTGGCATTGTCAAACAAATATGAAGCTGACACGTGTTAGTGGATAGAATTTTGACTCAAGTCAAAGATATGAATAACACGCGCAGATGTTCTGATTCCATGACTCAGAAGAATTTTGCCTTGTAACCAAAATGTCTTTTAAAATCAACTTCTGACCAATATAAAACATTTTGATTATTCAGAAGAGGTTTGAACAGATAAGAAATGAAAACAAATCTTTTAAGCATCACAAAATGATTTTCAAAAGAATTTTGATGCTCCCCCTTGACTTGAGCATGCATTTGAGTATTAATGATACATAAAGATGAGATAACAAAATAATCGAAGAAGCATAATCCATACAGTTGAAGTTATTTGTATTTCTCAAAAATAAATTTTTGAAAGTTAGATTGCCGAAGTATTGACTCAGAATTTCTGACCTTAAGATTTAGAGGTTCTGATCTCAAGACTCAGAAGTTCTGAACTCAAGACTCAGAAGTTCCGAACTCAAGACTCATAAGTTCTGAACTCAAGACTCAGAAGTTCTGAACTCAAGACTCAGAAGTTCTGAGTACACTACTCAGACAACTTCACTTAGAAAAATTTAGCATTTTTAAGAAAAAAATATTTTCAACTAGGCAGATTAAGCATTCCTATTTTACATATGAGAAAAGAAAACCTTTTGTGATCAAGAGGCTTTGTGAACAAGTCAGCCAATTGATACTTTGTATGCACAAAGTGCATCTCTATAGTTCCTTTTTCCACATAGTCCTTTATAAAATGATACCTCACGTCTATATGCTTAGTCTTCGAATGTTGAACAGGGTTCTGAGTAATAGCAATTGCACTTTCTGAGTCACAATAGATGGGAATCTTATTAAGCTGATATCCATAGTCCATGAGTTGTGTTCTCATCCACAATGTTTGAGAGCATGAAGCAGCAGCAGCAACATACTCTGCTTCAGCAGTTGAAGTGGATACACAATTCTGTTTCTTTGATGCCCAACTCACTATTTTATCTCCCAAAAAGTGACAAGCACCAGATGTACTCTTTCTGTCCAACCTACTTCCTGCATGATCAGCATCAGTGAAAGCAGTCAATTTGAAGTCAGTTTCTTTTGGATACCATAAACCTAGATCAGGTGTTCCTTTGAGATATCTTAAAATCCTTTTGACAGCCAACATATGTGATTCTTTCGGGTTAGATTGAAATCTAGCACAGAAACAGGTAGAAAACATGATATCTGGTCTACTTGCAGTCAAATAAAGTAATGATCCAATCATGCCTCTATAAAGTTTGATATCTGCTGAAACACCTTTGAGATCAGCATCTAACTTTATGTTAGTTGCCATAGGTGTTCTCATAGAAGCACAATCAGACATTTTGAACTTTTTCAGAATATCTCTGACATATTTTCCTTGATTTATGAAAATACCTTTTGGTAGTTGTTTGATTTGAAGACCAAGGAAAAAATTCAGTTCACCCATCATGCTCATTTCAAATTCAGATGACATGACTTTTGAAAAATTATCACATAATTCTGGACTGGTAGAACCAAATATTATGTCATCAACATAAATCTGAATCAGAATCAAATCATTACCCTGTTTCTTTAAAAACAAAGTTGTGTCAATCTTACCTTTCTTGAATCCTGAACCTAACAGGTGTTTAGTAAGAGTGTCATACCAGGCTCGTGGTGCTTGTTTTAGACCATATAAAGCTTTGTCTAAAATATAAACATGATCAGGGAATTCTGGATCAACAAAACCTTCAGGTTGATGGACATACACCTCTTCATTAAGTTTGCCATTTAGAAAGGCTGATTTGACATCCATTTGATACACCTTGAAGTTTTTATGTGCAGCATAGGCTAAAAATATTCTGATTGCCTCTATCCTTGCCACTGGTGCAAATGTCTCATCATAATCAATTCCCTCTTGTTGACAGTATCCCTTAGCAACCAATCTTGCCTTGTTTCTGATGACAACACCTGATTCATCCTTTTTGTTTCTGAACACCCATTTAGTTCCAATTATAGATTTACCTTCAGGCTTTGGAATGAGTCTCCAAACTTTATTTCTTTCAAATTGAAGCAATTCCTCTTGCATTGCTGAAATCCAGTCTGGATCCTCTAGGGCTTCATTAGCTTTCTTTGGTTCAATTACACTTAAGAAACCAGCAAACATTACTTCATTTGCTGTAGCTGATCTTGTCTTTACTCCTGCTGATGGATCACCTATTACTTGATGAATAGGGTGATTTTTAGTCCATTTGTTAGCACTAGGGAGTACATCAATCTCTGAATAATTGTTGTTTGCATCATTCTCATCAATGATTGCTTGTAATTCTGAACTGTCACCTTGTTCTGACGTATGAGTAGGAGTTGCATCCAAGTTTGAGTTCTGATTAATGAAGTCAGAGTTCTGATTGACTTGTTCAGAGTTCTGAGTACAAGAATCAGAATTCTGATTACAAGGTTCAGAGTTTTCACCACTTGTATTTATTAGATTTGGGCACTCCTCTGATGGACCTTTGTCAGAAATTACAGTTGATTGAACTATTTCTGGAGTCTTATTTTTCATCTCTTTGACCATCTTTGGGTTTTCATATTCTGCATAAGAATCAGAAATTAGTTCACTAAAAGCATCCTTAAACAGTAAATTGAGTTCTGAACAAATAGGATTAGAATTTGTATCAGAAGTCATTTTTGTCTTGTTCAGCATGAGTTCTGAACTGTCTTGTTCAGAAGTCCGCATTCTGGCTTCATCAAAAGTTACATTTATGCTCTCCATCATCCTCTTGGTTCTTCTATTGTAGATTCTGAATGCTTTGGAAGTTAAAGAATAACCCACAAAGTATCCTTCATCTGCCTTTTTATCGAATTTGGCAAGATTTTCTCTGTCTCTGAGAACGTAGCATCTGCAACCAAAAATATGAAAGAATTTGATTAATGGTTTTCTTTTATTTATCAGTTCATAAGCAGTCTTATTTAATCTCTTATTGATTAAAGTTCTATTTTGTGTAAAACAAGCAGTTGCAATTGCTTCAGCCCATAGGAAAGTAGGAAGATTTGCATAAGCCAACATTGTTCTCGCAGCCTCAACTAGAGTTCTATTCTTCCTTTCAACAACACCATTTTGTTGAGGAGTTCTGACAGCAGAAAAATTGTGAGAAATCCCAGAACTTTCTAGAAAATTCTGAAGAGTCTCATTTCTGAACTCCGTTCCATTATCACTTCTGATTTTCTGAACTTGAAGTTGTAAGAGAACTTGAATCCTTTTGATAAAATTTATCAATGTAGTAGCAGCTTCTGACTTAGCTCTTAGGAACTCAACCCACGTGTATCTGGATAATTCATCAACAATCACAAGCATATATTTCTTTCCTCCCATCGACTGAACTGAAATTGGACCACAAAGATCAGTATGAATCATTTCTAATGGTGCTTTGCAAGATGAGTCCATTTTTAATTTGTGAGAACTCTTTTTCATCTTGCCCATTTCACAAGCTGAGCATAATGATTCTTTTTCAAATTTAAGCTTTGGTAAGCCTTTAACCAACTGTTTTGCAACAAGATTATTAAGATCTTTGAAATTCAGATGAGAACATCTTCTGTGCCAAAGCCAGCATTCATTTGCAGTTGATTTTGATAAAAGACAAACTGTATTTAATATTTTCAATTTTGAAAAATTAACTACAAATAAGTCCATATGTCTTTTGGCCCAGAAGACTTTGACATCATTTTCAGTTAGAATCATGCAACCTGTTATTTGAAACTTAATTTGACAAAGACTGTCTAAAAACTGACTTATGCTGAAAAGATTGTGTTGTAATCCTTCAACATAGAAAACCTTTTGGATAGTTAGATCCCCTTTAGTTAAATCCCCATAACCTTTGACTTGACCTTTGCTATTGTTTCCAAAGTTTACTGCTCCTCCAGCCTTTTCTGTGAAGTTTGATAGAAAAGACTTCTGACCTGTCATGTGTCTTGAAGCTCCTGAATCTAAAAACCACACATGACAGCCCTGCAAAAAGATCAGTTAGGTTTAGGTACCCATTTTGGAATGGGTCCATCTTTGTTAGCTTTGTCATTGGATTTAACATCAGTACCTTTTACTCTCCACTCAAAATCTTTCTTCAAACACCACTTTCCTTGAACTTTTATGAAGTCAGAACATTTTCTGCTTACAAGTTTGTTCAAATTCTTTTTGAGAGTTGTAACTTTTGGTTTTGCTATGTTTTCAAGTTTCTTTTCTTTTATCTTTTCTTTCTTCTGAGTCTGAGGAACAAAAATTTTCTTCTTTTCTGTATTTTGAGAAACAGAAACTTTCTGAATATCTTTTCTTATGTATGAAACAGAAGTTATTTTGACTTGACATTTGTGAGAATATTGGAATGAATCATTTTTACATCTAACACAAACAAGATTTTTCTTTGCAAGTGACAATAAATCTGAAACATAGATCATTTCATTTTTATTTATACTGTTCAGAGTACAATTGCCCTTATTACAAGAATTTCTAGCGTTTAGTTCAGAAGTAGATTTCATTCTAAGCTTCTCAAGTTCCCTTTTCAGATCGTTCAACTTTGCAAGATCATCTTTCCTTTTGCTTTCTTCTTTTTCTGAAAAATTCAAGTTCTTTTTGTTAGAAGAATTAGATGATTCACCTTTTTCATATGTACTTGATTCATTAAAGAATTTATCATTTTCTCTTGAAGCATTAATTTTAAAAAGATCATACTCAGTCTTCAGTTTTTCAAGCTCTGTTATTTTCTGAATAAAAATATTCTTTTCTTTCAAAGCTTCTTCAAGTTTAATATCCACCTCACAGAAATCATTTTCAAGTTCATCATAAGTTTTCCTTAAATCCTCAAGTTCTTGACTCACAAGATTAAATCTCTTTTCAAATTCAAATCTTCCAATTCTTTGATTTTGGAGTATAAATTCTTTCTTTCTTCAAATAACATATCAAATTTTATTTGTAAATCACCTTTTTCATCCTTTATTTTTGAAAACTCAACTTTTAGTTCAGAAAGCCTTTTCATCAATTCAGAATTTTCATCTTTAACTTTCTGTTTCTCAGCCTCAGATTCTTCATATTGTTCGTTTATTACTTCTTTTTCAATTCTGAATTTGTTAACCAAAGTTCTTTCTCCTTTTATCTGTTTTCTTAGGTTAGCAAATTCAGTTTTCATTTCACCAATCTGTGTCATTAACTCTAATTCAAGTGAAGAATGTACCTCAGCAGATGACTCAGAATCAGCATCTTCAAAATCAGAATCATCCTCATTCCTCATTTTTGCCATATAGCTTCGCATCTGTGGAAAGTTGATATGATCATCTTCATCAGAAGTGTAGTACAGCCAATTCTCCTGTTCAGCCAATAGCGCAATCTCGTCATCTCTCTTCTTTGCAAGCTGAGCCTTCTTCGTGTAGTATTCATAATCTTTCACAACTTTAACTCTGCAATCCTTGGCATAATGGCCAGATTTTCCACACTTGAAACACAGATTCTTTTCTTTTCTCTCTTCCTTCTCTTCCTTGTTTTCTTCACTTCTCTCTATTCTCTTTTCAATCTTATTTTCTTCTCTGTCATCTTTCTTCTTATAATCTGAACTTCCAGCTCTCTTATAATTTCCTTGAAATCTGCCCTTCCCATACCTTTTGTTGAAAGTATTTGTCAGCAAAGCTAGCTTTTCAGCCATTATCTTGATATCTTCATCATCTTCTGATCCTTCTTCTTTGTCAGATTCCTCCAGACTTGGTATTTCTGATAGATATGCAGTCTTTTTGGGTGCTTTGATTGCTTTGGACTTTGATAAGAACGCTAACTGATCAGCAACATTTTTCTTTTCTTCCACAACTAACTTGACAGAGTCTTCATGTTGATTAAGAACACAGAACAAATCATTTAAGTCTTCTTCACACATATCTTTGTTCATTTGCAGACTTATGGCAAATGATGACCATTCTGAATTTAGACTGTTCAGAAATTTGTAATTTATTTCTGATTTTGTTTTCTTCAGTCCATTTCTTCTCAAGTCATTTAGAATAGTGCAAAATTTACTGTATGTCTGTGTCAAACTTTCTGACTCTTTTGCTTTGAACCTTTCATAAGCATTTATGCTTTGATTTAACTTTGCCTGAATAGATCTCACAGTTCCTAACATTTGCCTTTCCAATTCGTCCCACATTTCTTTAGCTGATGATCCACTGTCAATCCTGTTAAGAACCTCATTCGGGACAGCCAAAGTCATCAAAGTAATTGCTCTTTTGTCAATAGCATGCCTATTTTTCTGTTCAGCAGTGTATTGGGAATAATTCTTCTTTACTCTGGTCGCTGGAATTTCTGGAGTTGTCTCTGTAGCAGGGGTTGCGGCGACATCGATATATACTTCGATTGGACCTTCTCGTATAGAAATCATAAGATTTTCATCGATGTTGTCAAGGAATTGGATCATACGAGTTTTCCATTGCTGATACTCTTCTGGTATAAGAACAGGCGGTTTGGTTTCGGATCCCATGGCTAGATATTCTTTAGAAGACATGATTGTAAGAAAATTCAACAGAAGGACAAATTCGATTTTCTTGATCGAAAAGTAGCAGGTAATTCAAGAATTGCTAAGAATTCAAGAACTAGCCCTAGCAGCGGAATCGAATTTTGAATGAATCAAGAAATCTTCAAGAAATTGATCAATCGATCTTCGCAATCACAATCTTGAACGAATTTGTTTGTTGATTAGCTCTGATACCAATTGAAAGTGCAGGATCTATTCTTACAATCAATATAGAAAGAAGTAATTGAGAAATTGTATGATCAAGCCCAATTGTATTCAATGATGCACAGAATTACAGATCTAAGAGAGAGATAACCTCAAAGATTACAAGGAATGAATACAAGTAATATGGGAAAATCAATCAGTTAGCAACGTAGTGCTAACCACTCTATTTATACTGTAACGGATATATTAAAGCTACAGTACAAATAAGAAAGACTAATAAGAACAAAACACGTGTCCTAATTAGTTTACACATTACTAACGAAACTCGTCATAAGTTCTGAACAGGTAGTTCAGAACTTCTGAACATTCTTCTGATCATGCTTCTCAGAACTTCTGACTTCTCTTTCTCAGATCTCTGACTCTTCTTCTCAGAACTTCTGACTCTTCTTCTCAGAACTTCTGAACCTTCTTATCAGATCTTCAACACTTGGTTTATTGACAAAGCTTCTCCTTCTTTACCTTTGCAGCTTTCTCCTTTGGCTTCTCTCTAGCTTCTGTGGTCTTACCGACCAGTGCAAGAGGTGCACTGATTTGGCTTTTGCTTGTGCGATTTGAGGCTCTTGGGCTTCCAATGTTCCATAGAGATCTGACAGAGTCCAGGAGTCTAAGTGCTGATTTGTTTGCAGAGACATGGACAACTGGAGCCATTCTTCATTTAGGATCTTTAGGAACATGACGTTGTTCTCTTCAGAAGTTCTGTGAATCCCGAACTTCTTGCACTTGTTGATTAGAGAGTTAAACCGATCATATGTCGTCTGCAGAGATTCGGTCGACAGAGCTTTGAATGCATAGTATTCGTTTATGCATTGGGCTCTGCGGTTCTTCTAAGTTTTGGCCCCACCCTCCAGTTGTTTTTCCAGTTCCTTCCACAGATCGTATGCAGACTCACACGCATCTAGGGATTGAAAAAGGTCATTGGGTATGGCTATTATCAGAAGTCTCTTTGTTTTCTGAGCAACCTCATATATTGCCCAATCAGGTTCGAACCACTTTTCCTTGGTCTTTGGTTTCTCGTACGCAGAAACCTCAGGAGTGTCACCTGTGGCAGGAATACGTGGTACTGTGACCATGGGAACGTAAGGAGGATTGTTGATAAAGTGCATGAGTTCTTTGTCAGTACCCTCGAAGAAGTGAATCATTCGTATCTTCCACTGAGGGTACTCGTCTCTGAGTAGTGTGGGTGGCTTGGTTAAGGAACCAGTGGTGAAGAAGTTGTTTGAATTTGTCATTTTGAGAGAGTGATAATTCCAGAAAATAGGGTAAGCTTTCTGAAAACTTTGAGCAGTGTACTAAAATGGAGATTTAACTGTAGTAACAGGTTCTGTAAGTATACCAAAGTCGAACAGGTCGAGAGTGGTAGAAAAACTAAAGGAATGAAGAACGGTTTAATATCAGTCCAAGTTTCTACCAAAAATCATTGTAAGAGTGGATCACTTGATATAGAAAATCAAGGCAGGCTCTGATACCAATTGTTGGTTCATGTTTTGCTTAACAATGATGATTCTATCTAATTAGTTGAAACAATAAATAATGCGGAAGCGTTTTAACAAACTAACAGATATTATGAGGTAGAATAACAAACACAATCAAATACAAGAAGTGTAAATAAGACAGATAAATAGCTCAATGATTTACTGTATTTGATATAATAAGAACACCAAGAACACGGAAAGGTTTTGACAAGAAACTGCTCTAAAGGTGTGTGTGTTGTGTTAAAAGCTTTTTAGAAGAGTTCACATGAACCTTCTATTTATACAATTTCTAAAGGGGACAAGATCTATATACTAAGGATGGTAGGTACTAATACACTGCTTGGAACAGTTGTTGGAAGGTACAAAACACTATTCTGGAACTGTTGCAGATACAACGTTCATTAAATGCTCCGTATTCTGCTTTAGGCTGAAACCTATCAGAGTTTGACACGTGGAGTTGTCAGGTCACGCCTTTGTACGAGTGATCTTCAGAACCTTCGAATGGCATAAATCGTGTGAAGTACTATTGTCCTTGTATAGATCTTTTGCGTAGATCTTCTTTTTACCACAGAGGCTCTGTCAAGTATGACAGAGGCTCTGTGGCCTTGTCCGCTTAGAAGAGTCTTCTGTTGTTTCTTCACTTCGGTCTTCTTGGTTAACCTGGCAGAGCCTCTGTTGGAGACTTCTGTCTTCTCGGTTACTCGGCTACTCGGCAGAGCTTCTGTTGGTGTCGATACTTAGTCTATTTTTCCAATACATCTATTTATCATAAAGATTGAAGCTAACACACATCATTGAAGACAGAGGTTGGAACTCTGAAGGGTGAGGTCTCCACGGTCAAGACTGGGGTTGGCACTGTCAAAAATCTCTTGCAGTAAATCCTCGACCGCCTGAATGCTGCTACTTGTGCTCCTTCGCACTTTACTCAGGTGGATCGAGAGGACCTCCAAGGATCACTCCTGCTATATCTGGCCTGGAAGACAGATTATATAGGATTGAAAGCTGTGTTGAGATCTCTGGCCTGGAAGACAGGGACCCAATGCACACTGACATAGCTGCTGCTGACACTGCAAATTCCTCCCCCATCCATCATGTGGAAGAGGGGGAGAAGACAGAAGACCTTGCCCATAATGTTGAGGGGGAGAAGAAAACTCTTGAAGACCTTCCCCACGTTGAGGGGGAGACGATTGCTGCTGCTGCTTCTTGTGATAAACCTCAAGGAGTTGAAAACCCTGAGGGAACTGAGAAACCTCCCTCTGTATCTGAGGGGGAGCAACTCGAAGAGCAACATGACGAAGTTGTTGCTGATGTTACTACACCTTATGTTGACGAGGTCGAATCTGAAGAAGAAGCTGAAGACGATGAACCAATCGACATCGCTGATGATGAACCATCATCATCCCATAAAAACGATGATGAGATGACGATGATGATGATTTCTTCTTCGTCCAGCCTATCAAGAAAGCCCCAGCTCAAAAAGGAATTGTCATCACAGACCAATCAGGGGAGGGGACCACCAAAAGGCCTGAAGCATCTGAAGCTGACAAAGGCAAGAACAAAGGTGTTTCCACTGAAGACAACTTGGCTATTCTCTTTTGGAAGCCAGTTTGTCAGGTAACATACACTCTATTTCCTTATACTGCATCCCTCCTCTATCCATTCTCTATATCAGTTCTCCTCTCCATAAAACCTCTAAACACTTAACCCTCATTCTTTCTCTATCTCTCCTTTCCCAAATGATCTCACTCAAATGATCGTTGTGTTTCAGCTAGTCCTCTCCCCTGCTTGAGGATCCAGCTGAAGTTCCTACTGCTGCATCAACAATAATCCCAGCCACAAGAGCTGATGAAATAATCCCAGTCTTAGATTTCCCTGAGACTGAAGAACAAGAAGAAGAGCTGCTCTCTCACAAAAACAGACCTTCTTTAGCTCCTCAAAAGCTAAGTGAAGAGGATCAGAAAAAGAGAGATGCAATTATCAAGAAGCTTGAAGATCAGCGAATCATCCTTCCGCGTTCCAAAGTCACTCCTGATCCTACAAAGTTCAGGTTATCAAAGAAAGAGTTCGCTGATCACCTCAGAGCTGAAAGACTACTCGCCGAAAGAAGGGAAGCTGAAGAAAAAGATAAAGCCTACGCCATTCAGCTTGTCCAACAATCGGTGAAAGACCCTGAACTGAAGAGAACTCCCATCGAGGTTCAACGCCAACTATGGGAAGACGCCCAGAAGATCATCGAAGAAAAGACCAAGGTATCTGACTCTACCTTGGAATGGTGCAAAGAAAGACTGTACTATCGATATCGGGCTGCCAGAGTTCACAAGGTGAACATCAGGGGAAGAACGACCATAGGTGTTCCAGTTGTTGAGGTCGATATATTCAGAGAAAACGGTACCAAGGAAACCATCTATGCTGCTACAATCCATAAGTACGGCTTCTCTGAATGGTTGGAGATCAGAATAGTCATTCAGCAATCACGCTCTCAACATAAAAATCACGTCGAAAAACTTCTAAATCAACAGATCGACTTGGTTTCTTCTGCTGTGGATATTCCTCCTCGTCCTACTCCTTTTTCAAAAAGAAGAAGGGCCTCTGCAAAGAAAACAATAATACCATCAGACTCAGATCCTCCTATCAGAAATGAAATAGGAATCGGCTTCTCACGCGCTGAGGTACTTGGTCCTGAACCTGAATGCTCGGTTCTCGACACCTCCCTGCCCCCTGGTGAACGTTTCGTCCCTGGTAAAGTCCTAAGCGAACCTTATGGAATCTTCTTTCACGACTACGATGGACGAGAACACTTTCAACGCATCTCTGAGCGTCCTATAACTCCCATCGAACAGCTCAGGGATCTCATCTATTGGTGTGGATTCAGAAGAGATCTTCTCGGACAATACATGAAGCCCCTGATCTTTACTGAAGCTCAAAATAGATGAAATCTTGGTGAAATGGTCCCTGACTGGATGATTCCCTCTACAAGATCTCTTGATGAACTTCTTGTTAAGGAAGAACCCTTCTAGCTGATAGGATTTCTTGTAAATTCTTCTATCCTTGTTAGCTAATTTCTTTTGTACTTGTAAATTTATTTGTTGTACTTATAATTTTTCAACTTCCCTCTGTAACCTTTACGAAGTTCAAAGAAAAATTTCAGCGAATGTACTTTACTCCATCAGTACTTAAAAGATCCCAGAAAACAGTAAAAGGGACAAATATTTTATGAGTTCTTTTTATCCTTATGTTTTCATACTTAGCAATTTTCCTTCATTGCTATGTTATAATCAAATAATGGGAGATTGTTGATCCAAACCCTCAGTGATTTGATAATTACTCTTTAAGAAACACTTAGTGAAAATTGTAAGTAAACAATATGTATTAGAGTTTCACTATCACTGATAAGTACTATGTCTCTACAGTACCGCTGATAGGAAACTCATGCTCTTTAATTTTAACATTCAGCGAACACTGTTCATCCATAAGCTCTGAGTCTGTTCAATCTTAAAGATGATCGCTGATAAGTTTTAGTTGTTTACTTATGATCCCTGAAGACAAGTTTCACGTCAACAAAGGTTCTACGCTGAAGTCGAAGATCAAGCCCAAGAACCAACGACAAGTCTAATAATGAACTGATGCGGATATCAGCGAAGACAAGACCTGTCCACTCAACGTGAAGTTTCAAGTAGAAGACTTCAGCGATTGCTGAGCTTTATCACTCGCTGATAAAGTACTGTTCAACGAATGCTGATCATGAAGTTTCATCTACAAGTTACTTTTGTCTTATCCCCTTGCACGTCTCCGTACGAACTGTTAGAACGGACATCCCTTTTGTCCAGAATCGTACAAACAACTCTGATTCTACACTTCTCTCATGCGGCTACTATGTTGTCTACCAAGGTCAAAACATGCAACCAATCAGCTGCTGCCACGTGTAAAGTTATACTGCTTTGCATTAAATGCATGCAGTATATAAGAAGAAACCCTACTTCAAAATGAAGTTCTTGGCCATCTTCTTCTCTCTATCTTTGTGTTAGGATATTATTTGTAATTTCCTTATCTTTTTTCTAGCTTAATTCTAGTGCAAGAAACTTAGTGTTCTCATAACTTGTTTAGATTAGGTTTATCCTTAATCTTGTTCCGCAACAAGTTGTAAAATATTTGATTATATCAATAAACAATTTAGAAAGTAAAAATCGTGTGTTTGTATTCAAACCCCCCCCCCCCCCCTTCTACAAACTTGTATAACCCTCTGGGACCAACATCTAGAAACCAGCAGAGGACCGGAATTCATAAACTTTGAGGATGCGGATCGACTCATAGAGACCATCGAGGCAACCCTCAGTTTCAGAGACATGTGCGTATTTTACTATACACAGCTGAAGAAGGAAGGCGCATGGGGAAAGAAAATAGATGAATTTCCAGATGCCAAGATATAGGCTCTGTTGATTTCTTTTGTAGTTAACCTTATTTATCTTTTCAAGCCTTGCAATTTCAATTTCCAAAACTTCTGTAAATGCCTTTGGCATGCATCTTAATGAAAACATTCCTTTTACAGAGGTTGAATCTTTCACCGCTTGTTCTTTTAGCCTAAGCACTGCAAATTTTCTAATTTTTAATTTTTCAATACTTAGGGGGAGATTGTTTGCTCCAATAGTATAGCTCTTAGAAGTATTGAAAAATAAACTATGGACAAAACTGGCAGAAGCCTCTGCCGGATACACTGAGACCACAGAAGCCTCTGTCGATCAACATCCGAGGAACAAGTCTAAGACAAAGATCAAGACCACAGAGCCTCTGTGAAACCTGACAGAGCCTATGTGGAACTGAAGATGTTGATGATGAAGATCAAGGCTCTCTTGAAGACCAAGACAAGTGTGCATCTCACGTGCCTCTGACGTACGAAGATTCTGAAGATCAAATAGTACAAGCCACGCTCCTCAACTTTTCATGTGTCATCTTCTGAGAGGCGACAACTTTTCTAGTGTACTATTCATCGGCGCACAAACTTTTCGTTGTACTATGAAGCGTCCCACGATCTTGTCTCTTGTACTGCTTGTCCCCTTGTCTTGCCTAAATAGAGACCTCTACCAAACTTTTCTGTTAACAAAGCACACACACAAACACACCCTTTTAGAGAGAGATTTATCAGTGAGAGAGAAACACACACTTTATGGTGTTCTTGGTGTAAATCTGTGGTGAATCAATGAAGGTGAACTTTGAGCTTACTTATTGTTATTTAGCTTTTCTTCATTATTCTCTTGTGTGTTTTCTACCAAAACAGTTAAACCAAACATCTTAATAAACGCTTCAGCGCTTAATCTTTATCATACTCTGTTTTGTAAGTTTTTGGTCTAAATATCGTTGTTGTGTTCAAATCTGGGATCAACAATTATTCCGCAACAAAATGTAAATTGTTTGATTATATCAATAAACAATTTAGAAAGATAAATAATTGTGTTTGTATTCAAACCCCCCCCCCCCCCCCCTTCTACAAACTTGTATAACCCTTCGGGACCAACACTATCGGTTGTCACAATCGCGGTCGGCCCCTGGGTTGTGCAAATTTCTTCTTCTTTCTCTCATTCCCCTATTCTCCTACCTCACTCCTTCTGTCCCAAATTTCTCCCCAACCCTAACACGAACCCTATCCGATTTTTGGAGATTTCCTCTTGGAAATCAAGTATTCTTTCACCATCCAAGTTTCTAATCTCAACCCCAAGTGTTAAATCAAGAGTTCATCCCCATTTCTTGGAATTTCTAAGTTTTGAGGGTTTTGCTCAAAACCTAATGGTTAGTTCATCCTACCCTTCTATAAACCTTATTCCAAGTTATAAATGTTCCATTATTGACTTCATAGCATCTTTATTTCTCAAATTTCGGTTTGGATTATTTTGGGGAAAGTAGGTCAAAATTAGGGTTTTGGTATGAGTTGGGACATGGATGCAAAATGTTTGGGGAACGATTCTAAATGGCTGACTATGATTATTGATGGTTGAAATCTTATGGATTTAGGTTTTTGGAAGATTTGGCTTGAGGTATCATTTTTCTTCAACGGATCTCAAATTGGGGAAAATCTAGATTTAGCCTAAATCTAGCAAGGTGAGTTCAAGTTGATTTGTGAAAACGTTGTACGTGACAAAATGTTAATTTTAAAGTGTTTTAAGTGTTTACATGAAAATATGCATTATCGAGTTATTTAAATGAATTTGATTACTTGGAGTATTTGATTTTATAAATCTCACAAAACACCCACTTTTGGGATTTTCAGGAGATTTGACAAAATGAGTATTAATTGAAGTGTTTTGGTAATTATTGCATAGTTGAAGATTATTTAGCAAAAATACACTTTTAGTGTTTTGTTGGATATATACATAATTATATGTGGCGGTATGTTTTATAGCATGAACGTGTGGGTCATTGGGTTTTGGGTCATTTCCAACCTTGTGAACATCTTAGAAGTTGTAAACCCTTCAGTTTGAGAAAAGACGTAAATTGGGTATTTTGATGGATGAACCTTAAGTATTGTTATTTTAAATGATTTATTTTACGTTTGTGAAACTTTGGGTATAAAGGCACTTTGATGTGTACTTTGGAAAATGATGTGTCTTAAATTAAGAGTTGTGTTGAGTAATTCGAGTTTTGTGGAGCATATTTCGCATAAATACGTTTAATGCATTATTTGGTTTTCATGAGTGGTTAATTGGTTTTGGTTGAACTTATGGCTCGATTTATGACTCTAATGAGTCTTGAGGACATTTGTCCGGATTTTAACATTCGAATGTGGAGCTTTGGTCGCCAGTTGCATTTATTGCAATTTATTTGAAGGGTCCATGTTTTGAGTGCGTGTGTTGTTAAAGTGGAGTCATGTACTTTTAGGCCGTAATGCATTAGATCCATAGGCATATGAGTCGTTCATATCTTTATAAGTTGAAAGTCTTGGTATTTTCACTTTGGGAAGTATGCCATGGTGGCATTTTGTGTCCCGGCGTTGTGGAGATGAGCCACTTTGGATTGTACTCCAGAATTTCGTGGTTGATGTTCTAAATATTGTGCACGAGTGTTGAACATCTTGGGTTATCTAGTAAGGAGCCAAGACTCCAATTCTTGAATGCTGGTATGTAGGCAATATGAGTCCAATGGAAACCTTGAGGTGTAACTTACCAGAGAATGAACATGCAATAAGATCCTGTATCCTTGAGGTGTAGCTGGGCACAACAGGTAATAGGGGATATGGTGGTACCACCCGTTGCTGGGTGTGGGAGTTGAGCTGTAGCTATATTTATAGCAGACAATAAAGTCCAACTCGAGTTGGAGCTTATTAAAGCAGACAATAGAGTCACGATCTGAGGTGTAGTTCAATAACATGGTTAAGCGGCTTAACTTTGTGTTCCGCCACATACCATGGAATCGGGTCTCCCCCGTCACCGAAAGGTGTTGTTTGGGTATTTAAATGTATCCATGTTTTCGGTGACGTATTTAATTTATATGGATTGTGTAATAACCAGGTATGTCATCGATTTATTTAATGTTATTATTTTAATTTAAGAAAGGTTTGGAGTTAGTTTTATAAATGTTAGTTGAGTATTTATGGAGCTAGAAGTTAAGGGATAAGTTTTAATTTTATAAAGGAAGTTTAGGGGTATGTTTTGCCAAATAGGATAAGTTTGGGGTTTGTTTGGTCTTTTTACCAAAACTCCACCACCACCGCCATTATCACCTCACTTGGAGGAGGTGTCCTCTCTTTATACTTCATTAGCAAAAATACCAAAAGAGTGTATGTGTGTGTGTGTTCTTTCGGCAAAGAGAAAGGAGAGAAAAAGAGGGTGAATTTGAAGAAGGAAGGTCAAGAACAAAGAAGGGAACTGATTATATCAGCTGGGTTTTAGGATTCACATCAAGAAAACAAAGGTATTAATCTATATAATTCTCTCTTTTATGTGTATTAGGTTCTATATGAGTTTTAGAAGTGGGTTTTGGTATTTTTAGTAAAATATATGAGTTTTGGGTTTATGGATAGTTGTGGTTTATAGTCTTAAACATATCTGCATATTCTCAGCAACATGCATAGCTTAAAAGATTAAAATTCTGGGTTTAGGACGAACTTAGTTGACTGAGACATACATGCATGCATATCGCAGTAGTGGGTTGCGACATTGTTGAGTTTTGCGACATTCATGAGTATCGCAACCTTGGGTTGCGACACGCTCATTGGTATCGCAACAGTGGGTTGCGACTTAAGGTATATCGCATCAGTTGGTTGCGATATGGGGCGATATCGCAATAGTTGGTTGTGATATGGAGAGATATCGAAGTAGTTGATTGCGATATAGTACTATGTCGCAATAGTTGATTTCGATATGGGTTGTGTATTGCGACATGGGGTTATCGCAATAGTTGGTTGCGATATAAGTCGAGGATTTTGGAAATTTTAGAGATTCTAGTCTTTAAAGAAATATTTGTATTTATATGGTACAGATTCTGGGAAATTAGGCTGAAAGAATCGAAGTGCTTGGTAATAGCTTGGAAGGATTTTTGGTGATAAGCAAAACAGGTGAGTTTTTATTTAAAAATGTTTTCAAATGGAATACATATATGTGAATGAGTGTAATATTGTGCATATGGTGTTTATATGAATATTACATTGCATGGGTGCTAGTTGGCCGGGCTTAGGACCGGTGAAAGTTGGCTGTACAGAGGGACAGTGGTGTTGGCTGTATTTAGTACAGCGGTGTAAAATAATTAATTGGCTTGCTACCAATTAATATGGCCAAGAGAAAGAGAAAGATAAAGAGATGGAAAGATACATGATGCATGAGTCATAGTTGGTATTCTTATGTGAATTTATGTGTATGATGTTGTGCAAATGTTTTCTTTAACTAACAGGGATTTCTCACTAGACCTCAAGGTCTAACCCTCATTTTATTTTAAAAATATGTATTCCAGGTCATGGAGCAAGTAAGGATCAATGATAAGATAATCTGTGATTAGCTTTTTGGGAAGACTTGTATTATGAAGATCATGAATTGTTTTTGTACTTGTGACTTTGTTATTAGTCATAATGTAAATTAATTAGTCGAAAAAGTTTGTACTAATTTACTTATTATGTTTAGCAAGACTATGGGACCGAATATGAAATATGATGTATCTTTTGATGAAATTATGTTATGAAATGTATGTTAATTGTATATTTGGAACATGGGTTGTTACAGATGGTATCAGAGCCCTAGTTTAAGGGATTTAGGTATTAGTATCGGTACCTAGACTTAAACTGGATGTGAAGTAGGATGTCCCTATTATTTTAGAACCTTGGGATGTTAAGTATAAAAAGGTAGAAGGAACATCATGTAAGGTAATTTCAAATTACATTTGGCCAGTGTAATTGTGAACTTACAAGTACATGTTTGAACTGGAATACCTTGTTATATTGGGTATGTGCTTATGTGTATATTAACCTTGTTGAATCGACAGAGTGGCAAGTCGGACTCGACGTATGGATATAAACGAAGACATGTATATTTATATAAACTCTACACGTGCTAAAGTGCTATTTGACTTCGGTGCAAACCGAATTTATTATGTTTTCGTTCTTTTGTTGCTTATTTGCATTAGAAAAGAACTTGATAATTGTGTTGGTGATATAGATGGGTGTGGAGTGCCTATTAAGTTATTTTCGATAATCTTGTTAGAATTCGAGGTAGTAGTAAGCATAGGATGGTGTTAGAACTTGATCTTGTTAAAACTTTTGATTATGTAATGATAAGTGATCCTCGGTAATTCAGTATGAGAAGATAAAGTTGATATACTGGAATAAGTGAGGTTATGATGAAAGTAAGGAATTGTTGGGGGATTGATTTAAAGTTTTCAATTGTTAGCAAATTCAATTGGAAGTGTAAAGAAAGAGTTGCAGCATGGTTTGAGTCATCTTCTTCAAAGTTTGATTTCTTCTTCTTTTCTTTTTGATTAGGCAAGTTTATGGTTGGAGATTTGATAATCCCATTTGTTGGATGAGTTTTAATCCATAAGAAAGAAGTGTTAGGGCAGGTTTTATTGTTGATTTAAAGTTCAAGGGTCTAATTGTATTTGTTTAATCTTAGTCCATAGTGAACGGGCCGTGGGCTTGTTAACCACGGGCCCGTACTATATAATGTTGTATTAGCGTAAGAAAAAAGGTTAATCATCCCATTAGCTTTCCTACTCTTATTGTAAACTCTCTGATTGAAAGCTTAATACAGGGATGACCAGTTGAAATCATTGTTCTTATTTGCTTATTATTTTCGATTTCATTACTGTTGCACGGTTCTGGATTCTACAATTGGTATCAGAGCAGACAGACGGATCTGGTTAGTTTGACTTTTACTCGTCTGACTATTTTTGAATTCTTGACTTTTTTATTCATTCAAAATTGGTTGTTTTTGCTTATTGGGTTGTGTTAGCATTATCGTTATAAGTGTTTCTGCAAATTTTCACATCCTAATTCATTCGTTTGACTGGTCAATTTAGCAATTTAAGATCTAAAGTTTTGGTAGTGTTCTTGACAAAGATTCGATTTTTAACCATCAAAACTTGTTGTTTTTGCTCTAAAACGATTGGGTTAGTGTTGTTTTTGTGTTTGGGATTGTTTCTAATCTTTCAGGAACCTTCGTGTGCAACCCTAATCGAAAAATCGATCGGTTTGAGCAAACAGCCGACTTGTCCGGATAAAACAGCCGACTTTTCCGGACAACTTAAAGGTGTCCGGACGTTTGTGTGATTTTCATCCGGACTCCTCATTTTTCCGGGTAAGTTCTGCAATCCGGGTAAGTCACTATTCTTTATACTATCCGGGTAACATTTGTATCCGGAAACCCAGTGTTTCCGGACATATCTTATCCGAACAATCCATTGTACCCGGAAACTTCATTGTTATCCGGAAACTTAGTACATCCGGATTCCTTCACCTATCCGGACTATATCATCCGGATTCCTGGTTTTTCCTGATTCTCTATCCGGAAACCACCCGGACACGTAATCCGGGAGCTGTTTTGAACCCTCATTTTTCAAAATTTTCTAGGGGCCAGCCCCCAGACCCCGCAAGGACGTTGCCCCTTGACCCCACCCCGCAAGGACTTAGCGGGACCCCCGTGCTAAGTCGCAGGAGGGGGACATTTAAGTATTCGTGAATCTGTGCCATCCGGATTCTTTGTTTTACCCGGACACTTTGTGACTTATTGAACTATTCTTAATTGATCTGATTCGGACACTTCCTGGTCAGACCCTTACTTGGATTCCTATCCAGTAAGATCACTCTTAGTTCATACCAGTCATAGAACCTGCGTTAGGATTCCACTCTTAGTGCCTTGCGTTAGGTTTACACTTTGAATCAATCTACACGTCTGACGATCACTCCAGTGCAACTGAAGATGTCTCCTGCTGAAGAAGACATGAAAAGGCTGTGTCAGGTATGTGAACCTATCTTTTCAGAACTTTATGACCGAGTGAAACCTCTTGCTGAACGGGTAGGTACCTTTAAGGCCACTTCTAAAGAACAACTGCTTGAGATTAGGTCTCTAACCGAAAAGCTAGATGTTCAAAAGAAAATAACTGAAAAATATAAGTCTGAAAATGCTATTTTAAAGGAGAAATGCAAAAATCTTTCTATAGCACCTAAAGACCTACGGGCCAAATTATCTGAACTTCAGTCACAGTTTGATCAGTGCTTGAATGAAAAAGCAGAAATTATTTATCAATGCTCTGCTCTTCAAATTCAGCACAAGGAGTTTGTTGCGAAAATTCTTGATCTTGAAAGCAAACTCCACAAAAGGGGTCAAACTGATCAAACCATCTTTCTGAATAAACCCAAAGAGTTCACCTATTTCAACAAAGAATGGGGAATCGGATATGATAACCAACATTATTTGAAAAAAGGAAGATGGCATACACCCACTCTGTATGATTTTGCTTGTTTTGGGTTAGATAAGAAGTATCCTGAATATGGAATTCAATGGACTGGTCCTCTTGAACCTGAAAAGGAAGAGGAAACCGAGGAATATAAGCGCACACACAAACGAGGAATACAACTTCCATTTTGTTATGAGCCTTTAAATTATTCTTATCAGAAAAATCCAAAGAAGTGCCTCTCGAATGACTACTTCGACCCCTACAAGGTTGCTAAGCCCAAGGATTCCTCCCAAAAGGATGAGGACCAAGCACCAGCAACCAAGAATGAGATGGACGAGTTTAAACTCTATGTTCCCCCTCTCATCTTGGAAGCAAAGATTGTCGAGTTGGAGGCGTCATTAGAGAAAGAAAGGTCCAATTTTCAAATGGAAAAGCAAGCTTTACTTGAAAAACTTGAGAATCAACAACCGGTCAAAACCGAAGTTATGTCTGATGAAGGACAAGAGATTCTTCGGTCTAAAATCAATCGACTCACATCACAATTGTCTGCTTTGGCAACAGAAGTGATGCAAGAGAAAGTGAGTAATGGTCAGCTTCAAGAGCAGATTGGCCAACTCCAAACTGAAAAGCAGATTTCACCCGAACTTTCCTCAAGTTCATCTGACACGTCTTCGTGCAAAGCTTTTATTAGCAAAACTTTTTCAACACAAGACGATTTAGATTCCCAAGATAAGAGTGTTTCACGGAACTTGAACTCTGATTTTTTCCTAGCTTCCGCACCAAGTTCCCCGACACACACGAGCAAAAAGAGTTCCTCGCCTTCCTCGACCGATCCAAGTCCAGTAATTCCGGATGTCGATTTTTCAGAATACATGAACTCCGAAGGTAATTTTGATAGAGAGTTTGAGTCGTTCCCTTTCGACAAACCTCTTCCAAGTCATTCTGACTTTTTGTCTCCAGTGGTTAATCGTCCGGTCAATTTTCTAAAGGGCGACTGTTCACAATCCAAGACTCCGGCTGTGATCAAGATTCTTTAAAATGCTTCAAATGTTCAAAAAGGATCACAGCCGAAGCAAAAGACCGAACAACCGACCACTAAGATTCCTGTTTCCTCAAAGGTCACTGACCGCACTGTCCCTGTTGTTTCGGATAAAACCGGTCGAGCTAAACAAGCAAAACCAAAGTGGCCAGCCAAGGAATCTGTCAAGGATGATGCATCAAAGTCGTTCAATATTGTCTTTCATCCTAGGATGAACAAAAACGATTGTGCCTGGAATCATAGGAATAATTTTGTTAATAGAGATGTTAATTTTCCGATGAAAATTTATTCCATTCAGCAATTGATTCAATTATCACACGATCGTTTGTGTTGTTCTAGTTGTGGTTGGAATGATTTTGATGACATTGCTAATAATGATTGGTTTGGATCATATCAAAGGTTTAATCATACACCCAAACGCATACCCCGTAATAACCAGCAAAGACACTATCAAAAACGGGGTTACCAATCAGCGGTTAAACCACAGCGGGAGGCCAAACCTGCTCCTAGATGGGTTGCTCCTACTGAGGTTAAACCAGCACCCAGGTGGAAAGCTGCTACAAAATCTGTTCCTCCTAAAGGTGTAAATTCTGCACCGAAGAGGAAACAAGTGCCAAAACCAGTTCCCTCTAACGGTGTAATTCCTATACCTAAAGGGAAAGTTGGGACAAAGCAAGCTTCACCAAACGGTGCCGAACCTAATCCTCCCGGACCCAGGCAAATCTGGGTACCGAAGGTCCGCTAAATTTGTTTTGCAGGACGGTCATGTATGGTCCTTAGACACTGGAGGCTCCACACACATGACCGCAAGGAGGGAGCTGCTCACGATCTACAAGGAACAATATTAAGAAGACGTGAGGTTTGTCTATACCTGTGCTTTAACAAGCTGCTCACGTGTTTAGGGGGAGCATGATCCTCTATCAGGTATGTTACTCTACTGTTGAGGGGGAGCGTCACACACATTTTTTCTTAAATATGTTAAAAAGTTTTTTGTGTGTGTGGATACTCCCATGTGCACTTCACTCTACGCTTACATTTTGAGGGGGAGCGACACAGTGTTTTTCTTTCAATGCCTAAAAGTTTTTATGTGTGTCGGACTCTCCATTGCACTATCCTAGGGGGAGCAAATTCTTCCCCATGCTCCGTTGGAGGGGGAGCGAGAGAAGGGTCATTTTTATCCAAACAGTCCTATTTTGGCAAACTCTACAAGACCAGAGCAATTTTTGTGAACATCCCAGAGTATCCGGACAGTCCTATTTGTCCGGAATCCTCAACATTATCAGGAATCTATCCTGCCATCCGGAAACTGTTGCTGTCCGGACACCTTTTGTCCGGATACAATGGTTTGTCCGGAAACTATTGTTTTCCAATATGTTGTCCGGACACCTCTGTGTTTGTCAGTCCAGTACCTGTTTCATCACTACCTGTCCTCAATCTGTATCAGATTGAGCCACTTAATGCAAAGGTACACACCGGAACTTATTTATCCGCCTCAGTTTCTAACTTTGGGTCTTTTTACAGATATTCCATGGCGGATCCACAACCTCAATCCGAGGGGAAGAGTCACACTGTTTTTCTTACAAAGGCTAAATATTTTTTCTTGTGATTGATACCACTCTCACTCTGAGGGGGAGCAAGTCAATCCCCATGTATGTTTTGAGGGGGAGCAGGATAATATCCGTGCTATAAATATGCCTGAATCCCTACCTGTGATAGCATATAGACGAGAGTTAGGGAATCCCATGGTCCAGCCAGAGCCGGAGGGACCTTCCCCGGGACATAGAACATGTGAGAAGGAGGGTGTTAAGGTCGAACGCGAACCAAGAAAGATTGAGCCGTAAAGATAACGAGGCTCCTGAGCGAAACCAGCCACGCGATATCCGGGTAGCCACATCTCCTATCCCGTCTCATTTGTTGGGACGGGGTATTGAAGAAGACTCTGTGGACCCAGCGGAGCAATTGCACGACCCCCTCATCCACTCATCCGTCTCACAACAGACGGATGTTTCAATATTACACGGGGAACAAGCACAACTTCCACCGGCCTCTCATTCGGAGAGTGTTGGTGTTGAAATAAGAGACCAGCAGCCCCCGGTCTCGACTTCTTTGCGTGCACCATCGAGTATAGAGCCTATTGTTACTGGACATTCTTCGCCTAAGACACTTGATGCGGAACAACACCATGTCGCGGCTCTGAGTGACCCGACCGGAACGTCTATAGTGTCTCCGACTTCCAGAACACGAGGATTGGACGGAAATCCTACCACAGTTAATATCACGCCAGCTGTGAACGTAGGTGGCTCTACCTCTACGGTAGATGTCTCAACGGGTATTCTAAGTGAGCCCGGTGTTATTTTACCCGACTTTGTGTCGCAAGGGTCCCTGGACAGCACCCTCAAGGCTGTCCGCGAGGCACTGGAACAGCATGTCACCGCCGAGATCGCTAAAGCCATCAAGGGCAAAACAAAGATCGTTGAATCCGAAACTGCACCACCACATCCACCGACATTTGCTCAACCTATCTCTTTGGTGGATACATTAAAGACGATGCTATTGGCCCAACTGCTCTAGGAATCAGATACAACCGCCTAGACCGAAGCAGACCTGATCTCAGTTCTTCGATCCCAGGTCACTGCTCCATCTTCGTCCATCACGTCAAGCCTTGACGCCATTGACTCGACCCTCAACGACTACAACAAAGCGCTTGCCACGCTGTCTGAGAGGGTCCGCTCACTAGAAGACACTTGTAAGAGTCAAGCCGGCGGTCTCAAACGGAAGCACGATGACCAGGATGATCCTGATCACCGTGAGGGGGAGAAGCGTCTACGCCAAACCGAGACCGTCCAGATCGTGACTGCCGAAACTACAACAGTGGTTCAACAGGAACCCCCAACTGCGGCAACTTCAACAGCAACACCCGAAGCCGAGTTGCCATTAGCACAAATGGTCATCGACATGGACATTTCAGATGATGAAGCCCCAACGGTTGAAAAGCCCGAGAGTACAACACAGGAATTGGTCGCACAAGAACCATCAGACATGCCGACGCTCACCATGATTGATCCTGCATGTGAAACCAACCCAGAAACCGAAGACGCATGGTACGAAGTAGCTGCCAGAGCCGTAAACTTCGAAGTAAACCTGGTGTTTCCCACTGATGAAGACGACAACGTTGATTACGACCAGTTTCTGCTTCAAAATTTCTATGGTACACCTCCTGTTCACTCGACTCAACCCAATATGACTACAGATCAACCCGAAAGCTCAAATGCAGAAATCCCGACATCTCCTCAGCAAACGACAGCTCTTGATCTTCCTCCCCCTCCTCTGCAACAAAACCGTTGGGAGAAGATCAAGGTCCTCATTCCTCATCTGGAGGAATCTCTGAAGAAGCTGTTTGTTCACCGAATTCGCCCGATCGAGCCGACCTTCTATCTTGGCATCTACAGTCCTGATCCAGCACGCCAACTCCGATACGTAGAAGCCATGAAGCGGTGTCTCCCGAGAGACCAGGTACGAACTAAGCATAAAATTTCAGAGGTGCTAAAGATTCAGTCAAACCGAATTATGAAGATCGTCTTTCCCGTATTCACTTTTCGACGTGAAGACGGAAAAGAATGGATTTTTTCTGAAGCTGACTTTAAGCATCTCCATCCGTTCGACCTCTTGGTTATCTTGAGAGACCTTCGCACCAGAACCATCCGACCGCTTGCTGTAACAAAGGCGCTCGAAGCAGTTCGTCGATTATTCGTCCGCTCTATTATGATCTCTTATCTTACGGACTTTCAAATGGCAATCGAGAACCGAGCGAAGAAGGTAAATCTGCTCAAACCGAATCTGAAAGCTCCTGAACTGTCGATGTATCCCGAGAATGCAATGCTGCTTCAACCGGAATTTGGGATCGTCTTCCTCAACGCTTAGAAAGAAAAGAAGTTTATGACGTTCAATCATGTAGATCGATTTTGTGACGGCACACTGCTCAAGGTTCAAGACGCTCTTCGGAAGATCATCAAGCACGAATCCGAAAATCCAAAGGTATCCTATGTGCCAAATCTGAATGAAAGAACTGCTCAGACTGCTTTGGATATGGTTGAAGAACGTCTCGACTACCGCCGCGCCATCAGATTCTTCGAGGTTCATTTCGCTCTTCGCAAACATTATGTCTACAACTGGCAAGAGATAGAGCGCGAATTTGAACTTCAAATCAAAGGGGGAGATTGTTATGGCAGGTTTTATTGTTGATTTAAAGTTCAAGGGTCTAATTGTATTTGTTTAATCTTAGTCCATAGTGAACGGGTCGTGGGCTTATTAGCCACGGGCCCGTACTATATAATGTTGTATTAGCCTAAGAAAAAAGGTGAATCACCCATTAGCTTTCCTACTCTTATTGTAAACTCTCTGATTGAAAGCTTAATACAGGGATGACCAGTTGAAATCATTGTTCTTATTTGCTTATTATTTTCGATTTCATTACTGTTGCACGGATCTGGATTCTACGCCAAACCGAGACCGTCCAGATCGTGACTGCCGAAACTACAACAGTGGTTCAACAGGAACCCCCAACTGCGGCAACTTCAACAGCAACACCCGAAGCCGAGTTGCAATTAGCACAAATGGTCATCGACATGGACATTTCAGATGATGAAGCCCCAACGGTTGAAAAGCCCGAGGGTACAACACAGGAATTGGTCGCACAAGAACCATCAGACATGCTGACGCTCACCATGATTGATCCTGCATGTGAAACCAACCCGGAAACCGAAGACGCATGGTACGAAGTAGCTGCCAGAGCCGTAAACTTCGAAGTAAACCTGGTGTTTCCCACTGATGAAGACGACAACGTTGATTACGACCAGTTTCTGCTTCAAAATTTCTATGGTACACCTCCTGTTCACTCGACTCAACCCAATATGACTACAGATCAACCCGAAAGCTCAAATGCAGAAATCCCGACACCTCCTCAGCAAACGACATCTCTTGATCTTCCTCCCCCTCCTCTGCAACAAAACCGTTGGGAGAAGATCAAGGTCCTCATTCCTCATCTGGAGGAATCTCTAAAGAAGCTGTTTGTTCACCGAGTTCGCCCGATCGAGTCGACCTTCTGTCTTCGCATCTACAGTCCTGATCCAGCACGCCAACTCCGATACGTAGAAGCCATGAAGCGGTATCTCCCGAGAGACCAGGTACGAACTAAGCATAAAATTTCAGAGGTGCTAAAGATTCAGTCAAACCGAATTATGAAGATCGTCTTTCCCGTATTCATTTTTCGACGTGAAGACGGAAAAGAATGGATTTTTTCTGAAGCTGACTTTAAGCATCTCCATCCGTTCGACCTCTTGGTTATCTTGAGAGACCTTCGCACCAGAACCATCCGACCGCTTGCTGTAACAAAGGCGCTCGAAGTGGTTCGTCGATTCCTCGTCCGCTCTATTATGATCTCTTATCTTACGGACTTTCAAATGGCAATCGAGAACCGAGCGAAGAAGGCAAATCTGCTCAAACCGAATCTGAAAGCTCCTGAACTGTCGATGTATCCCTAGAATGCAATGTTGCTTCAACCGGAATTTAGGATCGTCTTCCTCAACGCTCAGAAAGAAAAGAAGTTTATGAGGTTCAGTCAGGTAGATCGATTTTGCGACGGCACACTGCTCAAGGTTCAAGACGCTCTTCGGAAGATCATCAAGCACGAATCCGAAAATCCAAAGGTATCCTATGTGCCCAATCTGAATGAAAGAACTGCTCAGACTGCTTTGGATATGGTTGAAGAACGTCTCGACTACCGCCGCGCCATCAGATTCTTCGAGGTTCATTTCGCTCTTCGCAAACGTTATGTCTACAACTGGCAAGAGATAGAGCGTGAATTTGAACTTCAAATCAAAGGGGGAGATTGTTAGGGCAGGTTTTATTGTTGATTTAAAGTTCAAGGGTCTAATTGTATTTGTTTAATCTTAGTCCATAGTGAACGGGCCGTGGGCTTGTTAACCACGGGCCCGTACTATATAATGTTGTATTAGCCTAAGAAAAAAGGTTAATCATCCCATTAGCTTTCCTACTCTTATTGTAAACTCTCTGATTAAAAGCTTAATACAGGGATGACCAGTTGAAATCATTGTTCTTATTTGCTTATTATTTTCGATTTCATTACTGTTGCACGGATCTGGATTCTACAATTGGTATCAGAGCAGACAGACGGATTCGATTCAAAGGTTCATTCATCAATTTCTGGTTAGTTTGACTTTTACTCGTCTGACTATTCTTGAATTCTTGACTTTTTGATTCATTCGAAATTGGTTGTTTTTGCTTATTGGGTTGTGTTAGCATTATCGTTATAAGTGTGTCTTCAAATTTTCACATCCTAATTCATTCGTTTGACTGGTCAATTTAGCAATTTAAGATCTAAAGTTTTGGTAGTGTTCTTGACAAAGATTCGATTTTTAACCATCAAAACTTGTTGTTTTTGCTCTAAAACGATTGGGTTAGTGTTGTTTTTGTGTTTGGGATTGTTTCTAATCTTTCAGGAACCTTCGTGTGCAACCCTAATCGAAAAATCGATCGGTTTGAGCAAACAGCCGACTTGTCCGGATAAAACAGCCGACTTTTCCGGACAACGCTACTAAAACAACCCGACATTTCCCCTCCTTTTGGAGGGAAATGAGTAAGGGTTGACCTTTAAAGGAAACAATAACACTGAACAACAACCCTACATTGATGACCGAAGGGAGATCAATGAGATAAGGGTTGACCTTTAAACGAAACAAAAGACATTCTATCAACAAGTTGACTTAAGACATTTTGTCTTTTGTCAACGTTAATATAGGACCCCATTTTAGAACTGTTAAAACAGGGTATTAGGCCCCTTAAACGACCTTTAAGGGGATCCTGTAATAACATCGTTATAGCCCAACCGGAACACTAAAGGTGTCCGGACGTTTGTGTGATTTTCATCCGGACTCCTCATTTTTCCGGGTAAGTTCTGCAATCCGGGTAAGTCACTATTCCTTATACTATTCGGGTAACATTTGTATCCGGAAACCCAATGTTTCCGGACATATCTTATCCGGACAATCCATTGTACCCGGAAACTTCATTGTTATCCGGAAACTTAGTACATCCGGATTCCTTCACCTATCCGGACTATATCATCCGGATTCCTGGTTTTTCTTGATTCTCTATCCGGAAACCACCCGGACACGTAATCCGGGAGCTGTTTTGAACCCTCATTTTTCAAAATTTTCTAGGGGCCAGCCCCCAGACCCCGCAAGGACGTTGCCCCTTGACCCCACCCCGCAAGGACTTAGCGGGACCCCCGTGCTAAGTCGCAGGAGGGGGACATTTAAGTATTCGTGAATCTGTGCCATCCGGATTCTTTGTTTTACCCAGACACTTTGTGACTTATTGAACTATTCTTAATTGATCTGATTCGGACACTTCCTGGTCAGACCCTTACTTGGATTCCTATCCAGTAAGATCACTCTTAGTTCATACCAGTCATAGAACCTGCGTTAGGATTCCACTCTTAGTGCCTTGCGTTAGGTTTACACTTTGAATCAATCTACACGTCTGACGATCACTCCAGTGCAACTGAAGATGTCTCCTGCTGAAGAAGACATGAAAAGGCCGTGTCAGGTATGTGAACCTATCTTTTCAGAACTTTATGACCGAGTGAAACCTCTTGCTGAACGGGTAGGTACCTTTAAGGCCACTTCTAAAGAACAACTGCTTGAGATTAGGTCTCTAACCGAAAAGCTAGATGATCAAAAGAAAATAACTGAAAAATATAAGTCTGAAAATGCTATTTTAAAGGAGAAATGCAAAAATCTTTCTATAGCACCTAAAGACCTACTGGCCAAATTATCTGAACTTCAGTCACAGTTTGATCAGTGCTTGAATGAAAAAGCAGAAATTATTTATCAATGCTCTGCTCTTCAAATTCAGCACAAGGAGTTTGTTGCGAAAATTCTTGATCTTGAAAGCAAACTCCACAAAAGGGGTCAAACTGATCAAACCATCTTTCTGAATAAACCCAAAGAGTTCACCTATTTCAACAAAGAATGGGGAATCGGATATGATAACCAACATTATTTGAAAAAAGGAAGATGGCATACACCCACTCTGTATGATTTTGCTTGTTTTGGGTTAGATAAGAAGTATCCTGAATATGGAATTCAATGGACTGGTCCTCTTGAACCTGAAAAGGAAGAGGAACCGAGGAATATAAGCGCACACACAAACGAGGAATACAACTTCCATTTTGTTATGAGCCTTTAAATTATTCTTATCAGAAAAATCCAAAGAAGTACCTCTCGAATGACTACTTCGACCCCTACAAGGTTGCTAAGCCCAAGGATTCCTCCCAAAAGGATGAGGACCAAGCACCAGCAACCAAGAATGAGACGGACGCGTTTAAACTCTATGTTCCCCCTGTCATCTTGGATGCAAATATTGTCGAGTTGGAGGCGTCATTAGAGAAAGAAAGGTCCAATTTTCAAATGGAAAAGCAAGCATTACTTGAAAAACTTGAGAATCAACAACCGGTCAAAACCGAAGTTATGTCTGATGAAGGACAGGAGATTCTTCGGTCTGAAATCAATCGACTCACATCACAATTGTCTGCTTTGGCAACAGAAGTGATGCAAGAGAAAGTGAGTAATGGTCAGCTTCAAGAGCAGATTGGCCAACTCCAAACTGAAAAGCAGATTTCACCCGAACTTTCCTCAAGTTCATCTGACACGTCTTCGTGCAAAGCTTTTATTAGCAAAACTTTTTCAACACAAGACGATTTAGATTCCCAAGATAAGAGTGTTTCACGGAACTTGAACTCTGATTTTTTCCTAGCTTCCACACCAAGTTCCCCGACACACACGAGCAAAAAGAGTTCCTCGCCTTCCTCGACCGATCCAAGTCCAGTAATTCCGGATGTCGATTTTTCAGAATACATGAACTCCGAAGGTAATTTTGATAGAGAGTTTGAGTCGTTCCCTTTCGACAAACCTCTTCCAAGTCATTCTGACTTTTTGTCTCCAGTGGTTAATCGTCCGGTCAATTTTCTAAAGGGCGACTGTTCACAATCCAAGACTCCGACTGTGATCAAGATTCTTTAAAATGCTTCAAATGTTCAAAAAGGATCACAGCCGAAGCAAAAGACCGAACAACCGACCACTAAGATTCCTGTTTCCTCAAAGGTCACTGACCGCACTGTCCCTGTTGTTTCGGATAAAACCGGTCGAGCTAAACAAGCAAAACCAAAGTGGCCAGCTAAGGAATCTGTCAAGGATGATGCATCAAAGTCGTTCAATATTGTCTTTCATCCTAGGATGAACAAAAACGATTGTGCCTGGAATCATAGGAATAATTTTGTTAATAGAGATGTTAATTTTCCGATGAAAATTTATTCCATTCAGCAATTGATTCAATTATCACACGATCGTTTGTGTTGTTCTAGTTGTGGTTGGAATGATTTTGATGACATTGCTAATAATGATTGGTTTGGGTCATATCAAAGGTTTAATCATACACCCAAACGCATACCCCGTAATAACCAGCAAAGACACTATCAAAAACGGGGTTACCAATCAGCGGTTAAACCACAGCGAGAGACCAAACCTGCTCCTAGATGGGTTGCTCCTACTGAGGTTAAACCGGCACCCAGGTGGAAAGCTGCTACAAAATCTGTTCCTCCTAAAGGTGTAAATTCTGCACAGAAGAGGAAACAAGTGCCAAAACCAGTTCCCTCTAACGGTGTAATTCCTATACCTAAAGGGAAAGTTGGGACAAAGCAGGCTTCCCCAAACGGTGCCAAACCTAACCCTCCCGGACCCAGGCAAATCTGGGTACCGAAGGTCCGCTAAATTTGTTTTGCGGGACGGTCATGTGTGGTCCTTAGACACTGGATGCTCCACACACATGACCGCAAGGAGGGAGCTGCTCACGATCTACAAGGAACAATATTAAGAAGACGTGAGGTTTTTCTATACCTGTGCTTTAACAAGCTGCTCACGTGTTTAGGGGGAGCATGATCCTCTATCAGGTATGTTACTCTACTGTTAAGGGGGGCGTCACACACATTTTTTCTTAAATATGTTAAAAAGTTTTTTGTGTGTGTGGATACTCCCGTGTGCACTTCACTCTACGCGCACATTTTGAGGGGGAGCGACACAGTGTTTTTCTTTCAATGCCTAAAAGTTTTTATGTGTGTCGGACTCTCCATTGCACTATCCTAGGGGGAGCAAATTCTTCCCCATGCTCCGTTGGAGGGGGAGCGAGAGAAGGGTCATTTTTATCCAAACAGTCCTATTTTGGCAAACTCTACAAGACCAGAGCAATTTTTGTGAACATCCCAGAGTATCCGGACTGTCCTATTTGTCCGGAATCCTCAACATTATCCGGAATCTATCCTGCCATCCGGAAACTGTTGTTGTCCGGACACCTTTTGTCCGGATACAATGGTTTATCCGGAAACTATTGTTTTCCAATATGTTGTCCGGACACCTCTGTGTTTGTCAGTCCAGTACCTGTTTCATCACTACCTGTCCTCAATCTGTATCATATTGAGCCACTTTATGCAAAGGTACGCACCGGAACTTATTTATCCGCCTCAGTTTCTAACTTTGGGTCTTTTTACAGATATTCCATGGCGGATCCACAACCTCAATCCGAGGGGAAGAGTCACATTGTTTTTCTTACAAAGTCTAAATATTTTTTCTTGTGATTGTAAATGATTTTAGGATTGATTCCTTATAAAGTTTGATCAAATCAGTAAGAAGCTTCATCATGATTGCTTGATAATTTTCATTTTTTCATGGATTGAGTTTTTGAGTTTTGGAGTTAAAAAGTGATGAATCATTAGATGGAAATGGGTTTTATGTTGTTTAAAATGTTGGTTATTGGTTCTTAATGTTTATGATATCAAAAATATCTATTTATGAGCCTTAGAACTGATTTGGGAATGTTTTGGGGATGTAATTAAATAGTTTAACACCATTTTGGTAGCGCCAATTTAGATGTTCGATTTGAACTAAAGTGTATCCCGGAGCGTGTGTCGAAATGCTAAGGCTAAGATGAGTTCCCTTACCTTCTTTGTGTGAATGAAAGGTTTTACGAAAGGTTTTCATAACTGATTATGGTTACGAGCATGTTGACCAGATTAAATTATTTGAAAGGCTTTATATTACGTGATGTGAAAAACGTTTATTAAAGCATGCGAGTTGTTTATATGTTCATTTCTACGTAATTGTTGATTACATGCTGTTGTGATGTTGTTACTATGTGTGGAGTCGGGTTGCACAGTGGAGAACAATTATGAATGTCGTGCCTGGCTTTGTAAGGTGAATGCCGTACCTGGCTTAATAAGGTGATGAAAAGTTGAGACCACTGTGCAATACCCTTATGTGGAGTCGAGCTTTTGAATTCGGAATGTCGGTATGATTGTAGTTTGAACTATTGCTTGGTTACGTAAGAATGGTTTTATTTACGGTAAGATTTGAAAGGGTCGAAGTGAATCCTTGTGGTGGAATGGTAATAAGTAGCGTTACGTTACTTAATGTAATAATTATCGGCGATGGGTCTGGGTACTGGAGAGGTTGAAAATTTGATTTTTCACTATGAAAAGTCCTGTGTTTTTCCTCAAGTGAGAACGGTGGGGGTATAAGTTGGTTATGAAGCTTTGGATGAAGTGGGTTCTGTTAGGAAGTGTGATGGGTGTGCTTAATTACTGTTGTTCTGATTTTGTTAGTATGTGAAGTGTGATGACCTGAGTGTAAAGAATAATAGTAGCGTGTGGAACGTGCGGATTATGTGTGGAGAGTAACGGTAGTGTGTGAAGTCTTGACCTGGTCATGAAGGCGACGGTTTAGTGTGTTGTGTAGAATATACTTATTGTGATTGTTGACACTATCTAAAAGGGTATTGTTTAAAGGTGTGGGGTGATGTGGATAAGATGGTGGCAGTTTATAATTAGTGAGCGTGTGAGGTGTGTTAGTAATGGATTTTTGTAAGGTTAAGTGTTGGGTTAGTGATGATATGTGGTGGGTGTAAGTGGAAACCCCTGCTCGGGATTTTGTTTATAAGTTGTTAAGATGTGACAAAAGTATGTGTGGAGAGGCATGGATGTGTAAGTGGTGCATAGTATTGTTATTCGAGAATAAGAGAAGGGAGTGGCAGTAGATGGTTAGCTAAGGAGTTGAGTATTACCGTTTAAGAAATGAAAAGAGTGTGGTTGTTTCGAGCATTGAGTGTGATTTCGGATTAACTCGGTTAAGTTCCTGGTATGAGGTGTGGTGAAATTGTTGGTGAAGTATGGTAATCGTTGAAATTGGGTGTGTGCGGTTGGTTTGAAAGTGAAAGAAAGCTAGCTCGTGGGTGAGCACCTTCTAGTGAGCTGTCCTTGGGGAAACATGTTTTATGTTGAGAAGAGACTGGAAGAAAGTAGTCGAATGTAATGCTCAGGGTGAAGGACCATTGGATAGGACATGGTAGTAGTGTGAGAGTGATGTTGTGGCAAGTGTGGGAATCAATTGTTATCTATGGTTCGTGATCGGTATAATTCATGCAAGAAAGTGTTGTCTGTCTTAGACGTATTTTGGGTTAGAGAAGCGACGATAGAGTTGTGTGTAGTCTATGGAGAAAAGTTTAACTGTGGGTTAAGGTGATACTTCAAGTTGATTATGTGATTTATGGGAGAGTAGAGTGTCGTTATTTTTGGAGTGTTGGATTGTTATTGTAACTTTTAGTGGAACCGTTTGATTAGACTTGGTCTTGCATGTGTGAATAGGATTTTGATGAATGATTTAGTGTCAAGTGTAACGCTAGCATGAGAAATGAGAATGGTAAAATGAGGTATGCAGGTTTGATAAAATTAAGAAACTTATTCGTGATATAAAATGATTTTGTTGAGTATAATTTTATTTCATGGAAGAGTATAAGAAATAGATTGCAATTGCTAAGCAAGTTTTATATAGAAAGTGTGTGTTTATGTTTTCGAGTTAGTATTGTAAAAGTGTAGAACACGACGTTTGTCGTGAAAGGATGATGGAGTTAAAAGTAGTATTAGCATGGTAAATGTTCCGAGTAAACAGAAAATGTGGTGTCATTGGATTAGTTTCATGTGAGTATAAGTTATTTCTTTTTGTGATAAAAGTGAACTATCGAGTTATTTTGAATCTTCGTGGGGTTTGATTATTAGGTGATTCGGCAGAAAATTTCGATTATGGTTATTATAAGATTTGGATCGACTTTGTGGGATGGATTAATTGAGTAAATTGCGGACGATGTGTTGTATGAGTTTGAAAGCAATTTATGGTAATTAATTTCCCTCGTTTATTGCTTGAATGAATTCCGGGACGGAATTCTTTTAAGGGGGAGATGTTGTAATAACCAGGTATGTCATCGATTTATTTAATGTTATTATTTTAATTTAAGAAAGGTTTGGAGTTAGTTTTATAAATGTTAGTTGAGTATTTATGGAGTTAGAAGTTAAGGGATAAGTTTTAATTTTATAATGGAAGTTTAGGGGTATGTTTTGCCAAATAGGATAAGTTTGGGGTTTGTTTGGTCTTTTTACCAAAACTCCACCGCCACCGCCATTATCACCTCACTTGGAGGAGGTGTCCTCTCTTTAGACTTCATTAGCAAAAATACCAAAAGAGTGTATGTGTGTGTGTGTTCTTTCGGCAAAGAGAAAGGAGAGAAAAAGAGGGTGAATTTGAAGAAGGAAGGTCAAGAACAAAGAAGGGAACTAATTATATCAGCTGGGTTTTAGGATTCACATCAAGAAAACAAAGGTATTAATCTATATAATTCTCTCTTTTATGTGTATTAGGTTCTATATGAGTTTTAGAAGTGGGTTTTGGTATTTTTAGTAAAATATATGAGTTTTGGGTTTTTGGATAGTTGTGGTTTATAGTCTTAAACATATCTGCATATTCTCAGCAACATGCATAGCTTAAAAGATTAAAATTCTGGGTTTAGGACGAACTTAGTTGACTGAGACATACATGCATGCATATCGCAGTTGTGGGTTGCGACATTGTTGAGTTTTGCGACATTCATGAGTATCGCAACCTTGGGTTGTGACACGCTCATTGGTATCGCAACAGTGGGTTGCGACTTAAGGTATATCGCAGCAGTTGGTTGCGATATGGGGCGATATCGCAATAGTTGGTCGTGATATGGAGAGATATCGAAGTAGTTGATTGTGATATAGTACTATGTCGCAATAGTTGATTTCGATATGGGTTGTGTATTGCGACATGGGGTTATCGCAATAGTTGGTTGCGATATAAGTCGAGGATTTTGGAAATTTTAGAGATTCTAGTCTTTAAAGAAATATTTGTATTTATGTGGTACAGATTCTGGGAAATTAGGCTGAAAGAATCGAAGTGCTTGGTAATAGCTTGGAAGGATTTTTGGTGATAAGCAAAACAGGTGAGTTTTTATTTAAAAATGTTTTCAAATGGAATACATATATGTGAATGAGTGTAATATTGTGCATATGGTGTTTATATAAATATTACATTGCATGGGTGCTAGTTGGCCGGGCTTAGGACCGGTGAAAGTTGGCTGTACAGAGGGACAGTGGTGTTGGCTGTATTTAGTACAGTGGTGTAAAATAATTAATTGGCTTGCTACCAATTAATATGGCCAAGAGAAAGAGAAAGAGAAAGAGATGGAAAGATACATGATGCATGAGTCATAGTTGGTATTCTTATGTGAATTTATGTGTATGATGTTGTGCAAATGTTTTCTTTAACTAACAGGGATTTCTCACTAGACCTCAAGGTCTAACCCTCATTTTATTTTAAAAATATGTATTCCAGGTCATGGAGCAAGTAAGGATCAATGATAAGATAATCTGTGATTAGCTTTTTGGGAAGACTTGTATTATGAAGATCATGAATTGTTTTTGTACTTGTGACTTTGTTATTAGTCATAATGTAAATTAATTAGTCGAAAAAGTTTGTACTAATTTACTTATTATGTTTAGCAAGACTATGGGACCGAATATGAAATATGATGTATCTTTTGATGAAATTATGTTATGAAATGTATGTTAATTGTATATTTGGAACATGGGTTGTTACAGATTGTTTCCCATAATGAAACATCCAAATTTCACAAAAAATTTAAACCTTAAAATTTATCAGAGTTACTACAACACTTTCTAAACGTTCATTCACAACTGGAGAATTAGTGGCGATATTCATAATTACAAATGATCTATTGTGAACAACCAACTAATCTAATCTAAGATCAACAAAATCAGATTATAAGGTTGTCTATAATATCTCCAAAATATCATCGATTACACTAATTTCTCCATCACGTTTCCAAAAAGCATAACTCTGATACCCCTCTTCACTCATCCCTTTGTATCCTTTCCCGAGCTAGTACCTGGTAAGAAAAATTAATTTGAAAAGATTAGGCTTGCGCCTAGTGAGAACATCTAATTTTCAAATCACAATCTTTATAAGCTTTGAAAACCAAAATTTGTAAACAACGCATATAAATTAACCTGATCGCAAACTTTATTACCGTACACATAACATCTTTTGATGACGGGAATCATAGCCGATTCCATGAACATGACGAACACTAAGTAAGTCATAATATCATGTTAAGAGCAACACTACGAATCACTAATGTTTCTAGATTACAGCTCATATCCAAGAAATTACAATTAAACCATGCATATTTCTTGGAGTGGAAGTAGAAATAGCAATTATACCTTGCCTATTCCTAATCTCCCAATAAAAGCGTACATAGCAATTATACCTTGCCTATTACTCATCTCTCAATAGAAAAACGGAAATAGCAATTATACCTTGCCTATTTCTCATTTTCACGTCACAATACGAAAAGGGAATAACAATTATACCTTGTCTATTCCTCATTTCCAAATATAAACGAGAATATCAATTATACCTTGCCTACTCTACGTTTATCAATTAATGCTAGTGCCTATGGATCCATTACACTTCCTAGCATAAGTTTGTATCAAACCAAACCATACGTCAAATCATATCATACTTAAAATCGAGTTATAAGTATGTTCATAATATTAGGATTGGAATTCAAATAATCAAAATGTTCCCTGTCAAAAGTTACCGGAAATCAATACTTACTCGGAACCCATTAGTTACCGGACACTACGAGAAAACTATCCGGATTATGTATCCGGAACTCATATCCGAAAACTACCAGAATCTGGGAACAATCCGGAACTGGTATCCGGAAAGCACAGTAATCCGGAAAGCACAGTAATCCGGTGACATCCGGAAACCAAGGTAATCCGGGTAACATCCGAATAACTAACTATCCAGGAACTTGGATTTTACCAGATACTACCGGGAATAAACTACTTGTCGGATACTTTCAGTATTAACATCTATCCGGACACTATTAAATACAAATTTACCGGACACTAAGAACTTACCCGGTATCTTCGACCTGCACATCGATTAACATCTCAAACCCACTATGATTCAATTCTTAATCGAATTCATACCATTACAGTTTTTCTAAAACACTTAGACAGTTTAAAATCATATAAATCATCCAATTTCAACTTCAATTATTTCAAAAAGTGAGATGAACTCACCTGCAGAACTTCGAAGTCGATAACCAAAATCAGAATTCCAAACTTATTGTTAGTCCAATATGTCTTCAAGGTTTAAATATAGAAAGGTCAAAGTCCTTGTAATGTCTTTAGTATAAATAGCTTAGTTGTAGTTAGTTAGGGGAAGTCTCTCATAACTCATAACTCATATCCTTAGAGAGCTTGTAACAGTGTTCTTGATAATTGGATGACGAATTCATATCTTCTCTATCTTGATTGATCTTTAGGGTTTAACAATTGGTATCAGAGCACGTTATTGAAGATCTTGGATTAACAATCGTTGGATTCGTTTTTGATAGAGGAACACTTTTCGTTAAAGGATCAAAGGCTAATTTCTCAGTTTTGAGGATTAATTTGAAGATTTTTCAGTTTCTGATCAGTTCGTCATTTTCAGTCTGATCAGTTTATCGGATTTTGATTCAACGATTTTCAGAGAAATTGGTTCACATCATCGTGTTAGAAACTTGTTTTCTAACATATCTTCAATTTTTGGTTGATTAATTTCAAGTTTTTGAGAGTCAATTTGAAGATTTAGAAAATTTTGTGTTCTTGAGAAAAGTTCACTGTGAAATTTTTTTGATTGTGATATTGCAATTTGTTGGTGTTTTGATTCGTTTTTGTGCAAAATCCTTTCTAAAAATTGTTTTTGGACATGAATCATCCATAAAATTCAAGTCTTGATGTCTAAATCTCATTTTTAGAAAATTTGAATTTTTTGGTGTTATTCGTGTTCTTGAGGTGTTCTTGGTAAAATGATTCAGATCTGAGTTTTTGATCCGTTTCTGTTAATAAGATGTTGATAAAAGTTGTTTGATGCTTAGTTTGATCATTAATTGGTGATATTAATTTTGTTAATTGTGTTTGTGATTTTGCAGAAAATTTCTCGCAAGCAACTAAAAAGAAATTCGCAAGATTGTCCTACATGAGTGTTTGCTTCAATTAAGATTCAGCTGTGTGTATGCTTAAGAAATTCGCATTGTATTTTTTCAGCTACTTGTGTTTATGCTTAAGAAATTCGCAAGCTGCTGGACAAATCCAATTTGCGCAAGTGCCTATTGCGAGTTTCCCAATTTGCGCAAGTGCCTATTGCGAAATTCAGACTTATAAATTTTCACCTACATGCCTGCTTGCTTTGAATTAATTTCAGCTACTAGCTTGCTTGTTTGTTTCAACTACTTGTTTGCTTGCTTTGAATTAGTTTCAGCTACTTGTTTGCTTGCTTAATTAGTTTAAGCTTCTTGCGTGCTTGCTTGCTTAATTAGTTTAAGCTACTTGCTTGTCTGCTTAGCTACTTGTTTGCTTGCTTAATTAGTTTAAGCTTCTTGCTTGCTTGCTTGCTTAATTAGTTTAAGCTACTTGCTTGTCTGCTTAATTAGTTAGTTGCGAAATTCAGGATTTCTCGCAAGCTTCGGTTACGAACTTTGTACTTGGTGTTTTTCGGCTTACGATTTTTTTTGTGATTCTCGCAACTGTTGTTTGCGAACTTTGACACTTAGTCAAAAAAAAATTTACTGTTCATCTGACCCGACTTTCTGCCATTTTCTGATTTTTTTTAGATCACGATGGCTTTTCAAGCTTCAGGTAATCGTCCTCCGATGCTTAACAAGGATTCGGATTTTGTGAAATGGACGGTCGACTTCATGGATTTCATTTCGAGAAGAGAAAATGGAGATTTAATGATAAAATCTTTCACCGAAGGCCCGTTGATCCTTTATAAACGGAAAGAATATTTTACTGAAGAAGAGATATATCGGAAGAGAGCTGATAAAGATGCAACATTATATTTGATCCTTGTTATTTCCAAACTTCCACAATATACTTGTGCTCGATTAAATGCTTTCAAAAATAATCCTATGTTGTTGTGGAAGGAATTGACGAAGCTAATGCATGGATCGTATGTTGATTTCAGGGTAAAGAAAGTGAAGAATGCTGATAAGGAGGATACAAATCAGAAAACATCAGAAATTCACATAGAGGAACCATCAAAAGCGGAAGAAAAGAAAGTAGATTTAGAGAAAAAGGAAGACATGAAGGATGTGATAGAAGATTCTGAGAAGATCACTGAGCTTACAAAGAGACTATCAGATTTAGAAAAAATAATAAAAGATGAAAGAGAAGAACATAAGAAAGAAAGAGAGGGTCTAGCTCTAAGAATTTCGGATCTTGAAAAGGAATTGAAGATGAAGACTAAAGCTTGTGAAGATAACAAAGATTTTAAACTCCAATTCCAAAGACTTTCCAAGCAGAACTCAGATTTTCAGAAAGTATTATGTTTAGAGAAGCAAACGGTGGAGAAGGAAAGAGTCGAGTTTGAGGTTAAAAGGAAAGAGTTTGAAGTGAAGAATGGGAAGCTTTCAGAGAAAATTTCTGAACTGCAAGAGGAGTTGGATTTGGAAAGAAGTGAGTTAGAAAAGAGAAAGAAAGCTGAGTTTCAAGCAAGGAGTGTAAAGGATGATTTTTCTGTAGAACGGAAGATATTTCAGCTAGAAATTCAGAAACTCACGAAGAACTTGGCGGGTTTATCTACAGATATCATGAAGGAAAAGAGGGTGAATTGTGATATTCGGAAGAAGCTCGAGTTGATGACAAAGGAACGAAATGCCTTAAAAGACAAAGTGAGGTCGTTCAACAACTCCGAGTGTTTTTCAGAATGTCCGATGCGTCCTTCTAACATTTTCTACGAGCATTCTGTGGATATGTCTTCCAAATACTATGCTGATCTTCCTTCCTACAAAAGAGTCAACATGCAATGGAAGGTAAAAGGTAAATTTCCTGGAAAAGATGTACCAAAATCATCATTTCCAAATAAGAATTTTACAACGAAAGTTAATTCTTTTGTTAATTCTTATTGCGAAAATTACGATTTTGTTAATAATAATAGTGTTCAATATTGGTATGGTACTTACCATTTTCCTTCTTATAGAGCTCCGTTTAATGTGTCAGGACCCAAGACTCGTTGGGTACCAAAATCTACTTAATCTGTTTTGCAGATTTAGAGACAAGCGTTGAACTCTCGGAAGATGAAGTACTTGTGCTTTCAAAGAAGACATTGAACATCACATGATTTCAGGGAGTTTTCTATCTTTTAATATATTCATGGGATATCTGGTAAATCTTTTGGTATTTTGTAGGGGGAGAGATATAAAAGACAATGGTTTTTGAACACATCAGTTCAAAACCCGCACTTCAACGGTAATGGCTTCTGAATACATCAATTCAGGACCCGTACTTCAAAGGCTATGACTTCTAAACATATATGTTTAGAACTCGTACTTATCAGGTGATATCCTTTCACTGTCATATCTTTCTATTTTTAGGACATGTGCTTAAAGGTAACATTGTGTTATATTTTATGTCTACTAACGTTGAAAGTTTGAACCTTCACAAATTTAATTCAATGAAGTGAAAAATTCTTCAATTTTTCATTCAATGAATAAAATGTGTGTTAAGGATGATTTTACGAGCATTTTTGTATCGTCAGAGTTATATTTGTTTCTACTTTCGCTTCTGAAATAAGTCGAAAGGTCAGCGAAACATGTTTGAGATTTTGATATAAGTGCAAAATTGTGTAAATCTAGACTTATTTAGAATACAATGCTCACAAAGCCTATTCGTTTTAATCATGAATGGAAACGAAAATATGGGAGAAGCACTACGTTTTTGAACCAAGTGATTGAGATGCTATAATAATAATAAATAAATAAATAAATAAAATTATTATATATATTTATATATAATAAAATCATTCAGTTTGATAGTCTGTGCCTGTGGCCTATCTGGTTTGGTACTCGTTACCTAGCCCCTAAGATCAAATGATCTGGGATTGGCTGACCCAAATCCTGCTATAGAACCAGGTAGAAAGCCATGTTCTACTGGTACAGATGGGATTAAAGTATATCGATGTAGCCTTTCTGGTTCGGGAGAGTAAGTTCCAAGGGGTGCTTGTCACCTAGCCCCTAAGGCCAACTGGTCTGGGATCGGCTGACCCAAATCCTGCTATAGGACCAGTTAGAAAGTTACGTTTACGGTGTATCTTAGTCTTAATAAACTGTTTAGTTATAAAAGATGCCAATGAGCACATAATAAAAGTTGCCAATGTGCACAATATGAAAAGATGCCTAAGAGCACACATCTCTTGAAACTTGGGGAAAATACAAAGTCGCGATAAACCTGTAAATTTGTGAAAATTCTGTTTTTGGACAAATAGTGTGAGTAAGAGCAAATTATTCTTATAGGTTTTAGAGGTGCATTTGCTTGTTGCTAATCATATTTCGCATGCTAGCACACCAAATAGATTTAATAAAGGAGTTGAAACTGAACATTTTGTAACTCGATATGCGACGATGTCTTGTTTTTGAATCCAACCGCATGCATTTGATTTCACTTGATGGAAATATTTGTTACATTTCATTAAGTTGAATTTCTTTTGTTTGGTGTTCAAATGATTAAATGTTAGTAGTTATAAAATGTTGTTCAATGAATTCTATTTTCTTTATATAAGTTTGTTAAAATGTGCGCTTATATGATTTTTATGCAAATTTTCAGGGGGAGAAAATCAACTTGCTCTACAATTCTTATTTTTAGGGGGAGCAAGATCTTTCGCTTATGGGGAGATTGTTCGTGTTTTTCAAGGGGAAGAAATGTTTTTGAAGAGGGAGATTGTCCGTGACTGAAATTGAAAAGATTTTCGATGCTCGTGTTGCTCACTTTCATCGAAAAAGGGGGAGAATGTCTACATCAATTTCATGTCAAAGAAAGTTTAAAATCAAAGATTCGTTTTATTGTCAACGGGGAGATTTGTAGAAAGAAGACTTCGTTTCAAGAAATGATAGGGGGAGTTTTATTCTTCAAGAGTTTTTAAGAAATCGATTGATCATTTCAGTGATCTCTTTCTTTTGAACTCGCGCGTTTATGAAGATCGGTACTGAAGAATGAAATTCTCAAGTCAATGGTAATGGGGAGAATTCTTCAAGAGTTTGAGGAAAATCGAATGATCCTTTCAGTGATCTCTTTTTCTTGAACTTGTGCTTAATTGTATTAAAAAGCTTTGTGTGAAGATTCATATTCTCCTGCTCAAAGAAAGAAGTTCGTTATTTTCCGTTTGAAGATTGGATGACGTTTTTGACTTTGACAAGCTTTGATGAAGTCCGAAGATTCAAGAAAGCTAAAGCATGCTGATCGCATTTGTTTAAACCTTGAATCCAAGGGGGAGATTGTTAGTGCAATATGTCTTCAAGGTTTAAATATAGAAAGGTCAAAGTCCTTGTAATGTGTTTAGTATAAATAGCTTAGTTGTAGTTTGTTAGGGGAAGTCTCTCATAACTCATAACTCATATCCTTAGAGAGCTTGTAACAGTGTTCTTGATAATTGGATGACGAATTCATATCTTCTCTATCTTGATTGATCTTTAGGGTTTAACACTTCACTCTCTCTTTCACCAACACGAATCAGAAACCTAAATAAAGAGTGGGTTACTTTGTTACAACAATTCTTAAGGAACGAACTTGCAGGAATTGAGATTGAATTCCTTACCGTACGAAAATGAAGAACTCAATTTTCTTCCTTTCTGCCTTTGAGCCGACTTCAAACAAGGAATTGAGATAAAGCTCAATTCTCAGCCGACCCAATTATAAGTATATCCAAACTTTCTCACTTACTCACTTTAACCCAAAATTTTAACCAAATTACACCTTCAACCCCTCGACTTTAAATTATAACATAATTTCCAAATTTACTACACTCACAAGAATTTAACATCTTCCATAATGACATACTTTAAATCATGGAAATTCGAGGTGTTACAAATATTTTATGGGTTATGTTGTACGCCTCATCCGTGTTTGGGATGTTTTGAATAATAGAGACTTATCCATGTTTTATTATCCTGGAAATCAATTACTAAGTGGGTTTTGGGATGAGTCCATTTTGGAGAATTGTTTTATATTAGAACTTTCATCACAGGATTTGTGTGCGTTGCAAAATGGGTGGTTTGCATTTGAAGTAAATCCTTTTTGAACTCATGATTTAAAATTGCACATCTCTCGTCTTACGAATTATTTAATCATGATAAAACTCTTGAACTCACTAGGCGTTAGCCTAACCTTTTTATTTGTCGGCATGTGCAACAGGTTCTGGTTGGGATATAGTTCTAGTGACACTATGAAGAGTAGAGAGCTACTTGTGTGCTCAAGAAGTAAGTGGCTTGGTGAAGTCTTCCACATTTGGGGAATAGCAACTTGATTTTAGGGTTGAGTAACACCCGACCTTTTGTAGCCTTGGCGAATAATTTAGGGTTTGATTGTTAAAGTTATAATGTTTTATATTTAGGTGATTTCAAGAATGGTTTGTAGAAGGAATTTTATCCTTAATTGGTTATTTTATTGAAAGTTTTATTTAGTTGCTCTTCCAAATTTTGAGGGTGTTACATTTTGTTGATCCAAACCCTCAGTGATTTGATAATGACCCTCTCTTAAATACTTAGTGAAAATTGTAAGTAAACAATATGTATCAGAGTTTCACTATCGCTGATAAGTACTAAGATCTTACAGTACCGCTGATAGGAACTCTCGCTCTTTAAAATAAACATTCAGCGAAACTGTTCACCATAAAGCGCTGAGTCTGTTCAGTCCTTATGGTGATCGCTGATAAGTTAGTTGTTTACTTATGATCCCTGAAGACAAGTTTCACGTCAACAAAGGTTCTACGCTGGAGTCGAAGATCAAGCTCAAGAACCAGCGACAAGTCTCCTAATGAACTGATGCGGATCAGCGAAGACTCAGATTTGTCCACTCAACGTGAAGTATCAAGTACAAGACTTCAGCTATCGCTGAACTTTATCATCTGCTGAATAGTAAATGATAATCGCTGAATCAACGAAAGCTGATCATGAAGTCCTCCGTACAAAGTACTTTTGTCTTAACCACCCTTGCACGCCTCCGTACGAATTGTCAGAAAAGAACCTCCGAATATCTGAAATCGTACAACCACTCTGATACTACACTGTTCATCCTTACGGCTACTAAGGTTGTCAACCAAGGTCAATGACATGCAACCAACCAGCTGATGACACGTGTAAAGTATATACTGACTTGCATTAAATGCATGTAGTATATAAAGAGATGAACTCACTTCATTTGAAGTAACTTGCTAACTCTGGACAAGTTCAAATCTCTCTCAAGATAGGATTTTATTAGTAATCTCCTTATCTTTCTTAGTGCAAGAAACCTTAATGTTCCAACTTCTTTAGATTTAGGTTTATCCTTAATCTTGTTTCCGCAACAAGCTGTAAATTGTTAATGATTTATCAATAAACAATTTAGAAAAGTAAAATAGTGTGTTTGTATTCAACCCCCCCCCCCCCCCCTTCTACAAACTTGTATAGGCCTTTCGGGACCAACAAGTGGTATCAGAGCAGATTTGTTTAATCTCATAAACAAGATCTAATCTAAGATATTTCTCTTCCTTGCTATTATCTGAAAATGGCCAACACAAACACACACTATATAGACAATGGTTCTCTTGCACAACCCCCTAGATTTTCCAGAGATAACTTCAACTTATGGAAAAATAGGATGATGCTCTTCTTAGAAGGTGTAGACCCTACTATGACCTACTATCTTGAAAACGGCCCACACATCCCTGTAACAATTGATCCTTTAGTTCCAGCCACTGCAACTAGAGCTGCTATTCCTGAAAGGCTGATTCCAAAGGAAATACACATGTGGACCGATGAAGATAAGAAGAAAGTGGCTATAGATACAAAAGCCAGATCCATACTATCCATGGCCCTTCCTGACGAAGTCTACCATTCCATCATGAACCTGAAGTCATCAAAAGCCATGTGGGACACAATATGTGTTCAGTATGAAGGAACGTCTGAAGTCCAGGACTCAAGAAAGATCAACCTGGTAAGACAATACGAAAGCTTCATTTCTGGTAAGAATGAAACTCTCTCTGAAGTTCACCAACGTTTTAATTGCTTAATTATAGATCTAAAAACTGTTGGTAAGGAATATTCTAACTTTGAAGTGCTGACAAAGTTTCTAGAATGTTTACCAGAAAGCTGGGACAATTATTCCATGTGTCTCAAGCTGTCAAAGGATCTTAAATCAATGACCCTTTCAACCTTATATGGTACATTGCTGAATCATGAGCAATCTAGCCATCTTAAGAAGAATCTTGTAAAAGATTCCAAAAGCACTCCTGTTGCTTTACTCTCAGAGGAACCTTCTACTCAGCGACCCTCGGTCACTATCACTGAGTTAGGAAGCAACTCTGAAAGGTCATCAGATTCTGATTCTTCAGATGATGATGAATCCTTGGCTCTCCTAACTAAAAAGTTCAGGAGATTCGCCAAGAAGAAAATGTTTAGAAAGAACAAACCTCTTTCAATAACTGACAAGCCTAAATCATCAGCTTTTGTTGATAAGGCTACTGCTACTTGTTTCAACTGCGAAAAGATAGGACATTTCGCTAATGAGTGCAGGTCAAAGAAAATCATGAGACCTTCAGCTTTTACAAAGAAATCCTTTGTTCCAAGGAATAAAGACGACAAATACTCAAAGCTGAAGGAGAAGTATGCAAAGCTGAAAAGCTTTAAGAAGAAAGGAAAAGGCCTGATGGCTGACTATGATTGGGCTGCTTCTGATGAAGAAGCCTCATCATCTGATTCTGAAGATGATGAAGCAAATCAATGTCTCATGGCCAAGATTGAAGAAGAGGAAGAAAGTTCAGACATT